>CP032255.1:10628888-11910888 GCA_005610355.1 Gossypioides kirkii
TACATGAATTTTGTCTTCATAAATTTGGCATTTGTGACATTTCTTAGCATATCTAATGCAATCTCCTTCCATGGTTAACCAATAATATCTGAATCTCATGATCTGCCTAGCCATTGTAAAACCATTAGCGTGCATTCCACAAACACTTTCATGGACTTCTTATAGAATTTTTTGAGCCTCAACAGCGTCAACACACCTCAATAAAACCTGATCCTTTCTCTTTTCGTATAGAATATCCCCATCAAGGACATAATCAATCATGAGCCTTCTCAGCATCCTTTTATCGTTCTCAGTGGCTTGCTTTAGGTACTTGCATTCTTTTACATACTACAATATTTCCTTGTACCAAGGATGATTATCTTTTTCTTCCCCTTCAATGTTGTAGCAATGAGCTGAAACCTCATAGATGTTCATCTGAATGGGCTTCATATCTTCTTGTTTATTGACCATAATCATGGAGGCAAGGGTAGCCAACGCGTCAGCCATCTAATATTCCTCTCACGGAAGGTAATGGAAAGTGATGTCCTCAAATTCTTTATTTAACTCGAGAAACAACTTTTGATAATCAATCAACTTTGAGTCTCTCGTTTCCCATTCACCCTTGAGTCGATAAATTATTAATGCAGAATCTCCATACATCCCCAAAACCTGGATCTTGCGTTCTATAGCTGCACGGAGACCCATGATACATTCTTCATATTCTGCTATGTTATTTGTGCAATCAAAGTCAAGTTTTCTTGTGAAATGGTAATGATATCCTTCTGGGGATACTAGTACTGCCTCAATTCCTTTACCAGTGGCATTTGAAGCGCCATCAAAATTCATCTTCCATGGATGCCTTTCTGAAATTTCTTCTTCTGTAGCTGCAACATACATTAGATCCTTGTTTGGGAAATCAAAATCTAATTGCTCATAGTCTTCCAAAGCTCTACTAGTCAGAAAATCTGCTATTATATACATGATGGGCATCAATTTAAAGTGAATGGACAATGGTTGAAGCATTATCTTGGCCATGATGATCACAAATAGAAGGAGACCATTAATTTGGTCACATTTTTCTAACCTCTTTTTACATTTTTACCATGTCATTTTAGTTTATTTTATTTTTGTTTCGGTTTATCTTCCTTAGTATTTTTGCAGGAATAAAACTCTTTCTTTTGTCGAAGCATGCAAAGCTCCTTGTTGACGCATCTCATTTGCTGACTCACCAGAAAATCGAAGCATATCAGGAAATAAATCATGATGTTTCATCCCTTATTCCCTAACCGTTAGATCGATTTGAAAAGGGGAAATCCGAGTGGAGCCATTTATTGATTGCAAACCTATTACCCTCTCTCTGCAGCATAAACAAACACACCTCTCCATCTACTCTTTTCATTCCCTATAAAGCAATTCCTTTTGTACTGATTGTGCTATTCAAAAACCTCCATTGTTATTTAAAATTTTTCTACTCTTTTTCTACTCTATTACTACCTTTGCTACCAACAAATATGGCCAGAAGTTGAGGCGTTAAGACACCATCGAAATATGTTACAAAATCTTCACCTGTCGTTGTGGTTCGTGAAACAGAGCATCACCCATCCAAAGAACCTGTCATGTTCCTGATAAAGGCAACCAAAGATCGATTCCAAGATAATAAGCTGAAACGGAACTACAATCCTGAGCAAGGGTTTCAACTGTCAAAGCAACAGGACCTTGGGAAGCAAGTGCATAAAACCATCGCAATCAATGACAATTATCTCTACAACATTACAGTGGACGAGGATGAACATATGGCATTCCTTGAGGAACTCATAGAGGAAGGGGCTGATATTTTGATGCAAGACCTTTACGTTGAAGGAGCTGTGTGGATGAACTCTAATCCAAACAATTACACAATGCACTGACGATTTTTGACGTTGCAGAGTAACGTTTGGTTTCATTTTATTAACTATTGCCTGATGCCTTCCACCCACAACACAACTGTAACTTTGGATCGGATGTGTCTAATACATTTGATCATTAAGGGAAGAAAAATAAATGTCGGTGCAATTTTGCACCAAGAAATTACAGATTGTGCTGCTAGGAAAATTGATATTTTGGTGTTTCACTCCTTGATTATGCAGTTGTGCCAGCAATTGGGAGTGCTGCCTCGTGTGGGATAAGAGATTTTGGACAATAAAGGACCCATCAATGAAGCCTCAATCGATTGCACCAAGAAATTACAGATTGTGCTGCTAGGAAAATTGATATTTTGGTGTTTCACTCCTTGATTATGCAGTTGTGCCAGCAATTGGGAGTGGTGCCTCGTGTGGGATAGGAGATTTTGGACAACAAAGGACCCATCAATGAAGCCTCAATCGATCGCATGACTCGTGGGAGAGACACTCTCACTATAAAGGAGCTGAGGCTAGAAAAGGAAAAGGTAGGGCAAAAGTGGAAGAAAAAAGAACTAATGTCATCATAGATCCATCTTTATGGCATAAAAATCAAGGAAGTAGAGAAGATCACCGACTCCATCAACATCAGGCAGATTAAACTTGTCGCTACTATTGAGGATATGGAGATGTCTCAAAACTTTTTCTATGCCTACATTAGGGCATGAAATAGTGTCATTGTGACCACACTGAGATGTATGAGCAAGGCACCTCTACCAAAATTCCCTATTTTTCCTTCTATTATCTGAGAAACTGAACCTTCAACAAAGGAGGCTGACTTTGGAGGAAAGGACCAATCTGTGGTTTCCCTGCAAATGATGCATATTTTTTATGATGAAAGAGAGGTTGATTCGAGAGAATTAGAGGACTGCCTAAGGAATATTAAAAGCTAATTTGAGGATGACTTTTCTGCCAATCAAGAGGCCACTGTCTCTGCGAAAGAGACCCATGCTGATAAAGAGAACATGCCAGTAAAACATGTGGAGATAGGGGAAGGAAAAGAGCAAGAAATAAAAGAAGGAAATGATGTCGAGGCAAATTCAGTTGAGGAATTTGTCCCCGCACCTATAGTTGTGGGTGCATCATCTAAAGATTTGGTGTCACCTAAAGCGAGTCAAGCGGAGGCTGTGACTGCAATAAGTGAGGATTATAAACCTCTAACTATAGTGGTCTATGCTGCACCACTCGCAGAGCTCCACCCATCTAATGTCACGGTCGATGATGCCGGAGTGTAGCCCGATGTTGAGGAGCAATCTGCTGATTAGGCCAAGTTAAAAGAACGAAATAGGAAGCGCGCCAAAGATAAGAAGCATCGCACGGAAGAAAAGAAGCGCAAGAAGAAGAAACATCATGCAGCCACATCTACGGCTGCTGCAAATTGAGTTAGTTTCTATTTCAGTTCTTATTTTTAGTTTTCATGCATAACATGTAGTTGTAATTTACTTGTCACCACATTCCCTTTGTCATTGTATTGTAATTGTCACTGCATCTGCATTGTCATTGCATTTCCAAGTGTCATTGTAAATTAATGTCAGTGCATTGGGGACAATGCAGACTTTAAGTTTGGGGAGAATGTATATAAGGCTGGAAATGCAATTGCACCCACATTTCAAAAATTTGTCCTTTTGAGTTGAATGAAGCATGCATGGTTATTAAAAATATGCTTAAATTTTTTCATTTGATGCTTAATTCTTGAATCATGTGAACTGTTAATGAATGAGTTGGATGAATTTGATTGAATGTTGTATCTTCAATTCTTGGATGAATGACTTAGATTGCATTAGTAATGGATGAATAGTATCACTCTTTGAATCTTGAATAAATCTGCCATTTACAGCTACTTGTATATAAGTATAGTTATAAATAAAAGACACTCCGATGAGGGCGTATTCTGAACTGTCAAGGGGGAACACTCCAATGCAAGTGTTAGAAAAAGTAATCTAGCCAAAGGCTGTCACTGCAAGAGTGTGTGTCGGTGCAATTACATACTCCCTAGGGTTTTGTTGCACCCCATCGTTACTTCCCAAGAACAAGAGTATAGTAATGCAACAACATCTCTCAGTCACATATATAAAAGAAAAGAAAAAATATCTATATATATATAATTGTACAATGAATGTTGTTTTGGTAGAACGAATTTAGGATTTAAAGCATGATGCTAGCATTGATGAAGTTGCATTTTTAATTATTCACTTATGAATTGTCGATGCAATATTCTGTCATTTGAATGTGATTCATTCATTAGGATTTTAGATGATTTAAGTTGCTAGAATGATCATTGCCTTGATAAAATTTTTGCTATAACCTTGCTAGCTTTTGTTTTACTTGAGGACAAGTAAAAGCTCAAGTTTGAGGTGTGATAGCTTTAGAAAGAACCATTGCTTTCTCCCTATTTATTGTATAAATTTTTCCCATTTGGTCATCTTTAGCATACATTTTTAGTATTTTTAATTTATTTATTTCATTTTCTAACTTAATGAAGCTCAGATTAATTTCCTTTGAATCTATTATATTTTTTACTACTGATGTCGCTACATTAGTCTGTTTAGCGTTGCGCCTAGAGATGTCATTGCAGGAACCTATCCAAAATTATCGATGCATGAATGTGTCTAGAGTTGTCGCTGCATAAGAGGATCTAGAATTGCACCCAGAATTGTCGCAACATCTGATAGCTTTCTAGTTAACACACCAAAAATGTGTGAGTTGTACAGCTGGTATAACCAACTAGTACGTCCAAAGGATGCTAGATCTAAAAGGAAGGACACATGTACTGTGAAGTTGTTGTTAAATACTAAAGAGAAGGATCTTTTTCCGGGGCCAAATTTGATTTTCTTTTTAAATCCATATTTTCTTAAAGCTTGCATCCATGGCAGCTTAACTTCCCACGGATGACCTAACGCAGAAGAGAAGGCTGAACTGCTCCTGATGAGGAGCATCCTAAGTGCGCTACAAGAGGAGAGTAAGAGAGCAATTTGAGTAGACTAGGAATAGAATGCTGTAATTGTTCTGTTATTTCTCTTTCTTAAATGCTGGTAATTCTTGTTATTTCAAGTTGTATGGAAGTACATTTGAAATTTAGAATTGAATGATATCTATTTCAATCTTACATTTACTGTTAATCTTTGGATTTAATTGTTTAACCACGGAAGTGTGATTACAGTCACTGTCACTGGAAGGTTCAACGACAAATTAAGTTAACAAGCAAGACAAAAAAAGTTGCTTGGGGATTGAAGGAATTTAATCCACTTGTTCTTGAATATGTTACATTGCCAACACTGGAAGGTGTGGTTCGTGTGCATGTCTGAGTCTTAGATCTAATAGGAGAGTCATGTTTGGTAAGATTTTCATTATGCTTATTTGCAGCGACAAATTACTTGATATTTTAACCTTGTGAGTTACACTTAGTGTTCTGTCAACTTTTCACGTCAGGAACCCCATCTCATTATCATTGCATTTTATCTTTAATTTTACATTATTACTTCAACAAATAAACCTCACAATTTTACAACATTTATTTGTCCATTGCTTCGACAATTATTATTACCATTTATCTTGTTTTACCTGTTAATTGCATCGACAATTATAAACACAAATATCTATCCTCGTGGGATCGATATCCGACATGTTACACATTTGTCTACTATACTTGCATCGATAGTGTACGCTTGCACATTATTGTTGTGACGTTCATAGCGCGATCACACTCTTCTTTTTTCTTGTCGTTTTTGCAATTTCTTTCTTCTTTCTCTTGCATCTGGCTTGAATCCTAAACCAAAGCGGTCTTGTTTTTCTAACAATACTGGCGCAGTAATCCTTCCCTGAAGATATTTTCCCAAGCCTCTTCTATGTAAAACTCCTCTTCCAATTGTCATATTTAGATCCATCCAGGTAGTTGTAGACATCTTTAGTATGGGGATCTTATCTCCTTCAGCAATGAAGGTAGCATTTACAAATTCCAAGGATCTGAAAGAGCATTACATGGCTTCCTCATCTGTCTCAATGTAAGGTGCGTCACTGGTTACTGATGCAATAATGTCCTCTTTAGTATTTATTGTGATTAATCGACCTTTTATTACTAGTTTAAGTTTCTGATGAAGTGATGATGGCCTGCCCCTGCCGAATAAATCCATGGTCTTCCTAGTAGAAAATTATAAGTAGGCTTGATGTCCATCACCGGAAAATCCTCTTCATATGTGTTCAGCCTAATTTAGAGGGTATCTCAATTCTCCCATTCACACCCCTTTCAGTTCTATCAAATGCCCTCACTATATTGTGATACGTCTTCATGTGAGAACTATCGATTGGTAGCCTGTTTAATGTCGTCATTGGTAGCCCATCCAAGACAGAGCCATTGTCTATCAGTACTTTTGGTAACGTGAATCCTTTGCAACGGGTTGTGATGTGTAAAGCTTTTGTTGAGCCCATGCCTCTTAGAGGTATTTCATCATCACTGAAGAAGATATAATTATCAGCACTCAAGTTACTAACCAGTCGGTCCAACATTTTCACTAAGATATCATCAACAACATATATCTCGTTCAACACTTTCATCAACGAGTTGCGATGGGTTTCTAAACTTAGCAATAGGGCTAAGACTAATATGCTAGCTGGTTGCTTATGTATCTGTCCCACCACACTATACTCTCTATGCTTTAGGAATTTCAAGAATTCTTTGGCTTCCTTCTCAGTTATCAGCTCATTCACTAGTAGCTCGAGTTTATTGACTTTCCTTCCTTTACGCTCAATCATCAGGGCTTTTCCTTTGTTGGCTTCATTTTCCCCTTTTGCCTGGTTATAGCATCTCCCACTACGGGTGATTAAACCTACATCTCTCACTGATCCTTCCTCTCTTGGCACTATCACATTACAATAATAGCTCCATGGGACCCTTTTACTGTCCTTGAAAGGGAACGTCGCAGGTTTCTGAAAAATGACTCGTGGTGTCATTCGTTCCCCAACCTTATTACTTCTTGGCTTAGATATGATTAACACTAGCAAATTAGCCTTGTAAGCTTTTTCCGATGCCCCTTCCTCAGAAGCACAAATCTCTTCTCCTTTTGTATCCTCTGTCTCCTCAAAAAACTCGAGCTCCTTATTATCTATCATTTTTTGTACTAAGGCTCTAAATTCGATACACTCTTGAATTCTATGCCCCTCAGTGACATGAAACACATAGTAATTCTCAATTTTTAGTGCGTCTTCCATATCTTGCACGATCAAGCCCATGTTGACCATCTACTACCAGACCCATTTTAATGGAGATTTGACCTCCCCAATATTAGTTTTGATCTTCTTATTCTTTTCCTCCACAATTGTATTCACTCCCTATTCAAGATGATTGGGCAAGGGATTTTTAGCTACATTAGGTCTTGCTGGCTCGTTGAATCTTACGACTCTGATACTAATGAACTTCTCAACTAGCTTTTTGAAATCAAGGCAATTCTTAATTGAGTGTCCAGTTATTCCCACATGGTATTTACATTGAGCATTTGCATCATATCATTTTAGGAATGGGGGTTGCAGCGGCTTCAGATAGTACGGGATCACTACACAAGTATTGTATATATTTTTGTTGAGCTCTTTGTACAACATCAGTATAGGAGTAAATTGAACTCTTCCAAAATTCGACCTCGAGCTTGATTCTTGTCTCTGAGTGTTTTGATAATTGGTTGTTGGGGCTTTAGGTTGTGTCACCATGACTAGCTTTGCATAATTCGACCTGTATAAGCCAGTGTTATTTACTTCATTATCCTTCCTTCTAGGAGCAGACCTCTTGGCACTCTCCTCAGCATCAATCTTCCCACTTCTGATTTCATTTTCAATCATTTCTCCTGACATGACCATATCGGAAAAACTTTTGGTAATGTTTCCCAATAAGTGATTAATGTGTGGTAATTTTAGGGTATTAACAAACAGCATGGTTATCTCTCTTTCAGATAGTGGTGGTTGTACTTGAGTGGCCATATCTCTCCACCTTTAGGCGTATTGCTTGAAGCTTTCATTAGGCTTTTTCTCTGCATTTTGTAACATGATCCTATTAAGAGCCATATCAGTAACGTGTTTATATTGTTTCATGAAAGCCTATGCCAAATCCTTCCAAGAACTGATCCTAGCACGGCTTAATTGATTGTACCACCTTGCAACCGATCCCGTCAAACTATCTTGGAAATAATGAATTAGTAGTTGATCATTATGGACATACCCTATCATCTTTCTACAGAACATGATGACATGCGCTTCTAGGCAACTCATCCCATTTTATTTTTTGAACTTTTGAGCCTTAAACTTGTGAGGAAGTAGTAGATCTAAGACCAAACTCAGTTCTTTAGTGTCAATTCCATAAAAAATCTCAGCTCCTTCCATTGCCATGAATCTTTCCTCCAACCATTTATAGCGTTCCTCCAACTAGTTTCGAAATTTAGCTCTTGTTTTCTCTGCTCCCATTACCTCATCAAAATGTAGTACGACAGGATTAACTAAGCATCGCAGTCGTAACTCTGCGATTGAATTGAGGGCAAGCCAGGTGATAGTTACACCAGCTATACAACTCATGCATTTCTGGTTTCTTAACCAGACAACTGTCAAATGTTGCGACAGTTCTGGGCGCAATTCTAGACCTGCTTATGCAGCGACAACTCTGGACATATTCACGCAGCAATAATTCTGATCAAGTTTCTACAGCGATAATTTTAGGCGCAATGCTAAACAGACTAATGCAGCGACATCAGAATTAAAAATATTATAAATTCAAAGGCAATTAGGTTGAGTTCCATTAAGTTAGAAAATAAATAAATAAATAAATGCAAAAAATGTATGCTAAGGATGACCAAATGGGAACAACTTAAACAATAAGTAAGGATAAATCCATGGCTCTTTCTAGTACTATCACCTGGCTTGCCCTCAATTCAGTCGCAGAGTTACGACTGCGATACCTATGTAAAGACTCCTCCAATTAAGCTACTCGGGCCCTCAAATCAACTTTCTCTACCTAACTTCCCAACAACTTACTCTTTATGGCATTTTCTTGGACTTAAGCATCTTGAAACTTTCTCTTCCACTGATCCGCTCGAATCCTTTCCTCTTAGATTTCTTGTTGTCATTGTTCTGATGTCTTACCTAACCCAGTAGTTCTCATTAATAAACGGAGCTTCTTGTAGTCTTTCTTTAAACTAACCAAGTCCTCCTCAACCGTTCTCTTTCCTTTTCTCAGCTTCTCGGCCTCTAACTTTTAGATATCAACATCCAATCCCAGTTTCATCTTTTCTTTTTCTAGCATATCTATCTTCTTCCCCAACTCAGAACTCTTGTTCTCAAAATCTTGCTTTATGAGTTCTAATTCTGATGGAACTACCTGCAAATGCTCTTGAATTGAGCTGACATTTTCTGGATTTGGAACAGGGATGTTGTCATTGTTTCTTCTATTCCTCCACTCATCATACTCCAAGGTTACCATAGGATTTGCAGTAAATATCTTCATTATGCGAACTTGATTTCAAGCACTCGATATCTCTCGAACCTTCTTGTTGTTTCACCCTTATACGTAAACTCGTACTGAGCCAAACCTTTCGTTATTAGGATGAACTGCCTTGATCTATACTATCTCATCACTAACAAAGGGGCATATCCTATAGCTCCCCATATCCTAAGTAATGGTACCCAATAAAAATCTCCACATCGATAAAGTATTTCATAAGGAATAAACCATGATGCTCGCCATTCAATGTCTTCATCTCGGAGACTATAAAGTATTGCCATCCACTTCTCCTCAAAAATGTTCTCTTGCCTCTGCGTAGTCACAAATTCACTCAAAACGGAATAACTCTTAGAAAATACTCGAATAGAGACCTTTTCCACCTTCCAGAAGTGACTATAGAACCAAACCATTAGTAGTGGTGTGTAGCCTATGAATCTTCCTTCTCCTTCCTTTCGACATGCGTTCAACAACCTAAATGTCTCAACCAAAATCATTGGAATAGGTGTGACCGTTTTATCTAGCCGGTCGAATAGATCAATGACTGCCTACTCTATATGCCCCAATGCCTTAGGAAAGATAACCAATCCATATAAACTAAGAGTAAATATATCCACCTTTTTCTTTGTATACGAATGTATTAAGATCAAATCTTGCAAGCTCTTTCAAGTGATACATTTGTTATCGCCCTTTACCTTAATTCGAGCTATAACTCATTGCTCATGCATTCCCATAATGTTCATCAATTTATTAAGAAAGGTTGGAACACTAGCAACTCTCGAGTAGGCCTTGTTTGCCTGAATGTTTGGGCAACGAAGCAAAGCGATGTACTCCTCGATCGTAGGTACCATGTCTATGTTCCTGAAGGTGAAACAACTGTAGGCCGGGTTCCAGTGCTGTGTAAGGGCTCGAAAGAGATGCTTGTCTACCTTAACATCGAGTAGATACGATAGATCCCCATACTCATAGTAAAAAATTTGTTTCATTCCATCGTCCCAATGATCTCATATCTCCTTTAGCTCCTGCAAATTATTCTGAGTTACGCTAATCCGAGTAAAATCCCAGTAATCTGATACATGTCCTTCAGCTAGGCTATCACCCTTCTCGAGTTACTTAGCCTCTGACCACATGCGCACGGCCACATTGTCCTCCACCTTATCAAGATACCCCTTTTCCATGACCAGTTATCTACTAGTAATTGAGCTTAAATCAATAAATTTCCTAATATGATGTAATGTAAATAAGACCAAAAATAAAACAAAGTTAGTACAATTATTATAATAATTTAACAACAAATTAAAAGCATAAACAAAGAACCTGCGTATCTATTTTGGGTAATCACTAAAAGTTCAGCATGACTCTACCTAGGATAGACACTTAGGGTTCATTATATGTAGTTTGAGGTTTAGAGTAAGGGTACCCAAACTAGCAGATTCCTCAATCCTCACCCATTATAGGTTCATACAGACGAGTTCGGTTCAGGGGGATACATTTCTCATATGTTTCCATGGAAGTGAAAACCTCACAAAAATATAGATAAGGATATATCCTAAAAGCAATCCACTATCCTGCACGAAGCTGAAAACCTCACGAAGGAGTAGCTTCTCACTTCCACTTAGAAGGTTTAGTAACAAATGCAATGTATGCAAAAATATAAACACCACAAATTAAATACATACATAAAATAAAATGCAAAGATCACAAATTAAATTAAATCGAATTTTAAATTTTCAACAAAAAGACCAAAAATAATCAACTTGTGGCTTGACTTTCTTTTTAAAAAAATATCCCCGATGGAGTCACCAAGATGTCGAAACCATTTTTTTGAAAAAAGTCTCGAATTATATTTTGAAAACTAAAATGGAGTCGCCACCAATCTTTTTTAAAAGAGGTGTGATTGGATCACTTTTTAAAATTTTAAAATCATTAAAATAACAATTTTGGTCTTTGAAAACCATAAAACGGGTTCAAGATTCGATTATGTATAAGGAATGATTAGCACCCTCACACGCCCAAAAATTGGTACCTAATCGATTATTTAAAGTCTTAGTTGTCGAAAATTAAAAACTCGAGAAAAATTTAAATTGTGATCCTTAAATTCGTGAATTTCATGTTTATTTTATTTTGAAAAAATATAAAAAGAAAGCTTGTTATTTCAAATTAATCGAGAAAAAGTCACATCCAGTAAGTTAGGACATAACATTCGAATTTTCGAAAATAACAAACATTCTTAATTATTATCCCAAAATCTCATATTTTTAATTTTAAAGAGGGTATTCAATTATCTCGCCTCAAAGAAAAAAATCACATCTAGCGAGTAAGGACATGATTCTCTCAAATTCCCGAAACAAAGAACATTGCCTTCAATTTTTTTAAAATAATTTATGAATTAAAATGTCATGCAAAAATGAAAATATACACAATTATAATGAAAAATAAAAAATATGATAAATACAATTGAATACAATTAAGAGCATAATAAAATAGTATAAATATGATAACAAATAAAATCATGATATAATCCTAATAATGATAACTATAAATACCAATTAAAAATATAAATAATCATAAATATGAGAAATATAGTCACGACAAATAATAACTGAATCGATATAATTAAATAAAAAATAAAAATAAAAAATAACATAAAAATGCCACAGAAAAAATACACAATAACTAAATACAATTTAATAAAGCAAACATATAAATAATAAAAAAAATATGAGTAACAAATAAATAATTAAAATCATGCAAATTAAACAAATAAAAAATAATTAAAAATCATGCCAATTAAACAAAAAATAATTAAAATCATGCAAATTAAATAAATAGATAAATAAATAATATCCTGTTAATTAAATAAATAGATAAAATGTAAAGGGGACCCAATTAAATGAATATTAAAATAACAGGGGTCAAAATTATAAAAAAATATATGTATATAAGTAGGCCTAGTTAAATTAGGGACTCAATTGTAAATGCTGACAAATTAAAGATCTAAATTAAAATATAAAAAATTCAAAAAGGACTGTATTAAAACCCCTAATATTACAAAAGGATCAAATAAACAATTAGCCCATTTACATGAAAACACGTGAATCTTACCTGGGTTTGATTGAGTCAGTGGGTCAGAGCTTAAAACGATGTCGTTTTGATGCTTATTGTATTAGGCATAAAACGGCGCCGTTTTGTACGCATATATAAGCAACCATTTTGTTAAAAAAATCATTTTAAGCTTAGTTTCAACAAAAAAACAAAAAAAAACCTTCCTTTCATTTCTCTCAAGGGTCATCGACTGGCCATGGACTTCGGTACGCCCCTATCGTGGGTCCGTCGTTGACAGGGGCCGACAACCACCGTATACAGTGGTTAGAAATCCAAAAAAACCTCTCCCTTACCTTTCCGACCTCTCCAAACTCGGATCTAAAGCCCTTTTTACCAAAATCGTGTCCAACATGCCTCAAAGATTCGAAAAGCCTTTCGGCTTTAAGCCTTGCCACTTTACGACGCTCCCAACGGACACCCACGACGGCCACGGCAGACAAAGCGTCACGTAGGTAAAGAAAATAAACTAAAGTCTCTTTTTTTATGCTTTTGAATAAAAAAAAGGTTAGATCTTGTGTTAGTTTCGAATATAAAAATATATATATTGATACCTTGAATATTTTAGGATTCCTTGAATGCTTCATTGAATCTCAGATTGCTAAAAAATTGTCTAAGCTTTTATTTCAAAATTTTTATATGTTCTTACAAAAATAGTGTCCGAATTACAGAAAAAATTAGTGTTTTTATACGCGTATTACAATATTTCTTTTTTATTCGATTTTCCTTTTATGTTCTTAATTGTCTATCCTTTTCTTTGCAGATTCGTATCTTGGAGATCCGGGCAGATCCTCGGGCAGTGGCGACATTCGATCATTCGAAAGTTGGAGGGGCAATAGCATAGGCTACTAGGGTTTTTTGTGTTTAGGGTTTCTTTTTTTGTTAATTTTGAGCTTTTGGGTTTGTAAATGTTTTAGGGTTTTTAGGTTTAATGTAAGGTTATTGGGTTTGTAAATGGTGGGTAATTTGGGTTAATAAAACAAATTGGGTTTTTTTGTTTTATTTATTTTGGGTTTTAAAAAGAAAAATAATAAATGGTAATAGTAGGAGCCCAGACAAAAATGGGCTCGTACAGAAAAATTTTTAAAAAGAAAAATATTTTTTTAGGAACACTCCGCTATAGAAAAAAGAAGAGTAGTCTAAGGAGGTAATTGTTTGCTTCATCCATCTTTTTAGTTGAAAACTTTAAGCTGCATGAGTGTAAATTCAGATTGCGATGTGATTATTGGCATGGCAATTAAGTGTTTGCTTCTGTAGTTGTTAAATATAACGTTGCATGACAAAATGAATTCCTTAAGAGCAAAAATAAAAGGCCTAAGTAAAGTAAATGAAAAACTTTGCTAAAGAAATGAATAGTTTTTAGGGAATTATTTGCTTTAGAACTAATTGCATGTGAATTTGAAATTTCGTTATTCTTTATATTGAAATTTGTACACTGAATTTTCTGGATTGATCTACAACACTGCTGCAAAATCTTATAATTATAAAGGTTGCTAAGAACTGAAATATATGCGTACTGGAAGGTGGAAGCAATTTTTTTATGAAAGTTGTCAAGGTTGTAATCTCTGTATTCATGCATACATGCATCAACATATTTTTCTTGAGCACAAGCAAAAGTTCAGGTTTAGGAGTGTGATAACTCTTGAAACAGAGTTATATCACACATTTTTGCTAGAACATTTTGTTTGCTCTTTAGTAAATTTTTTATAACATTAGTAGTATTCTTATGTATTTTTGTCGTCAAAGCTGCAGTGTAATTAATTGGCAAAATCTATACATTTTTACCCTTTTTGTTGTAGCAAACTACGCTTGTTGGTATGTGTTTTCATGATGCAAGAATAGGTGAAGGAAGAGAAGAGTACAAGGCCCAATAACGAAGCACTGTTGGGGAGAGGAAGTAGCAAAACATTACAGCTGCTAAATGCTCTGCCAATACCAGGCACGCAGGATTCTACTGAAGCAAGCCAGATCTATTGTGGTCTGCACTAGAAAGCTATAAGAGGGCTCTAGAACCCCTAGAAATCTGGATCTGATAAACGTGTATTGTGTGGCCAAGCTCCTATATAAGTAGCATTCTGATGAAGAAAAAGATATCAAAGAATTTAATCAAGCTAAGGCTAGAGTGCTGTTGCAATATACTACGGAAGGAGAAGAATCGAGAGAGTTACACAACAGATCTGAAGTGCAAAAGGTAAAGTTTCAGCCATCACTGGGAGCGGAGCTCGACACTGTTGTAGCAAAACCACTGAAGCAAAGAGACGTTGCTATGGTAGAGTAAGGCAAAATCGGGAATGCAACCTGATGTTCTTTTTGGGTCTCAACAAGGAGTACTCTTGATCTTTAAGTTTGTTTGTTAATTTGTTTAAACAACATTTTGCACCCTTATTCTAACCAATTAAGGGTTGAATATTTCTGATACTTTGTTTATTTCCATGAATGAATTATCAATATTTTTCTATTAAATCTCTTCATTGATTTATGACTCAGTTGTTGTTAATTTTACATGCTAGTAATCTTAGGAATGAGCTCTTGTTTTGCATGTGCATAATCTCAACTGAAAGCAGGACAAATTTGCTGGAGCATAAATTGGTGTAATGAGCATGTATCGGAAGATACGTGTAGTATCTCTGAAAGATGAGCTGCATTCATTAAGGATGAGATAAGTTTTTTTGGGAAAATGCATGTTATAGGAATATAATGTGTGTTAACTGTAAAAGTTGCTGCATAAAAATAACACGTCATTGCTTACTCATTCTGGGAAATTTGTAGAAACAGATATTTGCTATGATATTCGTAGATCTAGACTTAGATCTGGAATATTCCAGATTTACTGATTATAACTTAGTCCTATACTAAAGATTTTTCCAATCATTTCTACTAAGAGTGATGAGTACTTAGTAGATCTGATACTTTGCTTGGTTGATTCTTGATCATTTTACTATTTTTGCATTTTGTTATGACACACAAGTTGCAATCACAAATATCATTGTTATCACATTTATTTTGTTTGCACAATTCTTTTTTCAACAGTTTTAGCAATTTCTTCTGAATATCGATCTCTCTGTGGGTACGATACTCTACTTATCACTTTATTACTTGAATGTTGTGTACACTTGCACATTTGGTATAACAATATTATTTTACACGTGACAACTGCTTACCATCCGTAAACTGATGGTCAATCTGAGCGTGTGATTCAAGTTTTAGAGGAAATGTTGGGGGGTTGTGTGATTGAGTATCAAGATAGTTGGGAGGACTTTCTTCCACTTGCAGAGTTCACCTACAATAATAGTTATCAGGCCAGTATTAAGATGGCACCGTATAAGGCTTTGTATGGGCGTAAGTGTCGCACTCCTATTGGTTGGACTAAGTTGACTAAGCATCGTTTGTTTGGACCAGATATTGTTTAAGAGTCTGAGGAGACTGTTAGATTGATTCGAGAGAGATTTAAGGCTGCTTTTGACAGGAAAAAGTCTTATGTCAATCTGAAGCGTCAAGATATTAAGCTTAGTGTGGGGGATGAGATTTTCTTAAAGGTATCACCATAGAAAAAGGTGCTTAGATTTGGTCGAAAAGGCAAGTTGAGTCCTCGTTTTATCGGTCCTTATCACGTTCTTCGACGTGTAGGACCAGTTGCCCATCAGCTTGAGTTATCGCCTGAGCTTGAGCGCATTCATGACATCTTCCATGTCTCTATGTTAGGATGTTATCGATCGGATCCGTTCCATATTGTTCTTATGGAGGAGATCGAGGTTCGACCAGACTTGAGTTTTGAGGAAGAACCGATTGAGATCCTTGCTCATGATGATAAGGTTCTTCGTAGGAAGACCATTAAGATGACTAAGGTCTTTTGGTGCAACCATGGTTATAGGGAGGTTACTTGGGAGCCCAAAGCTGTCATCAAGGCCCAATATCTGCATCTTTTTGGTCCGGGAAAATTTTGAGGTCGAAATTTCTTTTAAGGGGGAGTTGTAACACCTTAATTTATTTTAGGGATTAAATGGATAATTTTGTGAGTTTAAGGGTCTATTTGATAATTTGGAGAAGTTTAGGGACTTAATTAAACTGGGAATATAATCTATGGGCTAATTTGAGAATTTTAGGACTTAATTGTGATACGTGTGAAGTTTTGGGTCTAATTCGAAAACTTTAGGGTTCTTTGAGGGCCTCCGAGTAAATGTCCCATTTTATTAGGTATAAAAACCCATTTTTCCTTTGAATAGGACTTTTCCTCTCCCATATACATCTCCTTTTCTGCTGATTTTTCTTCCCTTTCTCTCCTTTCTCTCTTTTTTCGACGAGCCTCCGACGAACCCTTTGTCATCGTCCATGTGTTACACTGCCACCCTTGTGTTCCTCATCATTGTGCGATTGCAACCCTTCCTTCAAAACCACCCTACTTCATCGAGCTCTGCCTCTTTATTACCGTTTGGGGCGTGGGTAAGTAGCTTCTTGAGATGGGGCTTTGATTTTTGGTTCGATGTTATGTCGTTTACGGTGTTAGTGTGTCGGATCGTGGTGATGTCGGCGACAACGCCGTTAGGGTCCTCAAACCCTAGTTCCCTTTGTTGCTAAAGTGATGGGAGTTGGACAATGGTGTGTGACCCAAGCCAAGTGACCCAACAAAGGCCCAACCTTCGTAACCCTTTCCTCATCTGGTTTTTGACCCAAAGATTTGCCCAAACCTAACACCCAATGCCTAGCCCAATCAAGAGTTGACCCAACAACCCATGACCTTTGTGAAAACCCAAAACTAGTCCAACCCTAACCCGAACTGAATCGACTCAAATTGACCCGGATCCGATCGTTAATCGACCCGTTGACTATTGACCGTTGATCGTTGACTTGATCGTTAACCGTTGATTATTGACTATTGACTTTTCGGTTGACCATTGACTTTTTTCGGGAAACCTTACCCTACTATTTTTCGACGTCCTGATTCCGTTTCTTTATCTGTTTCATCAAATTCAAACCCAAAAATCTTGTTTTAGCTTTTTACCCTTAATTTTGTACTTAGTGTTTATTAAGAGGCTTGATTTGGGAATTTGATTGAGACATTTTGTGTTTAGGTGATCATGACTCCAAGGCCAACGACTTACCTCCTTCTCCACCTGTTCAGCCTGTTCCTGCACTAGCTACGAGAGTTACACATGAGCTTATTTCGATATATTTTGTGTTTAGTTGGTGGCTTATGATTAGTTTTAATGTAGAATTTGTGCTCTTAAGTTCTAATCCAATTAGACCTGGTGCTAAATCTATGCGTGGGAGACGACCTCCTCGTCATTAAATCTTCAGCCTTCTCGAGGTGTGTATCTATCTGTGTTACATCCTATTGTATGCTAATGTTTTGTGTGTGCTATCGTGTGATGATTCTGAGTTATGACGTCAGCATGATGATATTTTGTGTTGTGAAAATGGTATGATTGTGTTCTTTGTTGTGTTAAAGCATGTTGAGATTACATGCATGGATATGTTTATATGTCGATTTGTGGATAACTAGAAATAATATGATCATTGAATTGTGTACACTGAGATATATATATTATCATGACACTGAGATTGAGATTGAGAAAATTGTGATATCATACCATTGTGTGCTCATGGGTTAAGTTTGTACGGTGGAAGACGTGATTATCACCCCTTAAAATAGCTGATAGTAAAATCACACTACGATTGGTGACGTTTGGTTGGGGAGGGGTTCTAGGGAGCCTCTCCACTATGTCGGTGTGCTAGAGAATGGATGCATTGCATTATGTTTATGTTTGTATCGCATTGAGTTGTATTATGCTTTATGATTACTTTATATGCTATGAAATTACTATGATAATGTAAATGAGGATGTATGCACTTTAAAGACACACTGGACTCTATAGCTCATTCCCCCATAACTTTTATTTCAGACAATTTAGACATAGGCGACTTGGTACCTGGAAGAAAATTTATTTTATTCTATTTTATTTTTATTTTTATTTTTATTTTCTTTTCTTTTATTATTCAGTTTAAGACATTTTGGAATTTTTTAGAGTATTTCTTATTTATTATTTTATTATTTTTGGGGTTGTATTGTTAATATTTAATTCGGGATTTTTGGGTATTTATTTTTAGTATTTGATAAATGTTTTAGTGAGGGGAATTATTCAGAATTCCGTGAATGGATTGTTTTATTGATCACTTAATTTAATTACAATTTATATATGTATAAACGGTTATGGATTTGATATTATGTGAGGGTGTAATTACGTTAGTGACCTTTTAGATCTGATTGTATCTTCTAAACCGGGTAAAAAAGATTACATTGGACGTTAAGAAGCAGCCAACCAAACACAAACCAAAATTCGGTACAGGATCATCCCCATTCGAAGAAATCTGCCAAGCATCCTCCTCTCTGTCTTGAATAGTAAGCCCCACTATATCATTTTCCATGAGAAAGACCAAAGAACAGAGAAAACCAGAAGGAACCATATCAAAACCAAAAGAAAACTAGAGACACCCAAAAGAAATTAGAAAAATCCAGAGAAAACTACCCAATACACCATGAAAACAATCAAACGTGCCATTCTAGTAGACAGAGAAAACGTGTCATTCCAACAATCCCCGAATATACATTTTTTTAGGTTATTAATATTTTTTAATTTTTATAATATTATTTTTACACGTTTATAATTAATTTAAACAAATAGTTATCCAGATTTAAACAAATTTGACCATTACACTAGAGTTGTCCTCCCGAGATCCACTAACAAAGTGAGTATATATTTTTGTTTGACTTTTGCTATTGATTGTTATATATGTTATTAGATTCTAAACTTTTGCATGTGCGATTCTACCAAGGATTAATTGTTTGAAGCAGTATTTACGAAACGTTGGTGCAGGGTCTCCCACAACCCAATTGATTGAGGAATGTGATGAAATTAAGGGTTTTGTCGCTGGCGAATTCTGCAACGATTTAGTGAAGAAAGTAGAGAAACAAAGGGTTGTGCTTGTTGCTAGCAAAGCTAAGATGGAGGAGTTAACAAGGAATGTTAGCCCCCAACATAAGATGAAAGGCATTGCTAACTGAGGGAAGCAGGGACTATATCTAATTCTTGAGAGAAGTATTCTGACGCTGATACTCATGGTGTTTTACTTGTAGAAGTATCATGAATACATTTTTATCTAGTTTTAGTTATAACCATTGTGTGCTTACTACTATGCAGGTATGAAGAGCTCAGTGGCTTCCTTTGTTTACAGCTAAAAAAAGGCAAAAAATCTGTAGGTGAATTCTCTACCCAGACACTAGAAAAGAAAGTCTCGTGTACCTCTACACCTGAGTTTGTTCCCATGGCGAAGGAATTATCCAGTGTCTGCTTCTCCGCTTAAATCTATTCCTCCACAACTAAGGATGTCAGTGGGACGGGTTTCGTGAAGTCCCACCCCACTTTGCACTCAATTTGGCGAGAATGGGTACATATTTTCCGAGTTGTGAAGCGAGAATAATGATAAAAATTAGACACGTCATGGGTGGTAGGATAGGTTGGGTATGACATTGTGCCCGCCCCGCCCCATCCCTACTCATCCTATATAATAATTAGAATATTTAAAAAATAAAAATTTAATTTTGATAATAATACTCAACTTATATTCATTGCATTTTTTTTAAGAAAAAAGAGCACACCACACTTTTTCACTCAATTTTAACATACATTATTTCAGGAATAATGTCACATATATGATGAAAGTTCGAAGGATAAGTATTTCATAATTTTTTAATAAAAATTTTAATTTATATTTATTTAATTGATACTTATAAATATATTATATGAATTGAATCGTGAAGAGGATATAACCCAAACCCACATGGATGGTGAAAAGATGATGGTTTTAATATTACAGATTGTAAGGCGAAAATGATTTTACGTTTTATACCCACATAGGGTAGCAGGACGAGAATGGGGTTGAAAACCCTCAACTTGCTATAGGTACTCCCTTTGAGTGGGCTTTCAAATATTGGCCCACAACTGAGCTTGAAAATTATAAAGGGTACACTTTCCCTAAGTTGGTTCAGACGTTTGTGCATTGTTGATGCACGTATTTATTCATTTTGTGTCTTTGTAGTTGGGGACTTGGTCTATGTATTTATTTATCTTTTCTTTCATAGGAGAAGTTTGGGCCGTAACTTGGCCTACTAATGGTAGTTTCGCTGAAGATCATAAAATGATTAGCAATAAGAAAGGCTTTGAAATTACATAAGTAGTATCTACTTGTGGACGTATCAATTTTTTTACTAGTATTAATGCATATTAATATTGATCTATTTCACTGAGAAAGAATTATATAATCCTGATATTTCATGTCATTTTTATCTTTTTCCAGTAAAAAAATGATATCAATTTTTTCCTCTTGATTTTAAATTTTCTACTCTTAAAAAAATTCAAATTCAATTAAAAACTACTAGAGCTTAAATCATTCCTCTAAAAATGATAAAATTACAATTTTATACCATCTTTTTTATTTTTTCCATCTTTTCTCTGACCCAAAATTTCTGCCATGTTTCAAACGGATTTCTTTAAATGAAAATAAAGTCTAGGAATACAAGCATAATCAACCTTTGATTTCTAAAATTTATAAGAATCACAACAACAACTGCATCGCAGATTGGTGGAAAGGTTTTTAACCATTGAAATATTGTAGTTGAGCGAATTGACATAAAAATCTTGGAGATATAAGGGCTTGCAATGGATGCTTCATCCGTACCGAGAACTCGTGCTGTTCTTCCATATTGACATCACCCCCAGCTTTCCATTCAAAATTCCACACCAAATTCGCCACAAAAATAATCTAAATGAAGTAGGGCCAATGCATTCCCTGGACAAATCCTTCTTCCAGCACCAAACGGCATCATCTTAATCTCTTTGCTCCCTGTTATATCAAATCCCTCTCCATCTCCTGTACTCATGACAAACCTTTCTGGTTTAAATGACATTGGATCTTCCCACACTTTTGGGTCCATTCCCATATCTCCTATCATGAAATTCACAGTTCCATTTCTTGGCATGAAATGCCCATTCAGAACCACATCCTTTGTTACTGCATGTGGCAGCAAAAACCGAAGGGGCGGATGTCGCCTTAACCCTTCTAATATCACTGCTTTTAAGTATGGCATCTCATGCAAATCATCTTCTTTCACCATTTTCTCCTCATTTCCGATGACCCCTTTAATCTCCATGAACAGCTTCTGCTGGATATGTGGGTTTTTCACCAAGCTCGCCATAATCCATTGCAGCAGTGCGGATATATTATCCGTTCCTCCATTGAGAAATTCTGAGCATAAACCCAGAATCTCTTCAACATCAAGGCTTCTCTTCTCTTCTGTTAGCTTCACATCTAACAAGGTATCAACGTAGGATGAGATGCCATGTTTGTTGTCGTCTTGATTTTCACCTTCACTTGACTTTTCTTGCTTTAACTTCTTTCGATCTTGTATCAAAGGTACGATTAGGCGTCTCGATTTTTCTTGTAGCTGGAAGATCTTTTTCCATTGTTTATAACAGATGATCATTGTTACTCTCGGCAAAATCGAAACCATACTCACTTCACCAAAAAGTCCGCATCATATCCCTCTCAACCTCGGCTATTTCTTTAATTTTCTGTTCTTCAAGTTCTTTTCCGAAGCACATGAAGGCGAGCAAGCTAAACATGGAGTTCCGAAACTGATCCGTCACTTCGACCCAACGATCAGCAGATTCAGACTGATCCTTGAGGAGTTTCAAGAGTCTCTCCAACACCACCTTGCGTGCATAACAATAAGATTTTACACGAGAAGAATGAAGCATTTCAGCCGTAATGTTACTGCGTAGCACACGCCATGTGGGGCCGTAGACGGCGGTGGTGATAACAACTTGCTCTCTACCATCTAAAGATGGAGGACGGTCGGCAAAAATGGCACCATTATGAACCAATGTTTGGTGGGAAAGAAAGCGATCCGCGATGAAAATAGCCGGGCGAGAACCAAAATGAAGGGTGATTATAGGACCCAATTTGGCATGGAGGGACTGAAGTATATGATGAAGGTCATTAAAGGATTTACGGAACAAGAACAAGTTACCAACGATGGGGAGAGGATATGGGCCTGGTGGTAAGTTTTGAGAGGTTTTTCTGGTTTGAGTGAGAGAGTTGAAGAATAGTTTGAGGAAAAGAGCGGTGAACATGGAGATTAATATGAAGAACCAGGCCATCATTGGTGAGAATGGTTACGGTATGCATAGCTTTCAACGTGCCTACGACCAATACTTTTCTTATAGTTTATATAATACTTTTTTTTTAATATAATTATATACCCTATTTTAGTGCAATGTAAACTGTGAAGTTTACTAAGTACGTGGGTCCTGCTAACATCAGCACGTAATAAACTTTTTATGTTGTCCATTAGTCAGATCATCTTTAAAGTTGATTCCCCTTTTGTCATTTCTCAAAAGTCTAGCTCCATGCCAGTCACATCTCGTGACATCACCCTATGCATCCATTTTTCTTTATTTTTTATATTAATAACAAAAATAATTAAATGATAAAAAATAAATTATTTACGAAAATTTATTATTTTAAACAGTAAATGTCGGTGCATTTGTTAGACGACACCATTTATAAATATTAATATTTTTATTCAAATTAATATTTTATTTTTTGTGTCATATATGTTTTTTTATAATCATACAATGTCTTGCTAAATTTGTAAATTAAAAAAATAAAAAAAATAAAATTATGATATATTAAAATAAATGGATTAATTTTTAGGCTAAATTACTTATATATATTATTTTTAATTGATTAAATAGATTTATTTTTTAAAATTTAATAAAAATAAATCGATTTTAAAGAGAAAATATAAAAACATCTCAAGTTGAACGCGTTTTCTTATCACCTGTGCAGAAAGTGCGTTCAGTTGCATTCAGTTCAACACGTTTTTTTTCCAACAATCAAAATTTTAACAAGGTAACAATAACTTTTTTAAGGGGCAATGTGTTTTTTTTTGTTATAAATACTAAACTATTTTTCATTCTTTTCACTCAAATCCAACTTTATCTATTCTATTTAAACTCTAATCAACTCTCTCAAATCTCTCAAGTTTTGTTTGAAATTTTCCATTACATTTGTTTAAAAATATTATAGTTTTATTTTATTATTTTGTATATTATTCATTTCGATAAAATTTCCATTAATGGAAAGTTCTCTGATTCATTTCGATGATATTCACATTTCTGTCGCTCAATCGGTAATGATAAGGAAAAATTTTAAATTTCGTTATTTTCAATTAAATTAATTTTAATTCTTTTTAAAAAAATTAAAATATTTTATTTTGTTGATATAAATAAGTGCATGATCGTGTTTTGGAGGAGTTCATACATAATTTCTTAAAAAGCCCAGACACTAAAATTCGTGATTATTTGCAAGATGCAAAATTTTTGCATGCGCCTCTTATGCTCAGGTGCTGCTAATTAGATCCTACACTTATCAGCACATTAGTGGAAAGATAGAGACTCGAGACACACACATTTCATCTTCCATGTAATGAGTATACAATCACACTCAAGAACGTACCTTTGTAACTCGATTATTTTTGGGAAATCAACACCCGTAGGAAGAGAGGAAAAATTTTCAATTTGACATGAAAACCCTATTGATCGAAGGTCAAACAGAGCAGCAACTAAGGTTTTCATGGGAGGAGAAGAGAAAAAAAGAAGAACGGAAAATAAAGGAAAGAATTTTTTTAAAAGGAAAAAGGTATTTTTTATAATTTTTTTTAAATTTAATTTTTTATAAAAGAAACGAAGGGCAATTTGATTAGAAATAGGCATAATTGTAAGAAAAAAAAAACACTCTCAACGTTTACGGGCTTTTGATTTTGTGCCTTTGATTTTTTTTTTATTGACACCTTCAATGTTATGATTTTTTTTAGAAATTAATTTAATTTTAACGATCAACGTGAGTTGACCGTTAGTTAAATAGATCAACATAGTAGCTCATGTGGCTTGCCACATAAGCGCACGACATCATAGATGAGTCATCTATTTAATATTTTTTTTCATTTTGTTTCATCTTCTTTCTTCTTCCTTTTTTTTCTTTTTCCCCCATTTTTTTTCTCATTTTCTCGGGAAATTTACCCAAATGACCCAAAAAAATTTATTATTTACGAAAATGACCCAAGTTCAAAAATATACACCAAAATGACCTAAAATGAACAGTAAAAATTGATATTGCCCATCTAATGGCCGACACCACCTGCCCAATGATTGGTGTCAGACATAAAAATTTGTGTTTTTTGGTGTTGACCATGCAATGGCTAACACCTGTGTATTTTTTAAATACGGTATTTTATTGATATACGAAAATATGAGAATTTGAAAAAAAAAATTTGGTGTTGGCCATTGCATGGCCGACATCCCTTTTTAATTTGATAAAAAAATCAAATTTTTGGGTGTTGGTCATGCAATGGTTGATACCTCCTTTTTGTCGGATAAAAAATTCTATTTTTTGGTGTTGACCATGCAATGGCCGACACCCCTATTTATTTGATAAAAAAATCAAATTTTTAGGTGTTGGCCATGCAATGGCTAACACCTCCTTTTTTCAGATAAAAAAATTTCAAAATTTTTTGGTGTTGGCCATGCAATGGCCGACACCCCTTTTTTCAGATAAAAAAATTTTAAAATTTTTTGGTGTCGGCCATGCCATGGTCGACACCCCTTTTTTACAGATAAAAAAATTTCAAAATTTTTTGGTGTTCGCCATGCAATGGCTGACACCTCCTTTTTTCAGATAAAAAAATTTTAAAATTTTTAGGTGTTGGCCATGCCCTCTTTTGTCAGAAAAAAAATTTAATTTTTTTTTGTGTTGGTCATGCCATAACCGACGCCCCCTTTTTATTTGGTAAAAAATTAAATTTTTTTGGTATTGGCTATGTAATGGTCGACACCAACTTCCCCTCATTCTCTATGAATAAGGTTTAGTTTTTTATTTTGAAATTGTAAATAAGAAATATTTCTCTTAAAATAACGAGAAAATGAGAGTGTTTTATTATTTATCATTAGATGAGTGTTTTGTTTTGGGGGATAGTTGTGAAGTGTACAATCGAATTTCGGGGTTGAGCTATGTACTGTCATGTATTGTCGGAGTTGAATTATATACTGTCATGTGAAGCGGCAAATATATGTCTTCAGTGGTGAGATGATTTTGTACTCCATTGAAGAAAATCCTATATATAGATGATATAATTCCTGCTAAATGTAATTATGTGGTATAACCGTAAAGGTTATGCTATCAAAGGTCGGTTAACAGAATTTTGTCATCGAACGGTCGACCGAGATGACTTGGCCAGGTATTCAGTCAATATGGACCCGTATTGCTTGAGGGTTAGAAGAATTTATTGAAATTGGCCAGGTATTCAAGCAGATGGACATTATCTAACCGAGACGAGTTGCGCAAGTTTAAGGTATTGTAGGTTATTTTGTATTATTGTTCAAAATTTAAAATTTCGTGTTTTAATATTAACAATTATTTATAATTTATTTTATCTGTAAATTTAATTTGCATTGTTGTAATATTCAACAAGATTTATATTTTATCGTATTAATATAATTTTGATTTATTAAAAAAATTATTAAATATTTTGTTCTGAAAATGTTAAGGAATAAATATTATCGACAAATTAAAAATATTAATTAAAATTAATTTTAAGAAATAAACGAAAATAATCAAAAGAAAAAAACACTAGTATAATTAATGGCCGAGACCGACTTTTAACTCTAGCACCAGATATATATATATAACCGTCAGTACTAAAAATTTGAGTTTTTTGTTCTCATTAACAGTACAACAATTTCTTTGTTTATGTTGTTTATGTTCATTTTTTTATGATCCCAAGTTTTTTCAAGATGAGTTCCAATATTTTCTTTGTTTATGTTCATTTTGATGGAAAAATTATCAATACAGATGATGAAGGTTGTGTATTTGAAAGCCGAGAAAAAATCGGAATGAGACTGAACAAGTGTGTTTCACTGGAGGAATTGAAACGGAAGATCAGTACAAAGATAGCTGATCGTTGCGGGAAGCAAATGTTGAGACTGTTTTACAAATTTCCAGTTTCATCAGATCCAATAAAGTTCTCCGAAATGAAGCTTGTTGATAATGATGATTTACGGATAATGATTGAAATTTATTGCCCATCTGAGATCGAAAATCCATGCCCCATTGAGTTGTTCGCGGAGGTATCACACCCGGAACCAATTCAAGTCTTAAATCCAGTAAGCCAGCGTTCTAGAATAGATATTGATCTTACTGTATGCTGGGAAGATCAATCGGGTTATGGAGGGTACACTCCAGAAAATCCAAACACCTGTGGATGTTCGTATAACATCCAAAACACGTGTCATCGTCTACAATTTCATCTGGAAGTGTTGGCCCCAATAGAAGATGATGACGAAAATGAAGCTTTGGAAGACCCCAATTTGGATGACATCCCCGAAGACTTAGATGAGGAGGGGTCGGTGGAGAGTGAAGATATTAACACCTATTCAGGAAGAAATACGAGCCCGAGTATAGTTATTAGGAATAATCCAGTGGCCTTCATGAGCGACGTAGACCCAGATGCGGGTCGAGCTCGTGAGTTTCCGGAATATAGAAACATAGTTTTGACTCACCTACTCGACGAACAAACCAACGAAGAAGAGTTGTTCGTAGGACAACAATTTGAGAACAAGAAGGACTGCTTAAATGCAATAAAATAATACAGCTTAAAGTTAGCTGTGGATTATAAAGTAACGAAGTCGTCGTAGTCTTTGTACATCGAAGAATGTTGGAAAGCCGAGAGTGGGTGTAAGTGGCATATCCGAGCTGTGTTAATGCAGCGGACTCAGTTGTGGACAATAAGGAAAATGAAAGGTCCGCACACATGCACCATGGCTCGTATGGCGCATGATCATCGGAAGTTAAATGCAAAGACCATATGCAACTGCATCATGCCTATGGTGAAAGCATCCCCATTGAATAAGGTATCGGTCTATATTTCGGCCATGCAAGCTCACTTCAATTATAAGGTTTCATACCAGAAGGCATGGTGGGCGAAGCAAATGGCGATGCGGGAGTTGTATGGTGACTGGGATGCGTCATACAATGAGCTCCAATGGTGGATAGCCGCGATGCGAGAGTATGTGCCTGGGATAGTAATTGATTTACAAACACTGCCGTATGAAGGTCCAGACAGGGTGATTGATCCGGGAAAACGACATTTTCACTGATTGTTTTGGACGTTTGACCCGTGTGTTAAGGCATTCCCTCATTGTAAACCGATAGTGCAAGTTGATGAAACTTGGCTGTACGGTAAATACACACAAACACTACTTATTACTGTTGCATAAGACGACAACCGAAATGTACTTCCGATCGCATTCGTCATAGTCGAGAAAGAGTGCTTCAAGTCATGGGAATTTTTCTTAAAAAATCTGAGGAGACACGTTGTTAGACAAGACAATGTTTGCCTTATATCAAACAGATCGAAGGGACTACTTGCTGCAATAAGGCGATCGGAGGTTCCGTGAAGGTCCGTTTATTGCATCCGGCACATGTCAGCAAACTTTCATAGTGATTCTAAAAATAAAGGATGAAAAGCAGAACTCGTGGAAATGGGTAATAATTATTGTTTGTATTTTTTTTATTCAATTTAATTTTAAATTTTATCAGTTTGTGAAATATAAAAATACTTATTCGAAATTCATATGCATATGCAGCTCATCAATTTGAATCGTGGAGATTCAGACAAAAGTTCGCAAAGCTTGAAGCTAAGATGAAACATTTACTAAATGGAAAAAATCTTTGTGGGTGGTTGGGTAGCGTCCAGACGTAGCAATGAGCACAAAGTTACGATGAGGGAGCTCGATATGGCCAGATGACGACCAACCTGGTCGAGTCGGTTAACTCTGTCTTGAGGTGAACACGACATCTACTAATTGCTGCTGTTTTCTCGACAACCTTCTATAGGTTGGCCACATTGATGCCTACAATGGGGCAGCGACAAGTGACGCAGATGGAGGTCGGATACATGTACGTTGAGGACATTCGAAGGGCCATGGAGGGAAACAGTCAAAGAGCTTGAACGATGAATGCAGAAATTTATTCGCAAGAGTTGGAGATTTTTCGGGTTTCAGAGTATACCGATTGTCGCTCGGGTGTTCCACCGAGGTCGTACGCAGTTGATCTGGCAAACAGGGGATGCTAGTGCTTTAGATTTCAAGCTCTCCGATATCCGTATGCGCATGTTCATGCAGCGTGTGCGACTGCAAATTTAAATGTCGAATAGTTCATAGACGAGGTGTACATGCTGCAACGCACATTGCGTATATAGGAGAATGAATTTCCCGAAATGCCCGATGTATCGAACTGGAAAGTTCCACCGATTGCTTTTGAGATGCTGCCGGACCATAGTCTCAGTAGAAAGCCTAGAGGTCGATCACATTCGACGAGGATTCACTTTGATATGGACATTAGGGAGACGGGGGAACCAAAATTGTGAAGTGTTTGTCAAAGGCCTAGTCATAACCGATCCACTTACCCACATCGTGTCTATATTTCAAGTCAATTCTCTCGTAATGCCGGATTGTCGACGAAGAATGAGCGCATGTCCACTAGTATACATGAAGAATATTTGTGTAAAAATTAATTTGAAAATTAATTTAAGTTGAAATTAATTTGAAAATTAATGAACATGTTTAAATTTAAATAATTTAAACTTCATAATTATATAAGTTTGAATTTAAAATTCTACTTTAAATTTAAAGTTGAAATTTAAATTACATTTAAAATTAATTTAACATTATTTAAATAAAAAATTATTATTATATTACAATTTATATCAAATATTGTGTTTATTTGACAATACATTATTTATCAAATTTTCATATTTAAATAAAAAATTATTATTATATTACAATTTTTATCAAATAATGTGTTGATTTGAGAATACATTATTTACTAAATTTAAATATTTAAATAAAAATTATTATTATATTATAATTTTTATCAAATAATGTATTGATTTGACAATATATTTTTTATCAAATTTTCATATTTAAATAAAAAAGATTATTATTATATTATAATTTTTATCAAATAATGTGTTGATTTGACAATATATTATTTACTAAATTTAAATATTTAAATAAAAATTATTATTATATTATAATTTTTATCAAATAATGTGTTGATTTGATAATATATTATTTACTAAATTTAAATATTTAAATAAAAAATTATTATTATATTACAATTTTTATAAAATAATGTGTTGATTTGACAATATATTATTTATCAAATTTTCATATTTAAATAAAAAATATTATTATTATATTACAATTTTTATCAAATAATGTATTGATTTGACAATACATTATTTACTAAATTTAAATATTTAAATAAAAAATTATTATTATATTAAAATTTTTATCAAATAATGTGTTGATTTGACAATACATTATTTACTAATTTTAAATATTTAAATAAAAAATTATTATTATATTACAATTTTTATCAAATAATGTATTGATTTGATAATATATTATTTACTAATTTTAAATATTTAAATCAAAAATTATTATTATATTACAATTTTTATCAAATTTTAAATTTATTAACCAAAATAACCTTAATTGACATTAAAATTACAAAAATATCATCAATGCTCTCCTACTATAAATAGCATTGGACCACCCAAATTCTAGCTCACCTAAACCGAAATTCCAGCTCACCAACACCTCAATTTCACCGTTGACCACCGTTGATTGCCGTTGACCACCGTTGACCGACATTGTCCGCCGTTGACCGAGTACCGTCCATCACATTATGGATCCGAACGTCATTCTTCGTTGTCGAAACCACCTCGAAAACGAAAGTTTCGAATAAAATTATTTTGAAATTTTGGAAAATAAGGAGTAAAAAGGGAGTCGCCACCAATCCTTTATTTCAGGTGTGATTGGATCACCAAAAAACGTTTAAAACGTTTAAAATATCGGTCTACGAGATCTAGAAAAATAGGTTCGGGAGTCGGTTACGCACGAGGAAGGATTAGCACCCTCGTACGCCCAAAATTGGTACCACATGATCATTTTTGGGTCTTGTTTCATGAAAACAATGAAAGCTCGAGTTAAGTTTAAAATGCGGTGTTTATTTTGAAAGGCTCTGTGTGATTTTAAAGGAGACCTTTTTAGGAAAACTCGTCCCCGCATTTTGATCCTTTTAAGAGAATTAGAAGACGTGTCCAACACGTTAGGGCACTATATTCTCGGAGTTTCAAAATTGAAGGACGTTTAGGGAGCTTTTGAAGAGAGTATTTGTTCGCGTGATTTGTACGAAAATCATACCCAGTACGTTAAGGCACGATTTTTCGAGGTTTCCACGTGAAGGAACATTGTCTTGTTTACTTAAAAATTTGGATATGGATAGGGGTATGTTTAAGAAAACTTTTGAAGAGGATATTTCTTTCGCACAAATTACGAAAATTACACCCCGCACGTTAGGGCACGATTTTCGAAGCTTTCATACGAAGTAACATTGCCTCGTTTTTTGTCATGAAAATCATTCGTATATATATTTTGAGAACTTGAAAATTTCGTATTAAGATTAAAATGCAATCCTCGAACATATGATTTGAAGGATTTAAAAATGGATTACCCGCTTACTTCGATTTTCACGAAGAATTAAAGTCGCGACCAACACGTTAGGACACGACATTCTCGGAGCCTCGAAGTGAACAGGCGTAAGAAAAATTTGAAAAGGATATTCGGTTTGCGTGAATTATACGAATAAATCACACCCGACACGTTAGGGCGTGATTTTTCGAAGTTACGCTCGAACCGAACATTGCTTCGATTTTTTAAAATAATTTGTAAATGAAAGCATAAGTGTAAAAACACGAGGAGCGATTGAAGCGATATAATAAGCAGATAAATAATATGCGAAAATATAGAATGCAAGTGCCGATAAATGCAAATATTAATAAACAAAAAGAAACGATAAAATCGGGGTTGAAAACGGGACTTTTGGATACCCGGGGGCAAAATGGTAATTTTGGTAAAATCGGGGTTAAAAATGGAATTCTTGAGGCTTCGGGGGTAAAATTGTAATTTTTGGTAAAATCGGGGTTAAAATGGAGTTTTAGAAGGTTTGGGGGTAAAATGGTAATTTTGGTGAGACTGGGGTTAAAATGGAATTTTAGAAAGTTCGGAGGTAAAATGGTAATTTTTGGTGAAACCGGGGTTAAAAATGGTATTTTAGAAAGTTCGGGGGTAAAATGGTGAATTTTGGAAGTTTCGGGGTCAAAAATGGAATTTTAGAAGGTTCGGGGGTAAAATGGTAATTTTTGGAAGTTTCGGGGTCAGAATGTAATTTCCTAAAATTTTGGGGTCAAAATGCAATTTTTGGACTGTTTGGGGACTTATAAACAATAATACCAAAGAGTGGGTGACATGTGGCAGCCCCACAGGCATCCAGCAGTCAAGGGATTAAATTGTAAATCTTGAAAAATTCTTGGGCCAATTTTGTAATTAAATAAAAGTTGATTTAGGGATTAAATTAAAACAAATTAAAAATGTCAGGGACTAAATGCATAAATAAGCCAAAAAGTGACACGTGGCAGCCTCTGGTACAGTCAAACAGTCAAAGGATTAAATTGAAAAGTAATTAAAATTACAGGGCAACATTGCAAATAATTAAAAAAAATAAAAAGGACTAAATTGAAGCAAATAAAAATGCGGAAGGACCAATTACGCAAATAGACCATTAAGCAAAAACATGCGGATCCTGAGGCGGGTCGGGCTGGATCGGGTCGGGCCATGGGTTTAGTATAAATATTAAATTAGGGTTTTTTTTTAATTTTCATTTTATTTCTTTAAAAAAATCCAAACCCCCCCTTTTTTCCTTTTTTTTCTCTCAACTCTTCCTCTCTTGCCCCATGGCCGGCCACCTTCTAGGCCAGCCCCGGCCGCCGTCCGTCGCGCCTCTCCGGTCACGCGCTACACCGATCGTCGTCCACGGGAGCCACGAACCTCCGTTCGTCGGCACGCTCGCCTCTCGTCGCTGCCACGAGCCACGCGCCACGCGCCGCCGAGGTAGGGCTCAACCTTTCTTCTTTTTCATTTGTTTTTCTTTTTTAAACAAACTCAGATCTAGAAAAAAGATCCAGATCTAAAAAAACAAATTGAACCTTCCCCTTTTATAATCTTTTGTTTCCTTTTCCTTTTTTATTAAGCCCTTTCAAAAGATTCTTCTAAGAAAAAAAACTGTTTTTCCACTTGTTTTCTTCAAAATAATTTTGGATCTGCTTGGAAGATGCCAAACCTAGATCCGATTTTCATTTTTTACCGCCTTGATCTTGAAGTATCATCCATTTTTGAACCTTTTTTAATTTTGGTATTTCATTTTGCAGGTTTTAAAGCCCTTTTTTGAATGACCCTTCACAACGGCGGTGGTGGCCGGCCAAACAAACAACAGATCAGAGACGACGGTGATGGTTCAATCCGATTGAAGCAGATACGTTTCAGACCTCTCGACTTCCCTTTTTTGTTTAAAATACTAATATTACAATTATTATTATTATTACTATTATTAATATTGTATTTAATATTATTACCAAAATAATTGTTGGTATAAACAAACAGTTACTAAAGTTATTAATGCTGTCAGTATTAGACTTACTATTAATAATATTATTGTTAATGTTATAAAAAATTATTAGTAGTTTTTATTATTAAAACGTTTGGATTCAATGGAGATAATAAATGGCAGTGGTGACGAATTGAAGAGGGTATGTTGATGTACCTCATTTATAATGAAAACGTTTTATAACTGAAAAAATAAATATAGCACTCAAATAGTCAGCATGTATTCAATGTACCTGGTGAGTATTCTGGTAATGCTTGATGCTTCTGCTTGTTATTGGCTGATCTTGTTTTGAATACCGATATATTGAGAATCTATCAATTTGTGGTGCTTAAATGAAATTAAAAGAACTGTAACAAAGGATTGTGTATTCTTCTTCGAACCGGGTCCTTTTCAGAATAGGGTTTTTTTTTATTACAGAAATTAAGTCTGATTTTATAGCCAGATTTTTTTCAATGATGATATCTTCTATTTCTAATTTAATGCTTGTCTTGTTGCTTGTTGCAGGTACCCTCAGCAGTGGCGGTTGGAGACTTGTAGCAGCAGCAGTGGCAGATACAAGTTGGAGCTGCTGATGCTGATGTGGCGGCTTCCAATTGGCTGAGCTAGAGGTGGCTGATAGCTGGTTATTAGGCTAGCATATTTGGGCCTAATTTGGGCCATTTGGTATTTAACTTGTAATTGGGCCTAGTTGGGCTTGAAATTTAGCCCAATCGGGCTTTGTAAATGGACTTTGGACTTTAATTTAAATTAATTTTAAATTTAAAATAAATTTAGACTCAAATTCAAATTTAAAGTTTAATTTAAATTTAAATTTAAATAAATCTAAATTCATATCAAATTTAATTTTAAAATAAATTAAAAAAAAGCCCGGTCAAAATTAGGCTCCAACATTCGTAGTCATGACAACCACCGGGTGGGCGCGATTCGAGCAGATCCAAAATTCTATAGGATGGTTAGATCCCGGCATCATTATTCGGGCTATAAGCCCCATAGATTGGCTCAATAATATATAGAAGATGTGGGGTTTGGGATTGCTGTCCGCATTAAAAACATGAATATTCAGGCCAATTTAATAACGGCCTTAGTCGAAAGATGGCATCCTGAGACACACACGTTTCACCTCTCATGTGGGGAGGCAACAATTATATTAGAAGACGTTGCAATCCAGCTCGGGCTACCCGTTGAAGGTGATGCGGTAACGGGTCCGGGTATAGTAGACGATCCTTATGGCACTTGCTATCGGTTACTTGGCAAGGTGCCCCCGGACACTGAAAACGGAAAATTACCGTTTTTAAAGTTTACGTGGCTATACAATAAATTTAGACATCTCCCTCAAAATTCAACGCAGCTGGACATTATCTACCATGCTCGTGCTTTTCTTTTACAATTATTAGGCGGTATCCTTATTCCGAATACTAGCCAAAATAGAATAAGCATCATTTACCTCCAATTGTTGGATGATTTAAACGCAGCAGAGAAATTAAGTTGGGGCTCGGCGGTGTTGACGATATTGTACCGGGAGCTTTGTCGAGTGACAAATCCCACAATTCATGCCATGGGCGACTGCACGTATCTGCTCCAATCATGGATATTATACCGATTGCCTTCCATCGCCAACCTCGAACACATGCCATATTCGATGCCACTAGTTAATAGGTGACTTGATGTCTCGATTTTATATTTTTTTAAATTTTATTAATTATTATTTTTATTCTAATTATTTTTCAATTTTTCAGATGGCATTTAGTTCCGGGACTTGGGCGACACAAAAAATATCCTCATTTACGTTGCTGGTTAGACAAACGTGGAGGAGATGATGTAAGATATATTTTCGAATTTTTTATAATATATTTTTTCTATTTTCGAAATATTTTTTATATTTTTGATTTTAAAAAAATAAATATCTGATATTTTTTACAAATATTTTTTTACATTTTCGAAATATTTTTTTACAAAAAAAATCTGATATTTTTTAGATTTTCGAAATTTTTTTAACTAAATTCGTGTTTTTATACTATGCAGTTCGTGTGGCAGCATTATATTTTAGACGAAATTACGCCTTTCATTCCACCATTTGTTTACCAGCACAATTACCAATTGTTCTCGTGTAATGTGCCGGTATTCAATTTTCATATGGTGGAATGGCACGCTGGGGATCTGGTTTTGCGACAGTTCGGTGCTATACAACATATCTCGAACCCTCCCTTCCAACTCGATGAGATCCACCAGCTCGAAAAAAAGGGACATGGTAAAAACCGAATAAATTAGGCTCATAATCTTCAAGCATATCATGCTTTGGAATGACCGGGCAAATAGGTGTTCAACCTTGTATTTGTGTAACGGGGATTATTCCGGTACCCCATAATACAAGCAATGGTATATGGCATACGGGATGCCGGTGGTTGATCCCTGGGAGTATACATCGAAGAGACTTATTTCGGAAGGCAACCGATGGGGTCCGGCGAATAACGCGTATAGATGTCGTGGTCGGATCCCCGGTTTAGATTTCGAGCCCGAGGATGAGCCCGTGGACGAGCCCGATTACCAGCCCGATTACGAGGCTCAGGACCAACCCGAGTACCATTCGGAGCACCAACCCGATCCCTAATATCAAACATCCGGCTCTTCGTCTTTTTTGCTACACGATTATTATCATCGTTCCATGGAGGAGATTTTTGGCGTCGACCCCGACCTTCAACGTACATGTTTCTCCGGTTCTTCCTCATATCAACCGGAGATCCATCCGAAAGAACGTACACCAATAATGGAGGATATTTTTGGCTCGGCACCTCAAGTCACTCAACCTACTCCCGATTACGTTGATCATACGTACGATTTTACCACCTTTCTACGTACGCCAATCGGGACACCCAACGTTGACACCACCGAGGATGAGCCGACAAACACCAATGTAACGCCTCCTGAACAAACTGTACTACGGCCTCTGCCTCGCCGAGCCCGAAGGAAGCCGAACTGTTACACACCAGCGTCAGGGACGTCGTCAGGATCTACTCAATTTTGATTTTTTTCGTTTACTTTTTAAATTTAATTTGTAATTTCGTTTTTATTTTAAATTTAATTTTTAATTTCCTATATATTTTAATTTTATTTTCTAATTTCCTTTATATTCTAATTATTTTTTTTAAAATTTATATCATCTTTTTCAATAATATTTATTTCCCCACATTTTGACAACATATTTAATATTTTTATATATAATTCAAAATTATTTTAATACAAGAAAATACAAATATTGTTGAATATTAATAAGCAACAAATTAAATTTACAGATACAATAAATTACAATTATTTGTTAATATTAATACACGAAATTTAAAAAAATAAATTTACAGATATAACAAAATACAAACATAGATAATGTCCATCTGCTTGAATACCGAGCTACAAACGTTAGTACCGAGAAACTTGCTCGGGTTGCTGTTAAACATAACCTTTTTCAGTTCGTAAGACACAATACATTCGATCTCGATTACCTGTTAAATGACGGAGAAAGTCATCTGACTTTTGACAGCACAACCTTTACGGTCTTACCACAACGCCTACATAGAGCAACAATATATCTACGTTGGAATAGCTATTCGATAGTATTTTCTATGATAACAAATTATCCCAACATAGATAATGTCCATCTGCGTTGGGCATCTCAGATAGTCTTCAATGGCACAGAAAATCGTCTTACCACTAAAGACATATCTTTGCCGCTTCACATGACAGTATATAATTCAACACCGGCAATACATGACAGTATATAGTTCAACCCCGAAATTCGATTGTACATTTCGCAACTATCCCCCAAAACAAAACACTCATCTAATGATAAATAATAAAACACTCTCATTTTCTTGTTATTTTAAGAGAAATGTTTCTTACTTATAATTTCAAAATCAAAAAACTAAATCCTATTTATAGAGAATGAGGGGAAGTTGGTGTCGGTTATTACATGGCCAACACCAAAAAAATTTAATTTTTTACCAAATAAAAAAAATTTAATTTTTTTATCTGACAAAAAGGGGGTGTCGGTCATGACATGGTTAACACCAAAAAATTTTGATATCTTTTTATCTGAAAAAAAGGCAATGGTCGACACCAAAAAATTTTGAAATTTTTTTATCTGAAAAAGGGGGTGTCGACCATTGTATGGTTAACACCAAAAAATTTATAAATTTTTTTATCTGAAAAAAGGGGGTGTCGATCATGCAAAAATTTGATTTTTTTTATCATATAAATAGGGATGCCGGCCATTGCATGGCCAAAACCAAAAAATTAAATTTTTTATCCGAGAAAAAGTACCCAAAAAATTGATTTTTTTTATCAGATTAAAAAGAGGTGCCGTCCATGCAATGGCTAACACCAAATTTTTTTTTCAAATTCTCATATTTTCGTATATCAATAAAATACCGTATTAAAAAAATACATAGGTGTCGGCCATTGCATGGCCAACACCAAAAAACACAAATTTTTATGTCTGATACCAATCATTGGGCAGGTGGTGTCGGCAATTAGATGACCAATATCAATTTTTACTGTTCATTTTAGGTAATTTTGGTGTATATTTTTGAACTTGGGTCATTTTCGTAAATAATAAAAAATTTTGGGTTACCTGAATAAATTACCTCATTTTCTCTCTTGCTAAACATTATATTTCTTCTTTAAAAGTTCCCCTACTATTGCCTGCAATTTTTTTTCTTTCATTTTCTCTTTTGCCAAACATCATTTGCCATTTTTCTCTCATTTTCCCTCTTGCCAAACACCATTTTTCTTTTTCAACTTTCTTTGAAGCAAAATAACCATGAGCAATCTTGGTCAAGTGCTACTTTGCAAATTCAACCTTCATATTGATCTGCAAAGCATCACAGATTGCATCTCTCCAAACTCTCAACTTAGATATGTGAACATCTTTTACCTCTCTCACCTCATCCATCTCCTTTATCGTGATATAAAAATTGACAAGCGTAGGATAAACTACACAGTTATTGAATGTGCTTTTTTTTGTAATATCCCCATGTGCCTCCTTTATTTTATGAATTATAGGATCCAAAAAAGAAGGAAAACAATTGTGCTCCACTTTGTTCAAATCCTCTTGCAACCCATTGAAGTTTGAATATGTTACTTGTTTTTTGGTATTACCATCACATTCCTGGAGAAATGTTTTCACTTGCTCAACATCAAACATTTCCTTATTCTTTGGATACATAGTGTTAGTCCTTAATCCTTCACAAAAATGTGACCCATGGTGGGTTCAAATTAGGATTCTATTTAAATAATAATCAGTGAAAATTGCATGCTAAAAAAAAGGGTTTCATACCCTGTCATGTAGATTGGGATCCAAAGAGTACATTGGGGGTACTCGTATTGATTATTTGGCTGCAAAAGAAATAAACAAATGAAGTTTTTAAAAAAATGCATTAACAAATGATAATGTTGAAAAATGCATACACAAATTATTTTGAAGAAGAAGAAAAATAATGTTTAGCAAGAGAGAAAATGAGATAGAAAAATGGCAAATGGTGTTTGACAAGAGAAAAAATTAGAGAAAAAAATGGGGGAAGAGAAAGAGGGAAGAAGAAATGAAACAAAATGAAAAAAAATTATTAAATAAATGATATCATTTATAACGTCGTGCGCTTATGTGGTGGCATGCCACATGGGCTACTATGTTAACCTACCGTTTGACTAACGGTGAACATGATTAAAATTGAATTGATTTTTGAAAAAAGCATAACATTAAGGGTGTCAATAAAAAAAAGTCAAGGGCACAAAACCAAAAACCCCCAAACATTAACATCACGTTTGGTTCACTGTAATGGAATAAAGTTGTAATGGAATAAGGTTGTAATCAATAATTCAGTTGTTTGATTGAATGAAATGGAATAGAGCTGTAATAGTATTGTTGTGTTTGATTGAATGGAATAGTGTTGTAATAGTATAAGAAAAAAGGCTTAAATGACTAAAATACCTTTAGCAGATTTTTTTAAGTAAATGATTATTGTTATCAAATTTTAATAAGATTATTATTAAATATAATTTAATAATAAATAATAAATAATTTAATTATATTTTGACATAATTATTATTAAATACAATTTAATAAAATAATATATAATTTAATAATATTTTTAATATAAATATTGTTATTATTATTAAATTTTAATTGAATTATTATTAAATATAATTATAACCAAAGAAAACATAACCAATTGGATTCATTTAATATAAACGGCGGAGATTACAGCAAAAGAAAAATAGCCTAACCGAAAAAAAAAGAGTAATAAAAAAAATAAATGTAAGAATAAATAAAACCATTAGCTTTCGAAGGACCCTAATTGTTCCTAGTATTCACAATCCAGCTGATCTTGAAAATAGGATCCTTTAGATTTCCCCTTCCATTTCCTCTTTGCTCCCTTGACAATTTAGTTCTCTTTTTTTTTTTTTGGTCCTCACTTTTTCTCAAGTATCTTTCTCTTCAAAGTTTTATCTCCACCTCCTCTTTAAAATGATCATCCAAAGTTTTATCTCCACCTACTCTTTCAATTTTTTTGGTCAGTTTGTCCTAAAAGCCTACCAAAACCTATAGATCCATATATGCGAATCTCCCCTATGTTAATCTCCCATCGTCCATCATAGTTTTTTTTTTTATTTGAGTTGTTTTGTTTTCTAAATTTCATTATTGGGTTTGGAACGTGCCAAAGAGAGGAGACCTTGTGTTGATGCTGTGAAAACAACATTGTTGGATAAAATCGAAGTTGGGAAAGCATTGAATCATAACAATTGATTTTCAATTTTTGTTTCTTTTTTATTTTTCTTCCATAGCTATAATTCATCAATTAAAATTGTGGTTAATATGATGTATCTGGTTTGGGGTATTTTTGGGAAAAAAATTGGCGGCTATTTGGTGAAAGGCTAGAATGGCTATTCTTTGGTTGTAGCACGAAATGATTATTCCGTGAAAGGCCTGAATGAGACTGTAATAACACCTGACCGTTTCACTCATTCAATTAAACCAAACAATGGAATAAGCTGTTGCTTTGAATAAGGTAGGAATGGAATAACCATTCATGCCAACCAAACGTGGTGTGAGGGTTTTTTTACAATTATTATGCCTTAGAAATATGTCAACCTATTCAATGGTAAAAAAGTGAAACTTTTCTTTTTCCAATTCGCATACATGCCACATCTAAGGGTGAGTATTCGATTGAATCGAGTAAAAAGTTTCAAATTAGTCGAGTTAACGAATCCTATTTTTACAACCGAACTCAATTTAAAATTTTTTCGAATCGAATCAAATAATTTTGAGTCGAGTCGAGTTAACAAATCCTATTATTTATACTCAATATTACATTTACATTGATCGATTATTTAACTAGTAGAAAAAGTACAAGATTATTTAACTACATAAACAATATAGTGGTTAATAGGTAAACATTTATCAAAATGACATAATTTTACCTTTTAACTTAATGGTTTTGACTTTTAACTTTAAAAAGGTAAACATTTATCAAAACGACGTAGTTTTACTTTTTCTTAATCGGATTTTCGGATAACTCGAATTGTATAATTTATATTCGAGTTAAACCGAAAAACTTGATTTTTTATTTGAGTTGATCCGAATAACTTGATTAACTCCAATAACTCAAACTATTTAATTTAAAATTTAAATTTTTTATCGAGTATTTCAAATCGAATTGGATTTTGTTCACTCCTAACCACATCAACAAAAGGTAAACTCCGTAAAAGTAAAATATTGATAGATAATCAAAATAAAACTTTAGGTATGAAATTGAACATTTTAAAAATATTTTTTTTCAAGATTATCGACCAAAATTTTGCTCTAATGTTCAATTTGAAAAGCAATGTTTTATTTTAAAGGTGAGCATTCGATTGAATCGAATAGAATCGAATAAAAAAATTTCGAGTTAATCTAATTTTTGAATCCTATTTTATTATTCTAACTCGATTTAAAATTTTCTCGAATCGAATCGAGTGAGATGAAATTCGAATAGAATCGAATTGAGAGAGATAGAATTTGAATCGAATCGAATATTTTTGTTCGAGTTAAATTAAAAAAATGACTTTAGTATTATTTATTTTTATGTAATTTTAAAAAATATATATATTTTTCTTTAAAATTTTAAAAATGATCATACAACGAAAAATTGAAGTAAACAAGTAAAAAAATAAAAGCAACACAACATCAACCCAAATAAATAACAATACACCAATATCATAATAAAATAACATAAGTAAAAGTTCAAATAAACCACATGAGTTGAATAAATAACAACAACATAACAAGATTATAATAAAAAAACATAAGCAACAACTTGTAATTCTTTTTATATGTGTGTGCATATAAATGTACCAACAGCTAGAGGTACTTAGATACTAAAGAACTTGAAGCATATTCTTACCATGTTAATACATTTACTGTCTTAGACGTACACCAGCAATATCCTTATCGCAGTAAACCTATTTCAAAGATTACCTCATCTCTATGATACTCAAATGATGGAACAATATAAAGGAGCTACTTTTGGAGAACTAAGTCCCCAGCGAGACACATGACAGTAAACAAATATTCACCCAATGCATTAGCAATAGATTCAGCCACAACAGTAATTATATTCTCTGGATATATTAACCAAATCCACACTCCCAGTTATATCTATGTATGAAGAATCTAATTGAAGACATGTAATAACTTGTTAAAAAAGTCGAATTTTCTCTGTTTCTACGTCCAGCTTACCTTGGGTTTTGGTTTAAAACCATTGCCTTTTGCTTTTTCTGTTTATTGAAATTGGCAGATGCCACTATTAAAAAGTTAATTTGGAGATTTTTTTTTTCATTTCAAGGTTTTCTTTCAGATTAATCAATGGTTAAATGGAATCTCGTATGTGTATTTCTTTACTCTTTTTTCACAAATAACAAAATGGTGTTCCAGGACAAACCTCATAGATGCAGAAAATTCGAGCTTAGACTGAAGAGGATGGAATGCGTCGGCCAGAAGGAACACCCGTTTGATTTGGAGGTAGGGATTTTGATTTGAGGGTTTAAATTAACTAATGATGATGAAGAAGAAGAATAGCGGATTTCTTTTAGGGATTTTTGAAGGAGGAGGAGGATGATGGATTTGGAGTTTAATTTAGGGTGTTTTTGGAGAAGAAGATAGAATGGCCGATGGAGTTGCCAGCTTGGACTTGGAGGGTTTGATTTGGGGGAGGAAATTGGGAAAATGAATTTGTGGGGCAGACGAGCTTGAGGGTAAATATGGATAACATAAAAGGGTTTGAGCTTCGGGAAATTGGGGATAAAGTAAAAGCTTAAAAGAGAAGGGGTTTGGAGAATATTAATTTAAAATTTTTAAAAAATATAATTTATATTCAATTTATTTAAATTATTCGAGTTATTCGAATTATCTGAATTTAAAATTTAATTTGATTCGAACTTAAAATTTAAAAAAAAATCGAGTTAATTCATTTAACTTGATTCAAACAATTTAAAATTTGATTTTTTTTCAATTTTATAAAATCAAACCAAATTTTATTCACCTTTATTTTATTCTAATAGAGTTTAGGTATAAAATAAAACTATGAAATAGAGCAGCAAGTCATTATCCTTGTAGAATTCTACTAAAACAATTTTCTTCTTGGTTAATTGTCGGACTCTCCAAGATTAAAAATAATTGATCTTTTTTTAATTTACCGGATAAATCTCAAAATTATACATAAATTTTGATTTAATATGCAATTGTATATATGAGCTTTAATTTGGTGCAATTATACACGTGAAAATCTAATTTTGGTTCAAATATATACTTAAAATTTTAATTTTGATTTAATCATATACATTTAAAGAAATAAATACATCAATTTATTTTATATTAAATAAATATAATTATTTATGTATGCAATATATAGATATAAAAGGATGTTATATTAATAATTATGTTAATAATTTACTAGAATTGGATCAAATCAAAATTTCATGTATAAAATTACACAAAATCAAAATTCATACATACAATTACACATTAAATCATAATTCATATATAATTTTAATATTTATCCGTTAATTTACAGGGGTCCCCTTGGCCAAAAAGAAATTGGCTTTAAAATTAATGGGCAACTATTTCTTTTTTTTTTTCAAGGAAATAAGGAATAATGGACAATTGAATAATAAACTAAGGGTTAAATTTTGCAATAAGTTCACATAATTTGTATAAGTTACAGATTTAGCCTCTATACTTTAATATGTTCTATTTTAGTCGAAGTACTTTTCAAATTGATAAAATTTAGTTCATGTACTTTTCATTTTTTGAAATTTTAATCCTGACTAAATGATAATAGTTTAATTTATATGGTTAAATTTTGCTATTAGTCCTGTATTATGCTTACAGTTGTAAATTTAATTAATATTCTCCAATTAGTTCATTTATTAGTCCCTATATCTTTCGAATTTCAAAATTTTTACCTTAACGCAAATGAAAGTCTTTAAATCCATAACTAACTTTTTTATAAGTAATATGTGGAAATAGCTAAGCTAGCATGACATTATATATGAAATATTATTATCTTTGACCATATTGTTTGGTCAAGATTGAAATTTTAAAATATATAAAGTATAGGATTAAAAAATGATCAAACTAAAGTACATAAGCTAAATCCACAAATTATGTATAATACAGGGACTAATGACAGAATTTAACCTAAATTAATAACCCTTTGAGTTCCAAGAAAACATTACTTATGAGTAATTCATGTAAGGGTGTTCAAATTTCAGTTAAACCGAATTAACTGATCGAACTGAACTACTTCGTTTAATCGATCAGTTAATTAATCTAATTCAATCGGAAGTCGGTTAATGGTTTTTTGAAAGTTTGATTATCGATTAATTCGGTTTGAAATCGAGTAATTAATCGAATTAATTGAACTTTCAAAAAACTAATATTATATATTACTAATTCAGTTAATTTTGGTTAATTCGGTTAAATGGACATTATCAATTTATTTTTGATATGTTTTATACTTGTTTTATAAAAAAAAAAAGAATAAAACATAAAAATTTTAGTTAATTCGGTTAACCGACCGAATTAATCAAAATAGTTCAGTTCGGTTAATTTGTTTTGAAAAAATTTCGACTCGATTAACGGTTAAGAATTTAAAAAACTAAATTAATTCGATTAATACTAATTTGATTTGGTTAACCAATTCAACAACCCTAAATTCATGTACTAAAAAAAACTCAATAAGCCCAAAACATCAGGTGTAAATTCCGTTCTTCAATACAATAATGTATAACAACTAGAATTTCAGGCCTTAGTTACATATGCGTAATTAATAAAGGTTTTTTGGTACAACTCTAGAAGAAAGTTGTTACTATATATCCAGATGTAATATCATTTTGGTTTAACTAAAAGCTTACCTAAGCTTGACAATGCCCTGCACTTGAAGGATAAATTATTTATATAAATAAATCCTGATAAAATATCAGTGATTTCTTAAGTTTTCCTAGGATAAATGTGGGCCTGCAATGGAGTTTTCATCACCACAGTGAACTCCTGCTTCTCCTCCAAGCTCACATCATCTCCATCCATGGCTTTCCATTGGAAGTTGAAGATCAAGTTTGCCACAAAATACTCTAGATGAAGTATGGCCAAGGCAAGTCCAGGGCAAATCCTCCTTCCAACCCCAAATGGCATCATCTTGATTTCCCTACTTCCCGTTATATCAAATACTACTTCCCCACTCTTATTATTGCTTAGGAACCTCTCAGGCTTAAATGCCATTGGATCCTCCCATACTTTAGTATCCCACCCCATTTCTGCTACAAGGAAATTAATGGTGGCATTCTTGGGCACCAAATGCCCTCCCAGGACTGTATCTTCTCTCACTGTATGAGGCAAAAGAAAATGACCTGGTGGATGCCTTCTTAGCCCTTCCAAGATAACCGCCTTCAAATATGGCGTCTTCTGCAAATCATCTTCCTTCACCTCTCTCTCTCCTTTTCCCACTACCCCTTTAATCTCCATGAACAGTTTCTCCTGAACATGCGGATATTTCACCATGTTTGCCATAATCCACTGCAAAGCAGTGGAAGTAGTATCTGTTCCACCATTGAGGAACTCAGAACTCAAGCTAACAATTTCCTTTTCTGTAAGCTTCCGCTTTTCCTCCGGAAGTTGAAGATCAAGCAATGTATCCACATACGCCAAAATATGTCCGTCATCCACTCCATTCTTTTTCAGTGACCTCTCGTCCTTTGCTTTCTTTCGTGCTCTTATCAAACGGACCAACACCTTCTCTTGGTCCTCAAGGGCGTTGTAGAACTCCTTCCAACGTTTCTGAAGCAATACCCTTGTCACCATAGGCCACAAATTGAGTATGTTGAATCTTCCACCCAAGTCTAAAAGCAAACGCCGCTGCACAGTTTCGATCTCTTTAATATCTTCTTGATTAAGCTTGTCACCGAAACACATCAGCACTAATAAGCAGAACATAGCATATTGAAAATAATCAAGCACACGAACCGGTTCCCCAGTTTTCGAGCTCGACATTAGAGAATCTAACAGAATCTGAAGAACCCATTTTCGAGCATGAGAGTATGATTTGATACGAGAAGGATGGAGGATTTCAGCAGTGAGATTACGCCTCAAAAGTCTCCAAGTCGGACCATAGGAAGCTGAATTTATATTATGTTGATTGCAGCTTATAATCTTGCCGATAGTCGGAGCTTCAGGGCGGTCAGCGAATAAAGCACCGTTTTGGATTAAGGCCTGGTAGGTAAGGGAACGGTCAGAGACGAAAATAGTCGTGCGAGAAAGAAGATTGAGAGTGACCATTGGACCAAGCTTTTTGTGGAGGTTCCGTAGGATTGGTTCAAGCTCGGAAAAGGTTCGCCTCAGCCATAGGATGTTGGTGATAATGGGAAAGTTGGCAGGGCCAGGAGGTAGAGTCCGGGTAGGTGTTTTAGAGGTGAAAGAGAGGAGGTTGAAAAGTGCTCGAAGAAGAAGAGAAACGGTGATGGTGATGAAGATGATGAACCAGGCTTCCATGTTTGGTTTGGCCTTTGGAGGTGAGAATTTGAGAGTGGGGAGACTGTGAGGAGAGTTCTGTGGGTGATAAAATAAGGGCGTGCACTAAGGGGCTTAAAGTATTCAAGTTTGTTGGCAAAAGCGTGAACGCATGTACAGAATACAAAAGGGTCACGAAATCTATAATAGTGTTTTTATTTTTTTATTTTTTAAGTTATCTATTAGGACGAGATCGAATTATTGATCACTGTTTAAAGTAAGAGAGATCCTTATCATCTCATTTACTCTAATGGTTTATAATCGTATGTTTTTCATTTGTAATTATATTGTGTGTAGAACTCATCAAGCTCGGTGTCGGAACAAGTTGCTGTCGGATTAATTAAAAATTTAAATTCGTTTTTAGGATGGGATAGAACTAAAAAATAACCTAAAATTTTATTCAAATTTGACTTAAATAAAAAATGCTAAATTTGATTTATGCTCGACTCACTTGTATTAATTTTTTATATAAAAATAAATTTAAAAAATATAATATATTAAATACACTAAAAACATTAATTTATTTCTCAACAAATTAAAAATACATTAAAAATTTATACTTAAATAACATTAAAATAATTATAACTTAGCAAACAAATACTTCTAAAATAATATAAAATAAAAATTATACAATATTTAAACAATAACAACAAATAATAGTAATATAATAGAAAAATGACAGCAAAACAATATTAAAATGACAACAAATAATAGAAAAACAACAGTAAAATAACAATGAAAAAATTAAATAAATTCTAGTCGGGTCGGGCTTGGGTAAAAACAACTTACCTTAGGTCCGTTTGTCCAAACCATTGTTTCGAGTCTATATTTTTTTTCAAACTCTTTCACTTTTCAAACGAACCTTCGAATCTAGACAGATAATTAAACTCATGATCAGGTCTAATTATGTGAATGTTTCATCTACCTGTATAAATTTTGTTCAACTCTTTTCTTATTAGTTAGATTCTTTATTCGTTATGCGTTATGCTAATTAAATTTTATATTATAATTGATTACATATATTTTTATACCTGTCATATACTTACAATTGTATTATCTTTATAGAAGTGAAACTATAATAACAATATTAACTTTTTGTACATTAAAAATATTAATTCCAACTAATTTAATTTTTGAGCACCTTACATTTAAAAGAAAAATAGGTAAACTATCTAACTCATCATCCAATTTTTAAAGTGCTTTCATTTTAATCGTTTAAAATGAAATTTTTGTAATTTTATCATCTAACTTTTAGAACAATTTTATTTTAGTCACCAAGCGTTAAATTTCTAACAGCATTTAACTGTACAAGTCGCATCATGTTTGTACTTTCGTTTTGGTCACTCAACTTTTAGGTCAGTTTCATTTTAGTCACCCAAAAATATATTTTTTAAATATTGATCGGGGTAAAAAAATCAAAGTTTAGAGTGAAAAAACGATAGAAATTAAAATAATATACAAAATTTGTCAAATTGTACTTTTTTCCCATTGTCGAAAATTCTAAATTTATTTTTTTATATTAAAAATTTAAAATTCAAAATATCAAAATAAATTATTGAAAAAAATTATCCTTTGATAATGTCAATTGATTTGTTACTATAATATTGACATTTCTATAAAATAAATAGAATAAAATAAGAAATAAGAGAACAAAAAAAAGTATGAATTTTGTTCATCAATAGGAATATCTACAACACTTCTTCGAAATCTATATTTATAGACATAAAAAGTACACATGATATAAAATTTTACTTTTAATCTATATTAGAGTGTCAAAGTACATCAAAGTTGTTATCCTAATGGACATCCACTTTATAATAATAAAATATTTGAAACACTCCCCCTTGGATTTCCATAAATAGATAATGTGCATCGTCAAAACCTTACTAAGATAAAAAAACTTGTAAAAAAAATTTTTGTGAAGGAAAAAAAATACACATATCTATAAAACGCATAGAATCTTGTGTGTTGGCCAGATAGTCAAGGGTATTCATTGTCCCAGATGTAGCTTGGGTTCGAGTCACGCCAGTTGCGTTGCTGTTAGAGCTTTGCCCTCCCCTTGTAATTCATAAAATAAAAAATAAAAAAATAAAACGCATAACATACTAACTCGTTAAAAACCTTACCAAGCTAACCCATTGGGCAAAACCTCAATTAAAGGGAAAAAAGTACAACACATATTTAATCTCCCTCATGACAACATAAAATAATATATTATATTTTACGTATTCAATCTTGAATATTAGGTTTTCAGATAATCACTTTAACAAATTTGATAAACATTTATATCATCATTCTTCTGAAAGTCACGAGTGAGGAAGAATTTTAAGGAAATATATTTTCATCTCTTCGAGAGTCCCGATAATAATCATAACAAACTTTGATCATTATCATTCTATAGAAATACTTATGTTCAAATCAAATCAATAAATATTTACGCAAATGTATTGAACAATTTCCCGAGTATTTTTATATGCTTCTAGCATTTAAATCTTTTAAGGATTTTAATATAGATTTTAGGCATAATTGCAAAAAAATTCCTCAACTTTTGGGGTTTTTGGTTTTATGCCCTTGACCTTTTTTTTACTGACATCCTTAATGTTACGATTTTATCAGAAATCAGCCCAATTTTAACGGTAAACGTGAGTTGACCATTAGTCAAATAGTAGGTCAACATAGTAGCCCATATGGCATGCCACATAAGCGCATGACTTAATATATGACATAATCTATTTAACAATTTTTTTTTCATTTTGTTTCATCTTCTTTCTTCTTTCTTCTTTCTTCTTCCCTCTTTCTCTCTTCCTCTTTTTTTTTCTCTCATTTTTCTCTCTTGCCAAACACCATTTTTCTTTTTCAAAACTTCCCCACTGTCGGCTGCCATTTTTTTCTCTCATATTCGAATACCCAAACGTTAATACCATAAAAATCAAATACCCATCGAACAAAGAGTTTGATCATGATTGCATTGGGGGCTCACGTAATGGTTTGATTTGCATAACTATTAAAGAAGATATAGTCCTTTTATTAAACCCAACTTAAGGGTTTCCAAAATGTTGCTTAATATAGGGTTTAAGAAAAGGAGGGGTTCTACTGTTTATGGGTTTGGTTTTGATACTTCCGTTGATGATTAAAAGGTTGTTGGGATTTTTTGTTATTGGAGTGAGTGTTTTGAAGATGGTTACAAGAGTATAGTTTATTCATTGAGAACTAATTATTGGAGAAGGATTCAGGATTTCCCATTCAAGGTCTTTTCTGATGAAGTTGAGAAACATGTGGATGGAACTTTGAATTGGGGTGAATGAGAGAAAATGAGAGAAAATTTCAATCAACACCCAGTAAAATAAAATTTCATGACTTTTTATTTTTAAAAATAGTTGTGAAAAAAAAGTAATGATTGTTTAGAATCAAAAGTTGAAAGTGAAATACATATGTCATACCTTCCCTAGCATTGAAAGTAGCTTGGTTTTTCTTTTCTGCAGCTCCATGAAATTAAGGGAAAAAAGGGGTTGTTTCCTTGAAGAGCTGGCTCCATTGTCATCATCACACTGTTTGGTCTTATGGATCTACTTTTCCTTTGATGCATCAACTTGTTGCAGGTGTTGATTGAAATTGATTCATTAATTTTATTTTACTAGGTGTTGATTGAAATGAAGATCTCCATATTTGGTTTCTTGAACTAATCTATTGACTTCGTTCCTCCCTATAAATGTGACACCGTGAAAATTCTTGCTTTTCAATTACTTTTAGGAACCTCAAAATCTTTTTCTTTTGCCATGCCTTTGTTTTGTATGTATCCTCATGCTTGGTTGTTTGGAAAATAAAAAGTCATGGGTGTTTGGAAGGAGAGAAAGTATGAGAAAATTTGGAAAAACAATTAGAGGGGAAGAGAGGAAGAAAGAAGAAGAAAGGAGATAAAAAAAATGAAAAAAAAATATTTTGATGACATCATGGATGATGTCATTTTTTACGTGGCATGCCACATGGGTTACTATGTTGACCTGCCGTTTGACTCATAGTCAACTCACGTTTACTGTTTAAATTGGGTTAATTTTAAAAAAAATCAAAACGTTGAGAGTGTCAATAAAAAAGAGGTTAAGGGTACAAAACCAAAAGTCTCCAAACGTTGAGAGTTTTTTTGCAATTATGCATAGATTTTATTATATAGTGATTCATATAAAAACTGTAACAACGATCATTAAAGGCATATAAAATCATTTATGAACTACCAAACTAATAAGATATCTAAAAGTTATTGTATCCACAACAAAAGAATATTATACATTTCATACTCAATGTTAGGACTCTATGAGAAACTTCATTTTTCTTCTTTCATTTTCGCAAAACTATGCATTTGTACCTTCACTAGCTTTATACCTTTAAATATTTGGACTACTAATCTAGATACTTCATGAATTTAATTCTACTTGAATTGTGTCTTTCCATTTTGATCAATCTATTTCATGTCTATATTTCTTGACTAATTTATCCAAGATCCTCATTTTCTTTTATCATTTCAATAATACTATTGTATGCAAAACCATTATCGATAACTTATATTCTCACGATTTCATATTTTCTGGCATTGACATAGCTTATCGAGATATCTTTATTTTCATTATTTCAATCTTCAATTTTAGGTACCTAATCTCATTTGAAGTTTTAATAATTAGTCATGTCTTAGGACTCTTCTAGAGCACCCTTCTCCACTATATGACCATCTTGATATATTATTCTCATCATGTCAATAAATGCATCTGACAGTTAATTCACAAAAAAAGTGAATTATCCTTTTTGAACTTTCGGCTCAAATTACTTTCCACGAGGATATAGATAATGATAATTTATTTTAAGTAATTATTTCATTCAGTTATTATTTCGCTCCCTCTAATGTTGAGAAAATTGTTAAATCAAAATAGTAATAAATCTTGTCATAATCGAATCTCCAATTCATTTAAAACATCCGATAATACATGGAGTTTAATAATTAATGTATATTTTCAACATTATTTGAATACTCATTTTGTGCATTGTGATGGAGCAAATTCAACATACATCACACTTTCAAAATTTGTAATGGGGTGTATTTATTACAACTTATTGGCATGATGCATATAAGTGCTAATTCATATAAAATATCATATCCTTATACATATAAAAAAATATTATTCTCAAAAGTAATTGTTTAGCTACTAACGGGAAACATTCAATCATTAACTATGGTAAACCATTTTATACACATAAGCATCAGGCTTTGTGATACTTACTTGTACAAAAAATCTTGCATACAATAATCATTGAAAGCCTGTGTAATAAGCTCACCAACTTTGGCAAGAATTGTCTTGATTGCATAGTCTGAAAGTTTTGTTCTTAAATAAATCATTAAACAAGTAATCTCACAAACAACAAACCGCGAGTTGAAAACTCACATGTGATTATCTTGTAGATGTATCTACCAAAATTATATTAAAACATCCACTTGATGTATAGATGGGTCCATATATTTCTTTAAAAAATGCAAGAGATATATTTAAAATGAATAATCTTCATGTTCTTTAATAGGTATCCATATAAATTCTCATTCATCATATCATTATTAATCGAGATGATCTAACCGATCATGCCAAGTAATTAATATCTTTGGACTAGTAAACTTATGGTTTACCATCTCATGTGATTCAACTAGTATAAGCTTCTAGCATGTGATTTAATCATACTAATATATGCATAGTATGAACTAGAGGAAATGCAAATATTTTTCCAATACAAAATTCTTACCAAAATATAATAGATTTAATATATAGAAATTAATATTCTCCTCATCCACAATCTCAATATGATATATTTTATAGCAAATCCAGAATAGTAGTTGGTATTACGATTACTAATATAAATAACAAGAAAAAAAACATCAAATGCAAATTATCTAAATTTTTTAGTGTTCCATATTTGTTGGGTTATTCACTTTCATTTTTAATATAAGTGCCTTTTCGTCAAATGTTGGTCATTAACCCAGTTTATCGTCATCATCATCATTTAAATCTATATCATTTAGATTATCAAGATCTCTTTCTTCCATTTACTCTTCATAGCATGGATAATCCCAAATCCACATATGAATGAATCTATGAAGTATGCAACATGCTAATATGATCCAACCTTGTCTTTTATGCTATAATAAGGTGATGTTAACATGGGGAATAATAAAGGACATGAAGGCTTATTGAGTTGCATCAATAAGTGTATTCTCATTGAAATTCCCATGCATGGAAGTATGTATACGTGGACTAATAACAAAAGTGGAGTGAATGCAATATGGGAGAAACCTGATAGAGCATTTGGAAATGCATTGTGGTTAGAAGAACACCCTAGAGAATATTTGCATAATTTTCCTATTATTGAGTCGGACCATAATATGATCCTACTAGACATGGATAAACGGATGAATTTTTGGAGGAGACCGTTTTGATTTGAGGCGATATGGCTTCTTAATCCAAATAAAGTCAATAATAAAGGAAGCTTGGGAGTTAAGGGTGGATGGTTTCCCATTGAACAAGCTAATTTCCAAACTAAAAATTGCTAGAGAAAGAATCAAGGTGTAACCTCCCAAACCTGGTCTAGATGTTAAGGACGAATCAATGAAGTCACATTGGACACCCAAGCAATGAAACCACTCTATCATCTTTTGAAAACCTTCAATACTCTCTCTTTTAAAAACACTGCGGTTACCTTTGTTATTTTGGGAAAGCGTTCATTAATTATTCCAACCCTTATTAAATCAAATTAGTAGAACTGGTATGGTTTTAGAAAAACTCTTTGCACATAATTTCTTTTGAAAAATACCCTTGTTTATCTTGATTGCAATGGAAAAACGATTAAAAACCCAATTATTAATTAAGCCAACTAACATGCTTAGTCCAATTTCAGTATATAATTGTAAATCTATCTCATGTTTAAAATCTATACATGCATGAAAAATCCCCAAAATAGAAATAATTCCAAACCACAGTTCAAATGACTTTACAGTTCAAAAACCAAATAAATTTAGGGAAACATAAATATAAATAAAAATAATAATTTGGAATTAGGTACAAAGTTCGTCGTATGTTCACATGCCAAGTCCGATCCTAGTTTTGTTAATTACCTGAGAAGTTTGAGGTTTTGGGGTGAGCTAACTAGCTTAGTGTGAGTTTAAACAATATGACATTTAGCATACATTTAAGCATTCATACCAAAAAACCATATATCACAATCAAGCAACATTAACAACATTTTAATGAGTCCTGATCATGTCATAATGCAAAAATGAATTCCTACCGCAACCATCCGCTATACACCACGAGTTCCCCAGAACCCATCTGCCAAACTCCAACGAATGCGAGTAATGCTCGATATGGTAAAACAACCAAATAAATAAAATTGCAAAAAAATCTGCCATTTAACAATAAATGTGATAAAATTGTCAATCTCCACAGTACTCTCGATGCAATGCATTGACTACAAATAAATGTGGACTTAAAGTGCTGCCAGTACTCCCCGGAACTCCTTCGTCAACCACAATAACAAACCTACCCAATACACATGGAAGATGTCATACAATCTCATACATAGTCACGAATTCAATACTTTCACATTTCTTTGGCATGACCAACACGCCCTCATATTATCAAATACTTGCAGTAAATAGGATCATTTATCCAACTCTCAATTCACCATTAAGATGGTGTCGTTCAACATATCACAATTTCATATAAACTTACAATACTTTTCTAAGCGCATGTATAGTAGTCATTCAAACATTTCATAACAAATCATTCATACAAACATATATCATGCATAAGCCTCATTTTCATTTGAAAACATGCCAAACACACAACCAACATACATCATATCAACACATCATCACCAACAATATCAATCATACAATCATTCAATCATTCTCGTATTTTTGCTAACATGCCAAATAGTTAGGGCTCGAAACGTACTTGGTTTGACCACTGACAATTTAATTAATAGCCATTTAGACAAGCCCGATCAACAAGCTTATTCATCATCAATTATATCATTTAAAAATATCATTAAAACATTCAAGTTATCAAGTTAGGATCGACATCTTATTTTTTGCTCTACTGCAACACACTTGTGAATCTCGCAGTTTCTCCAATAAACTTTAAAACAATCCTAAACTAAAAATCATTATTAAACTCAATTAATATGCCTCTTAAACAGCCCCAAACACCCACTTATGGGTTCAATCCAATAATTACAATTATAACAATTTTTCAGATCCAAAATAGTTAAGTTTCTTACACTGGTTTGATGTGAATCGTACGCGCAAACGTCTAATGGTTTCACTGTGGATTTGGGGTGTTTGGATCGACACCTAACACATTTAAATACTAAAAAATCAGTATCTAATCCATGATTAAAATCTTTAATTTGATCACTTTACATTTTCCCCAACATCTAAATCGAAACTACAAACTAGTCCATAATCAACCACACTTACGCTTCTCGAATTGCCAGATCTGAGTCGTCAATTAATCTATATTGAATTTTCCTAAATTTCACATGATTAAAGGCTGATTAGGAAGGGTTAAAGAACCCAATACATTGTAGGAAATATATGGAAAAGAATTAAAGAAACAACATCCCCTTTTCTAGCCTTTAGGCGCGCGCACCACCATCAGCGATAGCCAATTTGGTGCTGATTTAAAACCACATTTAAAATCACTTGGAAGGATGGAAAAATACTCTTTAAATATTCTAATTCCAGATCTGGAAATTTTGGGTATTCAACTTACAAGATCCATTAAGAAATTGAAAGAAAACAAGAACTTGCACAAGCTAGAAAAAAGGGGCGACAATGACTCTTCTTGGAAACAATGGGGATTGTTCTTGGAGGTCCAAGATTTCGGATTTGGGGCTGGAAAATTAAGGGAAAAATGGTAGAAAGACTGAGGGGAGGATGGTGCAAGATCTTTTGGCAAAAGAAAACAAAAAGATATGGTGATACAAGGGGTTTGGGCGGAACAACAAGAGGAAAGAAAGAAAAAATTGAAAAGAAAAGAGGAGAGGAGAAGGGAGGGATGACAGGGTGGAGAAAATATTATTAAAGGCTGATCAAATTTGTTAAAAATAATATTTATACCTAGGTTTAATTATGCATGGACGACACACTTAAAAAAAGAAGGATTTTGTAAAATTTAATTATTTTACAAAGGAAGAGAATAAAACTTGGAACCTTAATCTAATTTCCATGCTTTCATAATTATCAACTAACCACTAGGCTATTTCCTTACTTTTGAAATGATTTCACATTCCTATTAAGATAAAATTTGGGATGTTACAACTCTACCCCTTAAAGAAATTTTGTCCTTGAAATTACCTGATTAAAAAAGGTGAGGATACTAAAGCCAAATCGAATATTTTGGCTCCTCAGTAACCTTTTTAACGCCATGATTTCTCCAAAGTACTTTAAATTAAGGTATTTTCTTTCGCCTTAACACTTTGATTTCACGATCCAATATTTGAACTGGTTCCTCTTTAATTTTCAAATCTGATCTAACCTCAATCTCCTCAATTGGGATAACATGCGAGGGATCCGATCGATACAGTCTCAACATCGAGACATGAAACACATCGTGAATACGATCCAACTCAGGAGGCAATTCTAGTTGGTAAGCCACAGGACCAACTTTTTAAAGCACTCGATATGGGCCAATGAACATAGGGCTTAATGTGCCCTTTCGACCGAACCTTAGGACCTTCTTCCATGGACTGACTTTAAGGAAAACCTAATTTCCCACATTGAACTAGATATCCTTTCGCTTTAAATCAGCATATAACTTCTGTCTATCAGAAGTTGCCTTCAATTTATCTTGAATTAACCAAATTTTATCCTCGATTTTCGAAACCAATTCTGGACCAACTAACTTTCTTGTGTCCACTTCAGTCCAACATAAAGGTGAATGACACTTATGACCATAAAGAGCTTTTATAAGGTTCCATTTGAATACTTGACTGGAAACTGTTATTGTAGCTAAACTCCTCTATTGGTAAATGCTTTTCCTAACTACTCTTAAAGTCGATCACACAACTCCTCAACATATCTTTTAAAATCTGAATAACCTTTTTCGATTGAACATCGAATTGTGGATGGAAAGCCGTACTGAAATCCAACTGAATACCCAAAGCCTTGTGCAATTTCTTCTAGAACTGAGACATAAATCAAGGATTTCGATCTAAAATAATCGACACTAGCACTCCATGTAGTCTCACTATTTTCGAAATATAAAGCTTAGCTAGTTTCTCCATAGAATAATTAGTACGAATAGGAACAAAATTGACAGTCTTCGTTAATCTATCCACTATGGACCAAATTGAGTCTTTCTTAGTAGGTGTCAATGGCAACCCAATAACAAAATCCATTGTCATTCCCTCCCACTTTTGTAACACCTCAAACCCTTAACCGTCACTAATTAGGGTATCAGAGTATTACTAAAACTTATTACAACATATAATAACTTCTCATAACATAATTAATTATATATAAATAAAATAAATTCAACCAAAATAGAATCATGATAAAAATAATCTATTTTAATTTATTTAGAACATACATGATCATAAATAACCATACGAATATTTAGGAATTAAATTAAATTGCATTAGGATCTTAGAAGAAAAACAAAATTTTTTCTCAAAATAGGAGTCACACGACCGTGTGTCTCAAACATGCCCGTATGTCCACTTCCACACGCCCGTGCCCCTAGCCGTGTATCAGATCGTGTGTGCACTCGAAAAGTAATCACACGGTCGTGCCATAACTTCCACTGTGGAATTCAAATTGGTTGGAGCAACCCTGATGGAAACTAATGCTCAGCCTTAACTTGTTGGCAAGTTAAAAATTTTGATATGAACTTTGTTACTTCTTGTTTGAGTCCTGGCCACTAATACACTTCTCTTAAGTCACGATACATTTTAGTACTTGATCGGCCTGTAGCGTCACAGTAGTTGTGCAAGCGGACACACGTTGATGCAAGTATAGTTGATAGACTAATTCTATTGGATATCAATCCCACGAGGAATGGGTTCTTGATGTTCAGATGTCGAAGCAACTAATACTAGAATTAGATGAAATGTGAGTACAAATGTCAGCGCAATTAAGTCATTCTGCACACTAGAATAGTTAGTATTGTCAATGCAATCAAGGTTAATTGTTAAGGCAACTGAAAGTAAATCAAAGTGTTGTTGAAGTGTTGAGAATTTAAATGCAAAAAAGTAAAAGTGTGATCAAGTGCGAAGATCTGGAGTGGATCACTGATTTCACTAAGTCGTAATGCAGGATGTGTCGACAAGGGTTTGAATAGATAAACTGTCACAACTATTGAGTTCTAATGAAATCTTACCAATTTCAATTCTCCGTTTAGTCAAGACTTAAGCACCCTTAATTACCCCACCTCTCGGTGTGAGCAATATTGTGCACTCAAGAACAAGTGATCAGGATCTTTTCTAATCTCAAGCAACTCTTGCTATCTTGCTTGTTAACCTAATTTGTCACCACATCTCTCAATGTTGGTAAACTGCAAATGCACTCTCATATTTGATGCAATTAGATCCAAGAATAAACAGATGAAAAGAATTAAATAAGAATCAAAGCAAATCTAACAATGAAAGATACTCTCGTATTCATTCAAATGTCAATAATAGTTTATCATCATAAGAAGAGAGGAGTTAACAAATACATCAGAGCATATTATCTCTAGGCTACTCAGATTATCCCCTAACTGCTCAACTTGCACAACATCAAGCACTCCTCGTCAGGAGTTGTTGCTCGTCAGCTCAGTCAGCTCACCGTTCTCCAGCATAAAAGCTCCAAAAACACAAAGTAATTGTAAATTTAATTCCTAATTTAATTCCTCCAACTCTTGATATCTTTCTCCATCTTTTCTCCTCTATTTATAGGCTCAAGAAATTGCAAATTTCCTCCATTTTTAGTTCCAACTACTTTGTACAGCTGTAAAAGTTTGTTATTGATAGCTACGTAGATCTGATTTGTTTACTGGATTGTTGCAGAATGTCGACGCAAATTATGATTTTAGTTTGCGACGACAATTTGTCAGCAGAACGTCACCACATTTCTGGACCAACTTGTGGCCGCAACTCTAAATGCTTTCTTACTTTGATCTTCTAAGGTGGATCTTTGCGCTGGCAACCTTAGGCCCAAAATTGATATGAATACAATGACATTCCTAGGTGAAATTGAAGAATACTTATGCAACGACAGTCTTGGGTGCATTCCGGAAATAATAATGCGGCGACAACTTTGGGTGCAATCTGGAAGTGCTCATGCAACAACAATTTTGGGTGCAAATTTGGATCATATTTTGCTGCGACAATTCTGGACACCTTTATGCATTGATCCTTTAGGACAGGTTCCTGCAGTGACATCTTTGGATGCAATACTGAACAACTAATTGTGGCAACATTAGTAGTAAAAACATTATAAAATTAAGGAAAATTAAACCAAGCATCACTGAGTTAGAAAATGCAATTACTAAATATAAAATGCTAAAAATGCATGCTAAATATGATACAAAAGAGACAACTAATACACAAATTTAGGGAGAAAATCAATGTCATTTCTAATGCTATCAGTACTACCAGGATGCATAACATAAGGGCTACTAGGTGCTTCCTGAAGTATAGATTGTCTTAAACTCTGATTGTTGGGTACATAGTATCTTCCTCCGAAACATAAAATTCCATTAAAATTAATCCCAAAGTCTTCAGCTGACCCATCGTTAACCTGTTTAAAACGAAGAGCCAAAGTTTCATCCAAACTTTGCTTATCTTTTATTTCTTGAATCTAAGAAGGCTTTACTTGCAACTCAGTCAAGATACCCCCATCATTATACAGACACAAGCGAACAAACATAGCCCTTATGTCAGACTTTGCCTTTCTACTCAAGGTGTCGACCATTACATTAGATTTTTTAGGGTGATACTTGATTGTACAACCATAATCCTTCAATAATTGAATCCACCTACGTTGCCTCAAGTTAAGTTCCTTGTAGGTAAGGAGATATTTGAGAATATTGTGATCGGTGTAAATAATACACATCTCACCATACAATTAATGTCTCCAGATTTTAAGAGAAAATATAACAACAGCGAACTCCAAATCATGAGTAGGGTAATTGCATTCATGTGGCCTAAGCTGTCTCGAGGCATAGACTACTACCTTACCATCCTACCTTAGCACACATCCAAGCCCAACACGCGAAGTATCACTATACACAACATACTCCTTACCAGCTTCTGTCAACACAAATTTTAACTTCTAAAAACTAGCTTGTTGCTCTTCTCCCCATTTAAATGGAGTGCTCTTCCTCAATAACTTAGTCAATAGGGCTACTATTAAGGAAAAACCCCCAACAAATCTTCAATAATACCTAGCGAGACCCAGAAAACTCTGAATCTCTGAGACATTCTTTGGTTGCTTCAAATCCAAGATGACTTCAACCTTTTTGGGATCCATGCGAATACCTTTAACTGATACCACGTGACCCAAAAACATAATTTCCTTTAACAAGAATTCGCACTTACTAAGTTTAGCAAAAAGTTTCTTTTCATGAATAATATATAAGACCACCCTCAAATGTTCATTGTGCTCAGATTCTGTCTTAGAATACACTTATTAGCTCCCCAACCCGTCCTAGACATTATGGTTGAATCGTGGAAGCCACATGGGAGACCTAAGTGTCGACCCTAAACCTACGACGATCAAACCTACAAATATTTCCTTTTAACAAAATCCATAGCTCTTGTTTGCTAACTTTAGAAAACGTTCGTTTGATTATAACAACCATACTTAAGCAAATTTAACAGTTTATGTATAGCCTTAGTAAAAGCCTAACATTCATCATAATCTAATCAAATAATCTTAATCGATTTCTCTACAGTGAAATTCATCAATATTAATCAATAAGTCATACCTAGCCAATTAGCATGCATAATCCAATTTCAGTATATTCAATCCGTATATATATGACTAGCATGTAATATCCAACCTAAAACCCAAAACGAAAATAATCCCAAAGCAAAAACAGTCCCAAACCATAATCTTAAATTACTTTACAGTCCAAAACCCAATAATAATAATAATTAAAAAGAAAATCCAAATAAAGTCTAAAATGATGTCCGAAGTTCACCGTACGTCCGTACGCCAATACCGGTCCTAAGTCTATTCATTACCTGAAATGTTGAGGTAATGGGGGTGAGTTTAACAAGCTCAGTGTGAGACTAAACAATCAAGCATAACACAAACAATCTCATACATAACAATTTCATATAGCATTCACAAACATAATCTAATATAGATATAACAAGTTCTATGGATACAATCATGACATGATGCAAATGTGAGATCCTACACATACCAACCGCTACACACCACGAGTTCCTTAGAACTCATTTCCCAAACTCCAACAAATGCGAGCATAGATCAATGTCGTAAAACTATCGAATAATAATAATGCAAAAAGTCTACCGAATAACGAATAATGCGATAGAGATAACCGATAACAAATAATGTGATAGAGATAGCCAATCCCCTCGATACTCCAAATGCAGTTCACTAACTACGAATAATGCGTTCTTAATATGACGCCGATACTCCATGGAAGAACCCCATCAACTACAGTATCCTATCCCAATGCATATGTAGGACGTCATGCAAAAACATACATAATCTCAATTCAGTACTTTTCACATTCTTTTGGCATATTCATCATGCTATCAATCAATCACATACTATCAATATTAGGAAACAGTGTTCCACTCAATCGATCACATACTTTCACTATTAGGAAACAGTGTTCCTCTCTATCAGTCACATACTTTCAATATTAGGAAACAATGTTTCAACTTTCAAATTACCAATATGGTGATATATCTCAATGTCATTAAATTTCACATTCTTTTACGAATCTCATTGTGCAAATAAAGCATCATTCTCAATACATATATCACAACAAACATGCCATGCATTTAAATTATGCATTAAATCAATATATTAGCATATAATTCTATTCAAACATTCACTCTCATATCATATATCACATTTATACATTCAAATCTCAATCAGAAGATTCATATAGTCAAACTAGCACAATCTTTTAGGGCTCAAAATGTACCTAATTCGGCCACTCAAAAATTTAGCAATTTGGCTAATAAGCCAACCTAATCGGAAATCTAATTAAAATTTTTAATATAGCATTTATCAATTTCAAACAAGCTTAAGAGTTTAGAACCCACACCTTATTTTTCGCCCTTTCGCAATGCACTAGCAAACCTTGCCCTTTCTTTATTAACTCTTTAAATGAACCTAGGCCAAAATTCAGTATAGATTCATTCAATTAACCTCCTAACCAGCAGCCAAACTTCCATTGATGGATTCAAACCAATCGTCAAAATTACTATCAATTTATGAAACCAAACTAGCTAAATTCCTTACCTTGCCTTGACGCGAACCGCACTAGCGAATTTCAGTTTTATGGTTGATGTAGGGCATTTAGGTTAGCACCTAACACAATTATATACTGGAAAATCAGTAGCTAATATTAATTAAATTCCTTTATTTAATGAATTCATAACATCAACCCAACAACAATGTCAAAACAACAAACTAGTTAACGTTTAATCGCACTTACGCTTTCTGATTTGAGAGATCCGAATTGCCAATTGATCAAGAACGAATTTTGCCTAATTAAAATATGATTAGAGAATGATAAGGAGTGTTCAAAAACTCAAATTAAGACTAGGGTAAATTTGATAAAAATTAAGAAACAAAACAGTCCCCTTCTTGCACCTAGGAGCAAGCACATTTCCCTTGGTGACCATGATTGGGATTGAATTTTTAAAACAATTTCAGATCCATTAAAATTTGGAAAAATATATTTAAAATAATAAATTTTCCCTAATTTCCAGATCTAAAAATTAGGGTTTTTAATTTTCTCAAGTAATCAAGAATTTGATGGAAAAAGTGAATTTACACAAGCTAGTAGGAGAATTCGACAATGACACTTTCTTGGCAATTCTTGGATTGATCTTGGATACCTAAAATTTTAGATTTGAATTTGATTTCAATGGGAATAAATGGAAGAAAGGTAGGGGATTTATTGGTGATGGTTCTTGGTAGCAAAAGAAAGGAAAAATAGGATGAAAGAAGGGGAGGGGGAGGGGTGATATGGCAATAAGGAGAAAGAAGAAGAAAAGAAAAAAAAAGATTGAGGGAGAGGAGAAAGCTTAGGGACGACAAAAGGGAAAGAAATAACGATTTTAGGGCTGATTATTTTTCTTAAAAGATGTATTTATAGTTAGGTTAAAAATTAAGCTTAAAAATAATTTTAATTAAAAACAACGAATTTTGCAAAATATGGGACTTGAACTTGAGACCTCATTTACTAACATGCCTTTTCATTGATTAGTTAACCATTAGACCATCATCACATCTTTGTTATATTTTTACATTTCTATTGGGATAAATTTTGGGATGTTTCAGTTCTACCCCCTTAAGAAATTTCGTCCTCGAAATTACTTGATTCGAAAAGGTGAGGATACTGAAGCCGAATTGTATCTTCCGGCTCCCAAGTAGCCTCTTTGATTTCAGGTTTCTCCATAACAATTTAACTAATGAAAATTTCTTCCATTTTAACACTTTTATTTCACGTTCTAATATTTGAATTGGTTCCTCTTCAAATGTCAAATCTCGTCTAACCTCAATCTCCTCAATTGGAACAATGTGTGAGGGATTTGATCGATAACGTCTCAGTATTGAGACATGGAATACATCATGAATACGATCCAACTCAGGAGGTAATTCAAGTTGCTAAGTCACAAGACCAATGCTCTTTAACACTTTATAAGGACCGATAAATCTAGGACTTAACTTGCCCTTTTGAGCAAACCTTAGAAATTTCTTTCATGGAGAGGTTGTAAGAAAAATAAATCTCCCACATCAAACTTAATGTCTTTATGTTTCAAATCGGAATATGACTTTTTCTATCATAATCTACCTTCAATCTCTATTGAATCAACTGAATCTTATCTTTAGTTTCAATGACCAATTTTGGGCCAATCAACTTTCTTTCTCCAACCTCAATCTAACTTAAAGGTGAGCAGCACTTACGACCATAAAGAGCTTCGTAAGGTGCCATTTGGATGCTTGATTGAAAACTATTATTATAGGCAAACTCTGACATTAGCAAATACTCTTCCCAACTACCTTGGAAATCAATCACACAACTTCTCAACATATCTTCCAAGATTTGAATAACTCTTTTCGATTGACCATTAGTTTGTGGATGGAAAGCCATATTGAAATCCATTAGAGTACCCAAGCCTCGTGCTATTTCTTCTAGAATTGAGATGTGAATCTAGGATCCCGATCTGAAATAATTGACACTAGCACTCCATGCAATCTTTCTATCTCAAAAATATAAAACTTGGCTAAGTTTTGAAAAGAATAATTAGTACGAATAGGTATAAAGTGGGCGGGCTTAGTCAATCTATCCACCACAATCCAAACCGAACCTTTCTTAGTAGGTGTCAAAGGCAACCTACTAGCAATATCAGTTGTCACTCTCTCCCACTTCCATTGTGGAATTCAAGTCGATTGAAGTAACCCCGATGGAAACTTATGCTCAGCTTTAACTTGATGGCAAGTCAAACATTTTGATACGAATTCATTCACTTCACGTTTAAGACCAAGCCACCAATACACTTCCCTCAAGTCTTAATACCTTTTTGTACTACCAGGATCAATAACATAAGGACTGCTATGAGCTTTCTGAAGTAAAGATTGCCTCAAACCTTGATCATTGGGCACACAATATCTCCATAAAAAACAAAAATTACCTCAAAATTAATTCCAAAGTCCTCAGTTGATCCATCCTCAACCTGTTTAAACCGTGGTGTTAGAGTTTCATCCAAACTCTTCTTATACTTGATTTCTTGAACCCAAGTAGGTTTTACTTGCAATTCTACTAAAATACCACCATCATCATAAAGACTCAAGCGATCGAACATAGCCTTCAAGTCAGACATTGCTTTTCTACTTAAGGTGTTAGCCACTACATTAGCCTTTTCAAGATGATATTCGATCGTACAATCATAATCTTTCAACAATTCAATCCATCTCCCTTGCCTCAAATTAAGTTCCTTTTGGGTAAAAAGGTATTTGAGACTCTTGTGATTAGTGTAAATGATACACTTCTCACCATACATGTAATGTCTCCAAATTTTGAGAGCAAACACGACAACAACCAATTCTAAGTCGTGAGAGGGGTAATTACATTAATGTGGCCTAAGTTGTCTCGAGGAATAGGCTACTACTTTACCATCCTGTATTAAAATGCAACACAAACCAACATGGGAAGCATCACTATACACAATATATTCTTTTTTAGACTCCAGTTGAATTAAAATGGGAGCTTCAGTCAACACAAATTTCAACTTTTCAAAACTGGCTTGTTGTTCGTTGATAGCATTACAAATGACATATATTTTCTCCCTAAATTGATGTTTTAATTGTCTCTTTTGTATCTTATTTAGCATGCATTATAAGCATTTCACACTTAGTTAATAAGCATTTCATACTTAGTTTATAAGCATTTCATACTTAGTTTTTATATTTTCTATAGTTTAGTTTAAATTCTTGTCATTTTTATCTCTTTTTGTACTAATGTCACCACAAGCAGCTGATATATTATACCTTAGAATTGTCAGCACAAGAACTCAACTCAGAAGATCAATGCTAGAAGAAGAATGTAGCCACAAGATTAGCTTAAAATTGCGACCAGAGATGTCATCGCACATAACCTGAACTTCGAATAAGTAAATTCAAGCTGAAAATACAAATGGAAGCACCAGCGTAGGAAAATCACACGTTTTTGCCGCAATTAATGATTTCAGATTGTGCATAGCAATAGAGCGACAACTTGCAGATCTCTAAAGAAAACATCAAATATGCGTGAGTGCACAGCTATACTATAACTAACTTTGACAGCTACAAAAATTAGATCTGAATTTGAGAATAGAGGAGGATGAAACCTGCAACTTTTGAGGGCTATAAATAGAGGAAAGAAGATGGAAGAAATCATCAAGAGGTGGAGGAATTAAATACTACAATTACTTTGTGTTTTTTGGGATTTAAGCTGGAAATGATAAACTGACGGAGCAAGGGAGAAACCACTTCTGACGAGAGGTGCTTGATGCAAAACAAGAGGAGTGGTTAAGGAATAGACCTAGTAGTCTAGAGATAGTAAGCTTCGATTGTATTTGTTAATCCCTCTTTTATGTGATGAATTCTAATGACATTTGAATAAATACGAGAGTATCTTTCAATGTTAGATCATTTTGATTCTTATTTAATGCTTTTCATCTGTTTATTCTCGGATCTAACCGCATCAAACACGAGAGTGCATTTACAGTCTACGGACATCGAGAGATGTGGTGACAAGTTAGGTTAACAAGCAAGAAAGCGAGTGTTGCTTGAGATTAGAAGAGATTCTAGTCACTTGTTCTTGAGTGCACAAGGTTGCTTACATCGAGAGGTGGGTGATTGTGGGTACTTGAGTCTTGATTAAACGGAGGACTATTATTGGTAAGATTTCATTGGAGCTCTATTGTTGTGGTAATTCGTCTAATCAATACCCTGTCGACGCATCTAGCATTGCGACTTAGCGAAATCAGTGATCCACTCCAATCCTTTACACTTGATCACACCTTTACTTTTATGCATTTAAATACTCAACACTTCAACAACACTTTAATTTACTTTCTATTGCTTTGACAATTAACCTTTATTTCATTGACAGTATTAACAATGTTAGTGTGTAGAATTGACTTAATTGCGTTAACATATTTACTCACATTTCATCTAATTTTAGTATTAGTTGCTTCGACAACTGAACATCAAGAACCCATTCCTTATGGGATCGATATCCGATAGAATTGCTTTATCAACTATTCTTGCATCGAGGTGTGTCCGCTCGCACAACTCTTGTGACGTTACAGACACGATCAAGTTTTTGCGCCGTTGTTGGGCAGTGGCGTTTGTTTGATGTTTTTTTGTAGTTACAATTAATTTTACTTACTTAACTTTTAGTCTCTACTAATTTGTTTACTTTTCTGTTGTTTTCCTTTTCAATTTTCTAGGTGTTGCATGTCCACAAGGAGAAATCCTAAGGACATTGTAAGTTTTGATCCGGAGCTTGAAAGGACATTAAGGAGGAAAAGGCAAGAACAGATGAAAATGGCTAGTAACAATAACAACAACCTACCGCCATTGCTGCCACAAGATGTAGTCCCTCCAATACAACCACAAGTTATTAACAATCCACCACCACCACTTCCACAAGTTGAACAAGTGTAAAATAGGACAATCCGAGATTTTGTTGTTCCTATCCTTTATGATTTGCAACTAGGGGTTGTGAGACCAACTATTCAAGCTAGAAATTTTGAGCTAAAACCGATGATGTTTCAGATGCTTAATTCAAATGGGCAATATTCTGGTTTGCCTCATGAAGACGCAAGAGAACATTTAAAATCATTTCTGCTTATTTGTGCATCTTTTAGTCAACATGGTGTCCCTGATGATGCCTTAAAAATGAAATTATTTCCTTATTCATTGTAGGGTAAAGCGAGAACATGGTTCTTGGGATTACCAGCTGGATCCATTACATCTTGGAATGCACTAGCAACACAGTTTGTTTTGCGTTTTAATCCACCGAAAATGAACGCAAGGTTGCGCAATGATATTACAACATATCATCAGCAGGATGATGAGAACTTACATACTACATGGGAGTGTTATAAAACTCTTCTGAGATGCTGCCCAATGCATGAAATTCAGCAAGAGACCCAGATAGAAATTTTTTACAATGGTTTGAATGCCTAGACAAGGAATCTTGTTGATGTATCGGCTAATGGTCCTTTGTTAGATTGCACCTACAATGAAGCTGTATGAATTCTAGAGAGAATTGCCTAGAACGATTATCAGTATCTAATTTCTCATTCTGCACAAGTAAAGACTAACCCTGGTGTTCTTTAATTAGATGCTATTTTTGCTTTGAGTGTGCATGTATCTTCATTGGCCAATACTGAAGGCCAAATCAAAGATATCCTTGTTCAAGTAGATAAGCTTGTGTTTCCTACCGATTTCATAATCCTTGATTGTGAAGCAGACAAGGAGGTGCTTATTATTCTAGGGCGACCATTTTTGGCAACAGGACGCACGCTTATCGACGTGTTCAAGGGAGAACTTATCATGTGTCATAACGATGAACATGTGACTTCAGTGTGTTCGAAGCATCACCGTCCAAGAGTAAAGAGCAAAGTCACCATATCAACATGCTAGACGAGATAATTTTGGAAGAATTCAATGCAAGGAGTTCAGCAGTCCTAGATGAAGGTGTGACGACATCTGTTGCTGAAATCCTATCTGATTGTGACGGTAAAGAGGAGGTTAATAATTGTGAGCTAAGGCAGAATTGACAATTGAAATCTTTGGATTTGTTGAATAGGAAAATTCTTGTGTTTAAACCGTCAATTAAGTAAGCTCCTACCTTGGAGTTGAAGCCATTACCAACGCACCTGAAATATGTCTTTTTGGGTGACAACGATACATTACTTGTAATTGTCAACGCATCCCCCGATGCAACGCAGGAAGATAAGCTCATTGCCAATTTGAAACAGTATAAGAGAGCCATAACCTAGAGCATTAATGATATCAGAGGCACTAGTCGCTCTTTTTGCATGCAGAAGATCAGGCTGGAAGATGAGGGGAAGCAATCAATTGAGCAACAAAGGAGACTTAACAAAAAGATGAAAGAAGTAGTGAATAAGAAAATTATCAAGTGGCTAGACGTAGGTATCATCTACCCTATTTCTGATAGTGATTGGGTGATCCCTTTCGAATGTGTCTCCAAGAAAAATGGTTTCATAGTTGTGAGAAATGACAAGAATGAGTTGATCCCTACTTGCATTTCGACTGGCTGGAGAGTATGCATGGATTATCGCTGACTGAATGCGGCCACAAAGAAAGACCATTCCCACTACCTTTCATTGACCAGATACTGGATAGGCTAGCTGGTAAAGCCTATTACTGCTTCTTAGATGGCTACTCTAGGTACAACCAAATAGCCATTGCGCCGAAAGATCAAGCAAAGACTACGTTCACATGCGCTTTTGGAACCTTTGCATTCCGATGTATGCCATTTGGGTTGTGCAATACGCCAACAACATTTCAGAGCTGCATGATGGAGATCTTCTCGGACATGATCGATGACTCTTTAGAGGTATTCATGGATGATTTCTCTGTCTATGGACAAAATTTTAACCAATACGCTGACAACCTGGCAAAAGTTTTGAAGAGATGCGAGGACACAAATCTAGTTTTAAATTGGGAAGAATGCCACTTCATGGAAACTGAAGGCATTATCCTCGGCCATCGTATATCATGTTAGGACATTGAGGTTGATAAAGCAAAGGTTGAAATCATTGAGAAATTGCCACCGCCCACCAATGTCAAGGGAATAAGAAGCTTTCTTGGACATGTTGGTTTTTATAGGAGATTCATCCGAGATTTTTCCAAGATTACTAAACCGTTATGCCCATTGTTAGAGAAAAATAAAAAGTTTGTGTTTGATGATGCTTGTTTGGACGCATTTATAACAATAAAAAAGCAGCTGGTACAAGCTCCGATTGTCATCGCATGCAACCATTTGAACTAATGTACGATGCAAGTGACTTTGCTGTGGGAGCTGTACTAGGTCAACGTAAAGAAAAGGTATTTCATTCTATTTATTATGCTAGTAAAACTGTAATTGAAGCATAGTTCAATTATACAACTACGGAGAAGGAGTTGCTAGCAGTAGTCTTTCCATTTGACAAGTTTCGCTCGTACCTTATCGGTGCAAAGATTATAGTTTACACAGACCACTCTGCATTGAGATACCTTTTTAAGAAAAATGATGCCAAACCTAGATTAATCCGTTAGATCCCACTTCTACAAGAATTTGATGTTGAAATCAGGGATAGGAAAGGATCTGAAAACTAAGGAGCTGATCACTTATCTCGACTGAAAGTTGGAAGTGAAGATGGGAATAAAGTCCAAATTGTCGACGCATTTCAAGACAAGCAAGTGTTCATTGTCGATGCATCGCCTTGGTATGCTGATGTAGTCAATTACCTTGTATGTGGAAAGCTACCTTTGAGTGATTTTGGTCACAAGAAGATCATATTCTTGTGCGACGCTGCAAAACATCATTGGAATGAGCCATACCTGTTCAAGGTATGCGCCGAAAACATTATCCGTCATTGCGTACTTGAAGAAGAAATGACTTCAATCTTGTGACATTGCCATGATGACCCTTATGGAGGACATGTTGGTGGAGTAAGGACTGCCGCAAAGGTCCTACAGTCAGGATTCTATTAGCCCACATTATTTTGAGATGCCCACAACTTTGCTCAACAATGTGATAAATGTTAACGCACTGGCTCGATATCTCGATGTAATGAAATGCTCCAACATCTTATCATAGAGGTAGAGCTCTTCGACGTTTGGGGTATAGATTTCATGGGACCATTCTCGAACTGCTTTGGGAATGTATACATTTTAGTTACTATTAACTATGTCTCGAAGTAGATCGAGGCAATTGCGGTGCCTAAAAATGGTGCTCGAACGGTGTTGAAATTCTTTCACACTTACATCCTTAAGAGGTTTGGAACACCTAGAGTGTTAATAAGTGATCAAGGTACTCATTTTCATAACCATGAAGTGGCGATAACATTAAAGAGATATGGTGTGAAGCATCTTATGGCTACTACATATCACCCACAAACCAATGGCCAAGCTGAAGTATCCAATCGTCAAATCAAAAGCATCCTTGAGAAGGTGGTTAGTCCATCTAGAAGGGATTGTGGGCGCTTCGCACTGCTTATAAGACCCCACTGGGAATATCGCCGTATCAATTAGTGTTTGGTAAATCTTATTACCTTCTAGTTGAGCTTGAACATAAAGCCATGTGGGTAATCAAGCAGGTAAATATGGATTACGACGCTGTTGCGAGGAAAAGATTGTGGACATCATTGAACTAGAAGAAATTTTCCGCCATGCTTATAAGAATGCTACAATTTATAAAGAAAATATCAAGAGATGACATGACAATATCATCTTGCATTGTCAATTTAGCCCTTGTCATTTACTACTTTTTTTTAATTCTCGTTTAAAACTGCACCCAGGTAAATTGCGATCAAGATGGTCAAGTCGTTTGAAAGTTGTCGAAGCATTCCAAAGTGGTGCAGTGACAATTGAGAATTTGAAGGATGGAAAATAATTCAAGGTGAATGGCCAACGGCTGAAACACTACGTGAGTCCAGAAGTCAAGGAACCAAACGAGACCATCGATCTGGTTACATTTAAATAATGTTGATGCATTTTTTTACATTTTCTTTTATTTGTTTCTCCTTTACTTGTTTTGTTTAAATTCTATGCAGAAATAAAAATCATCTTTTTTGTCGATGCATCGAAACACAACTTTGTCATTTCTGCAACAATCCAATGTTACAATACCTTTGTCATTTCTGCAAAGATTTAAAGAGACAATCCATGATAAAGAGTTTCAAAAGTTTGTTTCTACTTTGAAACAATTGCATATTAACATACCTCTTATTGATGCTCTTGTGCAGATACCCAGCTATAGGAAATTTATGAAAGTTGTTATCAAAGAAAAAGAAATTGTTCGAAATCGAGATGATTGCGCTCATAGAGGGGTGCAGCGCTGTGCTTACAAATAAGTTGCCAACCAAGATGAAAGACCCTAACAGCTTCACAATCCAATGCTCCATTGGGAATCATTATTTAGGTAAGGCTTTATGTGATTTGGGAGCAAGTATTAACCTTTTGCCTTTGTCTACTTTTAAGAAGTTAGGAATAGGTTCGATGAAGCCCACCGCAGTGACATTACAACTTACGGATAGATCCTTAGCACAACCTAAAGGCCGAATCAAAGACATCCTTATCCAGGTTGATAAACTTGTGTTTCCTACTGATTTCATTATCCTAGACTATGAAGCAGATAAAGAGGTGCCCATTATCTTGGGGCAACCATTTCTAGTAACGGGACGTACGCTTATCAATGTTTTCAAAGGAGAACTTATCATGCATCATAATGACTAGCATGTGACCTTTAGTGTGTTTGAGGCATCTCCGTCCAGAACTAAAGAGCAATATCACCATATCGATCGACATGCTGGATGAAATCATTTTGGAAGAATTCAATGTGAGGAGATATGAAATGAAGATGCGGTGACATTCACTGATGAAATCCTAGTTGACTGTGTCGACAAAGAGGAGGTTAACAATTGTGATCTGAGATAGAATTGGCAATTGGAGTCTTTGGATTGTCTAATAGGACAATCCTAATGTTTAAACCATCTATTGAACAAGCTCCTACCTTGGAGATGAAGCCATTGCCAATGCATTTAAAATATGTCTTTCTTGGTGACAATGAGACATTACCTATTATTATTGACGTATCCCTCGATGTAACTCAGGAAGATGAGCTCATTTTCATTTTAAAAGAGCACAAAAAAGCCATAGCCTAGAGCATTACTGATATCAGAGGCATCAGTCCCTTTTTTTGCATGCACAAAATTAGGCTGGAAGATGAAAAGAAGCAATCAATTGAACAACAAAGACGACTTAATGAAAAGATGAAAGAAGTAGTGAAAAAGGAAATTATCAAATGGTTAGATGCAGGCATCATTTACCCTATCTCCGATAGTGATTAGGTAAGCCTTGTTCAATGTGTGCCTAAAAAGAGTGGTTTCATAGTTGTGACTAACGACAAGAACGAGTTGATCCCTACTTAGATTGCGACTAGCTGGCGAGTATGCATGGATTACCGTCGACTAAATGTGACCACAAAGAAGTATCATTTTCCATTGCCTTTCATTGATTAGATGCTAGATAGGCTAGCTGGTAAAGCCTATTATTGCTTATTAGATGGCTATTCTGGATACAACCAAATTTCCATTACGTCGGAAGATCAAGCAAAGACCACGTTCACATGCCTTTTCGAAACCTTTGCTTTCCGATGTATGCCATTTGGGTTATGCAATGTGCCAGCAACATTCCAGAGGTGTATGATGGCAATATTCTCAGACATGATCGAGGATTCCTTAGAGGTATTCATGGTTGATTTCTTTGTCTATGGACTGAATTTCGACAAATGCATTGACAATCTGGCAAGAGTTTTGAAGAGATACGAGGACATAAATCTAGTTCTGAATTGGGAGAAATTCCACTTCATGGAAACTGAAGGCATTATCCTCAAGCATCAAATATCTTGTCAGGGCATTGAGGATGATACAAAAAAGGTAAAAATCATTGAAAAATTACCACCACCCGCTAACGTCAAAGCTATAAGAAGCTTTCTTGGACACGCTGGCTTTTATAGAAGATTCATTCGAGATTTTTCCAAGATAGCTAAACCATTATGCTCATTACTGGAGAAAAATAAAATGTTTGTGTTTGATGACAACTGTCTGGACGTATTCATGACAATAAAGAAGTAGCTAGTACAAACCTCAATTGTCATTGCATTGGACTGGACGCAACCGTTTGAACTAATGTGCGATGCCAGTGATTTTGCAGTGGGAGCTATCCTAGGCCAAAGAAAAGAGGAGGTATTTCACTCTATCTATTATGCTAGTAAAGCTCTAACAAAAGCACAGGTTAATTACAAAACAACTGAGAAGGAGTTGCTAGTAGTAGTCTTCGCATTTGACAAGTTTCTTTCCTATCTTGTCGGCGCAAAGACTACAATTTACACAAACCACTCAGCATTGAGGTACCTTTTCACAAAAAAAGATGTCAAACCTAGACTTATCAGATGGATCCTACTCCTTCAAGAATTTGACATTGAAATCAAAGATAGGAAAGGATCTGAGAATCAAGTAGCTGACCACTTGTCTCAACTGGAAGTTGGAAGTAAAGATGGGCAGATGTCCTACATTATCGAAGCATTTCCAGACGAGTAATTATTTTTTGTCGATGCATCGCGTTGGTACGTCAATGTTGTCAATTACCTTATGTGTAGAAAGCTACCCATGAGTTATACTGGTCACAAAAAGATTAGGTTCATACGCGATGTTGCAAAATGCCATTGGAACGAGCCATACCTATTCAAGATATGCGCCGACAACATCATTCATCACTGTGTACCTGAAGAAGAAATGATTTCAATCTTGTGACATTACCATGATGGCCCTTATGGAGACATTTTGGTGGCCCAAGGACTGCTGCTAAGGTCCTACAATCAAAATTTTATTGGCCCACGTTGTTTCGAGACCTCCATAACTTCACACAACAATGTGATCGATGTTAACGTACTAGTTCCATATCTCGACGTAATGAGATGCTCTAACAATCAATAATGGAGGTAGAGCTCTTTGACGTCTGGGGTATAGACTTTATGAGACCATTTCCAAGCTCTTTTGGAAATGTGTATATCTTAGTGGCTGTTGACTATGTTTCAAAATGGATCGAGGCAATTACGGTGCCAAAGGATGACGCTCGAATGGCGTTGAAGTTCTTTCACACACATTCTTACATGATTTGGAACACTTATAGCATTAATAAGTGACCAAGGGACTCATTTTTATAATAACCAAGTGGCGACTGCATTAAAAATATATTGTGTAAAGCATCATATGGCTACTACATATCACTCACAAACCAATAGTCAAGCTGAAGTATCCAATTGCCAAATTAAAGGCATACTTGAGAAGGTGGTTAATCCATCTAGAAAGGATTGGTCTTTGCAGTTACATGATGCATTATGGGCACTTCACACTGCATACAAGACCCAATCAAGAATGTCACCGTATCAACTAGTGTTTGGACTCAATCTTGTTCCATTTCATCAACAGCCGGATCATGCCTTCAACATATAGCATTACGACGACATTAAACTATATGTGTCTCCTGCACTTGATCTTGTACCATCGACACATTGACATCAGTGAGATTATCAATGCCCAGATCGTAAAGGTAGCTGGCAAGCAAACTGGTATACCACCATTCCCTTCTCTAATTATGCTGCTGTGTAAACAGAAGGGCATTGTGCCCAAGGATGGTGAGGAGGTCTTAGACAACAAAGGTCTGATCAATGACATTTCTATTGAACGGATGACACATGGCCAAGAGACACCAATGGCCAAGGAAGCCTCCAAGAAAAAGGATAGAAGCAAGGGTAAAACGAAGGCTGACCAAACCGATGCGTCGACAGAGTCACAAGCGGCGGAAAAGTTGGCTTTAATGGAAGTGCACCTGGATCGCATTGACATGCGTTCAATCCACATTGATAGCATATTGAAGGATATGGATTTTAGACTGCATAAATTTTATGCTTACACAAAGGCTTGGAACGAGGCTATTATCGCAACACTACGCCAGATCAGCCTCACTCCATTGCCAGACTTTCCAACCTTTCCATCCATATTCCGGCTAATGCAATACTCATCATTCGATCAACCTACCCGTGATAGTAGACCTGCCCCTATGCAAACACGGATTCACATATCAGATGATGACAAGGAAGAAGGGCACTCAAAGGCTGATAAGGACTGCTATCGCACCATGGCCGATCTATTCGAGGATGAGTTCTTCAATAGCCTTGGTGCGAATATGGCTGAATGGGAGGCTGTTGTGGATAATAGTGTCGATGCAGTGGAATGCGCTAACATTGGCTTAAATGAACCAGAGTAGCATGTGGTTAAAGGTGCAGACAAGGGAGATGATTAGCTGAAGGAACAGGGAGAAGAAAAGAAGAAAGATGAGAATGAAAAGAAGGACCTTGCCGAGGTGCAGGAAGAGAAAGAAACAGATGCCCCGATAATGATCGTTGAAGATGTTGTCGTTACACCAGTGAGTGTGGGGGCAACCAGCTCTGATGAGGCTTGACTTGCTGCAAGCCAGCTTGAGGTTATTACCAGCGAGATTGAGGAACTGAATCCTCTTGCTATCGTACCTTATGTGGCACCGCTAGCAAAAATCCACCCATCAGAGGTGACAATCGATGAGGCCGCCACCCAACCTATTGAGGAGGAGCAATTCGCCAAACCAATTAGCACGAAGGATAAAAAGAGAAAAAGGTGCAAGGACAAAAAGAAGAAGAAGCACAATGATGAGGGTGAGCGCCTAAAGAAGAAAAAAAAAGAAAACAAAGACAGCTTCTGCATCAGTTGCTTACGAGTAAGTACATTTCTTTTTAGTTAGTTTTCATGGATTGTTACTGTCATTGCATTCCTTTTGTTAGTTTAATTACATTGTAGTTGCATTTTCATTATTTCTATATACATATTGTTAGTGCACTGGGGACAAAGCAAACATTAAGTTTAGGGGAGATAATGTGAAATGGAAATGCAATTACACCCACACATTTGAATTTTACTTGTTTCTTTGGTTAATTAGAATTGGAAAAATTTCAACAGAAATGTGCCCACAATTTTTATTTTTATGCGTAATTCTTGAATTATTTGGATGATAATGAGGAAATTGGATAAATATGAATGAATGATGAGTCTGTTATTTTTGAATGAATGATTAGAATTGCTTCAGTAATGAAATGATAGTGTTGATGTTTGAATCTTGAGCTAACTAACCAGTTGCAGCGACATTATATGAATAAAAGACACTCTAATTTGAGTACATTATGACTTTCCAAGGGAGAACACTCCGCTGCAGGTTTAGAAAAATCATATAGCCAAAGACTGTCACTGCAAGAGTGTGTGGCGACGCAATTACATACCTCCTAGGGGTTTGTTGTACCGCATCGTTACTGTCCAGGAACAAAGGTAGAGTAATGCAATGACATCTCTCAGTCATTTGAAAAAGAAACAAAATGAGAAGAAAGAAAAAGAAAAAAAAAAAAGAAAGAAATTTTTGATAAATATTGTATTGGTTCAAGAAAGATTAGGATTCAATGCATGTCACTAACATTTATGAAGTTGCAATTTTTAATTATTCATGCCTATAAATTATCGGCACATTATTCTATCATATGAATACAATTTGTACATTAGGCTTCAGAGAATTCAAGTCGTATGACTAATGATTGCGGTGACATTTCTCCTTGTGATTTTGTTAATTTTTGTTTACTTGAGGACAAGTAAAAACTCAAGTTTGGGGGTGTGATGGTATTCCAAATGACATATATTTTCTCCCTAATTTAGAGTTTTAATTGTCTCTTTTATATCTCATTTAGCTTGCATCTTGAGCATTTCATACTTAGTTTTTATATTTTTCAAATCATTGCTAGTTAGTTTAAATTCTTGTTATTTTTTTAATCTATTTTTGTACTAATGTAGATGCAAGTAGGAGATATATTGCGCCTTAAAATTGTCAGTGCGGGAACTCAGCCCAGAAGATTAATAATGGGAGAATGCAGCCACAAGATCAGCTTGGAATTGCGACAGAGATGTCGCCGCATAGAACCTGAACCTCGAATGAGTAAACTCAAGCTGAATTTACATCTGAAAGTATTAGTGCAGGAACATCACAGATGTCGCTGCAATTACGATCTCAGATTATGCCTTGCAGTGTTGCGACATCCTGCAGATCTCTGAAGAGAACATTCAATCTGTGTGAGTGCACAGCTGTACTCTAACTAACTTTGACAGCTGCCAAATCTAGATTTGGATCTGGGAATGAAGGTTGAACCCTGCAACATTTTGAAGGCTATAAATAAAAGAACAAAGAATGAAGAAATCATCAAGAGCTAAGGCATTAAATTCTACAAATTTTGTGTGATTTTGAGATTTGAGCTGGGAATTGGGAAGCTGATGAAGCAAGTATGCAATAACATCTGATGAGAGGTGCTTTGTGTTGGGCAAGAGGAAGGATTAAGGAGTATTCTTAGTAGTCTAGAGATAGTAAGCTTCGATTGTACTCTTTAATTTCTCTTTTAATGATGATGAATTCTAATGACATTAAATGAATATGAGAGTATCTTTTGGTGTTAGATATTTTTGACTCTTATTTAATACTGCTTATCTATTTATTCTTGGATCTAACCGCTTTAAGCACGAGAGTGAAATTACAGTCTGCCGACATTGAGAGATGCGGTGACAAGTTAGGTTAACAAGTAAGTTAGGCGAGAGCTGCTTGGGATTGGAAAGATTCCAGTCACTTGTTCTTGGATGCGCAACATTGCTTACACCGAGAGGTGGAGTGATTGTGGATATTTAAGTCTGGATTAAATAGAGAGCTGTTGTTAGTAAGAACTCAAGAGAGAGATTTATTGCTGCAACAATTCATCTAAACTTTACCTTATCGACGCATTCAGCATTGCAACTTTGCAGAATTAGTGAACCATTCCTACCTTTTTACACTTGATCACTTTTACGTTTCATGCATTTAAATATTCAGCACTCAACACTCCACACATTTGATTTACTTTCAGTACATTGACATTTAATCTCTGACATTAAACTCTGATTGCATTGACAATATTAACTATTTTAGTGTGTAGTTTAACGTAATTGCACTGACATCCTTACTCACATTTTACTCATTTTCCGTATTAATTGCTCCGACAGTTAACATCAAGAACCCATTTCCTCGTGGGATCAATATCCGATAGAATTGTCTATCAACTATACTTGTATCGACGTTTGTACGCTTGCACAATCACTGTGACATTTCAGACGCGATCACCTACCATACTCATCAATCGGTCCATTCTCTCCTCTAGCTTAACTATAGTTTTGGCGGTATTAGTGCAATTAGTATGGTCACCTTGAACCTCTCTTTCTGGCTGCCTCTGCAAGAATGGGGGTTGGTAATTGGTATTTCTTGATTGTGTGTTGTTGTTTTCGCTCCCCCTTGACTTCCTTCCCATTTAAAGATAGGATGGTCTTTCCATCCTGGATTATATGTGTTTGAGTAGGGATTTCCATTTTGATTACCATCATAATTAACCTCTTCAGGGTTGGTGAGATAATTATATAGAGGCTTGTCTTCTCTTTGTGTTGGTTGTGCCCCTATAGTAAATTCGATTCGATTTAGTCTTTCTAATAGTTGTTGGTACTTGTCATCCTCTTGGATCATTTTTACCGAAGCAGTCTTCTACCCGTAAGTGAACCTCTCAATAGGCCATTGGAAAGAGTTCAATGTCACATTCTCAATTAGCCCATAAGCATCGTTATAGGTTCTGTTCATTAGGGCTCCTGCTGCTGCATCATCTAAAGTTTATCTGGCTTATGCATCCAACCCATTATAGAATGTTTGAAGTTGCATCCATTCCGGCATACCATTATTAGGGCATTTTTGTACCAGCATTTTGAACCGTTTCCATGTTTTGTAGAACCCTTCACCATCAAATTTTTGGAATGTTGACAATTCTCTCTTAAGTTGGATTGCTTTCCCCATAAGGAAAAACTTCTGCAAGAATTTCCCTGCCAGTTCATCCCATGTCGTAATAGAACTTGGTGCCTACGCATCTAGCCAAGAAAAGGCATTATCAGTTAGAGAGAATGGAAATAATCTAAGAGGAATGGCATCATCAGTAATGCCATTATAACAGAAAGTATCGCATAATTGTAAAAACCCCTTCAAATGTAAACTGGGATCTTCAGCAATGGTCCTTCTGAATTGTAAATTATTTTGTATCATTTGAATCATAGTAGGTTTTATTTCAAAATTATTTGCGGCGTAGCAGATCTAGCAATACTCCCTTGAGTTAGATCTAGAGTAGGTAAAGAGTACTCCCTCAAAGTTCTTGGTGCTTCTACCATTGGTTAATTTACGGGGAGTTGTGGAGGTATATGAACGATTTCAACGTTGTTAACAGGATCTTCAACTGGATCTGCTAATTCTTTTCTTTCCTCTTGTAGCGGGTTTTGCATTGATTGTTGGTTTTGCGATTTCGCCTAACCAATGCTTCAGGGTCAGGGATCAAATCTACCATGTTTCCTTAGCTCCGAGTCATAAGCCAAATCTAAATAAATAAAGAAAAATTTGAAGATAGAAAAAAATAAATTAAATAAATAAAATCGTATCTATAACCTAAAATTTTCCTGATTATTCTACTAGTAAAGAAAGAATAGAAATCACTAAAGCGTTGCCTCCCCGATAATGACGCCAACAACTTGACTGCCTCCAAGCTTACTCTCGTTCGGTATAGGCTTTAGGCTTCTGCAAGTATAGGGGTCAGGATGTAAATATAGTGTGTTACAGTGAAACACTTGGTTGTATTCTGAGGATCGTACCCAAAGGAGGTGTGAGGCAATAGTGAATTAAATCCCTGAAAATAATAGAATTAATTAGTAATCACTTTAAGGATTATAGTACGAAATAAAATAAAAGGTTTGGTTGTTAAAAGCATAAAAAGAAAAGAAAATAAAAAGTAAAAGTTTGAGATGTAGAAAATTGATAAACGACTTTGGGGAGATTAGGTCGCTTAGTATGATTTCTTCAATTGTTGGGTTTTGGAGATTTTCCTTCAATCAACTAGTCACTACGCCAGTTAGATCTTTCAATCTTTCACCAGCATAGCAAGTCAATAGAGACTGCTTATCGCTATATGTCATAGTCTAAACCGATTTGGTGAAATGGTTTTCACGGATGAACAATGCAAATTTTGGATTCATTCCTACCTAAATGATGTTCTAGGGTTGTTAGGCCTAGTGTTTGTTTAATGTTTGATCGTGTCTGAAACATCACAGTGATTGTACAAGCGTACACACATCGATGCAAGTATAGTTGATAGACAATTCTATCGGATATCGATCCCACGAGGAAATGAGTTCTTGATGTTAACTGTTGGAGCAATTAATATTGAAAATGAGTAAAATGTGAGTATGGATGTCAGTGCAATTACGTTAGATCTACACACTAAAATAGTTAATATTGTCAATGCAATCAGACTTAAATGTCAATGTACTTAAAGTAAATCAAATGTGTTGAGTTTTAAGTGCTAAATATTTAAATGCATGAAATGTAAAAGTGATCAAGTGTAAAAGGGCAGGAATGGTTCACTGATTTTGCAAAGTTGCAATGCTGAATGCATAGACAAGGTAAAGTTTAGATGAATTGTTGCAGCAATAAATCTCTCTTAAGTTCTTACCAATGACAACTTTCTATTTAATCCAGACTTAAATACCCACAATCACTTCACCTCTCGGTTGAAGCAATGTTGCGCATCCAAGAACAAGTGACTGGAATCTTTCCAATCCCAAGCAGCTTTCGCCTAACTTACTTGTTAACCTAACTTGTCACCGTATCTCTCGATGTTGGCAGACTGTAATTTTACTCTCGTGCTTAAAGCGGTTAGATCCAAGAATAAACAGATATGCAGTATTAAATAAGAGTCAAAATAATCTAAGACCAAAAGATACTCTCATATTCATTTAATGTCATTAGAATTCATCATCGTCAAAAGAAAAATTAAAGAGTACAATCGAAGTTTACTATCTGTAGACTATTAAGACTACTCCTTAATCATTCCTCTTGCCCAGCACAAAGCACCTCTCGTCAGAAGTTGCTGCAGAATTGCTTCATCAACTTCCCAAATCCCAGCTCAAATCTCAAAATCACACAGAATTTGTAGAATTTAATCCCTTAGCTCTTGATGATTTATTCATTCTTTATTCTTCTACTTATAGCCTTCAAAATGTTGTAGGGTTCAGCCTTCATTCCCAGATCCAGATCTAGATTTTGCAGCTGTTAAAGTTAGTTAGAGTACAGCTGTGCACTCACGCAGATTGAATGTTCTCTTCAAAGATCTACAAGATGTCACTGCACTACAGGGCGCAATCTGAGATCATAATTGCGACGGCATCTGTGATGTTCTTGTACTGGTGCTTCCAGATGTAAATTTAGCTTGAGTTTTCTCATTCGAGGTTCAGGTTCTATGCGACGACATCTCTGTCACAATTCCAAGCTGATCTTGTGGCTGCATTTTTCCAATATTAATATTCTGGGCTAAGTTCCTGCGCTGACAATTCTAAGGCGTAATATATATGCTACTTGTGTCGATATTAGTACAAAAATAGATGAAAAACAATAAGAATTGAAACTAACTAGCAATGAGTTGAAAAATAGAAAACTAAGTATAAAACGCTTAATATACATGCTAAATGAGGTACAAAAGAGATAATTAAAACACTAATTTAGGGAGAAAATATATGTCATTTGTAATACCATCACACCCCCAAACTTGAGTTTTTACTTGTCCTCAAGTAAACAAAAATTAACAAAGTCACAAGTAGAAATGTCACCACAATCATTATTTTCACATAACTTGAATTCTCTAAAGTCCTAATGTATAAATTGTATGCATATAATAGAATGATGCGCCGACAATTTATAGACTTGAACAATTAAAACTGAAACTTCATTAATGAAAGAATTAAGCATTGAACCTTAATCCCCTTGAACCAATTCAACATTTTTAGCAAATATATATATATTTTCCCTTTTTCTTTTCCTTCCTCTTTTTCTGATTTTTGTTTTTCAAGTGACTGAGAGATGTCATTGCATTACTCTACCTTTGTTCCTACGCAGTAACAATGGGGTGAACAAACCCCAGGAGGTGTGTAATTGCGTCGACACACACTCCTGCAGTGACAGCCTTTGGCTAGATAAGTTTTCTTTTCTAAATCTGCAGCGGAATGTTCTCCCTTAAGAAGTCACAATGCACTCACATTGGAGTGTCTTTTATTAATGCACTGCCATTGCACTGGTCAGTTATTTCAAGATTCAACATCAATACTATCCATTCATTATTGAAGGAATTCCAATCATTCATTCAAAAATAGCAAACTCATCATTCATTCATATTCATCGAATTTCCACATCAGCATCCAAACAATTCAAGAATTACATAAAAAATAAAAATTGTGGGCACATTTCTGTTGAAAATTTGTCAATTTTCATTAACCAAAGAAATATGTAGAATTGAAATATGTGGGTGTAATTTCAATTCTATTTCACATTATCTCCCCCCAAACTTAAAGTCTGCATTATCCCCAATGCACTAACAATAGTATACAGAAATAACAGAAATGCAAGTACAATGCAATTAAACTAACAAAAGGAATGCAGTGGCAGTAACAATGCTTGAAAACTAACTAGAAAGAAATGTACTAACTTACTCTTCAGCAGTCGATGTAGAGGCTACCTTTGTTTTCCTTTTCTTCTTCTTTGGACGCTCACCCTTGTCATGGTGCTTCTTGTTCTTCTTATCCTTGTGCATTTTTTTCTTTTTATCCTTTGTGCCAACCGGTTCGACGGATTGATCCTCTTCAGTAGGTTGGGTGACGACCTCATCGGTTGTCACCTCTGATGGGTGGATTTTTGCGAGCGGTGCCACATAAGGCACGATAGCAAGAGGATTCAGTTCCTCAATCTCACTGGTAATAGCCTCAGCTTGGCTTACAACAGGTCATGCCTCATCAGAGCTGGATGCCCCCACACTCTCTGGTGTGCCAAAAACATCTTCAACGATCATTAGGGCATCTGTTTCTTTCTCTTCCTGCACCTCGACAAGGTCCTTCTCTTCATTCTCATCTTTCTTCTCTTCTTTTTCCTGTTCCTTCAGCTGATCATCTCCCTTGTCAGTACCTTCAGCCACATGCTGCTCTTGTTCATTTAAGCCAATGTTAGAGTATTCCACTGCGTCGACACTGTTATCCACAACAGCCTTCCGTTCAACCATATTCGTACCAAGGCTGTTGGATAACTCATCCTTGAACAGATCAGCCATGGTACAATAGTAGTTCTCATAAGCTTTGAGTGCCCTTCTTCCTTATCATCATCCGAAATGTGAATCCATGTTGGCACAAGGGCAGGTCTACCATCAAGGGTAGGTTGATCGGATGATGAGTATTGCATCGACCGTAATATGGATCGAAGGGATGGAAAGTCTGGCAATGGAGTGGGGATGATCTGGCGTAGTACTGTGACAATAACCTCGTTCCAGGCCTTTGTATAAGCATAAAATTTATGCAGTCTAAAATCCATCTCCTCCAATATGCCATCAGTGTGATTTGAACGCATGTCGATGCAATCCTGGTGTACTTCTATTAAAGCTAACTTTTTTGCCACTTGTGACTCTATTGGCGCATCAGTTTGGTCAGTCTTCATTTTACCCTTGCTTTTATCCTTTTTCTTGGAGGCTTCCTTGGCCACGTGTCATCTGTTCAACGAAAATGTCATTGATCGGGCCTTTGTTGTCTAAGACCTCCTCACCATCCTTGGGCATAATACCCTTCTGTTTACACAACAACATAATTGGAGAAGGGAATGTGAGTATACCAGTTTGCTTGCTAGCTGCCTCTACTATCTGGGCATGGATGATCTCACCGATGTTGATGTATCGGTGGTGCAGGATTGAATGCAGGAGATACATACGGTCTAATGTCACTGTAGTGCTATATGTTGAAGGCATGATCCGACTGTTGATAAAATGGAACCAAACTTTACTAAAGGTTGTAAGGTATCGTCTGTGCATGGTGTAGTTGTGGAACTCATTTCCAGTCCAAGTAGCTTCATCAACATATAAGTCCCGCGTCATCTGAGCCATACAGTCATCGTCCAATCGATGCATAAATGGTGCATGGTCCTCCACCCGCTCAGGAATCCTCAACACCATGTTTATCCCCTCCCGAAAAAAAACAAACTCTTGCTTTGGATCCACTAAGTTGGCATAGAACTCCCTGACTAGTGTATGAGAATAACTAGAGGGATGTTCGCAGAAGAACTCCCTACCAAGGTGGTTGACAATGCGGACAACATGCTTTACTAGAGTCTGGTGTGGAGAAAGTTGTAGACCTTGTTCAAGGTGGAGGTTTCTTTTCAGCATGGTATTTTGGTAGAGGTCTTTGGCCTCAGTTGTTAAGAATAAAACTGGGCCTCTAAAAGGAGGTGGTGTTATGGTCGAAGCCCAAGTAGAAGTTGTCGGGGTGTTCTTGGAAGAAGTTTTTGAAGGGTTTTTTAAGGCATGGGTTTTAGCCATTGTAATGGAAAAGGAAGTTAGAAAAGGTTAAAGAAAATGTTACTCTGTGAATGGAAAAGAAAATACAGAGATGATGAAGAAGACGAGTTGTAGCAACAATTGAAGATGTGAGGAGAAAAGAAAACTGCGGGAGAGAGGTTTTATAACCTAGGCGTGATGATTGAAAGAATAATGGGGAAATGTTGCGTCTGTAGTCATTAATTGCCAGGCTACAGATTGTACTGTTTTATTTGATCGAACGATTAGGAGAGAAGAGAAATCAATCGGTGTAATTCTTACTGAAAAACAATGCTGACTCATCACAGAATGTGCCGACAATTAGTGCTTCAATGCTTCGACAAAAAGATGAATTTTATTTCTGAAAAGATTTTGAAACAACATAAGTAAAATTAAAATAACTGAAAGTAAATAGAGAAATGCGTCGACATTATTTAAATGTGACCAGGTCGATGGCTTTGTTTGGTTCTCTATCATTTGGGCTTACATAATGCTTAAGACGTTGATCATTTACTTTAAATTTTTGTCCATCCTTTAAATTTTCGATTATCATCGCACTGCTCTGGAATGCCTCGACAACTTTGAAAGGGCCTGACCATCTTGATCTCAATTTCCCTGGATGTAATTTTAAACATGAGTTAAATAAAAACACTAACTAACCAGGGTCAAATTGTCGACGCAAAATGATGTTGTCGTGCCATCTCATTGTCTTTTCCTTATATATTGCGACATTCTCATAAGCATGGTGTCAAATTTCTTCTAGCTCCGTGATGTCCAACAATCTTTTCTTTCCAGTAACATCATAATCCATATTCACCTGCTTGGTTGTCCACATAGCCTTATGTTCAAGCTCAACTGGTAGGTGACAAGATTTACCAAACACTAGTTGATACGGAGACATTCCCAACAGGGTCTTGTATGCAGTGCGAAGTGCCCACAATGCATCATGTAACTGCAAAGACCAATCCTTTCTAGATGGATTAACAACCTTCTTAAGTATGCCTTTAATTTGGCAATTGGATACTTCGGCTTGACCATTAGTTTGTGGGTGATACGTAGTAGCCAAACGATGCTTCACACCATATCTTTTTAATGTAGTCGCCACTTGGTTATTATAAAAATGAGTCCCTTGGTCACTTATCAATGCTCTCGGTGTTCCAAATCTTGTAAGGATGTATGTGTGAAAGAACTTCAACATCGTTTGAGCGGCATCCTTTAGCACTGTAATTGCCTCGATCCATTTTGAGACATAGTTAACAGCCACTAAGATATACACATTTCCAAAAGAGCTTGGAAATGGTCTAATAAAGTCTATACCCAGTCGTTAAAGAGCTCTACCTAATTGTAGGAGCATCTCATTACATCGAGATATGGAACTAGTGCATTGACATCGATCACATTATTGTGTGAAGTTATGGGAGTCTCGAAATAGTGTGGGCTAATAAAATCCTAATTGTAGGACCTTGACAGCAGTCCTTGGGCCATCAAAATGTCCTCCATAAGGAGCATTATGGCAATGTTACAGGATTGAAATCATTTCTTCTTCAGGTACACAGCGACGAATGATGTTGTCATCGCATACCTTGAATAGGTATGGCTCGTTCCAATGGTATTTTGCAGTATCGCGTATGAACCTAATCTTCTTGTGACCAGTATAACTCATGGGTAGCTTTCCACACACAAGACAATTGACAACATTGGCGTACTAGGGTAATGCGTTGACAAAAAAGAATTGCTCGTTTGGAAATGCTTCGACAATTTGGGACGTCTGCCCATCTTCACTTCCAACTTTCAGTCGAGACAAGTGGTCAGCTACTTGATTCTCAGATGCTTTCCTATCTCTGATTTCAATGTCAAATTCTTGAAGGAGTAGGTTCCATCTGATAAGTCTAGGTTTAACATCTTTTTTTGTGAAAAGGTACCTCAATGCTGAGTGGTCCGTGTAAACTGTAGTCTTTGCGTCGACAAGATAGGAACGAAACTTGTCAAATGCGAGGACTACTGCTAGCAACTCCTTCTCAGTTGTTTTGTAATTAACCTGCGCTTCAGTTAGAGTTTTACTAGCATGATGGATAGAGTGAAATACCTTCTCTTTTCTTTAGCCTAGGACAGCTCCCACAGCAAAATCATTGGCATTACACATTAGTTCAAACGGTTGCGTCCAGTCTGGTGCAACGATAATTGGGGCTTGTACTAGCTGCTTTTTATTGGGGCTTGGAAAAATCTCGGATGAATCTTCTATAAAAGCCACGTGTCCAAGAAAACTTCTTATTGTTCTGACATTGGTGGGCGGTGGTAGCTTCTCGATGATTTTTACTTTTTCTTTATCAACCTTAATGCCCTGACAAGATATTCGATGCCTGAGGACAGTGCCTTTAGTTGCCATGAAGTGACATTTCTCCCAATTTAGAACTAGATTTGTGTCCTCGCATCTTTTCAAGACTTGCCAGATTGCCAGCGCATTGGTCGAAATTTTGTCCATAGATAGAGAAATCATCGATGAATACCTCTAAAGAATCCTCGATCATGTCTGAAAAAATTGTCATCATGCATCTTTAAAATGTTGCTGGCGTATTACACAACCCAAATGACATATGTCGGAAAGAAAATGTTCGAAAAGAGCATGTGAACGTAGTCTTTGCTTGATCTTTCAGCACAATGGCAATTTGGTTGTATTCAGAATAGCCATTTAAGCAATAATAGGCTTTACCTGCTAGCCTATCTAGCATCTGATCAATGAAAGGAAATGGGAAATGGTCCTTCTTTGTGGCCGCATTTAGTCGACGGTAATCCATGCATACTCGCTAGCTAGTCGCAATGCGAGTAGGTATCAACTCATTCTTGTCGTTGGTCACAACTGGAAACCACTCTTTTTAAACACACATTGGACGAGGCTTACCCAATTGCTATCAGAAATAGGGTATATGATGCCCGCATCTAACCATTTGATAATTTCCTTCTTCACTACTTCTTTGATCTTCTCATTAAGTCGTCTTTGTTGCTCAATTGATTGCTTGTTTTCGTCTTCCAGCCTAATTTTATGCATGCAAAAAGAGGGACTGATGCCTCTGATATCAGTAATACTTTAGGCTATGGCTCTTTTGTGCTCTTTCAAAATGGCAATGAGGTTATCTTCCTAAGTTGCATTGCGGGATGCATTGACAATAATAGGTAATGTCTCGTTGTCACCAAGAAAGACATATTTTAAATGTGTTGGCAATGGCTTCATCTCCAAGGTAGGAGCTTGCTCAATAGATGGTTTAAACATTGGGATTATCCTCTTAGACAAATCCAAAGACTCCAATTGCCAATTCTGTTTTAGCTCACAATTTTTAACCTCCTTTTTGTCGACACAATCATCTAGGATTTCATTGGTGAATGTCGTCGCATCTTCATTTGATATTGCTGAACTCCTCACATTTAATTCTTCTAAAATGATTTCATCCAGCACGTCGATGTGGTGACATCACTCTTTAGTTCTGGACGGAGATGCCTCAAACACACTGAAGGTCACATGCTTGTTATTATGACGCATGATAAGTTCTCCTTTGAAAACGTTGATAAGCGTGCGTCCTGTTGCTAGAAATGATCGCCCCAAGATAGTGGGCACCTCTTTATCTGCTTTGCAGTATAGGATAATGAAATCAGCAGGGAACACAAATTTATCAACTTAGACAAGGATGTTTTTGATTTGGCCTTCAGGTTGTGCTAAGGATCTGTCTGCAAGTTGTAATGTCATTGTGGTGGACTTCATCGAACCTATTCCTAACTTCTTAAAAGTAGACAAAGGCATAAGGTTAATACTTGCTCCCAAATCACATAAAGCCTTACCTAAATAACGGTTCCCATGGAGCATGGGATTGTGAAGCTGCTAGGGTATTTCATCTTGGTTGGCAACTTATTTGTAAGCACAGCGCTGCACCCCTCTGTGAGTGCGATAGTCTCAATTTTGGACAATTTCTTTTTCTTTGATAATAACTCTTTCATAAATTTCCCATAGCTGGGTATCTGCACAAGAGCATCAACAACAGGTATGTTAATATGCAATTGTTTCAAAGTAGAAACAAACTTTTGATACTCTTTATCATGGATTTTCTCTTTAAATCTTTGCGAAAATGGAAAAGCTATTGTAGTAGTGGTTTGTTGTGGAAAACTCGGTGGTGTCGACATTGGCAGTTGCAGTGACAACTTAGTTTGGCAAACTGAAGGTAAAGATGGCACTACAGTTGGTTCCTCTTCATTTGCTTTTGCTTGACTTTCTTCAGCTGCCTCCTCTTCCTGTTGTTGTGGTTCAAATACGTCGACATGGTCTTGGCCACAACTGCTTGGTCCCATCATCTGCTTGCCACTTCTCAGCGTGATTACTTTGCAATGCTCCTTCCCCTTTTGCGTAGGATTCTAAGTATCATTAGGCAAAGTGCCTGGTGACCTGGTGCTGAGATTAGAAGCCAACTGCCCTAGTTGGGCTTCCAATGCTCGTATGGAAGAAGAGTTGCCTTACACTATTGCTTCAGTTCGTGTAATATGCTTGAGCATCATTGCCTCAAGAGTAGCCATAGGATTTGACTTTGGTTGAGAAAATTACTGTTATTGATGTTGATGATGTTGTCCTTGCATATGTGGCAGCACAGACTATTGTGGTTGTAATCGAGATCGTGGTTACATCTAACTATGTGACTGCATCTGTTCAGATCAAGAATTTACCTGTAAATTCTGATTATAATTCTGCTGTTGGTTGTTATTGAAACTCTCTTGTCTATAACCCCCTTAATTGGAGGAATTTTCATATCTGAATGTGGAAGCATTTTGATTCCCCCAAGGTTGTTGAGATCGATTATTGTATGAGTTACCAAATGAACTTCCCCTGATGTTGTTGACATAGAAAGCACTTTTTGCATGTTGTGGGTAGTCCTCATAACTATGATTGTCGCTGCAAATTTCACAAGAAAATATCGACACATCCAATTGTTGAGCCACTTGAATAGGAGCAATGTCATTTGTTCCCTTCATATTCTTTATGATATTGGCCAATGAGGAAACTTGTGCTAACAAAGCAGAAATAGCATCTAACTCAAGAACTCCAGGGTTAGTTTTTACCTGTGCAGAACGAGAGATCGGATATTGATAATCATTCTGAGCAATACTCTCTAGAATTCTTACAGCTTCATTGTATGTACAATCCAACAAGGGACCATTAGCAGATGTGTCGATAAGGTTCCTTGTCTGAGCATTCAAACCATTGTAAAATATTTCAATCTGGGTCTCCTGCTGAATCCCATGCATTGGGCAACGTCGAAGCAATGTTTTATAACGCTCCCATGTTGTATGTAAATTCTTATCATCTAGCTGATGATATGCAGTAATATCATTTCGTAACCTTTTTTTCATTGTCGGTGGATTGAAATGCAAAACAAACTGCGTTGCTAACACATTCCAAGATGTAATTGATCGTGTCAGCAATCCCAAGAGCCATGTTCTTTCTTTGTTCTTTCTTTACCCTGCAACGAATAAGGAAATATTGCATTTTTAAAGCATCATCAGGGACACCATGTTGACTAAAGGATGCACAAATAAGCAAAAATGATTTTAAGTGTTCTCATGCGTCTTCATGAGGAAAACCAAAATATTGGCCATTAGAATTTAACATCTGAAACATCACTGGTTTTAGCTCAAAATTTCTGGCTTGGACAGCTGGTCTCACAACCCCTGGTTGTAAATCATCAAGTATAGGTACAACAAAATCTCTTATTATTCTATGTTGCACTTGATCTTCTTGTGGACGTGTGGTGGTAAATTGTTAACAATTTGTGGAAGCACTGGAGGAACTGCATCTTGTGGCAGCAATGGTGGTAAATTATTGTTGTTGTTGTTGTTACTAGCCATTTTCCTTTGTTCTTGCCTTCGCCTGCTAAGTGTCCTCTCAATCTCCAGATCAAAGCTCACAATGTCCTTGTAGACATGCAACAATTAAAAATTTGAAAAATAAAACAATTAGAGAAATATAAATAGATTAATAGAGATTAAAACTTAAGTAAGTAGAATTAATTGCAACTAAAAAAATAAACATCAAACAAACACCAATTTCCCCGGCAACGGCACCAAAACGTGATCGTGTCTGAAACGTCACAGTGATTGTGCAAGCTCACATACATGGATGCAAGTATAGTTGATAAACAATTCTATCAGATATCGATCCCACGAGGAATTGTTGCAGTAATAAATCTCTCTTGAGTTCATACCAACAACATCTCTCTATTTAATCCAGACTTAAATACCCACAATCACTCCACCTCTCTGTGTAAGCAATGTTGCGCATCCAAGAACAAGTGACTAGAATCTTTCCAATCCCAAGCAGCTTTCACCTAACTTACTTGTTAACCTAACTTGTCACCGTATCTTTCGATGTCGACAGACTACAATTTCACTCTCGTGCTTAAAGCGGTTAGATCCAAGAATAAACAGATAAGCACTATTAAATAAGAGTCAAAATAATCTAACACCAAAAGATACTCTCATATTCATTTAATGTCATTAGAATTCATCGTCGTCAAAAGAGAAATTAAAGAGTACAATCGAAGCTTAATATCTCTAGACTACTAAGACTACTCCTTAATCATTCCTCTTGCCCAGCACAAAGCACCTCTCGTCAGAAGTTGCTGCAGACTTGCTTCATCAACTTCCCAAATCCCAGCTCAAATCTCAAAATCACACAGAATTTGTAGAATTTAATCCCTTAGCTCTTGATGATTTATTCATTCTTTGTTCTTTTATTTATAGCCTTCAAAATGTTGTAGGGTTCAACCTTCATTCCTAGATCCAGATCTAGATTTTACAGCTGTCAAAGTTAGTTAGAGTACAGCTGTGCACTCACGCAGATTGAATGTTTTCTTCAAAGATCTACAAGATGTCACTGCACTACAGGGCGCAATCTGAGATCGTAATTGCGACATCATCTGTGATGTTCCTGTGCTGGTGCTTCCAGATGTAAATTTAGCTTGAGTTTACTCATTCGAGGTTCAGGTTCTATGCGTCGACATCTCTGCCGTAATTCCAAGCTGATCTTGTGGCTGCATTCTTCCAATATTAATCTTCTGGGCTGAGTTCTTGGGCTGACAATTCTAAGGCGCAATATATTTGCTACTTGCGTCGACATTAGCACAAAAATAGATGAAAAACAACAAGAATTGAAACTAACTAGCAATGAGTTGAAAAATATAAAAACTAAGTATAAAATGCTTAATATGCATGCTAGATGAGGTACAAAAGAGACAATTAAAACACTAATTTAGGGAGAAAATATATGTCATTTGTAATACCATCAATGTTCTTCCTTTAAAAACACCTGATCCAAATGAAAAATCTTTATTAAACAACAATTAAATATTCATACTTTCATTCCCTAATTCCCCAAAATGTAATTAGTTCCTAATGGTTTTCTTAATCATAATCAAAACAATAATATATGAGAACAAATAATTGAATAAATCAAATGAAAAAGAAACTTCAATTGTATTTACAATTTGTTTGGAAAAATTCATCGAATGTTTCTGCAAAATGTACAATCTCGTTTCTAAATGAAAAATACAAAGTAAAACTAAAAGCTAAGTAAATGGTGTGTATAAACCTAGTGCTAAAGGCCATATTTATAGCCTTGGGCGGCCATTTTCGTCAACCCTAGGTCAACTTTCGTTCTTCGTGTTTAAGTGACATTGTAAAGACCAAAATGCCCTTCACTCGATGTAGATTTCACGTTCAGGGGTCAATTTTGCTACACACTAAGACCTGTGTCACGGCGAAGCAATCAGTCCCTTCCTTAGTTGTCATCGTGCAGGTGTTGTCGCGACATAACCCATGTATGTCGCGTGAAAGAAGCCAGTTCCCAGATTCTTCGAGTTTGGTCCCTTTGTTGTAATGTAGAACATCCTATGTTGTGACAAAGTGATCAGTTTCATATATGTTCAACTTCTTGTGGTCTCCTATGCACTCACGAAATATGTTAGCTAACCTTTAGGCCTTAATTGGCCTTAAAGACAATAAAATAACCTTGTATCACTTGGTTTACACAATTTATTCAAAAAGATAAAAGCTAGATTAAATTCTAGAAAATATAAAGAAAATACTTAATTTCAAGCTCTTCAAGTGTGAAAACTAGTTCAATCTGCTAGGTATAAAACCAGCAGATCATAGGGTAGTGACTAGTTGATTGAAGAAAAACCCCCAAAACAGACGATTGAAAAACCCATACTAAAGCGAGCTAATCCCCTATAAATTTTTTTCTCTATTTTTCACTTCTCTTTCTCTTGCTTTATTTCTGTTATTTTTTATGTTCTTTAAATTAAACCTTGAATTCTTCTATTTCATTTTCGTACTATAACCCTAAGGAGAGTACTAATTACTTCTTTTCTTTGCAAGGATTTAAATTACTATCGCTTAGTCTCCCTTGGGTACAATCCTCGGAGTACTCGTACTTCTTTGTAACTATATTAGAACTCGACCCGTATACTTGTAGAAGCCCAAAAAAATACACACTGAACGGGAGTACGTTCAGAGGCGGTCAAGTTGTTGGCACTGTTGCCAGGAAGGCAATGCTTTTAGTGATTTTTATTTTTGCACTGTTATTTGAATAATTAGAAAGTTTTTAGGCTATAGATAAGATCTATTTTTTTATTGTTTAAATATTTTTTTATTTCCTTTTTAGTACTTATTTTATTTTTTAAAATCTCAAATTATGACTCGTAGCCAAGGAAACTTCGTAGAACCGATTTCTAACCTCGAAGCACTTATCAAGCAAAACCGAAGGACTCAATAGTTAATGCAAAATTCACCATCGTTTGAGTAAATAAAAGAAAAGGGAGAACCACTTGTTGATCTTGTTAATAATAACGTTGAAGACGTTAGATTACCAACACAAATCCCAGCAAACGAACCAATGGCACAAACGCAAAGAACATTAAGGGAGTATTCTTTACTTAATATAGATCTGACACGAGGGAGTATCGCTAGACCCGTAATCGGCGCTAATACTTTCAAGATCAAGTCGAACATGATCCAAATGATCCAAAATAAATTTCAATTTAGAGGGACCATGGTGGAAGATCTTAGTTTGCATTTGAAACAATTTTTACAATTAAGTGATACTTTCTGATACAATGATGTTACTAATGATGTCATTCGTTTTAGGCTATTTCCATTTTCTCTTATTGGTAATTTTGTTTCTTGGTTGGATGCGTAGGCACCAGGATCTATTACTACATGGCACAAGCTAGTAGGGAAATTTTTATAGAAATTCTTTCCCATTAGTAAAATAGTCCAACTACAGAGGGAGATTTCAACATTCTGGCAATTCAAGGGAGAAGGGTTCTATGAAAAATGGGAATGCTTTAAGTCATTACTACAAAAATGCCCTCATCATGGTATGTCGAAGAGGTTGCAACTACAGACTTTCTATAACAAGTTGGATGCATCCGCCAGATCTGGGTTAGATTGTGTGGCAGGTGGAGCCCTAATGAATGTAGCCTATAACGATGAATATGAGTTAATTAAAAACATGGCTATGAACTCTTGTCAGTGGTCGGTTGAACGCTTCACATATGAGCAGAAGTCTACTTCGGTGAAATGGTTCAGGAAGATGACAAATACCAACAATTATTGGAGAGGTTGAACCGAATTGAGTCTGTAACAAGGGCACCGTCATCTCAAGCAGATAATAAGTCTCTCTATCACTATGTTGGAAATAAGGGTGGAAACCCTTATTCAAATACCTACAATCCAGATTGGAAAGATCATCAATATCTAAGATGGGGAGGAAATCAAGGAGGAAGTGGTAGTAAAAACCAACAAAAAAATTTGAACTACCAACCTCCATTTTTACAGAGGCAGCTAGAGAGAGCATTTCAAAGTGACCATACTATATGTGGTCAAAGGTTAGATAAAATTGAGGGAGAGATGCAATCTATTCATACCGAGGTAAAACAAGTACAGTCAGAGTGCACTAATTCTTCTAAAACCTTAACAAAATTAGAGGAACAAATGGGCCAACTATTGAGCATGATGGGAGACATCAAGAGACAAATTAGCACCAGTATTTCTAGTAACATAGAGAATAATCCCCGAAGGGAGGGAAAAGAGCATGTCAAGGTTATTGAACTTAGGTCAGGCAAAGTACTGAGTAGCCTAGACAAACCTAAAGAAAAGGAAGAGCACCAAAAGCCAAATGATGTGATAAAAATAACTTCCGATGATGACACTGAAGTCATTACAAGAAAAAATGTACCTTTGGAAGATAAATAAAAAAAGACGAATGAGATACCTAAGTAGGATAAAGGTACAACTATTCCATTCCCCAAAACATTAGAGGAAAAGAAGAAACAAGATGATGACGATTTTGTAAGTTTTCTGAATTTATTTAAATCCCGAAATGTTAACCTACCTTTGGTTTAATTGATAGAAAAAGTCCCAAACTATGCTAAGTTTTTAAAGGAGATTATGCAAGCCGTAGGAAAATCAAAGTAGGAGAACAGGTGGAAGTCAATGCATCTTGTAGTGTAATTGTCTCAAAACAGATTCCTCAAACACTGAAGGATCTCGATAATTTTACAATTCCGATCAAGATTGGAAATCTTTATTTTAGCAGAGTAACGTCACAACAATAATGTGCAAGCGTACACTGTCGATGCAAGTATAGTAAACAGATATGAGTTTGTCGGATATTGATCCCACGAGGATCGCTGTCCTTTTTTTCTATTAATGTCAGTGTAATGAATAAGTAAAAAGGAATAAATTGTGAGAGTGGTTGTCGAAGCAATAATTTGAAAATAAAAGGGAAATGAGATAATAATAAAATGGGTTCCCCAACGTGAATATTCAACATAATACTATGTCTGGCTCGCAAGGTATGAAAGAATAGGTGATTGTCGCTGCAATTATGTCAAATGAATATCTTACCAAGATTTATAGCATTCCCATGTTGTGTGAAGATTCTAATCATCCAGCTGATGATAAGCTATAATATCATTTCGAAGACGAGCATTCATTGTCGGTGGGTTAAAGCACAAAACAAACTGTGTTGCTAATGCATTCCACGAAGTAATTGAGCCTGCAGGTAGCCCAAGGAACCAAGTGTGAGCTCTTCCTTACAAGGAATATGAAAATAACTGCAATTTTGAAGCATCATCAGGAACGCCTTGTTGACTGAAGGAAGCACCAATCAATAAAATGATTTAAGATGTTCTCGTGCATCTTCATGTGGCAGTCCAACATATTGCCCATTAGAATTCAACATTTGAAACATTACTGGCTTGAGTTCGAAGTTCCCAGCTTGGATTGCTATCCTAACAACTCCCGATTGTAAATCATCCAAGACAGGTACTACAAAATCTCGTATAGTCCTATTTTGTATTTGATCAACTTGCGGTAACGGTGGGTCTTCAGCATTTTGTGGCGGTATCGGGGGTATGGCCGCATTGTTTCTTGGTAAAGCTATATTTCTTTGTTCTTGAAGTCTCCTCCGAATGGTTCTTTCAATTTTTAGGTCAAAATCAACAATAAACCCAAAATTGCTTCGGGTCATAAAACACCTAAAATAAAATGTGAAAATAGCAACAAAAAGGAACAAGTTAGTAGCAAGTAAAAAGTAGATAATAAAAATAAAGTGCAAAAACAAAAATAAACATCAAACAAACGCCATCCCCGACACCAGAACTTAAACGGCTGTTTAACATCACAGCAATAATGTGCAAGCATACACTGTCGGTGCAAGTATAGTAGACAGATATGAGTTTGTCGGATATGGATCCCAAGAGGATGGCTGTCCCTTTTTTCTATTAATGTTAGTGCAATGAATAAGTAAAAAGGAATAAATTGTGAGAGTGGTTGTCGGAGCAATAATTTGAAAATAAAAGTGAAATGTGATAATAATAAAATAGGGTCTCCAACGTGAATATTCAATAGAATACTAAGTGTGGCTTACAAGGTATGAAAGAATAGGTGATTGTCGCTGCAATTATGTGTAATGAATATCTTACCAAGCTTAACTTCTATGTTCGATCTAAGACTTAAACATACACATTAACCACACCTTCCGATGATGGAAAAGCAGCACAGTTAAGAACTAATGGATTAAAATGCCTCTAATCCTTAAGCAACTTCCATTGTCATGCTTGTTAGTTTAAACTGTCGCTGCACCTTCCAGTGATAGTGACTGCAATAACACTTCCATGCTAAAAATATTCAAACCCAAAGATTAAATACTAGAATCAAGATTAAATAAAATAACATTCAGTTCAGAAATCATGAGTACTTCTATACAAACATGAAATAAACAGTACTCACCAGCGTTTAGAAAGAAATGAAAAAGAACCAATGGAGAATATTATTCCTATACAACTCGACTTGCTCTCTTACTTCCCTCTTGCGTCGCACTTAGGGCTCCTCGTCAAGAGCTATTTTGCCTCCTTTTTCACGTTAGTTCACCCTTGAGAGACTTAAGCCTCCATAGCCGAAAGCTTCAAAAGATGGGTTGAAGAAGAATATGCACCAAAAGAGCTCTCATCTTTTTTTTTTCTTTCCTAGTGAGCATTTATATTCAGCCAAATTGTGTAGGTGTCCTTTCATAAGAATCGAGTTGTCTATGGTCGTACCAGTTGGTTATACCAGACTGGACAACTTATTCTTTTCTATTCTTATTCGGACAGCTCTCAGATGCGGCAACAATATTGGACGCAATTTGAAAATACTCATGTAACGACATTAGTACCAAAATATGACAAAATTAAGGGCAACTAGTCTAAGGTTCATTGAGTTAGAAAATGCAATTAACTAAATTAAAAAGTGCTAAAATATGTGCTAAGGATGACTAAATGGGAACAACTTAACCAAAAAGTAGGGAGAAAACAATGGTTTTTTCTAGCACTATCACAGAGCTTTATGCGATCTTGCCACAAGTATAAACCTAATGCCTTTGCCAATTTTTGAGAAACATGGGATCGGAGATCTTAGGAATACCCAAGTAACTTTACAGCAAGCAGATAGGTCATTTGTACGGCTGAAAGGGATCCTAGAAGATGTATTAGTCTAAGTGAGAGACTTTATTATCCCTGTAGATTTTATGGTATTGGATTTTGAAGAAGTCAAAGATATACGTATCTTATTGGGAAAACCCTTTTTAGCCACATCGAGGTCTACCATTGACCTAAATACGAATGAATTCACTATGAGAATTAATGGTGAAGTTGAAATCTTCAACTGTGGGGATAGGATAGATGGTAATGAGAACCACCAAGAACGCTGTAACTTGCTCGTCATGGGATATGGTGAAGGACATGATCGACTGTTTAACGTCACAACAATATTGTGCAAGCGTACACTGTCGATGCAAGTATAGTAGACATATATGAATCTGTCAGATATCGATCCCACGAGGATGGTTGTCTTTTGTCTATCAATGTTAGTGCAATAAACAGATAAAAACGAGATAAATTGTGAGTATAGTTATCGGACCAATAACTTGAAAATAAAGATGAAATATGATAATGATAAAATGGGATCTGCAAAGTGAATCTTCAACAGAATACTAAGTGCTCACAAGATATAAAAGGATAGGTGATTGTTGATGTAATAAATTGCAGTGAATATCTTACCAAGCTTAACTTCTATATTTGATCTAAGGCTTAAACATGCACATTAACCACACCTTTCGATGATGGCAATGGAACATAATTAAGAACAAGTGGATTAAATCCCTTTAATCTTCAAGCAACTTCCGTTGTCATGCTTGTTAGCTTGAACAATCGCTACACTTTCTAGTGGCAGTGACCGCAATAACATTTCCATGCTAAAAATATTTAAACCCAAAGATTAAGCAGTAGAAGCAAAGTTGAATAAAATAACATTTAACCCTAAACTCATATGCACTTCCATACAAACATGAAATAAAAAGTAATCACTAGCGTTTAGAAAAGAAGTATAAAAGAAACAAGTGGAGAATACTATTCCTAGACAATCTCAACTTGACCTCTTAATTCCCTCTTGTGTGGCACTCAGGGCTCTTTGTCAAGAGCTAATCTGCATCCCTTTCACTTCGGTTCACCCGTAAGATACTTAAGCTTCCATAGCCGAAAAGCTTCAAAAGATGATTTGAAGAAGATAATGCACCAAAACGGCCCCTTTTTCTCTTTTCTTCTGAATATTTATATTCTTCCAAATAGTACAGGTGTGCTCTCATAAGAATCATGCTGCCTCTATTCGTACAAGTTTGTTATACCAGACTGGACAACTCACCCATTTTTCTTATTATCCACGTTGGAAGCTACTTTGACAGCTGTAGGGTGTGGCTACAGTCTTGGGCGTAATTTGGAAATACTCATGCAACGACATCAGTACAAAAACATGACAAAATTAAGGATAAATAGGTTAAGATCCACTGAGTTATAAAATGCAATTTACTGAACTGAAAATGCTAAAATATGTGCTAAAGATAACTAAATGAGGACAAATTAACCAATAAGTAGGGAGAAAACATATGTTCTTTCTAGTACTATCACACCCCCATATTTGAGTTTTTATTTGTCCTCAAGTAAAATAGAAACTAGCAAGGCTACATAAGAATTCACTAAGGCAAATGATCTTTCTAGCAACTTGAATCACCTAAATCCCAAAGAATGAGTCACATTCAAATGATAGAATATTGCATCGACGATACATAAGTTTGAATGAATAAGATTGCAACTTCATCAAAGCCAGCATCATGCCTCAAATCCGAAATTCTATCTACCAATATAGCGTTTATTGTACAATACTAAGTATCTATGAAGATCATAAACATATATCTCTTCTTTTTTTATATGGGATACCGTTGCATTACTGTACCCTTGTTCCTAAGAAGAAACGATGGAGTGTAACAAACCCCCACAGAGTACATAATTGCACCGACACACATTCATGCAGCGACAGCCTTGGGTCAAATTCATTTTTCTAACGCTTGAATTGCAGTGTTCCCTCTTTAACAGTTTACAATACACCCACATTGGAGTGTTTCTTATTTATAACAATATATAAATATATATAAGCAGCTGTAAAAGGAAGATTCATTCAAGATTCAAGGAATGCTACTAGTCATCCATTACTAATGCAACCTAAATTATTTATCAAAGAATTGAAGATACAATATTCAGTCAAATTTATCGAACTCATTCTTGATAATTCACATGATTCAAGAATTAAGCATCGAATGTAACAAAAATTTTCAAACACATTTGCATTAACCATAAATAAACCTTGCATGCTTCATTAAACTCAATAGAATTTTTTTGAAATGTGGGTGCATTTCCAAACCACATATGCATTCCCCAAACTTAAAGTTTGCATTGTCCCCAATGCACTAACATTAAAATAAAATGACAATAGAAATGCAACGATAATGTGCACTAACAAAATAAAAATTACAGCTACATACAATGCATGAACACTACAGCTAAAACAAACTTAAAACAAACTAACTCAGTTTTCCTCAGTCACATATGTGGCTGCACGATGCTTCTTCTTCCTCCTATTTTTCTCCTTCTTCTTGAGCTTTTAGTCTTTGGAGTGCTTTCTCTTCTTTTCTTTGGGCTTCGAGGTCCTCGGATCACTCCTCAGTTTTCGGCTCTGCCCCGCCATCATCGGTTGCTTCCTATGTGAGAGGGTTCACCTTTAGTGGTCTGGTGTAGACCATTATCGCCAATGAGTTGTGATGCTCCTCACTGGTTACCTCTGCAGCTTCTGCCAGTCTAGGTCCATCTCACTGCAAATTATCAGTAGTTGCACCCACAAACTTAGGTGCAGGGATAGTGTTCTTAACAGATTCTTTCTCAGCATTTTCTTCCTCGTCCTTCTCATTCATATTTCAACAAGGACTTCCTCCTCTCCAGCAGAAACTTCCCCCTCAATAGCAGGCTCCTCTTGACCAGTAATGAAGTCACCCTCGAACAGACTATCAATCCTTCGCATGCACTCGTCAAAGTCCCTTGATTCCTCTTCTTTCTCATCATCATAGATGTGCACAATGGGAGGGGATGCCACCGATTTGTCTCGGTCCCTAAGTTAGCATCCTCTGATGAGAGTTCATAATCTCAGATGATCGGTGGGAACATTGGAAATTCTGGGAGTGGGATCAAGCTCAACTGACTCAATGCGACTATAATAGAGCTGTTCTAGGCCTTGGTATAAGCATAGAACAAAATTGTGATTTTTCCATATCCTCTATTGTAGTGACAAGCTTGATCTGATTATTACTAATAGAATTGGCCAATTTCTTGATATCCTTCATTTTGTGTAACAAGAATGTCTTTGCAATCAAGTTTGTTCCCTTGCTTTTTGCCTTGGCTTTGCCCTTCCTCGTCTTGCTTGTCTCTGCCTCCTTCATTGTCGGTGCATCTTTACCATGAGTCATTCTTTCAATAGAGGCTTCATTGATAAGACCCTTATTATCCAAGACTTCTTCATCATCACAGGGCACGATCCCTTTCTGCTGGCACAATAGCATCACCAACGACGGGAAAACAAAAATTCTAGTTTGCCATGCGACGCAGTCAGCAATTTCCTGGTGGATTTTTGCGTCGACATCAATCCTTCTGCCCTTAATAATTGAATGTATCAGGAACATTCTTTCAACGGTGACTGTGGTGTTGTGAGTAAAGGGCTTTAGCCTGTAGTTGACAAAATGAAAATGCTAATGACATCAAGAAGGTACAGCTCAATGCAAAAGCTATACACACTCTATTTTGTGCTTTTGGTGAGAATGAGTACAATAGATTCTCCTCGTGCAACGATGCCAAAGAAATATGGGACAAGCTTGAGGTCACCTATGAAGGAACGAATAGAGTCAAGGAATTAAAGTTAAGTATTCTCACACTTGGCTATGAGTTATTTAAATTAAAATCGGAGGAAGGAATAAATGAGATATCCGATTGATTCACCAACATCATCAATGGTTTCAAAGCCTTTGGGAAGGTTTATCCCAACAAGGAGATGGTGAAAAGATGTTGAATAGTCTCCCAACATCTTGGGAACCAAAGGTGATGACCATAGAAGAATCAAAGGATCTCAACTCACTCTCCCTTGATGAGCTCATTGGTTCTTTGCTTACATATGAGATGAAGCTTAACAAAGAGAGTGAAGAAAAAAGACTTATGAAGAAGAATGTTGGTAGAGCTCTTAAATCACTACCATGGAAGAGAGTGAATCAAGTGAAGAGGTGGATGAAGAAGAAAAGATGGAGAGGCTTGCTAGAAGATTCAAGAGATTCATGAAGTTCAACAAATGAGGAGAATTTCGAAAGAAGGAAGGACTCAAACTTGAATCAACCAAGGAGAAAGATCCCATTATTTGCTATGAATGCAAGAAATCGGGACACATCAAGTATGATTATCCTAAACATAAAAAGAAGGGGTCTAGTAAACAAAAGGCTTATGTTGATTGGAGTAATGAAGACTCATCCGATGAAGAAGCCAAATTAGTCCATATGGCCTTCGATGATCTTAAGGTAACTTCTAACTCATCTAATTTAAACGATTATTCTTTTGATGAGTTGCAACAAGCCTATGATGAATTAATTTTCGAATAAAAAGTCATGATGTCAAAACACAAGAAAAGTGTTTAAAAATTGAAAAATGAAAACGACTTACTTTCCAAAATCAATCATGAACTTGAAGAGAAAGTGAACAAAATGCAAGAAACCATAAATGATTTTGAAAAGAAAAATTTAAACTTGCATAATTTACTTTCAAAAGTTCATGAGAATCATCAAAAGCAACTTGAGTTGCTTAAGAGTGAAAAAGCTCACTCTAACAAAATTTTTGAAAAAGAAGAAAGTTCAAAACAAAATTTTGTTAAAAATAGCTTTAATTTCTATAAACATAGAGGTCCCTCAAGATTTACAAGGGAAAACTTGTTAAGAGTGTATGGGTCCCTAAAGAACTTAGTGCCACTCAAGACAAGGAGGCTCTTTCAAAATGGATACCTAAAGGGACTATGATTTTAAAAACTAATGATTATGATCCCAAAAGACATTGGGGCCCAAAAACTTAATTCTATGTTTGTAGGTAAGGTGCATTGCTTTAAGGTAAACAAATGTGAATTCTATGTGATTGCATCTTAATATTGATTGGTATGGTAGTTCATTAATTCTTTATATTTAATATCTATATTTGAACTAATCACTTTCATTTCCTTTTAAGTTTTATTTGTTTATTTTTTATATAACAAAAAGAGGGAGAAGAGAAAGGTAAATTTTATGGTTGATTGATTGCCTATATTAGTGACCAATTTTTAAAAGAAATATGAATGTCAAATTTTAGTTTATTTCAAATTTTTATGCTTCAAACATTTATGCCTTGAATTGAAAATGACTTTTATTAAAGGGCAGCAATCTATTCAAAAATAAATTTACAAAATGTTTTGTTATATATAAAAAGGGGAGATTGTTAAACTAAGCCCTATTGGATAATATGTTTTGATATAACAAATTCAAGTGTTTTTCAATAAAAGTTATGTAAAATAGACTCCAGTGAGAAAAGTAGTTTTGGCCTAGGACTTCTACCTGTAGAACTTCACTTCTACCGATACAACTTTTGTTCTAACGATACCTTGAAGACTTCTACCGAAACAAATAAAGTCAGTAGCAAAAATTTATCATCCCCTGCACTTCTACTGATACTTTGATGGGTTCTACCGATACCAAATTAAATCCTCAGAGTTCTACCGATATAATGAAGCATCTACCGATAGAACGATTCCAACGATATTATTTTGTAAAGTCGTCTACCTTGGGACTTTTACCGATAGAACTTCACTTCTACCGATAGAACTTCACTTCTACCGATACAACTTCAGTTATACCAATACAAGTTTTCTTTTACAGGAACAATGAAGCTACAAATTCTATTTAATGTTGGTTTTTATGGCTGCAATGGTTACATTACTTTCCCAACAACCACAACGGATGGAATTCACTTAGAGGGTATAAATACCATCTTCCAAAGGTCTAACATGAACAAGAGCAATGTGTAAAGCCTAAAGATCAATCAAAACAACCTAGACCTTAATTCTTTCATACCTTTTCTTGTAAACACTTATGAGCTTTCATTTTATTCATTTAGTTCAAGTGTTCTTCTTTGTATTTGTGCTTAATTGGAAAACATCCTAATCTTTTAAGGATTTTTTATTTGTTTTCTTGTTTGTTTCTCTTTGAGAGAGGGTTGATACTTAAGGTTTGGGTAGAAACCTTAAGGGAGTTCTATCTTAAGATTTTGGGGTATAATTGTTAAGAGAGATTGTAAGGTTAAACCTTATCCTCAAGGGTTATACAAATCTAGTGAATTTGGGACAATCCTTAGTTGTGGAAAGATAAGGTAGTGGATGTAGGCAATTGATGCCGAACCACTATAAATCCTTGTGTTCTTTATTGCAAACTTCAATTTCTTTTACCACAACGTCTCAAAGGTTGATTTAACCTCTTTACCGACGTTATCGAGTTGATCCATCGAGCTAACAAGCCCATAATTTGTATTGCCCGTTCATGAACACCTTTAACCCAAGCCAGTCTAAACTATGACATCGATATATAAGTAGTCTATATTGACTCGTTATGTTGGTGGAAGATCGAAAGATCCTGCTAGGGTAATGACTAGTTAATTGAATAAAAATCCCTAAAACAGACGATTAAAGAACCCATACTAAAGCGAGCTAATCCCCTAAAAATCTATTTATCAATTTTTCAAATCTCTTTCTCTTGCTTTATTTCTTTTATTTTTTATTTTCTTTAATTTAAACCCCGAATTCTTCTATTTTATTTTCATTCTATAACCCTAAAGAGAGTACTAATTACTTCTTTTCTTTGCAATGATTTTAATTACTATCGCTCAGTCTCCCTTGGGTATGATCCTTGGAGTACTCGTACTTCATTGTAACTATATTACAACTCGACCCGTATACTTGCGGAAGCCCAAAAAAATACACATCGAACAGGAGTATGTTTGGAGGCTGTCAATTATTGTTTTTGAATTTCTTTAAAACAGATATTAGTTGCTCCTCTTGATGTGTCATTAATTCGGTTGAAATAATCACAGGAAAAGTAGAATTATTACCTAAATAAATGTATTTCAAATGGGAAGGAAGTACCTTTAGTTCAAGTTTAGGTTGTTCCTCGATTGACAACTTGGATTGCACATATTCACGAGCTTCTAACTCTAATGGTTCAAACCGTGTTGATTGAATATAATCTCTCGGATTGGCTTCCATCAAAGCCATGTTTTCATTACCTTTCTCATCTTCCAGTGGGTCAAACTCTAAAGTATTCTCCAATGGAACTTTCATGAAATTGTTTTCCATAAAAACTAAGGTTTCTAACTCCTTCATAATTTACACTCTTCCGTAGGATCGGGAAATTTCATAGCTTTAAGAATGTTAAATTTTACCTGATCGTCATGAACTCGCATAGTGAGTTCGCCCTTTTTCACACCTATTAACGTTCTTCTCATGGCTAGAAAAGGTCTCCTAAGGATGATCGACACTTCCTTATCTGCTTCAAAATCTAAAACAATAAAGTGAACAGGAAAATTAAGCTTATCGACTCTTACCAAAACATCATTGATCTTTCCTTTAGGATATGCTGAAGATCGATTTGCTAGTTACAATGTTATAGTCATAGGTCTTACTTCACCTATTTCTAACAGTTTGACAATAGATTTGGGCATCAAGTTGATGCTTGCTCCAAAGTCACACAAAGCTTTACCTCAACAAGATTCTCTAATATTACAGGGTATAGTAAAGCTTCTAGGGTCCTTTAGTTTCACGACAGCTTGTTCTACAGGAACTCACTGCACTTCTCTGTCAAAGCAATAGTCTCATACTCACTAAGTTGTTTCTTCTTAGACAAAATATCCTTCATAAACTTCACATAATTGGGCATTTGTTCTAAAGCCTCCACCAACGAGATATTGATGTGTAATTGCTTTAGAACATGCAAGAACTTCTTGAATTGCACCTCCTGTTTCTACTTATGTTGTTGCATTCTTTGAGGATATGGAGGTAATGGAACTTTCGGTTGAAGAAGACAAATTTTTTGAGGAGGTAAATCAACATCTGAAGAAGATGTTAAATTACCAGAATTCACAAGTTTAGGGTTTACCTCATCAGACTTTGCAGATTCTGGCTCTTTTGAGGCAAGAATTTCAACAGCTGGTTGACTTTCATTCTTCTCAATGGGTTCATCCTCAACATGAATCACTCAGAGTTCCAAAGTCTGACCACTTCGCAAAGCCAGAACCTTGAATGTTCCTTACCTAAACTCCTTGGATTTTCGATATCGCTCAACAAGGCTTATTGTGATCTATTACAAAGCTCTGTAGCTAACTTGTACATTTGGTTCTCCAAATTTTTCAGTGTTGCTACTAGGATTTGGATTATGGCGTCATTCTTTTCCATGTACACCTTGAAAAAGTTCTCCAAACTATTAGATGATTTGACTTGGGTTGGTTTTAGAGCTTGTTGATTAAACCCTTGGGATTGGTTGGGTCTATGCTGCATGTACAAGTTATTCGGTCCATTTCCTTAGTTGCTCTAAGAAAATTTTGGATGGTTACGCCATAAAGGATTGTAGAAGTTGAACTAGGGGTCCTTACCCACTTCTATTTTGATGTTGATTCCCCACGTAATAAACTACCTCAGGATTTGATGGACAATTCTTGAAAGAATGACCATCCGCACAATACATGCAGGAAACAACTTCGGATTGACTTGGTGATTGAGCTACAAAATTATTCACACCATTGCGATAATTTGTTTTAACATAAAGGAGATAGACGATACCTGAGCTAAGAGTGAAGTATGGGCATCAACTTCATGAACTCCGCTACACGTCTTCCTGAAGCTGCTCTATTTGTTGTCCAATGATAGTTATTACTAGTGATCCTCTCGATGATCTCATAAGCCTCATTATAAGACTTACACAAAATAGCACCATTCGTAGAAGCATCTGCCATCTATCTTGTGTGTGCGTTGAGACAATTATAGAACGTCGCCAACTGGATACAGTGAGGAATTCCATGATGAGGACACTTACTTAGTAACTCCTTGCATCGCTCCCATGTCTCGTACAAGGACTCATAATCAATTGTTGAATAGTGGTGATCTCATTTCGCAACTTAGCATTTTTGCTAGGTGGAAAATATTTGACCAAAAACCATTCTACAAATTCTTACCAAGTAGAAATTGAACTTGGTGGTAATGAATTGAACCATGCTCGTGCTCGATCTCACAATGAGTATGGAAATAACTTCACCTCAATGCGTCTTAGGTCACATTGACAATCTTGAACAAATCACTCACGTCCTTGAATAATTGAAGGTGAAGATGTGGATCTTCCGTGGGCATTCCACTGAACTGGCCAACCAATTTTAGCATTTGAAACATCACTGGTTTCAACTCAAATTAGGGTGCCTCAATGTTTGACCTCCTAATTCTCGAATTTAACTCATTCAAGTGTGGCACAACGTACTATCTAATGCAGCGATCCCTATCATTAGCAATGAGGATAGGATTGCGCAGACGATTAGCTCCATTACCTTATCCATCGTTCTGATTTCCAAGGTCCATCTCGACTTGTCTCTGGGCTAACCGTTTGCATCTTCCCTGTCTTAATGTTCACTTGATTTCAAGGTTTACAGAGAGTAAATCGATGATTCAATCTATGCTCATAAACACCTGTAAAGAAATCTTTAAAATAAAAGAATAAATTAGTAAGTTAGAAATAAAATAAAAACCAAATTGCAAATAAATAATTCCTCAAAAATGATTAAGGAAATAGTCCCTGACAACGATGCCAAAAGCTTGTAACGCGTAGGTTTGTGCAAGTGTACACAATCGTTATCAAGTAATATGTAAGTAAAAGAGTTATCGTCTCCACAAAAACTGTATATGTTAATCAATATTTTTTAAAATTAAAGTTCACAACTTGGTGATAAAAACACAATATTTTTTAGGAAGATGTTGATTAAAATTAAATAAATATGACTAGATGCAATTGATCCCTAAATGAAATTAAACCTAATATGATAATTAACTAAATGAATGAATTATTTTAGCAACAAAAAACACTAGTCCAACAATTAATAACATGCATAAGCTAAGACATTACATTAATCAATTTAGTTCATTTTTATTATGCTTAAATAATATTCGAAAATCATTCCATGACAACTCGATCTTTGACGGCTTGGAAACTAAATTAAATCCTTCTGAAATCTTGTACTTAGTTACACATGCATTTTCTTAGTATTCATGTGAAGTAATAGGGATTGGGTCGATTTGAAACAATTTAATCTCATGAACCTAAAAACCATGCAAGGTAACAGAGCTCGGTCAAGTTATTATGAACCTTCAATTCATTTTGGGTTAGATATGAATTAAGAATGCACATTTCAATTATTGTGTCTATTAGCTGATGTCTGGTTCGGATCTCTCATCTAATTTTAATGCATCCGATCACGCATGAATAAAATACAGACTTGAATTTAATTGAAAACATAATCGATTGAGGCACAAACATTATAAGCATGAATCAAATAAATCTTATTAAATCAATACAATCATCCTAGCTTAAACAAAATTAAGCTACCATTGTTGATGATAAGATCGAAGAACACATAGAAAACATGATGAATTTAAATAGCAAGAAGAGAAAGAGTAAACCTTATCGAAGTGGCTATCGCGCGGACTCCGATTGAAGATGACTCTGTCGTTCCTTGCTTCACTCCTTTGCTGATGGCTGCTCAAGGATGGTCGGCCAAGACATGATCTTTCAGAGGATTTTGCTAGCTAAAATATGAAGGGAAAAAGATGGATGCTAGGCGTGGGAAAAGAAGAGAGCTGGAGAATGAGAGAATGAGAGAAATGGATGAATGAGGGATGATTTGAGAAGTGGGATTGAAAGCTCAATTTATAGGTGAGGTTGAGGGGTCAGTTTACTACAAATAAGGTGGTTGAATCCCATCTTCCTCTCCCATGAATGTTCGACCATGAGTTGAGGAATTCTTGCTTGGTTATTTGCTTGATTTAATCATTCAATCATGTTAAATCAAGCAGAGACTAAGAAGAAGTCAACTATAATCTTCAGGGCCAGATTCTAATTTGTTCTCAACTGTAGGGACTCTTAGCAATTATCCCAAAACTCCTTATTGGGCAGTCATTGCTTATTCCGAATTGGGCTTCTTGTTCTCTTGGGTTGGACGGTTTTGTAACCCAGCAGCCAACTAGACCTGTCCAAAGTGCATTTATAATTAAATTGGGTTAAATTAAATAACTAATTAACCCACATTTCATAGCCTTAGCTGACCCAAGCTTATGAAATAATTTATGTCCATCAAATAAATATAATTTCATGGTGAATTAAACTAATTTCATGGCCCACTTTACTATTAAAATATAACATGTCAAATAAATACTATAAAATAAGCCATTTTGTGCATAAAAACCATATAATAAAGCATAAAATCATATCTTTAGCAATTTGATGTCCAATATTAACATTTAAGCAAAATTCATTAATTTATTAAATAATTACTCAACTTTAATATCATTTTTAAGTAAAAAGGTGATGAAAAGATATAAAAAAATCCTATATATTTTCGAGTTTACAATGTCCTTCAGGTTGCTTGAAGTGCACGAAAAATCCCGAAGTCCATGAACTTTTGACGAGTTTTGTTTAAAATTAATAATTTACATGACAGAGGCAAATCCCCTTCAGTTTCTAAACATGTGTTTGTAGATTATTCAGATACTGGAGACTCCTTTACCCACCTAACTGTGACCATATGCCCCGGAGTAATTAGATTCTTCAAATTGCAATCCCGGGCTTTGTGTACTAATTTCATCCATATGCCTCGGAGTAATTAGAGAGATCATTTCTTTGCTATATTGAAGCCTCCGTTCACTGTCTATTCTTTGGATAAGTTCAATCATTTCATTTGATGTGATTTCTACTAGTTGCTCAATAGGATCACATATTTTTTTCTATAAGAGACTCCATTACTTTAACAGTAAGTGTCTTTTCTTCTCATTATTCCTCTTGAACTGGTTCCTCTTGTTGCCTTTTAGGATACACATCAATATCTTGATCAAGGATCGGGGTCTCTCCTCGAATTTGAGATAACTCGAGCATAAGTAGCTCTGATTTTCTTGTATTTCCCAATCCTCATAAATTCCTTCCTTGTAAATATCCTCGACATAATCGAGGTCATCATCTAACCACATGTAAGTATAATTGTCCATCATATGTACTCGATATTTTTTTAGACGATCGTAAGTTAATACCTAAAAATGAGTAAATGGTAATGGTGTTACTCAGTAATTGTATCTATAACCTAGAAATTTTCTAATTATTCTTATGAATGCATGAAACTAAAATCCACTAGTAGTGTTGCCTCCCCGGCAACGACGCCAACAACTTGACCGCCTCCGAATGCACTATTGTTTAGAATATGTTTTTGGGCTTTTCCACAAGTTTATGGGTCAGGTTGTAATATAGTTACAATTGGGTATGTGAGTACTCCAAGGATCGTACCCAAGGGAGGCGAAACACTAATAACTTAGATTCCCGCACAAATAAGATCTAACTAAAACTTTAATTAGAGTTATAGTACGAAATATAATAAAAGAGTTTTTAGGGTTTTCATGAAAATAAAATAATAAAGAAAATAACTAAATAAAGGAAAATGGAAACGAAAGTAGAGAGTTGCTAAATCTGATCATGGGGAGTTAGCTTGCTGTGGCATGTTTCATCAACTGTTGCTTCGGGTTTCTCGTCAACCAACTAGTCACATCCCTAGTAGGATCTTCTGATCTTCCACCAACATAGTGAGTCAACAAGGACTACTTATCTTTCGACCTCACAGTCTAAACTGGTTTGGAGTGAAGGTGTTCATGAATGGGAAATACCAAATTTGATTTAATTCTCACCTTGATGACTTCCCAAGGTTGTCAGGCCTAAGGTTTGTTTCAAGCTCTTCCTTTTTCAAACAGTTGATCCATTGAAAAACCCTACAAAAAAGTTAAATCATCATGCCTCCACTCGTTAATCCCCCATAAAGGGATTAGTTTCTCATGGGTTTCTTAAATAGAATAAATTCAATATAAAGATAAAACCTAATAAATGAATTAAAATTATTAACAATAAGAAAATCCCTGATTTGTATTACGATCTAGAAGAAATCCATAAGCATCTATGCGCGTTTACAAATCAAATTTTTGAATAACAAAAGAACCGGATGAAAGAACTAAAACCTAAGAAAAGAAAAAACTGGAAACCTAAATCTAAGAAAAGAGAATTTGTCTAAGGAAAAATGGTGTAAAACTAGGTGCTCAAGAGGCCTATTTATTTCTTTTAGGTGGCCATCGTCCTTAGCCCTAGGTCAGCTACCGTTCTCGGGTTTAATGATGTATTGTAAAGATCAAAATGACCTTTTGTTGGTGTATTTCAGCATCCAGGAGTCGATATTGTGACACTCAGGTTCTGTGTCACAACATAGCAACCAATGTACTCCTTTAGGTGTATTTTCTAAGGCTTTTCGCGAAACCCTTGTGTGGTGTCGCGATCATGAAGGAAGCTTCAGTATTCTTTAGGTCTGGTCTCTATGTTGTGACATCCATAGTCCCGTGCTGTGACATAGCAATCAATCTTGGTATGGTTCACCTTCTAAAGGTCTCTTGCACACCTACTAGTGGATTAGCCAACCTTTAGGCCTCAATCGGCCTTAAAGTCAATAAAAGACTCATTTTTACACATTTTATTATACTAAGGGAAAACTACTAAATCCTTAAACAAATCTTAACAATAATACTTAATTTCATGCTCCTAAAGTGCGAAAACTATTTTAATCTGCTAGGTCGAATTACCGTAGATCAAACACCCCTTACTCGTCTCCATCATTGAATTAGAGTTATAGAGTATTACCAAACATGATGAAACATTCAACACATCAAAGTGTTCATATATTAATTTATTATGAAAATTTAAAACTATTATACATGGCATACATACACTTATGAGCTTTATATCAAGCTTACGAGGCCTTAAAAATAGTTTAGAAATAATTAGAGACTAATTTGAATAAAAAAAAGAGAACATGAAAAATTTTGAAAATTTTTGAACAGGGTTTACATGGTTGTGTGGCCAGGCTGTGTGATAGAGCCCATACCGTGTGGCTCAGAATCATGGTCGTCTAGTTAGATTGTGTCCAGCTTGAAGTTAAGTTCACAGCCTTGTGCACCAAAATACCTTCCAAAACAAGCCAAAGACAATGGCAATTGTTAGATACCAAAATACAATCAAAATCAACCATTTTCATACCTTCGAAACCCATCCAAACAACCTTATAACATACCAAAACTCCAACCTATTTGCCTAACCTATGTACCTTCATTGGTACCACAATTTAAACATTCACAAATCACACACAAAATAATCATCAAGTCTATACCTTAAAGATATACTTAACATACCAAATCATTCATTTCATCACTTTTATTTTACCTTATTCCAAGTTAATTTCATAAGGTCATAAACCAAATTACCAAAGGCATTTATAATCACAAGCTTAAACCAAAGATACAAAACACATTTACATAACCACAAAGAATTACCAAATTAAAGTACCAACATTATCAACATGAACAAAATAACCAAAAGACTCCTAGTACATGCCATTTATAAACCAACTTAAAATGGTCAGAACTTCTACCGAGATGATGAACAGATAGTGTGAGTGTGTGTGTGCTCCGACTTGAATTTCCAACTTTTAAAGCTTTTCCAAAATCTATAAGGGCAAAATACAAATAACATAAGCATATAATGCTTAGTAAGCTAGTCTAGAATATAGCATAATTCACTAAATAAAGATTATTTAGCTTAAAGAAAAAGTGTAATATGACATAAATAATTTATGTGTTCACTTGATTCCTTTTCGTACAACAAGCCTTGATCTTTCAATGAAACATTCACTCTAATGGTGTACCTTTCTGAATGATTCACCGTTCCAAAGGATGCCATGGTATCTTCCAACCATGGTCTTATTCATTCCTGAAGTGGTGTCATAGTATCTTTCAACCATGGTCTTGATCGTTATCGATGTGATGCCATAGTATCTTTCAACTATGGTTTTACTTGTGTCGGATTTAAAGCCATGGTATCTTTCAACTATGGTCTAACTCGTTTTTGGTATAGTCCCATAGTATCTATCAACTATGGTCTTATCATTCCGGTCTAATGCCATAGTAACTTTCAACTATTGTCTTATCATTCCGATCTAATGTCATAGTATCTTTCAACTATGGTCTTTCTCACTTTGGGTAATTTTTCATTGTATCTTTCGACCATGGTCTTACTCGTTTCTCAATTTGAAGAATTTGATGAACCAAAACATATATAAATAAACATCAAATTATAAAAAAATCAAATATCTACTTTAATTAACTTACGAACTTACCTAAACAAAAACGGTTGCAAAAACCAGACAGACGACTATTCTGTTGCTTTAGCTTTTCGCGATCTTTGCCCGATTGATTTGTCTCTTGATCTAAATAATATCTTTTCATTAAATTATTCAATTCAAACATCTCAAATAATTAAATTTAAGCTTATAGCCCTTTTCAAATTAAAATTATAAAATTACCCCCAACATTTTACTTTTTATGTAATTTAATCTCTAAACCCGAAACTCACAAACCATCCACATTTAATCAAAACTCATGTTAGCGGATTTCAAGCTAGTCCCAAACCAGCTCACATTACTTAAAATTTCACAATAATTTCATTTAATTTGTACTCTTTTAACAATTTAACCCTTAAACTAAAATTACAAAAAAAATCACTTAACAAAATACTTTTATTTAGCTATTAAACTTAAGAATCCATCAACTAAATTCACAGACACACTTAACACATTTATGGTAGATCCCAAAACTTTTAACATTTTCACAAGTTAACCCTTGGTTTAGTTAAATTAAGCTAAAATGATCTCAAAAACATAAAATTACTAAAAACTAAAAACTAAAAACGGGATAACAAATCACTTACATGCGAGAACAAGGGTTGATCGAATCTTCAAGCTTGATAAAAATGGTGGTTTTCGATTTTACCTATTGTAAAATGTAGAAGATGATGGCTTTCCATCATTTGTTATGTCTTAATTTTAACTTTAATTATTAAATTAAAATTTTTCCCTAAAACAAATAATAAAATTTCATGTTAATAGCCACCAACCCGTCCACTAATAATCCTAATGGTATAATCACTACTTAAGTCCATATCCCATTACTATAGCCATTTAACACCTTTAACTAATAGTAACTCAATTTTGAAGCTTTTACAATGTAGTCCTTTTTAGTTAATTAAATATCCAAAGTTAAAATTTTTCAACCAAATTTTAATATGACCCAGAAATAATGCTATAAAAATAAATAAACAATAAAATACCAACTCGCTTGTCTCGAAACCATTGTTTTCAACACCAACAAAAATGAGCTGTTACAACTCTCCCCTTCTAAAGGAATTTTCATCCTCGAAAATTATACCAAAGAATAGGTTCGAGTATTGCAAGTTCATGGCTTCTTCTGATTCCAAGTAGCTTCCTCGACCCCATGACGATGCCAAAGAACCTTAACTAAAGTTATGTGTTTATTTCTCAACTCTTTGATATCCCCAGCCAAAATTCTAATCGATTCCTCACTGTACAATATATCAGGCGGTAATTCCACATCAACTGACGAAATCATGTGTGAGAGATCAAAATTTGTACCCTTTCAACATTGACACATGGAAAACATTATGAATTTTCTCCAATTCTGATGGTAAAGCTAAACGATAATCTATTGGCCCAATTCTCTTAATAATTTCATATGGCCCAATGAAACACGGACTAAGCTTTCCTTTTTGGCTAAAACGGAGAACTTTCTTCTAGGGAGATACTTTCAAAAACACCTTGCCACCAACCTGAAGCTTAATGTCTTTCATTTCCAAATCAACATATGATTTCTAACGATCGGAAGCAGCTTTTAAGAAATCTCGTGTCACCTTTACTTTTTCTTCAGTTTGGCGAATTAAATCGGTACCCAAAAGCTTTTTCCAATCAGCTCAGTCCAATATAATGGAGTTTTACATTTTCGACCGTACAAAGCTTCATACGGAGCCACTTTAATACTCGAATGTAACTATTATTATAAGCAAATTCAACCAATGGAAGAAATTTTTCCCAACTACCCTCGAATTCAAGAATACAACAATGAAGTATATCCTCGAGTATCTGAATCACTCGCTCAGATTGACCGTCTGTTTATAGGTGAAACGTTGTACTAAAATTTAATTTAGTGACCAAAGCTTCGTATAATTTACTCAAAAATCTAGAGGTAAATCGTGGATCACGATCAGATATAATCAATAATGGCACACCGTGTAATCTGACAATTTTTGAAACATATAACTCTATCGATTTCTCTAGTGAAAAATTTGTGCTTACAGGAATGTATTGTGCTGATTTAGTTAACCGATCAAAAACAACCCAGATTGCATCTTTCTTCCTCGACGACAATAGTAATCCTGCCACGAAATTCATGGTAACTCGTTCCCATTTCAACTCTAGAATCATGACAGACTGTAGTAAACCTGAAGGTACCTGATGCTCGGCTTTAATTTGCTGGTAAACCAAACATTTCAATATAGATTCTAATATTTCCCGTTTCATACCTGACCACTAGTACATTTGTTTCAAATCATCGTACATTTTATTCCTACCAAGGTGAATCGTGTAACTGATACTATGAGCTTCATGAAAAATCTCTTGTTTGACCTCGAAGTTTTTCAGAACACTTAATCTGTTTCAAAAATACAAAATTATCATCTGTATCGATGTGATACTCCGTGTCAAGTGATTTCTTGATCTGTTCTCATTTAGCAACTAATTCAAGATCATTTTTCTGAGCCTCGCAAATCTATTGTAGAAACATCGGTTTAAATTTTAATTATGCTAAAATCGATCAATAATCAATCAACTTTAGACGTGCATTCATAGTCTTTAGAACAAACAATGATTTTTGGCTTAAGGCATCTGCAACCACATTGGCTTTTGCCCGATTGATAGTCGATAATTCCAACCAACTATGTGTGAGGCCACCGGTACACCCATGGTGCAACGAAAAAATTAATCTGGCGATCACATCTAGGGATCCATGTGCGAGGAACGAATCGGGGTGAGAAGGGTATGAACGATTACCTTTAATCGTCTGAAAACTGACTATTGTGAACCGGATTGCACAATTGTATGTCAATCCAAGCTGCTACACAATGTTTCAGCCTCTACGTAATCCATCTAGTGTGACAACGAACGACAATTACCCGTATACTTTTCAGAGAATATTTTATTGACGGCTTTTAAACCCTTTTTTTATATCAAACCCTAACCCAATTCTGCTCTATATTCCTTTTATTTAATATTTATATTAAAACAGAATTATTCCTTTAGAGAAATATATGGAAAGTTATTAAAACATTATATCCTTTCGAAAAGGATATTAACTTCCATGTTTTAATATTTAATGAAAGTATTAAAATAAATAATTACAATTACATTAAATTATATTTAGTTAAGATTAAACTTTTATATGAATCAAATTCATATATTAATATTAACTATGTTCTCTATTCGTGTACAACAAGTTTGTACATATAATGTGTTTAATATTTAACTGTCAAATTAAATTAATTTAATAATTAATTTAAATCGTGTGATAGCTAAACATAACACCAATTATGTTTGGATTCTGTTCGTTTCAACCATAGGGTGTGATCTTGTAGGTTTTTGTAACATTAGCAGCAATACTAGAACGATTCTAATATTACAAATATGAGTGGCATCTAGCAATGCATCATTGCTACCTAAGTTACAAGAAATCATTATTCGACATAACCTCTCTATGATTAACCCTTCATATATCAAAACCTTTTGTCCTTTATGTTTAGAATGGACACAAGTCATGTAATAGTTTCCAACTAGAATTAAGCCTTTTCCAGATCATCCTTAACTTTACCACAAAACTCTTTAGCCCCTATTTTACGAGTTCTATCAATAGACGGCCTGTTTAGACGTACCTGCTCCAACCCTTGAGGCATAGGAGGATTCAACTGTTGTACAAGAGGGGGTGGAGGTCACTACACCATCAGATTGGTTCACATAAGACCTGCTAACCATTCTGACATCATATGGAAGAAAACTTCACATGCCTCACTTCCACGACCCCAAGAAACAGGCTCACTATGGACAGTCCCTTGTATTGAGGCTGGAACATTACTCTTAGTTTTGTCTGAATTAGCTTGGTTAGGTTTAGATACCATCTTTTATCTATATAAACAATAAAATCAATTTAAGTTAGGAGACATCACACTATCAGAGGTTATAAAATGACATGTATTTTTAGACTCTATATACGCTACGTTCAATCTGATAATCAACTAAACTATAATTCTGATACCACTAAATATAACACCTCTTACCCGTTTCCATCACCGGATTAAGGTTACGGAGAATCGACAAAAACTTTAATCAATCACTTTATACAAGTGAACTAATTTTCATATAATTTTTTGTATCATATCGTATTGTGTTTTGTACCGTATTTTAATTAATTTTTTCTGCTGTCTTACCCAATATAACAAAAGGGTATAGAGTAGGCTATTGGAAAAGCTTATTGTTAACGATTGTCTTTTAGGACTATTGGTTATCTAACAACTGACTTTGTTTTTCTTTTAACAATTCATGATTTTTTTTTAAAGCAAAGGTCGTAAGGGCTCATGACTAAATTAAAGCAAAGAAAAAGTGACAAGCTGGTATCTTTCTTGTTATTTTATATTCACTAAAAGAAAAAACGTGTCCAAATTTAATTAACTTCAGTCATCCCATTAAAAGCCTTTGTTTTTAATATGGGAGTGATAATCAAAAGAGTTTCTTAGTTCCCATTTTTGTAGCATAACCAAACAATAAAGCAAGCTGGCTAATTCACGAAATTTAACATGAGTCGTAGCCTTTAAATGTAGATCAATGAAAGACCAACAATTCTCAACCTAATTTAACATTTACAGTGATTTTGTGTATCAAAATAATAATTAACCTAATGTTGAGTAATTTATATACACATCAGACTCATTCTTGATATTTTTGGGACTCTAGGTAAATTTATAAATTAGAGTTTTGAATCACTTAAAAATTGAAAAGAAAATTATTTTAGCGCCTTAAAAGTTGATAAAAAAATTTGAACCCCTTAAAAATTGAAAATTTTTTTTGCACCCTTTTCAGCTTTGGATCTTGGACGATCGTATTTCCAAACGATCCCGAAGATCGGGCCATGCCTGATACACATAGATCTTATTCCAATGTGTGTGTATATATATAAACACAATATCTATGAAAGCAACATTGTTTGTAACTAGAATATAGTGCAAAATATAATTAAAATATGTTTCATATTAAAACTTTTATTATATAAAAAATAAATATTAATTTTTCATAATAAAAATAATTTTAAGATATTAAAATTTAGAACTAAATTATCTTAACATTATAATTGTCAATATTATAAAAAATACATATTTATATTTTTATAATATAAAATAAATGATATATTATTGATAATAAAATTATTATAATTAATACAATTATCTTATTTAAAAAGAATATTATTTAATCTAACAATATTACTATGTTAAGAATAAATTGGGTAAACTATACCAACTATCACTAAACAATGTTTAAAATTACATTTCAGTCACGCAACTTTCAAAAGTTACATAATGGTCACTAGCATTATCAAATTGTTACATTTTTGTCACTCGACTTTTAACTTCCATTATAATAACGTTGCAACTTAATTCAAATGGTTAATAGCTAATTTGGTCCTTGAGCTATAGTTAAAAAAATAGTCTAATATTTTCAAAATTTTCTTAAAAATAATTGTAAAAAAATTAAAACAAATCTTTAAAATAAATAAAAAAATTCATATAAAAAACAAATTGTAGCAAAGAAAACCCAAGAATTTTTCCAATTAAAATTTCCACATCCTATCTCATAAAAAATCACATTTGCTTTTCTATTTTACATACATTAAATACATACATACATACATACATACATACATACAACATACATACATACATACATCCATTCATCCATCCATCCATCCATCCATCCATCCATCAATACATACATACATACATACATACATCCATCCATCCATACATACATACATATGTACATCTATACATCCATCCATCCATCCATCCATACATACGTACATCTATACATCCATCCATCCATCCATCCATCCATCCATCCATCTATCCATCCATCCATCCATACATACATACATACATACATACATACATACATACATCCATACATACAAACATATGTACATCTATACATCCATCCATCCATACATGCATACATACGTACATCTATACATCCATCCATCCATACATACATGCAAACATACATGCATACATACATCCATACATACATACATACATACATACATACATCCATACATGCATCCTTGCATACATACGTACATACATACTTACATACATACATTCATACATACATACATGCTTACATGGATCCATGCATCCATCCATCCATCCATCCATACATACATACATAAATACATATATACATACATACATGCATACATTCTTGCATACATACATACATACATACATACATACATACATACATACATACATACATACATCCATGTTTACATACATACATGCATACATGCATCCATCTATCCATACATACATACATACAAACATCCGTCCATCCATTCATTTATCCATCCATCCATCCATCCATACATGCATACATACATACATACATACATACTTACTTAGTTACATACATACATACATACATACATATCCTTATTCCCTTAACATTAGTGGGCTTACGAATTGATGAAAACCAATCTGGTTGTAGCTAGAATATCCATTAAGAAAGTAGTAATAGGTCTTACCAACAAGCCTGTCCAGCATCTGATCAATGAAAGGAAGTGGGAAGTGATCTTTTTTTGTGGCAGTATTCAAACTGCGGTAGTCCATGCAAACTTGCCAACCTGTAGCAATTCAAGTAGGAATTAATTCATTTTTTTCATTACCTACCACCGTAATACTGCTCTTCTTTTTTTTTTGAACAACAAAAGGCCGAAGGCCAAACACAATTTTATTCCATAGAATCCAGAATAACAAAATTTTGGATTTCACAAGGAAAATCCAAATCAAAGTAAAAATCACACCTTTCCTTAAGACCAAGGTGGCTGAGACAATCAGCAACCTTGTTACAAACTCTATTACACCACCATATTTTACAATTATTTAATGAATCAAAAATAAGCCTACAAAGTCGGATTTTATGCCCCAACGCAATGATGTCCGCACGGTTGTTATTGATCCTGTTTATGATAGTAGCACTGTCACCTTCAAAGATTATATTATTCCACCCCTTGTTATTTGCCCACGTGAGGCACTGATGAAGACCCTCCGCCTCTGCCCATACCGTACTTGTCACATGCGGAATAAAGAGAAACCCACCCCCATGGACAAAACCCTCATCATCACGAGCAAGAAAGCCAATACCAGCCTTGTGTTTATCCCATGCAGCGTCAAAGTTTACTTTAAGAAACCCATACACAGGTTTGGTCCACTTTAACGTGTAGCTCTGTCTGGGGATCAAAGCGGGCTGGTAGAGATTAGAAATGTGAAAATTGTTACAAAATTGGGTAGCTCGATTCCAAACAGCCCTTGGTTCGTCCATACTCCCCTTGAAAATCAGCTTATTTCGTGCGTTCCAAATGTTCCATAAAACCATAACAAAACATTCGAAAGCAGGTTTATCAAGCAAACGCATCATAAATTCAATCCAATCAACTCCAGAGGACCAGTCAGAGTTTAAAATATGACCATCAACGCTGCCCTGAATCAGGACCTCTCTAGATTTGAGGCAATCACGAAGAGCGTGGATCAGAGTCTCGTCCATACTACCACACTTAGGGCACTTGGAGCTGATCAAGGTATTCAACGCAGCAATCTTCACCTTGGTAGGCAGTAGATCGTGACACACCCTCCATAAAAAAATGCGGACTTTGGGAGGAAGCTTGAGTTTCCACAGAATTCTCCAAATGAGTCTATGAGGGCCATATCCAACTTTTTTAAGCATGAGCCAAGAATAACCCGATTTAGTCGAGTAAAGTCCTTGCGGATTGTGGTACCAAATAACCTTGTCCATCAAACCCTCCTGAGAAATAGGAAGCTCGCAAATCTTGTCACCAAAATCCTCCCTATACAGGTGCACCACTTTGTTATGGTCCCAAGCAGTGCCATTAGACAGCCATAAATCCCGCACGAAATTCCAATGTATACTCTCAAGGTCAGGAATAAGAGCTCTTTTGTCCAAACCCTCAAAACCTCATTGCTAATTTTTGAAGTTGATCAATCTGCCATCTCTCACCTGCCACCCAAATCCCTTTCTCAAAGCTCTAGCAACAGCACATAGGCTAGTCCAGGCATAGGAAGGTTTATCCACATTTTTTGGATTAAAAAGATCACCAGCAGGGAAATATCTAGCCGAGAGAACCTTGAAGCAAAGAGTTTCCTTGTGGTTGATCAGCCTCCAAATTTGTCTGCCAAGAAGGGATAGATTGAAGAGCTTAAGGTCTTTGAATCCGATGCCTCCCATTCCCTTGGGAAGGCAGATTTTATCCCAAGCCATCATAGCCCAACCCCTCTCCTTTTTGTTGCTGGCCCACCAGAAACTTTTAAAACAGGATTCTACCTTCTCCAGGATGCCACGAGGAAAGAGAAACACCGCCAAGAAATGAGGTAAATAATGCCTGCATCCAACCATTTGATGATCTCTTTTTTTACATCTTCCTTCATTTTTTCATTTAATCTCCTTTGCTGCTCAATGGACTGCTTTCCCTCGTCCTCCAATCTAATGTTGTGCATGTAGAAAGAGGGGCTAATGCCTCTAATATCCGCAATGCTCCAGGCAATGTTATGCTTATATTGCTTCAATATTCGGATCAATTTCTCCTTTTGACTTGCGTTGAGATTTGCGGAGATAATTACTGGCAAGGTATCGTTGTCGCCAAGAAAAACATATTTTAAATGTGTTGGCAATGGTTTCAACTCCAAAGTTGGAGCTTCTTCAACAGACGACTTAAATACAAGGATCGTTCTATTAGTTAGATCTAAGGATTCCATCTTCGAACCATGCCGAAGCTCAACAATATTTCATTCAAACTTATGGTCGCAATCAGATAGGAACTTGTCTTCAATTGTCACCGCAAGTTCTTCTAAAACTGCTGTACTACGCTCACTAAATTCTTTCGCAATTAATTCGTCCAGTACATCAATATCGTGACATTGCTCTTTACTCCTACAATGAATTGTTTCAAAGAAACTAAAGGTAACGTGTTCATCATTGTGTTGCATAATTAACTCGCCTTTGAATACATCTATAAGAGTGCGACCCGTGGTAAGAAATGGAAGTCCCAAAATTATGGGTACCTCCTTATCAGCTTCACAATAAAAAATAATGAAATCTGCTTGGAACACAAACTTATCTACTTGGACGACAGCATATTTGATTTGTCCTTCAGGTTGCGCCAAAGATCTATCCACCAGCTGTATTGTCACCGCAGTGGGTTTCATGTGACCAATTCCCAATTTTTGAAATGTTGATAAGGGCATAAGGTTGATGCTTGCTCCTAGATCACAAAGAGCTTTTCCTAAGTAATGATTTCCGATAGAACACGGAATTGTAAAACTAACAGGATCTTTCATCTTGGGTGACAATTTATTTGTCAGTACAGCATTGCAGCCTTTTGTGAGCGTAATTGTCTCGATGTCAGTCAACTTCTTTTTCTTGGATAAGAGCTCCTTCATAAATTACCTATAGGTAGGAATCTGTACAAGAGCATCGATAAGAGGTATATTAACATGTAATTTTTTCAAGGTGGTTGAAAACTTTTGATATTCTCTTTCATTTTTTGTCTCTTTAAATCTTTGTGGAAACGGTAAAGGTGTTGAAACATTAGGCTGTTATGATACAATCGGCTACGTCGATATTGGCAGTTGCGTCGATAATTTTGTAGGTCGAATGGTTAGATCGCGTATAATTACTAGTGGCTCCTCTTCATTTAACTCTATTGCTTCTTCTTCGGATACAACTTTTTCTCTTTGGTTTGTTTCATTTACATTGACAGGTGTTGTATTGGAATTGCTGCTTTGTTCAATAGTTCGCTTTCCATTCCGAAGAGATCATTCATTACTGCATAAGGGTATTACTCTTCGGAATGGAAAGTAAACTGTTGAACAAAGCAGCAATTCCAATATAGCACCTGTCGATGCAAATGAAGAGAGCAAAGAGAAAAAGTTGTATCCGAAGAAGAAGCTGTAGAGCTAAATGAAGAGGAGCCACCAGTAATTACACCCATGCCAACCATTCGACCTACAAAATTTTTGATGTAACTAACAATGTCGATGCAGCCAGTTGTATCACAACAGCCTAATGTTTCAACACCTTTTCCATTTCCATAAAGATTTAAGGAGAAAGAAAATGACAGAGAATATCAGAAGTTTTTAGCCACCTTGAAACAATTTCATGTTAATATACCCCTTATAGATGCTCTTGTACAGATTCCTAGCTATGGGAAATTTATGAAGGAGCTCTTATCCAAGAAAAAGAATTTGACTGAAATTGAGACAATTGCGCTCATAGAAGGTTGCAGCGCTGTACTGACAAATAAATTGCCACCCAAGATGAAAGATCCTGGCAGTTTTACAATTCCATGTTCCATTGGAAATCATTACTTATGAAAAGCTCTTTGTGATATAGGAGCAATCATCAACCTTATGCCCTTATCAACATTCAAAAAATTGGGAATTGGTCACATGAAACCCATTGCGGTGACATTGCAACTGGCGGATAAATCTTCGGCACAACCTGAAGGACAAATCAAAGATGTTCTCGTCCTAGTAGATAAGTTTATGTTCCCAACAGATTTCATTATTCTTGCTTGCGAAGCTGATAAAGAGATACCCATAATTTTGAGACGCCCATTTCTTGCTACGAGTCACACTCTTATAGATGTATTCAAAGGCAAGTTAATTATGTGACATAATGATGAACACGTTACCTTTAGTGTCTTTGCAGTAATTCCCTGCAGGAGTAAAGAGAAATGTCACCATATTGATGTACTGGACGAATTAATTGCAGAAAAATTTAGTAAGTGTAGTACAACAGCTTTAGAAGAACTTGTGGTGACAACTGAAGTTATCTGATTGCGACCACAAGGTTGAAGCAAATATTGTTGAGCTTCGACATGGTTGACAGATGGAATCCTTAGATCTGACCAATAGAACGATCCTTGTATTTAAGCTGTTTATTGAAGAAGCTCCAACTTTGGAGTTAAAACCATTGCCAACACATTTAAAATATGTTTTCCTTGATGATAACAATACCCTACCAGTAATTGTCTCCGCAAATCTTAACACAAGTCAAGAGGATAAATTGATCTAAATACTGAAGCAACATAAGCGTGTTATCGCCTGGAGCATCGAAGATATTAGAGGCATTAGCCCCTCTTTCTGCATGCACAAGATTAGCTTGGAGGTCGAGAGAAAGAAGTCCATTGAGCAACAAAGGAGATTAAATGAAAAAAAATGAAGAAAGTTGTAAAAAAAGAGATCATTAAATGGTTGGATGCGAGCATTATTTACCATATTTCTAATAGTACATTGGTGAGCCAAGTCCAATGCGTTCTAAAGAAGAGCAGTATTCGGTGGCAAGTAATGACAAAAATGAATTAATTCCTACACGCATTGCTACAGGTTGGCGAGTTTGCGTGGACTACTATCGTTTGAATGCTACAACAAAAAAAGATCACTTCTCACTTCCTTTTATTGATCAGATGCTGGATAGGCTTGCTCGTAAGGCCTATTACTGCTTTCTTGATGGATATTCTAGCTACAACTAGATTGCAATTGTGCCGAAGGACCAAGCAAAAATGACTTTTACTTGTCCGTTTAGTACCTTTGCTTTTCGTCGAATGCCATTTGGTCTATGCAACACACCGGCCACATTTCAAAGGTGCATGATGGTAATTTTTTTTGATATGATTGAAGACTCATTGGAGGTATTCATGGATAATTTTTCTGTTTATGGTCACACTTTTGATAAATGCATTGACAATTTAGATAGAGTTTTAAAGCAATGCGAGGAAACAAATCTGGTACTAAACTGGGAAAAATGTCACTTCATGGCAACTGAAGGCATTGTCCTTGGACATCGTATTTCCTATCAGGGCATCGAAGTAGACAAGGCAAAGGTGGAGATTATTAAGAAGTTTCCCTCACCTACTAATGTTGAGGGAATAAGGAGTTTTCTAGGCCATGCTGGATTCTATCGACGATTCATCTTGGAGATTTCTCAAAAATTGCAAAATCTCTTTGCTCACTATTGGAGCAAAATAAAAAGTTTCTGTTTGATGCTGCCTGCCTGAAAGCATTTTAAAAATTAAGTAGAAATTAGTGCAGGCACCTATTGTCGTCGTACCGGACTGGTCACAATTGTTTGAAATTATGTGTGATGCGAGTGACTATGCAGTAGGTGCAGTGCTTGGGCAACGCAAAGATAAGGTATTGCATACGTTATATTATGCTAGCAAAACTCTCATTGAAGCGTAGGTCAATTATACAACCACAGAGAAAGAGTTGTTGGCAGTAGTTTTTTCATTCGTATCTTGTCAGCGCAAAAGTCATAGTGTATACTGATCACTCTACACTGAGATACCTATTTGCCAAAAAAGATGTCAAACCAAGACTGATTCGATGGATCTGGCTGTTATAAGAATTCGATGTTGTAATTAAGGATCGAAAAGGATCAGAAAATTAGGTAGCAAATTATTTATCTCGTCTGGAATTTAGGAGTGAAGATGAAAATACTTCACAAATTGTCGACACATTTCCTGATGAGAAGCTCTTTTCTGTCGATGTATCCTCATGTTATGCGGATGTTGTCAACTATTTGGTTTGTTAAAGACTATCACTGAGTACAAATGGTCACTGAAAGGTAAGATTTCTTTGAGATGCTGCAAAGTACTTTTGGAACGAGCCATACCTGTTCAAAGTATGCACCAACAATATTATTCATCGCTGCGTCCTTGAAGAAGAAATGCTTCCTATCCTGAAGAATTACCATGATGCCTCTTATGGAGGTCATTTTGGTGGTATTAGAACTGCTGCAAAGGTCCTTCAGTTGGGATTTTATTGGCCATTATTATTTCGAGATGCCTACAACTTTGTTCAACAATGCGGTAAGTGTCAGCGTATTGGATCGATATCTTGACGTAACGAGATACTGCAACAACCCATTATGGAAGTTGAGCTTTTTAACGTTTGGGGTATGATTTCATGGGAATGTTTCCTAACTCTTTTGGAAATGTTTATATTCTGATCACTGTCGATTATGTCTCCAAGTGGGTCGAAGCAATTGCTCTCCCTAAAGATAATGCTCGGACAGTGTTAAAATTCTTTCACACATACATCCTCACTTGTTTTGGCACAGCTAGAGCATTAATCAGTGAATTGAAATAAAGTTGCGATCGCATTAAAGCGTTATGGTGTTAAATATTGAATGGTAACCACATATCATCCACAAACGAATGGCCAAACTGAAGTAATCAATCGACAAATTAAAAATATCCTTTAAAAGGTGGTGAATCCATCCAGACGAGATTGGTCTTCAAGGCTCAATGATGCATTATGGGCGCTTCGCACAACATATAAAACACCATTAGGAATGTCATTGTATCAGCTTGTTTTTGGTAAATCCTGTCACTTGCCTGTGGAACTTAAATATAAAGCCATGTGGGCAATTAAGCAAGTGAATACAGATTATGATGTTGCTGGACAAAAGAGATTGTTGGACATTTCTGAATTAGAGGAGATTCGACGAAATGAATATGAGAATGTTGCCATATACAAAGAAATAACAAATAGATGGCATGACAATATTATCTTGCAGTGACAATTTTCTGCAGGTCAGTTAGTACTTTTATTTAATTCACGTTTAAAATTGCATCCTGGAAAATTGTGCTCCAGATGGTCAAGGCCATTCAAAGTTGTTGAAGCATTTCCTTATGGTGCGGTGAGAATTAAAGACTTAAATGATGGGCACCAATTTAAGGTAAATGGCTAACGGTTGAAGCATTATCTTAGCCCAGATGACCACAAGCAGAATGAGACCATTAATCTGGTCACATTTTCTTAACTTGTCATTACATTTATTCCATTTCCTTATCGTATTTTATCTTATTTCAATTATCTTCTTTAGTTCTTTTGCAAGAATAAAAGCTACCTTTTTTATCGACTCACAGAAAACCCTACTTGTCAAAGCAAGTCAATTGCTGACTCATCACAGTGAAGCGTTTTAGGAAAGAATCATAATGTTTGATTCACCCTACGCCCCAACCGTCAGATCAATTTAGAAAAGGACAATCCATGTCATTGCATTTATTGGATGCAGACACATCGTCCTATCCCTGCAATGGCTACCATCACACCTCTTCATCTTCGTTTTCATTTGCTATAAAACACCCCACTGTGCCGACAGTGTTCTCCACAACCACAACCTCTATTGTTGTTGTGAAACCTTATTTTCTTAAGCCTTCCAATTTCCTGTATCTTTTATTCTCTTTATATCATAAAGTCATGGCACGAATAAGAGGATAAAAAACCGCTTCTAAATCAGTCGCTGAATCCTCTGCTACGGTGGTTCGCAATGCAGAGTAGTTACCATCTAAAGAATCAGTGCTGTTTCTCACAAAGGCTGCTAAAGATCGCTTCCACGATAATATGTTGAAGCGTAATTGCCACCCGGTGCAAGGATTCTAGCTGTCACCACTTCTTGCGCTAGGTAAACAAGTCCCTCGAACCATCTCACACCTGGGGAGAGAAACGTTTTGTAACCATCCAGAAGGATATCCTCCATCCCTCATTAGGGAATTTTATGCCAACTTGATTGATAAGGAACAAGAGTTTGTTTTTGTTCGAGAGGGACTAGTGCCCTGGGGTGCTGCGCACATTAATGCCCTGTATAACATTGATGCTAGAGAAGATGACCATATTGCCTTCCTAGAACAACTGATTGAAGAGGGCGCTAACTTGTTAATGAATGATTTGTGCATTGACGGTGCCATTTGGATAGGTAACAACCCCAATAACTATACCATGCATCGTCGATTCCTCACTGTGCAAAGAAAGGTCTGGTTCCATTTTATTAATTGTCAATTATTGCCTTCAACTCACAGCACCATGGTGACTTTAGATAGAATGTGACTCATACATTCGATTATTAAAGGCCGTAGAATAGATGTTGGTGTAATCTTGCATCAGGAGATTGCAGAATGTGCAGCTAACCAAACAGGTATTTTGCCATTCCCCTCTCTTATAATGCAATTGTGTCGACAATGAGGTGTTGTGCCTCGTGAGGGGGAGGAGTTCTTAGAAAATAAGGGACTAATCAACGATATATCGGTTGAGCGTATGACAAGAGGGAAGGAGACCCTTGTGGTGAAAGAAGTTGCACAAAAAAAAGGAAAAGGAAAAGCAAAGAAGGAAGAAAAATAACCTCATGCTCCCATATATCCTCAATTATTGAGGAAAATTACAGAAATCGAGCAGATGGCTAATAGAATTAGTGTGCGGTAAATCAAACTTGTAGCCATAGTTGGGGGCATGGAGCACTTAAAAAATTTATTCTATGCCTACACCAGGGCATGGAATAGTGCAATTGTCAGCACATTATGTAGCATTAGCAAGCATCCTCTGCCAAAATTCCTATTGTTTCCCCTATCATCAGGGAGGCGACACCATCAACTGAAAGAGCTGTCTCGAAAGGGAAGGACCAATCTGTCGAGTCTCCGCATATGGTCCACAAATCTGATGATGAGGACTAGGATGTGAATTCAAAGGATGTTGAAGATTGCTTCCGTAATATTCCTAGCCTTTTTGAAGATGAATTTTTGAACAGTCTAGGAGCAAATATGGCTAAAAAGGAAGCCAATGCTGATGAGGAACACACAAGTGTGGAATCTATGGGTATTGAGGAAGAGAAAGAAGAAGCTAAGGAAGTAGAAAAGGAATAGGGAGGGAAAGAGGAAATTTTTGTCGCGACAAATTTGCCTGAAGAATTTGTCGCCTCACCCGAAGATGTGGGTGCAATTAATGATGATCTGGCATAATTTACTGCGAATCGGGTTGAGGCTGTGACAGTCAGTAATGAGGATTTTAATCCTCTGGCTATAGTGCCTTATGTGGGACCCCTTGCTAAAATACATCCTTCTGATGTCACCATTGATGAAGCCAGCACACAACCACATGTGGAGGAGCAATCTGTCGACCCAGTTGAGCCAATAGAAAGAAAATGCAAGTGTAAAGATAAGACGAAGCGCAAGGAGGAGTGCCACAAGCAGAAGAAAAAGTCTAGAACAAAAAGACCAAAGCAGCCACATCTTCGGCTGCACATCACTGAGTTAGTCTTTAGTTTTTTTTAGAACATAGTTTAGTTGCATATCATGTAGCTGTAATTGCATTATCATCACATTTTAATTATCCCTGCATTTTATTTGTCGATGCATTTGCATTGTATTTGCATTTCCATGTATATTTGTATATTAATGTCAGTGCATTGGGACAATGCAAACTTTAAGTTTGGGAGGAATGTATATGGAATGGAAATGCAACTACACCCACATTTTTAAGAAATTATTTGTCCTTTTAGTCTAATGAAAGTATGCAGGGTTATGAAAAATGTGACTACAATTTTTTTTTCATTTGATGCTTAATTCCTGAATTATTTGATATGATAAAGTATGAATTGGATGAATGTGATTGAATGTTGCATCCTTCTTTTTTTGGATGAATGGTTGAAATTGCATTAGTAATAAATGAGTAGTATCATTATTTGAATCTTGGAATAACTTGCCAATTATAGCTATGTGTTTATAAATATAACTACGAATAAAAGACACTCCAATATGGGTGCACTGTGACTTGTCAAGGGGGAACACTCCAATGCAAGTGTTAGAAAAAGATATCTAGCCAAAGGCTGTCACTGTAAGAGTGTGTGTCGGTGCAATTACATAGTCCTTGGGGTTTGTTGCATCTCATCGTTACTGCCCAGGAACAAGGGTTTAGTAATGCAATGACATCCCTAAATCGCATAAAAAAGAGAAAATAAAGAAAAAGATAAAAGAAAAAAAAATATAGAATAATAAATGTTGTATTAGTCAAGAGAATAAAAGATTTAAAGCATGATGCTAGCATTGGTGAAGTTGTCGTTTTGATTATTCCTGTCTATAAATTGTCGATGCAATTTTCTATCATGTGAATGTAATTTATACAATAGGGTCTCAAAAGATTCAAGTTGCTGGAATGATTATTGCTTTGACAAGAATTTTGCTATAACCTTGCTAGCTTTTATTTTCTTGAGGACAAGTAAAAACTCAAGTTTGAGGGTGTGATAGCATTAGAAAAGACCATCAATTTCTCCTTATTTAGAGTATAATTTGTTCCCATTATATCACGTTTAGCATGCATTTTTAGCATTTTATATTTAGTAATTGTATTTTCTAAGTCAGTGATGTTTGGTTTAATTTTCTTTCAATTTATCTTACTTTTGCTACTAATGTCGCCACATTTAGTGAGTATTGCGTTTTGAGATGTCAATGCAGGGATCTGTCTTAAATGATCAAAGTAGGAGAGTGTTCAAGGTTGTCACCATAATTTAGAATCTAGAATTGCGCCCAAACCTATCACCATATGAGCATTTCCAAATTGCACCCAAGGATGTTACTGCATGAACATATCCAAAAGTACCAGTGCATGAGGATATCAAGGTTGTTGCAGCAAATTAAAATCTAAATTTGCATCCAGAAATGTCGCGACAACCTGTAACTGCTTGCTGTATATATCAGATCTGCGTGAGTGTACAGATGGAGTAACTAACTTGTACAGTTGCAAGGAAGTTAGGTCTGAAGGAAGAAGGACACCTATACTGGGCATTAAAGATAAATACTAAGGAGAGAGAGAGAGAAAAAGGGGATCGGGAAGCTGGTAACAAATCAATTCTGCTCTGCAATTTTCTCTAAGCTTTCTCCTATGACAACTTAATTTCCTAGAGGGTGAACTAACTGCGACGAGAAGGCAACATCTGCTCCTAACGAGGAGTGTTCCTATGTACGACACAAGTGGAGCATTAGGAATAGAATGCTTCAACTTGTTCTTTATTTCCTCTCAAACGCTGATAAATTTTGATAAACTTAATTGTGTATGGAAATACCTTTTAATTTTAGATCTAAATTGATTTATGCTCAATTTCACTTTTGTTTTTATCTTTGGATTTAATAGCTTGATCACGGAAGTGTTTTTGTAGTTGGTGACACTGGAAAGTGCAGTGACAAGTTAAATTAACAAGCAAGACAATGAAAGTTGCTTGAGGCACGAAAGAATCCTGGTCACTAGTTCTCGAATGCAAAGCATTGCCATCACTGGAAGGTATGGTTAATGTGAGTGTTTAGGTCTTCGATAAATAGGGAAGTCGAAGTTAGTAAGATCCCATGAAGCTTAATTGTAGCGACAATTTATCTATTATTTACCGAAGACAAATTAACCATTTTCTTATTAATTGTTCTACTTCTTTAATTTTCTTAAAACTACATCGACAAATTATCTTCAAACTTTCATTACATTTTATTATTAATTTGCTTTGACATATTGCACTACCGATACCTTAGTAAGCAGAGCTACCGATACTTCTATTGCTACTACCGATACAAAGCAAGTCAGAATATAACCTTTCTCCTACCTTGTACTTCTATCTATACATGCATAAGATCTACCGAAACAAGTATGCAGAATCACAAGAATCATACCCAAATCACAAGTTTATCAACACATACCATTCATAGCATCAACATACATTAGGCCTTTTCAAAACACATATTTTGCAAGCCATTACATTGTGCTTCTAAGTTTATGTTCTAACTTAACAACATACTTTACTCATTTCAATATTCCATCAAACATAACAATCGCATCACAATCTCGATACATAAAGCAGAAGATAACATCATCCTTGTACATGCCATAAGACCAAGTGATCTAGAAACTACCAAATGAGCTCCGTGATAGTGTGACTTCGTGGAGATGATCCAATCTTTAAGCAGCAAGGTAAATCTACAAGACAACAATAACATCTTTGGTAAGCCTCATAGCTTAGTAAGTTTGAAGAGTTAAAGAGTTACCAATCATATGCATAAAGCAGTTATAACTCAATCGAGCTAGAACGAACAGTTCTTCCTCAATCCATACTTAGCATTTCAACTTTCCTGTCTATAACTTTTCTGTTACCAGTACTCGATGCTTCTCACACGAGCTGTCGAGGACTCGTAACATATACGGTACCCCAGCCATCGGTACAGTGTCTGTTTGTAAAATATCCCCTAATGATGTTGCTTACACGAGCTGTCGTGAATATGCGATCAAGTATAAATCCCAGCCATCGTAGGGCTTATAATCCAATTAGGATTTCATATCTTTTTCTGACTCACGGTGCTGCTCACACGAGCTGTCGAGGACTCGCAACATATGTGGTACTCCAACCATCGCGTTCATTTCATTTCAACGGCTTTCAGCTTACTATCTCTTTCATTTCATTTTTCTTTGATCTCGTTGAATCCAAATGCTTCCATTTGATACCATTTATAAGCTATATGTACAAATAAGAAATATTTAGATACAAATTTACATTACGAACTTACCGGACTAATTTGCAGTTACGATTTAACTTTAGGGACTACTTTGCTAATTTTCCTTTTTTGTGATTTGAGACACGATCGTAGTCTACATCCACAAATCATCCAATTCTCTCATTAAATCATACAATCAGGTCATTCGAAACAATTTAGTCCTTTTTGAAAACATTACAACTTTACCCCTAATATTTTCCTCTTATTTAATCTAGTCGTTTCAACACAAAACATGCAAAATGACCATTCTCTTACACAACCAACCTTAGTCGAATTCTCTAGGGTGTTTATCCAACCCATTCACACATTTATTTTCACAAAAATGCACGTGCTTTCATCATTTTCACATTTTAGTCATTAACCTTAATTTCATCAAAAATCTCTTTACAAAAAGATTTAATCCAAGCATCAAACACATAAAACCATCACAAGCTTTCAAAAGCAAGCATTTTCAACAATAACAAGTTTCATAACATTTGACAGATTCACAAATTAGTCCTTGGGTTAGCTAGATTAAGCTAATACGGACTCGAAAACATAAAAATCAATTAAAACGAGCAAGGTTTGCTTACCCAAATCAAGGTTCAAAGATTGAATGGAAAACCCTAATTGTTCTCTTGTCTTTGTCATGTGAGAGAGAAGATGAGTGAAAATGATGATATTTTCACTGAATTTTCTTTTAATTTAATATGTATACCATTGGCAATTTTGTAATATTTAAGACTTTCATCATTAAGCTTTAACAATCACTTTTAATATTAATTAAACCTATTTACACTTAATATAAATCATGTTAAACCACCCACTAATAATCCTTTGGTTAATTTACTCATTTGGTCCTTCTAATCAACCATCTCTACTTTTACACCTATTACAATTTAATCCTTTCTACTCAATTAATTATTTAAACATTAAAATTTCCTTACCAACTTCTAATACGATGCTAGAGAAGTCATAAATATTCAAATAACTAAATTAATGACTTGACTCATCAAACTTGTGATCCCGAAATCACAGTTTTCGACACCACTAAAAACCGGGCTGTTACATTAAGCGCATTGAAAAGAGGAATGACATATTGTCGAATGGAACAATTTCTATCATCGGCAATAATGATCGGACTATGAGCATTATAAGTGAATGCTCCTCCTTGAACATGTAGTAGAGGATCCATTATCACCTGAATAATAAATAAAACTTATTAAAGTAAAAATAAAAGAAAATTGAACCAAATTGCAAGATAATTAATTTCACAAATAATGTCTTTAAATAATCCTTGGCAACGACACCAAAAACTTGGAATGACGGATATGTGCAAGTGTAAACAATTGTATCAAGTAATAAAGTGACAAGCAAATATCGAGTTATTGAACCCACAAGGAATGTATTAGAAAAATACTTGTGATATAATTAATTAACAAATTGGTGAAGGAAAATATGATATCTTGAAAAGGATCTAGTTAAACAAAAAATTAATTTAAGTAAAATAAAAAGAAAATTAAATTCCAATGCTTAATTCCTAGTTTTAATCAATATGACATAAATGTGTTAGATTAATTGCATTTCTAAATTAATATTATTATAATCATGTTCATGCTTGTTACAAATTAACTCACGGAAACTTGGTATTTTGTTAACTAATGCACAAACATACTTATTTAATTAAATAACCTCTTAACATATTCCTATGTTAATTCAAGCAATTAATTAATTTAATGAGCAAGTAAAGGATCAAGTGAAGAAACAACATAACTTTATATTAAAACATTTTAATCACAAAAATCATGCAAGTTGTGCAAGGCTAATGTACCTTTTAATACCATCGCTAATTTAACCTTCAGCTACATTAGAAGATTAAACATGCACAAATTAAACAGTGTGTCCATTAATCATAATTTCAATACGGTTAATGATTAATTCATTCGTTATCTCACAAATGTAATATAAGTATAACATAAACATTATTTTATTTAATTAAACAAAACAACAAGGCTTATAACAACAAAAACATGATTTTTAATAAATTAAGTAATTAACACAATCACTCCAACACTAAATAAAACATCGAGACGATTACGCTCATAGAGGGGTGCAGCGCTGTACTCACAAACAAGTTGCCAACCAAGATGAAAGATCCTGGCAGCTTCACAATTCCATGCTCCATCGAATATCATTACTTAGGTAAAGCATTATGTGATTTAGGAGCTAGCATTAACCTAATGCCTTTGTCTACTTTCAAGAAGCTAGGAATCGGATCAATGAAGCCCACTACGGTGACATTACAATTAGCGGATAGATCTATAGCACAACCAGAGGGACAAATCAAAGATGTTCTTGTTCAAGTTGATAAGTTGGTATTCCCTGCTGATTTTATCATCCTAGATTGCGAAGCCGATAAGGAGTACCCATTATCTTGGGAAGGCCATTTTTAGCAACGGGACGAACACTTATCGACGTGTTTAAGGGAGAACTAGTGATGCGCCATAATAATGACCACGTAACCTTCAATGTGTTTGAAGCAACACCGTCAGGGTCCAAAGAGCAATGCCACCACGTTGATGTGTTGGATGAAATTATTTTTGAAGAATTTCATACCAGGAATTCAACATTGTCTGATACTGATGTGACGACATCTACTGATGATATCCTAGAAGACTGTGTTGACAAAGAGGAGGTGAACAATTGTGAGTTGTGAAGATATTGGCAAATGGAGTCGTTGGATTTTTCTAACAGGACAATTTCAGTCTTTAAATTGTCTATAGAGCAAGCTCCTACCTTGGAGTTAAAACCATTGCCAACACATTTGAAATATGTATTCCTTGGTGACAACGAGACACTACCTGTTATTGTCAACGCATTCCTCAACACAATACAAGAAGAGAAGCTCATCGCAATTTTAAAAGAACATAAGAAAGCCATAGCCTGGAGTATCGCAGACATCAGAGGCATTATTCCCTCCTTCTGCATGCATAAGATAAGGTTAGAAGAAGAAGGGAAGCAATCCATTGAGCAACAAATACGACACAATGAGAAAATGAAAGAAGTGGTAAAGAAGGAAATCATCAAATGGTTGGATGCGGGCATAACATACCCTATTTCTGACAGCAATTGGGTAAGCCTCGTTCAATGTGTTTCTAAAAAAGTGGTTTTACCGTTGTGACCAACGATAAAAATGAGTTAATCCCTACTCACATCGCAGCTGGATGGCGTGTGTGTATGGATTACCAACGGTTGATTGCGGCCACAAAGAAGGATCATTTCCCGCTACCTTTCATCGATCAAATGTTAGATAGGCTAGCTGGTAAAGCCTATTTTTGCTTCTTGGATGGCTACTCTGGACACAACCAAATAGCTATTGCGCCAGAAGATAAGCAAAAACCACATTTACATGCACTTTTGGGACTTTTGCTTTTCGACGGATGCCATTTGGCTTGTGTAATGCACCAGCAACGTTCCAGAGATGTATGATGGTGATATTCTCGGATATGATTGAAGACTCAATCGAGGGATTCATGGATGATTTTTCGGTCTATGGATAGAGTTTCGACCAATGCACTGACAACTTGGCAAATGTTTTGAGAAGATGCGAGGAAACAAACTTGGTTCTGAATAGGGAAAAATGTCATTTCATGGCAACTGAAGGGATTATCCTTGGGCATCACATCTCTTGTCAAGGCATTGAGGTGGATAGAGCAAAGGTAGAGATCATTGAAAAATTACCACCACCTACAACTGTCAAAGCAATAAGAAGCTTTCTTAGACACGTGGGTTTTTATAGAAGATTTATCAAAGATTTCTCCAAAATAGCTAAGCCTTTATGTTCTTTATTAGAGAAAAATAAAAATCTTGTATTCGACGACATTTGTCTGGATGCATTTGCAACAATAAAGACAAAGTTGGTGCAAGCTCCAATTGTCGTCGCACTGGATTGGACGCAACCATTCGAGTTAATGTGCGATGCTAGCGACTTCGTTGTAGGAGTTGTTCTCGGACAAAGGAAAGAAAAGGTATTTCATGCTATCTACTATGCTAGTAAAACACTAACTGAAACGCAGGTTCATTACACCACAACTGAAAAAGAGTTACTAGTAGTGGTCTTTGCATTTGACAAGTTCTGCTTTTATCTTGTCGACGAAAAGACTACAGTCTACACGGATCACTCATCTTTGAGATACCTTTTTAACAAAAAAGATGCTAAACCTAGATTCATTAGATGGATCCTACTCCTTCAAGAGTTTGATGTTGAAATCAAAGATAGGAAGGGATCAGAGAGTCAGGTAGCTAACCATTTGTCTCGACTGGAAAGTGGGAGCGAAGATGGACAATAGACCCAGATTGTCGATGCATTTCCTGACAAGAAATTATTCACTGTTGACACATCGCCATGGTATGATGATGTAGTCAATTATCTTGTGTGTGGAAAGCTACCCATGAGTGCAACTAGTCATAAAAAAATCAGGTTCATACGCGATGCTGCTAAATATCATTGGCAAGAGCTATACCTATTCATGGTATGCGCTGATAATATAATTCACCATTGTGTTCCTAAAGAAGAAATGATGTCAATACTGCGACATTGTCACGAAGACCTTTACGGAGGTAATTTTGGTGGAATAAGGACTGCTGCAAAGGTCTTGCAATTCGGATTCTATTGGCCCAATTAGTTTTGAGATGCTCACAATTTTGTGCAACAGTGTGATCATTGTCAACGTACTAGTTCCATTTCTCATCGCAATAAGATGCTCCAACAATCTATCATGGAGGTAGAACTTTTCGATTTTTAAGGTATCATTTCCAAACTATTTTGGAAATATGTATATACTAGTAGCTGTTGACTAACTTCCAAGTGGATTGAAGCTATTGCGGTACCAAAAGACGATGCTTGCACAGTATTGAAATTCTTTCACACGTATATTCTCACACGATTTGGAACACCGCGAGCATTGATTAGTGACCAAGGCACTCATTTCTATAATAACCAGGTGGCCAATGCATTGAAACGATATGGTGTGAAGCATCGAATGGCCACCGTATATCACCCACAAACTAATGGTTAGATTGAAGTCTCTAATCGACAAATTAAAGGAATACTTGAAAAGGTGGTTAACCCATCTAGGAAAGACTGGTCTATGCGGTTACCTGATGCATTGTGGGCACTTCGCACCGCTTACAAAACTCCCTTGGGGATGTCGCCATATCAGCTAGTATTTGGAAAGTTATGTCACCTAACTATCGAGCTGGAACATAAAGCCATGTGGGCAATTACGTAGGTAAATTTAAATTATGACGCAACTGGTAAGAAAAGAATGTTGGGCATCACAGAATTAGAGGAGATCCGATGCCAAGCCTATGAGAATGCGACAATATACAAGGAAAAGATGAAAAATGGCACGATAACCTCATATTGCATCGACAATTTCATCCTGGGCAGTTGGTACTCCTATTTAACTCACTTTTGAAACTGCACCCAGGAAAATTGTGATCAAGGTGGTTTTGTCCATTCCGAGTTGTTGAAGCATTCCCTAGTGATGCGATGATAATAGAGAACTTACAGGATGGCCAATAATTTAAAGTGAATGGTCAGCCTCTCAAACACTACGTCATCTCAAATGTCCACGAACAAGACAAAACTGTCAACCTGGTGATATTTAAATAATGTCGATGCATTCATTCATTTTCTTTTATTTGCTTTACTTCTGTTTGTATTGTTTCAGATTCTTAGAGAAATAAAAATCCTCTTTTTTCGATGCATAGAAGCACATTATGTCGGCACATTCTACGATGAGTCAGCATTACTTTTTAGGCGAGAATTGTGTCGATTGATTTCATTTCATCCCATCCATTGGATTAAACTGAAACAGTATGATCTGCAGCCTGGCAATTAATGGATGCAGACGTATTGTTTCCTCATTTTTTTCCACTCATTGCACCTAGGTTATATAATCCCCCATTGTAGTTACCTTTCTTCCTCACAATCGCCATTGTTCCTGCAACCATCTCCTTAATCCATTTGTAGTTTCTTTCTCTTCTCTTCCGAAGCAATATCCTTCTGCAACTCTTATTTATTTTTTTCTTCCAATCATGGCTAAGACTCGCCCTTTCTACACAGTTTAAATGAGGATAGCCTCACTGAGATGATGATCGACCTTTGCATCGACAATGCCACATGGACGGGCAATGGATTCCATAATTTCACAATGCATAGACGTTACCTGATGACCTTCTGCAAGGTATGGTTTCACTTTGTTAATAGTCGAGTGATGCCTTCTACCCGTAGTACTATGGCCACTCTGGACTGTATGTGTTTGTTACATTCCATCTCGCATCATCGTTGCATCGACATTGGTGAGCTAATACATGCTCAAATTACGGAGGCAGTGGGGAAGCAGACTGGTATTATCCCTTTCCCATCTCTTAATATGCTTCTTTGCTAGCATAAGGTTATTGTGCCAAGAGAGGATGAGGAAGTCGTGGATAATAAAGGCCCAATTAATGACATTTCCGTCAAGATGATGACAAAGGGCCAGGACACACCGATGGCCATAGTGACTTCCAAGAAAAAGGTAAAAAGAAGAGACAAATCCAATGCGCAGACAATGACACAAATGACAGAAAAACTGGCCCTAATGGAGTCACACTTGGAACACCTCGACAGACGGTCTATCCACACTGATAGTATAGTGGATGACATGGACTTCTGGCTTCATAAATTCTATGCATATACCAAGGCGTGGAATGAGGCTTTTGTCGCTGCATTACGCCAAATTAGTCAACCCGCACTTCCAGACTTCCCGTAATTTTCGACCATCTATCGCCCAATGCAATATTCCTTATCCGAACAACCTACTCCTGATGGTGGGCCCGCCCTTGTACCCACTCACATCCATGTTTCTGATGATGACAACGATGGAGATCACTCGTCAGATGATGATGTGTTGTATCGTAGCATTGCTCATTTTGTTGAAAATGAGCTCTCAAATAGCCTAGGGACGAATGTGGCGGAAAAAGAGGCTGTGCTGAATGAAGATGTCGTTACAGTCGGATACGCTGACATTGGCCCAATTGAACCTACTCAACCTGAGGAAGAAGAGGTAAATCAGGATGATCATGCCAAGAAGGATTAAGAACAAGAGGATGAAGAGAAGGATGAAGCAAAGGATGACGAACACATTGGCACCGAACCTGCCTTAGTGCTTGACGAGAAGGAACCTGATATCCCTACAACGATCATTGAGGATGTTGTGGGAGTATCAAGCTCAGAGAAGACTCCACTTGTTGTGAGTCAGGCAGAGGTAGTCACCAGCATTACCGAAGAACCTAATATGTTAGCAATTTTGCCTTATGTGGCTCCGCTGGATGAAATCCATCCATCCGATGTGACTATTAATGAGGCCACCACCCAACCTACTAAAGAGGAGCAGTCCACCGATCTGGTTGGTTTGAGGGATAAGAAGAGGGAGCAACACAAAGATAAGAAAAAGAGAAAATACCATGATGAGGAAGAGCGTCCGAAAAAGAAAAAGAAGAAAACAAAAGCAGCCTCTGTATCGGCTGCTGCTGAATAAGTTGGTACATCCCTTTTTAGTTAGCATTCTTGCGTTATATTGTGCCTGCATTTTTATTGCCACTACATTCTTCTTAGTATAGCGCATTATCATTGCATTTCCATACATTTTGTATAACTGTTGTCAGTGTATTGTAGATAATGCATACTTAAGTTTGGGGGGGAATTAATTTGATTTGGAAATGTAACTACATCTTCTTATTTGATTTTTATTTTTCTTCAGTAATGAAAAATTGACAAATTTCAACAAAAATATGACCATAATTTTTATTTTAATGCGTAATTCTTGAATTGTTTGAATGCTGAAGTGGAAATTGGATGAGTATGAATGAATGGTGAATCTACTATTTTGGAATGAATGATTGAAATTGTTTTAGTAATGAATGTATAGTGTTGATGTTTGAATCTTGCACTCACTAACCAGAACAACGACATTGTATGAATAAAAGACACTTCAATATGAGTGCATCGTTATTCTTATGGGGGAACACTCCGCTGCAGTTAAAGAAAAGAAAACTTATCTAGCCAAAGGCTGTATCTGCAAGAGTCTGTGTCGACGTAATTACATACCTCCTGGGGGTTTGTTGCACCCCATCGTTACTGCCCAGGAATAAAGGTAGAGTAATGCAATGATATCTCTCAATCACTTGAAAAACAAAAATGAGAAAAAGAAGAAAGAAAAGAAAAAGAGAATAAATTGCTGAAATGGTTCAAGGAAGGATAAGATTCAATGCATGATACTGACATTGATGAAGTTGCAATTTTAGTTGTTCATACTTATAAATTGTCGATGCATCATTCTATTATATGAATGCAATTCGAACATTAGAAATTTAGAGAATTCAAGGTGTGTGAATAAAGATTGTGGTGACATTTCTAATTGTTACTTGTTAATTTTTATTTATTTGAGGACAAGTAAAAACTCAAGTTTGGGGGTCTGATGGTATTACAAATGACATAGATTTTTGTCCCAATTTAGGGTTTAAATTGTCCCTTTTGTTGTTAATTTAGCAGACATCATTAGCATTTTATACTTAGTTTACTTGTTTTCCAATTCATTGTTAGATAGTTTGAATTCTTGTTATTTTCACATATTTTTGTACTAATGTCAACGCAAGCAATCGATATATTGTGTCTTAATATTGTCAGCACAGGAACCCAGTCTAGGAACGGAATATTGGACAATTGCAGCCACAAGATCAGTTGAACATTGCGACCATGAAATGTCACCGCATTGAAACTGAACCTCAATTGAAAGGAGTCAAGCTGAATTCACAACAGGAAGCACCAGACCCAAGAATTTCACAGATGTCGCCATAATTATTCTTTCAGAATGCGTCCAGTGATACAACGATAATCTACAAATCTCTAAAGAGCACACTAGAACTGCGTGAGTGCACAGCTATAATTTAACTAATTTTGACAACTGCAAGATCTAGATCTGGATCTGAAAATGAAGGTTGAATCCTGCAACATTTTAGAGGTTATAGATAGAAGAATAAAGAAGGAAGAACACATCAAGAGAAAAGGGGATTTAATTCTAGAAATTCTGTTTGAATTGAAGATTTGAGCTGGAATCGGTGAACTGATGAAGCAAGCCTGCAACTCCTTCTGACGAGAAGTGCTAGATGCCAAGCAAGAGGCACAATTAGGGAGTAAGCCTAGTAGTCTAGAGATAGTAAACTTCGTTGTACTTGTTAATTCATCTTAAATGATAATGAATTCTGATGATGTTAAATGAATACGAGAGTATATTTTAATGTTATATCATTTTGATTCTTACTTTACATTGCTTATCCGTTTATTCTTGGATTTAACCGCTCTAAACACAAAAGTGAAATTGCAGTACACCAACATCGAGAGATGCGGTGACAGGTTAGATTAACAAGTGGGTTAGGTGAGAGATACTCGGGATTGGGACAGACTCCAGTTACTTGCTCTTGGATACACATCATTGCTCGCACCGAGAGGTGGAGTAGTGTATTTGAGTCAGGATTAAGTAGGGAGCTATTATGAGTAAGAACTCGAAGGGACTTCATTGCTGCGACAATTCATCTATACTCTACCTTGTCGATGCATCCAGCGTTGCAACCTGTAGAATCAGTGAACCACTTCCACCCTTTTACACTTGATCACTTTTATATTTCCTGCATTTAAATTTTTAGCACTCAATACTCAACACATTTTGATTTATTTCAGTACACTAACATTTAACCTCTGATATTTAACTCTAATTTCGTTGACAGTAATGATTATTTTAGTGTGCAGATATGGCATAATTGTGCTGACATCCTTACTCGCATTACACTGATTTTTAATATTGATTGCTCCGACATTAAAACATCGGGAACCATTTCCTCGTGGGATCGATATCCGTTAGCTCTGTCTATCAATTATACTTGCATCGACGTGTGTACACTTGCACAATCATTGTGTCGTAAGAACATCGATCACACCTCAACTCCTTAATATGAATCGAATTATGAAATATTATATTTCAATGGGATATGAGATAACATCAAATCTTGAGCATGAAAATCTAAATGAGTATTAGCCAAATAATTAAGGGAATATGTATAGATAATAATGTGTGAATTTGTTCTGTTGATAAATACAATATAAAATAGATGGGATTGGCATGTAGCCATTGTTGTTTCTGTTGATATTGTGAATTAATTTAAATAATCATTGTAAAACTATATATTTTTTCATATTCCATTATATTAATGAAGTCTTAGTTTTCCAATCATCAGCTTTTCGAAGTGGACTCAAAATGCAACCAAACCGAAATAATATCAACCTTCTTACCAATTCCATTTATGACATTTCTGCAAAACATCTCTAATAATTACACCCATTGTCCTAGTATGAGATTTTTGTAAGAAAGATCCAGTACTGTTTACTGTCAGCCACCCTACTTGTGGGGTACTCCATTTCCCCTTATTTCATGCCTTAATTGCCTTCATCTAAATCCCTTCTTTTAAATCCTTGCATCCAAAATTACTAGTGAAGTTTCCCTTATTTTAAAAGACCAATTCATGGAATCATTACCTCTTAATTGATAAAGCTTTATCATTTGAAAATTACTTTATTCATCATCAATAAAGAATAATGAGTCATTTGTAAAGAAAAGATGGGACAGACAAAGAAGATTTAACTTGACATAATCGAGATATTTTACTATGTTTTCGAAGAAAAATGAAGTTACTTTGCAGTATTTTGTTTTCTTAAACAAATTGAAATCAAACCATGACTTCAGATCCATTTAGTTCTTTGGTTTTTTTTAAGAAATTGAATTCAGACTATCTAGATCGAGGCCAGACTTAAAGTATGTTCGGATCCTTAAAGAAATTCTTGACCACTTCTATTATTCTTAGGCCATCGAGTGACCGCCTCTAGGCATACCAACGTCCAGACTGTGAATATTACAACAAAAGATGTAAGAACGAGTTAGTTTCTGGAAGTATTTAAGTCAGGTTATAATATAGTTAAAACGAAGTAGGTGAGTACTCTAAGGATCGTACCCAAGGGAGGCGAAGACTAAATTAACTTTAACCTAAAGGTAAATAGATCTAATTAGTACTATAAATAAATCATATTACGATTAAACATAAAAAAAGGTTTTTAGGTTTTTATAATAAAGAAATAAAAATTGCATAAATAAAAAGAACTTTGTATTACTGAAATATAAACTTAACCAAATATTAACATGAGTGGTTAGCCTTAAAAATTAAAAATAAAAATATTCAAAGAGAAAAAGAAGAGTAGAAAACTTCATAAAAAAAGCTTTCGTGTGTGAGAAAAATCGTAAAAGAAGAGTGAAAAGTCACAAAAGTAGAAAAACTCGTTCATTAGTGCATAAAAACTCGTAAGCTAACTAAAGGTACTATTTCATGTTTAGATTTCTTACAAGGAGAGAGAAAAAAGGTAAGGGAAGGAGAAATAAGGTGGTGAATAGGTAAGAGTCATTAAAGAGGAAGAATAGGGATCAATACGATGTGCCAAACCATTTTCGTGTATGTAATCCTCTTTATGCTTACTGTATTTCTATATTCCGTACATGTCCTAAGCCTCAGAACGTTACAAGCCCAAAAGTCCTATATGAGCTGAATATTTCTATGCATGAATGGACATCATATTGATCAATCGCATAAAAGACTGTTTGTATTCTACTACGATAATTAAAGTACTTGTATAAATTATTGACGGACTCTTACAGATGAGACTCTTAATACTTGTATACTTCATAACATACTTCATTTAGATATTTGTAGTTAAAAGTGGTTAATCATTTATTCATCATGCTAAAAGTGTTAATAAAAATAAAATGCCTTAGATATGTGCTCTATAGTGAATACTAGTATAATACATGCTCAAGTGTCCTTTTTTCTTTTAGTTGTTTCTTATTTTGATTACTTGAGGACAAGTAATGGTTTAAGTGTTGGGGAGTTTGAACTGCCGTAATTTGACTTAGTAGACTAAACTAATTTTCACACTTTAGAAGCTTGAAATTAAGTATTATTTTTAAATTTTACTTAGGATTTAATCGTTTTTAATAGAGTAAATAAAATGTGCAAAAAGTGAAAAATTTAGTCTTTTATTAACCTCATGATCGATTGAGGCCTAAAGGTTGACTTACGTACCTAGTAAGTGTGGTGGAGACCATTAGAAGGTGATCCATATCGAGACTAATCGCTATGTCATGTCACGAGACAACAAATGTCGCTACTTAGGGACCGTAATAAGAGAATCATGGAGTTGCCTTTTATGCCAGGAAAAAGCATGAGGATGTCGCGACAAACCCCTAAAAACATCCTTGAAGGAGTATACTGATTACTATGTCGCGACATAAGACTTGGTGTGTTGCAACATCGACCATTGGACGCGGAAGAACACCGATTGTGGGGCTTTTTGGCATTCACAATGCAACTTTAAACCTAAGAACGGCAGCTGACTAGGGCTGAACACTACAACCATCAAAATGCTATAAATAGACCCCTTGAGTACTCATTGCACAGACAGCATTTCCTTAGTTAATTTTTTTCTTAGATTTAAGGCTTAGCTTATTTCTTTCTTAGGTTTAGTTTTTTTTTTTGTTATTTTGTTCTTTGAAGACTCGATTTGTAGACGTGCACAGATGCTTGGGAATTATTTCAAGATCTAAATACAAATAGGGATTCTTCTTATTCTATATAATTTCAATTCAACCTTCATGTATACTATTTATATTCATTTTATATTGTTTTATAAAACCATGAGGAACTAATCCCTTTATGGAGGATTAATGAAAGTTTGAAGATAATTTGTCGATATAGACTATAGTGCATTATCATTGTTCTACTTCTTTAATTTTCTTAAAACTACATCGACAAATTATCTTCAAACTTTCATTACATTTTCTTATAATTTGCTTTGACATATTGCAGTATAGTCTCATAATCCTCCATAAAGGGATTAGTTCCTCATGGTTTTATAAAACAATATAAAATGAATATAAATAGTATACATGAAGGTTGAATTGAAATTATATAGAATAAGAAGAATCCCTGATTTGTATTTAGATCTTGAAATAATTCCCAAGCATCTGTGCACGTCTACAAATCGAGTCTTCAAAGAACAAAATAACAAAAAAAAAACTAAACCTAAGAAATAAATAAGCTAAGCCTTAAATCTAAGAAAAAAATTAACTAAGGAAATGCTGTCTGTGCAATGAGTACTCAAGGGGTCTATTTATAGCATTTTGATGGTTGTAGTGTTCAGCCCTAGTCAGCTGATGTTCTTAGGTTTAAAGTTGCATTGTGAATGCCAAAAAGCCCCACAATCGGTGTTCTTCCGCGTCCAGTGGTCGATGTTGCAACACACCAAGTCTTATGTCGCGACATAGTAATCAGTATACTCCTTCAAGGATGTTTTTAGGGGTTTGTCGCGACATCCTCATGCATTTTCCTGGCATAAAAGGCAACTCCATGATTCTCTTATTACGGTCCCTAAGTAGCGACATTTGTTGTCTCGTGACATGACATAGCGATTAGTCTCGATATGGATCACCTTCTAATGGTCTCCACCACACTTACTAGGTACGTAAGTCAACCTTTAGGCCTCAATCGATCATGAGGTTAATAAAAGACTAAATTTTTCACTTCTTGCACATTTTATTTACTCTATTAAAAACGATTAAATCCTAAGTAAAATTTAAAAATAATACTTAATTTCAAGCTTCTAAAGTGTGAAAATTAGTTTAGTCTACTAAGTCAAATTACGGCAGATCAAACTCCCCAACACTTAAACCATTACTTGTCCTCAAGTAATCAAAATAAGAAACAACTAAAAGAAAAAAGGACACTTGAGCATGTATTATACTAGTATTCATTATAGAGCACATATCTAAGGCATTTTATTTTTATTAACACTTTTAGCATGATGAATAAATGATTAACCACTTTTAACTACAAATATCTAAATGAAGTATGTTATGAAGTATACAAGTATTAAGAGTCTCATCTGTAAGAGTCCGTCAATAATTTATACAAGTACTTTAATTATCGTAGTAGAATACAAACAGTCTTTTATGCGATTGATCAATATGATGTCCATTCATGCATAGAAATATTCAGCTCACATAGGACTTTTGGGCTTGTACCGTTCTGAGGCTTAGGACAAGTACGGAATACAGAAATACAGTAAGCATAAAGAGGATTACATACACGAAAATAGTTTGGCACATCGTATTGATCCCTATTCTTCCCCTTTAATGACTCTTACCTATTCACCACCTTATTTCTCCTTCCCTCACCTTTTTTCTCTCTCCTTGTAAGAAATCTAAACATGAAATAGTACTTTTAGTTAGCTTACGAGTTTTTATGCATTAATGAACGAGTTTTTCTACTTTTGTGACTTTTCACTCTTCTTTTACGATTTTTCTCACACACGAAAGCTTTTTTTATGAAGTTTTCTACTCTTCTTTTTCTCTTTGAATATTTTTATTTTTAATTTTTAAGGCTAACCACTCATGTTAATATTTGGTTAAGTTTATATTTCAGTAATACAAAGTTCTTTTTATTTATGCAATTTTTATTTCTTTATTATAAAAACCTAAAAACCTTTTTTATGTTTAATTGTAATATGATTTATTTATAGTACTAATTAGATCTATTTACCTTTAGGTTAAAGTTAATTTAGTCTTCGCCTCCCTTGGGTATGATCCTCAGAGTACTCACCTACTTCGTTTTAACTATATTATAACCTGACTTAAATACTTCCAGAAACCAACTCGTTTTTACATCTTTTGTTGTAATATTCACAGTCTGGACGTTGGTACACCTAGAGGCGGTCACTCGATGGCCTAAGAATAATAGAAGTGGTCAAGAATTTCTTTAAGGATCCGAACATACTTTAAGTCTGGCCCCGATCTAGATAGTCTGAATTCAATTTCTTAAAAAAAACCAAAGAACTAAATGGATCTGAAGTCATGGTTTGATTTCAATTTGTTTAAGAAAACAAAATACTGCAAAGTAACTTCATTTTTCTTCGAAAACATAGTAAAATATCTCGATTATGTCAAGTTAAATCTTCTTTGTCTGTCCCATCTTTTCTTTACAAATGACTCATTATTCTTTATTGATGATGAATAAAGTAATTTTCAAATGATAAAGCTTTATCAATTAAGAGGTAATGATTCCATGAATTGGTCTTTTAAAATAAGGGAAACTTCACTAGTAATTTTGGATGCAAGGATTTAAAAGAAGGGATTTAGATGAAGGCAATTAAGGCATGAAATAAGGGGAAATGGAGTACCCCACAAGTAGGGTGGCTGACAGTAAACAGTACTGGATCTTTCTTACAAAAATCTCATACTAGGACAATGGGTGTAATTATTAGAGATGTTTTGCAGAAATGTCATAAATGGAATTGGTAAGAAGGTTGATATTATTTCGGTTTGGTTGCATTTTGAGTCCACTTCGAAAAGCTGATGATTGGAAAACTAAGACTTCATTAATATAATGGAATATGAAAAAATATATAGTTTTACAATGATTATTTAAATTAATTCACAATATCAACAGAAACAACAATGGCTACATGCCAATCCCATCTATTTTATATTGTATTTATCAACAGAACAAATTCACACATTATTATCTATACATATTCCCTTAATTATTTGGCTAATACTCATTTAGATTTTCATGCTCAAGATTTGATGTTATCTCATATCCCATTGAAATATAATATTTCATAATTCAATTCATATTAAGGAGTTGAGGTGTGATCGATGTTCTTACGACACAATGATTGTGCAAGTGTACACACGTCGATGCAAGTATAATTGATAGACAGAGCTAATGGATATCGATCCCATGAGGAAATGGTTCCCGATGTTTTAATGTCGGAGCAATCAATATTAAAAATCAGTGTAATGCGAGTAAGGATGTCAGCACAATTATGTCAGATCTGCACACTAAAATAATCATTACTGTCAACGAAATTAGAGTTAAATATCAGAGGTTAAATGTTAGTGTACTGAAATAAATCAAAATGTGTTGAGTATTGAGTGCTAAAAATTTAAATGCAGGAATATAAAAGTGATCAAGTGTAAATGGGTGGAAGTGGTTCACTGATTCTACAGGTTGCAACGCTGGATGCGTCGACAAGGTAGAGTATAGATGAATTGTCGCAGCAATGAAGTCCCTTCGAGTTCTTACTCATAATAGCTCCCTACTTAATCTTGACTCAAATACACTACTCCACCTCTCGGTACGAGCAATGATGTGTATCCAAGAGCAAGTAACTAGAGTCTGTCCCAGTCCCGAGTATCTCTCGCCTAACCCACTTGTTAATCTAACCTGTCACCACATCTCTCGATGTCGGTGTACTGCAATTTCACTTTTGTGTTTAGAGCGGTTAAATCCAAGAATAAACGGATAAGCAATGTAAAGTAAGAATCAAAATGATATAACATTAAAATATACTCTCGTATTCATTTAACATCATCAGAATTCATTATCATTTAAGAAGAATTAACAAGTACAACGAAGTTTACTATCTCTAGACTACTAGGCTTACTCCCTAATTGTTCCTCTTGCTTAGCATCTAGCACTTCTCGTCAGAAGGAGTTGCAGGCTTGCTTCATCAGTTCACCGATTCCAGCTCAAATCTTCAATTCAAACAGAATTTCTAGAATTAAATCCCCTTTTCTCTTGATGTGTTCTTCCTTCTTTATTCTTCTATCTATAACCTCGAAAATGTTGCAGGATTCAACCTTCATTTTCAGATCCAGATCTAGATCTTGCAGTTGTCAAAATTAGTTAAATTATAGCTGTGCACTCACGCAGTTCTAGTGTGCTCTTTGAGATTTGTAGATTATCGTTGTATCACTGGACGCATTCTGAAAGAATAATTATGGCGACATCTGTGAAATTCTTGGGTCTGGTGCTTCCTGTTGTGAATTCAGCTTGATTCCTTTCAATTGAGGTTCAGTTTCAATGCGGCGACATTTCATGGTCGCAATGTTCAACTGATCTTGTGGCTGCAATTGTCCAATATTCCGTTCCTAGACTGGGTTCCTGTGCTGACAATATTAAGACACAATATATCGATTGCTTGCGTTGACATTAGTACAAAAATATGTGAAAATAACAAGAATTCAAACTATCTAACAATGAATTGGAAAACAAGTAAACTAAGTATAAAATGCTAATGATGTCTGCTAAATTAACAACAAAAGGGACAATTTAAACCCTAAATTGGGACAAAAATCTATGTCATTTGTAATACCATCAGACCCCCAAACTTGAGTTTTTACTTGTCCTCAAATAAATAAAAATTAACAAGTAACAATTAGAAATGTCACCACAATTTTTATTCACACACCTTGAATTCTCTAAATTTCTAATGTTCGAATTGCATTCATATAATAGAATGATGCATCAACAATTTATAAGTATGAACAACTAAAATTGCAACTTCATCAATGTCAGTATCATGCATTGAATCTTATCCTTCCTTGAACCATTTCAACAATTTATTCTCTTTTTCTTTTCTTTCTTCTTTTTCTCATTTTTGTTTTTCAAGTGATTGAGAGATATCATTGCATTACTCTACCTTTATTCCTAGGCAGTAACGATGGGGTGCAACAAACCCCCAGGAGGTATGTAATTACGTCGACACAGACTCTTGCAGATACAGCCTTTGGCTAGATAAGTTTTCTTTTCTTTAACTGCAGCGGAGTGTTCCCCCATAAGAATAACGATGCACTCATATTGAAGTGTCTTTTATTCATACAATGTCGCTGTTCTGGTCAGTGAGTGCAAGATTCAAACATCAACACTATACATTCATTACTAAAACAATTTCAATCATTCATTCCAAAATAGTAGATTCACCATTCATTCATACTCATCCAATTTCCACATCAGCATTCAAACAATTCAAGAATTACGCATTAAAATAAAAATTATGGTCATATTTTTGTTGAAATTTGTCAATTTTTCATTACTGAAGAAAAATAAAAATCAAATAAGAAGATGTAGTTGCATTTCCAAATCAAATTAATTCCCCCCCAAACTTAAGTCTGCATTATCTCCAATACACTGACAACAGTTATACAAAATGTATGGAAATGCAATGATAATGCGCTATACTAAGAAGAATGTAGTGGCAATAAAAATGCAGGCACAATATAACGCAAGAATGCTAACTAAAAAGGGATGTACCAACTTATTCAGCAGCAGCCGATATAGAGGCTGCTTTTGTTTTCTTCTTTTTCTTTTTCGGACGCTCCTCCTCATCATGGTGTTTTCTCTTTTTCTTATCTTTGTGTTGCTCCCTCTTCTTATCCCTCAAACCAACTAGATCGGTGGACTGCTCTTCTTTAGTAGGTTGGGTGGTGGCCTCATCAATAGTCACATCGGATGGATGGATTTCATCTAGCGGAGCCACATAAGGTAAAATTGCTAATAGATTAGGTTCTTCGGTAATGCTGGTGACTACCTCTGCCTGACTCACAACAAGTGGAGTCTTCTCTGAGCTTGATACTCTCACAACATCCTCAATGATCGTTGTAGGGATATCAGGTTCCTTCTCGTCACGCACTAAGGCAGGTTCGGTGTCAATGTGTTCGTCATCCTTTGCTTCATCCTTCTCTTCATCCTCTTGTTCTTAATCCTTCTTGGCATGATCATCCTGATTTACCTCTTCTTCCTCAGGTTGAGTAGGTTCAATTGGGCCAATGTTAGCGTATCCGACTGTAACGACATCTTCATTCAGCACAGCCTCCTTTTCCGCCACATTCGCCCCTAGGCTATTTGAGAGCTCATTTTCAAAAAAATGAGCAATGCTACGATACAACACATCATCATCTGACGAGTGATCTCCATCGTTGTCATCATCAGAAACATGGATGTGAGTGGGTACAAGGGCGGGCCCACCATTAGGAGTAGGTTGTTCGGATAAGGAATATTGCATTGGGCGATAGATGGTCGAAAATTACGCGAAGTCTGGAAGTGCGGGTTGACTGATTTGGCGTAATGCAACGACAAAAGCCTCATTCCACGCCTTGGTATATGCATAGAATTTATGAAGCCAGAAGTCCATGTCATCCACTATACTATCAGTGTGGATAGACCGTCTGTCGAGGTGTTCCAAGTGTGACTCCATCAGGGCCAGTTTTTCTGTCATTTGTGTCATTGTCAGCACATTAGATTTGTCAACCTTCTTTTTACCTTTTTCTTGGAAGTCACTATGGCCATCGGTGTGTCCTGGCCCTTTGTCATAATCTTGACGGAAATGTCATTAATTGGGCCTTTATTATCCACGACTTCCTCATCCTCTCTTGGCACAATAACCTTATGCTAGCAAAGAAGCATATTAAGAGATGGGAAAGGGATAATACCAGTCTGCTTCCCCGCTGCCTCCGTAATCTGAGCATGTATTAGCTCACCAATGTCGATACGACGATGATGCGAGATGGAATGTAACAAACACATACAGTCCAGAGTGGCCATAGTACTACGGGTAGAAGGCATCACTCGACTATTAACAAAGTGAAACCATACCTTCCAGAAGGTCATCAGGTTACGTCTATGCATTGTGAATTATGGAATCCATTGCCCGTCCATGTGGCATTGTCGATGCAAAGGTCGATCATCATCTCAGTGAGACTATCCTCATTTAAACTGTGTAGAAAGGGCGAGTCTTAGCCATGATTGGAAGAAAAAATAAATAAGAGTTGCAGAAGGATATTGCTTCGGAAGAGAAGAGAAAGAAACTACAAATGGATTGAGGAGATGGTTGCAGGAACAATGGCGATTGTGAGGAAGAAAGGTAACTACAATGGGGGATTATATAACCTAGGTGCAATGAGTGGAAAAAATGAGGAAACATTACGTCTGCATCCATTAATTACCAGGCTGCAGATCATACTGTTTCAGTTTAATCCAATGGATGGGATGAAATGAAATCAATCGACACAATTCTCGTCTAAAAAGTAATGCTGACTCATCGTAGAATGTGCCGACATAATATGCTTCTATGCATCGAAAAAAGAGGATTTTTATTTCTCTAAGAATCTGAAACAATACAAATAGAAGTAAAGCAAATAAAAGAAAATGAATGAATGCATTGATATTATTTAAATATCACCAGGTTGACAGTTTCGTCTTGTTCGCGGACATCTGAGATGACGTAGTGTTTGAAACGCTGACCATTCACTTTAAATTATTGGCCATCCTGTAAGTTCTCTATTGTCATCGCATCGCTAGGGAATGCTTCGACAACTCGAAATGGACAAAACCACCTTGATCACAATTTTCCTGGGTGCAGTTTCAAAAGTGAGTTAAATAGGAGTACCAACTGCCTAGGATGTAATTGTCGATGCAATATGAGGTTATCGTGCCATTTTTCATCTTTTCCTTGTATATTGTCGCATTCTCATAGGCTTGGCATCGGATCTCCTCTAATTCTGTGATGCCCAACATTCTTTTCTTACCAGTTGCGTCATAATTTAAATTTACCTACGTAATTGCCCACATGGCTTTATGTTCCAGCTCGATAGGTAGGTGACATAACTTTCCAAATACTAGCTGATATGGCGACATCCCCAAGGGAGTTTTGTAAGCGGTGCGAAGTGCCCACAATGCATCAGGTAACCGCATAGACCAGTCTTTCCTAGATGGGTTAACCACCTTTTCAAGTATTCCTTTAATTTGTCGATTAGAGACTTCGGTCTAACCATTAGTTTGTGGGTGATATGCGGTGGCCATTCGATGCTTCACACCATATCGTTTCAATGCATTGGCCACCTGGTTATTATAGAAATGAGTGCCTTGGTCACTAATCAATGCTCGCGGTGTTCCAAATCGTGTGAGAATATACGTGTGAAAGAATTTCAATACTGTGGAAGCATCGTCTTTTGGTACCGCAATAGCTTCAATCCACTTGGAAGTGTAGTCAACAGCTACTAGTATATACATATTTCCAAAATAGTTTGGAAATGATACCTTAAAAATCGAAAAGTTCTACCTCCATGATAGATTGTTGGAGTATCTTATTGCGATGAGAAATGGAACCAGTACGTTGACAATGATCACACTGTTGCACAAAATTGTGAGCATCTCAAAACTAATTGGGCCAATAGAATTCGAATTGCAAGACCTTTGCAGCAGTCCTTATTCCACCAAAATGACCTTCGTAAAGGTCTTCGTGACAATGTCGCAGTATTGACATCATTTCTTCTTTAGGAACACAATGGTGAATTATATTATCAGCGCATACCATGAATAGGTATAGCTCTTGCCAATGATATTTAGCAGCATCGCGTATGAACCTGATTTTTTTATGACTATTTGCACTCATGGGTAGCTTTCCACACACAAGATAATTGACTACATCAGCATACCATGGCGACTTGTCAACAGTGAATAATTTCTCGTCAGGAAATGCTTCGACAATCTGGGTCTATTGTCCATCTTCGCTCCCACTTTCCAGTCGAGACAAATGGTTAGCTACCTGACTCTCTGATCCCTTCCTATCTTTGATTTCAACATCAAACTCTTGAAGGAGTAGGATCCATCTAATGAATCTAGGTTTAGCATCTTTTTTGTTAAAAAGGTATCTCAAAGATGAGTGATCCGTGTAGACTGTAGTCTTTTCGTCGACAAGATAAAAGCAGAACTTGTCAAATGCAAAGACCACTACTAGTAACTCTTTTTCAGTTGTGGTGTAATGAACCTGCGTTTCAGTTAGTGTTTTACTAGCATAGTAGATAGCATGAAATACCTTTTCGTTCCTTTGTCCGAGAACAACTCCTACAGCGAAGTCGCTAGCGTCGCACATTAACTCGAATGGTTGCGTCCAATCCAGTGCGACGACAATTGGAGCTTGCACCAACTTTGTCTTTATTGTTGCAAATGCATCCAGACAGATGTCGTCGAATACAAGATTTTTATTTTTCTCTAATAAAGAACATAAAGGTTTAGCTATCTTGGAGAAACCTTTGATAAATCTTCTATAAAAGCCCACGTGTATAAGAAAGCTTCTTATTGCTTTGACAGTTGTAGGTGGTGGTAATTTTTCAATGATCTCTACCTTTGCTCTATCCACCTCAATGCCTTGACAAGAGATGTGATGCCCAAGGACAATCCCTTCAGTTGCCATGAAATGACATTTTTCCCTATTCAGAACCAAGTTTGTTTCCTCGCATCTTCTCAAAACATTTGCCAAGTTATCGGTGCATTGGTCGAAACTCTATCCATAGACTGAAAAATCATCCATGAATCCCTCGATTGAGTCTTCAATCATATCCGAGAATATCACCATCATACATCTCTGGAACGTTGCTGGTGCATTACACAAGCCAAATGGCATCCGTCGAAAAGCAAAAGTCCCAAAAGTGCATGTAAATGTGGTTTTTGCTTGATCTTCTGGTGCAATATCTATTTGGTTATGTCCAGAGTAGCCATCCAAGAAGCAATAATAGGCTTTACCAGCTAGCCTATCTAACATTTGATCGATGAAAGGTAGCGGGAAATGATCCTTCTTTGTGGCCGCAATCAACCGTTGGTAATCCATACACACACGCCATCCAGCTGCGATGTGAGTAGGGATTAACTCATTTTTATCGTTGGTCACAACGGTAAAACCACTTTTTTAGAAACACATTGAACGAGGCTTACCCAATTGCTGTCAGAAATAGGGTATGTTATGCCCGCATCCAACCATTTGATGATTTCCTTCTTTACCACTTCTTTCATTTTCTCATTGTATCGTATTTGTTGCTCAATAGATTGCTTCCCTTCTTCTTCTAACCTTATCTTATGCATGCAGAAGGAGGGAATAATGCCTCTGATGTCTGCGATGCTCCAGGCTATGGCTTTCTTGTGTTCTTTTAAAATTGCGATGAGCTTCTCTTCTTGTATTGTGTTGAGGAATGCGTTGACAATAACAGGTAGTGTCTCGTTGTCACCAAGGAATACATATTTCAAATGTGTTGGCAATGGTTTTAACTCCAAGGTAGGAGCTTGCTCTATAGACAATTTAAAGACTGAAATTGTCCTGTTAGAAAAATCCAACGACTCCATTTGCCAATATCTTCACAACTCACAATTGTTCACCTCCTCTTTGTCAACACAGTCTTCTAGGATATCATCAGTAGATGTCGTCACATTAGTATCAGACAATGTTGAATTCCTGGTATGAAATTCTTCAAAAATAATTTCATCCAACACATCAACGTGGTGGCATTGCTCTTTGGACCCTGACGGTGTTGCTTCAAACACATTGAAGGTTACGTGGTCATTATTATGGCGCATCACTAGTTCTCCCTTAAACACATCGATAAGTGTTCGTCCCATTGCTAAAAATAGCCTTCCCAAGATAATGGGTACCTCTTTATCGGCTTCGCAATCTAGGATGATAAAATCAATAGGGAATACCAACTTATCAACTTGAACAAGAACATCTTTGATTTGTCCCTCCGGTTGTGCTAGAGATCTATCCGCTAATTGTAATGTCACCGTAGTGAGCTTCATTGATCCGATTCCTAGCTTCTTGAAAGTAGACAAAGGCATTAGGTTAATGCTAGCTCCTAAATCACATAATGCTTTACCTAAGTAATGATCTTCGATGGAGCATGGAATTGTGAAGCTGCCAGGATCTTTCATCTTGGTTGGCAACTTGTTTGTGAGTACAGCGCTGCACCCCTCTGTGAGCGTAATCGTCTCGATGTTTTATTTAGTGTTGGAGTGATTGTGTTAATTGCTTAATTTATTAAAAATCATGTTTTTGTTGTTATAAGCCTTGTTGTTTTGTTTAATTAAATAAAATAATGTTTATGTTATACTTACATTACATTTGTGAGATAACGAATGAATTAATCATTAACCGTATTGAAATTATGATTAATGGACACACTATTTAATTTGTGCATGTTTAATCTTCTAATGTAGCTGAAGGTTAAATTAGCGATGGTATTAAAAGGTACATTAGCCTTGCACAACTTGCATGATTTTTGTGATTAAAATGTTTTAATATAAAGTTATGTTGTTTCTTCACTTGATCCTTTACTTGCTCATTAAATTAATTAATTGCTTGAATTAACATAGGAATATGTTAAGAGATTATTTAATTAAATAAGTATGTTTGTGCATTAGTTAACAAAATACCAAGTTTCCGTGAGTTAATTTGTAACAAGCATGAACATGATTATAATAATATTAATTTAGAAATGCAATTAATCTAACACATTTATGTCATATTGATTAAAACTAGGAATTAAGCATTGGAATTTAATTTTCTTTTTATTTTACTTAAATTAATTTTTAGTTTAACTAGATCCTTTTCAAGATATCATATTTTCCTTCACCAATTTGTTAATTAATTATATCACAAGTATTTTTCTAATACATTCCTTGTGGGTTCAATAACTCGATATTTGCTTGTCACTTTATTACTTGATACAATTGTTTACACTTGCACATATCCGTCATTCCAAGTTTTTGGTGTCGTTGCCAAGGACTATTTAAAGACATTATTTGTGAAATTAATTATCTTGCAATTTGGTTCAATTTTCTTTTATTTTTACTTTAATAAGTTTTATTTATTATTCAGGTGATAATGGATCCTCTACTACATGTTCAAGGAGGAGCATTCACTTATAATGCTCATAGTCCGATCATTATTGCCGATGATAGAAATTGTTCCATTCGACAATATGTCATTCCTCTTTTCAACGCGCTTAATGTAACAGCCCAGTTTTTAGTGGTGTCAAAAACTATGATTTCGGGATCACAAGTTTGATGAGTCAAGTCATTAATTTAGTTATTTGAATATTTATGACTTCTCTAGCATCGTATTAGAAGTTGGTAAGGAAATTTTAATGTTTAAATAATTAATTGAGTAGAAAGGATTAAATTGTAATAGGTGTAAAAGTAGATATGGTTGATTAGAAGGACCAAATGAGTAAATTAACCAAAGGATTATTAGTGGGTGGTTTAACATGATTTATATTAAGTGTAAATAGGTTTAATTAATATTAAAAGTGATTATTAAAGCTTAATGATGAAAGTCTTAAATATTACAAAATTGCCAACGGTATATATATTAAATTAAAAGAAAATTTAGTGAAAATATCATCATTTTCACTCATCTTCTATCTCTCACATGACAAAGACAAGAGAACAATTAGGGTTTTCCATTCAATCTTTGAACCTTGATTTGGGTAAGCAAACCTTGCTCGTTTTAATTGATTTTTATGTTTTCGAGTCCGTATTAGCTTAATCTAGCTAACCCAAGGACTAATTTGTGAATCTGTCAAATGTTATGAAACTTGTTATTGTTGAAAATGCTTGCTTTTGAAAGCTTGTGATGGTTTTATGTGTTTGATGCTTGGATTAAATCTTTTTGTAAAGAGATTTTTGATGAAATTAAGGTTAAGGACTAAAATGTGAAAATGATGAAAGTACGTGCATTTTTGTGAAAATAAATGTGTGAATGGGTTGGATAAACACCCTAGAGAATTCGACTAAGGTTGGTTGTGTAAGAGAATGGTCATTTTGCATGTTTTGTGTTGAAACGACTAGATTAAATAAGAGGAAAATATTAAGGGTAAAATTGTAATGTTTTCAAAAAGGACTAAATTGTTTTGAATGACCTGATTGTATGATTTAATGAGAGAATTGGATGATTTGTGGATGTAGACTATGATCGTGTCTCAAATCACAAAAAGGAAAATTAGCGAAGTAGTCCCTAAGGTCAAATCGTAACTGCAAATTAGTCTGGTAAGTTCGTAATGTAAATTTGTATCTAAATATTTCTTATTTGTACATATAGCTTATAAATGGTATCAAATGGAAGCATTTGGATTCAACGAGATCGAAGAAAAATGAAATGAAAGAGATAGTAAGCTGAAAGCCGTTGAAATGAAATGAACGCGATGGTTGGAGTACCACATATGTTGCGAGTCCTCGACAGCTCGTGTGAGCAGCACCGTGAGTCAGAAAAAGATATGAAATCCTAATTGGATTATAAGCCCTACGATGGCTGGGATTTATACTTGATCGCATATTCATGACAGCTCGTGTAAGCAACATCATTAGGGGATAGTTTACAAACAGACACCGTACCGATGGCTGGGGTACCGCATATGTTACGAGTCCTCGACAACTCGTGTGAGAAGCATCGAGTACTGGTAACAGAAAAGTTATAGACAGGAAAGTTGAAATGCTAAGTATGGATTGAGGAAGAACTGTTCGTTCTAGCTCGATTGAGTTATAACTACTTTATGCATATGATTGGTAACTCTTTAACTCTTCGAACTTACTAAGCTATGAGGCTTACCAAAGATGTTATTGTTGTCTTGTAGATTTACCTTGCTGCTTAAAGATTGGATCATCTCCACGAAGTCACACTATCGCGGAGCTCATTTGGTAGTTTCTAGATCACTTGGTCTTATGGCATGTACAAGGATGATGTTATCTTCTACTTTATGTATTGAGATTGTGATGCGATTGTTATGTTTGATGGAATATTGAAATGAGTAAAGTATGTTGTTAAGTTAGAATATAAACTTAGAAGCACAATGTAATGGCTTGCAAAATATGTGTTTTGAAAAGGCCTAATGTATGTTGATGCTATGAATGGTATGTGTTGATAAACTTGTGATTTGGGTATGATTCTTGTGATTCCGCATACTTGTTTCGGTAGATCTTATGCATGTATAGATAGAAGTACAAGGTAGGAGAAAGGTTATATTCTGACTTGCTTTGTATCGGTAGTAGCAATAGAAGTATTGGTAGCTCTGCTTACTAAGGTATCGGTAGTTAGGATACTTGTATCGGTAGAAGTTACAGGGTTAGGCTTCTTAGCTCTTTGGAGTTTTTAGTATCGGTAGAAGTAAGAATTGTTTTGGTAGAAGAGTCACTTGTATCAATAGAACTATAATTTGTATAGGTAGAAGTCTGCATTATTCCTCAATTGTTTACTAACTTGACAACTATCGATATTTGTCCAACAAGTACTGGTAGAAGTCTCCAAAAATCTTGGAAATGACCTTTTTTGCCCTTGTTGAATGGTGATTATAATTAATTGATAATTCTAGGCATGGTAAGTGTATTTCTTTAATAATGTAAGATCAAATGATATGATTTTAAAGAATGAACAGTGATAGATGAATAGAGTCACACTGAGACCCTAGTCGATGACGGTTTTCAAGTTTTGGGTGTTACAGTTAATCTGAGTATTGTGAGACCCGAAATTGGGGCACCACAATTCGATCTAAAGCCAGTCATGTTCTAAATGTTACAAAATATGGGTCAATTTAGTGGGAAGCCTACTGAAGATCCATACTCCTTAAGAGATAAAGCGCGAGCGTGGTTGAATTCCTTACCATTCCATAACTACTTGGCAAGAGTTGGTTGAATGTTTCTTAATAAAATACTTTCCTCCATCTCTGATTGCCAAGCTCTAAAATGAAATCACTTCTTTTCAACAACTTGATGAAAAATCTTTATATGAGGCATGAGATTGGTTCAAGGAATCATTACGTAAGTGCCCTTACCATGGTATTTCTTATTGCGTTCAAATGGAGACTTTCTATATTGGTCTTAATGATCATACTAGAATGATGGTGGATGCTTCGACAAACGGAGCCCTTCTTTCTAAGTTTTACAACAAGGCTTTCAAGACTATTGAAAGAATTGTCAACAATAACTATCAATGGTCAACCAACCAAGCAACCTCAGGAAGTCGAGTAGCAAGAGTACATGAAGTTGATGCACTTACTTCTTTGGCAGCGCAAGTATCCTCTATGTCTTTTATGCTTAAGAACATGACTATGAATGGTTTAAATGGTAATCTGACAAGTCAGCAACTGAATCAATTTGGGAATATTTCTTGTGAATAATGTGGAGATGGTCATTTCTTTGAAAATTGCCCATCTAATCCAAAGTTAAAATATTACATGGAAATCAGAATTGGAATGGTCCATAATCTAATTCTTACAACTCTTCATGGTTATATCATTCAAATTTTCCATGGAGTAATCAATGGATGGACCCTGGCAACTCTTTTATGCCATCTCAACCAAATTATTCGTTGGAATATTCTCAACAAGTGCAACAACCCCACCAACTGATTCTTCAAGTAATCTTGAGAATTTGTTGATGAATTTAGGAAACCAAGTGGGATGGCTAGGCAATGAGCTCAGAATCAAACCCAAGGTATTTGGCTGAACGACACAAAAAATTTGAGAAGCACGAGCAAAGAGCATTGCAAAACCATCACTTTACAAAGTGAGAAGACATTGGAGCCAGAACTGGTCGAGGTGGAAGATGAGCCTATTGTAGCCGCAAATAAAGATGAAATTCAACTGAGTGTTGAAACTCCTATTTTATAGAAGTCAAATTCGATGATATTAGATGAGGTAAACCTTAAACCAGTTAGTTCTGATAATCTAACACCTTTGTCACATACAAAGAAATTTCCACGGAAGAGTTGTCCTATTAAAGCTAAGATTCCACCACTTCCATATCTTGAACGATTCTAGAAGCAACAATAAGATACTCAATTTAAGGAAATTTTGGATGACAAGGTGACTTTTAATGACTCTAATGCTACTAATTTCCCAAATGTAGTTGAAGATTGTTGTGCTATTCCTGAGATAGAATCATCGGTTGATATATCGTTTTATACCTAGCAGATTGAACTAGTTTTCACACTTGAAGAGCTTGAAATTAAGTATTTTCTTTATGTTTTCATAGGATTTAACTTAGATTTTACCTTATTTAATAAAATGTATAAACCGAGTGTTAACAGGTTACTTAATTTTATGAGACCATCAGAAGTTGAACAAATATGAAACAGATCACTTCGAAATGACATAGGATGTTCTACGTTGCAACAAAGGGACCAGACTTGAAGAGTTAAGGAACTGATTTCTTTATCGCGACATACATAGGCTATGTCGCGTTAATGCCTACACGATGACACTATGGAGGTGACAGATTGCTTCGACGTGACACAGGTCCTGATGTGTCGCAACATCGACCCTTGGATGTTGTTTTTGCATTGAGTGAAGGGCATTTCAGTTTTTACAATGCCACTTAAACATGAAGGATGGCAACTGACCTAAGGTTGATGAAGATGAATGGCCAAGGCTATAAATAGGGCATTTAGCACTAGGTTTAAACATACCTTTTCATAGTTTTTAGTTTTTTACTTTGTATTTCAATTGTAGAAACGAGATTGTAATTTTTGCATAAACGATCGTGGAATTATTTCCTGGAAGAGTCCCAAAACAATTGAAGTTTCTTTTTCATTCCATTTATTAAATTATATGTTCTCATATATTATTGTTTTGATGATGATCAAGAAAACCATGAGGAACTAACTTCTATTTTGGGGAATTAGGGAGTGAAAGTTTAAATATTTAATTGTTGCATAAATAGGGATTTTGCAATCGGATCAACTGTTTGGGAAAGGAAGAACTTTAAACAAACACTAGGCTTAACAACCCTAAAACATCATTTAGGTGGGAATGAAACAAAAATTGGTATTTCCTATTCGTGAAAACCTTTTCCCCAAATCGGTTTAGATTATGACATGTAGCAATAAGTAGTCTCTATCAACTTGCTATGCTGGCGGAAGATCGAAAGATCCAACTAGGGTTGTAACTAGTTGATTGAAGGAAAGTCCAGAAAACCCAACAATTGAAGAAGTCATATGACTGCCCTCGAACGTACTCCTGCTCGGTGTATATTTCGGCTTTTCGCAAGTGTACTAGTCAGGTTGTAAATATATTGTGTTACAGCGGAACACTTGGTAGTATTCCAAGGATCGTACCCAAAGGAGGCGTAAAGCAATAGTAAATAAAATCCTTGCAAAGAATAAAATTAATTAGTACTTATTTTAGGGCTTACAGTACGACAAATAAAATAGTTCTTTTGAAAGCATAAAAGATAAACGAAGATAGTAAATAAAGGAAAAGTTTGAGTTGTAGAAAATCTTATAAACGACTTTGGGGAGATTAGGTCTTTTCTGTATGATTTTTTTAATTGTTGGGTTTTTGGGATTTTCCTCCAATCAACTAGTCACTACCCTAGTTGGATCTCTCGATCTTCCACCGGCATAGCAAGTCGATAGAGATTACTTATCACTAGATGTCACAATCTAAACGGATTTGGGGAAAAGGTATTCACGGATGGGCAATACAAATTTTGGGTTCATTCCCACCTAGATGACTTTCTAGGGTTTTCAGGCCTAGTGTTTGTTTAACGTTCTTCCTTTCCCAAACAGCTGATCCAAAAGGTAAAATCTTTGTAAAACAACAACTAATTATTCATACATCCACTCCCTAATTCTATAAAATGGAATTAGTTCCTCATGATTTTTTATTCATCAATGAAACAATATATGAAAATATATAATTGCAATAAGAGAATGAAAAAGAAACAAAAATTGTATTAAGCGATCTATCGGGAAAAACTCCTCGATTGTTTACATGAGTTTCTACAATCTTGTTTTGAAACTGAAAATATAAATGAAGCTAAAAACTAAATCTAAGGAATGGTTGTGTAAAACCCTCGTACTAGAGGCCCTATTTATAGTTTTGGATGACTATTTTCCTCAACCCTAGGTCAGGTACTGATCCTCGTGTTTAAGTGGCATTGTAAAGACCAAAATGCCCTTCACTTGGTGTAAAATCCACGTCCAGGGGTCGATGTCACGACATACCAAGTCCTATGTCGCAACACAGTAGTCAGTGTACTTCTCTGTAGACATTTTTAGGGGGTTTTCGCGACATAGACATGCTATGTCACGACGAAGAAGGTAGATTCATGATTTCTTCATTATCGTCCCTATGTTGCGACATCCATTATCTCGAGTCGTGACATAATCATCATTTTTGATATGGTACACCTTCTAATGGTCTCCTACGCACTTACAAAGTATGTTAGCCAAGTTTTAGGCGTCAATCGGCCTTAAAGACAATAAAGTAACCTTTTAGCACTTGGTTTTCACAATTTATTCAAAGGTAAAAACTAAGTAAAATCCTATAGAATTATAAATAAAATGCTTAATTTCAAGCTCCTCAAGTGTAAAAACTAGTTCAATCTGCTAGGTATAAAACTGACAGATCAAACTCCCTCACAGTTTAGTCTTTGCTTGTCCTCAAGCAAACAAAACAAAATAAAGCAATAAAACAAAGAAAGAAAAGGAAAGGAGCTTGAGTCTGTATCATACAAAGATTAGGTTCGAGACATCTACTCTAGGCATTATATATTTTTCAATAATTCTAACATGTTGAGAGAGTAATTTTACTATTTTTGGTTAGAAACAATATTAGTTCAATAAGTTACAAGAAATACAAATATAAAGGTTTTATCGATATATTTCCATCAATGCCTAATACAAGTACTTTAATTATCCTAGTACAATATAGATAGCTATATGATCAGCCTATAACGTCACAGCAGTTGTGCAAGCAGACACACGTCAAAGTAAGTATAGTTGATAGAATAATTCTATCGGATATCGATCCCACAGGGAATGGTTCTTGATGTCTATATGTTGAGACAAGTAAAACTAAGATTAGAGATAATGTTAGTAAAGATGCCAATTAAATTTGATCTGCACACTAAGATAATTAAAATTGTCAATGTAATTATAGAAGTTAAATGTCAAAACAATTGAAAGTAAATCAAATTGTTGTTGAAGTTTTGATAATTTAAATGTAGAAAAATAAAAGTGTGATCAAGTGCAAAGGGTTGGAGTGGATCACTGATATCACTAAGTAGCAACGCTGGATACGTCGACAAGGTATTTAATAGACAAATTGTCGCAGCAATAATGCTCCAATGAAATCTTATCAATAACAGCTCTCTGTTTAATTTAGACTCAAGTACCCACAATTACCCCATCTCTCGATGTTGGCAACTCTATGCACTTAAGAACAAGTGATAAAATCTCTTCTAATCCCAAGCAACTCTCGCTGACTTGCTTGTTAATCTAACTTGTCACAGCATCTCTCGATGTCGGTAGACTGTAATTTCACTCTTGTGTTTAAAGCAATTAAATCCAAGAATAAACAATGAGAAGGATTAAGTAAGAATCAAAGTAATCTAACATTGAAAGATATTCTCATATTCATTCAATTCTCAAGAGTAATTCATCAGCATAAAAGAGGGGTTAACAAATACATCGAAGCTTACTATCTCTAGACTACTAGGACTATTCCTTAACCGCTCCTCTTGCATTGCATCGACCACTCCTCGTCAGAAGTGTTTGCTCCTTCGATCAATCAGCTCACCATTCTCCAACTTAAATTTCCAAGAACACAGAGTATTTGCAGAATTTAATTCCTCTACCTCTTGATACCTTTCTTCATCTTTTCTCCTCTATTTATAGGCTTCAAGAATAGTAGACCTTCTCTCTTCTCAGATCCAGATTCAATTGCAGCTGTAAAAGTTTGTTACAGTCCAGCTGCGCACTCACGCAGATCTAGTGTGATACTCATGGATCTGCAGGTTGTCGTGACATCGTTAGGCGCAATCTGAAACCTTCAATTGTGGTGACAATGTGCTCTTCCCCTACGCTGGTGCTTCCATTTGTAATTGCAGCTTGAATTCTCTCATTTCAAGAAGAGATTCCTATACGGCGACATCGCTAGTCGTAATTTCAAGCTAAATTTGTGACTGCATTTTCAGATTCTTTTTAGCTTTGGTCTTTTGAGATGGATCCTTACGCTGACAATTTTAAGACGCAATATATATGCTGCATGTGACGACATTAGTGCAAAAAAAGAGATAAAATAATAAGAATTTAAACCAAACATAAATGAGTTAGAAAACATAAATACTAAGTATGAAATGCCTAACATGCATACAAAATATGGTACAAAAGAGACAAATAATACACAAATTTAGGCAGAAAATAGGTGTCATTACTAATGCTATCACACCCCTAAACTTGAGTGTTTACTTGTCCTCAAGTAAACAAAAGTCAACAAAATCATAGACAAACATGTCACCGCAATTATTATTCTCACAACTTAAATTTTCTAAAATCCTAATGTACAAATTGCATTCACATGATAGAATAATGCACCGACAATTTAGAGGCATGAACAATTAAAACTGCAACAGCACTCATGTTAGTAACATGCTTTGAATCTTACCCTTTCTTAAACCAATACAACATTTATAGCAATATTTCTTTTTTTCTTTTCTTTTTCTCATTCAACATTTTTTATATGTGACTGAGAGATGTCATTGCATTACTCTACCTTGGTTCTTAGACAGTAACGATGGGGTGAAACAAACCCCCAAGAGATATGTAATTACGCCGACACACACTCTTGCAGTGATAGCCTTTGGCTAGATGATATTTCTAACACATGTAGCGGAGTGTTCTCCCTTGATAAGTCAATGCACTCACATTGAAGTGTTCTTTATTAATACAATGTTGCTGCAATTGGCAAGTTAGTGCAAGATTCAAAGATTGCTACTATCCATTTATTGCTGAAGCAATTCAATTATTCATTCAAAAAAATATAAGAGCTCAATATTCATTCACATTCATCCAATTCATATGTCAGTAACCCAATCAATTCAAGATTTACGCATCAAATAAAAAATTATGGTCACATTTTTGTTGTAATTCTGCATATTTTCATTAACTAAAGAAACAAGTAAAATTTAAATATGTGAGTGCAATCGCAGTTCCATTTCACACAATATCCCCCCAAACTTAATTTCTGCATTGTCCCCAATGCACTGACAATACTATACATATAAGAATGGAAATGAAACTACAATCCAGTTAAACTAATATGAAAATGCAATGACAAATAACAATGCAATGACAATGAAATGCATGCAACTACCTACAGAAAAGTACTCATTTATTCAGTAGCCGATGTCGTGGCTACTTTGGTTTTCTTTTTCTTCTTCCTTGGATAATCTCCTTCCTCCTTGTGTTTCTTCATTTTGTCCTTGCTCTTCCTCTTCTTGTCCTTTGAGCTAATCGGAGTAGCAGATTATTTTTCCATAGCTGGTTGGGTCACGACCTCATCAACAGTTACATCTGATGGGTGGATCTCACCTAGCGGTGCCACATAGGGCACAATGGCAAGAGAATTGAACTCCTCTACGCAGCTGGTAACTACCTCAGCTAGACTCACATCAAGTGGAGCCATGTCATCATAAGATGCCCCCACACTTACGGGTGCTTCAAAAATATCCTCAACGATATCTGTTAGGGCATCGTCTTGCTTTTCCTCCTGCTCCTTTGCAGGGTCCTTCTTGTCAAGTTCTTCCTCTCTTTCCTTCTCCTTCTTTGGCTTTCTTCTTGTTTTGCTTCTTCTTCCCCAGGCTGTTCCTACTTAGTGGTATCTTTGTTGGTGCCTTCCTCTGCATCCACACCAATGGATATAATTGGGGTATGCACCTCCTCAACCATAGCTGCCCGTTCTGTCATATTAGCCCCAAGGCTGTTCGAGAATTCTTCTTCAAACAAGCTGGCTATAGTTTTGTAGCAATCCCCTTTATCATTAGAATGCCTTTCGTGCTCCTTGTCATCTAAAATGTGGATTCTCGTTGAAGAGGAGACATGTTAAGGCCTACCATCAAGAGTAGGCTATTCGGAGGATAAGGGAGCTTCCCTAATAATGGGTGGAAAGACAGGGAACTCAGGCAAGGGATTTGGGCTCATCCTTCTTAATGCATTGACAATATACTTGTTCCACACTCTTATGTATGCATAAATAAATTTTGTCTGTAATCCATCTCTTCCAATGTGCTGACAATACAAATTTGGCACAAATTGATGCGATTAATGTTTACTTCCATTGCAGCCAATTTCTTCCCCAACTGAGGATCTTTGGGCATATTGTTTGATTGCTTTTCCTTCATCTTTCCCTTCCCTTTTTCCTGATTCTTTGGTGCTTCTTTTACTAATGGAGTTTCGTAGCCTCTTGTCATTCTCTCTACTGAGATATCGTTAATGGGGCCTTTGTTTTCTAGCACCTCATCATCATCTCTTTGTATAATACCCCTTTGTTTGCATAGCAGCATGATTAAGGAAGGAAACGGTAATATACCTATCTATTTAGAAGCTGCTTCAGTAATTTGGTCATGGAGGATTGCACCAACATTGATATGACGGCCCTTTAAGATTGAATGCAGAATGCACATGCGATCTAGTGTCGTCGTTGTGTTTTGTGTAGAAGGCAGGATGCGGCTATTGATAAAGTGGAACCACACCTTACTATAGGTTGTTAGATGTCAACTATGCATGGTAAAGTTGTGCGGACTAGTGCTCGTCCAGACGGTACCATCAACACAAAGATATTTCAGTATCTGGTCGGCACCTTCATCGATCAATTCTTCCAAAAACATAGTGTGGGTGTCTTTTTTTTCAGCCATTCGGAACAGAGTGTTGATATGGGCATCACACTCCATGGTACTAACCCCTCCTACACAAAGAGATTAAAAGAGGAGTTTTGATACCTCTTGTTCTTACCATAATAACTCAGTAAAGAGGTTAAAAGTAACTTCCAAAGAAAGAAATATACTCGTGAGAGTAAGAGCGAAAATAACAAAGAAGACGAGTTGCAGCAACAATGGCGATTATGAGTGGAAAAGGAAATCGATAAAGAAGGGTTTTATAACCTTTTAATGGAAAGAGTTGTGATTATTGCAAGGAACATGGGAAAACGTTATGTCTATAGCCAATAAATGCCAGGCTGCAGATCATACCCTTTTGATTGATCGAACGGCTACGAAAAGAGGGAAATCAATCGACAAGATTCTTACTGAAAAAGCTTTGCTGAGTCATCACAGAATGTGTCGACAAGTTATGCTTATGATGCATCAACAAAAAGATAATTTTTTTATTCCTGCATAAAATTGAAAAGGAAACAAGTAAACGTGAAAAGATAAAAGAGAATGTAAAATGCGTTGACATTATTTAAATGTAACCAGATCGATGGTTTCATTTGGTTCTTTAACTTCTGGGCTCACATAATACTTCAGACGTTGGACATTGACCTTGAACTGTTACCTATCTTTTAGATTCTCAATTGTCACCGCACCGTTCTGAAATGCTTCGACAACCTTAAAAGGGCCCGACCATCTTGAACGCAATTTACCTGGATGCAGTTTTAAACGTGAATTAAACAAAAGTAATAACTGACTAGGGCTAAATTGTCGACACAAGATGATATTGTCGTGTCATCTCTTGGTCTTTTCTTTGTATATTGCCGCATTCTCATAAGTATTGTGACGTATTTCTTCCAGTTCAGTAATGTCCAACAATATTTTCCTTCGAGTAGCATCATAGTCCAAATTCACCTACTTGATTACCGACATGGCTTTATGCTCAAGCTCAATTGGCAGGTGGCATGACTTACCAAACACTATTTGATATGGCGACATTCCCAATGGGGTTTTATATGTGGTACGAAGTGTCCATAATGCATCATGTAGCCATGAAGACCAATCCTTCCTAGATGGGTTAACCACCTTCTCAAGGATGCTCTTGATTTGTCGATTAGAAACCTCCGCTTGGCCATTTTTTTGTGGATGGTATGTCGTGGCCATATGATGCTTCACACCATATTTTTTCAATGCTGTTGCAACTTGATTATTGTGAAAATGAGTACCTTGATCACTTATTAGTGCCCTAGGTGTTCCAAATCTCGTAAGGATGTAAGTGTGGAAGAACTTTAACACCATTCGAGCATCATCTTTTGGCACTGTGATTGCTTCGATCCAGTTCGAGTCATAGTCAACAACAACTAAATTGTACACATTCCTAAAAGAGTTAGGGAATGGACCCATTAAGTTTATACCCCAAACATCGAATAGCTTCACCTCCAAAATAGGTTGTTGGAGCATCTCGTTATGTCGAGATATTAAGCCAGTGCATTGAAATCGATCACATTGTTGTGCAAAGCTATGGGCTTCTCGAAACAATGTGGGCTAATAGAATCCTGACTGTAGGACCTTTGCAGCTGTCTTTACACTACCAAAATGACCTCCATAGGGAGCATCATGGCAATGTCTCAGGATGGAAGTCATTTCTTCCTCAGGAACACAACGATGGATAATATCGTCGACGCATACCTTGAACAGGTATGGCTCGTTCCAATGGTACTTCGAAGCATCGCGTAAAAATCTGACTTTCTTGTGACCAACAGCACTCAAAGGTAGCTTCCCAAACACAAGATAATTTACCACATCAACATCCCAGGGTGATGCGTCAACAAAAAATAACTACTCATTTGGAAATGCATCGACAATTTGGGCTTTATTCCCATCTTCACTTCCAACTTCCAGATGAGACAAGTGGTTAGCTACTTGATTTTCAGATCCCTTTCTATCCTTGATTTCAACATCAAACTCTTGAAGTAACAGGATCCATCTAATCAACTTCGATTTAGCGTCTTTCTTCGTAAAAAGGTACTTCAATGCAGAATGGTTTATGTACACTATAATTTTTGTGTCGACAAGGTTTGAACGGAACTTGTTGAATGCAAAAACTACTGCCAGCAATTCCTTCTCAGTAGTTGTATAATTGACCTGTGCTTTAGTCAAAGTTTTACTAGCATAATAAATGGAATGAAATACCTTTTCTTTACATTGACCCAGTATAGCTCCTACAGCAAAGTCACTTACGTCACACATTAATTCAAACGGTTGCATCCAGTTCGGTGTGACGATAATCAGAGCTTGTACCAGCTACTTCTTTTTCATGATGAATGCGTCCAAACAGGTGTCATCAAACACAAACTTTTTATTCTGCTCTAGCAATGAGCATAACGGTTTAGCAATCTTGGAAAAATCACGGATAAATCTCATATAAAAACCAGCATGTCCAAGAAAGCTTCTTATTCCCTTAACATTTTTTGGCGGTGGCAATTTCTCAATGATTTCAACCTTTTCTTTATCTACCTCAATGCCCTGACATGATATACGATGGTCGAGGATAATGCCTTTAGTTTCCATGAAGTGGCATTTCTCCCAATTCAGAACTAGATTTGTGTCCTCACATCTCTTTAGAACTTTCGCCAGGTTGTCAGCGCATTGATCAAAAGTCTGCCCATAAACAGAGAAATCGTCCATGAATACCTCTAAAGAATCTTCAATCATGTCCGAGAAGATAGCCATCATACACCTCTAGAATGTGGTTGGTGCATTGCACAATCCAAATGGCATACATCGAAAGGAAAAGGTCCCAAATGGGCATGTGAACGTGGTCTTCGCTTGATCTTCTGGTGCAATGGCAATTTGGTTGTATCTAGAGTAGCCATCTAAGAAGCAATAATAGGGTTTACCAGCTAGCCTTCTAGCATCTGGTTAATGAATGGTAATGGAAAGTGGTCCTTTGTGGTCGCATTCAGTCGACGATAATCCATGCATACTCGTTAGCCAGTCGCAATGCGAGTAGGGATAACTCGTCGTTGTCATTGCTCACAACTGTGAAGCCATTCTTCTTGGGCACACATTGGACAGGGCTCACCCAATTGCTATCAGAAATGGGGTAGATGATGCCCACGTCTAGCCACTTGATAATCTCCTTCTTCACTACTTCTTTCATCTTCTCATTGAGTCATCATTGTTGCTAAATGGATTGCTTCCCTTCATCTTCCAACCTGATCTTGTGCATGGAAAAAGAGGGACTGATGCCTCTGATATCTACAATGCTCCAGGCAATGGCTCTCTTGTATTCCTTCATAATCACGATGAGCTTTTCTTCTTGAATTGTATCGAGGGCTGCGTTGACAATAACATGTAATGTTTCGTTGTCACCCAAAAAGACATATTTCAAATGCGTCGGTAATGACTTCAACTCCATGGTAGGAGCTTGTTCAATTGATGGTTTAAACACAGGCATCGTCCTATTAGACAGATCCAAAGATTGCAATTGCCAATTTTTTCTCAGCTCATAACTATTAACCTCAGCATTGTAGTCACATTCAGCTAGGACTTCATCAATGGATGTCACTGCATCTTCATCTAGGACTGTTGAACTCCGTTCATGGAACTCTTCCATAATTATTTCATCCAACACTTCAATGTGGTGACACTTCTCTTTAATTTTCGATGGAGATGCCTCGAACACACTGAAGGTCACATGCTCGTCGTCACGACGCATGACAAGCTCACCCTTGAAAACATTAATAAGAGTGCATCCCGTTGCCAAGAATGGTCACCCCAAAATGATGGGCACTTCCTTGTCTGCCTCGCAGTCAAGGATTATGAAATTGGCAAGGAACACGGGCTCATCAACTTGCACAAGGACATCTTTGATCTAGCCTTCAGGTTGCACTAAAGATCTGTCTGCAAGTTGCAATAAAAATCTATCCGCAAGTTGTAATGTCACCTCAGTGGGCTTCATTGTTCCTATTCCTAACTTTCTGAATATGGACAAAGGCATGAGATTAATACTAGCTCCCAAATCACATAAAGCTTTACCTAGATAATGATTTTCAATGGAGCAAAGGATTGTAAAGCTGCTAGGGTCTTTCATTTTTTTTGGCAACTTGTTTGTAAGCACAGCGCTACACCCCTCTGTGAGCATAATCATCTCAATTTTGGATAATTTCTTCTTCTTTGCTAATAGCTCTTTCATAAATTTCCATAACTGGGGATCTGGACAAGAGCATCTACAAGAGGGATGTTAATATGTAATTGTTTCAAAGTAGAAACAAACTTTTGATAGTCCTAATCATGGTCTTTCTCTTTAAATCTTTGCGAAAATGGAAAAGGTATACTGTCAGTGGGTTGTTGTGGGATAATCGGTTGTATCGACATAGGAAATTACGTTTGTTGTGTTGGTTCGGATGCCTCGACATGGTCTTGGTTAGAGTGTCTACTTGGCTCGGCATTTGCTTCTCACTTTGCAACATGATAGCCTTACAATGCTCCTTCCCTCTTTGTGTTGGGTTCTCAGTGTCACTAGGTAGAGTACCTGGTGATCTTCTACTCAAATTAGAAGCCAACTGTCCTAGTTAGGCTTCCAATGCTCGAATAGAAGAAGAATTTACTTGCACTATTGCTTCAATTCTTGTGATATGCTGTCACATCAGCGCTTCAAGAGCAGCCATAGAATCTGACCTTTGTTAAGAAAATTGCTATTGTTGCTGATCCTATCCTTGCATATATGGCATTATATTCTGTTGTGGCTGTAATCGCGTCTGTGGTTGCATTTGGCTATGTGCCTACAATTGATCAGGGTGCGTATGTACCTGCGAATTCTGATTAAAATTCTGCTATTGATTGTTGCGGTAACTCCCTTGTCTATAACTCCCTTGGTTTGAGGAATTTTCATATCTATATGTGGAAGCATTCTGATTTCCCTAAGGTTGTTGAGCTCTGTTGTTGTCTGAATTACCACAGGAACCTCCTTTGGTGTTATTAACGTAAAATGCATTTTTAACATGTTGTGGGCATTCCTTGTAATTGTGGTTGTCACCGCAAATTTCACAGGAAAATATCGACACATCCATCTGTTAGGCCACTTGGATAGGAGCAACGTCACTTGTCCCCTTCATATTCTTTATAATATTAGCCAAAGAGGATACCTATACACTAAAAGCAGAAATAGCATCTAATTCAAGAACACCAGGGTTAGTTGTTTCCTAAGCAGAATGAGAGATTGGATACTGATAATCGTTCTGTGCAATTCTCTCTAGAATTCGTACAGCTTCATTATAGGTGCAATCCAACAGTGGACCATTGGCAGATGCGTCGACAAGATTTCTTATCTGAGCATTCAATCCATTATAAAAGATCTCTATCTGGGTCTCTTGTTGAATTCCATACATTGGTCAATGTCTAAGTAGAGTCTTATAATGCTCCCATGTTGTATGTAAGTTCTCATCATCCAGTTGATGATATGCTGTAATGTCATTTCGTAACCTTGCATTCATTGTCAGTGGATTAAAATGCAAAACAAATTGTGTTGCTAGCGCATTCAAAGATGTAATGGATCCAACCGGCAATCCCAAGAACCATGTTCTCGCTTTACCTTGCAACGAATAAGGAAATAATTGCATTTTCAAGGCATCACCAGGGACACCATGTTGACTAAAGGATGCACAAGTAAGCAAAAATGATTTTAAATGTTCTCTTATGTCTTCATGAGGCAAACTAGAATATTACCCATTTGAATTAAGCATCTGAAACATCACCGATTTCAGCTCAAAATTTCCAGCTTGTATAGCTGGTTTCACACCCCTTGGTTGTAAATCATCAAGGATAGGAATAACAAAATCTCGGATTGTCCTATTTTGCACTTGTTCTTCTTATGGAGGCGATGGTATTATATTTACGAGTTTTGGCTGCAACGGAGGAATAACATTTTGTGGCAGCAATGGTGGTAGGTTGTTATTGTTGTTTTTGCTAGCCATTTTCTTTTGCTCTTATTTTGTCCTCATAAGCATTCTCTCGAGTTCTGGATCAAAGCTCGTAATATCCTTAGGATTTCTCCTTGTGGACATGCAACACCTAAAAAAAATTCTAAAAGAAATTAACAAAAAGAAAGTAAACAAATTAGTAAAAGATAGAAGTTAAGTAAGAAGAATTAATTGCAACTACAAAAATAAACATAAAACAAATGCCATTCCTTGGGAATGGTGCCAAAACTTGATCGGCCTGTAACGTCACAGCAGTTGCGTAAGCGGACACACGTCGAAGCAAGTATAGTTGATAGAATAATTCTATCGGATATCGATCCCATAGGGAATGGGTTCTTGATGTCTCTATGTCGAGACAATTAAAACTAAGATTAGAGATAATGTGACTAAAGATGTTAGCGCGATTAAATCTGATCTGCACACTAAGATAGTTAAAATTGTCAATGTAATTATAAAAGTTAAATGTCAGAGCAACTAAAAGTAAATCAAATTGTTGTTAAAGTTTTGAGAATTTAAATGCAGAAAATTAAAAGTGTGATCAAGTGCCAAGGGTTGGAGTGGATCACTGATATCACTAAGTAGAAACGCTGGATGCATCGACAAGGTATTGAATAGACGAATTATCACAACAATAATGCTCCAATGAAATCTTACCAATAATAACTCTCTGTTTAATCGAGACTCAAGTACCCACAATTAACCTATCTCTCGATGTTGGCAACTTTGTGCACTTAAGAACAAGTGATAGAATCTCTTCTAATCCCACGCAACTCTTGCTGACTTGCTTGTTAATGTAACTTGTCACCGCATCTCTCGATGTCGGTAGACTGCAATTCCACTCTCGTGTTTAAAGTAATTATATCCAAGAATAAATAGATGAGAAGGATTAAGTAAGAATCACAGTAATCTAACATTGAAAGATATTCTCATATTCATTCAATTGTCAAGAGTAATTCATCAGCATAAAGAGGGGTTAACAAATGCATCGAAGCTTACTATCTCTAGACTATTAAGACTATTCCTTAACCGCTCCTCTTGTGTTGCATCGACCACTCCTCGTCAGAAGTGTTTGCTCCTTCGATCAATCAGCTCACCGTTCTCCAACTTAAATTTCCAAGAACACAGAGTATTTGTAGAATTTAATCCCTCTACCTCTTGATACCTTTCTTCATCTTTTCTCCTCTATTTATAGGCTTCAAGAATAGTAGACCTTCTCTCTTCTTAGATCCAGATCCAATTGCAGTTGTAAAAGTTTGTTACAGTCCAACTGTGCACTCACGCAGATCTAGTGTGATCTTCATGGATCAGCAGGTTGTCGCGACATCGCTAGGCGCAATCTGAAATCTTCAATTACAGCGAAAACGTGCTGTTCCCCTACGCTGCTGCTTCCAGTTGTGATTGCAGCTTGAATTCTCTCATTTCAAGTAGAGATTCTTATGCGGCGACATCGCTAGTCGTAATTTCAAGCTGAATTTGTGACTGCATTTTCAGATTCTTTTTAGCTTTGGTATTCTGAGATGGATCCTTGCGCTGACAATTTTAAGACGCAATATATATGCTGCATGTGATGACATTAGTGCACAAAAAGAGGTAAAATGACAAGAATTTAAACCAAGTATAAATGAGTTAGAAAACATAAATACTATGTATGAAATGCTTAACATGCATGCTAAATATGATACAAAAGAGACAAATAATTCACAAATTTAGGGAGAAATAGGTATAATTTCTCCTTAAATTAGTGTGTAATTTGTTCCTTTTGTATCATATTTAGCATACATTTTTAGCATTTGATGGTATTACAAGACATAGATTTTCTCCCTGATTTAGTGTGTTAATTATCTCTTTTGTATTTCATTTAGCATGCATCATTAGCATTTTATATTTAATTTTCATATTTTCCAACTCATTGTTAGTTAGTTTAAATTCTTGTTATTTTTATCCATTTTTTGTACTAATGTCGACGTAAGTAGTCAATATATTGCGTCTTAATATTGTCAGTAACTAAGTCTAGAAGCTTAATATTGGATGAATGCAGCCATAATATCAACTGGTAGTTGTGACCAAGAGATGTCGTCACATTGCAACTAAACCTTGAATGAGTAGAATCAAGCTGAATCCACAGGTGGAGGCACCAACGCAGGAATTTCACAAATGTCGCTACAATTATGATTTCAAAATGCGCCCAGTGATATAGCGACAATCTGCAGATCTTTGAAGAACATACTAGAACTGCGTGAGTGCACAGCTGTACTCTAACTAATTTTGACAGCTGCAAAAATCTAGATCTGGATCTAGGAATGAAGGCTGAAACTTGCAACATTTTAGAGGTTATAAATAGACGAACAAAGAATGAAGAAATCATCAAGAGCTAAGGGATTAAATTCTACAATTTTTGTGTAATTTTGGAGATTTGAGTTGGGAATTGGGAAGCTGATGAAGCAAGTCTGCAGTCACTTCTGATGAGAAAGTGTTTGATGCAAGGCAAGAGGAACAATTAGGGAGTAGGCCTAGAAGTCTAGAGATAGTAAGCTTCGTTGTACTCTTTAATTATTCTTAAACGATGATGGATTTTGATGATATTTAATGAATACGAGAGTGTATTTTAATGTTATATCATTTTGATTCATATTTTACACTGCTTATCTATTTATTCTTGGATTTAACCACTTTAAGCATGAGAGTGAAATTGCAGTGCACCGATATTGAGAGATGCAGTAACAGGTTAGGTTAACAAGTGGGTTAGGCGAGAGCTACTCGTGACTTGGATAAGAACCAGTTACTTGTTCTTGGATACACATCATTGCTCGCACCGAGAGGTGGAGTGATTGTGGGTATTTATGTTGGGATTAAGTAGGGAGCTTTTGTTGGTAAGAACTCAAAGGGACTTCATTGCAGCGACAATTCATCTATACTCTACCTTGTCGACGCATCCAGCATTGCAACTTAGCAGAATCAGTGAACCATTGCTACCCCCTACACTTGATCACTTTTACATTTTATGCAATTTAAATATTCAACACTCAACACTCAACACATTTGATTTTCTTTCAGTACATTGACATTTAACACCTGACATTTGACTCTGATTGAGTTGACATTGATATCTAATTTTAGTGTGCAGATCTGACATATTGCACTGACATCAGTACTCACATTACACTTAATTTCAATATTGATTGCTACAACATTTAGACATCAAGAACCCATTCCTTGAGGGATCGATATCTAATAGATTTGTCTATCAACTATACTTGCATCAAAGTGTGTATGCTTGCACAATCGTTGTGTCGTAAAAACATCGATCAAGTTTTGGCGCCGTTGCCAAGGAATGGCATTTGTTTGATGTTTACTTTTGTAGTTGCAATTAATTTTACTTACTTAACTTTTAATCTTTACTAATTTGTTGTTATTTTTTTAATTATTTTCTTTTCCAATTTTAATTGTTGCATGTCTACAAGGAGAAATCCGAAGGACATTGTAAACTTTAATCCGGAGCTTGAGAGGACACTTATGAGGAGAAGGAAAGAACAACAGAAAATGGCTGGTAACAACAACAATAATTTGCCACCATTGTTGCCACAAGAAGGAATTCCTCCAATGCTTCCACAAATTGTTAACGATATACCACCACCACATCCACAAGAAGAAAAAATTTAGAATAGGAAAATAAGAGATTTTGTTGTGCCTATACTCGATGATTTACAACCAAGGGTTGTACGACCAGCTATCCAAGCTAGTAATTTTGATCTGAAACCTGTGATGTTTCAGATGCTCAACCCAAATGAGCAATATTCTGGTTTTTCGTATGAAGACGCACGAGAACATTTAAAATCATTTCTGCTTATTTGTGCATCCTTTAGTCAACATGGTGTCCCTGATAATGCCTTGAAAATGAAATTATTTCCTTATTTGTTGCTGGGAAAAGCAAGAACATGGTTCTTAGGATTGCTGGTAGGATCTATCACATCTTGGAATGCATTAGCAATGAACTTTGTTTTACATTTCAACCAGCCGACAATGAATGCAAGGTTGCGTAATGACATCACTGCATATGATCAGCTCGATGATGAAAATTTAAATAGAACATGGGAGCGTTTCAAAACATTGCTTCGACGCTGCCAATTGCATGAAATTTAGCAAGAGACCTAAATAGAGATCTTCTACAATGGTTTGAATGCTTAAATAAGAAATCTTGTCGACATATCGGCTAATGGTCCATTATTGGATTGTACTTACAATGAAGGTGTTCGAGTTCTAGAGAGGATTTCCCAGAATGACTACCAATATCCAATCTCTCATTTTCCACAGGTAAAAACTAACCCTGGAGTTCTTGAATTAGATTCTATTTATGCATTATCAGCGCAGGTATCTTCAGTGGCCAACTTCATAAAGAATATGAAAGGAACAAATGAAGTTGCTTATATACATGTAGCCCAGTAATTAGATGCGTCGATATTTTCCTGTGAGATTTGCGGCGACAATCATAGCTAAGAAGACCACCCACAACATGCAGAAAATGCGTATTATGTCAACAACACCCGAGGGGGTTCATTTGATAACACATACAACAATCGTTCTCAACAACCTTGGGGGAATCAAAATACTTGCACGTATAGATATGGAAATTCCTCAAATCAAAGGGGTTATAGACAAGGAGGTTACAATGCCAATCCGCAGTAGAATTATCATCAGAATTCACAGATAAAGTCTCGTTCTGAACAAATGTAGTCACATAACCAGATGCAACCACAATCGCGATTACAGCCACAACAGTATGTATTGCCACAAATGTAAGGATAACATCATCAACATCAACAGCAGCAGTTTTCTCAACCTAAGTCGGACCTTATGGCTGCTCTTGAAGCAATGATGCGCGAGCATATCAGAAGAACTGAAGCGATAGTGCAAGGCAACTCTTCTTCCATACGAGCGTTGGAAGCCCAACTAGGACAATTGGCTTCTAATCTTAGCACCAGATCACTAGGATCTCTTCCTAGTGATACTGAGAATCCAACACAGAGGGGGAAGGAGCATTGCAAAGCAATCACGCTAAGGAGTGGAAAATGGATGATGGGACCAAGCAGTTCTGATAAAGACCATGTCAACGCATCTAAACCACAGCAGCAAGAGGAGGATGCAACTAAAGGACGTCAAGTAGAAATTAATGCTGAGGAACCAACTTTAGGGCCATCCATGTTTGCTGTTTGCCCAACAAAGTTGTTGACGCAACAGCCAGTGCCGATACTACCAAGTTATCCACAACAACCCACTGCGACCATACCTCTGCCATTTCTGCAATGATTTAAAGAGAAAATCCATGATAAAGAATATCAAAAGTTTATTTCTACTTTCAAACAATTGCACATTAATACACCTCTAATAGATACTCTTGTGCAGATACCTAGTTATGGGAAATACATGAAGGAGTTGTTATTAAAGAAAAAGAAATTGTCCGACATCAAGACGATTGCGCTCACAGAGGGGTGCAACGCTGTGCTTACAAACAAGTTGCCAACCAAGATGAAAGATCCTGACAACTTCACTATCCCATGCTCCATCGGGAATCATTATTTAGGTAAGGTTTTATGTGATTTAGGAGCAAGTATTAACCTGATGTCTTTGTTCACTTTTAAGAAATTAGGAATAGGTTCGATGAAGCCCACTGCGGTGACATTGCAACTAGAGGATAGATCTTTAGCACAATAGGAAGGACAAATCAAAGATGTTCTTGTTCAAGTTGATAAGTTGGTGTTCCATGCTGATTTTATCATCCTAGATGAAGCAGATAAAGAGGTACCCATTATTCTTGGAGGCCATTTCTAGCAATGGAACGAACACTTATCGACGTGTTCAAAGGAGAACTTGTTATGCATCATAATAATAACTAGGTAACCTTCAGTGTGTTTGAAGCATCACCGTTCAGACCACATTGATGTGTTGGATGAAATTATTTTGGAATAATTTAATACAAGAAGTTTAACACTATCTTATGATGATGCGGCGACATCTACCAATGACATTCTAGATGACTGTGTCAACAAAGAGGAGGTTAATAATTGTGAGTTGCATCAGAATTAGAAAATAGAGTCTTTGGATTTGTCTAACAGGACAATCCCGATGTTTAAACCATCTGTCGAACAGGCTCCTATCTTAGAGTTAAAACCATTGCCAACACATTTGAAATATGTCTTCCTTGGTGATAACGAGACGCTGGCTGTTATTGTCAACGCATCCCTCGATGCAATGCAAGAAGATAAGCTCATCGCAATTCTGAAAGAACACAAAAGAGCCATAGCCTAAAGCATCACATATATCAGAGGCATCAGTCCCTCTTTTTGCATGCATAAGATACGGCTAGAAGATGAAGGGAAGCAATCCATTGAGCAACAAAGATGACTCAATGAGAAAATGAAAGAAGTGGTAAAGAAGGAAATCATTAAATGGTTAGATGCGGGCATTTTATACCCTATTTTTTATAGCAATTGGGTAAGTCCCGTTCAATGTGTACCTAAAAAGAGTGGTTTCACAGTTGTGACCGACAATAAGAACGAGTTAATCCCTACTTGCATCGTAACTGGATGGAAAGTATGCATAGATTTGCAACGACTGAATGCGGCCATAAAGAAAGACCATTTTCCAGTACCTGTCATCGATCAGATGCTAGATAGGCTAGCTAGTAAAGCCTATTATTGCTTCCTGGATGGCTACTTTGGATACAACCAAATATCCATTGCATCGGAAGATCAAGCAATAACAACATTTACATGTCCTTTTGGTACATTTGCTTTCCGACGGATGTCGTTTGGGTTGTGTAATACGCCAACAACATTCTAGAGATGTATGATGGCGATCTTCTTAGATATGATTGAGGACTCACTCGAGGTATTCATGGATGATTTCTCGGTCTGTGGACAGAGTTTTGACCAATGAGCTAACAATTTTGCAAGAGTTTTGAAAAGATGCGAGGACACAAATCTCGTTCTGAATTGGGAGAAATGCCACTTCATGGCTCCTTAAGGCATTGTCCATGGCCATCGCATATCTTGCCAGGGCATTGAGGTTGATAAATCTAAGGTAGAAATCATTGAAAAATTACCCCCTCCCACCAATGTTAAAACAATAAGAAGCTTTCTTGGACACGCTGGCTTTTATAGAAGAGTCATTATAGATTTTTCCAAGATAGCCAAACCCTTATGCTCACTATTAGAGCAGAATAAAAAGTTTGTGTTCGATGATGCATGTCTGGATGCATTCACAACAATAAAGAAGCAGTTGGCACAAGCTTTGATTGTCGTCGCACCAGACTGGACGTAACCACTGGAACTAATATGCGATGTTAGTGACTTTGCTGTAGGAGCTGTCCTATGCCAAAGAAAAGAAAAGGTATTTCATTCTATTTACTATGCTAGTAAGACTCTAACTGAAGCGTAAGTTAATTATACTACTACGGAGAAGGAGTTGCTAGCAGTATGCTTTGCATTTGACTAGTTCCGTTCCTATCTTGTCGGTTCAAAGACTACAGTTTACACGGACCACTCAGCATTGAGATTTCTTTTCAACAAAAAAGATGCCAAACCTAGACTCATCAAATGGATCCTACTCCTCCAAGAATTTGATATCGAAAACAGAGATAGGAAAGGATCTGAAAATCAAGTAGCTAACCACTTGTCTAGATTGGAAACTGGGAGTGAGAACGGGCAAACAATCTAGATTGTCGAGGCATTCCTGATAAGCAATTATTCTTTGTCGACACATCACCATGGTATGCTGATGTCGTCAATTACCTTGTGTGTGAAAGCTACATGTGAGTACGACTAGTTACAAGAAGATCAGGTTCATACGTGATGCTGCCAAATACCATTGGAACGAGCCATACCTATTTAAGGTATGCACTGACAATATCATTCGTCACTGTGTACCTGAAGAAGAAATGATGTTAATCTTGCGACACTGCCATGATGTCCCTTATGGAGGTCATTTTGGTGGAACAAGGACTGCTGGATAGGTTCTACAATCAAGATTTTATTGGTCTAATTTGTTTCGAGATGCCCACAATTTCGCACAACAATGTGATCGTTGTCAACGCACTGGATTCATATCTCAAAGCAACAAGATGCTCCAACAACCCATCATGGAAGTAGAGCTCTTCGATGTCTGGGGTATAGATTTTATAGGGCCATTTCCAAACTCTTTTGGAAATGTGTATATCTTAGTGGCTGTTGACTACGTCTCAAAGTGGATTGAAGCTATTGCGATGCCAAAAGACGACGCTAGTACAGTGTTGAAGTTCTTTTACACATACATCCTCACAAGGTTTGGAACACCGAGATCATTGATAAACGACCAACACACTCATTGTTATAATAACCAAGTGGCAACTGCATTAAAGCGATATGGTGTGAAGCATCGTATGGCCACCACATATCACCCACAAACTAATGGTCAAGCCGATGTATCCAATCATCAAATTAAAAACATACTTAAGAAGGTGGTTAATCCATCTAGGAAGGATTGGTCTGTGAGACCACATGACGCATTGTGGGCGCTTCACACCGCTTACAAAACCCAGTTAGGGATGTTGCCATACCAACTAGTGTTTGGAAAATTTTGTCACCTGCCTGTCGAACTTGAACATAAGGCCATGTGGGCAATTAAGCAGGTGAATTTAGACTATCATGCTGCTGGAAAGAAAAGATTGTTGGACATCATAGAATTAAAAGAAATTCGACGCCATGCTTATAAGAATGTGGCGATATACAAGGAAAAGACAAAGAGATGGCATGACAACATCATCTTGCGTCAACAATTTCATCCTAGTCAGTTGGTACTTTTATTTAACTCACGTTTAAAATTGCATCAAGGAAAATTGAGATTGAGATGGTCAGGCCCATTTAAAGTTGTCGAAGCATTCCAAAGCGATGCGGTGATAGTCAAAAACTTAAAGGATGGACAACAATTTAAAGTAAATGGCCAACGTCTTAAACATTATGCGAGCCTAGATGTTCGAGAACCAGACGAAGTCGTCAACCTGGTGACATTTAAATAATGTCGATGCATTTCTTTATTTACTTTTAATAGTTTCACTTTTCTTTGTGTTGTTTTAAATTCCTTATAGAAATAAAAATCATATTTTTGTCGAAGCATTAAAACACATATTGTCGATGCATTCTACAATGAGTCAGCATTACTTTTTCAGCAAGAATTATGCCGGTTGATTTCTTTCTCTCCCAGCCATTGGATCAAAACAAATCGATACGATCTACAGCCTGGCAATTAATGGCTGCAGACGTAACATTTCCCCGTGTTTTTCCACTCATTACACCTAGGTTATAAAGCCTCCCACTACAATTATCTTTCTCTTAACATCCGCCATTGCTATTGCAACTCATATCCTTCATTGTCTTCATATTTACTTTTCTTATTTCAAAGTAATATTCTTCTACAAATCTTATTTACATTCTTTTCTTCTCACCATGGCTAAAACCTTTGCTTCCAAAAACACCCCTAAACCCTCCAAGAACACTCTGACTACTCCTACTATGGCTCCGTCCACAACACCACTACCTTCAACCATAGGGCCGATTTTGTTTTTAACGACTGCGACCAAAGACCGGTACCATAATGTTATGCTAAAACGTAATATCCACTCCGAACAGGGTCTCTAACTGTCTTCACATCAGACTCTCGGGAAACAAATTCACTGAACCATCAGTTACCTCGGATGGGAATTTTTCTGCGACCATCCTTCTGGCTACTCTCCCATAACGGTGAGGGAGTTTTATGCGAATTTGGTGGATCAGGAGCAGGAGTTTATCATGGAGTGCTGAGCAGATCAACATACTATTGAGAATTTCGAAACGAGTAGAGGACCATACACCCTTTATGCACCATTTGGATAATGATTGTTTGGCCCAAATGATGGACGACTTCTGCATCAATAGCGCTACATGGACGGACAATTAGTTTCACAATTATACAATGCACAGGCGGTACCTTACAATCTTTTGCAAGGTATGGTTTCATTTCATCAACAGCCGTGTTATGCCTTCTACCCATAGCAGTACGGCCACATTGGACTGTATGTGTATGTTGCATTCCATTCTGTACCACGGACACATCGACATTGGGGAGCTTATACATGCCTAGATCACAAAAGCTGCAGGAGAGTAAACTGATATCCTTCCTTTTCCTTCTCTTATTATGCTACTCTGTCAACATAAGGGCATTGTGCCCAAAGATGATAAGGAGGTCCTGGAAAAAAAGGACCAATCAATGATATTTCTATAGAGAGGATGAAACGGGGCCAAGACACCCCAGTGGCTAAAGAGATCTCCAAGAAGAGGGACAAAGGAAAGGGTAAAAAGAAAGCTGACAAAACTGATACACCGACAAACCCAAATAGCAAAAAAGCTAGCACTGATGGAAGTTCATTTAAACCGCCTCGACATGCTTTCTATTCACATCGACTGCATCGTGGATGACATGGATTTTTGACTCCACAAGTTTTATGCATACACCAAGGCATGGAATAAAGCCCTTGTCGCTGCATTGAGCTAGATAAGCCAGACCCTACTGCCAGATTTCCCAACTTTCCCATCCATTTACCGCCCGATGAAGTATTCATCTTCTGAGCAACCTATCCCTGATGGTAAGCCTACCCCTACACAAACCCGGATCAATATTTCTGACGATGAGAAGGATGAAGGGTAGTTATAGGTTGATAACGATTTTCATCGCAACATCGCCCACTTATTCGAGGATGAATTCTCAAATAGTTTGGGCGCAAATATGGCAGAGAGGGTAGCTGTTCTGGAAGAAGATGTCGATGCAGTAGATTGCACTGACACTGGTCCAGTTGAAAATGGGTCGAGTGCAAAAGAAAAGGCAAATCAGGAAGGTAATCAGGAGAAGGATTAAGACTAGGAAGAGAAAGAAGAAGAGGAACCTGTTGAGGTACAGGTGGAGAAGGAAACTGATGCCCTAAAAATGATCGTTGAGGATATTGTGGGAGCATCCATCACCCAACCTGCTAAGGAGGAGCAATCCGTCGAGCCGATTGGTTCAAAGGATAAGAAATGGAAGAGGCGTAAATATAAGAAAAAAAAGAAACACCATGACGAAGGAGAGCGCCCTAAAAAGAAAAAGAAGAAAACCAAAGCAACCTCTGCATTTTAGTTAGTTTTCATACATTTTTATTGTGCCTGCATTTTAGTTGTCATTGCATTCATTTTAGTTTAGTACATTGTAGCTGCATTTCCATTATATATGTACAACTATTGTCAGTGCATTGGGGACAATGCAGACATTAAGTTTGGGGGGAACCTAATGTGAAATGGAAATGGAACTATACCTTCATGTTTGACTTTTATTTTGTTTCTTTAATTAATGAAAATTTACAAAATTTCAATAGAAATGTGCCCATAATTTTATTTTGATGCGTAATTCTAGAATTGTTTGAATGCTGATGTGGAAATTGGATGAATATGAGTGAATAATGAGTTTTCTATTTTTGAATAAATAATTGAAATTGCTTCAGTAATGAATGAATAGTGTTGGTATTGAATCTTGAACTAACTGACCAATGCAGCAACGTTATATTAATAAAAGATACTCCATTATGAGTGCATTGTGACTTTTAAGGGAGAACACTCCGCTGCAAACTTAGAAAAGAAAATTCATCTAGCCAAAGGTTGTAACTGCAAGAGTATGTGTCGGCGCAATTACATACCTCTTGGGGGTTTGTTGCACCCTATCGTTACTACCCAGGAACAAAGGTAGAGTAATACAATGACATCTTTCAGTCACTTGAAAAACAAAAAAAATGAGAAAAAGAAGAAAGAAAAAAGAAAAAGAATAAATTGCTGAAATGGTTCAAGAAAGGTTAAGATTCAATGCATGATACTAACATTGATGAAGTCGCAGTTTTAAGCAGTTCATAGCTATAAATTGTCAGTGCATCATTCTATTATATGAATGCAATTTACACATTAGGAATTTAGATAATTCAAGTTGTATGAATAATGATTACTGTAACATTTCTAATTAGGACATTGTTTATTTTTATTTACTTGAAGACAAGTAAAAACTCAAGTTTGGGGGTTTGATGGTATTATAAATGACATAGATTTTCTCCCTAATTTAGTGTCTTAATTGTCTCTTTTGTATTTCATTCAGCATGCATCATTAAAATTTTATATTTAATTTTCATATTTTCCAACTCATTGTTAGTTAGTTTAAATTTTTGTTATTTTTATCCATTTTTCACTAATGTCGACGAAAGTAGCCAATATATTGCATCTTAATATTGTCAGTACAGGAGCTAAGTCTAGAAGCTTAATACTAGACGAATGCAGCCACAAGATCAGCTGGTAAATGCGTCTTAATCTGCAGCTGCCTAATGAACAAATTAGATTTGTGTGAGTGCATAGTTGGCAATAACAAACTTGATTTACTTGGATCTAAAAAGGGAGGAAGATCTACAATTACCAGTGATTTTAAATAGAAGAATGAACGAGAAGATGGATTAGCAAGATGTGAAGAATTCAACTCTAAAATTTCTCTCATTCATTCACAAAGTCAGTTGCCATGGAAGTCTGATTGTAGAGGAAGGTGACCTGATGCAACAAGGAAGCAACTGCGTCTGACGTGAAGTGCTAGGTGCGAAGCAAGAGGAGTGATTAAGGGAGAATTCTAGTAGACTAAGAATAGAATGCTTCAATTTCATTCTTTAATCCCTCTTAAATGTCGGTGAATTCTATTGACAATTGATTGTATACAGAAGTATCTTTTAAGGTTAGATTTACTTGGATTTCTACTCAATTCTTCTCATCTGTTTATATTTGGATTTAATCATTTTGACCACGAAAGTGTGACTGCAGTCACTGTCACTGGAAGGTGCAGTGACAAGTTAGATTAACAAGCAAGACAATGGAAGTTGCTTAAGGCAAGAAGGAATTCTGGCCACTTGTTCTTAAGTACTAAGCATTACCAGCACTGGAAGGTGTGGTAATTATGAGTACTTGGGTCTTTGTTAAACTGAGAGTTGATAGTAGTAAGAATTCATTGAAACGAAATTGCGACGACAATTCACCTATTAGTTAAATAATAGTCACATTTAGCGTTGCCAACTTGTGAAATCAGTGATCCTCTTCAATTCTTTACACTTGATCTATTTTCTTTATATTTCTGAATTTACATTTACAAACATCTTCAACAATCAGTTAATCTTTTTATTAATTTGCCTGACATTTTATATTACATCTGCATTGACAAGATTTAACTGTTAACTTGTGTAGTTTTAACCAGTTTGCGTTGACATTACTCTTAACAGTTCTTATCATTTTAACTCAAATTGCGTCGACAAATTTAAACATAAACAGTCATCTCTGTGGGATCGATATTCGACAGATTCATTTCTGTATACTGTACTTGCATCGATAGTGTACACTTGCACATATTTACTGTGACGTTCATAACGCGATCAAGTTTTGGCACCGTTGTCGGGAATGACATTTGTTTGATGTTTATTTTTGTAGTTGCATTTACTATTCTTTTTCTAACTTTATTTGATGAACTAATCTTTTATTGATTTTCGTTTAAATTCTTTTTAGGTGTTTATGTCCACAAGGACAAATCCTAACAACATTGTTAGTTTTGATCTGTAAATTGAAAGGACAATTTGGAGGAAAAGACAAGAGCAAAGGAAAATGGCTAGAAATTTTGAATTAAAACCGGTGATGCTCCAAATGCTTAACTCGAATGGACAATATGTAGGTTTACCTCATGAAGATGAAAGGGATCATCTCAAATCTTTTCTGCTTATATGTGCTTCTTTCAATCAACACGGTGTATTTAATGACGCGTTAAAGATGCAGTTGTTCCCTTACTCTTTACAAGGAAGGGCACGTACATGGTTTCTTGGTTTACCGGCTGGATCTATTACTTGATGGAATGCGCTAGCAACTCAGTTTGTTTTGCGATTCAATCCACCCATAATGAATGCTAGGCTGCGAAATGATATCACGGCATACCATTAACTAGGTGATGAGAATTTATATACTACATAGGAACGTTTCAAAACTCTACTTAGAAATTGTCCCATGCATGGAATCCAACAGGAGACATAAATCGAGATCTTCTACAATGGATTAAATGTACAGATAAGAAATCTTGTCAATTCATCTGCTAATGGTCATTTGTTGGATTACACTAATAATGAAGCTCTGTGAATCTTGGAAATAATTGCACAAAATGATTATCAATATTCGATTTCTCGTTCTGCTCAGGTGAAAACAAATCCTGGAGTTATTGAGTTAGATGTCATTTCAGTCCTAAGTGCACAAGTATCCTCACTAGCGAATATGATTAAAAACATGAAAGGGACGAGTGACATTGCTCCTATTCAAGTAGCCCAACAGATGGATGTCCCAACATTTTCCTGTGAAATTTGCGGCGACAATCATAGTTATGAGGATTGCCCACAGCATGCTGAGAATGCATTCTAGGTGAATAACATCCGTGGAAATTCATATGGTAACTCATATAACAATTCAAGTAAAGCTCAATAACCTTGGGTGAGAGTTAGAATGCGTCTACATACAGATATGGAAATTCCTCAAATCAAGGTAATTTTTGAGAAGGGAGTTACGGTCAACAATAGTAGAATTATAATCATAATTTGTAAGTGTAAGCGCAGCCTCACCAGATGCAATCACAAAACCAGATGCAGTCACATACTTAGATACAGCCACAGGTTCAAATGCAACCACAACAGACTGTGCTACCAAATATGCAAGGACAGCATCAGTAACAGCAACAACAATATTCTAAATTAAGAATAGATCCATTGGCTACTCTTGAATCTTTGATGCGTGAGCATATTACCAGAATAGAAGCAATTGTACAAGGAAATTCATCTTCTATCTAAGCATTGGACGCACAACTAGGACAACTGGCTTCTAACATGAGTACACGACCACTAGGTGCTTTACCTGGTGACACTAAAAATCCAAATCAAAAAGGGAAGGAGCATTGCAAGGCTATCACATTAAGGAGTGGAAAGCAAACTGCTGAACATAGTAGCAGCTCAAACCAAGCACCTGTCGATGCAAACGAACAAAAGCAACAAGGAGAAGTTGCAACTGAAGAAGACACAACAAAAGTAGATGAGGAGGAACCACCAGTAGTCACACCGATGATAACCATTCATCCTAAGAAGTTATCGACGCAACTGCCCATGTCGACATAGTCGGTTATAATAAAACAACCCGCTATGAACATACCTTTGCCATTTCCACAACGATTCAAGGAGAAAGAACATGACAGAGATTATCAAAAGTTTGTAACTACCTTGAAATAGTTACATATTAATATTCTTCTAGTTGATGCTCTTGTGCAGACTCTCAGTTATGGGAAATTTATGAAGGAGCTACTATCAAAGGAAAAGAAGCTATCCGATATTGAGACAATTACGCTCATAAAAGGGTGTAGTGCTGTATTGACAAATAAATTGCCACAAAAAGGAAACATCCTGGTAGTTTCACAATTCCATGCTCTATTGGAAACCATTACTTAAGTAAAGCTCTATGTGACCTAGGAGCTAGCATTAACCTTATGCCATTGTCAACTTTCAAAAAATTAGGGATTGGTCATATGAAGTCCACTATAGTGACATTACAACTTGCAGGCAGATCTTTGGCACAACCTGAAGGACAGATTAAAGATGTTCTCGTCCATGTTGATAAGTTTGTGTTCCCAGCCAACTTCATCATACTTGACTGTGAAGCAGATAAAGAGGTACCCATTATTTTGGGCGCCCATTTCTAGCAACGGGACGCACTCTTATAGATGTTTTCAAGGGTGAGTTGATTATGCGTCAGAATGATAAACATGTCACCTTCAGTGTTTTCAGAGTATCTCCATCACGAAGTAAGGAACAATGTCACCACATTGATGTTCTGGATGAGTTAATTATAAAAGAATTCAATGAACGAAGTTCAACAGTACTAGAGGAATATGCGATGACAGCTGATGACAATATCCCACCTGAATGTGATTGCAAAATTGAGGCTAATGTCTATGAAGGAAGTAGTGAAGAAGGAGATTATCAAATGGTTAGACGTGAGCATAATCTATTTTGGACAGCACATGGGTAAGCCCGGTCCAATGTGTGCCTAAGAAGAGCAGCATCACGGTGGTAAGTAACGATAAAAATGAGCTAATCCCTACTCACATTGCTACAGGTTGGCGAGTGTGTATGGACTACCGTCGTTTAAATGCGGCCATAAAGAAGGATCACTTCCCACTTCCATTCATTGATCAAACACTGGATAGGCTAGTTGGTAAGGCCTATTATTGTTTCCTTGATAGATACTCTAGATACAACCAGATTGTAATTGCGTCGGAGGATCAAGCAAAGATAACTTTTACTTGCCCATTTGGAACCTTTGCTTTCCGACGAATGCCATTTGGTTTATGTAATGCCCCAGCCACATTCCAGAGGTATATGATGGTTATTTTGTCGGATATGATCAAGGATTCATTAGAGGTATTTATGAATGATTTCTCTATGTATGGGAAAAAATTTCAAATATGCGCTGACAATTTAGTAAAAGTGTTGAAAAGATTCAAGGATACCAACTTGGTTCTAAACTGGGAAAAATGCCACTTCATGGCAACCGACGGAATTGTCCTTGGTCATCGAATATCTTATCAGGGCATTGAAGTGGATAAAGTGAAGGTGGAAATCATTTAAAAGCTACCTCCACTGAATAATGTAAAAGGAATAAGGAGTTTTCTCGGCCATGCCAATTTTTATAGAAGATTCATCCGAGACTTCTCCGAAATAACAAAACCACTCTGTTCCTTATTGGACCAAAATAAAAAGTTTTTGTTCAATGAAGCTTGTTTGGAAGCATTTCTAAAGATTAAACAGTAGTTAGTACTTGGACAAAGGAAAGATAAGGTATTTCATTCAATCTATTATGCTAGTAAGACTCTAACTGAAACGCAGGTGAATTACACAACCACTGAGAAAGAGTTACTGGCAGTAGTTTTTGCATTTGACAAATTTTGTTCATATCTTGTTGACGCAAAAATTACAGTGTATATTGATCATTCTTCTTTGAGATACCATTTTGCTAAGAAGGATGCAAAACCCAAGCTGATTAGATGGATCCTTTTACTACAAGAATTTGATGTTGAGATTAAGGACAGGAAGGGATCGAAAAACCAAGTAGAAGACCACCTATCTCGTCTAGAATCTAGAAGCGAAGATGGTATTAAGTCATAAATTGTTGACACATTTCCAGATGAGAAATTATTCTTTGTCGATGCATCTCTATGGTATGAAAATGTCGTCAATTACTTAGTATGTGGAAAGCTACCATTGAGTGCAACAGGTCATAGGAAGGTTAGATTTCTTAGGGATACTGCTAAGTATCATTGGAATGAGCCATACTTGTTCAAGGTATGCGCTGACAACATCATTCGTCGCTGTGTTCCTGAAGAAGAAATGTTATCTATCTTGAAGCATTGCCATGATGCGCCTTATGGAGGACATTTTGGTGGCGTTAGGACTGTTGCAAAGGTCCTACAATCAAGATTTTATTGGCCAATATTGTTTCGAGATGCCAACAATTTTGCTCAACAGTGTGATAAATGTCAATGCACCGGTTCTATATCTCGACGTAATGAGATGATTCAATAGCCTATCATGGAGGTTGAGTTATTTGATGTTTGGGGTATAGATTTTATGGGACCATTTGTAAATTCCTTTGGGAATGTGTATATTCTAGTAGCTGTTGACTATGTCTCCAAGTGGATCGAAGTAATTGTTGTTCCGAAGGACGATGCTTGGACAGTGTTAAAGTTCTTTACACATATACCTTACACGATTTGGAACACGTCAAGCATTAATAAGCGACCAAGGTACTCATTTCCATTGCAATCAAGTGGCGATAGCTTCAAAACGTTGTAGTGTGAAACATCGCATGGTAACCACATATCACTCACGAACAAATGTACAAACGGAAGTTTCTAATCTGCAAATCAAGCGTATTCTTGAGAAGTCCGTTAATTCCTGTCGACGAGATTGGTCTTCGCGGTTGAATGATGCATTGTGGGCACTTCACACCGCATACAAAACTCCATTAGGAATGTCATCGTATCAGCTGGTGTTTGGGAACTCATGTAACTTGCCTTTCAAACTTGAACATAAGATCATGTGGGCAATCAAGCAAGTGAACATGGACTATGATGCTGTTGGAAAGAAAATATTGTTGGACATTTCAGAGTTGGAAGAAATTTGACGTAATGCTGATGAAAATGATACCATTTACAAATAAAAAACTAAAAGATGGCATGACAAATCATTTTGCGGTGACAATTTTCTCCTAGTCAGTTAGTGCTTTTATTTAACTCACGTTTAAAATTGCATCCAGGAAAATTGCGGTCAAGATAGTCAGGACCTTTTGAAGCTGTCGAAGCATTTTCACACGGTGCAGTGACAATCAAATATTTGAATGATGGGCACCAATTTAAAGTGAATGGCCAATGATTAAAGCATTACCGCAGCCTAGACATCAACAAACAAAATGAGACCATTAATTTGGTCACATTTACTTAAGAATGACATTACAATTTTTGATATTTACTTTTGGTCTTTTGTTTTCTTTTAATTCGTTTTCTTTAGTTTTATGCAGGAATAAAAGATCTCCTTTTTGTTGATGCACACAAAAGCATAACTTGTCGACGCATTACATTGATGCCTCAGCGAAATGTTTTGGGCAAGAATCATGCTGGTTGATTCACCTCAATCCCCAACCGTTCGATCATTCTGAAAATGTACGATTTGTTTCCTAGCATATATTGGCTACAGGCAAAATATACTCTCAACAATCATCACGTCTCTTCATCTCCATCGTCTATAAAACTCCATTTTTGTGCCGACTGTTCTCTCACACTTACAACCACCATTGTTACTGTATTTTCTTTAACTTCAACCTTCTGTTTTTCTGCAAAATATTCTCACTTTCTTTATTTCAGTAATCATGGCAAGAACTCGCAGAGCGAAAACCCCATCCAAATCAGTGGTTGAATCTTCAGTTGCTATAGTCAGAAATGCCGACCAACCACAACCCAAGGAGCTTGTTCTGTTTCTATCAAAAGCGGTGAAGGACCGTTATCATGAAGTTATGTTGAAGAGGAACTCTCATCCTGAACAAGGATTTCAGTTGTCCCCACATCTTACATTAGGGAAGTAGGTCACCAGAATAATTTCTCGTTTGGGATGGGAGTAGTTTTGTGACCATCCAATCGGATACTCTCCTTCTTTGGCAAGGGAATTTTATGCTAACCTGGTTGATCTAGAACAGGAATTCGTATTTGTTCGTGAAGGTTTAGTGCCTTAGAACGCTAGCCACATAAATGCTCTCTTCAATATTGCTGAGGGAGAAGGTGAACACGTCGAGTTCTTGGAGAACTTGATAGATGAAGGTGTGGATTTTTTACTGCACGACTTATGCGTTAATGGCATAGTTTGGACTGGCAACAATCCAAATAACTACACCATGCACCGTCGCTACCTCACTGTGCAAAGTAAGGTGTGGTTTCATTTCATCAATTATCGTCACCTACCATCCACCCATAGTACGACTCCAATGCTGGATAGGATGTGCTTGCTGCATTCTATACTGAAGGGAAGATGAATTGATGTCGGTGCAATCCTACATCAAGAAATCACTGAAGCTGCCACCAAACAAATAGGTATCCTGCCTTTCCCTTCTCTGATAATGATGTTGTGTAAACAACTAGGCATTGTGCCTTGCGAGGGGAGGAGACTTTGGAAAACAATGGGCCAATCAATGATGTTTCGGTGGAGAGGATGACAAGGGGGTAGGAAACCCTATGGTGAAGGAGGTGCCGCCGAAGAAGAAAAAGGGGAAAGGGAAAAAGAAAGACACCATGCACCCACAGATCCTCAAATTTAGAGGAAGCTTAATGAGATTGAAAAGTTTGTTGATCGGATGAGCAGCAGACAAATCAGACTTGTCGGCGTAGTAGAGGAGATGCAATTCAGACAGAACTTATTCTATGCATATACTAGGGCATGGAATATTGCTATTGTCAGCACATTGTACGGCTTGAGCAGGAACCTGATGCCAAAATTCCCTGTGTTTTCTCCTATTATCAATGAAGCCACTCCATCATCAGAGCAGCATGGTTCAAAAGGTAAAACCCAGTCTGTCCAGTCCCCAAATAAAATCCACATCTCTGATGATGAGGATTAAGAGGCGCAATCCAAGGAAATGGAATATTGCTTCCAAAACATAGATAGCATTTTTTAAGACGAACTGTCGAATAGTTTAGGGGCCACTATGGTAGAGAGAGAAGCTGCTGCTGCAACAGAACATACACCAGTTGCTTCTAGGGGTATTGAGGCAGAAGAAGGAGAAAGAAAAGAAGAAGAAGAAGAAGAAGAAGAGAAGGAAGAAAAAGAAGATCCTCGATAAATTTATCGGAGGAATTTGTCGACGCACCCGTCAATGTGGGTGCATCTCTTGAAAACTTGGCAACATCTGGGGCGAGCTGGACCAAGGTAGTCACATTCAGCAATAAGGATTCCAATCCTCTGGCTATAGTGCCATACTTTGTACCACTTGCTGAAATCCATCCATCGGTCGTGACTTTCGATGAAGCCAACATTCAACCAGTAATGGAGGAGCAATCTACTTCACCGGTTGAACCAAAAGAGAAGAGGCGCAAATGAAAGGCACACTAGAATAGCAGAGAGGAGCGCCCTAAGAAGAAAAAGAAATCCAAAGCAACCACTTCCAAGGCTGCAACACACTAAGTTAGTTTACTTTTAGTAGTTAGTTGCATGCATTTCTTTTAATTGCTATTGCATTTTTTATTGTCTCTGCATTTTATTTGTTCTAGCATTTGCATTGTAGTTGCATTTCTATTATTATTTGTATAGTATTGTAAGTGCATTGGGGACAATGCAGACATTAAGTTTGGGGGAAGTGTGGAATGGATATGCAATTACACCCACAAGTTTAAGAATATATTTGTCGTTTTTAGTGAATGAAAGTATGCATAGTTAAGAAAAATGTGACCACAATTTTTCATTTAATGCATAAATTATTGAATTATTTGGAATGCTAATGTGTGAATTGAATGAATGTGATTGAATGTTGAATCCTTCTATTTTTGGATGAATGATTGAGATTCCATTAGTAATAAATGAGTAGTATCATTCTTTACAGATTGAATTAACTTACTGTCTTGCAGCTATGTTTATAATTATATTTACTGAATAAAAGACACTCCAATGTGGGTGCATTGTGACTAAACAAGGGGGAACACTCCACTGCAAGTGTTAGAAAAATTATCTAGCCAAAGGCTGTCACTGTAAGAGTGTGTGTCGACGTAATTACATGCTCTTTGGGGTTTGTTGCACCGTATAGTTACTGCCCAGGAATAAGAGTATAGTAATGCAATGACATCTCTCAGTCGCATAAAAGAAAACAGAAAGAATTAAAGGAAGAAAAGTTGATAAAAGAAAAAAATTTATATATATATGTATATTATTAAACAATAAATGTTGTATTGGTTAAGAAGATTTAAGATTTAAAGTATGATGCTAGCATTAGTGAAGTTGCAATTTTGATTATTCATGCCAATAAATTGTCGGCGTAATAATCCAGCATATGAATACAATTTATACATTAGGATTTCAGAGAAAATAAGTTGCTAGAATGATGAATGTGGTGACAAGAATTTGGATATAACTTTGCTAACTTTTATTTACTTGAGGACAAGTAAAAACTCAAGTTTGGGGTGTGATAGCATTAGAAATGACACTTAATTTCTCCTTAAATTAGTGTGTAATTTGTTCCTTTTGTATCATATTTAGCATACATTTTTAAAATTTCATACCTAGTATTTGCATTTTCTAACTCAATGTTGTTTGATCTTATTTTCTTTCATTTAATCTCTTTTGTGCTACTAATGTCGCTGTATTTAGTACTAATTTTGCGTCTAAAGTTGTCAGTACAGAAATCCACCTAGGAAGATCAGAGTAGGAAAGCATTCAGAATTGCGGTCACAAGTTTGATCCAAAATTGCAGTCAAATATGTCATCACATAAATGCTTCTACATTTTATCAAGGATTCTACGCTGCTAACACATCCAGAAACACTAGTGCAGGAGAATGACAAGTTGTTGCAGCAAATTAAAATCATAATTTACGCCCAGCAATGTCGCGACAATCTGCAACTGCCTAATGAACAAATCAGATCTACGTGAGTGCATAGCTGGCAATAACAAACTTTTACAGCTGCAAAGAAGGAGTTAGATCTGAAAAGGGAGGAAGATCTGTAATTACCAGTGATTATAAATAGAAGGATGAAAGAGAAGATGGATCATCAATGTGTGAAGAATTCAACTCTAAAATTTCTCTCGTTCATTCACAAAGTCAGCTGCCATGGAAGCCTGATTATTAAGGAAGGTGGCCTGATGCATCAAGGAAGCAACTGCTTCTGACAAGAAGTGCTAGGTACGACACAAGAGGTGCGATTAAGGGAGAATTCTAGTAGAGTAGGAACAGCATGCTTCAATTTCATTCTTTAATCCCTCTTAAATGTCGGTGAATTCTATTGACAATTGATTGTATAAGGAAGTATCTTTTAATGTTAGATTTACTTTGATTTCCACTCAATTCTTCTAATTTGTTTATATTTGGATTTAACTGTTTTGACCACAGAAGTGTGATTGCAGTCACAGTCACTGGAAGGTGCGGTGACAAGTTAGATTAACAAGCAAGACAGCGAAAGTTGCTTGAGCAAGAAGGAATTCTGGCCACTTGTTCTTAAGTACTACGAATTATCAGCACTGGAAGGCATGGTAATTGTGAGTACTTGGGTCTTTGTTAAATAGAGAGTTGATAGCAGTAAGATTTCATTGAAACGTAATTGCGACGACAATTCACCTATTAGTTACCTTGAAGTCACATTTAGCGTTGTCAACTTGTGAAATAAGTGATCCTATCCAATTCTTTGCATTTGATCTATTTTCTTTATATTTTTTAATTTACATTTACAAACATCTTCAACAATTAGTTCATCTTTTATTAATTTGCCCTGACATTTTATATTACATTTGCACTGACAAGATTTAACTCTTAACTTGTGTAGTTTTAACCAATTTGCATTGACATTACTCTTAACAGTTCTTATCATTTTAACTCAAATTGCTTCGACATATTTAAACATAAACAACCATCTCTGTGGGATCGATATTCAATAGATTCATTTCTGTCTACTATACTTGCATCGACAGCGTACGCTTGCATATATTTGTTGTGACGTTCATAGCGCGATCACTAGCCTATGAGTATTCTTTTGTTTCTTGAGTAAGGTTCTCTTTTTCTTCTTTTTGGTGACTTTTTGACTTTGTCACTTTTCATATACTTTCTTACCCATGATTTTCCTCTTTTGTTTCTACTCATTTCATTTTTCTTTTTGATTTTTCGCTATTTCTCTCTTTTTGGCTAAACTAAAGTTCATACATTATATTGATTTTCATATTTCCCTCTTTGTTTTATAACCTCCACCATAATGTGTCTACTTACCCTCAATATATTTGGTCATACGTCTATTATCATACAAAATAGGACCAAAGAAAAGAGTACACACAATTCATTGTTTTAGGCTTTTAGAGGCTTGTAGTGTGATTCATCAAAAAGGGTCATAAGGCTCAAATTTTGGTACTAATTGGAAATTCAGAAAAGGGTTTGGCTTTTTAGCTATAGATGTAACCAAACAATGCCTTAGGTCATCCCTAAACACCTCAATATGCATAAATCTCAATTTAGTCTAAAAATCTCAAAATTACTATCTATCATATATACTAGCATGCTCGTTTCCTCATATTATGCACATCATTAGGTATCAATAATAATTTTCCACCAATACTTAATGTAACATATAGAACTTAAAAATTTCATACTAAAAAATTTAAAAATTCCTCATCATCATGCCAAATTTATCAAAAAATATAATCAACATATTATACATGCTCCTAACCAATCACTTGTATTTTTACAAGCTCTAGCACATATCAACAAGAAAAACATAGAAAAAAAAAACTATATGCAAAAATTCCTATGTTACCCCCCACACTTTAGAAAACACATTGTCCTTAATGTGTAGCCCTATAAGTAGTAAGGAAAGATATAACACTCAAAACCTTTAACCATCACCGATTTAAGGTCTCAGGGGTTCATAGAACTTTACAATTTTTTTATTTTTTTCGTTACACACAATCAATCACATTTGTATAGAAAGAATCAAAACTCATATCACGTATCAAGACACCTATAATCCACATCAAACCATAATACCTTAAGTATCAACCAAGCTACATCAATCATTCATACTATCACAATGTAATTATGACACCTAAAACCCTAAACCGTCACGATTAGGGTTTCGATGTCTTTCTGATCATCTATCACAAGTTTATCTCCTAATACCTTTTCATTTAATAATAATTTAATAAAGAAATACATTTAAGACAACATAAATCATTATTGTAATAAAATCATAATTCATTAAGGGAAAAAATGTCATTTCTACCGATACAATGCAGGTTCTACCGATACAAGTTCTACCGATACAATGCAGGTTCAAAAACAATGCAGGTTCTACCGATACAAGTGTCTCTTCTACTGAAACAATTCATCCTTCTACCAGTACTAAAAACTCCAGAGAGCTATGAAGTCTTACCTTGTAACTTTTACCGATACAAGTATCCAAACTACCGATACTACTATGAATAGAACTACCGATACTTCTATTAGTACTACCGATACAATGCAAGTCAGAATGCAACCTCTCTCCTACCCTGTACTTCTACCGATACATGCAGGATTTCTACTGAAACAAGTATGTAGAGTTCACATTTTCACACAAGTTCAACAACCAAACATTCATTTCATAAACTTATGATTTAAGCAAACAATACCAGTGATCAAGATCATCATAACATCCCTTTCTAGTACTAGATGCGTACTTTCAACATTAAACAAACATACAAAAGGGTTAAACATCCAACAATTCTTACAAAGTACTAATTGTCCCGATTCAAACATTTACAAAATAATATCGTCCTAGTACATGCCATCTAACTAAGTGATTTAAAGTTTACCGAACTAGCTCCCGAGATAGTGTGATTTCTTCAAATCGATCCAATCTTCAAGCAGCGAAATAGAATCTACAAAATAACAACAATTTCACAAGTAAGTTTTTCATAGCTTAGAAAGTTCATAAAGTTAAACAGATTTACCAAACTTCAAGAGTTGTAGAATCTAATCAAATCAACCGAGTAAGCTGTATACATCCGTTATTGCTTTCAATTCACCTTTGATAACTCACGAGGACACGGAGTCATCGGACCTTTAATCCATAATAGGATTCATATAAATCACGTTGACATAGAGTCATCGGACCTTTAATCTGCAATAGGATTCATATAATTCACGATGACATAGAGTTATCAGACCTTTAATCTGTAATGGGATTCATATAGCTCAAGATGACATAGAGTCATCGGACCTTTAATCCGCAATAGGATTCATATAACTCACGATGACACAAAGTCATCGGACCTTTCATCCGCAATAGGATTCATATAAATTCATGATGACACAGAGTCATCGGACCTTTAATACGTAATAGGATTCATATAACTCACGATGACATAGAGTCATCGGACCTTTAATCTGTAATAAGATTCATATAACTCACGATGACATAAATCATCAGACCTTTTTGCATTTACGGCTCAAAGCCCGATATATCTACTTTTCCTTTGTTCCCATCTTCCTCACTTCCGATCATCATTCCAAATTTACTGCAATTGTATACAAGCATAAAATATGCAATTTAGATTGGAATTTAACAATACGAACTTATCGGACGACATTGTAATTAAAGTGAACTCTAGGGAGAAATTCATAATTTTCACTTTTCCACGGTCAGTGACACGATCTTGATCTATTACAAAAATGTTACTCAATTATTTAAATCAACATGAATTTTTAATCATTTTATGCGATTAAGCGTTTTTGGTATTTTTACAAAATTGCCTTTAACTTTTCACTTTTAATTTAGTCATTTAGCTTAAACTTGCAAATTAACCATTTTATTTTTAATTTTCCAGCTTGCCGAATGTTTATAAGCATTTCTAAAGCCCACTTTTTGCAATATTTCACTTTAAGTCCTTACAAATTTATTCCTTTAACATTTTAGTCCTTTTAACACAAAAATTTCTAAAAATTACTTTACAAAATCATCAAATCTAACAACCAAGCTTATAAATCTTCCATAAACTTTCAAGAACAAGCTTATTCATCAATGGCAAAATTTATAACATTTGAAAAAATCACAAATTAGTCCTTTGGTTAGCTAGATTAAACAAATATGAACTCAAAAATATAAAAATTATTAAAAACGGACGGAATTTACTTAATCAATGGCATAAGCTTGGCCGAATATCAACAATAGAGTTTTAGGGTTTTTGGTTTTATTTGGAGAAGAATAAGATGAAAAATAAAAATAATTTTAATTACTTTGATTTGTTTAATTCTATCCTTTTTCTTACTTTTAGCATTTTACCCTTTGTTCACACCTAATTTCAACCAAAATTTAAGCCAAAATTGTCCATCCAAGTTACTAATGGTTATATTATCATTTAAGTACCTTGATTTACATTTCAATTAATAGCATTCAACTTTTGTAGTTTTTATGATTTAATCCTTTTTACTTGATTAACTACCTAAACGATAGAATTTCTTAACCAAAATTTAATACTATACTAATGACCTCGTAAATATTAAATAATTTATATTTACGGTCTAACACATAGAATTTGTGGCCTCGAAACCACCATTCCTGATCATACTAAATTCAACTAATTAGTAAATCCTCATTTTATTAGGATTTAAATGCAATTTACCAAAATTTAAAGAGTTTTATATCATAACTATTATTAGGCCATTTAAAGAGGGCCCAGTTTCATAATTGGTCCTTCAATTATATTAGATTTTAATTAAACAAACTTATTTTCAATTTAGTCCTAAACTAATTAGGACAAAATGAATAAATAACCCAAAAGTTAGTGGAAGGTAATCATATCCACCATCGCTTGGACTTTTTGACCATGGTTTAGTTACCATTTTTGTCCCTTTACTATTTTTAATCAATAGCAATTAACTTTTACCTCTTTTACAATTTACTCATTTTTCCTTACTTAAGCAATAAATCCTCAAAATCACCCGACCAAACTTCAATTCACATATAATAAAACTCTGTAAATATTTAATAAAAAAATTTATGGTCCTAAATTTCAAAAACGAGGTCCCGATATCTCATTTTCTAAAACCACTTGACCTTTAAACCAAACCACTTATACTAACTTTTAATTCAATAATTAAATTTTTTTATTTAGAATTCCATATAAAATTATTATTGACTTATTTAATTTAAACACTCATTATAAAAATTTTCTCGTCGGGTTTATTATCTCAAAATCACTATTTACAACACCACTGAAAAACGGGCTGTTACAACTCTCTCCCCTTAAGAAATTTCGTCCCCAAATTTTTTATCTAGAAGTACCTGTTTATTCTAGTGTTTTTCCTCAGAAGAAAAATTATTACTAGCTCATCCAAATTTAGAGAATAACAATCTCAAAAACCACAAAATTTATCTTGACTTTCCCTACTTAGGAACCATAATAAGCAGTAATAATTTTTACGATACTTCATGTTCAATTTCCTCTCTAGATTCAATATAGATCAAAACAAAAATTTCCAGAGATGTTTTCTGAAGTTTTCATATAACAATAGAAAAATCTCTTTACCCGAAACTACTCAAATTTAACTGTCAAATTTACATAACCTCACTAAATCAAACTCACCGTTGATAGTTTTCACGTAAATTATTCCTCACACATAGTCTATAATACATTTCTCACATATTACGCATACATAGATTCTATTTGAAGTCTATCAGAATATCATCAATAATCATAATTACGACTGTATCTAAATATATAGATAAGATTGAGTAATCTAATTCATCATATTCATAATCAACAGAAATGCTAGTTAATCTAGACAATATTACCAGAATTCTTAATGCTTGTCTCAAATTCAAAGAAATTTTCAACATCTCATATATTTAACTAGAACTGAATAATTGAATCTTTATTAACTTTCAAATACACTGTTACATCCTTTTAACTTATTGAACAAGTCTTCTGTATGAGATTTAGGTTTTTTTTATTCTATGTCTTGAATTTATTTCATTGTCAGATTTAGGCTGAAGTCCCAAAAATCTTTTAGGAAATAAATCAAAATACCCATTGGTGAACGATACATAGTTAATCTCAAATCCAAAAATTTCTTCTTCCTTTTTTTTATTGAGTAGTCAATTATTTATACATATATAAAAATGTTTTTCAATCATTTTATATCATTTCATGTACAAAGACATCTGAACAACTCCGATTTACCTGAGTCAATCATAATTAGTACATTAGTCCAACATTTTCATCAATTCATTTCAGTCTGTAATTCACTACAGTATCATATAACTTCAGTCAATCATTTTCAAATTAATACCAAATTCATGAAAGGGTAGTAACATCAAATTGTCAGAAAAATCACGGTCATAAATTTTCAATAGATAGTTTCGACATACTAGCTCTGTCCCAACAGCTTATGATTCGAATATCAAACTCATTGGTTTAGGAAATAGGCCTCTATTCATTATTAATACAATACAATATATAAATAAATTAACCCAATATTAATCATTGCATACCCAATAAATAATATCAAAAGAATAGATCATACCAGTAATAATATTAGGCACTGTAATTTCAGATCCATCGTTATGTCTTCGATCCCACTTTATTTACCTATTCTCAGAGGTAGGGGTTATTTAATCCACTTTATTTAGCAAGCAAGACAACAGAAGTTGCTTGGGGATTGAAGGAATTTAATCCACTTGTTCTTGAATATGTTGCATTGCCAACACTAGAAGGTGTGGTTAGTGTGAATATTTGAGTCTTAGATATAACAGGAAAGTTTAGTTTGGTAAGATTTTCATTGTGCAATATTGAGCGGACAAATTTATCTGTTATTTTTAACCTTTTGAGCCACACTTAGCTTTCTGCCAACTTTTCACGTCAGGAACCCCAATTCATTATCATTGCTTTACTTCTTAAAATTTTCATTATTGCTTCGACAAATTAATCTCATACTTTTACTGCATTTACTAGTTCATTGTTTCAACAATTATTACCACGATTTATCTTGTTTATTCTGTCATTGCATCGACAAGTATAAACACAAACAACCATCCTTGTGGGATCGATATCCGATAGATTCACATGTATCTACTATACTTGCATCGACAATGTACGCTTGCACATATTTGTTGTGACATTCATAGCGCGATCAATAGTCATTGTAATTTATTGCATCGACAATCACCTATCCCTTTATACCTTGTGAGCACTTAGTACTCTGTTGAATATTCATATTGGGAAACCCATTTTATCATTATCATATTTCATCTTTATTTTCAAAGTATTGCTACGACAACTATTCTCATAATTTATCTCATTTTTATTTGTTTATTGCATTGACATTGATAGAAAAAAGACAACCATCCTCATGGGATCGATATCTGGCAGACTCATATCTGTCTACTATACATGCATCAACAGTGTATGCTTGCACAATATTGTTGTCACGTTAAACAGTCGATCAAGTTTTGGCACCGTTGTCGGGGATGGCATTCGATTAATGTTTATTTTTGTTTTTGCATTTTATTTTTATTATATAATATTTATTTGTTACTAACTTGTTTTCTTTTTGTCGTTATTTGCACATTTTATGACCAGAAACAATTTGGAGTTTATTGCTTATTTTGATCCTTAAATTGAATGAACCATTCGGATGAAACTTCAAGAACAAAAGAATATGTCTTTACCAAGAAACAATGCAGCCATACCCCCGATACCGCCACAAAATGTTGAAGACCCACCGTTGCCTCAAGATGATAAAATACAACACAAGACTATACGAGATTTTGTAGTACATGTCTTGGATGATTTACAACCGGGAGTTGTAAGGCTAGCAATGCAAGTTGGAAATTTTGAACTGAAGCTAGTAATGTCTCAAATGTTGACTTCTATTGGGAAATATGCTTGACTACCACATGAATATGCACAAGAACATCTTAAATCATTTTTATTGATTTGTGCTTCCTTTAGTCAACTAGTCATTCCTGATAATGCTTTGAAAATGCAATTGTTTCCTTATTCTTTGTAGGGAAGAGCTCGTACTTGGTTCCTTGGGCTACCTTCCAGCTCAATTACTTCTTGGAATGAACTAGTAACATAATTTGTTCTGCGCTTTAACCCGCCGACAATGAATGCTCATCTCCGAAATAATATAACAACTTATCATCAACTGGATGATGAAAATCTTCACACTACATGGGAACGTTATAAATATTTACTTCGACATTGCCCCATCCACGACATTCAACAGGAAACACAAATTCAGATTTTCTATAATGGACTAAATTTACAAACAAGGAATATTGTCGACGCATCAGCCAATGGCCCTCTGCTGGATTGAACATATGATCATCAGTATCCTATCTCTAGAGCTGCACAAGCAAAACCTACTCTTGGAGTTATTGAATTGGATGCAATATTTGCAGTTAGTGCTCAAGTTTCTTCTCTTGCAAATATGATAAAAAAATATGAAAGGACTAGTGACGTTGCACCTATACAAGTCGCTCAACAAGTTGATGCTCCAAACTTTTGTTGTGAGATTTGCGGTGACAAGCATAGCTATGAGGATTGTCCAGAACAAGTAGAGAATGCCTTCTATGTCAATAATATCCGCAACAATTTTTATTGGAACTCTTATAATAAATCTACACACAATCAACAGTCTTAGGGAACTCAGAGTGCTGGACAAAATGCTGCGACATTCAGATATGAGAATACATCAACTCAAAGCACTTATAATCAAAGACAAGAGAATATAATCAACAACAACAGAATTACAATCAGCATAATCAGATGCATCCACAACACACCTAGATGCATCCACACCAGAATTAGATGCAGTCACAACACTCTTCAATGCAGAATCAACATGTTCAAGGATTTTGACAACAACATTACACGCAAGCATCTCTGTCTGATCCGTTAGTAGCTCTTGAAGCTTTAATGCGGGAGCATATTACTCGTACGGAAGCTATTGTGCAAGGGAATTCATCTTCTATTCAAGCGTTAGAGGCACAATTAGGACAACTTGCTTTGAATCTGAATGCTCAACCACAGGTCACACTACCTAGTGACACGAAAAATCCCAATTTGAAAGGGAAAGAACACTACAAAGCTATCACTCTTAAGGTGGTAAACAAACTGGTGAGCCGATTATAGACTTTACTGTAGTACCTCAAGATGTTGGTGAAGTGATCCCTGGTGAGAAGGTCGAATCTGAAGAATTTGTCGATATGCCAGACAAAGAAGTTCCACAAATTGTCACTCATATGCCTAATGTTCGACCCTCGAAACTATTGATGCAATCAAAGGTGTCAGCGTAATTTTATGCATCTCCACCTTTACCTTTTCCACAAAGATTTAGGGAGAAGGAGCATGATAAGTAGTATCAGCAGTTCTTGGACACACTGAAGCAACTTCATGTTAATATTCCTATAGTGAATGCTCTTGTGCAAATTCCTAATTATGGGAAATTTATGAAGGAGCTCTTATCCAAGAAGATGAAGCTTAGTGATATTAAAACTGTTGCACTCATAAAAGGCTGTAGTGCTATTTTGACAAATAAGTTGCCCCCCAAAATGAAGGATCCTGGGAGCTTTACTGTCCCATGTTCAATTCGTAACCATTATTTGGGTAAGGCTTTATGCGACTTGGGAGCCAACATCAACCTAATGCCACTATCTACTTTCAGAAAGTTGGGAATTGGTCACATGAAACCTACTGCAGTGACATTGCAACTAGCAATTCGATCCTTGGCTCAACCTGAAGGGAAAATAAAGGAATCTTAGTTTGTGTGGATAAACTCATTTTTCCAGCTGATTTTATCATACTTGACTGCGAGGCAAACAAGGAGGTTCCCATAATCTTGGGACGACCATTTTTAGTTACCGGACGAACTCTTATTGATGTTCACAAGGGTGAATTGACCATACGATTTAATGATGAGCATGTTATCTTTAGTGTTTTTGAATCTATTTAATGCAAGTATAAAGAGGAATGTCATACTGTCGATGTGTTAGAGGATCTAATGAGGAAGAATTCAATGACCAAAGCATACTACTTTTTGAAGAGTTTGCAGTGACATCTAAAGGTGAATTCTTATATAATTGTGACAACATGGTTGAAGCTAATAATATTTAACTTAGGCATAGATGGCAGATTGAATCCTTATACTTAGCCAACAGATCGGCTCTAATTTTCAAGTCATCTATTAAAGAAGCTCCTAATCTGGAGTTGAAATCACTACCTTCTCATCTTAAATATGTCTTTCTTGGTGTTAACAATACTCTCTCAGTTATTGTCTTTGCAACACTAGATGTGACTCAAGAAGAGAAATTGGTTCATATTCTTAAGCAACATAAACGAGCTATTGCTTAGAGTATTATCGATATTCGAGGCATTAGTCCATCTTTTCGCATCAATAAGATCAAGGTGGAAGATGAAGGCAAGTAGTTGATTGAGCAACAAAGAAGATTAAATGAGAAGATGAAGGAAGTTGTTAAGAAGGAAATTATAAAATGGCTTGATGCTGGAATTATTTACCCTATTTTTTATAGCAATTGGGTAAGTCTAATGCAATGTGTACCTAAAAAAAGTGGCATCACTATGGTTAGCAACGACAAAGACGAGTTAATTCTTACACGCATTTCTACGGGATAGCGAGTTTGTATAGATTATATCAAACTAAAAGCTGCCACAAGGAAGGACCACTTCTTGCTTCCTTTCATTGACCAAATGTAGGATAGGCTTGTTGGAAGAGCCTATTATTACTTTTTAGATGGCTATTCTGGGTACAAACAAATTGCTATTGCACCGGAGGATCAAGAGAAAATAACTTTCACCTGCCCCTTTGGTACTTTTACTTTTCACCGTATGCCTTTCAATCTTTGCAACGCACGAGCCACATTTTAAAGGTGCATGATGGTAAAATTCTCGGATATGATTGACGATTCTTGAGAAATTTTAATTGATGATTTCTCAGTCTATGGGAATGATTTTGATCATTGCGCTGACAATTTTAATAAAGTATTGAAGTGATGTGAAGATACACATCTTGTTTTAAATTGGGAAAAATGTCATTTCATAGAAACTGAAGGCATTGTGTTAGGCCATCGCGTCTCTAGGCAAGGTATTAAAGTAGACAAAGCTAAAGTGGAAATCATTAAGAAAATACCTCCACCAACAAATGTGAAAGGCATTCGCTGTTTTCTTAGGCATGCGGGGTTTTACCGAAGATTTATTAGATATTTTTCAAAAATTGTAAAGCCCTTATGCTCATTGTTGGAACAGAATCCAAAACTCCTCTTTGATGATGCATGTTTGGATGCATTTATTCAAATAAAGAAGCAACTAGTAAGTGCACCCATTGTCGTTGCACCAGATTGGTCTCAACCTTTTGAAGTTATGTGCGATGCAAGCGACTTTGCTATGGGTGCTGTTCTAGGAAAATGCAAAAGAAAAATATTTCATGTCATCTATTATGCTAGCAAAACTCTAACAGAGGCCCAAATAAATTATGCCATTACAGAGACAGAATTGTTGGCTGTAATCTTTGCTTTTGACAAGTTTCGTTTCATATCTTGTCGGTGCAAAGGTTATCGTAAATACTGATCACTCAGCGTTGAGATATCGTTTTGCGAAGAAGGATGCAAAACCACGACTGATATGCTGGATCTTACTATTGCAAGAATTCGACATCGAGATAAAAGATTGCAAAGGTTCAGAGAATTAAGTTGTAGACCATCTGTCTCGATTACAAGTTGGCAGCGAAGATGGAAACATACATCAAATTATCGACGCATTCCCAGAGGATAAGTTATTTGTTGTAGACGCAACCCCGTGGTATGCGGATTTGGTTAATTATCTAGTGTGTGGAAAACTCCCATTGGGTGTCACAGGCCATAAAAAAGAAAGATTTCTTCATGAAGTAGTGAAGTACCATTAGAATGAGCCGTATTTATTCAAGGTATGCAATGACAACATCATTCAGCATTGTGTTCCGGATGAGGAGATGCTTTTGATCTTGAAGCATTGTCATGATGCACCTTATGGAAGTCATTTCGGTGGCATGAGAACTACTGCTAATATTCTCCAATCAGAATTCTACTAGCCTTTACTATTCAAGGATGCCCACAATTTTGTGAATCAATGCGATACGTGTCAGCGTACTGGTTCTATATCCCAATGCAATGAAATGTTACAACAACCAATTATGAAGGTTAAATTGTTCGATGTTTGGGATATGGATTTTATGAGACCATTTCCAAGTTCATTTGGAAATCTTTATATATTAGTAGCTATTGACTACGTCGTGAAGTGGGTTGAAGTTGTTGCAGTCCTAAAGGATAATGCAAAGGCAATGCTTAAATTTTTTCACAAGCATATACTCACCCGCTTTGGCATACTAAAGGCATTGATTAGTGATCAGGGTACACACTTTCATTGCAACCAAGTGGCAGCCGCACTGAAGAGATATGGAGTTAATCATATAATGGTTACTACTTATCATTCGCAAACCAATGGACAAGTCGAAGTATCCAATTGAAAAATTAATAACATTCTCGAGAAGGTTGTGAACTCTTCGAGGAAACATTGGTCTTCCAAACTTGATGACGCTTGCTAGTTGAATTGGAGCACAAAGCAATATGGGCAATTAAGCAAGTGAATGTGGACTATGAAGCTGCTAGAAAGAAAAGGCTATTGGATAGCATTGAACTAAAGGAGATTAGGCAAAATGCCTATGAAAACGCTACAATTTACAAGGAAAAGACTAAATGATGGCATGACAGAATTATTTTGTGGTGACAATTTATCGCGGGTCAACAAGTTTTATTATTCAATTCTAGACTGAAATTGCACCCGGGTAAATTGCACTCACGTTGATTTGGACCTTTCGAAGTGGTCGAAGTATTTCCACATGATGCGATCACAATTAAGGATTTACATGATGGACACCAATTCAAAGTGAATGGATAGCGACTAAAACATTATTTTGGGAATATTGATCAAAAGCAGGCAAAGACCATTAAATTGGTCAAAATTTTTAATTTTTATTGAATTTACTATTACATAATTTTCTTTTATTTTTGTTTTTGTTCAGGTTTGTTTTACTTCTTGTTTGTTTTTTTTGCAGAATAAGTAGGTACCATTGTCGACGCACTTGGACTTTATTGTCAAAGCAATTGGTACGATTGTACTACCGCTGATGACTCATCAAGAATGAGGGATAGATCAGGGATTTCAAATCCCACCGTTTCATCAAAAGTTACCTAGTCGTTTCATCAAAATTTTCATTGGACACATTTATTCCTTTCAACTTTATGTCCCTTCAAGAAATCACAAAAAAATCACTCTTTTCCATCTTTTTCTTTCACTCGCTATAAACCCCTTTTCACTATGCCGATTGTAAGACATACAAAGCAGCCATTTTTATTCACTTTCTCTTCCCTAAGATCATACCTTTACACCTCTAAACTTCTTCACTCACAAAAATATGGCAAGAACGAGAGAATCAATCAAGAAAGAAGCCAAATCTATTGAAGAACACTCGTCCTCTACAACTGCAGTTTGTGAACTGGAATCCTCCTTTCCAATGGAGAAAAAGGAGCCAGTGATCTTTTTAACAAAGGTGGCCAAGGATCGGTTTCAAGATAATATTTTGAAGCGAAACTTCCACATAGAACAGGGTATTCTCCTTTTGCAATAGCAAGACTTGGGAAAGCAAGTCTACAAAACCATCTCCAAGCTTAAGTGGGAGACTTTCTGCACTCATCTTGGAAGCTATTCTCCTTCTCTAGTACATGAGTTTTACGCTAACCTTTATGACCATGCGTTAGAGTTAACCTTTGTTCGAGAAGGCTTAATACCATGGGATGCTAAAAAAATCAATGAGTTGTGCAACCCTAAAGTGGACGAGGATTAACACTCCGAGTTCATTGAGGATATCACAGACAAAAAAGAGACCTACTGGTGAAGAACTTATGTGTTGAAGGAGCAATGTGGATGGGTTCACATCAAAAGAATTATACAATGCACTACCGCTTCCTGGCATTGCAAACTAAAATATGGTTTCATTTTTTCAACTGCAGGCTAAAGCCCTCTACTCACAACACCACAGTCAACCTCGATAAAATGTGCCTGATACATTCAATTGTCAAGGGCAGAAAGATTGATGTCGGCATAATAATCCACCAAAAAATTACTGACTGCGTCGCAAGACAAACTGGAATTCTGGTTTTCCCATTGTTGGTGATGCTATTATGCCAGCAGAAAGGGATCATGCCCCATGATGAGGAAGAAATCCTGGATAATAAGGGCCCGATCAATGAAGCCTCTATTGAAAGAATAACTTGTGGCAAAGATACGCCAATAATGAATAAGCCAGAGACAAGCAAGAGGAAGGGAAAAGCAAAGGTAGAGAACAAGGGAACAAACCTGACTGTAGAGACATCCTTGTTCCACAAAATGAAAGATGTTGAGAAGTTGACCTATTCCATCAGCAATAGGCAGATCAGGCTTGTTGCTACAATAGAAGATATGGACAGATCACAAAATTTGTTCTGTGCTTATACCAAGGCCTGGAACAGCTCTATTGTAGCCACATTAAGGTAGTTGAGCCTAGCCCCACTCCCAAAATTTCCAGTGTTTCCACCAATCATCCATGATTAAGAACTCTCATCAGAGAATGCTTACTTTGGGGTCCAAGATAAATCGGTAGCACCCCCTCCCATTGTGCACGTCTCTGATGATGAGAAAGAAGAAGAATCACAAGATGTTGAGGAGTGCTTGTGAAGGATTGACAGCCTGTTCGAGGTGACTTCACTGCTGGTCAAGAGGAACATGCTGTTGATGAGGAAATTCCTGTTAGAGAGGAGGAAACCCTTGTTGAAGATGTGAACGAGAAGGAAGATGCTGAGAAAGAACTAGTTGAGGATACTATCACTACACCCTAATTTGTGGGTGTAACTACTGAAAATTTAGAGCGAGATGAAGCGAGATCGACGGAAGCTGCAGAGGAAACCAGTGAGGAGCACTACAACTCTTTGGCGATAGTTGTCATCACCGAACCACTCGAGGTGATCCTTTGATAGCATTAGAAATGACACTTAATTTCTCCTTAATTTGGTTTATAATTTGTTACTTTTGTATCATATTTAGCATGCGTTATTAGCATTTCATACTTAGTATCTACATTTTCTAACTCAGTGTTGTTGGATCGTATTTTCTTTCATTTTATCTCTTTTGTGCTACTAATGTCGCTGTATTTAGTACTAGTTTTGCGTCTAAAGTTGTCAACGAAGAAATTCACCGTGAAATATGTCATCACATGAATGCTTCTACATTTCTATCAGGAATTTCACACTGCTAACATATTCGAAAGCACCAGCATAAGAGAATCACAAATTTTCACAGCAAATTAAAATCATAATTTGCGTCCACAAATGTCGCAATAATCTGTAACTGCTTAATGAATAAACCAGATTTGCGTGAGTGCATAGCTGGCAATAACAACTTTTACAGCTGCATCAAGGAGTTAGATCTGAAAAGGGAGAAAGATCTGGAATGGCCAGTAACTATAAATAGAAGGAAGAAAGAGAAGATTGATATCAAGGTGTGAAGAATTCAACTCTAAAATTGCTCTCTATCATTCTCGAAGATAGCTGCCATGATAGCTTAAATTCTGGAGGAAGGTGACCTGATGTAACAAGAAAGCAACTACTTCTGATGAGAAGTGCTTGGTGCGACACAAGAGGAGCAATTAAGGGAGAATTCTAGTAGACTAGGAATAGGATGCTTCAATTCATTTGTTAATCCTTCTTAAATGCCGATGAATACTACTAAAAATTGATTGAATACGGAAGTATCTTTTAATGTTAGATTTACTTTGAATTCTATTCAATTCTTCTCATCTGTTTATATTTGGATTTAACTGTTTTGACCATGGAAGTGCGATTGCAGTCACAATCACTGAAAGGTGTGGTGACAAGTTAGATTAACAAGCAAGACAGAGAAAGTTGCTTGAGACTAGAAGGAATTCTGGTCACTTGTTCTTAGGTGCTCAGCATTACCAACACTGGAAGATGTTGTAGCTGTGAGTACTTAATTCTTTGCTAAATAGAGAGTTGATATTAGTACGAACTTATTGGATCATAATTGTGGCGACAATTCATTTATAAGTTACCTTGTAGTCACATTTAGCGTTGTTAACTTGTGAAGTCAGTGAACCTCTCCAATTCCTTACACTTGATCTATTCCTTTTATATTTTTGAATTTACATTACAACATCTCAAAAATCCATTCAATTTCTATAAATTTGCACTGACATTTGACATTCCAATTGCACTGACAGATTTAATTCTTAACCTGTATAGTTTCACCTAGTTGCGTTGACATAACTCTTGACAATTCTTTTTATTTTAATTCAGAATGCTTCAACAGATTTAGATAATAAACAACCATCTCTATGGGATCGATATCCGATAGATTCTTTTCTATCTACTATACTTGCATCGACAGTGTACGCTTGCAGATATTTGTTGTGATGTTCATAGTGCGATCAAGTTTTGGAGCCGTTGCTTGGGATGGCGTTTGTTTGATGTTTATTTTTGTAGTCGCATTTATTTGTTTCTTTTTTAACTTTTATTGATTACTGATCTTTTGTTAATTCTTTTCAAATTTTTTAGGTGTTTATATCCACAAGGAGAAATCCTAACAACATTGTTAGTTTTGATCCGAAACTTGAAAGGATAATTTGGAGGAGAAGACAAGAGCAAAGAAAAGTGGCTCGAAATAACAACGATTTACCACCATTGCTGCCACAAAATGTTGTTCCTCCAGTGCAGCCACAAATAGTAAACAATATACCATTGCCACCAACAGAGCAAATTCTAAACAGGAAAATTAGAGATTTCGTTGTTCCTGTGCTCGATGATCTACAACCAAGGGTTGTTAGACCAGCAATACAAGCTGGTAATTTCGAATTAAAACCAGTGATATTCCAAATGCTTAACTCGAATAGACAATATATAGGTTTACCTCACGAAGATACGAGGGAGCATCTTAAATATTTTCTGCTTATATGTGCTTCTTTTAGTCAACACGGTGTTCCTGATGACGCCTTGAAGATGAAGCTGTTACCTTACTTTCTACAAGGAAGAGCACGGACATGGTTCACTGGTTTACCGGTTGGATCTATTACTTCATGGAATGCGCTAGCAACACAGTTTGTTTTACGATTCAATCCACCAAAAATGAATGCTAGATTACAGAATGATATCATGGTATCAACTGGATGATGAGAATTTACACACTATGTGGGCACATTACAAAAGACGTTGTCTCATGCATGGAATCCAATAGGAGACACAAATCGAGATCTTCTACAATGGTTTAAATGCGCAGACAAGAAATCTTGTCGATGCATCTACTAATGGTCCTTTGTTGGATTACACTTATAATGAAGCTGTGTGAATCTTGGAAAGAATTCTGCAAAATGATTATCAATACCCGATCTCTCGTTCTGCTCAGGTGAATACAAATCCTGAAGTTATGGAATTAGATGCTATATCAGCCCTAAATGCACAAGTATCCTCACTGGTGAATATGATCAAAAACATGAAAGGGACGAGTGATGTTGCCCCTATTCAAGTAGCCTAACATATTGATGTCTCGACATTTTCCTACAAAATTTACGGCGACAACCATAGTTATGAGGATTACCCACAGCATAATGAAAATGCATTCTATGTTAATAACATCCGTGGAAATCCATATGGTAACTTATATAACAGTTCAAGTAGAGCTCCACAACCTTGGGGGAGTCAGAATGCGTCCACATACAGATATGGAAATTCCTTAATTCAAGGTCATTTTAGAGAAGGGAGCTACAGTCAACAGCAGCAAAATTATAATCATAATCTGCAAGTGTATGCGCAGCCTAACCAGATGAGACCATAAAACCAAATGCAGTCGCATACTCAGATGTAGCCACATGTTCAAATGCAACCAGAACAAACTATGCTACGAAATATGTAATGGCAGCATCAGCAACAGCAACAATAGTATCCTCAATCAAGATTATCCATTAGCTATTCTTGAAGCTTTGATGCGTGAGCATATTACCAAAATAGAAGCAATTGTACAAGGAAATTCATCTTCCATCCGAGCATTGGAAGCATAACTAGGACAACTGGCTTCTAACATGAGCACACGACCATTAGGTGATTTGCCAAGTGATACTGAAAATCCAAAACAGAAAGGAAATGAAAATTGTAAGGCTATCACATTCTGAAGTGGAAAGCAAACTGCAGAGCAAAGTAGCAGCTCTAACTAGGCACCTGTAGACACAAACGAACCAAAGCAATAAAGAGAAGTTGAAGCTGAAGAAGACGCAGCAGAAGTAGATGAGGAGGAACCACCAGTAATCACACCGATGCCGACCATTCATCCTAAGAAGTTGTCGACACAACTGTCCATGTCGACCTAACCGGTTATGACAAAATAACCCATTATGAACATACCTTTGCCATTTCCATAGAGATTCAAGGAGAAAGAACATGACAAAGATTATCAAAAGTTTGTATCTATTTTGAAACAATTACATATTAATATACCTCTAGTTAATGCTCTTATGTAGATCCCCAGCTATTGGAAATTTATGATGGAGCTATTATTGAAGAAGAAAAAGCTATCTGATATTGAGACAATTGCGCTTACAGAAGGGTGTAGCGCTGTGCTGACAAATAAATTGCCACCAAAGATGAAAGATCTTGCCAGTTTTACAATCCCATGCTCTATTGGAAATCATTATTTAGGTAAAGCTCTATGTGACCTAGGAGCTAGCATTAATCTTATGCCACTGTCAACTTTTTAGAAATTAGGGATTGGTCATTTGAAGCCCACTACGGTGACATTACAAATTACGGACAAATCTTTGGCACAACCCGAGGGACAAATTAATGATATTCTCGTCTGTGTCAACAAGTTTGTGTTCCCAGCCAACTTTATCATACTTGATTTTGAAGCTGATAAAGAGGTGCATATTATTTTGGGACGCCTATTTCTCGTAACAAGACACACTCTTATCGATGTTTTCAAGGGCGAGTTGATTATGCGTCATAACGATGAGCATGTAACCTTCAGCGTTTTTGAAGCATCTCCATCACGCAGTTAGGAACAATGTCACCATTTTGATGTTTTGGACGAGTTAATTACAGAGGAATTTAATGAATGAAGCTCAGCAGTGCCAGAAGAATATGCAGTGATAGTTGATGACAATATCCCACCCGAATGTGATCACACAGTTAGGATAATGTCTGTGACCTGAAACATGGCTGGCAATTGGAATCTTTGGATCTGACTAATCAGACGATCCCTGTTTTTAAACCCTCGATTAAAGAAGCTCCGACTCTAGAGTTAAAGCCATTGCCAACATACTTGAGTATGTTTTCCTAGGTGATAATGATACATTGCTTGTGATTGTCAACGCAAGTCTCGATGTGAGCCAAGAAGAAAAATTAATCGGGATATTGAAGCAGCATAAAAGAGCCATCACTTGGAGCATAGTAGACATCAGAGGCATTAGTCCCTCTTTCTGCATATATAAAATTAGGCTGGAAGATGAAAGCAAACAGTCAATTGAGCAACAACAAAGACTGAATGAGAAAATGAAGGAAGTAGTGAAGAAGAAGATTATCAAATGGTTAGACGAGGGCATAATCTACCTTATTTCAGACAGCACATGGGTGAGCCCGGTCTAATGTGTGCCTAAGAATAGCGGCATCACGGTAGTAAGTAATGATAAAAATGAGCTAATCCCTACTCGCATTGCTACAGGTTGATGAGCGTGTATAGACTACCGTCGTTTAAATGCGACCACAAAGAAGGGTCACTTCCCACTTACATTCATTGATCAAATGCCGGATAGGCTAGCTAGTAAGCCTATTACTGTTTCATTGATGGATACTCTAGATAAAACCAAATCACAATCATGCCGGAGGATCAAGCAAAGATAACCTTTACTTGCCCATTTGGAACCTTTGCTTTTCGATGGATGCCATTTGGTTTGTGTAATGCCGCAGCCACATTCCAGAGGTGCATGATGACTATCGTCTCAGATATGATCAAGGATTCATTAGAGGTATTTATGGATGATTTCTCTGTGTATGGGTAAAATTTTTATATATGCGTTGACAATTTAGCAAAAGTGTTGAAAAGATGCGAGGACACTAACTTGGTTTTAAACTGGGAAAAATACCAAATCATGGCAACTAAAGGAATTGTTCTTAATCATCGAATATCTTGTCAGGGCATTGAAGTGGATAAAGCGAAGGTGAAAATCATTGAAAGCTACCTCCACCGAATAATGTGAAGGGAATAAAGAGTTTTCTCAGCCATGTCGGATTTTATAGAAGATTCATCCGAGATTTCTCCAAAATAGCAAAACCACTATGCTCCTTGTTGGAGCAAAATAAAAAGTTTTTGTTCGATAAAGCATGTTTAGAAGCATTTCTAAAGATAAATAGCAGTTAGTACAAACACCCATTGTCGTCGCACTAGATTGATCCCAATCGTTTGAGGTAATGTGCGATGCGAGCTACTTTGCTGTAGGTGTTGTACTGAGACAAAGGAAAGATAAGGTATTTCATTCAATATATTATGCTAGTAAAACTGTAACTGAAGCTCAGGTAAATTATACGACCACTGAGAAAGAGTTACTGGCAATAGTTTTTGCATTTGAAAAGTTTCATTCATATCTTATCGGCGTAAAAATTATAGTGTATACTGATCATTCTACTTTGAGATACCATTTTGCTAAGAAGGATGCAAAACCCAGGCTAATTAGATGGATCCATTTACTCCAAGAAATTGATGTTAAGATTAAGGACAGGAAAGGGTCGAAAAACCAAGTAGCAAACCACTTATCTCGTCTAGAATCTGGAAGTGAAGATGGAAATAAATCACAAATTATCGATGCATTTCCAGATGAGAAATTATTCTTTGTCGACACATCTCCATGGTATGTAGATGTAGTCAATTACCTAGTATGTGAAAAGCTACCACTGAGTGCAATAGGTCATAAGAAGGTCATATTTCTCAGGGATGCTGCTAACTATCATTGGAATGAGCTATACTTGTTTAAGGTATGCACCGAAAACATCATTCGTCGTTGTGTTCCTGAGTAGGAAATGTTATCTATCCTGAAGCATTGCCATGATGCTCGTTATAGAGGCCATTTTGGTGGCGTTAAGACTGCTGCAAAAGTCCTACAATCAGGATTTTACTAGTCGACATTGTTTCGAGACGCCCACAATTTTTCTCAAGAGTGTGACAAATGTCAGCGCACCAGTTTTATATCTTGACGCAATGAGATGATTCAACAGCCTATCATGGTGGTTGAGTTATTTGATGTTTGGGGTATAGATTTTATGGGACCATTTCCAAATTCATTTGGGAATATGTATATCCTGGTAGTTGTTGACTATGTCTCCAAGTGGATCAAAGCGATCGTTATTCCAAAGAACGATGCTCGAACGATGTTAAAGTTCTTCCACACATACATCCTCACACGATTTGGTACACATCAAGCATTAATAAGAGAATAAGGCACTCATTTCCATTGTAATCAGGTAGCGATAGCTTTGAAACGCTACGATGTGAAGCATCTCATGGCAACCACATATCATCCGTAAACAAATGGACAAACGGAGGTCTCCAATCGGCAAATTAAAAGTATTCTTGAGAAGGTGGTTAACCCATCTAGATGGGATTGGTCCTCGCGGTTACATGATGTGTTGTGGGCACTTCCCACATCTTACAAAACTCTGTTAGAACTGTCGCCATATTAGCTGGTGTTTGGAAAATCATGTCACTTGCCTGTCAAACTTAAACATAAGGCCATGTAGGCAATCAGGCAAGTGAACATGGACTATGATACCGCTGAACAGAGAAGATTATTGGACATTTCGGAGCTAGAAGAAATTTGGCGCAATGCCTATGAAAATGTTTCCATCTACAAAGAAAAAACTAAAAGATGGCATGACAAAAGCGATGAAGGACCGCTATCATGAATTTATGCTGAAGAGGAATTGTCATCCTGAACTGCCATCTACATCTGACTTTAGGGAAACAAGTCACCAGAATAATCTCTCGTTTGGGATGGGAGCAGTTTTGTGACTATCCAGCCAGGTACTCTCCCTCTTTGGTAAGGGAATTTTACGCTAACCTGGTGGACTTTGAATAGGAATTCATATTTGTTCGTGAAGGTTTGGTGCCCTGGAGTGCCGACCACATAAACACTCTCTTCCATATTGTTGAGGGATAGGATGAACACATCGAGTTCTTAGAAAATCTGACTGAGGACGATGCCAAGCTTTTATTGAATGATTTATGCGTCGACGACGCAGTTTGGACTGACAATAATCCAAACAACTACAACATGCACCGTCGCTTTCTCACTATTCAAAGTAAGGTATGGTTCAATTTTATAAACTACAACCTACTGCCATCTAGCCATAACACCACTGCAACACTAGATAGAATGTGCCTACTGCCATCTAGCCATAACACCACTGCAACACGTAGAATTAATGTCGGCGTAATCCTTCATTAAGAAATTGCTGAGGTCGCCACCAAACAAACAGGTATCCTATCCTTCCTTCTTTGATAATGTTGTTGTGTAAACAAATAGGCATTGTTCCTGGTTCAAAAGGAAAAAACCAATCCGTCCAGTCCCCAAATTGAATCCACATCTCTGATGATAAGGATCAAGAGGCACAATCAACGGAAATGGAAGATTGCTTCCAAAACATAGCTAGCCTCTTTGAAAATAAACTGTCTAATAGTTTGGGGGCCACTGTGGCGGAGAGAGAGGCTGTTACGATAGAAGAGCACACACTAGTTGCCTTTATGGGTATTGAGGGAGAAGAAGAAGAAAGAAAAGAAGAAGAAAAAGAAGAGAATGAAAAAAAAGAAGATGTTGCCCCGATAAATTTATCGAAGGAATTTGTCGATGCACTCGCCAATGTGGGTGCATCTGTTCAAAACTTGGTGACATCTGGAGCATGCTTGGCCGAGGCAGTCACATCCGATATTAAGGATTCCAATCCTCTAGCTATAGTGCCATACTTGGCACCACTTGCTGAAATCCATCCATCGAATGTGACTGTCCATGAAGCCAACATTTAACCAGCAAAAAAGGAGCAATCTACTTTACCGATTGAACAAAAAGAGAAGAGCACAAACGAAAGGTACACAAGAAAAGCAAAAAAGAGCGCCCTAAGAAGAAAAAGAAATCCAAAGCAGCCACTTTCGAGACTGCAAAACACTAAGTTAGTTTACTTTTCAGTAGTTAGTTGAATGCATTTCTTTTAATTGTCGTTGCATTTTATTTGTTCTAGCATTTAAATTGTAGTTGTATTTCCATTATTATTTGTATAGTATTGTCAGTGCATTGTGGACAATGCATACATTAACTTTGGGGGGGAAATGTGGAATGGAAATGCAATTACACCCACAAGTTTAAGAATATATTTGTCTTTTTAGTGAATGAAAGTATACATAGTTAAGAAAAATGTGACCACATTTTTTTCATTTGATGCATAAATTATGGAATTATTTGGAATGCTAATGCGTGAATTGGATGAATATGATTGACTGTTGAATCCTTCTATTTTTGGATGAATGGTTAATATTACATTAGTAATAAATGAGTAGTATCATTCTTTAAATATTGAATTAACTTACCATCTTGCATCTATGCTTATAATTATGTTTACTAAATGAAAGACACTCCAATGTGGGTGCATTGTGACTCAACAAGGGGAAACACTCCAGTGCAAGTGTTAGAAAATTTATCTAGCCAAAGGCTGTCACTGCAAGAGTGTGTGTTGGCACAATTACATGCTCCCTGGGGGTTTGTTGCACCCCACCATTACAGCCCAGAAGCAAGAGTGTAGTAATGCAATGACATCTCTCAGTCGCATAAAAGAAAACGAAAAGAAATAAAGAAAGAAAATTTGATAAAAAGAAATATATATATATATATATATTAGTATACAATAAATGTTGTGTTGGTTAAGAAGATTTAAGATTTAAAGCATGATGCTAGCATTAGTGAAGTTGCAATTTTGATTATTCATACCTATAAATTGTCAACGCAATATTCCAGCATATGAATGCATTTTATGCATTAGGATTCCAGAGAATATAAGTTGTTAGAATGATGAATATGGTGACAAGAATTTGGATATAATTTTGCTAGCTTTTATTTACATGAGAACAACTAAAAACTCAAGTTTGGGGGTGTGGTAGCATTAGAAATGACACTTAATTTCTCCTTAAATTAGTGTATAATTTGTTCCTTTTGTATCATATTTAGCATGCATTATTAGCATCTCATACTTTACTAACTCAATGTTGTTGGATCTTATTTTCTTTCATTTTATCTCTTTTGTGCTACTAATGTCGTTGTATTTAGTACTAGTTTTGCGTCTAAAGTTGTCTGCGCAGAAATCCACCTGGGAAGATCAGAGTAGGAAATCATTCAAAGTTACGGTCACAAGTTTATCCAGAATTACGACCAAATATGTCATCACATGAATGCTTCTACATTTCTATTAGGAATTTCACACTGCTAACATATACAAAAGCACTAGCATAAGAGAATCACAAATTGTCGCAGCAAATTAAAATCATAATTTGCATCCATAAATGTCACAACAATCTGCAACTGCTCAATGAATAAACCAGATCTACGTGAGTGCATAGCTGGCAATAACAACTTTTACAACTGCATCAAGGAGTTAGATCTGAAAAGGGAGAAAGATCTAGAATGGCCAGTGATTATAAATAGAAGGAAGAAAGGGAAGATTGATATCAAGGAGTGAAGAATTCAACTCTAAAATTGCTCTCAATCATTCTTGAAGATAGCTGCCATGATAGCTTAAATTCTGGAGGAAGGTGACCTGATGTAACAAGGAAGCAATTGCTTCTGATGAGAAGTGCTTGGTGCGACACAAGAGGAGTGATTAAGGGAGAATTCGAGTAGACTAGGAATAGGATGCTTCAATTCATTTGTTAATCCTTCTTAAATGCTGATGAATACTACTAAAAATTGATTGAATACAGAAGTATCTTTTAATGTTAGATTTACTTTGAGTTCTATTCAATTCTTATCATCTGTTTATATTTGGATTTAACTGTTTTGACCACGGAAGTGCGATTGCAGTCACAATCACTGAAAGGTGTGGTGACAAGTTAGATTAACAAGCAAGACAGTGAAAGTTGCTTGAGACTAGAAGGAATTCTGGTCATTTGTTCTTGAGTGCTCAACATTACCAGCACTGGAAGATGTGGTAGTTGTGAGTACTTAAGTCTTTGTTAAACAGAGAGTTGATAATAGTACGATCTCATTGGATCATAATTGTGGCAATAATTCATCTATAAATTACCTTGTAGTCACATTTAGCGTTGTTAACTTGTGAAGTCAGTGAACCTCTCCAATTCTTTACAGTTGATCTATTCCTTTTATATTTCTGAATTTACATTACAACATCTCAACAATCCATTCATTTTGTATAAATTTGCACTAACATTTGACATTCTAATTGCATTGACAGATTTAATTCTTAACCTGTATAGTGTCACCTAGTTGCGTTGACATAACACTTGACAATTCTTTTATTTTAATTCAGAATGCTTCCACAAATTTAGATAATAAACAACCATCTCTGCGGGATTGATATTCGATAGATTCAGTTCTATCTACTATACTTGCATCGACAGTTTACGCTTGCACATATTTGTTTTAACGTTCATAGCGCGATCATCCCTCCTACGCAAGAAGCAACTAATGATGTCGAGGTAAACACAAAAACTGAGGAGTGATCTGAGGACTGTGTGAAGCCCAAAGAAAAGAAGAGAAAGTGCTCCAAAGACAAAAAGCGCAAGAAGGAGGAGAAAAAGAGGAGGAAGAAGAAGCGTCGTGCAGCCACATCTATGGCTGAGGAAAACTGAGTTAGTTTATTTTAAGTTTTTAGTTGTAGTGTTCATGCATTGCATGTAGCTGTAATTTTTATTTTTTTAGTGTGCATTGTCATTACATTTCTATTGTCATTGCATTTTAATGTTAGTGTATTAGGGACAATGCAATCTTTACGTTTAGGGGGAATGCATATGGGGTTTGGAGATGTACCCATATTTCAAAAAAAAATTGAGTTTAATGAAGCATGCAAGGTTTATGAATGGTTAATGCAAATGTGTTTGAAAATTTTTATTACATTCGATGCTTAATTCTTGAATCATGTGAATTATCAATGAATGAGTTGGATAAATTTGATTGAATGTTGTATCTTCAATTCATTGATGAATGATTTAGAAATGGATGACTAGTAGCATTCCTTGAATCTTGAATGAATCTGCATTTTACAGCTGCTTATATATATATATAGTTATAAATAAGAGACACTCCAATATGGGTGTATTGTGAATTATTCAAGGGGGAACACTCCAATGCAAGTGTTAGAAAAAAGAATCTGGCCAAAGGCTGTTGCTGCATGAGTGTGTGTCGACGCAATTACGTTCTCTCTAGGGGTTTGATGCACTCTATCGTTACTTCTTAGGAAAAAGGGTATAGTAATGCAACGATATTCCTTATTCATAACAACAAAAAAAACAATAATAATAATAATAATAAAGAGAGAAAAAGATAAATATATTATAGTACAATAAATGTTGTATTGCTTGACAAAATTTAGGATTTAAGGTATGATGCTGACTTTGATGAAATTGCAATCATATTCATTCATACTTATGTATTGTCGATGCAATATCCTGTCATCTGAATGTGATTCATCCATTGGGACTTTAGATGATTCAAGTTGCTAGAATGATCATTTGCCTTGGTGAAATTTTTTGTGTAGCCTTGCTAGTTTCTATTTTACTTGAAGACAAGTAAAAACTCAAGTTTGGGGGTGTGATAGTGCTACAATTGTTTTCTCCCTATTTATTGATTATTTTGTTCCCATTTAGTTATCCTTAGCACATATTTTAGCATTTTTTTAGTTTAGTTAATTGCATTTTATGACTCAATGGACCTTAGCCTACTTACCCTTAATTTTGTCATGTTTTGGTATTGATCTACATGAGTATTTTCAGATTGCGCCTAGAATTGTTGCTGCACCCGACAACTATCAAAGAAGTGTCCAATGCGGATTAGAACAAAAATGTATGAGCTGTTAAGTTTGGTATAACCAACTGGTACGGACAGAGGCAGCATGATCCTTATGAAGGGACACCTGTACAATTTGAAAGGATATAAATATCTACAAGGAAAGAGAAAGAGAGGAGCTTTTTTCGTGCATTGTCTTCTTCAACTTATCCTTTGAAGCTTTTAGCTATGGCGACTTAAGACTCTCATAGGTGAACCAACGTGAAAAGGATGCAGATCAGCTCTTGACGAGGAGCTCTAAGTACGACGCAAGAGGGAATAGAGAGGTCAAGTCGAGATTATCTAGGAATAGTATTCTCTACTTGTTTCTTTTATATTTCTTTTCTAAACGGTGGTGGTTACTTTCTATTTCATGTTTGTATGGAAGTACACATGAATTCTGGGTTAAATGTTATTTTATGCAACCTTGCTTCTACTGTTTAATATTTGGGTTTGAATGTTTTTAGCATGGAAATGTTATTGCGGTCACTATCACTGGAAAGTGCAACGGCAATTCAAGCTAACAAGCATGACAACGGAAGTTGTGTGAGGATTAGAGGAATTTAATCCACTTGTTCTTAACTATGTTTCATTGTCGTAATCAGAAGGTGAGGTTAATGTGCATGTTTAAGTCCTATATTAAACATAGAAGTTAAGCTTGGTAAGATAATCATTATAATTTATTGCGCCGACAATCACCTATCCTTTTATACCTTGTGAGCACTTAGTATTCTGTTGAATATTCACGTTGAGAAACTCATTTTATCATTATAATATTTCATCTTTCTTTTCAAAGTATTGCTACGACAATTATTCTCACAATTTATCTTGTTTTAATCTATTTATTGCACTGACATTAATAGACAAAAGACAACCATCCTCGTGGGATCGATATCCGATAGACTCATATTTGTCTACTATACTTGCATTGACAGTGTATGCTTGCATAATATTGCTGTGATGTTAAACAGCCGATCACCAATACAATTGAATTTTCTTTTTCATTCCATTTATCCAATTATATGTTTTCATATATTATTGTTTTGATGATGATCAAGAAAACCATGAGGAACTAAATTTCATTTTGGGGAATTAGGTAGTCGAAGTATGAATATTTAATTGTTGTATAAACAGGGATTCTGCAATCGGATTAGCTATTTGGGAAAGGAAGAACATTAAACAAACACTGGGCCTGATAACCCTAGAACGTCATTTAGGCGGGAATGAATCCAAAATTGGTATTGCCTATTCGTGAAAACCTTTTACCCAAACCGGTTTAGACTGTGACATCTAGCGATAAGTAGTCTCTATCGACTTGCTATGCTAGCAAAAGATTGGAAGATCCAACTAGGATAGTAACTAGTTGATTGAAGGAAAATCCCCAAAACCCAACAATTGAAGAAGTCATATTAAAGCGACCTAATCTCTCCAAAGTCATTTATCAAATCTTTACATCTCATCCTTTACTGAGTTTATTTCTTTTTATGTTTTTCACAATCAACACTTTTATTTTATTCTTGTATTATAATCCCTAAACTGAGTACTAATTAATTTTATTCTTTGCAGGGATTTAATTCACTATCACCTTACGCCTCCTTTGGGTACGATCCTCGGAATACTGTCAGGTATGTCATTGTACAATTCTATATCACAACCTGACCAATATACTTGCGGAAGCCAAAAACCTACACTGAAAGGGAGTACGTTCGGAGGTGGTCATCGGCTTCTATAGAATTGGTGCTTAATTCTCTAGACGATCCTTTAAAACATATCATGCTAGTAGATTTACCAAGTGATAAAAAAGGAGAGGAATGTTTGGCTTTGTTAGGATTTAGTTCGAAGGTATTCACTCAAGAAGTTCTAATGCAATTATTAGAGTTATTATCTTGAGAGTATACACAATCGAAAGCATTGATTAAAGAGCCAATCGAATTGGCATTGAAGATTTTTCCTCAACATTTGAAATATGATTATTTAAGTCTATCTTCAACTTTGCCAATCATTATTTCAGCTGAGTTCACCAAGAATCAAGAAGAAGAGTCACTTGTAGTTTTATGAAAACACATGAAGGGTATCGATGGATTATTGTAGATATTCGAGTCATAAGTTGGAGGATTTGCATGGATTATAGGAAGTTAAACAAGGCCACCAAAAAGGATCATTTCCGGTTTTCTTTCACAAATCAAATGCTGGACAAATTTGTTGTCCAAGAGTATGATTACTTCCTAAATGAGTATGGTTGGCATGATAGATGGCCCTTTGACACTGTCTCGGTCAGTAACGATTCCGAATAAAATGGAGGGAGTACTCTTCACTTTCTCTATCGTTATTTTATATTTTTAGTTTTTTTCCTCATTTGAATAAAATGACAAACTTAGATAAAATTTCTTTGGATCATTACATTAATTAAAATTCTGTCTAGGAGACTGGGACTTAAGCGGGACCATCAGTGACCTCTCCAGTCTTTCCTGGGAGTTTAATTTAATGTAATTTTTTGAAAATATTTTTCTAAGTAGTCAGAAAAATTTATTTATTTATATTGTTAAATAAAAGGTCAACTTTTTTAACCAATCACTAATTTCTTTTCATTTTTTCATTTTACTTTTGAGTACAGGAGTTAAGATCCAAAAAGTGCTGTCATTGGGCTTAACACACTGCTAAGAAGGGATACATTCAACCCTTTTTCGCACTAGCCTGCAACCCTTACCTTGCTCCAACGCCATTCCCAAGTAGCCCAATAGTGCATCTCCCTTAATCCCTTAATGCCACAACCCTTAACTCCCTAAATCACCACCTTGAACACCTTCATTCGAAGCCACCAACCACACCTAAACTATCCTTTAAACTAGCATCTGATCGGCTTGTAAACGTCACAGCAATTATGCAAGCAGTCGATGCAAGTATAGTAGATAGAGATGAATCTATCAAATATCGATCCCACGAGGATGGTGTTCTTATTGCTTAAATTTATCGAAACAATTAGAGTTTGAATGAAAAGAAATGTTAAGAGTAATGTCAATGTAATTTAGTTAAAACTGCACAAATCAAATGTTAAATCTGTCAATGCAAATATAACATAAAATGTCAGAGCAAATTAATAGAAAATGAATTTTTGTGGAAGTTGTTGTAAATGTAAATTCAGAGAATTTAAAGAAATAGATCAAGTGTAAAGAAATAGGGGAATCCCTGACTTCACAAGTTGACAACGCTAAATGTGACTACAAGGCAATTGATAGATGAATCGTCTCTGCAATTTAGTTCTAATGAGATCTGACTACTATCAACTCCTCTGTTTAACAAAGACCCAAGTACTCACAATTACCACACCTTCCAGTGCTGGAATGCTTCGCACTCAAGAACAAGTGGCTAGAATTCCTTCTTGCCTCAAGCAACTTTCGTTGTCTTGCTTGTTAATCTAACTTGTCACCGCACCTTCCAGTGACTGTGACTTGAATCGCACTTCTATGGTCAAAACAGTTAAATCCAAATGTAATTAGATGAGAAGAATTGAGTAGAAATCAAAATAGATCTAACATTAATAGATACTTCCGTATACAATTAAAAGTTAATAGAATTCATCAACATTAAAGAGGGATTAAAAGATAAATTGAAGCATGCTATTCCTAGTCTACTAGAATTCTCCCGTAATCGCTCCTCTTGTGTCGCACATAGGCACTTCACGTCAAGAGTAGTCGCCTCCTTGTTGCGTCAGTTTACCCTCCTGGAATCAAGCTTCCATGGCAGCTAACTTTGAGAAAGAATGAGAAAATTGTGGAATTGAATTCTTCACGGCTTGATACTCATCTTCTCTTACTCTCCTCTATTTATAATCATTCCACAGCACAGGTCTATCCCTCTTCTCAAATCTAACTTCCCTTTTTGCAGGTGTACAAGTTCGTTATTGCCAACTATGCACTCATACAAATCTGGTTTGTGCATTAGGCAGTTGCAGATTGTCGCGACATCTCTGGATGCAAATTATGATTTAAATTTGCTGCGACAACTTGGCATTCTCCTGCGCTGGTGCTTCTGAATGTGTTAGCAGCATAAAATCTCTGATAAAATGTAGATGCATTTATGTGGTAACATCTTTGGCCGTAATATTAAATCAAACTTGTCACTGCAACTTTAAATGCTTTCCCATTCTGATCTTCTAAGGTGGATTTCTGCGCTGACAACTTTAGATGCAAAACTGATACTCAATACAGCGACATTAGTAGCACAAAAGGAATAAAATGAAAGAAAGAAAGAAAGACCATACACACTGATTTAGAAAATGCAAATACTAAGTATGAAATACTAAAAATGTAGCTAAATATGATACAAAAGGTACAAATTATACACTAATTCAAGGAGAAATTAAGTGTCATTTCTAATTCTATTACCACCCCCTCCAAGTCTAAACCTAACCATTGGCTACTCAACCACCTGTCCAAATTTGAAACCACCCTTAACATATTTTCTAACTCTGATGTCGATAGTCCCTTCATCTAACACCATTCCACGAAGTGAAAAGTTCGATATAAATGATGTAACACATGCAGTGACATCAACAAGATTATTGGAGATATTAAAAAAATACGGGATGACTCAATTAGAGATGCATATAAAAACATATTTCATAACTCGTTCATTTTTGTGCCTGAATTTCTAGACTTTATACTTGAACCATGGACTCCAATGTTGAGGCAGGAACGAGGTAATCAGATTCAAAGTGGACTGCAAATAAATAAAAAGGGGGGACCTTGTCTTTACTTTATTTTACTTTTTCTTAGGATATTTCTATTTCTTGCATAATAAATCAAGAGGTTGAAGTTATTAATAAATTGAACAATTTGTAAAATAAGGAGTGTGGTAATAAATATGTACATGTCTAAGATTGGAACTTGGAAGAGCTTGGTATTTAAGTAGTCAAATTTGAATCACCTCCTCTTTTTGGATCCTACCTGGTGTACGGTATCTATTTACTTCTATATTTGCATTCTCTCTATTGTTTTTAACAATGAGCACATTGTTCATCTTAAGTAGGAGGGACCAAAAATTGAAAACTTCTTTTAAGAATTATTTCTTCTTATTTTATGAATTTACTTATAATTATGCTCAAAAATTTGAATTTTTGTTGATTATGCTAAGCTTTAGTATAAATAAAGTTGAATTATCTCAATGGTTGTGATGTCAGCTGAACCATGACATAAATGTTATTCTTAATAAAACATGTAAATTGAACCATGAATTTTTAATTCCTTATAAAAGCTAAACATGCATGAAAGTTTAAGTCTCTATAATTGACTTAGTAATTTATTGAGACGAAATCCTAGGAGGCATGGAAATTTTGAAAATGATTTAGGCAACATTTATTTGGACCATTTGAGCTTTTCAAGCAAACTTTAATGAATGTTATCCCTTTAAGCCAACTTTGAGACTATATTGCCTAATTCTCTTTGAACCTTACAATGATAAGTCATCCTATCTCTCGTACTTATCTCCAAAATGTCTCACACAATACACTCAGTCTATCAAGAATATATTTTGAAAATAAGTTTGGGGGAGTAGAGAAGAAGTACCGAAGTACTCAACAAATTGTAGTACATATAGTATGATGCTCAAAAAAATTGAAAAAGAAAAAGAGAAAAGAGCATAAGTACTCAAAAGAAATAGATGTACAAAGACCATGTGTACTCAAGTTTGAAAAAAATTGGTGAATTTGAAGGCAATTATCCTGAAGGTCAAATGCAAGTTGAGTTTAAGGTTTTTAGCTTAAATATATCTATCTTTCACCTACACCTAGCCTAGCCCTGTTACAACCTATATAAAAACCTATTTGTTTCAGATTTCTATGTTACCTACATTAATGGAGATAAATTGTTATGTTCAACATATAAAGGCATAAGTTAAACTTAGTGATAGCAATTTGGTCTTAAATTAGGGAATAAAAATCAATTGGTAAGATTTTGACAAGTCTTTATTAAGAAAGAACTTAGTCTAGTTTCTGTTAGCATGATGATAATTAAGAATAATTTGAATAATGTGTATACTTGAGCTACATACTCTTAGAATTCTTGTTCTTGTGCTTAATTACATTAAAATCATAACTAAGGAGTGAAATGATGATTTCAAATAAACTTCTCTTGTGATTGTCCATTACTCAGGACAAGCAATGAATTAAGTTTGCGGCTCTAGAAACATAAAAATATATAAACTTTTTCAGGCCCTTTCTAGCTCAAATTCATGCAATTTCATAGTAATTATTGTCGAAAAATATAATTTAATTATAAAATAATTAAATTTTACTTAAATTACCAAAATATTAAATTTTAATTATTTTTATAATAATTATTCATGAATTTTATTTATTTTCGATAGTTTTGCACAAAGGGTGAAAATCGGCTTGGTAGACACTGCTAGAAGTTCAAACTTTTGAAGCAATTTCAAAAGCATTGAGGCGAATTAAATTTTCAACCTAAGACGGTCCAATTATTAATATTAATACGTAATATAATTAATTTTAATTTTAATCCAATTTATTTTGGGTTAAATAATTATTATTGATTAAATTATAGAAGGAGGCCTAGTTGTGCTAATACGAAGGATTGACCCAAACAAACAATTGGGCTGCCCAAATCCATCCAAAATGTTGACCTAATCAACTCAAATCAGCTGATTATTTGACTTGCAAATCATCCCTTGAAGTCTCCTTGAAATTGCATTCAAACTCGTTCACTTATAATGTTTTTGTAGATTTGCCTCTAGCCAAATTTAGCAAAGTTGAAAGCTTCGACTTTTCATGGGTGGTGCCCGACCATGGGGGATTGAATGGCTAATATTCCTTTGCTAAAGTTTGCAGCCAGTCCCACCTATAAATATCCCCCTTTACTACCTCATTCATCACTCAACTCATCACACATCTCTTCTCTTCTCACTCAACTTTCTCTCTAGTTTTCCATTCCAGTCCCTTCTTTTCTTTGTCGATTTTCCCCGCTTGAGAAAGAGCTTTTCTTCAACCTTGGAGTAGCATCATTCGAGTGTTCATCAAAGACCTTGATCAGACAAGAACAAGCAGAAACGAAGAGGAACGTGCTAGTAGCTTCCCAAAACTACTGGATTTGTTTCTAGTCCCGTTTCTCTTTTAATTGCTTGTTGTTGTTATGATGAAAACTATTTATTTTTCTATTCTTTAATTAACTAAAATGTCTTAATTTTATTTAGTGTTGGATTGATTGTGTTAATTGCTTAATTTATTAAAAATCACATTTGTGTTATTACAAGCCTTGTTTTTTTTTAATTAAATAAAATAAAGTTTATGTTTTACTTACACAACATTTGTGAGATAACTAATGAATTAATCATTAACCGTATTGAAATTATGATTAATGAACACACTATTTAATTTGTGCATGTTTAATCTTCTAAGGTAGCTGAAAGTTAAATTAGCGACGGTATTAAAAGGTACATTAGTCTTGCATAACTTGCAGGATTTTGTGATTAACTTGTTTCAATATAAAGTTATGTTGTTACTTCACTTGATCTTTTACTTTGTTATTAAATTAATTAATTGTTTGAATTAACATAGGAATATGTTAAGAGATTATTTAATTAAAAAAGTATGTATGTGCATTAGTTAACAAAATACCAAGTTACCGTGAATTAATTCGTAACAAGAATGAACATGATTCTAATAATATTAAGTTAGAAATGCAACTAATCTAACACATTTATGTCATATTGATTAAAAACTAGAAATTGAGCATTGGAATTTAATTTTCTTTTTATTCTAAGTAAATTAATTTTTAGTTTAATTAGATCCTTTTCAAGATATCATACTTTCCTTTACCAATTTGTTAATTTATTATTTCACAAGTATTTTTCTGACATAGCCCCTGCCAGTAGGATCTTCCGATCTTCTGTCAGTTGGATCTTCCGATCTTCCACCAGCATAGCAAGTCAATAGAGACTACATATTGCTAGATGTCACAGTTTAAACCAGTTTGGGGAAAAGGTTTTCATGAATAGGTAATACCAATTTTGGGTTCATTCCCACCTAAATGACTTTCTAGGATTGTCAGACCTAGTTTTTGTTTAATGCTCCTCCTTTCCAAAACAGCTGATTCAATTGAAAATCCCTATTTATACAACAATTAAATATTCATACTTTCACTCCCTAATTCCCCAAAATGGAATTAGTTCCTCATGATTTTCTTAATCATCATAAAAAGCAATAATACACTAAGCATAAAATTGATTCAATGAAATAAAAGAAACTTCAATTGTATTAACAATCTATTGGGAAATAATTCCTCGAACATTTATGCGAAAGTTACAATCTTGTTTCTAGAATGAAAATAACAAAGTAAAATTAAAAGCTAAACAAAGTGTGTATAACCCTAGTGCTAAAGGCTCTATTTATAGTATTGGATGTTCGTTTTTACTCAACCCTAAGTCAGCTGCCATCCTTCGTGTTTAAGTTGCATTGTAAAGACTGAAACTCCCTTCACTCGGTGTAGAAACCACGTCCAAGGGTCGATGTCATGACACACCAGGACCTGTGTCGCGACGAAGCAATCAGTCCCCCTTAGTGTCATCGTGTAAGCGTTGTCACGACATAGCCTATGTATGTCACGATAAAGAAGTCAGTCTCCATAATCTTCAAGTCTGATCCCTTTGTTGCAATGTAAAACATCCTATGTCGTGACGAAGTGATCAGTTTCATATTTGTTCAACTTCCCATGGTCTCTTGCACACTCACGAAGTATGTTAGCTAACCTTTAGGCCTCAATTGACCTTAAAGACAATAAAGTATCCTTTTAGCACTTGGTTTACACAATTTATACAAGGGTAAAAACTAAATTAAATCCTTTGGAAACATAAAGAAAATACTTAATTTCAAGCTCTTCAAGTGTGAAAACTAGTTCAATCTGAAAACCAATAGATCACGGACTGACTTCTATGTCACGACACTGATCTTATGTGTCGTGACATTGCCTATTAGATGCGAAATTAACACCGAGTGAAGGGAATTTCGGTCTTTACAATGCCACTTAAACATGAGGAACGAAAGCTGACCTAGGGTTGAGAAAAACGTCGTCCAAGGCTATAAATAAGGCCCTTTAGCACTTAGGTTTATTCCTTTGTAATTTAGGTTTAGTTGTTTTTATTTCTTTTGTTATTTCATTTTCGTTTTGTGGAAATGAGATTTGTAAGTTCGCATAAACAATTATGGATTTTTTCCAATAGATTGCTAAACAAATCTTGAGTTTCTTTCAATTCCGATTTTTAGTCTCGAATTTAATGTTTACTTTTATTATTGAAATTATGATGTCCAAAGAAATCATGATGAACTAATCCCATTGTAAGGGATTAGGAGTGGAAGTATGGTTATTTAATTATTGTATACAGGTATTTTCAATAGATCAACTGTTTGGGAAGGAAGAATGTGAAACAAACCCTAGGCTTGACAAACATAGGAAGTCATTTAGGTGGGAATCAACCCAAAATTGGTATTTCCCATTCATGAACACATTTACCCCAAACCAATCTAGATTGTGACATCGAGAGATAAGTAGTCTTTATTAACTCTTTATGTTGGTGGAAATTCAAAAGATCCTGCTAGGGTAGCGACTACTTGATTGAAGAAAAGTCTCCAAAACCAATGATTAAAGAACACATACTAAAGCGAGCTAATCCCCCCAAATATGTTTATCGAATTTCCTTATCCATTTCCTTTGATTTATTTATTTTATGTTCTTTAAATTCAAATCCAAATCCCTTTATTTTACTTTTGTACTATAACCATAAAAAGAGTACTAATTGCTTCTTTTCTTTGAAGGAATTTAAATTACTAGAACTTCGCCTCCCTTGGGTACGATCCTCGGAATACTTACCAAAGTATTTTGTTGTAAACAAACTATATTACAACCTGACCCATATACTTGGGGAAGCCCTAAAATACACAACGAACAGGAGTACGTTCGGAGGCGGTCACTTCTTCAATCGTCGCTTTTAGGTTTTTTCTTCAATCAACTAGTCGCTACCCTAGTAGGATCTTTCAATCTTCCACTAACGAATGAGTCAATAAAGACACAATTTACTTAGCTTTTAGTTTTACTTTGTATTTTCGTTCAGAAATGAGATTTTAAATTTCTCATAAACACTCGAGGAATTTTTCCTGACAGATTGCCAATACAATTGAAGATTTTTTTCATTTGATTTATTCAATTATATATTTTCATATATTATTGTTTTGATTATGATTAAGAAAATCATGAGGAACTAATTCCATTTTGGGGAATTAAGGAGTGAAAGGATGAATATTAATTGTTGTTTAACAGAGATTTTTCATTTGGATCAGTTGTTTGAGAAAGGAAGAACATTAAACAAACACTAGGCCTGACAACCCTAGAACGTCATTTAGGTGGGAATGAACCCAAAATTGGTATTGCCTATATGTGAAAAACTTTTCCCCAAACCGATTTAGATTGTGACATCTAGCGATAAGTAATCTCTATCGACTTGCTATCCTAACGGAAGATCGAAAGATCCAACTGGGGTAGTGACTAGTTGATTGAAAGAAAATCCCTAAAACCCAACAATTGAAAAAATCATACTAAAGCAACCTAATCTCCCCAAAGCCGTTTATCAGATTTTTTACATTTCAACTTTTACTTCTTTTATTTTTATGTTTTCTTTCACAACCAAAACTTTTTTTTGTACTATAATCCCTAAATTGAGAATTATTTATTTATTCTTTGCACGGATCTAATTCACTATCGCCTTACGCCTCCTTTGGGTACAATCCTCAGAATACACCGAAGTGTTCTGTTGTAAAACACTATATTTACAACCTGACACATATACTTGCGGAAGCAAAAAAACCTATATCGAATGGGAGTTTGTTCGGAAGCGGTCAAGTTGTTAGCGTCGTTGCCGGGAAGGCAACGCTTTAGTGATTTTTATTCTTTCTTTGCTATTAGAATAATTAGGAAAATTTTAGGTAATAGATACGAGTTGACATTATTAACAATTCTTTATTTTACAAATTAATTATTCTCCTCAAATTTTATCAATGACATCTATGATGATGATATTTATGAAGATGGATACTATGAAGATTGGGAGATCCATGAAAATCAAAGGTTGTTAATGCTCGAGTTGGGTCAACTCCGTGGAGAGGTCCCGACTCTCGATCAACATGTTAATCTATCTTTCAGAACAATGCATACAAAATTAGAATGCATTGAGTAAGAACAAGAGGAAGGGCTAGGCGAGGAATAGAAAAAGTTGGAAGAATTTTCTGAGCAAACCAACGAAAAAAATCGATATATCATCATTGGAAAGGGAAATTGAAAGTGTTTTAAAAATCAAGACTGAATACCCCTAATCCAATGAAGACTCAATCCTTATAGAGGAAGATGACGGTTCCCATTTACAAAGTTTAGATCTTCAAACATGCCTACGAAAGAAACACTAATTGAAGACATTATAGATCAGAGATTCGATTTCCAATGGGAAATGGCTACGATGTACAATACTTTCCTATTGCAACAAATTTCTAAAGAGATTACTAGTGAGAAAATCTTTCACTTTTTGTAGATAACAGGGAATATTTGCATTTATAAGCCAGCAGCTCAACTCTCGGATGTAAGGATAATAAAATCCTCATGGAAGATGGAAGTAAGTCCATGGAAAGTTCAATTATTTCAATGGTATCATGAACCAAAAATTGTAGGATAATGTGATGAATACTGTGGAGAAGAGGAGACGACTGTAATAACACCAATACAAGGAAATTTTGTAATCCAATCATTTTTACTGAATGAGATAATTGAGCAGCTATTAGATCACGACGTAGGGGCTTACAACTTTTGTAAGTGGACCAACAATGAAAACAATCACAAGATTAGGAGGTGGCATAAAATTGCAGCCGTCATGAATAAATATGACCGAAGAAAGGAACTGGTAGTTATGAACGCATGCAGAAAAGGAAATTTAGGGAAAGAGATAAGCACTAGAGGATAGCCTGGCATGACTGCTGCTTGATGAATAGTGATAGAATAAATTGTTCTGGGGTGCCAAAGTGTACACTGATCGGTGTTTTTTTTCATCACAGCAATGTGCAAACAGACACACGTCGATGCAAGTATAGTTGATAGAACAATTCTATCGGATATCGATCCCACGAGGAATGGGTTCTTGATGTTTAAATGTCGAAGCAACAAATACTGCAATTAAGTGTAATATGAGTACTGATGTCAGTGCATTTATGTCATATCTACACACTAAAATAATCAGGAATGTTAATGCAATTAGAGTTAAACGTCAGAGGTTAAATGTCAGTGTACTGAAAATAAATCCAATTGTATTGAGTGTTGAGTGTTGAATATTTAAATGCATAAAATGTAAATATGATCAAGTGGAGAAGGACAAAAATGGTTCACTGGTTCTGCTAAATCGCAATGCTGAATGCGTTGACAAGGTAAAATATAGATGGAATGTTGCTGCAATGAAGTCCCTTTGAGTTCTTACCAACAACAACTCTCTACTTAATCCCGACTTAAATAACCACAATTACTCAACCTCTCAATGCGAGCAACGACGTGTATTCAAGAACAAGTAACTGGAGTTTCTCCTAGTCCCAAGTAGCTCTCGCCTAACTTACTTGTTAACCCAACCTATCATCACATCTCTCGATGTCGGTCACTGTAATTTCACTCTCGTGCTTAAAGCGATTAGATCCAAGAATAAACAGATAAGTAGTGTAAAATAAGAATCAAAATTATTTAACATTAAAAGACACTCTCGTATTCATTTAATATCATCAAAATCCATCAAGCACCTCTCGTCAGAAGTGGTTGCAGACTTGCTTCATCAGCTCCCCGATTTCCAACTCAAATCTCCAATTCACACAGAATTTTCAGAATTAAATCCCTTCGCTCTTGATGATTTCTTCATTCTTTGTTCGTCTATTTATAACCTCCAAAATGTTTCAAGTTTTAGCCTTCATTTTCAGATCCAGATCTAGATCTTGCAACTGTCAAAATTAGTTATATTACAGCTATACACTCACACAGTTCTAGTATGTTATTCAAAGATCTGCAGATTGTCGTTGTATCGTTGGGCGCATTCTGAAATCATAATTGCAACGACATCTATGAAATTCTTGTGTTGGTGCTTCCAATTGTGAATTCAGCTTGATTCTACTCATTCGAGGTTTAGTTTCAATGCGGCGACATCTCTTGGTCGTAATTTCCAGCTGATCTTCTGGTTTCATTCGTCTAGCATTAAGCTTCTAGACTGAGTTCCTATGCTGATTAAGACGCAATATATCGGCTGCTTGCATCGACATTAGTACAAAAATAAATAAAAATAATAAGAATTTAAACTAACTAACAATGAGTTGGAAAATATGGAAACTAAGTATAAAATGCTAATGATGCATGCTAAATAAAATACAAAAGAGATAATTAAAACATTAAATTGTGGAGAAAATCTATGTCATTTGAAATACCATCACACACTAAACCCCTTGTTAGACAATTTTGACAAGTATTAACACGTATTTTTTAAATTTTTATAGATGCTAGCTTACTAACATTATTGATTTCTCTTTTTAGACAATTTAATTGAAGCTGACATGTTTGTCGCAACACAGCCTCTTTACGTCGCGACAAGGCAACTAGATTACCCCAAAGATGCCTTGGCATGCTAAGATGTGACATACCCCTGTGTATGTTGCGACAAAGGGGTCAGACTGCTAAAAAATTTCAAAACTGATAGGCTTGTTGCGACACAGGAGGCGTTATGCTGCGACAAAGGGGCCAAACTACTGGAATATCAAGATTTACAAGTTTTTCGCGACACAGGGGGAACTACGTCACGACAAAATGGATATTGGAGGGCTGGTTGCGACATACCCAGGCTACACCGTGACATCGACTGTAAAAATTGCAGGGTTGACCCGACCAACTTGCACAACCCGGCGGCTAAACCCTTTCTTTTACTCGATTTTTAACCCTAAAAACTTAAAATTTGACACCCCTATATATATTACATTAACCTAAAACCTAATCCTAACACTTAAACACTCTAAAATCTCTTCCTAACTCTCTCAATCCCTTATCCCTTCTTCCCTCCCAAACCTAAAACCCCATTCCTTCAAAGACACCATTCCATCCCAAGGTTCTATCTAATCTCATGGACAAGACACACACCCAAAAGCAAAGGTACTTAACTTTTACTATTACATTCATTACTATTCATCATTGTTCTTGCATATTACAATGCCTCCCCGAAAAAGAACCATGGTGCAAGAAAGTGACAGCGACTCAGATTACAAACGATTTAAAATTTCCCAAATCGATAAATACTTTTTGGCTTCACAAGGTTGGACACTCATTTAAGAATGAGGTTTTGAACCCTCAATGGTTCTCTACAAGAAGATATAGCCACTAGTACGGTATCACCAATGGGAAAATTTTGTGTTCCTCCGACAAGTAATGCGATAGTACCTATAGTCCATGAGTTCTGTGCATCCCTTAAGGATGACATTATTAGGAGAAAACCTTTAAGAACAGTAACAGTTAGAGAAAGAGATGTTCTTATTTTACTTAAGGATATTTGTGAATACTATAATGTTCCTTATTATGAAAAACATTATGTAGAGAAAGTGGATTTTAACTTATTCAAAAATATTGACATGGAGGCAATCATTAGGTTTTTAATGGAAGGATGAGGTGCTTGGAACTATAGACTTGATGTAGGCACGCCCTCTAATTTTAATCAAGCCATCATATTTTCTGTTGCTAAAATAAGGATGTAATTTTTGTCAACACAAATTATACCCGCATGAAATGTCACTAACATTAATTCTTTGCGAGCTTTGTTACTGTATGGCATTTTGCAGCGTAAACAAATTTGTGTAGTGATTTGTCGGTTTCATACCTAGTAGATGGAATTAATTTTCACACTTGATGAGCTTGAAATCAAGTAATTTTCCATATGTTTTAGGGATTTTTAGTTTAGTTTTGTCTTTTAATAAAATGTGCTTAAAATATTATTTTATTGCTTTCAATGCCAAATAAGGCCTAAAGATTAGCTAACTTACTTCGTGAGTGCGCAGAAGACTAATAACAGTTGAGACAGAGTGGACCGATCACTTCGTCATGACAAAGAGAGTCCTATGTCGCAAAAAAGGAATCAACAGCGAAAAATCAAGGGACTGCCTTATGTATCGCGACACAGGTCCTGGTGTGTCGCGACATTGACCCTAGATTTCAACTCTGCACCAAGCGAGGGATGTTTTCATCTTCAAAATGTGACTTAAGCACAAAGGACGGTAGCTGACCTAAGGTTGATGAAAACGGTCGGCCCAAAGTTATAAATAGGGCCTTTAGCACTAGGGTTTAGATGTAACTCCCTTTACTCGGTCCAGAGTATTCGACCGGATCCAGAAGGTTATTTAAAAATCCTCATTTAATCTCAAAAATTTTCAAAACCAAATCTAGAGAGCCTCACAGTCCGTGGGTTAACTCAGCTCTGATACCATTAAATGTAACTCCCTTTACCCGATCTAGAGTATTCTATCAGATCTAGAAGGTTATTTAAATAATTTCACCCACACGTAACTCGATAGTCCAAATTCATTCATAAATATTAATATAAATATTAATATATAATATAGAGTATAGTTAAAATAAAATAACACAAAAAATCTTCCAAAATAAATATACCAAAATCTCCAAAATAAAATGTACTTACAACCCAAAAATAATAACCAATAACGAAGTTTAATAAATCCCAAAATCAAAATATTAACAAAATAATATTAAGATAATATAAACTAAGTTTAAAAATAACCTCCGGGTACCAAGTCACCTAATTTCAGAATACCTATAAAGAACTGTAGGGATATGAGCTAAAAAGCCCAGTGTGTCTCTAAAGTACATACAACCTATATATATAATCACACAGTTTATAGCTCAAAAATAACCACAAAACATATTACACTCACAAGCACAATGCAATGCACCCATACTCCAGCACACCAACACAATGAAAAGGTTCCCTAGAACCCTTTCCCAACCAAACGTACCAATCGCAATGTGGTTTTTTAGTATCAATCATTTAAAGGAATGATAACCATGTCTTCCACCGTACAAACCCACCCTATAAACACACAATGGTATGATTTCATAATTATCACAATTTAATCTCAGTCTCAATCTCATAGTATATTTCATACTCGAACATATATATATAGTTTTATCTCAGTGCAAAATAAAATAATCGCATTAATTTAATCAATCACATGCTCTGTGAATATGCATGACAAAATCAACATGCTTACACAGCTCAACCAAAATCATACCATTACCACATCACAACATAATCAACACAATATCATTTTATCACAAAACATCAAGCAAACACATATAACACATACCCCAAACAATAGGTTAAGTACAATTAGATACACACCTCTAGCAAGCAAAACTCTAACATTGGGGAGGTCATCTGCCACATACTGGTCGAGTACCCGGTCTAACAGGATTAGATCCTACAAACACAACTAATATTAACACTATCCTAGCCACCACTTAATCACAAAACTTAACTAAAATAACTTACGAGTAGCTCTCGGAACTGATGCAGGAGTAGGTTGCACAGGTGGAGGAGGAGGTAAAACATCAGCCTCAGAGTCGTGAACACCTAAACACGAATGACACATATTAGTTTTCTCAATTTAAATCTATAAATAACTTAAAGTACAAATTTAAGATAAACCAGTCAAAACGAAACTTTCAAGTTTGAATTTGGCAAAATGGACAGTGGAATCGAAATCAGGACATCGAAAAATGGCAAGGTAAGGTTTCTCGTAAAAAAGCCAACGGGTCAAAGTCAAAGTCAACGGTCAACAGGTTTGGTCGAGTCGGGTTCGACGGGTTCGGGTTGGGTTCGGGTCGGTCGATCCATATGGCTTGGGAATTGGGTTGGTTTGACTTGGGTTTTGGTTTGGTTATTAAAGGGTTTGGATTTAAAGTAACAAGAGTTTTGGGTTAAAATGGTTAAGGTTTTAATGGGTATTGGGTTGAGGTTTGGGTTTAGGCAAATAAGGCCCAATTTAACATAAGACCATGGATGAAAATAGGGTGTAGATTCCCCCTACTGAACGGCGCCGCCAATACCCCTCTACCGTCCCCAATGTCTGACCGACAGGTTTGCTCAAACAATCAACTCCCAAACGAAGCCACAACACAAACTAAGGCTTACCTTCTCAAAAATCGACTAGACAAATGGAAGAAACGGCATCGCAAAGAGGGACAATGGTCGAACATCTCTTTGTTGACACCCACGAATAGCGACGGCAGTTTTGAAGGATTAAAAGTGTGAGTTTCTCTAGTGACGGAAAGGGGATTGCAAGGATGGAGGCGATTTAAGACACGAAAGGGTGGAGGCCATTCGTCGGAGCTTTGTCGGAAAAACGAGGGAGAGGGAGAGGGAACTTTAGAGAGAAAATGGCAAAGAGGAAAAACAAAAAGAATATGAAAGGTCAAAATATTTTAAGGGTGTTTAAATACCTCAAATATAGGGATATTTACATGGAGGTCCCTAAGTGTGTTAGGGTTTTCAAAAACAACCCAAAATTCACTAAAAATTCCAATTAAGTCCTTTTTAAAAAACTAGAGTGTTACATTAGACACCATTCATCAGATCTTAGTTTTTAGTTTTACTTTATATTTCCATTTTGAAACGAGATTGTAGAAACTCGCATAAACGTTCGAGGAATTTTTCCAAACAGATTGCTAATACATTTCTAGTTTCTTTTTCATTCTCTTTTTCATTTATATGTTTTCATATATTATTTTATTGATGATCAAAGAAACCATGAGGAACTAATTCTATTTTGGGGAATTAAGGAGTGGACGTATGAATAACTAATTGTTGTTTTATAGGGATTTTACCTTTCGAATCAGTTGTTTGAGAAAGGAAGAACATCGAAAAAACACTAGGTCTAACAACCCTAGAAACTCATCTAGAATCTAGATGGGAATGAATCCAAAATTAGTATTACCCATCCGTGAACACCTTTTCCCTAAATTGGTTTAGATTGTTACATCTAGCGATAAGTAATCTCTATCGACTTGCTATGCTGACGGAAGATTGAGAGATCCAACTAGGGTAATGACTAGTTGATTGGAGGAAAATCCCCAAAACCCAACAATTGAAAAACTCATTCGGAAACGACCTAATCTCCCCAAAGTTGTTTATAAGAATCTCTACATCTCAATCATCTTGCTTTTATTCTTTATTTTATTTTCTCTTTTATTTTTTATGCTCTTTAAATCCAACTCTTTGATTTCTCTTTGTAACATAATCCCTAAAATAAGTAATAATTAATTTTCTTCTTTGTAGGGATTTAATTTACCATCGGTTATGCCTCCTTTGGGTACGATCCTCAGAATACTACCAAGTGTTCCGTTGTAATACACTATATTTACAACCTAACCCGTATACTTGTAAAAAACCTAAATCTATGCAGAACAGGAGTACGTTCGGGGCCGGTGAAGTTGTTGGTGTCATTGTCGGGGAGAAAACACTTTAGTAAATTTTATTATTTCTTTGTATTAAAATATTTAGGAAAATTTTAGGTTATAGATATGATTTAACCATACTAACAATTTTTATTTTTTTTCAGAACTAACACTTGTCTTTAATTCTCATCATATTTAAAACCATGGATGCCTACGATTATTTTTGTGCAGATCTCATGTATGATGATGATTATGATGCTGATATCTACGAAGATGGGTATTATGAAGATTAGGAGATCCAAGAAAATCAGAAATTATTAATGTTGGAGTTAAGTCAACTTCGTGGAGAAGCCCAGATCCTCAATCAACATGATGATCTATCTTTTAGAGAGACATACTTCGAATCTTAACAAATAGAACGATAACCGGAACAAGGGCTAGATGAGGAAACACAAAAAGAATGTCTTGTGGAATCAAATGATTGGACCGCCAAGCAAATCAAAATCTCACCTTGGAAGGGGAAATAGATAGTCGTATAAAAATCAAGATTGGGTCCCAATCCAATGATGAATCAATCTCCACAGAGGAAGAAGACGGTCTCCATATCTCGAATTTAGATCTTCAACTAATTATTGTTACAAAACCGTTAACAAAATAAATATTAGTTTAAGATATCATCAATCAAAGATTCAATTTCCAATGGAAAATAGCTACTATGTACAATACTTTCCTGGTACAGCAAATCCCCAAAGAAATTACTATGTAAAAACTTTTCAATATTTGCAGAAAATAGGAAATATTTACGAGCTAGAGTCCAAGCCCTCAACTAGCATAATGATCACATTCGTGGAGCAAGAAAGTGTATGCTCGTGGGAGAGGAAATTACTACGTTGGTACCAAGATCCAAAGGAAACAGAACATAGTGATTGAAATTATAAGGGGAAACAAATAGCTGTCGCGACACCAACACATGAGTTTGCAATATAACCACCATGTTTAAATGAGGTAATCGAGCTACTATTGTTCCACCACACGAAGGCATATGAGTTCCACGAGGGATCAACGATAAAGGCAAACATGCGAAAGGTGGTGGTATAAATTCACAGACATCATAAATAAATATGATCGACGAAAGGAGCTGACGGTGATCTACGCAAAAAGAAAAGGAAAATTTTGAGAAAGAGATAAACGCTAACGAGTAGCTTGGCACGACGACTGATGGACGAATAGCGATAAAACAAACTCTTCATGGGTGCCAAAGTGCACACTAACACTCTTGTAAGACAATTCTGACAATTACTAACACTGAATTTTAAATTTATAATCATTAACATACTAACTCAGTAACACTTTTTGTTTCGGGGTATTTCTGTCGAATTTGATAGGTTTGTCGCGGCACAGCTATTCAACATCGCGACAAAGCAACTAGACTACTCCAAAGTATGCCCAGGCATGCTATGATGCAACATACCCCCTTGTACGACGCAACCAAGGGGTCAGAATGCTAAAAAACCCAAAACTGATAGGTATGTCATGACGTTGGGAGGGCTACGTTTTGACATAGGAGACAGACTGCTAGAACTTCAAAGCTGGAGGGTTTGTCGCGACACAGGGAGAGCTGTGTCGCAAAAAAATAGTGCATTGGAAGGTTGGTTGCAAAATACCTAGGCTACGTCGCGACATCGTCTGTAATTTTTGCAAGGTTGACCCGGCCCGATTACGCAAACCAGTATTTTAAAACCCTATCTACCTAATTTGTAACCCCTAAAACCCTAACTTTTCACACTCCTATATATATTACTCAACCTAAAACACATTCTTATCATCTAAAACTCTTCAAATACTCTAAAATCCTTAACATATTTTCTCCATCTTCCAAAACCTAAACCACTCTTCATTCAAAGGCTTTATTCCAATCCTCCATGACTTCAATCAACTCTCATTGGCAAGGCAAAAGCTTCACTTTTACTATTCCATTTGTTACTGTTCATTTTTCTTTGTGCTAGGAAACAATGCCTTCACGCAAGAGAACAATAGTACAAGATAGGAGTAGATACTCGATTAATGAACAGTTCACAAATGCGCAAGTAAAAAAGTATTTCCTTGCCTCACAAGGTTGACCTCTTATCCAAGAATGGGGGTTTGAACCATCGATGGTCCTTTGCAAGGAAGTTTGGCCACTCGTAAGGTACCGTCAATGGGAACAATTTTGTGTTTCCCCAACAGGTAATGTTGTCGTACCTGTCGTGCACGAATTTTATGTTTCTTTGAAAGAGGATGTTATTAAGAATAGAGCTATAGAGAAAGTATGCGTACGAGGAAAATATGTCCCAATTTTGCCTTACCAGATTTACAATTTTTATAATGTGCCTTTTTATGAGAAAGATTATTTGAATGAGGTCAACTTAGATTTATTTAAAAATATTAACATAGAGGAAATTATTAAGTTTTTGACTGAGGGTAGGGGAAGTTGGAATTATAGCCCCGATTACGGATCACCCTTAAATTTCAATCAAGCTCTCATGTTTCCTATTGCAAAAATGTGGATGCAATTTTTAGCCATAAGAATAGCACCAACTTTAAATGTCTCTAACATCAACACTTTACGAGTTATTTTGTTATATAATATTTTGCAGAGAAAGAAAATTTGTGTAGGGAGGTGGATTTACAAAGAGATGCAAAACTGCACGAAAAGCCAAAAAGCTGGACTCTTTTTTTCACACATTGTGACAGCATTATGCAAGAAGGCGAATCTGCCGATGAATGAAAATGAGCCATTCTTGAAGTCGGCGCGAAGCATCATTAGTGATTCTATCTATAAGTAGTATGTGAAGCTTCAAAGGAAGCAAATTAAGGAGTGGAATCAAACGAGGAAGGAAAAGATTGACGTTCCAGCCTCTTTAAAGTCCAAGAGCACAATGAAGGCTCGAAAAGGGTATGGGGAAATCATTGAAGGGAAGCTTGACGGCATGATTAAATGGATGCAAGAAACAACTCTTGTACTGAAGGTGTTTGCAAGGGTACATGGGCTACCAACCCCGAACTACCCACCCAATATGTTTGCAGAAGAAGAAAGAGATGAGGATAAAGCTGAGTTGGGAGGAGCCTACGTGGAGCAAATGAGCCTAAAACTAATAACGAGTATGAGGCAATGCTTCAGCCTCAATACTCAACTCCCAAAGGATAGGTGATTCGGAGCCCAGCACGACGATAAGGCGGGAGCTCCCGTCAAAAGTACTTCGACAAGGGCAAGGCTCCCATGGATCCTGAACCTTCAGAAGAAGAAGATTGAACTTTAACTTTTAATCATTTTAAGACTTGCAATTTTTGGGATACTTTTTTATTTTTTTTAGGACTTATATAATTTGTAAGAGTGGGATTAGGAATTATTTTTGTATATATGCTTTAATTCTTCTTGTATGAACCCACATTATGGAGACATAATAATTTCGAGTATTCACACCAAAAGGAGAAGGACAACCATCATAAGAAGGAACGGACTTTCACGATCAGTTGGGTAACTTCTTTTCTTATTAATTATAAGGCTACACATTGATAACAATGTGTTTTCTAAAGTGTGAGGGGTAACATAGAAATTTTAGCTTATAATTTTTTAGTTTTTATTTGTGTTTGAGATTATAGAAATACAACTGATTGGTTAGGAGCATGTATAATAGTTTGATTGTGTTTTCTTGATAAACTTGGCATGAGAATGAGGAATTTTACATTTTCTAGCATGAAATTCTAAAGTTCTATAGGTTACATTACGTATAAATAGGAAAGTACTATTGATACCAAATGATATGCAAATATGAGGAAACAGCATGCTAGTATATATGATAAACGATAATTTTGAGTTTAGGTGATTAAATTGATATTTATGCATAATGAGTTGTTTAGGGATAACCTAAGGCATTATTTGGACACATCTAGAGCTAAAGTTCTATAGGTTACATTACGTATAGATAGAAAGGTACTATTCTGGATTGCCAAATAGTACCCATCTTTGAGCCTTATAACACCTTTTTGATGAGTCGAATTACAAGCCTCATAAGCCTTAAATGATGATTTGTGTATATCCTTTTCTTTGGTCTTATTTTGCATGAAAATGAACGTATGGCCATATGTATTGAGGGTAGGTAGACACATTATGGTGGAGGTTTTAAAAAAAAGAAAAAGGGAAATCATGATAACGTATGAATTTTAGATTTAGCCAAGGAAGAGAAAAATAGTGAAAAACAAAAAGAAAATGAGTAAGAAACGCAAAAAGAGAGAGTAAGAAAATATGCAAAGAGTGACTAAATTATCAAGTCACCAAAAAGTAGAAAAAAGAAAGCTTAATCGAAAAACAAAGAAAATAATCTCGAAAAACAAAGAAAAAGCTAGTTAAAAGGATTTCTTTAGAATAATTTCCTAAAAAATGGAGAAATAAGGAAAGTGAGAGAAGGAGAAATAAGGAGGTGAGATGGAGTGGGACATAAAGGGGGAGAATAGGGAACAATACAATGTGCCAAACTATTTTCGTGTTGCGTAACCTTTTGTGTGTTCAACTATTCTTTCGAAATCATATCTGTCCTAAGCCTCAATACATTACAAGCCGAAAAACCCTATGTGACCTAAAACAACTCTATGCATGGATGGATGTATAAATTACATAATCTCATTTAATTATTTGTATTGTACTAGGATAATCAAAGTACTGATGTTAGGCATAGGTGGAGTCATATCGATAGAATGTTGATATTGGTATCTTTTGTAACCTAATGAACTTAAATTGTTTCTACTTAGAAATAGTGAAGTTGCTTAATTATCATGTTAAGATTATCAAAAGATAAAGCCTAGCATAGATGTTAGGAGCCTAATCTTTGTATGATACAGTTTCAAGCTCACTTATCTTTCTTTTGTTTCTTTTCTTTATTTGCTTGTGTTTTCTTTTTTCTTTGAGGACAAGCAAAGACTTAATTGTGGGGGAGTTTGATCTGTCGGTTTCATACCTAGCAGATAGAGCTTAACTTTCACACTTGATGAGCTTGGAATCAAGTAATTTTTCATATGTTTTAGAGATTTTTAGTTTAGTTTTGTCTTTTAATAAAATATGCTAAAAGGTTATTTTATTACTTTCAAGACAAAATGACGCCTAAAGATTATATTGTAACACCCAAAACCTGACACTGTCATCGGTTAGGGTCCCGGTGTCTTTCCGATCATCTATCGCAGTTCAACTCTTAATACTATTTCATTGAATCATATTTTAATAAATTATTGCATTAAACACAACGTAAATCATCAATTAAATATAATCACAACTTAATAAGGGAAAAAATGTCATTTCCTTGATTTTTTAGAGACTTCTACCAGTACCTGTTGGACAAGTATCGGTAGTAGTCAAGTTAGTAAGGAATTTAGAAATAGTGCAGATTTCTGTCGATACTTGAGATAGTTCTACAGATACATGTGTCACTTCTACCAAAACAAGTTATGCTTCTACCGATACTAAAAACTCCAAAGAGCTAAGAAGTCTTACCCTGCAACTTCTACCGAAACAAGTGACCAATCTACCGATACTACTAAGTACAAAACTACCGATACTTCTTATGGTACTACCGATACAATGGAAGTCAGAAAACAATCTCTCTCCTACCCTATACTTCTACCAATACTAGCATGAGTTCTATCGAAACAAGTATGCAAAATTCTAATATTCACACAAGTTCATCAACCAAATTTCATTTCATAGACATAAGGAATAAATGGACAACACAATGTGTTCAAGAACAATACATAGCATTACATTTTAGTGCTAGATGCCTACTTTCAACATTAAGTAAGAATTCAAAGAGTTCAACATTCAGCCAGCCAAGTATTACAAGTACCATTTAACCCCGAATCAAGCATTTAAAAAATAACATCATCCTAGTACATGTCATATAACGAAGTGATGTAAGTACTACCGAACGAGCTCCGGACATAGTGTGATTTCTTCGAGATGGTCCAATCTTCATGCAGCAAAATAGAATCTACAAAACAATAACAAATTCACTGGTAAGCTTTCATAGCTTAGTAAGTTCGTAAAGTTTATTAATTTACCGAATAACATGTGTTGTACAAAACTGTAAATCGATTGAGCCAGAACAGAACTATACTTCAGTGGTCTTTATCCGATTTCATCCCTGTTGACCCAAAGGTCATTCCTGTTACCAATATACGATGCTACTTGTAACACTCAGAACTCGTAACCATCATCAATTTAGGGTCTCAAGGGTTCACAAAACATCACAAAATTTTTTCATTACACACAATCAATCACATTTTTCAAGAAAGAATCAGTACTCATATCACGATCAAGATACCTATAATCCATATCAAACCATAATACCTCAACTATCAACCAAGCTACATCAATCATTCTTACTATCACCATGTAATTATAACACCCAAAACCCGAAATCGTCATCGATTAGGGTTTCGATGTCTTTATGATCATCTATCACAGTTTATCTCCTAATACCTTTTCATTTAATCATAATTTAATAAAGAAATACATTTAACACAACATAAATCATTATTGTAATAAAATCACAATTCATTAAGGGAAAAAATGTCATTTTTATAATTTATGGAGACCTTTACCGATACCTGTTAGACAAGTATCGGTAGTAATCAAGTCAGTGTGTAGTTCAGAAACAATGTCAGCTCTACCGATACAGGTGAAAAATTTACCGATACAAGTGTCTCTTCTACCGAAACAAATCATGCTTCTACCGATACTAAAAACTCTAGAGAGCTATGAAGTCTTACCCTGCAACTTCTACCAATACAAGTATCCAAACTACCGATACTACTATGAATAGAACTATCGATACTTCTATTAGTACTACCGATTCAATGCAATTCAAAATGCAACCTCTCTTTCCTTGTACTTCTATCGATACATACAGGAGTTCTACCGAAACAAGTATGCTGAATTCATATTTTCACACAAGTTCAACAACCAAACATTCATTTCATGATTTAAGCAAACAATACCAGTGATCAAGATCATCATAACATCCCTTTCTAGTACTAGATGTCTACTTTCAACATTAAACAAGCATACAAAAGGGTTAAACATCCAACAATTCTTTCAAAGTACTAATTGTCTTGATTCAAACATTTACAAAATAATATCATCCTAGTACATGCCATATAACCAAGTGATTTAAAGTTTACCAAACTAGCCCCGGAGATAGTGTGATTTCTTCGAATCAATCCGATCTTCAAGTAGCAAAATAGAATCTACAAACTAACAACAATATCACAGGTAAGCTTTTCATAGCTTAACAAATTCACAAAGTTAAACAGATTTACCAAACTTCAAGAGTTGTACAATCTAATCAAATCAATCGAGTAAGCTATATACATCCGTTATTGGTTTCAATTCACCTTTGATAACTCATGATGACACGAAGTCATCGGACCTTTAATCCGAAATAGGATTCATATAACTCACGATGACACGGAGTCATCGGACCTTTAATCCGTAATAAGATTCATATAACTCACGATGACACAAAAGTCATTGGACCTTTAATCCGTAATAGGATTCATATAACTCACGATGACATAGAGTCATCGGACCTTTAATCCGCAATAGGATTCATATAACTCACAATGACACAAAGTCATCGAACCTTTTTGCATTTACGGCTCAAAGCCCAATATATCTTCTTTTCTTTTGTTCATGTCTTCCTCACTTCCGATCATCATTCCAAATTTACCACAATTTTATACAAGCACAAAATATGCAATTTAAATTGGAATTTAACAATACGAACTTACCAGACGAAATTACAGTTAAAGTGAACTTCAGGGACAAATCCGTAATTTTTCCTTTTCCACGGTCCGTGACACGATCTTGATCTATTACAATAATGTTACTCAATTATTTAAATCAACATGAATTTTTAATCATTTATGCAATTAATCATTTTTGGTATTTTTACAAAATTGCCCTAAACTTTTCACTTTTATTTAATTTAGTCCTTTATCTCAAAATTGCAAATTAACCATTTTATTTTTAAATTTCCAGCTTGTCGAATGTTTATAAGCATTACTACAGCCACTATTTACAATATTTCACCTTAAGTAGTTACAAATTTATTCTTTTAACATTTTATTCCTTTAACACAAAAATTTCTAAAAATTACTTTACAAAATCATCAAATCTAACAACCAAGCTTATAAATCTTCCATAAACTTTCAAGAACAAGCTTAGTCATCAATGGAAAAATTTATAACATTTGACAGAATCACAAATTAGTCCTTGGGTTAGCTAGATTAAGCAAATATGGACTCAAAAACATAAAAATCACTAAAAACGAACAGAATTTACTTACTCAATCAATGGCATAAGCTTGGCCGAATATCAACTATAGAGTTTTAGGGTTTTCAGTTCTATTTGGAGAAGAAGAACATGAAAAAGAAAAATAATTTTAATTACTTTGATTTGTTTAATTCCATCCTTTTTCTTACTTTTACCATTTTACCCTTTGTTCACACCTAATTTCAACCAAAATTTAAGCCAAAACTGTCCACCCAAGTCATTAATGGTTATATTACCATTTAAGTACCTTGATTTACCTTTCAATCAATAGAATTCAACTTTTGTACCTTTTACGATTTAATCCTTTTTACTTGATTAACTACCTAAACGATAGAATTTCTTAACCAAAATTTAATACTATACTAATGACCTCGTAAATATTAAATAATTTATATTTACGGTCTAACACATCAAATTTGTGACCTCGAAACCACCATTCCCGATCATACTAATTTAAAGTAATTAGTAAATCCTCATTTTATTAGAATTTAATTGCAATTTACTAAAATTTAAAGAGTTTCATATCATTTCTATTACTAGGTCATTTAAAGAGGGTCCAATTTCATAATTGGTCCTTCAATTATATTAAATTTGAATTAAACAAACTTGTTTCTGATTTAGTCTTAAATTAGTTAGGACTAAATGAATAAATAAACCAAAAGTTAGTGGATGGTAATCATATCCACCACCGCTTAGACTTTTTTACCATGGTTTAATTACCATTTTGGTCCCTTTACTATTTTTAATCAATAACAATTAACTTTTACCTCTTTTACAATTTACTCTTTTTTCCTTAATTAAGTAGTAAATCCTCAAAATTACCCGACCAAACTTCAATTCACATATAATAAAACTCTGTAAATATTTAATAAAAATATTTATGGTCCTAAATTTCAGAAACAAGGTCCCGATACCTCATTTTCTAAAACCACTTGACTTTTAAATCAAACCACTTATACTAACTTTTAATTCAATAATTAAAATTCTTCAATTTAGAATTCCATATAAAATTATTATTGACTTATTTAATTTAAACACTCATTATAAAAAAAATTTTGTCGAGTTTATGATCCCGAAATCACTATTTTCGACAACACTGAAAAACGAGCTATTACAACTCTCCCCCACTTAGGAAATTTCGTCCTCGAAATTTTTATCTAGCAATACCTGTTTATTCTAATGTTTTTCTTCACAACAAAAATCATTAATAGCTCATCCAAATTTAGAGAATAACAATCTTAAATAACACAAAATTTATCTTGACTTTCCCTACTTAGGAATCATAATAAGCAGTAATAATTTAGACGATACTTGATGTTCAATTTCCTCTCCAGATTCAAGATAGATCAAAACAGAAATTTCCAGAAATGTTTTTTGAAATTTTCATATAAAAATAGAAAAATCTCTTTACCCGAACCTACTCAAATTCATTTGTCAAATTTATATAACCAAGAAAATCAACCTCATTAAATCAAACTCACCGTTGATAGTTTTCACATAAATTATTCCTCACACATAGTCTATAATACATTTCTCACATATTACGCATACATAGATTCTATTTGAAGTCTATCAGAATATCATCAATAATCATAATTATGATTGTATCTAAATATCTAGATAAGATTGAATAATCTGATTCATCATATTCATAAATCAACAGAGATGTTAGTTAATCTAGACAATATTACCAGAATTCTTAATGATTATCTCAAATTCAAAGAAATTATTAGCATCTCATATTTTTAACTAGAACTGAATAACTGAATCTTTATTAACTTTCAAATACACTGTTACGTCCTTTTAACTTATTGAACAAGTCTTCTGTATGAGATTTAAGTTTTTTTATTCTATTTCTTAAATTTATTTCATTGTCAGATTTAGGCAGAAATCCCAGAAATCTTTCAAGAAATAGATCAAAATACCTATTGGTGAATGGTACACAGTTAATCTCAAATCCAAAATTTTTTTCTTCCTTTTTTTTATTTAGTCAATTATTTATACATATATAAAAATGTTTTTCAATCATTTTAGATCATTTCCTGTACAAAGACAACTGAACAACTCTGATTTACCTGACTCAATCATAATTAGTACATTAGTCAACATTTCAATCAATTCATTTCAGTCTGTAATTCACTACGGTATCATATAACTTCAGTCAATCATTTTCAAATTACTATCAAATTTATCTAAGGGTAGTAACATCAAATCATCAAAAAAATCACAGTTATAAATTTTCAACAGATATTTTTGACATACTAGCTTTGTCCCAAGAGCTTATGATTCAAATATCAAACTCATTGGTTTAGGCAAAAGGTCGCTATCCATTATTAATACAATGCAATATATAAATAAATTAACCTAAATTAATCAACGCATACCTAATAAATAATGTCGAAAGAATAGATCATACCAGGAATAATATTAGGCACTGTAATTTTAGATCCATCGTTATGTTTTTGATCCCATCTTATTTACCTATACTCAAAGGTAGCGGTTATAAAACCACTCCTTGTTTCAAATACTTATAAAACCAATATGCTATAACTTGCACCAGAATTAATAGTCAGATATTATTATTACCTCCACAAATTTAATCACGTTCATATTCAGATAACATCTTTAGAATATGCAAATAAACAGGAGTTAAATCGGATCAATCAATATCACACTATCACAGGTTTAATGGCATGTACTTTCTAGTCTTTAGTCACACAACATTCAGTCCGAGAATCGACTAAACTGTAGCTCTAATACCATTAAATGTAACACCTAAAACTCGTTCAAGGCTTCACAAAACTTTATAATTTTTTATTTTTCATTACACACAATCAATCACATTTGTCAAGAAAGAATCAATACTCATATCACGTATCAAGATGCCTATAATCCACATCAAACCATAATACCTCAACTATCAACCAAGCTACATCAATCATTCCTACTATCACAATGTAATTATAACACTCAAAACCCAAAACCGTCGCGGATTAAGGTTCCGGTGTCTTTCCGATCATCTATCATAGTTTATCTCCTAATAACTTTTCATTTAATCATAATTTAATAAAGAAATACATTTAACATAACATAAATCATTATTGTAATAAAATCACAATTCATTAAGGGCAAAAATGTCATTTCTGTAACAACCAGAATTTAGGAATATCAGAACAGTATATTTTCGAGACTCTGTGCTCATAAAATCGGAAACGTAAATATGTAATAAAAATATTTTATGGAAATGCATCGTAGAATAAGTGATTTTTAATTGGTAAATTTAAGTGAGTAGTGTTTTTAATTGAATATAAGGATTAAATTGCATGAGAAGTAAAAATGCAATTTATAGAAGGATTCTTTTTATTGAAATGAAATATGAGGACTTAAGGAGTAAATTTCCCTTTTTACATAGTAGTGCCATTAGGTGGCAGTACATGGCTCTCATTCTTTGTTTCAAATTTTGTGGTTCAAATAAAATTAATAAAGAAAGAAAAAAAAAGATGGTTTATTATATAATGGGAGTGGGTGGAAAAGAAAGAAAAATCTTTCTTTCATTCACCCATTTTCGGCAGAGAAGAGAAGAAGGAGAAGCTTGGGTTTGTTTAATTTCAAGCTTCAAATAGGTAAGGTTAATCAAGTTATTTTCTTGAAATTTTTATGTTTTTGGAATCCTAGTATCTTAAGCTAATAAACCCATGTTATATCTTTCAATTTGGTTAAGAATTTTGAATGTTGCCATTGTTGAATAAATGGAACTTTTGGGGTTATTTGGACATTCATGACTTGAAATAGAAGAGAAAAGAGACTAAAGGATGAAATTAGTCATTAATTTAAAATAGTGAGGATCAAATTGAGGAACTTGTGGAGTTAGAGTAAGAATGAGAAATAGAGGGTTAATTTTAATTTGTTTATAAGTTAATGAATATATGTATGTTTACTTTCGTAGCTAACATTGACCTGAACTCTTCAAAAAGGAAGGGCAAAGACAAGGTCATCGACGAATAGCTCGAAATTTACGGTTGGTATTTCTATAACCTAAACTAGTTTATTAAATTGTCAATAATAATTAATGGCTCAAATAAGAAATCAAGGTATAAAAAAAATAAAGTATGAGACTCTCTACTCATTGGGTTGATTTGAATAAATATATTATATGAGGATTTTAAATAGTATATTTCTCCATATGTAGATGTAGAATGTGAAATTTGTGATTTTGATAATTTATGTTTAGTATTTAAATTGAGTTTAAATGCATCTTTGTTGGGAATAAAACTCAACATTGAAATGTGGATTGGTATTTAATGAAAATGATTACCCTATTAACTATTCGGGCTGAGTCGGATATAGATGGCATGCCATAGGATAGGAAAAGTTCAGGGTACTTTGACCACGAGTTGATGAGGCAATGGGTGCCAAATTACTTCGGTTTAACCGATGAGACACTAGGTGTCACTTTTATTATAGCGCTGGGCGCGATTATTACTTTGATTTATCCGATGAGGCACTTGGTGCCAAACTGATGTGTTGGTTGGGTCCGTGTATCCGTCAGAGTTCAAGTCTTGTTAATAGGGAAAATTAAAATGACGAAAAATATATTATACATGTATGAAATGAATTTGTTACATGACAAATATCTTATAAATTTTACAATAAATGAAATATGAGAAAGCATATTATGAAATGTAAAATGATCATGGAAATGAAAGGATTGAAATGTTGAGTAAAGAAATGATAATTGATGAGTATATAGATTTAGGGCAATTATGATGATGATAGACTATGTGGAAATGAACATCGATTAAATGTATAATGTATTGATGGTTTAATGATGATAAGGAAAGTAAGGATCATGGTAGAGTATGAGTAAGAATTTAATTTAAATTGTTAAGCATATCTATAATTATTTAAAATATTTAGGTTATTAAAATACCATCGCATTTTACTCAACGTATGTTGGTTTTACATGTTCAGGCTAGGTACATTTTGATATTCACTCGTTTTAACATCCAAAGACAAATCCCGCACTCAAACGACCGTGAGTTTTGTTTTATTTTTTTGGTTCGCATGTACTTAGGTGAAGTATAAACTTAGAATATTTTGTATTTTGTAGGGAATTATGAAAAATGTAAATCTTAGCTTCTTTGGGATGTTGTTGAGGGGCTATTTGTGGTGATCAGTTGCCCTATCGATGTATATATTGTGAAATCGTTTGACTTGATCTGGTAGTTTATTACTTGTACCGGTAGAACTTCTGTTGGATGAATTAGGTATCGGTAGAAATTGTCATAGTTTCGATAGAAGTACAGGGGAAGGAGTATCTTAGTTACTGACTTATTTGGTGTCGGTAGATGTTTTCTCAAGATTCGATAGTATAGTGATTGTTGCGGTAGTTGAAATTTGAAGGTTCGGTAGAAGCCTTAGGCAAAAACTTAATTTAGCCTCTAGAACTTTTAGTATCGATAGTTACTTATGTGTATCGGTAGTATGCAAAGTTATATCAGTAGAACTTATTCAAGTACCGGTAGAATTTTGTAGTCAATTCTGAGTGCTCACTGCCTTTAAAACTACTGATACCCATTTATGCAAGTATCGGTAAAAGTTCTTTAAAAATCAAATATTTATTAAAAATGATAATAAATTCACTTATCATCTAGATCTAATTACATTATCGATTTTCTAAATAAGTATAACTCCATTAAAAACAAGAAAGTAGGGTTTTAATTAGTTTCTTATTATATTAGTATAGTTGTGGCATCTACTTACACGTGTTCGGTGATCGGACTGAGTAAGGGGGTGTTACAATTTCTATAATTTTTTGGAGACTTCTACCAATACCTGTTGGACAGGTATCCGTAGTAACCAAGTTAGGGAGTAGTTCAGAAACAATGTCGGTTCTATCGATACAAATGATAAATCTACTGATACAAGTGTCTCTTCTACCGAAACAAGTCATGCTTCTACCAATACTAAAAACTCTAAAGAGCTATGATGTCTTACCCTACAACTTCTACCGATACAAGTATCCAAACTACCGATACTACTATGAACAAAACTACCGATACTTTTATTAGTACTATCGATACAATGCAAGTCAGAATGCAACCTCTCTCCTACCTTGTACTTCTACCTATACATGCAGGAGTTCTATTGAAACAAGTATGCAGAATTCACATTTTCACACAAGTTCAACAACCAAACATTCATTTCATAAACTTATGATTTAAGCAAACAATACCAGTGATCAAGATTATCATAACATCCCTTTCTAGTACTAGATGTCTATTTTCAACTTTAAACAAGCATACAAAAGGGTTAAACATCCAACAATTCTTATAAAGTGCTAATTGTCCTGATTCAAACATTTACAAAATAACATCATCCTAGTACATGTCATAAAACCAAGTGATTTAAAGTTCACCGAACTAGCTCCCGAGATAGTGTGATTTCTTCAAATCGATCTGATCTTCAAGCAGCAAAATAGAATCTATAAAATAGCAACAATTTCACAAGTAAGCTTTTCATAGCTTAGCAAGTTCATAAAATTAAACAGATTTACCAAACTTCAAAAGTTGTACAACCTAATCAAATCAACCGAGTAAGCTATATACATCCGTTGTTGGTTTCAATTCACCTTTGATAACTCACGATAACATAGAGTTATCGGACCTTTAATCCGCAATAGGATTCATATAACTCACGATGACATATAGTCATTGGACCTTTAATCCGTAATAGGATTCATATAACTCACGATGACACAGAGTCATCGGACCTTTAATCCGCAATAGAATTCATATAACTCACGATGACATAGTCATCAGACCTTTTTGCATATATGGCTCAAAGCCCGATATATCTTTTTTTCCTTTGTTCCCGTCTTCCTTACTTTCAATCATCAATCCAAATTTATTGCAATTGTATACAAGCACAAAATATGCAATTTAAATTGGAATTTAACAATACGAACTTACCGGACGAAATTGCAGTTAAAGTGAACTCTAGGGACAAATCCGTAATTTTCCCTTTCCACGGTCAGTGGCACAATCTTATTCAATTAAGCATTTTTAATCATTTGATGCAATTAAGCATTTTTAGTATTTTACAAAATTTCCCTTTACTTTTCACTTTTATTCAATTTAGTCCTTTAGCTCAAAATTGCAAATTAACCATTTTATTTTTAAATTTTCAGCTCACCGATTGTTTATAAGAATTTCTACAGCCCACTATTTTCAATATTTGAGCTTAAGTCCTTACAAATTTATTCATTTAACATTTTAGTCCTTTAACACAAAAAATTCTAAAAATTACTTTACAAAATCATCAAATCTAGCAACCAAGCTTATAAATCTTCCATAAACTTTCAAGAATAATATTATTCATCAATGGAAAAATTTATAACATTTGACAGAATCACAAATTAGTCCTTGGGTTAACTAGATTAAGCAAATACGGACTTAAAAACATGAAAATAACTAAAAACGGAAGAAATTTACTTACTCAATCAATGGCATAAGCTTGGTTGAATTCAACTATGGAATTTTAGAGTTTTTGGTTCTATTTGGAGAAGAAGAAGATGAAAAATAAAAATAATTTTAATTACTTTGATTCGTTTAATTTCATCCTTTTTCTTACTTTTACCATTTTACCTTTGTTCACACCTAATTTCAACCAAAATTTAAGCCAAAAATGTCCACCCAAGTCACTAATGGTTATATTGCCATTTAAGTACCTTGATTTATCTCTCAATTAATAGAATTCAACTTTTGTACCTTTTACGATTTAATCCTTTTTATTTGATTAACTACCGAAACGATAGAATTTCTTAACCAAAATTTAATATTATACTAATGACCTCGTAAATATTAAATAATTAATATTTACGATCTAGCACATCAAATTTGTGGCCTCGAAACCACTATTCTCGATCATTCTAAATAAAACTAATTTGTAAATCCTCATTTTATTAGGATTTAATTGCAATTTACCAAAATTTAAAGAGTATCATATCATTTCTATTATTAGGCCATTTAAAGAGGGTCCAATTTCATAATTGGTCCTTCAATTATATAAAATTTTAATTAAACAAACTTATTTTCAATTTAGTCCTAAACTAATTAGTGGATGGTAATAATATCCACCACCGCTTGGACTTTTTGGCCATGGTTTAATTACAATTTTGGTCCTTCTACTATTTTTAATCAATAGCAATTAACTTTTACCTGTTTTACAATTTACTGCTTTTTCCTTAATTATGCAGTAAATCCTCAAAATTACCCAACCAAACTTCAATTCACATATAATAAAACTCTTTAAATATTTTATAAAAATATTTATGGTCTTAAATTTCAGAAACGAGGTCCTGATACCTCATTTTCCAAAACCACTTGACCTTTGAACCAAACCACTTATACTAACTTTTAATTCAATAATTAAAATTCTTTAATTTGGAATTCCATATAAAATTATTATTGACTTATTTAATTTAAACACTCATTATAAATATTTTCTTGTCAGGTTTATGATCCCGAAATCATTATTTCTGACACCACTGAAAAGCGGTCTGTTACATTGCTTACACTAAGCTGACAAGGACTAACTGTTCCCTATGATGCTGCTGATCAACCTATAACATCTTAGTAATTGTGCAAGCAGACACACGTCGATGCAAGTATAGTTGATAGATTGGTTCTATCGGATATCGATCCCACGAGGAAGGAGTTCTTGATGTTTAAACTATTGAAGCAACTAAAACTAAAATTAGAGAAAATGCTAGTAAGGATGTTAGCGTAATTAAATCAGAACTGCACAGTTAAAATAGTTAAAGTTGTCAATGTAATTATAAAAGTTAATTGTCAGAGCAACTGAAAGTAAATCAAATAGTTTGTTGAAGTTTGGAGAATTTAAATGCATAAAAGTAAAAGTGTGATCAAGTGTAAAGGATTGGAGTGGATCACTGATTTTACTAAGTAGCAATGTTAAATGTGTCGACAAGGAATAGTGTAGATGAATTATAGCCACAATAAGGTTCCAATGACATCATACCAATAACAACTCTCCGTTTAATAAAGACTTAAGCGTTTACAAATACCACACCTCTCAGTGCTGGCATTGCTTCACACCTAAGAATAAGTGACAGAATCCCTTCTTATCTCAAGCAACTCTCGCTAACTTGCTTGTTAATTCAACGTATCACCGCACCTCTCAGTGTCGGTGACTGCAATTACACTCTTGTGGTCAAGCAGTTAAATCCAAGAATAAACAGATAAGAGGAATTAAGTTTGAATCAAAGTAATCTAACATTGAAAGATTCAAGGGTTGATACTATCCATTCATTACTAAAGCAATTCCAATCATTCATCAAAAAATAGAAGGTTCAATATTCATTCATATTCACCCAATTCACATATCAGTATTCCAAACAATTCAAGATTTATGTATAAAAATAAAAACTGTTGTCACATTTTTGTTGAAACTTTGCATACTTTCATTGAACTAAAGAAACAAGTAATTTTTCAAATATGTGGGTCAATTGCATTTCCATTTCACACAAGATCCCCCCAAACTTAATGTCTGCATTGTCCCCAATGCACTAACAATATTATACAAATTAAAATGGAAATGCAACTAAAATGCAAATGTATTAACAACTAAAATGCAGTGACAATTAAAAATGTAATGACAACTAAATGGTATTCATGTAACTAATTAATGAAAAGTAAACTAACTCATTGTTCAGCAGCAGATGAAGTGGCTGCCTTGGCTTTCTTCTTCTTTTTCTTTGGGCGCTCGCCTTCTTCTTTGCACTTCTTTTTCTTATCCTTGCGCTTTCTCTTTTTGTCCTTTGAATCAACCGGAGCAGCGGATTGCTCCTCCACAGCTGGTTGGGTGGCAACCTCATCAACAGTTACATATAATGGATGGACTTCTGCAAGCTGTTCCACATAGGGCACAATGGCTACAGGATTAAGATCCTTTACGTTGCCGGTAATTGCCTCAGCTTGGCTTGCTTCAGGTGAAGTCACGTCTTCATTGGATTCCTCCACACTTATAGGTGTACCGATAATTTCTATAATAAAATTTGTCGGGGCATTATCCTTTTTCTCTTCTTTCTCTTATTCAGGGTCTTTCTCATCAGGTTCTCCTTCATTCTCCTTCATCAAGCTTCTCCTACTCAATTGTGTCTTTGTCAGCGCCTTCCTCTGCTTCTTTCCTCATAGATATGATCGGGGTATGTAGCTCCTCAATAACAATTGCCCTGTCTGCCATGGTAGCCCCAAGGCTATTCGACAATTCCTCCTCGAACAGGCTGGCAATTATTCTATAACATTCCTCCATGGTGTTGGAATGTCCCTCGCGCTCCTTGTAATCGGAGATGTGAATTCCTGTTGGGGATGGGACATTCTGAGGCTTACCATCATGAGTAGGCTGGTCGAAGGATGAAGGAGCTTCCCTAACAATCGATGGGAAGATAGAAAACTCTGGTAGAGGATTTGGGCTTAGACTTCTCAATGCATCGACAATGGTTTTGTTTCATACTCTTATGTATGCATAAAAGAGGTTTTGTCTGTAGTCCATCTCCTCTAACGAATTGACAAGTTTGATTTGACGCATGTCGCTACGATCAATGTTTATTTCCATTGCAGCTAACCTCTTCCCTAACTGAGGGTCTATAGGCGCACTGTTTGACTGCTCATTTTTCTTTCCTTTTCCCTTTTCTTTCTTCTTAGGTGCTTCTTTTTCTATCAGAGTCTCTTACCCTCTTATTATTCTCTCCATCGAGATGTCGTTAGTGGGGCCTTTGTTCTCTAGCACCTTTTCACCATCATGGGGCATAATCCCTCTTTATTTACACAGCAGCATTATCAGAGAAGGGAAAGGTAATATACCTGTCTGCTTAGTAGTAGCTTTAGTAATCTGGTCATGTAGAATTGCGCCGACATCGATGTGGCGACCCTTAAGGATAGAGTGCAGAAGGCACATGCTATCTAGTGTTGCAGTTGTGCTATGGGTTGAAGGGAGCAAGCAACTGTTAACAAAGTGGAACCACACTTTGCTTTGGGTTCTAAGATAATGTCGGTGCATTGTGTAGTTGTGTGAGCCATTGCTAGTCCACACAACACCTTCAACACAAAGGGCTCTCATTACCTGGTCAGCACCTTCATCGGTCAACTCTTCCAAAAACGCAATGTGGGTGTCTTCCTTCTCAGCAATTTGAAAGAGAGAATTGATGTGGGCAACACCCTAGGGTATCAAGCCCTCCCTTACAAAAATGAACTCCTGTTCAGAGTGTACAAGATTGGCATAAAATTCCCTTACCATGGTGGGGGAATATCCGACTGAGTGGTCGTAGAAAAATTCTCATCCCAAACTACTGATCGTTCTCGTAATTTAGTTCCCCAATGTCTGGTGTGAGAACAACTGTAAACCTTGCTCTGGGTGGTAGTTTCATTTAAGCATAACATCTTGGTAGCGGTCCTTTGTCACCTTGGACAAAAATAGAATTGGTTCATTTTATGGGGGTTGGTCTATGGTCTGAACCATGGTGGCGAAAGATTCAGCGAGGGTTTTGGATGGAGTTTTTATGCCTCTTATTCTTGCCATAATAACTTGGTTTAGAAGGTAAAAAAATTTTCAGAAAAAACTTAAAGACAATGGAGAAGATGGTTTCAGCAACAATGGAGAGTGTGAGTGGAAGAAAGAAGTCAACAAAAAAGGGTTTTATAAACTTTGGATTGGAAGAGATGTGATGATTACAAAAGGCGTGGGAAAACATTACATCCGCAGCTAATAAATACCAGGCTACAGATTGTACCCCTTAATTTGATCTAATAGCTAGGGATAGATGGAAATCAACCGGTGCGATTCTTGCTGCAAAAGTTTCACTTAGTCATCACAGAATGCATCGACAAGTGATGCTTTATGATGCGTCAACAAAAAACCGATTATTTTTATTCTAGGATTAAATTGTCGATACAAGATGATATTGTCATGCCATCTCTTGGTCTTTTCTTTTTATATTGCAGCATTCTCATAGGCATTGTGTCTAATTTCTTCCAACTCAACAATGTCTAACAACCTTTTTCGTCCAGCAGCATTATAGTCCATGTTCACCTGCTTGATTGCCCACATGGCTTTGTGTTCAAGCTCAACTAGTAGGTGACAGGATTTACCAAACACTAATTGATACGGTGACATCCCCAACGGGGTTTTATATGCGGTGCGAAGCGCCCACAATGCATCATGTAGTCGCGAAGACCAATCTCTCCTAGATGGGTTAACCTCTTTCTCAAGGATGCTTTTAGTTTGCCGATTGTACACCTCCGCTTGGCCATTTGTTTATGGATGATATGTGGTAGCCATGCGATGCTTCATACCATCTCTTTTTAATGTTGTCGCCACTTGGTTGTTGTGAAAATGAGTACCTTGATCACTTATCAATGCCCTCGGTGTTCCAAATTGTGTAAGGATATACGTGTGGAAGAACTTTAACACCGTTCAAGCATCATCTTTTGAAACCAAAATTGCCTCGATCCACTTAGAGACATAGTCAACCGCAACTAGAATGTACACATTCCCAAAAAAGTTTGGAAATGGTCTCATGAAGTCTATACCCCAAACATCTAATATCTCCACCTCCATAATAGGTTGTTAGAGCATCTCATTATGGCGAGATATATAACCAGTGTGTTGATATCTATCGCATTTTTAAGCAACATTGTGGGTGTCTTGAAACAATGTGGGCCAATAGAATTCGGATTGTAGGACCTTTGCAGCAGCCCTTATTCCACCAAAATAGCCTCTATAGGGAGCATCATGGCAATGTCTCGGGATGGAAGTCATCTCTTCTTCAGGAACACAGCGATGGATAATATTACCGGTGCATACCTTGAACAGGTATGGTTCGTTCCAATGATACTTCTCAGCGTTACACAAAAATTTTACTTTCTTGTGAACAATGGCACTCAAAGGTAGCTACTCACAAACAAGATAATTGACAACATATTCATACCAAGGAGATGCGTCGACAAAGAAAAACTGCTTGTCTAGAAATGCATCAACAATTTGGGATTGATTGCCATTCTCGCTTCCAGCTTCCAGACGGGATAAGTGGTCTACTACTTGGTTTTCGGATCCCTTCATGTCTCTGATTTTAACATCAAATTCCTGTAAGAGTAGGATCCATCTAATCAATCTTGGTTTGGCATCTTTCTTTGTAAAAAGTTATCTTAATGTAGAGTGATCTATGTAGACAGTAACTTTTGCGCTAACAAGATATGAGCGAAATTTGTCGAATGCAAAAATGACTGCTAGTAACTCCTTTTCAGTAGTTGTATAGTTTACCTGCGCGTTAGTTAAAGTTTTGCTAGAATAATAAATTGAGTGAAATACGTTCTATTTGCGTTGTCCTAGCAGAGCTCCTACAGCGAAATCACTTGCATCAGACATTAGTTCAAAGGGTTGCGTCCAGTCTGGTGCAACGACAATTGGAGCTTGTACTAGCTACTTCTTTATTTTGACAAATGTGTCCAGACATTTGTCATCAAACACAAACTTTTTATTTTGCTCTAGCAATGAGCATAGTGGTTTAGCAATCTTGGAAAAATCTTGAATAAATCTCTTATAGAAACCAGCATGACCAAGAAAGCTTCTTATTCCTTTGACATTGATGGGTGGTGCCAATTTCTCAATGATTTCTAGCTTTGCTTTGTCTACCTCAATGCCTTGACATGATATTCGATGCCCAAGGACAATGCCTTCAGTTGCCATGAAATGGCATTTCTCCCAGTTTAGTACTGATTTGTGTCCTCGCATCTCTCTAATACTTTTGCTAGATTGTCAACCCATTGGTCAAAGTTCTGCCCATATATAGAGAAGTCATCCATGAATACCTTTACAGAATCTTCAATCATGTCCGAGAAGATAGCCATCATGCACCTTTGGAATGTGGCTGGTGCATTGCATAATCCAAATGGCATACGTCAGAAGGCAAAAGTTCCAATAGGGCATGTGAACGTGGTTTTTTCTTGATCTTCCAGCGCAATCGCAATTTGATTATATCCAGAGTAGCCATCTAGGAAGCAATAGTAAGCTTTACCTGCTAGCCTGTCCAGCATCTGATCAATGAATGGTAGTGGAAAGTGATCCTTCTTTGTGGCCACATTGAGACGACGATAATCCATGCTTACTCGCCACCTTATAACGATGCGAGTAAGGATCAACTCGTTCTTATCATTACTCATTATTGTGATGCCGCTCTTCTTGAGCACAAGATAGGGCTCACCCATGTGCTGTCTGAAATGGGGTAGATAATGCCCGCGTCTAGCCACTTAATACTCCCCTTCTTTACTTCCTCTTTCATTTTCTCGTTAAGCCTCCCCTATTGCTCAATAGATTGTTTCCCCTCATCTTCCAACCTGATTTTGTGCATGCAAAAAGTGGGACTAATGCCTCTAATGTCTGTAATGCTCCAGGATATGGCTCTTTTGTGCTCCTTTAAAATTGCGATGAGCTTTTCTTCTTGAATTGTGTCAAGGCTTGCGCTGACAATCACGGCTAACGTGTCATTTTCACCTAGAAACACATACTTAGATGCATCGGCAATGGCTATAACTCCAAGGTAGGAGCTTGTTCAATTGATGGTTTAAACACAAGGATCGTTCTGTTGGACAAATCCAAGGATTCCAACTGCGAATTCTGTCTCAGCTCACAACTATTAGCCTCAGCTCTGTGGTCACATTCAGTTAGGATATTATCAGTGGATGTCACTGCATCTTCGTCTAGGATTGCTGAGCTCTATTCATTAAATTCTTCCATAATTATCTCGTCTAGCATGTCAATATGGTGACATTGCTCTTTACTTGAAGATGGAGACGCTTCACACTGAAGGTAACGTGCTCGTCAATATGTCGCATGATGAGCTCGCCTTTGAAAATGTTAATAAGTGTATGTCCCATTGCTAAGAATGGGTGTCCTAAGATGATAAACACCTCCTTATCTGCTTCGTAGTCGAGGATTATGAAATCAGCAGGGAACACGAGCTTATCAACTTGGACAAGACATCTTTGATCTCTCCTTCAGGTTGTGTTAGAGATTTTTCAGCAAGCTGTTGTAACACCCAAATCTCGAACACCATCGCCGGTTAGGATTCCAATGTTTCTATTCATTTAACTCTGTTCATCTTTTAGGATATCAAAATATTTAATCTTTATTCAATACAAAATTTACCTGTCGTTTTTTGGATCAATATTTAATCAGAACACAATTTCATCAAGGGTAAAAATGGTATTTTCAATATTTTAGGGGACTTCTACCGGGACTTGATGGTCAAGTATCGGTAGTAGTCAATTCAATGAACAATTTAGAACTGTGCAAACTTCTACTGGTACTTGTGCTAGTTTTACCGATACAAGTATGATTTCTACCGATACAAGTATGATTTCTACCGATACCAAAAACTCTAGAGAGAAAAAATCCTCACCTTGCAACTTCTACTGATATAAGCATACATATTACCGATGCATCAGTATTATAAACTACTGATACTTGTAATTCAGCTACCGATACAACCCAAGTCATAGAACAACCTCTCTCCTACCCTGTACTTCTACCGATACATGAATAAATACTACCAAAAAGTATGCAAAATCTCAAGAATAATGCCAAGACACAAGTTTAATGTCTCAAACACAACGAATGCAAGTTATGCATTAAAACATCACACAACATACATAACTTCTAAGTCTTTAAAAGCATAATAAGCTTAAGCATCTAAGATATACTTCATGCATTTACACAATCAAAATAGTAAGATTTCAACATCTTTAGTTCAATATCAAAGGTTAATATCATCCTAGTACATGCCACAAGACCAAGTGATGCAAAATCTACCGACAAACTCCGCGATAGTGTGACTTTAGGTGAGGACGATGATCCGATCTTCAGTCAGCAAAACGATCTACAAAACAACAATAATAACTGTGGTAAGCTTTATAGCTTAGTAAGTTCGATAGTTAAGAAATACCAACATGGTAATAAGCAACAATGACTTCATCAAGCCAACGTAATTCCATTGATCTTTGAGTATTTACAACTTCTCTTCCTGTTCATAACTTTCAGTTACCAGTACCCGATGCTACTCACACGAGTTGTCGAGGACTCGCAACCTATACGGTACCCCAGCCATCGGTACGATGTCTATCTGTACTGTAAACTGTTTCCTAACGATACTGCTCACACGAGCTTTCAAGAGTATGCATAAGCATAAGTCCCAGTCATCGTAGGACCTTAATCCATATAGGATCCATATCTCTTTTTCGAGTCACGATGCTGCTCACACGAGCTGTTGGGGACTCGTAACACATGCGGTACCCCAGCCATCGTGTCGGTACTATTTCAACGGCATAAATTCTACTATCTCTTGTGTTTCATTTCTTCGATCCTCTTCAATACTGAATGTTTACGATTTTCTATACATTGACAATATATATACATGTACAAGTAATATTAAGTAAGATTTACACTACAAACTTACCGGACTAGATTGCAATTTAGGAAAGACTATAAGGACTAATCCGCCAATTTCCCTTTTCCACTATCTGTAGCACGATCGTAGTCTACATTTACAAGTCATTCAATTCTCACATTAAGTTACATAATTTAGTCATTCCACACAATTTAATCCTTTTGGGAAAATTACGGTTTTACCCCTACTAGTTTCCTTTTAGTAATCTAGTCATTTCAACACAAAACATGCAAAATAACCATTTCCTCCCACAACTAACCATAGGCGAATTTCTTGGGTGTCCATTCAACCCATTCACACATTTATTTTCATAACAATACATGTAATTTCACCATTTTCATATTTTAGTCCTTAAACCTTGATTTCATCAAAAATCACTTTAGAAAAAGATTTAACCCAAGTATCAAACATTCAAATACATTAATAGATTTCAAGAACAAGCAATTTCAATAATGGCAAGTTTTCTAACATTTGATAGATTCACAAATTAGTCCTTGTATAAGCTAGATTAAGCTAATACGGACTCAAAAACAAAAAAAATACTAAAACCGAGCATAATTTTCTTACTCAAATTAAAGCTTCAAGATTGAATGAAAAACCCTCAATTCCTTCTTCTTGGCCGTGTGAAGAAGATGAAAAAGAAGGAAAATATGTTTTCTTTCTTCTTTTAATTTCATATATATATATTAATGGCAAACTTGTAGTTTTCATGACTTTCATCATTAAGCTTAACTAATCCTTTTTTTTCTTTAACTTAATTAATACACTATTTTCACTTAAAATATCATATCATTCTTCTTCTTGGCCATGTGAAGAAGATGAAAAAGAAGGAAAATATGTTTTCTTTCTTCTTTTAATTTCATATATTTATATTAATGGCAAACTTGTAGTTTTCATGACTTTCATCATTAAGCTTCATTAATCTTTTTTTTTTCTTTAACTTAATTAATACACTATTTTCACTTAAAATATTATATCATTCCACTAACTAAATCTCTGTTGGCTAATTTGTTTATTTAATCCTTCCAATTACAAAATTCTACTTTTGCACCTTTTATGATATAATCATTTCTATTCAGTTAACTGTTTAATCTATTAAATTTTCAAATAAAAATTTCATACGATGCATATATCACCAAAAATATTTATAATAAATAAATTTTACGACTCGACTCGTCGGAGCTGTGGTCCTGAAACCACTATTTTCGACACCACTGAAAATCAGGCTGTTACAACTCTTCCCCTTAGGGAAATTTCGTCTCGAAATTTCTTACCAGTAAAAAGGTTAGGGTACTGTGATCTCATCGAAGCCTCTGTCTCTCAAGTGGCTTCCTCTAATCCGTGATGATTCCATAATACTTTCACCAACGGTACTCTCTTGTTCCTTAGTTCTTTTACTTTGCTAGTCAGTATTCTAATTGGTTCTTCTGAATACGACAAATCTGGCTGAATCTCAACTTCCATAGGTGTAATCACATGTGAGGGATTTGATTTGTTCCGTCTCAGCATCGAAACATGAAAGACGTTATGAATCTTCTCTAGTTCTGGTGGTAAATCCAATTTATATGCCACAGGACCAACTCGTTCGATAACTTCATACGGCCTGATGAATCGTGGACTCAACTTTCCCTTTCTACCAAACCGCAACACCTTTTTCCAAGGTGAAACTCTTAGGAACACTCGGTCTCCTACAGCAAATTCTATATCATTTCTCTTAAGATCTGCGTACGACTTTTGTCGATCAGACGCTGCTTTCAAATAATCACGAATCTCTCGTACTTTGTCCTCCATCTCATGAACTAAATCGATTCCAACCTATTTAGACTCACTCAATTCTGACCAGTATAAAGGTGTCCTACACTTCCGACCATATAATGCTTTGAGTAGTGCCATCTTAATACTAGATTAGAAGTTGTTATTGTATGCAAACTCCACCAATGGCAGATACTTTTCCCAGCTTCCTTCAAACTCAAGTGTACACCATCGTAGCATATCCTCCAAAATTTGTATCACTCGCTCTAACTGACCATCCGTTTGCGGATGATATGCAGTACAAAAATTTAACTTGGTCCCTAAAGCCTCATATAGCTTACCCCAAAATCTCGAGGTAAAGTGTGGATCCCTATCAGAGATGATAGAGGTTGGTACTCCATGTAATCTAACTATCTCAGACACATAAAGCTCTACCAGTCTCTCAAGTGGATAACCTACTCGAATGGGGATGAAATGAGCGGACTTCGCCCATCTGTCTATAATTACCCAAACTGAATCTTTCTTTCTCGGTGTTACCGGAAGTCCTATGACAAAATCCATTATGACTCGTTCCTATTTTCACTTCGAGATGGAAATTGGCTGTAATAACCTAGATGGCACCTGATGTTTGGCTTTTCACTTCCTGACATATAAGGCATCTAGTCACAAACTCTGAAATCTCTCGTTTCATACCTGACCACCAATACAAATTTTTCTGGTCATTATACATTTCAGCACTCCTCGGGTGTATGGAATAAGTGCTACTATAAGCCTCTGTCAGAATGTCTCATCTCAAATCTGAATCATTCGGAATACATACCCTACCTCTGTAATACAACATACCCTCTGTATCAACTGTAAATCTCGTGGTAGCATCATTCTGTATCTGCTCCCTTTTAGTTATAAGCTTTGGATCCTTTCTCTATAATTCTTGAATCCACTGTAAAAATAACGGCCTCGTCCTAAGCTCCGCGGTGATAGAACCATCGCCTTCTAGTGACAGATGGGCATTCATTGCTCTTAAAGCAAACATCGATTTTTGACTCAGGGCATCAGCTACAACATTAGCCTTACCTGGATGATAATTGATCACAAGGTAATAGTCTTTTAATAGCTCTAACTATCGATGTTGTTGCAGATTCAACTCTTTCTGGGTCATCAGATATCTCAAACTCTTGTGATCTGTAAATATATGGCACTCTCCCCATAAAGGTAGTGTCGTGAAATCTTCAATGCAAAAACTACGGCAGTTAACTATAGATCATGAGTCGGGTAATTCTTTTCACGTGGTTTTAACTGTTGGGAAGCAATAGCTACCACTCTACCATCTTGCATCAAAAAACACCCCAATCCACTTAAAGATGTGTCACTGTAAACAACGAACTCCTTTTCCGTCTCTGGTTGTGTCAAGACAAGAGCTTCAGTTAACAACTTTTTCAACTGGTCGAAACTTTGCTGACACTTTTCAGACCATATGAACTGAATGTTTTTCTGTAGTAACCTCGTCATCAACAAGGCTATGATGGAGAAGTCTTTCACGAACTGACAGTAATATCTTGCCAATCCCAGGAAATTGCATACCTCAGAGACATTTTTCGGTACCTTCCAATTGAGAATAGCTGAAACTTTGCTTGGATCAATACGTATTCCTTCCAAAGATACTACGTGACCCAAGAATCCAACTTCTCGAAGCCAGAATTCACATTTACTGAATTTTGCATACAACTGCTTTTCTCGCAAAATTCGTAACACCTCTCTCAAATGCTGAGTATTCTCTGATTCTGTCTTGGAGTAAATCAATATGTCATCAATAAACACAACCACAAACATGTCCAACTGGGGCTGAAATATTCTGTTCATCAGGTCCATAAATGATGCGGGGGCATTTGTCAACCCGAATGGCATAACTAAAAACTCAAAATGTTTGTACCGAGTTTTGAATGTAGTTTTCATTATATCACCATCTTTTACTCGCATCTGATAGTAACCTGACCGAAGATCTATTTTGGAGAACACTGTTGCACCTTTTAACTGGTCAAATAACTCATCGATCTGAGGCAATGGATACTTGTTCTTGATCGTCATCTTATTTAGCTTCCAGACGCATCAATCCATCTTTCTTTTTCATGAATAATACGGGTGCACCCCACAGTGATACACTAGGTCATATGAATCCTCTATCTAACAATTCTTGCAGCTAAGCTTTCAACTCTTTCAATTCAGTCGGCGTCATTCTGTACAGTGGAATAGAGATCAGAGCAGTACCAGGTAGTAAATCAATACTGAACTCTACCTCTTTAACTGGTGGTAAACCCAGTAATTCTTTCGAAAACACATCTATATACTCTTAAACAACTGGTACCTGATCCAATTCTGTTTTTGAGCCCCGAGTATCAAGTATGTATGCCAGGAATGCTTTACAGCCTCTATGAACCATCTTCTGTGCTGAAATAGCCAAAATCACTCTGGTCTCACTGTTCAATCTGCTGGACTCCACTATGATTACTTCACCTGTCGAAGATTTCAAACAGATATGTCTTTGCTTGCAATTTAGTATCGCATCATGCTCAGATAACCAATCTATACCCAAGATCACATCAAACTCGGTGAAGGGCAATATCATTAGATCAGCAGAAAATTCACAGCCCTGAACTTTCAGTGGACATTTACGACATACCAAGTTAACAATGACACTATGACCCAAAGGGTTTATGACTTGCACATCAAATTCAGTCGATTCAATGACCAATTTCATATTAGTGGCTAAAACAATGGAGATATATGAATGAGTTAACCCTGGGTCAATCAAAGCACATACAATATCATTAAAAGATAGAATATACCAGTCATCACATTAGGAGCGGTAGCTTCTTCTCTTGCTCAAATGTCATAAGTTCGTGCAGGTGCTCGAACTTCTTATCTGCTTCCACTGTCTCTCTGTTCACTTCGACTTCCACCTGCAGCGCTACTATGCCCCGGGCATCTACCTTTCTACGCTGTAACTAGAGGGTTAATACTCCAATCTTCCTTTGCTTTCGTGTTCATCGGATAATTTTGCATGAAATGATCGCTATTTTTACATCTAAAGTAGGCTCCTTTAACTAACCGACATTTGCCCGAATGAATTCTTTTGCAATGCTCGCGCACTAGTGTTGGCACGTTACGAACACTTACCACACTATCAGGAGGCTGATTTTGAAATCTGGATACTGGTGGTCCTGATTAGCTGTTGCTTAGAAAACCAGAAGAGACTACTCCACGGGCTTCACTATCTCTAAATTTCTTCAGTGGTTGCATTGAGAAAGTTCGGGTGGGATTTTTCTTCTTGAAATCTCGAAGTCTCTTCTCTCTCTATCTTTTTGGGTTGTATACTTCCTCCATTTTCTGTGCTCGGTCTGCTAGTGCGACAAATGGCCGAGTTTCTGAACCACCCACCATCACTTTTATCTCATCACTCAAACCGTCTTCAAAACGGACACATAGACTCATCAGTAGGTATGATCTCTCAGGCATACTTACTGAAAAATACAAACTCCATTCGTATTTTGCCACTGTCTTGTTTCCCTATCTCAACTCCAAGAATTCTTTCTTCTTCTTCTTATATAGATATCTCTTATTGACATATTTCTTCTTAAACTCTATTTGGAAGAATTCCCAAGTAACTTCATTTTCTAGTATCACTACTACGGTCATTGCCCACCATTTGTAAGCTTCTTCTTTTAGTAACGAAACAGCACACCTCACAAAATCTTCGGGTGGACATGCCATTTCATTCAGTACTGTCAAAGTGTTTTCTAACCAATACTCAGGCCTAGACGAATCATCCTTAACATTTTCACGAAATTCTTCTGCCCCGTACTTCCTTACCCTATCTGTTGGAATATGACGCCTCTGTTCACTTACTGTGGGAGGTGGAGGCATTACAAGAGGTGCCATAGGTCAGGCAGCAGGCTGTGTAACTAGGGGTGGAGGAGGTGCGCCATTCGATTATTCTGCATAAATTCCAAGAACCATAATTCCATTAAGTCGAAAAACATATTTTTAGCCTCACTTTCTATCATTGGTATAATATGGACCCCATGACTAGCCCAAGAATCATTTGTAGGGTCATTGCTATTTACTTCGTTAGTCTCCTCTCTTTCAGATTCAGGCGTATTTACTTTTATTTGCAAAAACTATGGTTAGATCGGATTTATCTGTATCACACTATCACAAGTTCATATGGCATGTACTATGAAATCATTTAGTACAACAATAACTGTCCGAGAAACGGCTAAATCGATGGCTTTGATACCACTAAATGTAACACCCAAATCCCGAACACCATCGTCGATTAGGATTTCGGTGTTTCTATTCATTTAACTCTGTTCATCTTTTAGGATATAAAAATATTTATTCTTTATTCTGTACAAAATTTACCTGTCATATTTTGGATTAATATTTAATCATAACACAATTTCATCAAGGGTAAAAATGGCATTTTCAGTATTTTAGGGACTTCTACTAGTACCTGATGGTCAAGTATCGGTAGTAGTCAATTCAATGAACAATTTAAAACTGTGCAAACTTCTACCAATTCCTGTGCTCGTTCTACCAATACAAGTATGATTTCTACTAATACAAGTCATGCAACTACCACTACCAAAAACTCCAGAGAGCAAAAATCCTCACCCTGTAACTTCTACCGATATAAGCATACATACCACCGATACATCAGTACTATAAACTACCGATACTTGTAATTCAACTACCAATACAACCCAAGTCAGAGAACAACCTCTCTCTTACCCTGTACTTCTACCGATACATGCATATATATTCTACAGAAACAAGTATGCAGAATCTCAAGAATAATGCCAAGACACAAGTTTAATGTCTCAAACACAACCAATACAAGTTATGCATTAAAACATCACACAACATACATAACTTCTAAGTCTTTACAAGCATCATAAGCTTAAGCATCATAACTTTCTGTTACCGGTACCCGCTGCTGCTCACACGAGTTATCGAGGACTCGTAACCTATGCAGTACCTCAGCCATTGGTATGGTGTCTATATGTACTGTAAACTGTTTCCTAACGATGCTTCTCACACGAGCTGTCAGGAGTATGCATAAGCATAAGTCCCAACCATCGTAGGACCTGTAATCTATATAGGATCCATATCTCTTTTTCGAGTCACGATGCTGCTCACACGAGCTGTCGAGGACTCGCAACACATGCGGTACCCTAAACATCGTGTCGGTACCATTTGAACGACATAAAGCCTACTATCTCTTGCGTTTCATTTCTTCGATCATGTTCAATACCGAACGTTTATGATTTGCTGTACATTGACAATATATATACATGTACAAGGAGTATTAAGTAAGATTTACACTATAAACTTACCGGATTGGATTGCAGTTTAGGAAAGACTTCAAGGACTAATCCGCCAATTTCCCTTTTGCACGGTCTGTAGCATGATCCTAGTCTACATTTACAAGCCATTCAATTCTCACATTAAGTTACAGAATTTAGTCATTCCACACAATTTAATCCTTTTTGGGAAAATTATGATTTTACCCCCACTAGTTTCCTTTTATTCAATCTAGCCATTTTAACACAAAACATGCAAAATAACCATTTCCTCCTACAACTAACCATAGCCCAATTTCTTGGGTGTCCATTCACACATTTATTTTCACAACAATACATGTAATTTCACCATTTTCATTTATTTTCACAACAATACATTTAACCCAAGTATCAAACATTCAAATATATCAAAAGCTTTCAAGAACAAGTAATTTCAACAATGGTAAGTTTTCTAACATTTGACAGATTCACAAATTAGTCCTTGCATAATAAGCTAGATTAAGCTAATACGGACTCAAAAACATAAAAATTACTAAAAACGAGCATCATTTACTTACTCAAATTAAAGCTTCAAGATTGAATGAAAAACCCTAAATTCCTTTCTCTTGGCTATGTGAAGAAGATGAAAAAGAAGGAAAATATGTTTTCTTTCTTCTTTTAATTTCATATATATATTAATGGAAAACTTGTAGTTTTCATGACTTTCAACATTAAGCTTAATTAATCCTTTTGTTTTCTTTAACTTAATTAATACACTATTTCACTTAAAATATCATATCATTCCACTAACTAAATCTCTCTTGGCTAATTTGTTTATTTAATCCTTCCAATAACAAAATTCTACTTTTGCATCTTTTATGATTTAATCCTTTCTATTCAGTTAATTGTTTAATCTATGAAATTGTCAAATCAAAATTTCATATGATGCATATATCACCAAAAATATTTAAAATAAATAAATTTTACCACTCGACTCGTTGGAGCTATGGTCTCGAAACTACTGTTTTTGACACCATTGAAAATCGAGCTATTACAGCTGTAATGTCACCGTAGTGGGTTTCATCGATCCAATTCCTAACTTCCTAAATGTGGACAAAGGCATAAGGTTACTACTAACTCCTAAATCGCATAAAGCTTTACCAAGATAATGATTTCCAATGGAGCATGGTATTGTGAAGCTTCCAGGGTCTTTCATCTTAGGTGGCAACTTATTTGTTAGCATAGCACTGCACCCCTCTATGAGCGCAATCATCTCGATTTTGGATAACTTTTTCTTCTTTGATAATAGCTCTTTCATGAATTTCTTATAATTGAGGATCTGCACAAGAGCATCCACTAAAGGTATGTTAATGTGTAAATGCTTCAAAGTAGAAACAAACTTTTGATAATCCTTATCATGGTCTTTCTCTTTAAATCTCTGTGGAAATGGCAAAGGTATATTGTCAATGGGTTGTTATGGAATAACCGGTTGCATCGACTTAGGTAGTTGCGTCGACGTCTTTGTTGGATGAATTGTAGGCATAGTCTTTACTACAGGTGGCTCTCCTCATTTATTTTTGTTGGGCTCTCTTCAACTGTAACTTCTCTTTGTTGCGTTGACATTTTCTTGAGTGAAATTGCTGCTAGGTTCAGCAGTTTGCTTTTCGCTCCCCAGCGTGATAGCCTTTCAATGTTCCTTCCCCTTCTACGTCGGATTCTCAGTATCACTAGGCAAAGTGCCTGGTGATCTTGTACTCAGATTAGAAGACAACTATCCTAGCTGGGCTTTTAACGCACGGATAGAAGAAGAATTACCTCGAATAATTGCTTCAGTTCGCATAATATGCTCTCGTATCAACTCTTCAAGAGTAGCCATAGGATTTGATCTTTGTTGAGAAAATTGTTGCTGATGTTGCTAATGCTTTCCTTGAATATGTGGCAGCGCAGTCTGTTGTGACTGTATTCTAGCTTGTGGTTGCATCTAGTTGTGTACCTACATTTGATTAGGATGCGAATTTACCTGAGCATTATGATTATAGTTCTACTGCTGATTGTTGTTGTAACTCCCTTGTCTATAACTCCCTTGCTGTGAGGAATTTCCATATCTATATGTAGATGCATTCTGATTCCCCCAAGGTTGTGGATTTCGATTATTGTATGAGTTACCATAAGAATTTCCTCTAATGTTGTTGACATAAAATGCGTTCTTAGCATGTTGTGGACAATCCTCATAACTGTGGTTATTACCGTAAATTTCACAGGAAAATGTCGAGACATCCATCTGTTGTGCCACTTGAATAGGGGCAACGTCACTTGTTCCCTTCATGTTCTTTATAATGTTGGCCAAAGAGGATACCTGGGCACTCAAACCTGAAATAACATCTAACTCAAGAACACTAGGATTAGTATTTACCTGAGCAGAATGAAAGATAAGGTATTGATAATCATTCAATGCAATCCTCTCTAGAATTCGTACAGTTTTAGTGTAGGTACAATCCAACAAGGGACCATTTGCAGATGTGTCGACAAGACTTCTTGTCTGGGCATTCAATCCATTGTAAAAGATCTCGATCTAAGTCTCTTGCTGAATTTCATGCATAGGGCAATGTCTAAGCAAAGTTTTATAACGCTCCCATGTTGTATGCAAGTTTTCATCATCTAACGGATGGTACACTGTGATATCATTGCGCAACCTTGCATTCATTGTCGGTGGATTGAATCTCAAAACAAATTACTTTTCTAACGCATTCCATGAGGTGATGGATCTAGCCGACAAACCCAAGAACAATGTTCTTGCTCTTCCTTGCAACGAATAAGGAAATACTTGCATTTTTAAGTCGTCATCAGGAACATCATGTTGGCTAAAAAATTCACAAATAAGTAGAAATGATTTAAGATGTTCTCGTGCATCTTCATGAGGTAGGCCCGCATATTGCCCATTTAAATTGAGCATTTGAAACATAATCGGTTTCAATTCAAAGTTTTCAACTTGTATAGTTGGCCGTACAACCCCTGGTTGCAAATCGTCAAGCACAGGAATAACAAAATCCCTGATTGTCCTGTTTTACACCTGTTCTTCTTATGGAAGCGGTGGTGGTACATTATTAATTCGTTATGGCTGTATAGGAGGAACTACATCTTGTGGTTGCAATGGTGGTAGGTTGTTGTTGTTGTTGTTATTGTTGCTAGCCATTTTCTTTTGCTCTTGCTTCCTCCTTCAAAGTGTCCTTTCGAGTTCTAGATCAAAGTTCACAATATCCTTAGGATTGCTCCTTGTGGACATGCAACTCTAAGAATTATGAAAGAAAATCAAAAGAAAGTGAAATAAATTAGTAGAAATAAAAAGTCAAGTTAAGAAAAATAATTGCAACTACAAAAATAAACATAAAAAAAGGCCATTCCCCTGTAACGGCGTCAAAACTTGATTGGCCTATAACGTCACTACAATTATGCAAGCGAACACATGTCGATGCAAGTATAGTTGATAGATTGGTTCTATCGGATATCCATCCCAGAAGGAAGGAGTTCTTGATGTATAAATTGTCGAAGCAACTAAAACTAAAATTAGAGAAAATGCTAGTAAGGATGTTAGCGCAATTAAATCAGAACTGCACAATTAGAATAGTTAAAGTTGTCAATGCAATTATAAAAGTTAATTGTTAGAGCAACTGAAAGTAAATCAAATAGTTGTTGAATTTTGGAGAATTTAAATGCATAAAAGTAAAAGTATGATCAATTGTAAAGGATTGGAGTGGATCACTGATTTCACTAAGTAGCAACGCTAGATGTGTCGACAAGGTATACTGTAGATGAATTATCGTCGCAATAAGGTTCCAATGAAATCATACCAATAACAACTCTTCGTTTAGTCAAGACTCAAGCGCTCACAAATACCACACCTCTCAGTGCTAGCATTGCTTTACACCTAAGAACAAGTGACAGAATCCCTTCTAGTCTCAAGCAACTCTCGCTGCCTTGCTTGTTAATTCAACTTGTCATCATACCTTTCAGTGTCGGTAGACTGCAATTACACTCTCGTGGTCAAGCAGTTAAATCCAAGAATAAACAGATGAGAAGAATTAAGTTTGAATCAATGTAATCTAACTTTGAAAGATATTCTCATATACAATCAAATGTCAAGAGAATCTATCAGTTTGAAAAAGGAATTAACAAATAATTTGAAGCATACTATCCCTAGGCTACTAGGATTATCTCTTAACTGCTCCTCTTGTACCACACCAAGCACTTCTCATTAGAAGTTGTTCTCGCCTGATCGATCATCTCACCGGACTCCAGCATAAAGCTTCAAAAACTCAAAGTATTTGCAGAATTAATTCCATCACTCCTTGTTATTTATCTCCTTCTTCTTTCCTCTATTTATAGGCTTCAAGAATTGTAGATCTCATCTCCTCTCAGATCGAACTTCTTATGTAGCTATCAAAGTTTGTTGAAATCCAATTGTGCACTCACACAGATCTGGTGTGATCTTTATAAATCTGCAGATTATCGTCGCATTTTTGGGCGCGATCTACAATCTTTAATTGCGACGACATCGTGTGAAATTCCTGCGCTGGTGCTTCCATATGTGCTTGCAACGTGAATTTACTTATACAAAGTAAATATTTCCATGCGGTGACATATCTGGCCATAATTCCAAGCTAACTTGTGGCTGCATCTTTAAATTCTTTCTAACATTGATCTTTCTGAGATGAATACCTACGCTGACAATTGTGAACTTATTCTTCATACGCCGACATTAATGCATAGAAGAGATAAAATAACAAGAATTTAAACCAAACAAAAATGAGTTAGAGAATATAAATACTAAGTATGAAATGCCTATCATGCATGCTAAATATGCTACTAAAGAGACAATTAATACAAAAATTTAAGCAGAAAATAGGTGTAATTTCTAATGCTATTAGTTGCTCACACTAAGCTTATTTGTTAATCCCTCTTTTAAAGCTAATGAATTCTTATTGATAATTGATTGTATATGGAAATATCTTTCAATGTTAAATTACTTTGATTCCTATTCAATTCTTCTCATCTATTTTCCCTTGGATTTAACTATTTTGACGACGGAAATGCAATTGCAGTCTACCAACACTAGAAAGTGTAGTGACAAGTTAGGGTAACAAGTAAGTCAACGGAAGTTGCTTGAGGCTAGAAGGAATGTAGGCGCTTGAGTCTTAGTTAAACAGAGAGTTGTTATTGGTATGATTTCATTGGAACCTTATTGCTGCGATAGTTCATCTATAAAATACCTTGTTGTCACATCTAGCATTGCTACTTAGTGAAGTCAGTGATCCACTCCATTCTTTGCACTTGATCACACTTTTACTTTTTCCGCATTTAAATTCTCAAAATATCAACAACAATTTATTTTACTTTTAGTTGCTCTGACATTTTATTTTTATCATTTCATTGACAACTTTGACTAACTTAGTGGTGTAGATCTGATTTAATTGCGCTGACATCCTTGCTAGCATCTTCTCTAATTTTAATTTTAGTTGCTTCAACAATTGAACATCAAGAACTCTATACTCGTGGGATCATATCCGATAGAGCAAATCTATCAACTATACTTGCATCGACGAGTGTCCGTTTGCACTTAAATGTTGTGACGTTTACAGGCTAATAAAGTTTTGGCGCCGCTATCGGGGATGACGTTTGTTTGATGTTTATTTTTGTAGTTGGAATTATTCTTTGTTACTTAACTTTTTATTTTTACTAATCTTTTTAAACTTTCTTTTGATTTTCTCTCAAATTCTTTAGGAGTTCCATGTCCACAAGGAGAAATCCTAAGGATATTGTGAGGTTTGATATAGAACTCAAACAGACTATTCGAAGGAGGAAGCAAGAGCAGAAGAAAATGGCTAGAAACAACAATGATCTTCCACCATTGCTGCCACAGAATGTAGTTCCTTCGATACAGCAACAAAGAATTAATAATTTACCACCACTGCTACCACAAGTGGAGCAAAATCAAGATAGGACAATCAGAGATTTTATTGTTTCTATGCTTGATGACTTACAACCGGGGGCTGTTAGACCGAAAATACAAGCTGATAATTTTGAATTGAAACAGGTTATGTTTCAAATGCTAAATTCGAATGGGCAATATATAGGTTTACATCATGAAGATGCTAGAGAGCATCTCAAATCGTTTCTACTCATATGCGCTTCTTTTAGTCAACATGGTGTTCCTGATGACACCCTGAAGATGCAGTTGTTCCCTTATTCTCTACAAGGGAGGGCGAGAACATGGTTCTTTGGTTTACCAGCTAGATCCATTACTTCTTGGAATGTGCTAGCAACACAGTTCGTGCTGAGATTTAATCCGTCAATAATGAATGCAAGATTGCGTAATGATATCACGGCATATCATCAACTGTATGATGAGAACTTACACACTACATGGGAACATTACAAGTCTTTGCTGAGACGTTGCCCCATGCATGGAATTCAACAAGACACTCAGATCAAGATATTTTATAATGGGTTGAATGCGTAGACAAGAAATCTTGTCGATGCATCTACCAATGGACCATTGTTGGATTGCACTTACAATGAAGTAGTACGAAAATTAGAGAGAATTACACAAAATGACTATCAATATCCAATTTCTCGTTTTGCTCAGTAAAAACTAATCCTAGTGTTATGGAATTAGATGTTATATCAGCTTTGACTACACAGGTATCCTCGTTGACAAACATGATCAAGAACATGAAGGGAACAAGTGAAGTTGCCCCGATTCATGTAGCCCAACAATTGGATGTCCCGACATTTTCCTATGAAATTTGTAGTGACAACCATAGTTATGAGGCTTGCACATAACATGCTGAGAACGCATTTTATGTCAACAACATCAAAGGAAATTCCTATGGTAACTCATACAGTAATCCTAATCGTACACAACAACCTTGGGGGAACAAAAATGCGTCTACAATTAGATATGGAAATACCTCAAATTAAGGTAGTTTTAGACAAGGGAGTTACAACAACAACCACCAATAGTAGAACTATAATCACAACCCGCAATTGCATACGGACCCAAATAATATGCGATCACATAACTAGATGCGATCGCAAAATCAAATGCTTTCATATAACCAGATGCAGTCATAAGCTCGAATGCCACCATAACAGAATGCGATGTCAAGTATGGAAGGACAACATCAACAATAGCAACAACAATATTCTCAACCAAGAGAAGATCCATTGGCTACTCTTGAAGTGTTGGTGCGAGAGCATATCACGAGAACGGAAGCAATCATTCAAGGTAACTCTTCTTCTATTCATGCGTTGCAAGCTCAGCTAGGACAATTGGCTTCTAACATGAGCACAAGGTAAGCAAGTACTTTTCCTAGCGACACTAAAAATCCAACTCAAAAGGGGAAGGAGCATTGTAAGGCTATCATGCTGAGAAGTGGAAAGCAAACTACTAAGCCAAGTAACAATTCCGATCAAGTACATGTCGATGCATCTGAGCCAAAGCAACAAAAAGAAGTTGCCTATGAGAAAGACCCAACAGAAATAAATGAGGAGGGGCCACCTGTAGTCACTCCTATACCTACAATTCAACCAACAAAGATGTCGATGCAACCGAATCCTTTACAACAACCCATTGACAATATACCTTTGTCATTTCCACAGAGATTCAAGGAGAAGGACCATGACAAAGATTATCAGAAGTTTGTCTCTACCTTGAAGCAATTACACATTAACATACCTGTAGTGGATGCTCTTGTGCAAATCCCTAGTTATAGGAAATTTATGAAAGAGCTACTATCGAAGAAGAAAAACTTTCTAACATCGAAACAATTGCACTCATAGAGGGGCGCAGCGTCGTGCTAACAAATAAGTTACCACCAAAGATGAAAGACCCTTGCAACTTCACAATCCCATGCTCCATTGGAACTTATTATCTAGGTAAAGCCTTATGTGATCTAGGAGCTAGTATTAACCTTATGCCTTTGTCCACATTCAGGAAGTTAGGAATTCGATCTATGAAACCCACTGCGGTGACATTACAACTTGCGGATAGATCTCTAGCACAACCTGAAGGCCAGATCAAAGATGTCCTCGTTCACGTTGATAAGCTCGTGTTCCCTGCTGACTTTATCATACTTGATTGTGAAGTAGATAAAGAGGTGCTCATCATCTTAGGATGCCCATTTTTAGCAACGGGACGCACGCTTATTGATGTTTTCAAGGGTGAGCTCATTATGCGTCATAATGACGAGCATGTTACTTTCAGTGTGTTTGAAGTTGTTATATCTACAAGTAAAGAGCAATGTCACCACATTGATATGTTGGACGAGGTAATTATAGAAGAATTTAATGAATGAAGTTTAGCAATTCCAAATGAAGATGCAGTGACAACCACCGATGATATTCTAACTGAATGGGACCACAGAGCTAACGCTAATAGTTATGAGCTATTTCATAAACCATCAATCAAACAAGCTCCAACCTTAGAGTTAAAGCTATTGCTGACGCATTTGAAGTATGTCTTTCTAGGTGACAATGACACATTACCTGTGATTGTCAGCGCAAGCCTTAATGCAAGTCAAGAAGAAAAACTTATTGCAATTTTGAATTAATAAAAACGAGCTATAGCCTACAGCATTGCAAACAGCAGAGGAATTAGTCCCTCTTTTTGCATGCACAAGATCAGGTTGGAAGATGAAAGGAAGCAATCCATTGAGCAACAGCGAAGGCTTAATGAGACAATAAAAGAGGTAGTGAAAAATGAGATTATTAAGTGGCTGGACGCAGACATCAGCTACCCTATTTCAGATAGCACATGGGAAAGCCATGTTCAATGTGTGCCCAAGAAAAGCAGCATCACAGTGGTAAGTAATGATAAGAATGAGCTAATCCCTACTCGCATTGCTACTGGTTGGCAAATGTGCATGAATTATCGTCGTCTCAAAGCGGCCACAAAGAAGGATCACTTTCCACTACCATTCATTGATCAGATATTGGATAGGCTAACTGGTAAGGCCTACTAGTGCTTCCTAGATGACTACTCTGGATACAATCAAATTGTCATTGCACCGGAAGATCAAGAAACGACCATGTCTACATGCCCATTTGTTATAAAGGCTTTGACTACACAGGTATCCTCATTGACAAACATGATCAAGAACATGAAGGGAACAAGTGAAGTTGCCCCGATTCATGTAGCCCAATAATTGGATGTCCCGACATTTTCCTATGAAATTTGCGGTGACAACCACAGTTATAGGGATTGCCCATAAAATGCTAAGAACGCATTTTATGTCAACAACATCAGAGGAAATTCCTATGGTAACTCATACAGTAATCCTAATCGTCAACAATAACCTTGGGGGAAACAGAATGCGTCTACAATTAGATATGGAAATACCTCAAATCAAGGTAGTTTTAGACAAAGGAGTTACAACAACAACCACCAACAGTAGAACTATAATCACAACCCGCAATTGCATGCGCACCCAAATAATATGCGATCACATTACTAGATGTGATCACAAAATCAAATGCTTTCATATAACCAGATGCAGTCATAAGCTCGAATGCCACCATAACAGAATGCAATGTCAAGTATGCAAGGACAACATCAACAATAGCAACAGCAATTTTCTCAACCAAGAGAAGATCCGTTGGCTACTCTTGAAGTGTTGGTGCGAGAGCATATCACGAGAACGGAAGCAATCGTTCAAGGTAACTCTTCTTCTATTCGCGCGTTGGAAGCTTAGCTAGGACAATTGGCTTCTAACATGAGCACAAGTCACCAAGTGCTTTGCCTAGCGACACTGAAAATCTAACTCAAAAGGGGAAGGAGCATTGTAAGGCTATCACGCTGAGAAGTGGAAAGCAAACTATTGAGCCAAGTAGCAATTCCGATCAAGTACATGTCGACGCATCTGAGCCAAAGCAACAAAAAGAAGTTGCCCATGAGAAAGACCCAGCAAAAATAAATGAGGAGGGGCCACCTGCAGTCACTCCTATGCCTACAATTCAACCAATAAAGATGTTGATGAAACCGAATCCTTTACAACAACCCACTAACAATATACCTTTGTCATTTCCGCAGAGATTCAAGGAGAAGGACCATGACAAAGATTATCAGAAGTTTGTCTCTACCTTGAAGCAATTACACATTAACATACTTGTAGTGGATGCTCTTGTGCAAATCCCTAGTTATAGGAAATTTATGAAAGAGCTACTATCGAAGAAGAAAAAGCTTTCTAAAATTGAAATAATTACACTCATAGAGGGGTGCAGCGTCGTGCTAACAAATAAGTTACCACCAAAGATGAAAGACCCTTGCAACTTCATAATTCCATGCTCCATTGGAACTCATTATCTAGGTAAAGCCTTATGTGATCTAGGAGCTAGTATTAACCTTATGCCTTTGTCCACATTCAGTAAGTTAGGAATTCGATCTATGAAACCCACTGCGGTGACATTACAACTTGCGGATAGATCTCTAGCACAACCTAAAGGCCAGATCAAAGATGTCCTCGTTCATGTTGATAAGCTCGTGTTCCCTGCTGACTTTATCATACTTGATTGCGAAGTAGATAAGGAGGTGCTTATCATCTTAGGACGCCCATTTTTAGCAACGGGATGCACGCTTATTGATGTTTTCAAGGTTGAGCTCATTATGCGTCATAATGATGAGCATGTTACTTTCAGTGTGTTTGAAGCTGTTATATCTACAAGTAAAGAGCAATGTCACCACATTGATGTGTTGGACGTGGTAATTATAGAAGAATTTAATGAACGAAGTTTAGCAATTCCAAATGAAGATGCAATGACAACCACCGATGATATTCTAACTGAATGCGACCACAGAGCTAAGGCTAATAGTTGTGAGCTGAAACAGAGTTGCCAATTGGAATCCTTGAATTTGTCCAACAGGACGATCCTTGTGTTTAAACCATCAATCGAACAAGCTCTAACCTTGGAGTTAAATCCATTGTCGACGCATTTGAAGTATGTCTTTCTAGGTGACAATGACACATTACTTGTGATTGTCAGCGCAAGCCTTAATGCGAGTCAAGAAGAAAAACTTATTGCAATTTTGAATCAATACAAATGAGCTATAGCCTAGAGCATTGCAAATAGCAGAGGAATTAGTCCCTCTTTTTGCATGCACAAGATCAGGTTGGAAGATGAAGGGAAGCAATCCATTGAGCAACAGCTAAGGCTTAATGAGAAAATGAAAGAGGTAGTGAAAAATGAGATTATTAAGTGGCTGGACGCGGACATCAGCTACCCCATTTCAGATAGCACATGGGAAAGCCATGTTCAATGTGTGCCCAAGAAAAGCGGCATCATAGTGGTAAGTAATGATAAGAATGAGCTAATCCCTACTCGCATTGCTACTGGTTGGTAAATGTGCATGAATTATCATCGTCTCAATGCGGCCACAAAGAAGGATCACTTTCCACTACCTTTCATTGATCAGATGTTGGATAGGCTAACTGGTAAGGCCTACTATTGCTTCCTAGATGACTACTTTGGATACAATCAAATTGTCATTGCGCCGAAAGATCAAGAAACGACCATGTTTACATGCCCATTTGGAACCTTTGCCTTCCGATGTATGCCATTTGGATTGTGCAATGCACCAGCTACATTGCAAAGGTGCATGATGGCTATATTCTCGGACATGATTGAAGATTTATTAAAGGTATTCATTGACGATTTCTCTATGTATGGGCAGAATTTTGACCAATGCACCGATAATTTGGCAAAAGTATTGAAAGATGCGAGGACACAAATTTAGTGCTGAACTGGGAAAAATGCCATCTCATGGCAACTAAAGGCATTGTCCTTGCTTATCGAATATCATGTCAGGGCACTGAAGTAGACAAAGCAAAGGTAAAAATCATTGAGATATTTCCATCACCCACGAATGTCAAAGGAATAAGAAGCTTTCTTCGTCACACTGGTTTCTATAAGAGATTTATCCAAGATTTTTCCAAGATTGCCAAACCACTATGCTCGTTGCTAGAGCAGAATAAAAAGTTTGTGTTTAATGACGCATGTCTAGAAGTATTTGTCACAATAAAGAAGTAGCTAGTACAATCTCCTATTGTCACTGCACCAGACTGGTTGCAACCATTTGAGGTAATGTGTGACGCAAGTGACTTTGCTGTAGGAGCTATGCTTGGTCAATGCAAGGATAAGGTGTTTCACTCAATTTACTATGCTAGTAAAACCTTAACTGAAGCACAGGTGAACTGTACAACTACTGAGAAGGAATTAGCAATAGTTTTTGCATTTGACAAGTTTTGTTCATACCTTGTCGACGTAAAAATTACAGTGTACATAGATCATTCTGTGTTAAGATACCTTTTTGCAAAGAAAGACGTCAAATTGAGATTGATCAGATGGATCCTACTTTTACAAGAGTTTGATATTGAAATTAGAGATAGGAAAGAATCCAAAAATCAAGTAGCAGACCACTTGTCTCGTTTGGAAGCTGGAAGCAAAGATGACAATCAGTCACGCATTGTCAACGCATTTCCAGATGATCAATTATTTTATGTTGACGCATCTCCATGGTATGCTGATGTTGTCAATTATTTAGTTTGTGGTAAGCTACCTTTGAGTGCAACAGGTCATAAGAAGATTAGATTTATGCGCGACGCTGCGAAGTATCATTGGAACGAGCCATACCTGTTCAAGGTATGCGCTAACAACATTATCCGTCGTTGCATTCCTGAAGAAGAGATGACTTCTATCTTGAGACATTGCCATGATGCTCCCTACGGAGGCCATTTTGGTGGTGTTAGGACTACTGCAAATGTCCTACAATCAGGATTCTACTGGCCCACATTGTTTCGAGATGCCCACAATTTTGTGCAATAATGTGATAGATGTTAACACAGAGGTTCTATATCTCACCGCAATGAGATGCTCCAACAACTTATCATGGAGGTGGAGTTATTTGATGTCTGGGGTATAGACTTAATGGGACCATTTCCAAACTCTTTTGGGAATGTGTATATTTTAGTTGATGTTGACTATGTCTCTAAGTGGAACAAGGCAATTACGGTTTCGAAAGATGATGCTCGGACGGTGTTAAGGTTCTTCCACACATACATCCTTACAAGATTTGGAATACCTCGAGCATTGATAAGTGACCAAGGCACTCATTTTTATAACAATCAAGTGGCGACAACTCTAAAGCACTACGATGTGAAGCATCGTATGGCAACAACGTATCATCCACAAACGAATGGTCAAGCGGAGGTTTCCAATCGATAAATTAAAAGCATTCTTAAAAAAGTGGTTAATCCATCTAAGAGAGATTGGTCTTCGTGGCACATGATACGTTGTGGGCACTTCGAACTGCATACAAAACCCCGTTGGGAATGTTGTCATATCAATTAGTGTTTGGTAAATCCTGTAGCCTGTCAATTGAACTTGAACATAAAGCCATGTGGGTGATTAAGCAGGTAAACATGGACTACGATGCTGCTGGATAGAAATGGTTGTTGGACATTTTCGAGCTGGAAGAAATTCGATGCACTGCGTATGAAAATGCAGCCATATACAAAGAAAAAACTAATAGATGGCACAATAATATCATCTTACGGCGACAATTTAACCCTGATCAGTTGGTTCTTCTATTTAACTCACATTTGAAATTACATCCAGGTAAATTGCGCTTGAGATGGTCAGGCCCTTTCAAAGTTGTCGAAGCATTCCAGCATGGTGCGGTGACAATTGAAGATATGAAGGATGGTCACCAGTTTAAAGTAAATGGCCAACGACTGAAGCATTACGTGAGCCCAGATGTCAAAGAACACAACAAGACCATAAATTTGATCACATTTATTTAATGTTATTACAATTTTTACTTTTACTTTTTGCTTTTCATTTTCATTTGTTTCTTTTTTAGTTTATGCAGGAACAAAAAAGTATCCTTTTTGTCGACACATCATAAAGCACAACTTGTCAACGCATACTGTGATGACTCAGCAAAGCTTTTTCAACAAGAATCGCGCCAATTAATCTTCATCCATCCCTAACCGTTAGATCATCCCAAAAGGTACGATCTGCAGCCTGGCATTTATTGGCTGCAGACGTAATGTTTTCCCAAGCTAATTGCAATAATCACGTCTCTTCCTCTGAAAGAATTATAAAACCCTTCTTCTGTCATTTTTCTTCTCCCACTCATAACATTCATTACTGCTGCAACCATCTTCTTCATTGTCTTCAAATTTTTCTACAAATTCTCTCACTCTCTTTACTCAGCTATTATGGCAAGAACACGAGGAGAAAAAACCCCTTCGAAATCCCCAGCTAAATCCTCAACCACTATGGTTCAGAATGCCGACCAACCCTCACAGAAAGAACCTGTCCTATTCCTCTCCAAGGTGACGAAGGACCACTACCAAGATGTCATACTCAAGAGAAACTGTCACCCGGAGCAACGTTTTCAGTTGTCTCCACATCAGACGTTAACTGATGAAGGTGCTAACCTGGTGATGCGATATTTATGTATCGAAGAAGCTGTGTGGATTGGAAATAGTCCGCATAACTATACTATGCACCAGCGTTATCTCACCACTCAAAGCAAGATATGGTTCCACTTTGTTAACAGCCGAATTCTGCCTTCAACCCATAACACAACTACGACGCTGGATCGCATGTGCCTCTTGTACTCCATTCTGAAGGGTCACCACATCAATGTCGATGCAATTTTACATGATGAAATTACTGAAGCCACAGGTAAACAGACAGGTATTTTACCTTTCCCTTCTTTAATTATGATGCTCTACAAACAAAGGGGTATTGTGCCTCGTGATGGTGAGGAGGTACTAGATAACAAGGGGCCAATAAATGATATCTTGGTAGAGCGAATGACTAGGGGACAAGAAACCCCTCTGGTGAAAGAGGTGCCTAAGAAGAAGGAGAAAGGGAAACGAAAGAAAAAGGAGAAGCAAGAAAATGTGCCTATAAACCCTCAAGTTGAGAAAAAGCTGGCTACAATAGAACAAATCATTGATCGCATGACCAAATTTGCCTTGTCAGCATGTTGGAGGAAATGGATTATAGGCAGAACATCTTCTATGCATACAAAAAGGCGTGGAACAACGCTATTGTCGCTACATTGAGAAGTCTGAGCCCAAATCTCATGTCAGAGTTCCCTGTATTCCCACCTATTGTTAGGGAAGCCCCATCGTCCTCTAAGTAACCTACTCTTGAAGGTAGGCCTCAACCTGTCCAATCCCTAATGAAAATTCATATCTTCGATGATGAGGAGCATGAGGGACATTCCAACGCCATGGAGGACTGTTTCAGAACAATTACTAGTCTGTTCAAGGATGAGTTTTCGAACAGTCTTGGGGCTAACATGATAGAAAGGGAGGTTATTGTTGAAAAGATGCGTACACCGATAGTATCTGTGGGTTTGGAAGCAGAGGAAGATGTTGAACCAGACACAGCTGAGAAGGAGGACCCTGAGGAGAAGAAGGAAAATGAGGAAGAGAAGGAAGAAGAGGAGAAGAATAAAGAGAAGGAAGATGCCCCGATAAATTTTGAGGAAGAATTTATCGATGCAACTACCAGTGCAAGGGCATCCATTAAAAACTTGGTGAGCCAGGCTATGGCAGTCACCAGCAGCGATTAAGAATATTAACCCTCTAGCCATTATGCCTTATGTGGCACCGCTTACTGAAGTCCATCCATCTGATGTGACTGTTGATGAGGCCTCCACTCAACCGACTGTGGAGGAGCAATCCGCTGCTCCGATTGAGTCTAAGGACAAAAAGTGAAAGAGGAAAGACAAGAAAAAGAGGTGCAAAGCAGAAGATGAGCGCCCAAAGAAGAAGAAGAAGAAAGCCAAGGCAGCCACTTCATCGGCTGCTGAACAATGAGTTAGTTTACTTTTCAATAGTTAGTTACATGCATCTCATTGTCATTGCATTGTTATTTGTCATTGCATTTTTCATGTTAGTTTATCTACATTGTGGTTGCAATTCCATTTTTATATGTATAGTATTATCAGTGCATTGGGGATAATGCAGACATTAAGTTTGGGGGGATCTTGTGTGAAATGGAAATGTGATTACCTCCACATATTTGAAAATTTATTTATCTTTAGGTTAATGAAAGTATGTAAAATTTCAACAAAAATGTGATCACAGTTTTTATTTTATGCATAAATCTTGAATTACTTGGAATTCTGATATGTGAATTGGGTGAATATGAATGAATATTGAGCCTTCTATTTTTGGATGAATACTTGGAATTGTTTCAGTGATGAATGGGTAGAATCAATCTTTGAATCTTTAAATAACTTACTAATTATAGCGACATTGTACTGATAAAAGACACTCCAATGTGAGTGCATTGTGACTTATAAAGGGAGAACACTCCACTGCATGTGTTAGAAATATTATCTAGCCAAAAGCTGTCACTGCAAGAGTGTGTGTCGGTGCAATTACATACTTCCTGGGGGTTTGTTGCACCCCATCGTTACTGCCTAGGAAAAGAGGTAAAGTAATGCAATGATATCTCTCAGTCATTTATAAAAAAAAAGAAAAAAAAGAAATATATGCAGTTTTAATTATTCATACCTATAAATTGTCGGCGCATTATTCTATCATGTGAATACAATTTGTACATTAGAATTCTGGAGGATTTAAGTTGTTAGAATAATGATTGCGGTGACATGTCTGTTTGTGACTTTGTTTACTTTTGTTTACTTGAGGACAAGTAAAAACTTAAGTTTAGGGGTGTGATAGCATTAGAAATGTCACTTATTTTCTCCCTAAATTTATGTATTAACTGCCCCTTTTGTATTATATTTAGCATGCATGATAATCATTTCATACTTAGTATTTACATTTTCTAACTCAATGTTGTGTGGCTTAAATTCTCATTAATTTTATCTCTTTTGTGCACTAATGTCGCCATATGCAACATATGTATTGCGTTTGAAATTGTCAATGTAGGGATCCATCTCGGAAGATCAATGCTAGAAAAAGTTCAAAGATGCAGCCACAAGTTTAGCTTGGAATTATGGCCAAAAATGTCATCTCATGGAAACATCTACTTTGTATGATTGAATTCACGATGCAAACACATCTGAAAGAATTAGCGCAAGAGACTAACACGTTGCCGTCACAATTAAAGATTATAGATTGTGCCCAGCGATGTCGCAACAACTTGCAGATTCATGAAGAACAACCAGATTTGCGTGAGTGCACAGCTAGATGTTAACAAACTTTGACAGCTGCAAAAGGAGTTAGATCTGAGAGGAGATGAGATCTACAATTCTCAAAGCTTATAAATAGAGGAGAGAAGAAGGAAAGAGATATTAAGAAGTGAAGAAATTAATTCTTCAAATTCTCTAAAGCTTTGAAGCTTGGTTCTGGAGTCCGGTGAGCTGATCGAGCAAGTGTGCAACAACTTCTGACGAGGAGTGCTTGATGCAATACAAAAGGAGCGGTTAAGTAATAATCCTAGTATCTTAGGAATAGTATGCTTCGTTTTATTTATTAATCCCTCTTTTAATGCTGATGAATTCTTATTGACAATTGATTGTATATGGAAATATCTTTCAATGTTAGATTACTTTGATTCCTATTCAATTCTTCTCATCTATTTTCCCTTGGATTTAACTGTTTTGACCACGGAAGTGCAATTGCAGTCTACCGACACTGGAAAGTGCAGTGACAATTTAGGTTAACAAGCAAGTCAACGGAAGTTGCTTGAGGCTAGGAGGAATTCTAGTCACTTGTTCTTGAGTGCAAGGCATTGCCAACACTGGAAGGTGGGGTAAATGTGGGTGTTGAGTCTTGGTTAAACAACTAGTTGTTACTGGTATGATTTCATTGGAACCTTATTACTGCGATAGTTCATCTATAAAATACCTTGTCGTCACATCTAGCATTGCTACTTAGTGAAGTCAGTGATCCACTCCATTCTTTGCACTTGATCACACTTTACTTTTTTTACATTTAAATTCTCAAAATATCAACAACAATTTCTTTTACTTTCAGTTGCTCTGACATTTTATTTTTATCATTACATTGACAACTTTGACTAACTTAGTGGTGCAGATCTGATTTAATTGCGCTGACATCCTTACTAGCATCTTCTCTAATTTTAACTATAGTTGCTTCAACAATTGAACATCAAGAACTCTATCCTCATGGGATCGATATCCGATAGAGCATATCTATAAACTATACTTGCATCGACGAGTGTCCGCTTGCACTTAAATGCTATGACGTTTACAGGTCGATCAATCGCCTTCCTAGAGCAACTAACGGAGAAGGGTGCTTGTTTGTTACTGAATGATCAGTGTATTGATGGTGTCGTCTGGACTGGTAACAACCCCAACAACTATACAATGCATCGCCACTTCCTCACAGTTTAGAGCAAGGTCTGGTTCCATTTTATCAACTGCCACTTATTGCCTTCTACTCACAGCACCACGGTGACTTTAGATAGAATGTGTCTCATACATTAAATTATTAAAGGCCGCCAAATAGATGTCGGTGCAATCCTGCATCAAGAAACTGCAGAAGGTGCAGTAAAGCAAACAGGTATTTTGCCATTCCCCTCTCTTATAATGCAATTATGTTGACAGAGGGGTGTTGTGCCTCGTGAGAGGGAGGAATTCTTGGAGAATAAGGGACCCATCAATGATGTCTCGGTTAAGTACATGATGAGGGGGAAGGAGACCCCTATGGTAAAAGAAGCTGCACCAAAGAAAGAAAAAGAAAAAGCAAAGAAGGAAGCAGAACAACCTCATGCCCCCACAACTCCTTAATTATGGAGGAGAATTAAAGAAATCGAGCAACTGGTTGACAGAATGAGTGTGCGGCAAATCAAACTTGTCGTCAAATTTGAAGACATGGAGCACTCGCAAAACTTCTTCTATGCCTACACCAGGGCATGGAATACTGCAATTGTCAGCACATTACGCAGTATTAGCAAGCATCCTCTACTAGAATTCCCAGTGTTTCCCTTATCATCAGGGAGGAAACACCCTCAACTGAAAAAGCTGTTTCGGATGAGAAGGATCACTCTATCGAGTCTCCACACATAGTCCAGATATCTGATGATGAGGATCAATTATGTGAATTCAAATGATGTTAAAGATTGCTTCCGCAATATTGCTAGCCTTTTTGAAGATGAATCAAATAGTCTAGGAACAAACATGGCTGCAAAGGAAGATAATGCTGAAAAGGAGCACACAACCATGGAATCTATGGGTATCGAGGTAGAAAAAGAAGTAAGAGAGAAGGAGGAAATTTTTGTCGCGACAAATTTGCCTGGAGAATTTGTTGCTGCACCCGAAGATGTAGGTGCAATTAATGAAAACCTGGTGCCATCTATTGCGAATCAAGCCGAGGCTGTGACAGTCAACAATGAGGAGTACATTCGATGAAGCCAGCACAGAACTCCGCCAACCCGATTGAGCCAACAGAAAGAAAACAAAAGCACAAAGATAAGAAGAAGCGCAAGGAGGAGCCCCACAAGAAGAAGAAAAAGACCAAAGCAGCCACATCTTCAGCTGCACATCACTTAGTCTTTAATTTTTTCAGTACATAGTTTAGTTGCATATCATGTAGTTATAATTGTATTGTCATCACATTTTAATTGTCCCTGCATTTTATTTGTTAACGCATTTGCATTGTATTTTCATTTCCATAAATATTTGTATATTATTGTCAGTGCATTAGGGACAATGCAGACTCTAAGTTTAGGGGGAAATGTATATGGAATGGAAATGCAATTGCACCCACGTTTTTAAGAAATTATTTATCCTTTTAGTTTATTGAAAGTAAGCAAGGTTATGAAAAATGTGACCACAATTTTTATTTTTTTTCATTTGATGTTTAATTCTTGAATTATTTGAGATGTTAATGCTTGAATTGGATGAATGTGATTGAATGTTATATCCTTCTATTTTGGATGAATGGTTGAAATTGCATTAGCAATAAATGAGTAGTATCATTATTTGAATCTTGGAATAACTTGCCATCTGCAGCTATATATAATTATAACTACTAATAAAAGACACTCTAATGTGGGTGCATTGTGACTTATCAAGGAGGAACACTCCAATGCATGTGTTAGAAAAAATATCTAGCCAAAGGCTGTCACTGCAAGAGTGTGAGTCAGCGCAATTAAATACTTCCTGGGGGTTTGTTGCACCCTATCGTTACTACCCAAGAAAAAGGGTATAGTAATGCAATTACATCCCTCAGTAGCATAAAAGAAAGAAAAATAGATAAAAATAAATATATATATATAATAATAAATGCTTTATTGGTCAAGAGGATTTAAGATTTAAAGCATGATGCTAGCATTAGTGAAGTTGTAGTTTTGATTATTCATACCTATAAAATGTCGGCACAATTTTCTATCATATGAATGTAATTTATACACTAGGATCCTAGAGAATTCAAGTTGCTAGAATGATTATTACTTTGACAAGAATTTTTGCTATGACCTTGCTAGCTTTTGTTTACTTGAGGACAAGTAAAAACTCAAGTTTGGGGGTGTGATAGCTTTAGAAAAGACCATTAATTTCTCCTTATTTAGAGTATAATTTGTTCCCTTTTTACCATGTTTAGCATGCATTTTTAGCATTTTATATTTAGTAATTGCATTTTCTAAGTCAATGATGTTTGGTGTAATTTTCTTTCATTTTATTATACTTAAACTCCTAATGTCACTACATTTAGTGTCAGTATTGCGTCTTGAGATGTCATTGCAAGGGTCTATCTTAAAAGATCAAAGTAGGAAAGTGTTCAAGGCTGTCACCGTAATTTTAATCCAGAATTGTGCCCAAACATTTCAGCGTATGAGCACTTCCAGATTGTACCAGGGATTTTACTATGTGAACATATCCAGAAGTACCAATGCGTGAGGATATCAAAGTTGTTACAACAAATTAAAATCTAAATTTGCGTCCAGAAATGTCCCGACAACCTACAACTGCTTACTGCATATATCAGATCTACGTGAGTGTACAGTTAGACTAACTAACTTGTACAGCTGCAAAGAAGTTAGATCTAAGAGAAGGACACCTGTACTTGGCAGTAAAGATAAATACTGAGGTGAGAGAGAAGAGTAGGAGGATCTGGAAGCTGGTGACAAAATCAATTACCTTTCTCATTTTTTCTTAAGCTTGCTTTCATGGCAACTTAACTTCTTGGAGGGTGAACTGACTACGATGAGAATGTAGTATCTGCTCCTGACGAGGAGTGATTCTAAGTACGATGCAAGAGGAGCATTAGGAAAGAGTTCTAGTAGGCTAGGAATAGAATGCTTCAACTTGTTCTTATTTCCTCTTAAACGCTGATAAATTCTGATGAACTTAATTGTGTATGGAAGTACCTTTTAATTTTAGATCTGCTTTGATTTATGCTCAGTTCTTCTTAGCTGTTTATCTTTGGATTTAATTGCTTGATCATGGAAATGTTATTGCAGTTGCTAACACTGGAAAGTACAGTGACAAGTTAAATTAACAAGCAAGACAACGGAAGTTGCTTGAGGTACAAATGAATTCTGGCCACTTGTTCTTGAATGCAAAGCATTGCCAACACTGGAAGGTGTGGTTAATGTGAGTATTTGGGTCTTTGACAAGCAAGGAATTCGAAAATAGTGAGATCTCATTAAGCTTGATTGTAGTGACAATTTATCTATCATTTACCTTGTGGTCACATTTAATGATTGTCGACTTGTCAAGTCAGGGATCCCCCCATTCCATCATCATTATTTTACTACTTAATTTTCTTAAACTACATTAACAAAATATCTTCAAACATTCATTACATTTCCTTATTAAATTACTCTGACATATTGTATTACAGTTTTACAATATTTTCTCCGACAATTTTAATTTTTTTATTTGTGCAATATTTGATTTAATTGCACTAACAATATTCCTTACAAGACCTTTTATTTTTATTCTAACTGCTTCAACAAATATAGCATGAACTGCCATCTCTGTGGGATCGATATCTGATAGCTAAACCTATCAACTATACTTGCATCGACAAGTGTTCGCTTGCACAATTGCTGTGATGTTCATAGCACGATCATCTCGGTATGGATCTATCAAGCTCGGATGTTCGTTTAAAAGACTCTATCTCTTCATGCATTTCAATTGGTTCTGTTATCGAAACATCATCTTCAATCTCCGCAGGATTTTCTTCAGGATCTTCTTCTTCCTTAGGATCCTCTTCTTCTTTAAGGTCTTCTTTTTCTTCTTCAGCTTGTTGTTGAAGAATGGAATCTCCCGCTAATCGATATAGATCCCAATCAGAAATTGCTCCTTGGTTATATCCTGCTCTATTTACGTCACCAAGAATTTTAGCTTTTAGGCACAACATTGTGAACGTAAATGGGAAATAGGCTTGAGCAGAGCTCTCATGGCAGAGTTTCGAATTTCTCTAACGACTATTCTTCCTACATCAATGGTTTTTCCCTTCAGGATTGAATAAATCAACACCATTCAATCTAATGAAATAACAGTTCTCTATTGAATATGCATGAGACTGAATCGAATGAAGTAAAACCACACTTTTTCCATCGGTGTCAAATTCTCTCTATGACATGTACGAATTCCATGTTTTGACACTATCCATTCAGACCCTTGAACTGTAAGTTCTCGAAGAATTTCTTGCAATTTTTCAGCCTCTAAGTTCTTCAACAAAGTATGATATTCATCTTCTTCGAAATCAGGTAAGTCAAAGAACTCTTTAATAGTGCTTGACTTTAATGGTACCTTGATTCCTCAGATTGAAATTTCTTCAAGTTCAACTGAGGTGAAATTTGCATAAAATTCTCGGACTAGCTCCTCATCTACACTCAGTCGCTTTTCACAAAATAATCCCCAGTTCAAAGCTTCAACAATTTGTCGAACTTTTTCCATGAATTTGGTGTATTTACTTGTTTCCCAAGTAAATCCTTTTTCAGGCAACATCTGTTGATTTCTGAATGTGCTATCTTATCTTTCCTTAGCTCTTGCACTGTGGAATTTATATGACTCTTCTTCCGTTATGACACGAGTTATCTTGCGTAACATGATTTTAACTTGATCAACAAATAAATGGATACAAACATTTTTCTAAAATTTAATTAGTAAAAATATTAACTATTTAAAATAAATTTAAAAGTTAATAAATTAAATAAATTAAAAATTAGAAGATAAATTTTTACCACCTTTTGTTGAAATTAAATCCAAATTAAATAGTTAGGGCTAAAAATAAAAGGGTTTTTTTACGGTAAAATTTGGAGAAAACTTAGGGTTTGGGTAAAGGGCACACGGCCTAGGTTTTTAGGGCGTGTCACACACGGCAAGTGTGGCTCGGCAGGTGTGCAGACGTGCGGGTGTTCTCGGCAGGCATGGCTCGTACAGATAGGCGGACAGCAGTAGGCCTCTGGTGTGCACAGCTCACTAGGATGTGCAAACATTCTTGGGCGTTGTCGAGAGCTGGTGAACGCAGGCGTCGAGCAATGTCAAGCAGCGTCGAGCTGGTGCGATAGAATGCGTCGAGCAACGTCAAGCAACGTCGAGCACTTGCAGGCTGATGCGTTAGGATGCATCGAGTGGTATTGGGCAGCGTCGAGTGCTTGCGGGAGTCGTCAGCTGATGCGGCCCGATGTCTTTCGATGACTGCTAATGGTGGCTAATTTGAAGGTTTGAGTGATGATTCTCTTGAGAGGTGGGCTATTTATAATGCATGGAAGAATTTTCACACTCAAACACTCAAATTAAATTCCTAAATCCTATTTTAACTCAAACACAATTTTTATTTAAATTCAAATTTAAAAACTAATCCTAATTCAAACTCTTGATAATAATTAATATAAATTATAAATTTTAATTTATAATTTAATATTAAGAATTATCCAAATTTTGAAAAATTAAAATAAAATAAATAATTTAAATGAAAAAAACTTTATTTTTAGTTGTTTTAAAAATATTTACAAAAATGAATAGCTAATTTTAATATTCACAAATTTAACAACTAAATTTTACAAAGAATTCAATTAAGTCTTTGAACTTAAAGTCATTTGAAAATTAAGTTGTAATTTAAAACATGGATCACAAATTGACCCTTTTATTTGCAAAATTCAAAAATTAAAAATTTATTTCCTAATTTAGGAAATAATTTCTCAGAAATTATGTTAAAATTAATTCTCAGGAAAGATTGGAGGGGTCACAAGCGATCCCGCTTAAGTTCCAAACTCCTCCACAAAATTCATTTCAACATATTTGTCCAAGAAATATAACCTAAGTTCTTTATTAAAATGAAGTAAATTAAGTGTCAAGTAAAATGAGCGATGCTTCATTTCTCTCAAGTTTATTCCCTTAATAATGTTTCAATCTTTGGGCATTAACTCAAAAAATACTTTGCTTACCATAGAGTTCAACTACCCCATATGGGAAAACTTGATGGATAGTGAATGGACCTGACCAATGTGATCTCAATTTACCTGGAAAAAAATTCAATCTAGAGTTAAACAATAAAACTTGCTGACCTACTTCGAACTCTCTGACTCGAATGTGCTTGTCATGCCATCTTTTTAATCTTTCTTTGCATAGCTTGGCATTGTCATAAAGAATGTTTGAAATTCTTCTAACTCATTGAGCTGAAGCATTCGTTTCTCTTTAGCAAGCTTTGGATCCAAATTGAGCTGCTGAATAGCCTAGTAAGCTTTGTGTTCTAACTCCAAAGGTAAATAGCAAGCTTTTCCAAATATCAACCTATGGGGAGACATCCCTAAAGGTGTCTTGTAAGCTATTCTGTAAGCCCATAAAGCATCGTCCAATCTCTTGGACCAATCTCGTTGGTTTAGACACACTACCTTCTCAAGTATGCCTTTTATTTCTTTATTTGCTAGCTCAGCTTGCCCATTCATCTGCGGATGGTAAGTGATCGCGTCTGTAACGTCACAGTAGTTGTGCAAGCGAACACACATCGATGCTAGTATAGTTGATAGACAATTCTATCAGATATCGATCCCACAGGGAATGGGTTCTTGATGTCTACATGTCAAAGCACTTAGAACTAAGATTAGAGATAATGTGAGTAAAGATGTCAGTGCAATTAAGTCATATCTGCACACTAAAATGATTAATACTGTCAATGCAATCAAAGTTAAATGTCAAAGGTCAAATGTTAGAACAACTCAAAGTAAATCAAAGTGAGTTGAATGTTGAGTGTTGAATATTTAAATGCAGAAAATGTAAATGTGATCAAGTGGAAAGGATTGGAGTGGAACATTAATTTTACTAAGTTGCAACGCTAGACGCGCCGACAAGGTATTGTGTAGATGAATTGTCGCAGTAATGATACTTCAATGAATTCTTACCAATAACAGTCCTCTATTTACTCGAGACTCAAGTACCCACAATCACCACACCTCTCAGTGTGAGCTACTTTGTGCACTCAAGAACAAGTGACTAGAATCTCTTCTAAACCCAAGGAACTCTCGTCGTCTTGTTTGTTAACCTAACTTGTCACCGCATCTCTTGATGTTAGTAGACTGCAAAGCCACTCTCGTGTTTGATGCGATTAGATCCATGAATAAATAGATAGAAAACATTAAATAAGAATCAAAGTAATCTAACAATGAAAGATACTCTCATATTCATTCAAATGTCATTAGAATCCATCAGCATAAAAGAGGGATTAACGAATACATTTAAAGCTTATTATCTCTAGACTACTAGGACTATTCCTTAATAGCTCCTCTTATGTTACATCGAGCACTCCTCGTCAGAAGTGGTTGCTCCTTTGCTCCATCAACTCACCGTTCCACCTTAAATCTCCAAAACACAAAGTAATTACAGAATTTAATTCCTCTACATCTTGATATTTTCTTCCATCTTCATTCCTCTATTTATAGCCTTCAAAAGTTGTAGATTTCAGCCTCTCATTTTCAGATCCAGATCTAATTTTTGTAGTTGTCAAAGTTAGTTACAGTACAATTATGCACTCACGCAGATTTGATGTTTTCTTCAGAGATTTGCAGGTTGTCGCTACATTATTGGGCGTAATCTGAGATCGTTAATTGCGGCGACAACTTATGATTTTCCTACGCTGGTGCTTTCAGGTGTGAATTCAGCTTGAGTTTACTCATTCGAGGTTCAGGTTCTGTGCGACGACATCTCCGGTCACAATTCCAAGCTGATCTTGTGGTTGCATTCTTCTTCCAACATTGATCTTCTGGGTTGAGTTCCTGCGCTGACAATTCTAAGGTGTAATACATCAACTACTTGCGGCGACATTAGTACAAAAAGAGATAAAAATAATAAGAATTTAAATTAAACTACAATGAGTTAGAAAATATAAAAACTAAGTATGAAATGCTTATGATGCATGCTAAATAAGGTACAAAAGAGACAATTAAAACACCAATTTAGGGAGAAAATATATATCATTTGTAGCAACCTTATGTCTTACTCTGTGTTTATTAAGTAACCACTTCATCTATTTGTTCACAAAATGGGACCCCTCATCGATGGCTCTCAAAGTTCCAAATCGTGTGAACACATGCTTCTGTAAAAACTTCTTCACTACCTTGGCATCATTTATCGAATATGCCTAGGCTTCAATCCAGTTATCGAATATACATGGTACCAAATTACGGAACAAATGGACCAAGAAAGTCAATACCTCAAACATTAAACAATTCCACTTCCATGATGTTTGTTCGAGGCATTTCATTTCTGTTGGTGGCATACCAATCCTTTGGCATCGGTCACAGCTTCTAACATAGGCATACGCATCCTTGAACAATGTCGGCCAAAAGAATCCAGCTTGTAATACTTTGGCCACAGTACGTGATCCTCCGTAGTGTCCCCCACTTGGAGCTGTGAGATACTAATACTATATTGCTCGTACTTCATCTTCTATGACACATCTTTTAATTATCTGATCTGCACACTTCTTAAACAAATACGACTTTTACCAGAAGTAATACTTAGCATCATGAAGGAGCTTTTTCCTTTGCTGATACATCTTATCATAAAGAATCAAACCACAGGCTAAGTAATTAGCAAAATCAGCAAACCAAGGGGTGTTACGACTTACCTTGAGTATGTGTTCGTCAGGAAATGTCTCTTGTATGGGTACAAGAGTTGAATTTTCTTCTCATGTCTCTAACCTAGCTAAGTGATCAACTACTGGATTCGCTACACCTCTTCAATCTTGAATTTCCAAGTCGAATTCTTGAAGTAGTAACACCCAACGAATCAGTCTCGGCTTAGCATTCTTCTTGGCAAGTAAGTATTTAATTGTTGAATGATCTGTAAAGATCGTCACTTTCGTACCTACAAGTTAGGATCTAAACTTGTCAAAAGCAAACACAACTGCAAGTAATTCTTTCTCAGTTACTGTATAATCCAGTTGAGCTCTTGACAAAGTTCGACTTGTATAGTAGATGGGATGAAAAACTTTGTTCCTTCGTTGGCCTATAACAACTCTGATCGCGAAGTGACTTGAGTCATACATTAGCTCAAACAGCAATTCCTAATCTGGTGTGATGATAATAGGTGCTAAAACTAGTCGATTCTTCAAATCCTTAAATGTTGTCAAGCATTCTTCATCAAAGTTGAACATCGAATCCTTCTCTAACAACTTGCTCAAGGGTATAGCAATTTTAGAGAAGTCTTTGATAAATCTTCGATAGAATCTAGCATGTCCCAAAAAACTCCTAACACCTTTTACAGATGTTAAAGGTGGAAGCTTCTCGATAACATCTACTTTGGCCTTGTTGACTTCAATTCCTTGTCTTGTTATTTTGTGCCCCAAAACAATACCTTCTCGTACCATAAAATGGCACTTTTCCCAGTTGATAACAAGGTTTGTCTCTTCATATCGCTTCATTACTTTAGCTACATTAGCTAAGCAGTCATCATAAGTGTCCCCAAACACTGAAAAGTCATCCATGAACACTTCCAAATACTTCTCAACCATGTCAGCGAAAACGGCCATCATACATCTTTGAAACGTAGCAGGTGCATTACATAAACCAAATGGAATGCGTCTAAATGCGAACTTACCATATGGGCATGTGAACGTCATTTTGTGTTGATCTTTCAGTGTGACTGTAATCTGATTATACCCTGAGTATCCATCTAGAATACAGTAATAGTCTCGCCCTATGAGTCTATCCAGCATTTGATCCAAGAACGGCAAAGGAAAGTGATCCTTCCTCATCGCTTTGTTCAACTTCCGGTAGTTGATGCAAATTCGCCATCCTGTAACTGTTCTAATCGGTATTAACTCGTTGTTTTCATTCTTCACGATCGTAATACCTCCTTTCTTTGACATGCATTGGACAAGACTAACAGATTAGCTATCTGAGATAGGATAAATGATACCCACATCTAGCCACTTGAAAATTTCTTTCTTGACACATCCTTCATAATGGGGTTCAATCTCTATTGTCTGTCAATTGTTGCTTTCTTATCATCTTCAAGAATGATCTTATGCATGCATATGAATGGACTTATACCATGAATGTCAGCTATGTTTCATCTTATAGCCTTCTTAAATTGCTTCAGCACTTTAATCAATTGGTCTTCCTGCTTCTCAGTTAGTTGTGTTGAAATATTCACAAGCAAAGTAAAAGTGTCACCTAAATAAACATATTTTAAGTGTGAAGGTAATACCTTAAGCTATAATTTAGGTGGTTCTTCAATCGACACTTTCGGTTGAACATAATCTCTACTTTTCAAATACAATGATTCAAAACGAGGTTGTGATTAAATCCCCTCGACTTAGCTTCTAGCAAAGCTAAGTTTTCCTCCCCCTCTTCATCCTTTAAAGGGTCTATCAACAAAATCTTCTCTAAAAGATCTTCAATAAAGTTGAATTCCTCTTCAATGACTATGTCTTCTAACTTAGAAACTACAGAACAATTATCAATTACATCAGGAAATCGCATAGATTTAAAAACATTAAAGGTTACTTGATCATTTTGAACACATATACTTAGCTCACCCTTTTGCACATAAATCAAAGTCCTTCCTGTTGCTAGGAATGGCCTTCCTAAGATGATTGGCACTTCTTTTTCTGCTTCAAAGTCTAAAATGACAAAGTTAGCAGGAAAAATAAACTTATCAACACGAACCAATACATCTTCAATTTTTCCTTCAAGATATGCTATAGATCGATCGACTAATTGAAGTGTAACTATAGTTGGTCTAACTTCACCTATCCCCAACTTTCTAAATATCGACATGGGCATTAAGTTAATGCTCGCACCCAAATCACATAGTGCTTTACCACAATAAGTTGCTCCAATGTTGCATGGTATAGTAAAACATCTAGGATCCTTTAATTTTGGGGGTAGTTTATCTTGAAAATATGCACTGCATTCCTTCGTTAGGGCTACTGTCTTAAATTCTCTAAGTCTTCGCTTCTTCAATAGGATATCCTTCATGAACTTGACATAATTCGGCATCTGCTCAAGTGCTTCTACCAATGGGATGTTGATATGAAGTTGCTTGAGTACTTCTAAGAACTTTTGAATTGGACTTCCTGTTTCTGCTTTTGAAGTCTTTGAGGGTAGGGTGGTGGAGGATTTTTGACTTGAACCGGCTGCTTCGACTTTTGTGGCATTTTTGCATCTAACGAAGTTATTTGATCATCAAACTTGACTGGTTGTGAAGTCTCTATCTATATAGTCACCACTTCTGGTTCTGATTCTGGTAAAACTAGTTTCGGCAAAGTTGGAGCTTCAACACTTGGTTAAACTTCAACTGATTCTTGAGCATCAGCTTGCTCTTCTTCTACGTCAACAATATTGGGCTGTAACGTCTTTTTCGCTCCTCAATGTCAATGCTTTACAATGCTCCTTCCCCAGATTTCTCGGATTCTCCATATCAATCGGCAAAGCACCTTGTGGACGGTTCTTTAGTTCAGTGGCAAGTTGCCCCACTTGATTTTCCAAATTCCTTAGAGTGGCATCATTCTTAGCCATGTATGCCTTCAATAAACTCTCTAAGCTATTGGAAGATTCAGCTTGTTGTGGCTTTTGAACTTGCTGGGTAAATGCTTATGGCTGGGTTGGTTTCGATTGAGCATAAGTGTTACTGGGTCCAGTCCTTTGATTGCTCCATAAGAAATTAGGGTGATTTTGCCAAGATGGGTTGTAAAAGTTTGACTGCAGTCTTTACCTACCTCGGTTTTGGTTCTAATTGCACATGTAATACATAGATTCTAGGTTTGATGGGAATTTTTCAAACATATGCCCTTCTCCATAATAGACTCAGGCTATGTTCTCGAATTGATTAGGTGGCTGAGCTGCAACATGATTAAACCCATTAGTTGTAAGATTCTTAAGCATTAAGGACATCGATGATACCTGAGCTGCAAGTGAAGTTAATGGATCAACATCATGAATTCTTGCAACTCGTCTTCCTAAGTTTACTCGATTAGTTGGCCATTGGTAATTATTGCTTGCGATCCTCTCTATAATTTCATAAGCCTCATTGTAAGACTTAGAAAGAATAGCTCCATTGGCGGAAGCGTCTACTACCATCCTTGTGTGTGAATTAAGACAGTTATAAAATGTCTCTAATTGAATGGAATAAGGAATTGCATGATGAGGGCATTTCCTTAATAACTCTTTAAATCTTTCCCATGCCTCATACAAAGATTCATCATTCATCTATTGGAAAGTAGTAATTTCACTCCACAGCTTAGCATTCTTTCTTGAAGGGAAATATTTCCTAAGGAATCGTTCAGCTAACTCTTACCATGTTGTAATAGAATTTGGTACCAGGCTCTGGCTCTATCCTTTAGTGAAAATGGGAACAACTTTAATCGAAGTGCATCTTCTGACACTCTGGCTATCTTGAGAGAGTCGCTCACCTCCATGATTAATTTCAAATGAAGATGAGGGTCTTCTGTAGGCATTCCACTGAATTGGCCCACTGTTTGAAGCATCTGAAACATCACTGGCTTTAGTTCGAATTGTTGTCCTCGCTATCAGGTCTTCTGATTCCCGAATTAAGTTCGTGGAACAAAGGCACTGTATACTGTCTCAAGGCTCTATCCCTATAATCAACAATAAGGATAGGATTCTGAGCATGGTTAGCTCCATTACCTTGATTTTGGTTCTCGAAATTCATCTCTTCAGTCCCTCTTTGAGATGCTTGTCCTCTTCTCTCTCGAAAAGTTCGTTCAATTTCAGGGTCCACTAGGAGTAAGTCAATAATTTGGTCAATACTCATAAACACCTGAAATAATAAAAAGGAATAAGTTAGCAATTAAATAAAAATATAACCCAAAATGTAAAACAAATAATTTTGACAGTCCCCGATAACGGCGCCAAAAACTTGGAACGATGAAATTGTGCAAGTGTACACAATCATATTCAAGTAATAAAGTGACAAGTAAATGTTGAGTATCATACCCACAAGGACTGTGCTATGAAAAGTATTTATGAAATATTCAACCAATAAATTGGTTAAACATAAGATAATATTTGAGAGGGATTTTAATCTAAAGTGTTCTAAACTAAATTAATCTAAGTTAAACTAAGACTAAATTATTTTCCTATGCACAATTTCTAAGGGTTTAATCAATATGACATAAATGTGTCAGGTTAATTACTTTAATCACTTAGTTTAAATATAAACCATGTTCATATTTGCTACGAATTAATATTCACGGCAACCCGGTATCTTGCTAACTTATGAACAACATCACTTACAAAAATCAGTTTATCTCTTGAACATACACCTATGCCAATATGACCGATAAACTAACCTTTGATAAGCTAATGTGTTATAGCACATACATACATTATGAAATTAATCTATCTCTTTAACATACACCTATGTCAATACGACCGAATAAATTAGTATTCATAAGCATGTAAAGGATCAAGTGAGGTAACAACATACACCTATATTGAAACAGCTTAATCACAACAATCTGCATGTTATGCAAGGCTAGTATTCTCCAATACATCACAAGCTTAGCCCTCAACTTCCTTAGAAGATTAAACATGCAAAAATTAAATAGTGTGTCCATTAATCACAATTTCAACTTTCTTAAATTATTAATTCAATAGTTATATCACAAGGGTAATGCAATAATAACTTAGGCATGATAATATTTAATTAAACAAGATATTCAGGGCCTATAACAGCATAACATGTGATTCATACAGATCATAAAAGCTTTAAGTACCTCCTTACCCAAAAGGAGTTAAATTTAAGGCAAATACGTTAGATTGAGCAATGATTATGAAATTTAAGGTGCCACTACTTGCAAGAAGGCAATGATTATGATTGACCGCCTCCGAACGTACTCTTGTTCGGTGTGTGGCTTCCGCAAGTATACAGCTTAGGATGTAATATAGTTTCTATAACGAAATACTTGGTAGTATTCCGAGGATCCTACCTAAAGGAGGTTTTAAGCAATAGTGGTTTATATTCCTGTAAAGAAAAGAAGTAATTAGTATTATTCTTAAGGATTATAATACGACAATAAAATAAAAGAGTTTGTTTTGAAAAGCATAAAAATAAATAAATCAAAGTAAATGAAAGAGATAGTGGATTTCAATAAACGACTTTAAGGATCTTAGGTCGCTTCAGTATGGACTCTTCAACTATCAGTTTTAGGGATTTTACTTCAATCAACTAGTCATTACCTAGCAAGATCTTCCAATCTTCCACCAACATAACGAGTCAATAGAGGCTACTTATCGCTAGATGTCACAAACTAAATCGGTTTGGGGAAAAGGTATTCACGGATAGGTAATATCAATTTTGGGTTCATTACCACCTAAATGACTTTCTAAGGTTGTCAGACCTAGTGTTTGTTTCATGCTCTTCCTTTCCCAAACAACTGATCTATTAAAAATCCCTGTTTATATAATAATTAAATAACCATACTTTCACTCCCTAATCCCCCACAATGGAATTAGTTCCTCATGGTTTCTTTAAATATCATAAAAACAGTAATATAATTGATCATACGATTGAATAAATGAAATGAAAAGAAACTTATATTGTATAGCAATCTATCGGGAAATAATTCCACGATCTTTTATGCGAAGTTACAATCTCGTTTCTAGAACGGAAAGAAAATAAAAAAGTAAAAACGAAACTAAGTTCAAGGTGTGTAAAACCCTAGTGCTAGAGGCCCTAATTATAGCCTTGGATAGTCATTTTCCTCAACCCTAAGTCACTTATCATCCCTCGTGTTTAAGTGTCATTATAAAGACTGAAATGCCCTTCACTCTGTGTAGAATCCGCATTCATAGGTCGATGTCTCAACACATCAGGTCCTATGTTGTGACAAAGAGGTTAGTCTACTCCCTTAGTGTAATCATACATGCATTATCGCAACATAGGTGATGTACGTCGCGAAAAAGAAGTCAGTTCCACATTTCTTCAAGTCTGGTCCCTTTGTTGCGACGTAGAGCAGTCTATGTCGTGACATAACGATCAGCTTCACGCTTGTTTGACTTCTATGGGTCTCCTGCACACTCACGAAGTATGTTAGCTAACCTTTAGGCCTCAATCGACCTTAAGGACGATAAAATAAACCGTTTTGCACTTTTTACACATTTTATTCAAAAGTAGAAAACTAACTCAAATCCTACAGAAATAAAAGGAAACTACTTAATTTCAAGCTCTTAAAGTGTAAAAATTAGTGATAAAATTAGAAAAGACAATTAAATTCTCCTTATTTAGAGTATAATTTATTCCCTTTGTATTATGTTTAGAATGCATTTTTAGCATTTTATATTTAGTAATTGCATTTTCTAAGTTAGTGATGTTTGGTTTAAATTTCTTCTATTTTATCTCACTTATGCTACTAATGTCGTTACATTTAGTGTCTGTTTTGCGTCTTAAGATGTCAGTGCAGGGATCTATCTTAGAAGATCAAAGCAGGAAAGTGTTCAAAGCTGTCGCTACAAGTTTGATCCAGAATTACGCCCAAACATGTCACCGCATAAGTACTTCCAAATTACATCAAGGATTTTTCTGTGTGAACATATTCAGAAGTACCAGTGCATGAAGATGTCAAAGTTGTCACATCAAATTAAAGTATAAATTTGCGTCCAGAAATGTTGCGACATCCTGCAACTACTTTCTGAATACACCAGATTTGCATGAGCGTACAGCTGGATTAACTAACTTGCACAGCTGCAAAAAAGTTAGATTTGAGAAAAGAATGACACCTGTACTGGGCAGTGAAGATAAATACTGAGGATAGAGAGAAGAGAAGGGGGATCTGGAAGCTCGTGACAAATTAATTCCATTTTGATTTTTCTTAAGCTTGCTTCCATGGCAGCTTAAAATTCCTGGAGGGTGAACTGATGCGACGAGAAGGCAACATCTACTCCTAATAAGGAGTGTTCTAAGTGCAACGCAAGAGGAGCATTTACTAAATAGATCTAGTAGGCTAAGAATAGAATGCTTCAACTTGTTCTTTAATTGCTCTTAAACGCTGATAAATTCTGATGGACTTAATTGTGTATGGAAATACATGTCAATTTTAAATCTATTTCCATTTCTGCTCAATTCTTCTTATCTATTTATCTTTGGATTTAATTTCTTGATCACAGAAGTGTTATTACAGTTACTGACACTAGAAAGTGCAGTGACAACTTAAATTAACAAGCAAGACAACGGAAGTTGCTTGAGGCACGAAGGAATTCTGGCCACTTTTTCTCGAATGCAAAGCATTGCCAACATTGGAAGGTATGGTTAATGTGAGTGTTTGGGTATTTGATAAGCAGAGAAGTCAAAAGGAGTGAGATCTCATTAATTTTAATTGCGTTGACAATTTATCAATCATTTACCTTGTAGTCACATCTAGTGGTTGCCAACTTATCAAGTCAAGGATCCCCCCATTCCTTTATCATTGTTTTACATTTTTAATTTTCTTAAATTTCATTGACAAAATACCTTCACCTCTTCATTACATTTTCTTATTCAATTGCTCTAACATATTATATCACAGTATTACAATATTTGCTCTAACAGTTTTAATTCTTTTATTTGCAGTCTTTGATTTAATTGTGCTGACATTATTCCTGATAGTTCTTCTTATTCTGACCTCTTTTGCATCAACAAATTTAAGCATAGACAACCATCTCTGTGGGATCGATATTTGATAGCTTTACACCTATCAACTATACTTGCATCGACAAGTGTTTGCTTGCACAATTGATGTGACGTTCATAGTGTGATCAAGTTTTGGCGTCGTTATCGGGGATGGCATTTGTTTGATGTTTATTTTTGTAGTTGCAATTATTCTTAATTTCCTGACCTTTACCTGTTACTAATCTGCTTTATTTTTGGTTGATTCTCTTCAATTATCTTTTAGGTATTGCATGACCACTAGGAGAAATCCTGACAATATTGTGGCTTAGATCCGAAAATTGAAAGAAGCATTCGAAGGAGAAGACAAGAACAAAGAAATATGGCTTTACCTAGAAATGGTTTCATACCATAGTTGCCACCACAAAATCTTGTCCCTCCAACATAGCCACAAAATGTAAATAATCCACCACTGCCATAAGAAGAACAAATACAGAACAGAACAATAAGAGACTTTGTTGTTCCTATGCTAGATGACTTGTAACCAGGGGTTGTTAGACCAACTATCCGAGCTAGGAATTTTGAGTTAAAATCGGTTATGTTTCAGATGTTAAATTCGAATGGGCAATATTTGGTTTACCTCTTGAGGATGCAAGAGAGCATCTTAAATCTTTTCTGTTAATTTCTGCTTCTTTTAGTCAGCATGGTGTTCCTGATAACACCTTGAAGATACAGCTGTTTCCTTATTCATTACAAGGAAGGGCTTGTACCTGGTTTCTTGGATTACCTGCTGGATCTATTACATCATGGAGTGCACTTGCAACTCAATTTGTTTTGCAGTTTAATCCACCCACGATGAATGCTCGATTGCAAAATGATATTACTGCTTACCACTAGTTAGATGATGAGAACTTGCATACTACATGAGAGCATTACAAAACTTTGCTTCAACGTTGTCCCATGCATGGAATCCAACAAGAAACATAGATCAAAATCTTCTACAGTGGATTAAATGCACAGACAAGAAATCTTGTTGATGCATCTGTAAAGGGTCCCTCGTTGGATTGCACTTATGATGAAGCTGTGTGAATTTTGGAGAGAATCGTGCAAAATGATTATCAATACGTAATTTCTTGAGCTGCTTAAGTAAAAATGAATCCTGAAGTTATTGAGCTAGACATCATATCAGCTTTAACTGCACAGGAATCTTCATTGGCTAACATGATCAAAAACATGAAAGGGACGAGTGACATTACCCCTATTCAAGTAGCCCAACATATGAATGTCCCGATATTTAGTTGAGAAATTTACGGCGACAATTATAGCTATGAAGATTATCCATAGCATGCCGAAAATGCATTTTATGTCAATAACATCAGAGGAAACTCGTATGGTAACTCTTACAATAGTTCAACTAGGACTCAACAACCTTGGGGGAATCAAAATACGTCTACATTCCGATATGGAAATTCCTCGAGTCAAGGAAATTTTTAACAAGGGAGTTACAATAAACAGCAGCAGAATTACTACCATAATCCTCAAGTGCATACACATCACGATCAGATGAAGTCACATGTTCGTATGCAGCCACAGCAGACTGCAATGCCAAATATAAACATGCAAGGACAGCATCAACAACAGTAACAATAGTATTCTCAACCAAGATCGAATCCATTAGCTGCCCTTGAAGCTTTGATACGTGACCATATTACAAGACCTAAAGCTATTGTGCAGGGAATTCTTCTTCCATCAGAGTGTTGGAAACACAATTAGGACAGCTAGCTTCTAATATGAGCACGAGACCACCAAGTGCCTTACCCAGTGATACTGAAAATCCAAATCAAAAAAGGAAGGAGCATTACAAGGCTATTACTCTTCGAAGTGGAAAGAAAACTATTGAACAAAGCAGCAACTCTAATACAGCACCTATCGACACAAATGAAACTAAGCAAAAAGAAAAAGTTGTATCTAAAGAAGAAGCAATAGAGATAAATGAGGAGGAGCCATCAGTAATTACACCCATGCCAACCATTCGACCTTCAAAATTGTCGACGCAACCATAAATGTCGACATAGTTGGTTGTGTCACAACAGCCTAATGTCTCCATAGCTTTGTCTTTTCCATAACGATTCAAGGAGAAAGAACATGACAGAGAATATCAAAAGTTTTTTGCCACCTTAAAGCAATTACATGTTAATATACCTCTCATTGATGCTCTTGTGCAGATTCTTAGTTATGAGAAATTTATGAAAGAGCTTTTGTCAAAGAAAAAGAAGTTGATCGACATCGAGAGAATAGCACTCACAGAAGGTAGTAGCGCTGTACTGACAAATAAATTGCCACCTAAGATGAAAGATCCTGGTAGTTTTACAATTCCGTGCTCCATTGGAAATCATTATTTAGGTAAAGCTCTTTGCGATCTAAGAGCAAGCATCAACCTTATGCCTTTGTCAACATTCAGAAAATTGAGAATTGGTCACATGAAGCCCACTGCAGTGACATTGTAACTAGCAGATAGATCTTTAGCACAACTTGAAGGACAAATTAAAGATGTTCTCGTCCAAGTAGATAAGTTTGTGTCCCCAGCAGATTTCATCATACTGGATTGCGAAGTTGATAAGGAGGTACCCATAATTTTGGGACGCCTATTTCTTACTACAGGTCGCACTGTTATGGACGTTTTCAAAGGCGAGTTAATCATGTGATATAATGATGAACACGTTACCTTTAGTGTCTTCAAAGTAACTCTCTATAGGAGTAAAGAGCAATGTCACCATATTGATGTCCTGAAAGAATTAATTATGGAAGAATTTAAAGAGCGTAGTTCAGTAGCGCAAGAAGAATTTGCAGTGACATCCGAAGATAATTTCCTACCTAATTGCGACCACAAAGTTGAGGCAAATATTTGTGAGCTTAAACATGGTTGGCAAATGGAATCCTTGGATCTAACCAATAGGACAATCCCTATTTTCAAGACATCGGTTGAAGAAGCTCTAACTTTGGAGTTGAAACCATTGCCAATGCATTTAAAATATGTTTTCCTTGGTGACAACGATACGTTTCCAGTAATTGTCTCCGCAAATCTTAACGCAAGCCAAGAGGAGAAATTAATCGGAATATTAAAGCAACACAAGCGTGCCATCGCCTGGAGCATTGTGGATATCAGAGGCATTAGTCCCTCTTTCTGCATGCACAAGATCAAGCTGAAAGATGAGGAAAAGCAGTCTATTGAACAGCAACGTAGATTAAATGAGAGAATAAAGGAAGTTGTTAAAAAAGAGATCATAAAATGGTTGGATGTAGGCATTATATACCCAATTTCTGACAATACGTGGGTAAGCCCGTCCAATGCGTTTCAAAGAAAAGCGGTATTACAATGGTAAGCAAAAATAACTTTTTCTTGTCCGTTTGGTACCTTCGCTTTTCGTCTAATGCCATTTGGGCTATGCAACGTACCGACCACATTTCAAAGGTGCATGATGGAAATCTTTTCTGATATGATTAAAGATCCGTTGGACATATTTATGGATGACTTCTCTATTTATGGTCACACTTTTGATAAATGCGCTGACAATTTAACTCAAGTTTTGAAGAGATGCGAGGACACTAATTTGGTGCTAAATTGGGAAAAATGCCACTTCATGACAATTAAAGGTATTATCCTTGGGCATCATATATCTTGTCAGGGCATAGAAGTAGACAAGGCCAAGGTAGAGATAATTGAGAAGATGCCCCCACCTACTAATGTTAAGGGAATAAGGAGTTTTCTCGACCACGTAGGATTCTATCAACGATTCATCTGTGATTTTTCCAAAATTGCAAAACCTCTCTGCTTCCTGTTGGAGCAAAATAAAAAGTTTCTGTTTGATGCTATCTGTCTGAAAGCATTTGTAAACATTAAGCAGTAATTAGTGTAGGCACCAATTATCATCGCACCGAACTAGTCACAATCGTTCGAAGTTATGTGTGATGCAAGCGACTATGCTGTAGGTGCAGTGCTTGGGTAACGCAAAGACAAGGTATTTCATACAATTTATTATGCTAGAAAAACTCTTACTGAAGCTCAGGTTAATTATACAACCACAAAAAAATTATTATTGGCGGTAGTTTTTGCATTCGACAAGTTTCATTCGTATCTTGTCGGCGCAAAAGTTATAGTTTATACTGATCATTCTGCATTGAGATACCTTTTTTCCAAAAAAGATGCTAAACCAAGGTTGATTAGATGAATCCTGTTATTACAAGAACTTGATTTTGAAATTAAGGATCGAAAAGGATCAAAAAATCAGGTAGCAGACTATTTATCTCGTTTGGAATTTGGGAGTGAAGATGGAAATATGTCACAAATTATCGATGCATTCCCAGACGAGAAGCTATTTCCTATCAATGCATCTCTATTATATGCAAATATTGTCAATTATTTGGTTTGTAAAAAACTTCCATTGAGTGAAAATGGTCACCGAAAGGTCAGATTTCTTCGCGATGATGCAAAATACTATTGGAATGAGCCATACCTGTTCAAGGTATGCGCCGAAAATATTATTCGTTGCTGCATCCTGAAGAAGAAATGCTCCCAATCCTGAAGCATTGCCATGATGCTCCTTATGGAGGTCATTCTGGTGGTGTTAGGACTGCTGCAAAAGTCCTTCTGTCAGGATTTTATTGGCCAACATTATTGTGAGACACCCACAATTTTGTTCAACAATGCGATAAATGTCAGCGCACTGGATCGATATCTTGATGCAACGAGATCCTACAATAGCCTATCATGGAAGTTAAGCTTTTCAATGTCTGGGGTATGGATTTCATGGGACCATTCCCCAATTCTTTTGGAAATGTTTATATTTTGGTCACTGTCGATTATGTTTCAAAGTGGGTCGAAGCAGTAGTTGTCCATAAAGATGATGCTCGGACAATGTTGAAATCCTTTCACACATACATCCTCACTCGATTCGACACACCTAGAGCATTAATCAGTGATCAAGGCACTCATTTTCATTGTAATCAAGTTGCAACAGCATTGAAACATTATGGTGTTAAACATCGAATAGCAACCACATATCATCCGTAAACCAATGGCCAAACTGAAGTATCCAATCGGTAAATCAAAAATATTCTTGAAAAAGTGGTTAATCCATCTAGACGCAATTGGTCTTCACGGCTTAATGATGCATTATGGGCGCTTTGCACAGCATACAAAACACCATTAGGAATGTCATCGTATCAGCTGGATTTTGGTAAATCATGTCACTTGCCTGTGGAACTTGAATATAAAGCCATGTGGGCAATTAAACAAGTGAATATGGATTACGATGCTGTTGGATGAAAGAGATTGTGGACATGTTAGAACTAGAGGAAATTTGACGCAATGTTTACGAGAATTCTGTAATATAAAAAGAAAAAAATGAAGCGGTGGCATGACAACATTATCTTACGGCGATAATTTTCTACAAGTCAGTTAATTCTTTTATTTAATTCACGTTTAAAACTACATCCTGGTAAATTACATTCCAGATGGTTAGGGCCATTAGAAGTTGTCGAAGCATTTCCTCATGGTGCGATGACAATTAAAGATTTTAATGATGGGCACCAATTCAAGGTAAATTGCCAACGATTGAAGCACTATCTCAGTCCAAACAACCACGAGCAGAACGAGACCATTAACCTGGTCACATTTCCTTAACATGTCATTACATTTATTCTATTTACTTTCTGTATTTTATTTTATTTCAACTCTCTTCTTGAGTTCTTTGCAGGAATAAAAGTTATTCTTTTTGTCGATGCACATAAACACAACTTGTCGATGCATTTTAATTGTTGACTCACCACTGTGAAGCATTTTAAAAAAGAATCACATTGATTGATTCCCACTGCTTCACAACCATTGGATCGATTCGAAAAAAGGACAATCTGTGTCATTTCATTTATTGGAGGCAAACATAGTGTCCTATCACTACAATGGAAATCATCACGCATCTTCATCTTTATCCTCTATAAAACACCCCATTGTGCCGACGGTATTCTGCACAACCACATCCACCATTATTGCTGCAATCCTTTTTTTTCTTCAATCTTTAAATTTCCTGCAATTTTTAATCTCTTTCTCTTATACAGCCATGGTTAGAACTAGAGGAGAAAAAACCTCTTCTAAATCAGCTATTGAATCATTTGCAGCGATGGTTCGTAATGCCGAGCAACCGCCACTGAAAGAGCCAGTACTGTTTCTCACCAAAGCTCGCAAAGACCGTTTCCATGACACTATGTTGAAGTATAACTACCACCCAAAGTAAGGATTCCAGCTATCTCCAGTACTCACACTGGGAAAACAAGTCAACATAACCATCTCGCTCCTAGGTTGGGAAAAATTTTGTGATCATCCTGAAGGATATTCTCCGTCTCTCGTCCGCGAATTTTACGCCAATTTAGTTTATAAGGAACAGGAATTCATCTTTGTTTGAGAGGGACTGGTGCCATGGGGCACTGCCCATATAAATTCCCTATACAACATCGCTGAGGGGAAGGATGAGCATGTCGCTTTCTTGGACCAACTGACAGAGGAAGTTGCTGATTCGTTAATGGATGATCTGTGCATTGACGGTGCCGTTTGGATAGGAAACAACCCTAACAACTATACAATGCATCGGTATTTCCTTATGGTTCAGAGCAAAGTCTGGTTCCATTTCATTAACTGTCGCCTACTGCCTTCCACTCACAGCACCACGGTGACTTTAGATAGAATGTGTCTCATACATTCAATCATCAAAGGTCACCGAATTCATGTCAGTGCAATCCTCCATCAAGAGATCACAGAGTCTGCAGCGAAGCAAACAGGTATACTGACGTTCCCCTCTCTTATCATTCAGTTGTGTCGATAGAGGGGTGTTGTGCCTCGCGAAAGGGAAGAGTTCTTGGAAAATAAGGGCCCTATTAATGATGTCTCGGTTGAGCGCATGACGAGGGGGCAAGAAACCCCTATGGTAAAAGAAGCTGCACAAAAAAAGGAGAAAGGAAAGGCAAAGATAAAAGACAAGCAACCTCATGCTCCCACAAATCCTCAACTTTGGAGGAAACTTAAAGAAATTGAGCAGTTGGCTGACCGAATGAATATCTGACAAATCAAACTTGTCGCCACAGTTGAGCACATGGAGCACTCACAAAACTTATTCTATGCCTACATCAGGGCATGGAATACTGCAATCGTCAGCACACGACGCGACATGAGCAAGCAGCCCTTGCCAGAATTCCCAATCTTTCCCCCTATCATTAGGGAGGCAACACCATCAACCAAGAAAGCCACTTCAGATGGTAAGATCACTCTATCGAGTCTCCGCATATGGTCCACATTTCTGATGATGAGGACCAGGATGTGAATTCAAGGGACGTTGAGGAATGTTTCCGCAATATTGCTAGCCTCTTTGAAGATGAAGTTTCTAATAGTTTAGGGGAAAATATGGTGGAGAAGGAAGCTGTTGTTGCAAAGGGGCACACGACCATGGAATATGTGGGTATCGAGGAGGAGAAGGAAGAAGAAAAAGAAGACAAAGAGAAGAAGAGAAAGAGGAAGTTCCTATTGCGACAAATTTACCTGAAGAATTTATCGTTGCACCTGACAATGTGGGTGCAACTACTGAAGCCCTAACACCATCTATTGCGAGTCAGGTCGAGGCTGTGACATTTAACAATGAGGATTTTAATCCTCTAGCTATAGTTCCTTATGTGGCACCTATTGTTGAAATTCATCCTTCAGATGTCATAGTCGATAAAGCCAGCACACAACCAAACCTGGAGGAACAATCCACCGCACTGGTTGAATCAACAAAAAGGAAACCTAAGTGCAAAGATAAAAAGAAGCGCAAGGAGGAGCGTCCCAAGGAGAAGAAAAAGACCAAGGCAGCCACATCTTCGGCTGCAACACACTGAGTTAGTCTTTACTTTTCACTACTTAGTTTAGTTTCATGCATATCATGTAGTTGTCATCACATTTTTATTGTCACTGTATTTTATTTGTTAATGCATTTGCATTGTAATTGCATTTCCATATATATTTTTATATTATTGTCAGTGCATTGGGGACAATGCAAACTCTAAGTTTGAGGGAAATGTGTATGGAATGGAAATGCAATTGCATCCACATTTTTAAGCTATTATTTATCCTTTAGTTTAATGAAAGTATTTAAAGTTATGAAAAATGTGACTACAAATTTATTTTTTTCATTTGATGCTTAATTCTTGAAGTATTTGAGATGCTAATGCGTGAATTGGAAGAATGTGATTGAATGTTGTGTCCTTCTATTTTTGGATGAATGGTCCAATTTGCATTAGTAATAAATGAGAATGATCATTATTTGAATATTGGAATAACTTGTCATCTGCAGCTTTGTATATAATTATAATTACTAATAAAAGACACTCCAATGTGGATGCATTGTGACATATCAAAGGGGAACACTCTAATGCAAGTGTTAAAAAAGTATCTAGCCAAAGGCTGTCACTACAAGATGTGTGTCGGCGCAATTACGCTCTTCTCGGGGGTTTGTTGCATCCCATCGTTACTACTCAAGAACAAGGGTATAGTAATGCAATGACATCTCTCAGTCGCATAAAAGAAAAGAGAAAGAAAGAAAATCTGATAAAAAGAAAAAATATATATATAATAAATGTTGTATTAGTTAAGAGGATTCAAGATTTAAAGCATGATGCTAGCATTAGTGAAGTTGTTGTTTTAATTATTCATACCTATAAATTGTCGGTGCAATTTTCTATCATATGAATGTAATTTATACATTAGGATCTCAGAGAATTCAAGTTGCTAGAATGATTATTGCTTTGACAAGAATTTTGCTATGACTTGTTTAGCTTTTGTTTACTTGAGGTCAAGTAAAAACTCAAGTTTGAGGGTGTGATAGCATTAGAAAAGACCATTAAATTCTCCCTATTTAGAGTATAATTTGTTCCCTTTGTATTATGTTTAGCATGCATTTTTAGCATTTTATATTTAGTAATTGCATTTTCTAAGTCAGTGATGTTTGGTTTAAATTTCTTCTATTTTATCTCACTTATGCTACTAATGTCATTACATTTAGTGTCAGTTTTGCATCATAAGATGTCAGTGCAGGGATCTATCTTAGAAGATCAAAGCAGGAAAGTGTTCAAAGATGTCGCTACAAGTTTGATCCAGAATTGCGCCCAAATATGTCATCGCATAAGTACTTCCAGATTACATTAGAGATTTTTTTGTGTGAACATATTCAGAAGTACTAGTGCATGAAGATGTCAAAGTTGTCACAGCAAATTAAAGTATAAATTTGCGTCCAAAAATGTCGCGACAACCTGCAATTGCTTTCTGCATACTCCAGATCTGTATAAGTGTACAGCTGGATTAACTTACTTGTACAGCTATAAGGAAGTTAGATTTGAGAAAAGAATGACACCTGTACTGGGCAGTGAAGATAAATACTGAGGACAGAGAGAAGAGAAGGGCATCTTGAAGCTCGTGACAAATTAATTCCATTTTGATTTTTCTTAAGCTTGCTTCCATGGCAGCTTAAAATTCCTGGAGGGTGAACTGATGCGACGAGGAGGCAACATCTACTCCTAACAAGGAGTGTTCTAAGTGCAACGCAAGAGGAGCATTTACGGAATAGATCTAGTAGGCTAGGAATAGAATACTTCAACTTGTTCTTTAATTCCTCTTAAAAGTTGATAAATTCTGATAGACTTAATTGTGTATGGAAATACTTGTTAATTTTAGATATATTTTGATTTCTGCTCAATTATCTTATCTGCTTATCTTTGGATTTAATTGCTTGATCACGGAAGTGTTATTGCAGTTGTTGACACTGGAAAGTGCAGTGACAAGTTAAATTAACAAGCAAGATAATGGAAGTTGCTTGAGGCACGAAGGAATTCTGGCCACTTTGTTCTCAAATGCAAAGCATTGCCAGCACTGGAAGGTGTGATTGATGTAAGTGTTTGGGTCTTTGATAAGCAGAGAAGTTGAAAGGAGTGAGATCTCATTAATTTTAATTACATCGACAACTTATCAATCATTTACCTTGTAGTCACATTTAGTGGTTGCCAACTTATCAAGTCAGGGATCCCACCATTCCTTTATGATTGTTTTACATTTTTAATTTTCTTAAATTGCATTGAAAAAATACCTTCACCCATTCATTACATTTTCTTATTCAATTGCTCTAACATATTACATCACAGTATTACAATATTTGCTCTGACAGTTTTAATTCTTGTATTTGTAGTCTTTGATTTGATTGCGCTGACATTATTCTTGACAGTTCTTCTTATTCTGACCTCTTTTGCATCGACAAATTTAAGCATAGACAGCCACCTCTGTGGGATCGATATCTAATAGCTTTACACCTATCAACTATACTTGCATCGACAAGTGTTCGCTTGCACAATTGCTATGACGTTCATAGCGCGATCAATTAGTTCAATCTACTAGGTACAAAACCAGCAGATCAAACTCCCCCATATTTAAGTCATTGGTTGTCCTCAAGCAAACAAAACAAGAAAAGGAAATAAAGCAAGAAAAGAAAACAAAAGAGCTTGAATCAATATCATACAAATATTAGGTTCATAACATCTACTCAAGGCATTATATATTTCTCAATAATCCAAAATGATGAGTAAGTAACCTATCCATTCTTGTTTAGAAAAATATAAATTCAGTAAGTTACAAGAAATAAAAACATCAAATTCTTATTAATATAACTCCATCAATGCCTAATACAAGTACTTTAATTATCCTAGTACAATATATATATACATAATGAGGTCATGCAGTTCCACATTCATTGATGCATAGAGTTGTTTAAGTCATATAGGGCTTTTCGGATAGGTATGAAATTCCACATATTGTTGGAAGAGTGTATCACCAAAGACACTCTTTGATGGCTTCAATGTCTGCTCAATAGATGTCATGGGCACTCCTGCCCTTTTACACAAAGCCATCATTAAATGAGGAAAGAAAATTCTCACTTTTTGGTTTCCTACACATCAGCTCATGTTTTGATGGATTCACTTCCCTATACAAACCTGTTTTTTCTTCAAAATTACAAAAAATAGTACTACTCAAAAAGCATAAATGTTAAAAGTAGGTATCATACGGGTACACACAAATTAAATCCACATATTAGCTTCTAGGAACATACTAGTGCCTGGCCTAAATTTCCATTCCCCCTTCCCTTAGTCAAGTAGGTAATTGCCTCATTCATGTCTATATTCTTAAAAGATTCTAGATCAGTTTGGTCTAGGAAATCTTGTTCATAATATGGAGCATCAAAGAATTTGCATATGAGTTTAGGGGTTACCTTAACACTAATTCCTCCAATCACTAAAGTCTTCCATGTAGTTTCATCATTAGTCCTAAAGATATAGTCTTTTAGGGTAGCATAAAATTCCTAGACTGCTGGGATAACTGCAGGTTCTGTGGGGATTGTACAAAATCATTCCCACATATAGTACCTAACTAGAGGCCAGATTTCTTTACATAAAACCATCAAAGGATCAAAACTCATCTCTTAAATAAATGTTTTGCCTTAAAGTTCATTAAAATATTTTTCTACATTTGCATTCACAAAACTTCAACGGTTTGTACCCATTATTGGTTTGGATTCAATGGTTCATCTAACCTTTCTAGAAGGCATTTTAAATACAAGTAATGAAAGAGTACTAAGTTAGGAACTTTAAACCTAGTTTGATTTGGCTCCCCTTTTGCTTGGTACTCGTCCTTGCTCGTGAGATTTATAAAACTTGAAAAGTGAAAAAAAGAAATAGGAAATGAAAGGATTTTTAAGGTTTTAAAGGTTTTTGGAGAGTTAGAGTGCAATGTGAGAGTTAGAATAGTGTTTTAATATTTATAAGGGGTGGAAACTAGGGTTTGAAATTGTTAAAATTCAGAAAAAAAGTATTTTAGCAGTCGGGTTGTGCAGTTGAGTCAGGTCTGGTCGATCCTACAAAAATTACAGTCGATGTTACGACATAGGGTAGTTATGTCGCGACAAACACAACAGTCCTTCATTGTCGCGACACATTTGAAGCTTCATCGTGACATCATCCTAAGTTCCGAATAGTCACCCAATTTGTACTCTTTGTCGTAACATGAGGGTTTCTTAGTCGCGACATCGGCGTCAATCTCGTATTTTCCTAATTTAATCACCTATGTTTTGACACAAAGGGTGGTGTTTCGCAACAAACCCCTTTTTCTTGTTAATTACTGAAATAAAAACTTGTTAGAAATATATAAAATAATCTACAAAAGTTAGTTTCACCTGTCCACTTTTATGTCTTACTACCGGACTCATCCGGTATGCTTACCCTTGTCGATCATGTCCAAGTTTTTTCTGCATTTGTCCATCTCCCATTATTTTTCTATATTTTCTTAAGTCGATCATTTTCTTTGAACCTATTAATTCGTTCCTTGTTCATAAAAAGGATTTTTTTGGGTGCTTCACTTCAATCCATGTCAAGCAAGTGATAGCGCTCGATGTGTTTCTCTGTTCCATCTGTTTTATCCCCACATTTAAAGATTTCTACATCACCATTGATTCTCATCGTTAACTTGTTGGTGTTCAAATCGATGATAGATCTAGGCATGGTTAAAAAGGGTCTTCCTAACAAAATAGGTATATACTTGTCGTCTTCAAAATTGAGCACCACGAAATCTGCAAGGATGATGAAACTTCTCACCTGGACTAGCACGTCCTCTAAAATTCCTTTTGGTAACACAGATGACAGATCTGCTAGTTATAAGGTCACTTGGGTATTTTTTACATCTTCATTCCCAAGTTTCTTAAAAACCGATAGAGGCATCAAATTTATGCTTGCACCAAGGTCACATAAGGCTCTGTTAAACTGAAGGCTCCCAATTTTGATTGGAATTATAAAACTTTCTGGATCCTTCAACTTTTGAGGAATGTTTTTAGAGATAATCACACTGCAAGATATGTTCACTTCCACTTGGACACCTACCTTGATTTTTCTACGCCTTGACATAATCTCCTTTAAGAACTTTGCGTATTTTGGTATCTTTCCTATAAGTTCAATCAATGGTAAGTTAGCATTTAAAAATTTAAACAGCTTTAGAAAACTTACAAAGTTGTCGTCATCTTGATTCTTCTTTTCTTTTAGTCTATTTAGATAGAATAGTGGTACCTTTATCTTCCTTAGGCATATCAACTTTCTTTTTTGTTGTCTCTTTCATTGATACCTCTTTAGGTAGTATAACTTCAGTGTCATCTTCAGAGGAGATTTCGATAGTCTCATGTGATTTTCTGTGTTCCTCCTCCTCTTTAGACTTCTTTGAGCTACTCAGTACTTTACTCGAGCTTAGCTCGATCACCTTTACATGTTCTTTCCCCTCCCTTTGAGGACTGATTTTAGTATTGTTAGGGATACCGGTACCAATTTGCCTAGTGAGATCTCTTACCATACTCACCAATTAGTCCATCCATTCCTCTAGCTTTGTTAAGGATCTACTTGAACTAGTGCACTCAGACTGCACTTGCTTCACATTCGCTCCCATTGATTGCATTTCTCCCCCTATCCTGTCTAATCTTTGACCACATACAGTATGGTCACTCTGAACTGCTTTTTCTGGCTGCCTCTGCTAGAATGAAGGTTGGTAACTAGGGTTTCTCGATTGGTTGTTGTTACCACTTCCTCCTTTACTTCCTCTCCATCTAAAATTAGGCTGATCCTTCCATCCTAAATTGTAAGTGTTTGAATAGAGATTCCCACCTCTATTCCAAACATAGTTAACATCCTTAGTGTTGGTGAGATAATGGTAGAGAGGCTTATCTTCCCCTTGTGATGATGGTACCCCTGCGGCAGATTTAATTCGAATTAATCTCTCCAACAACTGTTGGTATTTGTCATCTTCCTAGATCATTTTAACCGAAGCAAGTTTCTACCCATATGTGAACCTCTCAGTAGGCCACTGGCAAGAGTTCATTGTCATATTTTTAATCAACCCATAAGCATTGTTATAGGTTCTGTTCATTAGGGCTCCTCATGCCGCACCATTTAACCTGATCTGGCAAACGCATCCAACTCGTTATAAAATGTCTGTAGTTGCATCCACTCCAGCATACCATGATGTGGGCATTTTTGCAACAACGTTTTGAACTATTCCCATGTTTCATGGAACCCTTCACCCTCAAATTGTCTAAATGTCAAAAGTTCTCTCCAGAGTTGGATTGTTTTACTGATGGGAAAGAACTTTTGTAGGAATTTTCCTTCGAGTTCATCCCATGTGGTAATGGATCCTAGTGCATGCGCATCTATTCAAGAAAAGGCATTATCTGTTAAGGATAATGGAAATAATCTGAGACAAATGCATCATCAGTAATACCATTGTAACAGAAAGTATCGCATAATTATAAAAACCGCTTTAAATGTAAACTGGATCTTCATCCATGATCCCTCTAAATTGTAAATTATTTTGTATAATCGGGATCATAGTTAGTGTAATCACAAAAGCATTTGTGACTATAGTGGGTCTAGCAATACTCCCTCGTCTCAGGTCTATGTTAGGCATAAAATATTCCCTTAGAGTTCTTTGAGCTTCCACCATCGATTCGTTTGCAGCGAGTTGTGAAGGTATCCTAACGTCTTCGATGTTGTTCACAGGATTTACGATTGGATCTTCTGGCTCTTCTCGCTCCTCTAGTGGCGGTGGGTTTTGCATTGACTGTCGATTTCTACGGCTTTGTCTAATCAATGCTTTAGGTCAGAGATTGGATCTGCCAAGTTTTCTTGGCTCCGAATCATAAATTGAAATTAAATAAAGAAAAGAAATAATAAAAATAATAAAAGAAAAATAATTTAATTTATATCCTAAAGGTCTCGTAATTATTCAAATAACAATGAATAAATAAAAATAAATGAAAGCGTTGCCTCCACGGTAACAACGCCAACAACTTGATCACCTCTGAACGTACTCCTGTTCAGTGTGTGTTTTCAGCTTCCGCAAGTATACAGGTCACATTTTAATATAGTTTGTACAATGAAATACTTGGTAGTATTCTAAGGATCATGCCCAAAGGACGCTTTAAGCAATAGTGGTTTATATCCCTACAAAGAAAAGAAGTAATTAGTACTATCCTTAGGGATTATAGTACGATAGTAAAATAAAAGAGTTTATTTTGAAAAACATAAAAATAGATAAATCAAAGTAAAGGAAAGAGATAGTGATTTCGATAAACGACTTTGGGGAGATTAGGTCACTTCAGTATGGACTCTTCAACTATCAGTTTTGGGGATTTTACTTCAATCAACTAGTTGTTATCCTAACAGGATCTTTCGATCTTCCACCAACATAACGAGTCAATAGAGACTACTTATCGCTAGATGTCATAGTCTAAACCAGTTAGGGGAAAATGTCTTCACAGATAGGCAATACCTATTTTGGGTTCATTCCCACCTAAATGACTTTTTAGGATTGTCAGGCCTAGTGTTTGTTTCATGTTCTTCCTTTCCCAAACAGCTGATCTGATAGAAAATCCTTATTTATACAACAATTAAATTACAATACTTTTACTCTCTAATCCGCCACAACGGAATTAGCTCCTCATGGGTTCTTTAAATATCATAAAAACAATAATATAATTGATCATACGATTGAATAAATGAAATGAAAAAAAACTTGAATTACATAGCAATCTGTTAGGAAATAATTCCACGATCGTTTATGCGAAGTTACAATCTTGTTTTAGAGCGGAAAGAAAATAACAAACTAAAAATGAAACTAAGTACAAGGTGTGTAAAAGCTTAGTGCTAGAGGCCCTATTTATAGCCTTGGACGATCGTTTTCCTCAACTCTAGTTCAACTACCATTTGTCGTATTTAAGTGGCATTGTAAAGACTAAAACGCCCTTTAGTCGATGTAGAATCCACATCCAAGGGTCGATGTCGCGACTCATTAGGTCCTATGTCATGACAACAAGGTCAATCTACTCCCTTGGTGCAATCATACAAGCATTGTCGCAACATAGGTGATCTATGTCGCGACAAAGAAGTCAATTCCACATTTCTTCAAGTCTAGTCCCTTTGTTGCGACGTAGAGCAATCTATGTCGTGACATAACGATCAATTTCACACTTATTCAACTTCTAAGGGTCTCTTACACACTCATGAAGTATGTTAGCTAACCTTTAGGCCTCAATCGGCCTTAAAGACGATAAAACAAACCTTTTTGCACTTTTTACACATTTTATTCAAAAGTAGAAAACTAACTTAAATCTTACAGAAATAAAAGGAAACTGCTTAATTTCAAGCTCCTAAAGTGTGAAAAATAGTTCAATCTTCTAGGTACAAAACTAGCAGATCAATGATTGTGTAATAGAGTATCATTCAAGTAAAGTGAATGTTGTCGCTGATGCTTTAAGTATGAATCAATTATAGAGTTGAAAGTTATGTTTGCGCTTGAGTTTGGCTAGTGATTCGGTCTGTAACGTCACAACAATTGTGTAAGCGGACACATGTTGAAGCAAGAATAGTTGATAAAACAATTCTATCAGATATAGATCCCACAGGGAATAAGTTCTTGATGTCTATATGTCGAAGCAATTAAAACTAAGATTAAAGATAATGTGAGTATAGATGTCAGTGCAATTAAGTCAATATGCACACTAAAATAGTTAAAATTGTCAATGTAATAAAAGTTAATTGTCAAAGCAACTGAAAGTAAATCAAAGTGTTGTTGAAGTGTTGAGAATATAAATGCAGAAAAGTAAAAGTGTGATCAAGTTCGAAAATCTGGAGTGGATCACTGATTTTACTAAGTCACGATGCAAGATGTGTCGATAAGGGTTTGAATAGATGAAATGTTGCAGCAATCCAGTTCCAATGAAATCTTACCAATAACAATTCTCTGTTTAGTCAAGACTCAAGCACCCTCAATTACCCCACCTCTCGGTGTGAACAACATTGTGCACTCAAGAACAAGTGATCAGAATCTCTTCTAATCCCAAGCAACTCTCGCTGTCTTGCTTGTTAACCTAACTTGTCACCGCATCTCTTAATGTCGGTAGACTGCAAAGGCACTCTTGTGTTTGATGCAATTAGATCCAAGAATAAAAAGATGAAAAGAATTAAATAAGAATCAAAGTAATTCTAACAATGAAAGATACTCTTGTATTCATTCAAATGTGAATAATAGTTCATCATCATAAGAAGAGAGGAGTTAATAAATACATCGGAGCATACCATCTCTAGGCTACTCGGATTATCCCCTAACTGCTCCACTTGCACAGCATCAAGCACTCCTCGTCAGAAGTTGTTGCTCGTCGGCTCCGTCAGCTCACCGTTCTCCAGCTTAAAATCTCCAAAAACACAGAGTAATTGCAAATTTAATTCCTTAAACTCTTCATGATTTCTTCAATTTGTTCCCTTCTATTTATAGGCTTTAGAATTGTAGATTTCCTCCCTTTCATTCTCAGATCTTGATTCAATTTGCAACTTTCAAAGTTTGTTACAGTCCAGTTGTGCACTCACACAGTTTTGGAGTATTTTTCATAGATCTACAGGTTGTCGCTACATTGCTGGGCGCGATTTGAAATCCTCAATTGCGACGACAACGTGTGAATTTCCTGCGCTAGTGCTTCTAGTTGTATTTGCAGCTTGACTTCACTCATCCAATAGTAGGTTTCTATGCGACAACATCGCTGGTTGTACTTTCAAGCTGATCTTGTGGCTGCATTCTTCATCAAGTTGAGTTCTTGAGCTGAAAATTCTAAGACGCAATATATAGGCTGCTTGCAGCGACATTAGTACATAAAAAAGATAAAAATAACAATAATTTAAACCAATCAATAATGAGTTAGAAAACATAAAAAGCTAAGTATGAAATGCCTAATATGCATACTAAATATGGCACAAAATAGACAATTAATTCATAAATTTAGGGAGAAAATAGGTGTCATTTGTGATGCTATTAGCTAGTGATGGTGGTTTGTTTGCTGAACTTCAAGTGAGGCAGACTTTGTCTTAACAAATTAAGGAGAAGCAGTCGTAAGATGGAGATTTGTTAAAGAGGATTTGTCAAGTTGAGTGATTGCGCTGTATACGTCAAAGTAAATATGTGCAAGCTTACACTGTCGATGCAAGTATAGTAGACAGATGTGAAACTTTCAGATATCGATCCCACGAGGATGGTTGTTGATCGGCCTGTAAACGTCACAGCAAATGTACAAGCGGACACTATTGGTGCAAGTATAGTAGATAGAGATGAATATATCGGATATCGATTCCACGAGGATGGTGTTCTTGTTACTTAAGTTTGTCGAAGCAATTAGAGTTTAAATGAAAATAATTGTTAGGAGTAATGTCAACGTAATTTTAGTTAAAAACTACACAATTCAAAGAGTTAATTCTGTCAACGCAAATATAACGTAAAATGTCAAAGCAAATTAATAGAAAATGAATTGTTGTGAAAGATGTTGTAATTGTAAATTCAGAACATTAAAAGAAATAGATCAAGTGTAAAGAAAAAGGGAGATCTTTGACTTTACAAGTTGGCAATGCTAAATGTGACCACAAGGTAACTGATAGATGAATTGTTATCGTAATTAAGTTCTAATGAGATCTTACTGCTCTCAACTTCTCTATTTAACAAAGACCCAACTACTCACAATTACCACACCTTCCAGTGCTGGTAATGCTTTGCACTCAAGAATAAGTGGCCAGAATTCCTTCTTGCCTCAACCAACTTCTGTTGTCTTACTTGTTAATCTAACTTGTCACCGCACCTTCCAGTGACTGTGACTGTAATCGCACTTCTGTGGTCAAAACAGTTAAATCCAAATGTAAACAGATAGAAGAATTGAGTAGAAATCAAAATAGATCTAACATTAAAAGATACTTTCATATACAATTAAAAGCTAAAAGAATTCATCAACATTCAAGAGGGATTAAGAGATAAATTAAAGCATGTTATTCCTAGTCTACTAGAATCTTCCCATAATTGCTCCTCTTGCATTGCACATAAACACTCCTCGTCAGGAGTAGTCGCCTTATTGTTGCGTCAGTTTACCCGCTTGGGAATCAAGCTTCCATGGCAGCTGACTTTAAGAAAAGATGAGAAAATTTGTGGAATTGAATTCTTCACAGCTTGATGATGATCTCCTCTTACTTCTCTCTATTTATGATCATTCCACAGCACAAATCTATCCCTCTTCTCAGATCTAACTTCCCTTTTTACAACTATAGAAATTTGTTATTGCCAGCTATGCAGTCACGCAGATCTGGTTTGTGCATTAGGAGGTTGCAGATTGTCGCGACATCTCTAGATGTAAATTATGATTTAAATTTGCTGCGACAACTTAGTATTCTCCTGCGCTGGTGCTTCTAAATGTGTTAGCAATGTAAAATCCCTGATAAAATGTAGAAGCATTTGGTGACATCTTTGGCCACAATTCTAGGTCAACTTATGGCTACAACTCTAAATGCTTTGCCATTCTGATCTTCTAAGTTTGATTTCTGCGCTGACAACTTTGGATTGCAAAACTGATACTCAATACAGTGACATTAGCAGCAAAAAAGGAATAAAATGAAAGAAAGTAAGACCATACAACACTGATTTAGAAAATGCAAATACTAAGTATGAAATGCTAAAAATGTAGGCTAAATATGATACAAAAGGAACAAATTATACACTAATTCAAGGAAAAATTAAGTGTCATTTCTAATGCTATCACACCCCCAAACTTGAGTTTTTACTTGTCCCCAAGTAAATAAAAGCTAGCAAAGCTATATCCAATTTTTTTCTCACCACAATCAATATTCTAGTAACTTATATTCTCTAGAATCCTAATGTATAAATTGCATTCATATGCTGGAATATTGCGCCGACAATTTATAGGCATGAATAATCAGAATTGCAACTTCACTAATGCTAGCATCATGCCTTAAATCTCAAATCTTCTTAACCAATACAGCATTTATTGTATAATAATATACATGTATATATATTTTCTTTTTATCAACTTTTCTTTCTTTATCTTTTTTTTATGTGACTAAGAAATGTCATTGCATTACTATACTCTTGTTCCTGAGTAGTAACGATGGGGTGCAACAAACCCCCCAGGGAGCATGTAATTGTGCCGACACACACTCTTGCAGCGACAGCCTTTGGCTAGATAGTTTTTCTAACACTTGCAGTGGAGTGTCCCCCTTGTTAAGTCACAATGCACCCACATTGGAGTGTCTTTTATTAGTAGATATAATTATATGCAAAGCTGCAAAATGGCAAGTTAATTCAAGATTCAAAGAATGATACTATTCAATTATTATTACTGAAATTTTCAACCATTCATCCAAAAATAAAAGGATTCAACATTCAATCACATTCATCTAATTCACGCATTAGCATTCCAAATAATTCAAGATTTAAGCATCAAATGAAAAAATTGTGGTCACATTTTTCTTAACTATGCATACTTTCATTCACTAAAAAGACAAATATCTTAAACTTATGGGTGTAATTGTATTTTCATTCTAGATTTCCCCCAAACTTAATGTCTGCATTATCCCCAATGCACTGACAATATTATACAAATATTAACGGAAATGTAACTATAATGCAAATGTGAGACCATTAAAATGCAGTGACAATTAAAATGTATTAACAATTAGATGAAATGCATGCAACTAAACTAACTACTAAAAAGTAAACTAACTCAGTGTGTTGCAGCCAAAGATGTGGCTGCTTTGGACTTCTTTTTCTTCTTAGGGTGCTCCTCTTTGCTTTTCTTCTTGGCCTTTCGTTTGCGCCTCTTCTCTTGTGGTTTAACCAATGGAGTTGATTGCTCCTCCATTGCTGGTTAAGTGTTGACTTCATCGACAATCACGTCCGATAGATGGATCTCAGCAAGTGGTGCCAAATATGGCACTATAGCCAAAGGATTGGAATCCTCATTGTTAGATGTGACTGCCTCAACCCAGCTCGCCCTAGATGTTGCCAATTTTTCAACTGATGCACCCACATTGGCGAGTGTGTCGACAAATTTCTCCGATAAATTTATCAGGGCAACATATTCTTCTTCTTCCTTCTCTTCTTTTTCTTCTTCTTTTCTTTCTTCTTATTCTGCTTCAATACCCATAGAAGTAACTGGTGTGTGCTCTTTCGCAGCAGTAGTCTCTCTCTCTGCTATAGTGGCCCCCAAACTATTCGATAGTTCATCTTTAAAGAGGCTAGCTATGTTTCGAAAACAATCTTCCATTTCCTTGGATTGCACCTCTTGATCCTCATCATTAGAGATGTGGATTCTATTTAGGGATTGGACGGACTCGGTTCTTCCTTCTGAACCATGCTACTCTAATGATGAAGTGGCTTCATCGATAATAGGAGGGAACACAGGGAATTCTGGCATCAGATTTCTGCTCAAACCTCTTAATGTGCTGACAATAGCAGTGTTCCAAGCCCTAATATAGGCATAGAATAAGTTATGTCTGAATTGCATCTTGTCGATTACGTCGACAAGTTTGATTTGTCTGTTGCTCATCTGATCAACAAACTTTTCAATCTCATCAAGCTTCCTCCAAATCTGAGGATTTATAGGCGCATGGGTTTTGGTGTCCTTCTTTTTCCCTTTCCCTATGTCCTTTTTTTGTGGCACCTCTTTCACCATAGGGGTTTACTGCCCCCTTGTCATCCTTTCCATCAAAATATCATTAATCGGCCCTTTGTTTTCCAATGTCTCCTCCCCTTCGCGAGGCTTAATACCCCTCTATTTACACAGCATCATGGTCAGACAAGGGAAAGGCAGGATACTTGTCTGTTTAGTGGCGGCTTCAGTAATTTCTTAATGAAGGATTACATCAACATCAATTTGTCATCCTTTGAGTATAGAATGCAGCAAGCACATTCTGTCTATCGTTGCAATCGTACTGTGGGTGGATGGCAGGAGATGGCAGTTGATGAAATGAAACCACACCTTGCTTTGGGTTGTAAGATAGAGATAGTGCATCGTGTAGTTGTTTGAATTGTTGCCCGTCCAAACTGCACCATCAACGCATAAGTCATTTAGCAAAAGACCAGTCCCGCCCTCTGTCGAGTTCTCCAAGAACTCGACATGCTCATCCTCTCCTTCAGTAATATGGAAGAGAGCATTGATGTGATCAGCGCTCCATGGCACCAACCCTTCACGAACGAATACAAACTCCTGTTCATGATCCACCAGGTTAGCATAAAACTCCCTTACCATGGAGGGAGAGTATCCTACCGGATGGTCACAAAACAGCTCTCAGCCCTATCGTGAAATGGTCTTGGCGACTTTCTTCCTCAGTGTCAGTTACAGGGACAACTGAAATCCTCGTTCAGGATGACAATTCCTTTTCATCATCACCTCATGGTAATGGGTCCTTCGCCGCTTTTGATAAGAATAGGACAGGTTCCTTTGGTGGTGGTTGGTTGGCGTTTCTAACTATAGCAGTCGATGATTTAGCAACAGATTTGGATGGGGTTTTCGTATCGCGAGTTCTCGCCATAACTTTTGAAATAAAGAAAGTGAGAATAACTTGTAAAAAGATTGAAGGTTGAAGAAAAAGACGAATATAGCAACAATGGTGGTTGTGAGTGTGAAGCTTCAGTCAACACAAAAAGGGTGCTTTATAGCAGATGGAGGTGAAGAGATGTGATGATTGCTACTGCCGTTGGGAGTACCTTGTGCCTGCAACTAATAAATGGCATGACACAGATCTTACTTTTTTGGATTGATCTAACAACTAAGGAAAAAGGTGAATCAACCGACGTGATTATTTCCCGAAACGCTTCATTGAGTCATCAATGAAATGCATAGATAAGTTGTGCTTTTGTGTGTGTCGATAAAAAGGAGATCTTTTATTCCTACAAAAACTAAAGAAACAATTTAAATTAAAATAAAAGACAAAAATTAACAGAAAAATTGCAATGACATTTAAAAAATGTGACCAGCTTAATGGTCTCGTTTTGTTCGTTGATGCTTGGGCTTCGGTAATGCTTCAATTATTGGCAATTTAGTTAAATTGGTACCCGTCGTTCAAATCCTTGATTGTCACTGACCATGTGGAAATGCTTCGACAACTTAGTTTTTTTCATTGTAAATGGCAGCATTTTCATAAGCATTGCATCAAATTTCTTCCAATTCTAAAATGTCCAACAATCTTTTCTTCCCCGCAGCATCATAGTCCATGTTCACTTGCTTGATTGCCCACATGGCCTTATGTTCAAGTTCGATTGGCAAGTGATAGGATTTACCAAAAACTAGCTGATAAGGCTACATTCCTAATGGTGTTTTGTATGCGATGCGAAGAGCCCACAACGTATCATTCAACCGTGAAGACCAATCTCGTTGAGATGGGTTAACCACCTTCTCAAGAACACCTTTGATTTATCGATTGGATACTTCCGTTAGTCCATTTATTTGCAGATGATATGTGGTTGCCATGCGATGTTTCACACCATAATGTTTTAAAGCTATCGCCACTTGATTGCAATGGAAGTGAGTGCCTTGGTCACTTATTAATGCTCGAGGTGTTCTAAATCATGTAAGGATATATGTGTGAAAGAACTTTAACACCGTCCCAGCATCGTCCTTTGGAACAGTGATTGCTTCGATCCAAAAGAATTTGAAAATGGTCCCATAAAATTTATACCCCAAACATCAAAGAGCTCAACTCCATGATATGCTGTTGAATCATCTCGTTGCGTCGAGATATAGAACCGGTGCGCTAACATTTTTCGCACTATTGAGCAAAATTGTAAGTGTCTCGAAATAATGTCGACCAATAAAACCCTGATTCTAGGACCTTTGCAGTAGTCCTAACACCACCAAAATAGCCTCCATAAGGGGCATCATGGTAATGCTTCAGGATAGATATCATTTCTTCCTCAGGAACGCAGTGACGAATGATGTTGTCAGTGCATACCTTGAATAGGTATGGCTCATTCCAATGATACTTTGCAACATCCCGAAGAAATCTGACCTTCCTATGGCTTGTTGCACTCAATGGAAGCTTTCCACAGACTAGATAATTGACGACATCTGCATACCATGAAGATGCGTCGATAAAGAATAATTTCTCATCTGGAAATGCATTGATGATTTGTGACTTATTTCCATCCTTGCTTCCAGATTCTAGATGAGATAGGTGGTCTGCTACTTGGTTTTCCAATCCTTTCCTGTCCTTAATCTTAACATCAAATTCTTGTAATAAAAGGATCCATCTAATCAGCCTAGGTTTTGCATCTTTCTTAGCAAGGTATCTCAAAGCAGAATGATCAGTATACATGTAATTTTTTGCACCGACAAGATATAAACGGAACTTGCCAAATGCAAAAACTACTGCCAGTAACTCCTTCTCAATGGTTGTGTAATTCACTTGTGCTTCTGTTAGAGTCTTACTAGCATAATAGATTGAATGAAATACCTTATCTTTCTGTTGCTCAAGCACAGCACCCACAGCAAAGTCACTCGCATCACACATCACTTCGAATGGTTGTGACCAATCCGGTACGACAACAATGGGTGCCTGTACTAGCTGCTGCTTAATTTTCAAGAACACTTTCATACAAGCTTCATCGAACAAATTCTTTTTATTTTGCTCCAATAAAGAGCAGAGTGGGTTTGCTATTTTGGAGAAGTCTCGGATAAATCATCTATAAAATTTGGCATGATTGAGAAAACTCCTTATTCCCTTCACAATATTGGGTAGAGGTAGCTTTTCAATGATTTCAACCTTCGCTTTATCCACTTCAATGCACTGACAAGATATACAATGGCCAAGAACAATGCCCTCAATTGCCATAAAATGGCATTTGTCCCAGTTTAATACCAAGCTGGTGTCCTCACATCGTTTCAACACTTTTGCTAAATTGTCAACACATTTATCAAAATTATGGCCATAAACAGAGAAATCATCCATAAATACCTCTAATGAATCCTCGATCATATCAAAGAAGATGGCCATCATGAACCTCTAGAATGTAGTTGGGGCATTGCACAAACCAAATGGCATTCGTCGGAAAGCAAAGGTTCCAAATGGGCAAGTAAAAGTTGTCTTCGCTTGATCTTCCAACGCGATTGCAATCTGGTTGTACCCAGAGTATCCATCAAGAAAATAGTAATAGGCCTTACCAGCTAGCCTATCCAACATTTGATGATATGAACAAAAGTGGGAAGTGATCCTTCTTTGTGGCCGCATTTAGACAACGGTAATTCATACACACTCGCCAACCTGTAGTAATGCAAGTAGGGATTAGCTCATTTTTATCATTGCTTACCACCGTGATATCGCTCTTCTTAGGCACACATTGAATCGGGCTCACCCATATACTGTCCGAAATTGGGTAGACTATGCCTGCATCCAGCCATTTAATGATCTCTTTCTTCACTACTTCCTTCATTTTCTCATTTAATCTTCGTTGTTGCTCAATTGACTATTTTCCTTCATCTTCTAGCCTAATTTTATGCATGCAAAAAGAGGGACTAATTCCTCTGATGTCCGCTATGCTCCAGGCAATGGCTCTTTTGTGCTGCTTCAATATTTCAGTTAATTTTTCTTCTTGGCTCGCATTCAGACTTGCACTGACAATTACTTGTAATGCATCATTGTCACCCAAAAAAACATATTTCAAATGTGTTGGCAATGGCTTTAATTTTAGAGTCGAAGCTTCTTCAACCGATGTTTTAAACACCCAGATCGTCCTATTAGTCAGATCCAAAGATTTCAATTGTTAGCCATGTCTAAACTCACAGAATTTAGCCTCAACTTTGTGGTCACATTCAAGTAAGGCATTATCTACCGATATCACCACATATTCCTCTGGTACTGCTAAACTTCGTTCATTAAATTCCTCTGTAATTAACTCGTCCAAAACATCAATGTGATGACATTGTTCCTTAATTCGTGATGGAGATACTTTGAAAACACTGAAGGTTAGATGTTCATCGTTGTGACGTATGATCAACTCGCCCTTGAAAACATCTATGAGTGTGCGTCCCGTTGTGAGAAATTAGTGCCCCAGAATAATGGGCACCTCTTTATCGACTTCACAATCAAGTTGATGAAGTCGATTAGGAACACAAACTTATCGACATGGACGAGAACATCTTTAATTTGTCCTTCAAGTTGTGCCAAAAATCTGTTCGCAAGTTGTAATGTCACCGTAGTCGGCTTCATATAACTAATTCCTAATTTCCTGAAAGTTGACGATGGCATAAGGTTAATACTAGCTCCCAAATCACATAAGGCTTTACCTAAGTAATGGTTTCCAATAGAGCATGGAATTGTGAAACTGCCAGGATCTTTCATTTTTTGTGGTAATTTATTTGTCAGTACAGTGCTACACCCTTCTGTGAGCTCAATCATCTCAATATCGAATAGCTTCTTCTTCTTTGATAGTAGCTCCTTCATGAATTTCTCATTGCTGGGAATCTGCACAAGAGCATCAACTAGAGGGATATTAATATGTAAATATTTCAAGGTATATACAAACTTTTGATAATCTCTGTCATGATCTTTCTCCTTGAATCGTTGTGGAAATGGCAAAGGTATGTTCACAGTGGATTGTTGTGATATAACTAGTTGTGTTGACATGGGAAGTTGCATCAACAACTTCGTAGGATGAATGATCGGCATTGGTGTGACTATTGGTGGCTCATCCTCATTTGCTTTTGCTGTATCTTCTTCAGAAGCAACTTCTCCTTGTTGCTTTGGTTCATTTGCATCGACAGGTGCTTGGTTGGAGTTGCTACTTTGTTCAGCAGTTTGCTTTCCACTCCGCAATGTGATAGCCTTGCAATGCTCCTTTCCTTTCTGATTTGGGTTTTCAGTATCACTCGGTAAAGTACCTGGTGGTCGTGTGCTCATGTTAGAAGCCAACTGTCCTAATTGTGCTTCCAACACTCGGATAGAAGATGATTTTCCTTGTACAATTGCTTCTGTTCTGGTAATATGCTCATGCATAAAAGCTTCAAGAGTAGCTAATGGTTCTGATCTTGGTTGAGAATACTATTGTTGTTGTTGCTGATGCTGTCCTTGCATATTTGGTAGCACAGTCTGTTGTGGTTGCATTCGAGCTTGTGGTTGCATCTGATTATAAGACTACATCTAGTTCTATGATCACATTTGATCAGGTTGCCATGCACTTGAGGATTGTGATTATAATTCTACTGCTGTTGACCGTAACTCCCTTGTCTAAAATTACATTGATTTGAGGAATTTTCATATCTGTATGTGGATGCATTCTGACTCTCCCAAGGTTGTTGAGTCCTATTTGAACTATTATATAAGTTACCATGTGATATTCCTCGGATGTTATTGACATAAAATACATTCTCAGCATGCTGTGGACAGTCCTTATATCTATGGTTGTCGCCGTAAATTTCACAAGAAAATGTCGGGACATCCATTTGCTGGGCTACTTGAGTAGGGGCAACATTACTCGTCCCTTTCATGTTCTTAATCATGTTTGACAAAGAGGATACTTGTGCACTTAGGGCTGAAATGGCATCTAACTCAATAACTCTAGGATTTGTTTTCACCTTAGTAGAATGAGAAATCGGGTACTGATAATCATTTTGCATAATTCTTTCCAAGATTCGCACAGCTTCATTGTAAGTGCAATCCAACAAAGGACCATTAGCAGATGCATCGATAAGATTTCTTGTCTACTCATTTAATCCATTATAGAAGATCTCGATTTGTGTCTCCTGTTGGATTCCGTGCATGGGACAATGTCTAAACAAAGTTTTATAACGTTCTCACGTAGTGTGCAGGTTCTCATCATCCAGTTGATGGTATGTTGTAATATCATTCCTCAGTCTAGCATTCATTGTGGTTGGGTTGAATCAAAAAGTAAACTGAGTTGCTAGAGCATTCCATGAAATAATAGATCCAACCGGTAAACCTAAAAACCATGTACGTGCCCTTCATTGTAAATAGTAAAGGAATAGCTGCATCTTCAAGGCGTCATCAGGAACACCGTGTTAACTGAAGGAAGCACATATAAGCAGAAATGATTTGAGATGCTCCCTCACATCTTCGTGAGGCAAACCAGCATATTGCCCATTTGAGTTTAGCATTTAAAACATCACCGGTTTTAATTCAAAATTCTCAACTTGTATTGCTGGTCTAACAACTCCTGGTTATAGATCATCGAGCATAGGAACAATTAAATCTCTAGTTATTCTGTTTGGAATTTACTCTATTTGTGGCAGCATATTGTTGACTCCTTGTGGCTGCACTGGAGGAACAAGATTTTGTGGTAGCAAAGGTGGTAGATCGTTGTTATTTCCAGTCATTTTTCTTTGCTCTTGTCTCTTCCTCCAAATTGTCCTTTCAATTTTTGGATCAAAACTAATAATATTGTTAGGATTTCTCCTTGTGGACATAAACACCTAAAAAGAATTTAAAAGAAAATCAACAAAAGATTATTTATCAATAAAAGTTAGGAGAAGAATAGTAAATGTAACTACAAAAATAAACATCAAACAAATGCCATCCCCGGCAACGGCGCCAAAACTTGATCGACTTATAAATGTCACAGCAAATATGCAAGCAGACACTGTCGATGCAAGTATAGTAGACAGAGATGAATCTATTGGATATCGATCCCACGAGGATGGTGTTCATGTTGCTTAAGTTTGTCGAAGCAATTAGAGTTTAAATGAAAAAAATTGTTAGGAGTAATGTCAACGTAATTTTAGTTAAAAAATACACAATTCAAAACTACACAATTCAAAGAATTAATTCTGTCAATGCAAATATAACATAAAATGTCAGAGCAAATTAATAGAAAATGAATTATTGTGGAAGATGTTGTACTTGTAAATTCAAAACATTAAAAGGAATAGATCAAGTAAAGAAAAAGGGGAATCCCTGACTTCACAAGTTGGCAACGCTAAATGTGACCACAAGGTAACTAATAGATGAATTGTTTCCACAATTAAGTTCTAATGAAATCTTACTGCTATCAACTTACCACACCTTCCAGTGCTGGTAATGCTTTACACTCAAGAACAAGTGGCCAGAATTCCTTCTTGTCTCAAGCAACTTCCTTTGTCTTGATTGTTAATCTAACTTGTCACCGCACCTTCTAGTGACTGTGACTGCAATCTCACTTCCGTGGTCAAAACAGTTAAATCCAAATGTAAATAGATGAGAAGAATTGAGTAGAAATCAAAATAGATCTAACATTAAAAGATACTTCTTTATACAATTAAAAGTTAATAGAATTCATCAACATTGAAGAGGGATTAAAAGATAAATTGAAGCATGCTATTCCCAATATACTAGAATCTTCCCATAACCGCTCATCTTGTGTCGCACATAGGCACTCCTCGTCAAGAGTAGTCGCCTTCTTGTTGCGTCAGTTTACCCACTTGGGAATCAAGCTTCCATGGCAGCTGACTTTGAGAAAATATGAGAAAAATTATAGAATTGAATTCTTCACAGCTTGATGATGATCTCCTCTTACTTCCCTCTATTTATAATCATTCCACAGCACAAATTTATCCCTCTTCTCATATCTAAATTCCCTTTTGCAGCTGTACAAGTTTGTTATTACCAACTATGCACTCACGTAGATCTGGTTTGTGCATTAGGTAGATGCAGATTGTCGTGACATCTCTAGACGCAAATTATGATTTAAATTTGTTGCGACAACTTGGCATTCTCCTGCACTGGTGCTTCTGAATTTATTAGTAGCGTAAAATCCTTGAAAAAATGTAGAAGCATTTGGTGACATCTTCGGCCATAATTCTAGGTCAACTTATGGCCGCAACTCTAGATGCTTTCCCATTCTGATCTTCTAAGTTTGATTTCTGCACTAACAACTTTGGATTGCAAAACTGATACTCAATACAGCGACATTAGTAGCAAAAAAGGAAGAAAATGAAACAAAGTAAGACAATTTAACATTGATTTAGAAAATGCAAATACTAAGTATGAAATGCTGAAAATGTAGCTAAATATGATACAAAAGGAACAAATTATACACTAATTCAAGGAGAAATTAAGTGTCATTTCTAATGCTATCAGCTGTCTTTTGTTTATTAATGTCAATGCAATGAACATATAAAATAAGATAAATTGTGAGAGTTGTTATCGGAGTAATAATGTGAAAATAAAACTAAAATGCGATAATAATGAAATGGGGTTCCCAACGTGGATAGTCAACAGAATACTAAGTGTGACTTACAAGGTGTAAAATACTAGGTAATTGTCGCTACAAATAAGCACAATGAATGTCTTACCAAACTTGACTTCTCTATTAGATCTAAGACTTAAACATGCACACTAACCACACCTTTCAGTGCTAGCAATGCAACACATTCAAGAACAAGTGGATTAAATTCCTTCAATCTCCAAGCAATTTTCGTTATCTTGCTTGTTAGTTTAATTTGTCGCTGCACCTTCCAGTGACAGTAACTGCAATCACACTTTTGTGGTCAAAACAATCAAACCCAAAGATTAAATAGTAAAAGCAAGATTGAATAAGATATCATTTAGTCTAAAAATCAAGAGTACTTCCATACAAACTTGAAATAAACATAAATCTCCAGCGTTTAAGAAAGAAATGTAAAAGAGATAAATGGAGAATACTATTCCTAGGCTACTCGACTTGCTCCCTTACTTCCCTCTTGCGTCACACTTAGGGCTCCTCGTCAAGAGCAGATCTGCCTCCCCTTCACATCAGTTCACCCATGGGACCCCTAGCCGAAAAGCTTCAAAAGCTTGGTTGAAGAAGATGACGCACAAAGGAGACTAAAAAGAGAGAGAGAGAGCTTTTCTCTTTCCTTGTGAGTTTTTATATCCCTCCCAATTGTACAGGTGTCTTTTCTGCAAAATTGAGCTGTCTATAGTTGTACCAATTGGTTATACCAGACTGGACAGCTCATGCAATTTTTGTTCTTATCTAGACAGCTTTTAGGTGCAGCGATAGTTTTGGGTGCAATTCTAGACGTGCTTATATAGCGACAACTCTGGACATATTCACACAGCGATAATTCTAGGCGCAATTCTGAATAGACTCATGCAGCGACATTAGTAGTAAAATATGACAAAATTAAGAGTAACTAAGCTAAGGTCCATTGAGTTAGAAAATGCAATAAATTAAACTAAAAATTGCTAAAATATGTGTTAAGGATGACTAAATGGGAACAACTTAAACAATAAGTATGGAGAAATTCATGGTTCTTTCTAGTACTATCATTGAGCAAGGTGTTAAGGGAGATTTTGATGTTGACAAAGAAGGCATTTTGAAGTTTCGAGGTAGCTCGTGTGTGCTGCAAGATGTGGATTTAAGATAAGCGATCCTTAACGAGGCACAAAGTAGCCCTTACATTATGCATCCCGGTAGTGATAAAAATGTATCATGAACTTTGTGATATTTATTAGGGGCCTAGGTTAAAACGTGATGTTATGGATTTTATGGCTCGATGTTTGGTTTGTGAAAAGGTGAAAGTTGAGAATCAATTTCCTTCAGGGTTACTACAATCGATTGTGAAACTTGAATGGAAATAGGAGAGGATCACCATGGACTTCATCTTGGGTTTGCCTTTGACCCCAACGAAGAAGGATTTTGTGTGGGTGATTGTTGATTGGTTTTCGAAGAGTGTGCATTTTCTGGTAGTGCGTACCAATTATTCATTGTACAAACTAGAGGAGTTGTACATTGCTGAAATTGTACGTCTTCATAGAGTTCCAGTTTCTAACATCTCTGATAGGGATCTGCACTTTATGTTGAGGTTTTGGAAGAGTTTGCAATAAGCTTTAGGGTCGAAGCTTACTTTTAGTACGACTTATCACCCTCAAACTGATGGTTAATCTGAAAGGGTAATAAAAGTTTTGGAAGATAAAGTTGTGTGATTGAGTTCAGTGGTAGTTACAAGTGATATTTGGCCTTAGCAGAGTTTGCTTACAATAATAGTTTCCAAGCGAGTATTTGTATGGCACCGTTTGAGGCATTATATGGTAGGAAGTGTAGAACTCCTTTGTGTTGGAAAAAAATTGATGAGAAAAGGGTTGTTAGACCCGATTTAGTTCGAGAGACTAAAGAAAAAGTGAAGTTGATTAGCAAGAGGTCGAAAGCAGCAACAAATAGGCAGAAATCTTATGCAGATTTGAAAAGTTGAGACATTGAGTTTCAAGTTGGTGATAAGGTGTTCTTGAAAGTTTCCCCTTGAAAGAAAGTTCTAAGGTTTGGAAAGAAGGGTAAATTGAGTCTAAGGTATGTTGGACCATATGAAGTTGTTGAGAGAATTGGATCGGTAGCTTATTGACTTAATTTGTCGCAAAAACTTGAGCGAATTCATGATGTTTTCCATGTGTCTATGCTACGGAAGTATCGCTCCGATCCGTGGAGTATTGTGCTAGTAGAGGAGATCGAGGTCCGACCATATCTCACCTATAAAGAGGAACCAGTTGAGATTTTAGCTCATGAAGAAAGGTTTTACGAAATAAGAGAGTTCCGTTGGTTAATGTGTTGTGGCGCAACCACAAAATAGAAGAGGCTATTTGATAAGACGTCAATATCATTATTTGTTTAGCTCAGGTAACTTTGAGGACGAAATTTTATTTAGAGGGGGAGAGTTGTCACACTCCAAAATTGGGCCTAGAAGTTTCAAGGGTATTTTAGGAATTTTAGCCTATATGTTTTCGAATTTTCGTAAGGTTGGTAATCGATAATCTTTTCGATAATGGCTATTAGAAAAATTAAATTAAATTTTGAAAATGAGCTTTTAAGACCCTCAATTTTTGAAAAAGGATTGATTTGTGATAGAGTCAAAATTCTGAGCATTTATGTAGCAGTTTTTCCAAATTTTAAAGTTCAACCTAAATAAACCCCACCTACAATTTTGTTCATGTTAGTTTCTCCCCATTGCTTGTTGTCGTCCCTTATTTTTCCCTTTGCTCTCTTTTACAATTTTTTATAATCAAACCTCAGTCTTTTGATTCCTATCAACATTCAACCTTAAACCTCCATAATACTTCAAGAAAAACACCCAAAATACTATCAAGTTCATCATCTTCCTCCATTATGGGTTTCTTAGATTTGTATCAAAAACTCATTTATTCTTCCATTGAAGGTAACCATTCGTCTTTCTATTAGTTTTAAATGTTATCTAGACTTTTAAATCAAATTTATAGCCATTAAATCGCATGATTTAAATAAAAGTAAAAAATTTGGTCATTAATGGTGGATTTCGGGATTGTGGATTAAAATTTGGTTTTAAAGTGTTTTTCAACTTGTTTTAACATGATGAGAAGGTTTCTAAAGTTACTTTAAAGTTTCGTTAAGGATTTCTCAAGTTTTAATGAATTTTTGTCATAATGGTCATTGTACGTCAAAAAATTTTGATACCTTAAAACGTGTAGTTTTCTTACAATTTAAAGGTTGGGAATTAACCGTTGATGAATATGTAGATGAATGGAATTTGTTTCGTGCGAAAAGATTAAGTGTAGCTGATAAATTAGAATTTTAAGTTTTTTATGTCAAATGTTTCAGTTACAAAATAACCTAGCTTAGGCTTGTGTTTATGGATTGTTTGAGGTGAGTCTTCGACTGAATATTGTTTATGTTGTGTGATTTACTTGGTTGAAGCGTCGAAGTCGTAAGGACCTTCTACGAGTAAAGACAAAGGCATAAAAAAGCTTGTTTGAGCTTTCGACTTTTCGGTGAAAGCGTAATTGGTGAGTCAATGCATTATTTGGGAATTTGATAGTAGCCTAAATCCCTACTCGAAATTTCGAGTGTAAGCTTTTTCGTAATCATATTTAACTTGTGAATTATGTGTTTGTGCTATTATGTAAATATGGATTGAGATGAGATGTTATTACATGTGTTATGTGCTCATGATTTCTGTTATGAAAGTGTATATGAAAGTATGTTATAAATGCTAAGTAATAGTTATAATATTCTGCTAATGATGCAAATATTCAATGATAATATGCAGAGTTCAGTAAGAAATATACGTGTTTAATAACATATATTTTGGCCTTGTGTTCTTGCGAACGTTGGATATAGTTGGCATGCCATAGGATTGTGAGTACTTACCTATACGTATAGTGATTTTTTAGCATTGAGGCCCTGAGACATGTTTGGAGGGATAAGGGAATGTGAGCTAAGCTCCATTCAACGGGACATGTGAGGGGAAAGAAGGAGAGTGTTAGCTATATGCTTCACTTTTTGGGATATGTTCGACTCTGTAAGTCTTTTGGTGTAAGTGGAGATCCGTGTATCCGATGTGTGATGATAGAACTCACTTTAATGTTTCATAGCTCAAGTGCCAAATTATCTTCTAAATATGGTAATATGTGTTGTGATATATGCCTAAAAATATATGTGAATACTATGTAAATGGACTATTAAATAATGCATGAGTAAGCATGACATGAAACTAAAAATGAGATTGTTATGATTATATTATATGATTGTTGGTTAATGCTTGATGAACTGTTTGTATTGTAGATCTGCTAGGCATTTTCTGAGCTTGTTGAGCTCACCCCCTCCTTTTATATCATTACAGATGAGTAGCGTTTCGATGTGGGTAGTGTGGTTTCGTGGGGCAATCCAAGCAAGTCTTTTTCTTTAGCAGGTATTTAATTATTAATTATGTTTTGGGGAATAAGACAATGTGGTAGACTTATATTAATTTTTGCCATGATGTTATGGATGTTTTTATAGCTTATTACTTTTAGTATTAATGAGATTTGGTGCTTGGTATATCACACGGTTACTTGGATATGATTTGATGTTTTGAACTGATAATATAGGCGTTTTGATGATTTTTTTTAAGTGATATAATAGTTGCATTTTTATTTGGTATAAGTTTGGATGGTTGGAATACTTATATATGTTGTAATTTTCTAATCTGGAGCAAAGGTGTCGATAATCAATTTTTAAAAATGATATCTCTGTGGATTTGTGAAAGTGTAGGAAACAAGTTTGAGGTTCAGTATCGATATTTTGTCTCAAGTATCAATACTTGGGGTAAAGTTATCAATACTTTTTCAGGGATACCGATATTTTCCGTTTGGTTTTTAAAACGAGAAATAGTAAGCTAATTTGGTATGGATTTTTCAAGCTATATTGATACCACTTGAGAGAATTATCGATACCACTCTATGAGTATCAATACCTACGTAACAGTTTTTGGGAAATTTTGCTAAGTGGTCTCAATGCTTGATTTATGCCCATTTTATGTTCATTCGTTGTATATTAGGATGGTTAAACGTAAATTTGAGTTTGCATGACTTAATCACATGAATGCTATAATAATAATAAAAAAAAAGATGCATGTATATTAATGTGACGATTTGTGATGAAGACAATGTGAGACGGTGGTGTTGCGTCATAGTATTCGGGCTCGACGATCGGGTCAGGTATAAGGTGTTACACATAGTCTAAAGTAGCTGTTCGTAGCTAACCATTTTGTCTCTCACTAAGGAACCAATCGGTTCCAACTTAACCGAACTAGGATTGGAACTCAACTATTCACTAATTAGCCACAAAAATTTTCCAAGTTTTCTAGTAGAGCCCGTCAACTTACCATTTTATTAAATTAACTCTCAACTCTCCTTTAAATTCGAGGCTTTAGTGCAAACCGGGTGTAACATTTTCAACAATGACAACTTCTTAAAAACTTAATAATTGGACAAATTGATACATGAGCTAACTAAATCAAACTCCCATGATCATAAATCTATAAAAATTACATGAAATTAACTTAATTACCTTATGAATTTTAGTTGGCTGAAAGCTAAAGTTTGAACCAAGCTTTTCCTTTCTTTTCTTTTAATTTTGGATGGTGAAGCAAGCGGAGAAGATGACAATCTTCCACCCAATTTAGCTTATATAATTAGATTAATATTAAATTTGTTTGATTAACCATTCTTAATTAATTAATTATAACATTATTATACATATTTTAATCTTAAACTAAACTTAGTGGAATTAACTAGAGGTGCTCAAAAATACTCAACATGAGATATCCTACTCATTGACCAATAAAAAAATAAACGGGTATTTTTTATTTTTTAAAAAAAATTTGGGCTAGGTACCTGACTCGCTATTTTTTACGGGTTCATGGGTCGAGCTCGGGCTGCAATTTCTAAATTCCACGGGTACCCAACTCGGTTGCCTATGTATATTTGTATTTTTATTTTTAAATTATTTACATTTTTTAATTAAAATTTAAACTGATTCTGAAATTGTATGATTTTTAACTTAAGACTTTGTATGATTCTGAAATTGTATGATTTGTAAAAAATTTGTATGATTTTTAAGTTTGTCATTTTTAATCATTATAAATTGTATGATTTGTAAAAAAAATTTGCACAAATTTAATCTGGGTACCCTGTGACCTGAAAATACGGGTACTCGATTATTTCGAGTACCCGATATTCAAGGGTCGGGTCACGGGCCGACATTTTTAACCATCATCATCCTCTAATTCATGATGACTAATGGTTTAATAACCATTTTAGTCCTTTGGATATTTGCTAATTAGGTCCTTAATCCTTTTCTAAATTAAAACTTTATAGAAATTAAATTTTAAAATTTAGTCCCTAAGCTTTTAATTAACTAATTTCTTAACCGAACATTATTATATTTTCATATCAACTCTTTAAATATTTCTATTTTATATTTACGGACTCAATTTAAAAAAATGAGATTTTAAAACTGCAGTTTTCGACACCATTGAAATTCGAGTCATTACATTTCTAACATTCTCAAAACTCATACTTCCAATTTCCATCAAAATCAAACACAATTTCATCAAATACCCATTAGTGGAAACTTGATAAACATTTAAAAATTGAAAAAATACAAGGCATGGGTAAGCTTAATCAAGCTTAGATGATCATGAAAATATAAAAATTTCAAAGGAAAACATGTTTACATTAGAGATTTTGGGACCAAATTGCAAAAGGAAAAAATAAATTTTCTTGTTTTATTAGTTATGGACGACACCGAAAGAGAAAAAAAGGATGATGTTTTTTTTTTTTTTTCTCACTTCACCACCCATATATATATATACTATGTGACTTAATTAAAGCTTAATTAACTTAAATTTTAACCTTTAAAACATGTTTAATTACTTATATAATATTTCTTAATAAAACAAAGTGGATGTTACTATTATAACAACAATGGTTTAATAACCATTTAGGCCTTTTGCATAATTTTTGACGGGTCCCTTTGCATTTTTTAAAATAAAATTCTATACCGATTAAATTTTTACAATTTAATCTTTGTGCTATAATTAATGATTTTATAGATATAATTACTTAATCATTCTTTAATATATTTTTATATTAACTTCATAAATCTCTCTATTCATATTTTCGCCGACTCAATTTACATAATTAAGTTTTGACACCATATTTTTTAATGCCTTCTAAAATTGGATTGTTACAAAAAAAAAAAAAACTCACTTTAAGAGCAAGCATAGCCTATGAGGTAACCATCCTTCCTATTTGTGTAATAGAAATAAATGAAATAGTCAAATTCCAAGAGGCTTAAAGTAGTGCTAAAAAGAAATATGGAATGAAATGTAATATGAAAATCGTTACACAATTAGGACTAGATTAAAATAGTTTTATTATTAAGTGGATCAAATCAAAATAGTCTTATTATTAAGTGAATCAAATTAACCACTATATTATTAAAAATAATTAAATAAATTTAAGTTGTAATAAAATTAATATTAAATTTTTAATTGCAATTTAATTCGAAATGAAATATTTCATTTATAAAATCATAAAAAATTAAAAATATTACATTGATAAATAGCAAATGTTAATTTTATTTGAATTTAATCTTATTTATTTTTAATAATAAATAAATTAAATTGATGGATTTATTAATAATGGATGCATTCACTTTTTTTTCCAGAGCAAAAACAACTGTTAACTCCTCTATATAAAGTCAAAATAATTTATTCAAATGAAAACGAAGGAAAGAGCAGCCAACAAGTGACGTTACATCTCACCTTCCAAGTTCCAACTCTTTCTTTCCATACATTTTTTAATTTTCAAATTTCCTTTTAGTCTTATCAAAATCTGATCGAGGGCTTCGATCTCTCTCAGATCTGCTGTCACTCTCGCCTTTCTCTTCCCGTAATTATACTCAGGTAACTTTTCTCCTTTTGTGTTTCAAATTCTAAAACTGCCGCTAGAAATAACCTTTCTAGGCTTTCTTTTATTCTCTTTGAAAAAAGAAAATTGATTTTATGCAGTTGATCTATTATTATTTTAGCTGGGAAGGTGCAGGCGCAGGCGGGGATGATAGAATGCAGTGTTTGCCATTCAAAAATAGCATCGCCCACTAGTAAAACCATTTCGAGGGCTTATGACAGGCACCGCAGTCATGTCTCCTCCAAAACTCGTCTCCTCAATGTTCTTTTGGTCAGTGGGGACTGTGTTTTGGTCGGTTTTCAGGTCAGTTCTTTTCTTGTAATCATCAAATCTAGACCGGCAATGTTGATCTGTGATTTCCTTGCATTCTAACTCTCTGTCTCTCTATATATGTGTGTGTGTGTGTGTGTATTATTGCAGCCTATATTGGTTTATATGTCAAAGGTGGATGGGGGTTTCAAGTTTAGTCCCATTAGCGTTAACTTTCTCACTGAGTTGGCCAAAGTTATTTTCGCCATTATTATGCTCTTGTTCCAGGTACTCCTAGCATTTTATTAACCTTCAACTTTCGAATAAGAGGGGTTTTTTTATCCCATTTAGGTAAAGTGGGGTTTAAGAACTCCATACACAGGTTCATATGCCTGTCAAGTGTTCATTTAGCTATAAATAAATAAGTCAACATTGAAGGATTGAGTCAGCATATATAGTTTGTTAGACATGTCACATACAGCATTCAGATAAACCCTCTTGTGAAATTTTGAACTCTTTTACTAAGTATTGCTGCCATTTATTCTTTGTTTTTTCTGCTTTAATTATCATAAAGTTTGTGAGGCTTAGACCATTTTCTCCTATTGAATCCTTATTCTTCACTAAATCAAGTTTGGTGTCTAGTGCATGAGTCTTTTGTCCTTGTGGAGTTGTATTCTCAATTGAGTGGTGGTTTTACCTGCTGAATTTAAGGTTGATTTAGATTTGTTTTCTATACTAGGTTAGATAAGTCAAAGAAAACTGGAGGGGTCTGAAAGAGGGACGGGGGTTACAAATTCGTCAACTATTTCTGTAAGCTCACAAATTCTCCTTGTACAAGGCAATAGAAATTATATTTAGTGGGGGCACTCCTGACATGCAGGAACAAATATATTATGTTCGTTTCGAACTATTATCAGATAATCTAGAGGTATCAAGGACAGAAAGAGATCTGCTGCATTAGTTCTGGAAATTAGAGGGATTGCTAAGATAGAAATCGTTTGTGCTGATTGACCTATAGTGTTAGGAAAAGTTACTAAGCGGAGCCTGAATAAGATCACGCTTGCTATTAGTATTCAGTAGGAATAGGAACAGTTGCATTTCAAAGATTAGTGGAAGTCCAAGTCCATCAATTATATCTTACTAAATGTTCAGATTCTTTTTATTAAATCTTTTGTTAGATGTAACTGTTGTTCTTATTTAACTCTTTCTCTCTTTAAAGGCTCGACATAAGAAAGTTGGCGAGAAATCTCTTCTCTCAATTTCTTCATTAGTTCAGGTAAGAAATTTACTTCCACAACTCTATGATTCTGATTGCAATTGTATCATTTGTTTTTGTATCACTAATTTCACTATTGATTCTCAGTAATATTAATAATCTTGATGGTTTTATGTTGCATTTCATTAAGCTTCTGATAAAGAAGGAAATTACTCCAAGCTTGAGTTAGAAATATGTGTTGCAACAAGTGATTAGAACTTGTAGGCTATGCTAAAGACCAACGGTTGGGCTTATTAGTGGTTTAATGTTAATGTTTTAGGTTTCTTCTGATGAAATGGGATTGCTTTGTATTGAGTGTTAAATTGTGAGACTGATTAAGAAACTGACTCCATACATGCTTTCTGGTAATATCAACATGGTTATTCATTGTGATCCTAGTTGATGCTTTTTAGATATTTTAGGTAAAAAATGTAGAGAAGTTAGAAGAATTCCAGTTTCCATGCTGAAAGTAGAGATGCAGGATGTTGGTGAAATGTTTTTAGTTTCGCATAGATTTGGCTTCTTTATACGTTTTCTTGATCTTTTGCAGTAAATTTGGTGGTACAGAGCACTATGCAGTGTTCAACTTTGATGAGACTAATGTTAGATGAGCCATCAATTTTGTTTTATTTTTCCATAGTGAAGTTATGTTCCTAGCATTCTTTTATTTTTGAGTGGCTGTATTTTTTATTCTTTACTTGTGTGTCTACTGGTGTGTGTGTGTCTGTGTTATAGCTGAACCATAAAAAAAATTATTCCTTTAATTTTCTTTATAGTGTATATAATTTGAACTCTATACATATTATGGGTTTCTGACAAAAATGCTTCCAATTATGCATATTTTTGGTTGACAAAAATGTGTTTGGGTTGTATTCTATAACCTAAATATCTGTACTACTATTAACGTGGTATCACTTTGGTCTAGCAAAACCATCATTATGTGACATGAAGTCCTTTTGAAACTTTTAGTTCATTATTCTCCTTATCTAGACTGTATTATTTCTCTCAGAATCCACTTCTCTGAAATGATATGAACCATGGTAATTCATCGACAGCATCTTTTTGACCTCAAGGTGTCTTTCTCTTTGTTCTAAAATTTTACAGGCTGCTCGAAATAATGTGCTTCTTGCAGTTCCAGCTCTGCTTTATGCAATTAATAATTACCTAAAGTTTATCATGCAGGTGGTGTTTTCTTACTTAAATTTTCTGCTTCTTCTATGTCACCTTAATAACTCAATACTTAAGAATGGCCTAATTCTATAGAATTTTGAGAAATAGAATTTAATTATGTACTGTGTTTCTGTTAAACTATTTATCCACAACTAAAATAACTTATTAATATTGTTTGGCTTGTTTCCTTAAAGTAGTAGTTTTCTAATAATTATGCTGGTATTCCTTTGCAGCTTTATTTCAATCCTGCAACTGTGAAGATGCTTAGCAACCTGAAGGTAGAATAATACATATTGTTTAATGATTATTTAAATAGTATAGTTTCTAACCAATCTCCTTTTCGCTCTAACAAAATGTATTTTGGGTTAGTTTATGATCATTTCCTTTTGTTCGCTCATCACATGGTAGCTACCACCACAACCAATGAGTGATGGATCCTAAATACTATTTGTTTATGACTCATTTTATGTAGAAGTGAAAACTAACTTTATACTGCTGTCCTCCATGGAAAAAAAATAAGTACTATGCACATGGTCTTACTGTTTCTTTTGGTTTTTCTGTGAGAATTCTTAGTGAATCTATTTCAGTGCCATCCAACATATGCAGGTTTTGGTAATAGCTATCTTGTTAAAGATGATCATGAAACGGCGGTTTTCTATTATTCAGGTTTGTTTGAAGAGAAAGATTTTTTTCATTGCACTGCATCTCAGCCAATTATCCAAAAACTGAAAGAAAATATGTGGGTATTTGGAATGATTAATTCGTTATAGTTTATCCATATTGCACATTGGTGCTGATACATATTTGTAACAGTGGGAGGCTCTTGCTTTGTTGCTTATTGGAATTAGCATAAACCAGTTGCGGTCTTTACCAGAGGGTACTACTTCATTTGGTCTTCCGGTTGCAACTGCTGCATACTTGTATACACTAACTTTCGTAAGTTGTTAAAACAATTGTACTTAATCGATATGGTGACAGTTTGAACTGTCTCTATTACAAAGGATTATATCTTGCAATGACGTTATTCATACAGTAGGACTTTTGAGATGCATATTTTTGCCCTTTTGTTCATAAATATAGAAAATTAGAAATTTCTTTTTACAGATTATGGTTTAGCTTAACACAGCTTAAGCAGTTATTTTGCAATGAACGAGTGGGGAGTGTGAATGCTGCAACTGGTAATATACTAATAGTATGTTTGGGGGAGGACTTTTTGGTTATCTATCAAAGTTAAAATTGTAACGAAATTAAGGATGAATAAGGAAAATTTTAAGATAGTAAAATTGTAACTATATTAAACTGTTGATTTAGACCTTTGATCTTTTGAAGCAATTAATGTTAGATGTGTATTAGAAAAGATAAAAAATTAACTTTAGTTGAAATATAAACACGGCTTTTACACTATTTGTTAACCCTTGCACTTTCTAAGCTGTTACTTTGACCAAATTTGTAAATTATTCAAAACTCTCCATTATTACAACTACATGACTATCTCTTAGAAATTATACAATAATTAATCCAGCTATTTAGGTTTGAGCTTGAGTAAATTGACTAATAAATTCTCATAATTTACTATGCTGTCTTTCAAAATCATCGATCTAAATATATATCTAGTAAAGATCTTGATGCTAGAGTTGAACAAATCAAGTTACTAGCATACTTGAATACTATGTTGGTTTCATAAAGATCCCAACTTCCTAGTAATTTTAATATGTCAATAGAAAAAAAAAGAATAGAAATAGAATCAATTGATAGTTCATAGTTGACAAACTTACTTTTTTGGGTTGGGATTTTAGAGTTGATTGATAGTTTAGGATAATAGGATTTCAGGACCAAAAAATGATTAACTATTACAGGCATAAGTTCAAAAATGGTTGGTAATAAACAAATATAGGAAGTGCTACGGCCAGGGATTTAAATTGCGGTTGCGGCCGCGTTTTCGGTCGCGTTGCGTTTATCGCGGTTGCGGACATTACGGATGCTATTGCGGTCACTGCAGGTATCGCGGTTGTGAATTTTATATTAAATAAAATCATTAAATAGATAAAATCATATAATTTAAATTATATTATTTTTTTTAATTTTATCGTAACGGAACAATAGCGGGAATAGCAGCCCGTTATTGCCGCAATTGGCCGTTACCCGTTAAATTGCGGCCGCGATCCACCGCTATTGGTGTGATTCTGCTTCACACCGCTATTTTCCGTAATAGCAATTTCGGACGGTGTCGCTACCACTATATAGCAGCCGCTATTCTGCTATCTGACCGCTATTTAAATCCCTGGCTACAGAACGGTAAAAACAACTAGTGAAGCAAAACCTACATATGGCCCAAAAGACTGAAAACACAAACTGCGAAAAATAATGATGAAGGGTGGACTATTGTGCTAATTGTGCTCCTCTCACAAAGACACTGTTATAGCATAGTGTTAACAATCTTTAGTTATGTGTATAACATTAATGCATCTATTATGCTAGAGATTGTGACTCAATGAAACTTAACTCTGACATTAATACAGGTCACTGTTCCATCCCTAGCATCTGTCTTTAATGAATATGCTTTAAAGAGCCAGTTTGAGACAAGCATTTACCATCAGGTGCGTTTATAATGATATTATTGTGTTCTGGACTTTAGCATTGATTCTTAGTGAGGTAAAGAAAAATAAAAACTCTCCAAGTGGTCAACAAGGAATTTTTTGACCATTAGTTTGAATACTCCATTAATTTATGGTTGCTTTATGTGTTCCACAGAACTTATTTCTTTATGGATATGGTGCCATTTTCAATTTCCTAGCCATTCTTGGAACTGCAATTTTTAAAGGTAGGAAGTCTAAGCTTGGAATTTACTGTTGCTGCGTGGTGGCCTGAAGCTTCTGATAAGCTCTGAATATTTGGAGGAAATTATGATGATTATCAACTGAGCTTCATTGATCACATTTTGCTACTTTTTCCGCACAAATTTCTTTAGACATGCATGCATGCATACATACATACATACATACATATATACGAGGGATCCACTTAAATCCATGATTTAAAAACAGGATCTGATTGACTGATTCAATTGGGAACCGTTAGCTCCGGCAGTTCAACATCACAAGTAACCGAAAAATAATGAACCAGCCAAAACCGGAGAAAAACCAGAAATCAGTACTGGAAAAATCATCATTGAATCTGAAAACCCCTATAAAATTGGAATTAGAACCCTCTGTGTCTGCAAACCTCTAAACTCCACCATGTCTCTACCAAAACACTGATAAGTTTCTTGAACTTTTTTGGTTTAAACGGGAAATTTGTATGTTAAATACAATAATTTGGATCTAGTTGGTATCTTCTGTTGAACTCTGGATGTTTGGTGAGTTAACAAAGGCATTTTTTTGGTTAATGATTTGGCATTAAGAAAGAGAGAAGTTAAGTTGCATTAGAAGAAGATAGTTCCATTTTTCCATTTTTATTCTTTTTTCTATTGTGGAGACGAAACATGTGGGACCACTTCTCTTAGACCAGCACTATAACAATGAAACAAAGTAACTTTGGGAAGACCATAAGCACATTAACCAATATAAAAAGTATTTGTATTCAATAAAAGTAATCCTGAAATGGGCAGTCTTGTCATGATAATTGTTGGAGACTGTAGAGCTTTAGTTTCTCAAAATTTATTAATTTTATTCTTATAATTGAATTGGCTAGTTGAACTGGAAACTGAAAGTTTACCCGGTTTAACCTTCAGTCTGGTGTTTTCATCATTGACTTAAATTAGTGTAAAATTAAATTACTTGTACATCAATAACTTCTTATATGAGTATATTTGTTTAATCTAACCATTGTAGTCCGTGTGTATATCGAGTCTAGAGTAAGTTAAAATGTTTAGCTATTTGTTAAATGTAAAAAATTTCAACCATTAAATATATTTAGAGAAATTCAGCAGTTTTGAGCGATGTGATGATATCAGATTGATTCAAAAGTTTTATGTTAATGCAAGTAGAATAATATTTGCTAAATCCAACAGTCAGGTTGTTAAAATGTTAGATTGATTCAAAACTTTAGTTGTACACGTGTAATTGGATCCCTCCTCTCTCTATATATCTGTAGTGATAATTAACTTGTAGAGCTAGTATATATTTGCTCTGAGCAAACTCATAATCTTTTTCTTGATTAGTTGCTGTAATTCCATGACCCTCTTGCTTTTATTTTAGGCCCCAATAGCTTGGATATCCTGCAGGGACATTCAAAGGCTACCGTGCTCTTAATATGCAACAATGCAGCCCAAGGGATCTTATCATCTTTCTTCTTCAAATATGCAGGTAAATTTCAATAGTAAAGAAAGTGTGTGTGTAGATAATGGAAAAAGTCGAAGCAGATGAAGGGGTTACTGGAAAATACTAATTGTTAATAAGACCTTGGAAAAATAGAGTTAATGCATGCATATCTGCATGATCTGAATTGGTTTTAGAAGGTTGAAAAGGAGGTACCAACATTAAGAGCATGTTTGGTTCACTGAGATGAAGTCGAGTGGGAATTGAATTAGCCTATTTGTTGGGAATGGAATAAAGAGGTAATAGTATTGGCATGTTTGGCTGGTTGAATGGAATAAAGTAGTAATAGTTTACATTGTTTGGTTGGGTAAAATGATTTATGGTATAAGGAAGACTAAAATGACAATTTTACCCTTAGATAACAATAGTATTTTAATTATATTATTAATATCTTATATCTAAATAAATTATTTAATAAAATATAAAACTATTATCATAACAATAGTATTTTAAGTATATTATTAATATCTTAGATCTAAATAAATTATTTAATAAAATATAAAACTATTATCATCTTTTTAAAATATGATTAATTAAAATATTTTTACAATTATATTAAAATATCATAATTAAAATAATTTATGCATTTAAAAATTAGTTATTTTAATAAAATATACTAAACGTTAATATTTTATTTAAGTTAATTTTAATATGTTTACTTTATATCAAATATAATATAAATCATATTTTGCATTATTTTAAAATATTATTTAAAAATATTTTTAGATATTCCCTTAAAAAATAATTTTGGATATAATTTAATTTTTTAGGGAATCTTAGAAATATACAAGTTAGCTTTTTTAGCCTTTCTCTCTCCAGATTCTTTCCCATTCTTCTCCTTACTCTAAACTTTCATCTTCTATATACTAAGCCCAGAAAAACCCATCTAAATGTTCGTCTCTTTACTAAACCCAGAAAAACAAATTAGTCTCTTTCCAGTTTTTGACGACTCAACCACCTCCAGCCACCATGACCACCGTTTCTGACCGCCGTAACCTTACCCAAAAAATTCCCCAACTTCATGTTATCCATCATTTCAATATCAACATTTCATTTTTTTCAGTTAATTTTCTCTAAAAATCACCAGAAAACTGTAAATCTACAAAAGAAATTGGCAAAATCCATGTTGGCCGCCACTCCAAGTGCTCCAGATTCTTGATATGTTCTTCCTCTTCTTCTCCTTTTTCTCTTTTGCAATTTTTGGAGCAACCAAAACTCCCTTCACATGGGAGTGGAAAAAATCATTTTGATTTATTATATATTTCAATTATTGGTTAGTTTTGGTTTGGTATTTTGTTAAGATTTTAGTTTTGTGAATTTTGGTATTGTGGGTGTTTTGGGAATAAATTTTTTGAGGCTATTCCTTGAGCCATATTCATGGTTTGGTTGTAATAGGCTATTCAGCTGAATAATATTGAGGTGAATCAAACGCATGACTTGATATAGCTCTCTGAATTAGCCCTGAATTAGTTAGCTATTCATGCCAATGAAACATATTGTAAGTTTAAGGCTTGGTTATCCTTCATGCCTTTATGATAATGTGCAACAGACTAAATCATACTCTAATATTAACTGCTTATGGTTTCCAGCTTGTTTGTAGAGAGTAATTCCTGCTGACGTCATAGCCTAAATAGCTGCCATCAATGATTGAAACTCTTTGGAAAATTTTACAACCATCAACTGTGTCTGTCATAGAGACCACACAAATGTATAAAGCAATAATGGCAACTGATGCTATCTCCTACTTGAAGCTTTTACCCAAAAAACCATTTTCTTAGGGAAGTTAGTGATTCAAGGTCATAGTCTGGTCATCTAGATACTGTGGGTAGAGGGATAGGAGAGGATTCTTTGTGCAACCTGTTATAAAAATATTAATAAAAAAAGAAAAAGAAAGATGGTTTTAGCTATTCTGCAAATTAAGCTAACAAAACACCTGGAAATTACATGTAAGCAATTTACCTTTTTCAGAAAACCATTTTGGGAAAATGTTAAACTGTTCTGCAGCTAAATACTTTTCAGCTATTCTGCAAATTAGGCATAATGCTGCCTTTCACATTATGGTTTGATTAAGTTTTAGCTAATCATGATCATGATTGTAAAGAATCATCGATATATGAAAAGGAACTTTATGCAATACTTGGTTAATCATTTTTGTATGTTCATGGGAAAGGAATAAGTTTTCTCTTCAGTCAAGTATGACATTTGGACCACTTTTTATGACTACACTTGGAGTTCCCGTAGTCTTGGTTCATGTGAGAATGATCTAACTGTATAATTAAGACCCAAAACATTTCATACTATATAGTGCTGTTGATTATCCTGCTAAAAGTTTGTGAAACCAGTTCCCATATTTCAGTACCGTTCACTAGATTTCTTTCTTTGGCCGACTGGTTGCTTCTTTCTTAGTAGAACCTTGCATTATTTGTGACACCATATTTTATTTATTTCTTTATTTGCTTACTGTTTATAGGATTTTCATATTGTTTGTATTTTGTCTTCTCAAATTTGGTTCCTTGTTCTTGCAGATACAATCTTGAAAAAGTACTCCTCAACTATTGCCACAATTTTTACTGGCATAGCATCTGCTGTGTTGTTTGGTCACACACTGACTATCAACTTTGTTTTAGGAATATCAGTTGTGATTATCTCCATGCATCAGGTAATTTAAGCTTATATAGGTGCTTGTATATTCTCATGCTGACCAATGAAGCACACACTAAATCCTTCACCTATTTGCTTTTTTATATTCCTACTCCTTTGTGCTATCCTTGTCTGCTACATTGAGGGAGAGACTGCTTACAATTGTGCCATATTCTTCATTTCAGTTTTTCTCATCACTTTCTAAGGTTAAAGATGAAAAACAAAGCGGTAGTTTGGAGATTATGGACAGCCAAGACAGCAAGAGGTATGCGTTTTGCATGCATGCTATTTTCGTGGACCATAAGTAAACTATTATATGCTCAGATATTGATTATGGCATTAACTGTATCTATGATTTCAAAAGTTTCTTTTTCTTTTATTATTTGAAATTGAGAAATGACTGGTCTATTTCTATTCCCGATCACGAGCTAGTTGAAAAGTTAAAGTGAACAAACAGATAATGATTAGTCTAAGAGACATTGGAATAATGAGAGTTCTTAAGATTTAAGACTTGTCTAAGATGTTTTTATGCCTTTATGATGCATGCATATCACATCCACTTCTGTCTTGTGTCTAAAATGATGTGGTTGAGGGGAGAAAACAACAACAATAGGAAGAATTAGGGCTGATCAAACAAGTAAGAAAAAGAAATATGAACAATAATGATGGCTTTATAGCCTACAACTTATTTGTAGGCTTTCTTTCTTAGAAATAAAGTTAATCCTCCTCATTGCCTTCTCCATGCTCAAGTGGCTGAAAAACATCTTACATGAGCATTGAGGAGTGCAAGCCTTAGTGTCTCTTCTCCAAGTAAGCTTGCTCTGAAGTTGCATCTTGTTGCGGAGTTTGTTCACTAGTTTCAAACTAAAAGAAGAGAAGCACAAGGAAAATCAATTTTATTAGCAAGTCTACCTTTCTGCATGTCAAACTGGTTGTGGGCACCTTTTGGAATCTCCACCAAGGTTCTCTCTTGTTCTTGTTGCAACCAAGCATTAAGTGCATACGGCAATTCTTTAATTGCACTTCATGGTACAGTCGGTTTTGTTTTTTCTCCTGATTTCCTCAAACTCTTTTATGCATCCACCTGTGGCTTAAAAGCAAATCCTAATATAATCCTTAGGATCTAATTAGGCTTTGATACCAAAATTGATGTGGTTTAGGAGAGAAAACAGCAGTTTAAGACTGACCAAACAAGAAAGAAGTTGGAACTCTAGAAAACTTATGGTTTAAAAAACCCTATAGTTTCTTTATATTAATTCAAAGAAAAATAGTGAGAATAATAATGATAGCTGTAAAGCCTACAACTTATATCTTGCAAAGTTTTATTTCTAGCCCTAGCTTTAAACCCTAAGATAACTAATAGCTTTAGCTGTCTATAATATATCTAATACTTAATAAACAAAACTGAAATAATAAAATATTAGAAAATAAATAAAAGCTCCTGTGCCTTAAAAACACGGTTTCCATTGAGCCAAGAGAAGGTGTCAAATCGTTGTTTTTATGATCAAAATTGGGTCTAACTTCCTTTTCCCCCCTTAAATCATTATGCTTTTATTTATTTATTTATCTTTCTTTTTCTATTCCATGCATCTTCCTAATAGCTTGACCAAAAGGTGCCAATATTCTTGCTGACAGCATTAGATCCTTCTTTCTGGGCCTTGTTGTCTTTTCCTATTCTTTGCTTTTCAGTGTGATATGAACCATTAAGATACAATGACTAGACATGTTTTGATGATGTCACTTCAATACTTCATCTGTCTTACATTGCGGTATAAGTGGTATACTCCGAGTCATTGATCATAGCTGACTGAAAACAAAGTTGTCAAATTTGTTTAATTATAATGCATGCCTAAGGTATCAAGCGTGAACTTTTGGTTGCTGAGTTTCATTCCTACCATTTCTTAAATTAAAGAAGTATGTCCTATGGTTCAGCATATCAAAGAATTTTTTCGGAGAGTTGGTTGGATTGTCATTAAAGGGACAACTTTTTTGAAGTTCATGAATGTTTATGATGTGTAGACACTGTACCGTCCTATTATCTTGAAAGCATGTAGTTCATTTGTTGGCATTTCGTTTAGCTTATTTTATGCGCAATGAGTGCAAAGAAAGGAGAAAAAAATATATTCAGAGAAAACTAAGGTATCAAGTGTAAATTTTTTGTTTCTGAGGTTCATTCCTGCTATATCAGTTGGTTCATCAAGCTTATACTACCACTTCTTAAGTTGAAAAAGCATGTCCTATGGTTCTGTACACTTGTCAGAGAACATATCAGAGTGTTGGTAAAGGAACAACTGTTTTGAAGTCTGAATGATTATATGTTGATCTATAGACACTGTATAACACTATATATTACCCTATTTTCTTGAAAAATCTCATGCAGTTCATTGGTTGGCATTTCTATTAGCATATTTTATGTGTAATGATTGCAAGGGAAAAAAAAAAGAGTACAAGAGAGACCTCCTGGTTTAAGTTCATTCCTTCTTTTTCTAGTGAATGTAAATCTCTTTTTGCGTACTTCTCATTACATCACATCTTGTGTTACCCTCACTTCTCCAAATATTTTAGTTCTTAGATCCATTGCAAACTAAAGATGCTTGTCTATCTTATCAGGTCTAAGGATACATCGTTCCTAGATATGACTGCTGGAGCAAATGAAGATGTGAGATCTTTTGCCTGCAGTTTCCTATTAAATATGCTGACTTTTTTCTCTTATACTTTTTATCTGCAGTTATGCAATTTTTTTATTTTTAATTTTCTCCAGGCTAGTCATCGTGTTCATGAGGAAGAAAAAAGACCACTTCTTCCAGTTTAAGTTCCACATAATTGGTATGGATAATGAATGTGCAGTATTGGCTTATAAGTCGAATGTTCTCTGTCTAAAACTTACCATTCCTTTTTGTGCTATTGAAAAATTACACAAGGTTTCAAATATTAAAAAAAAAGAAAAAGAAAACTCTGCTTATCTACATGGATTCTGTAGATATTCAAAATTTGTAGGGGATTTTATAATATTAGAATATAGATGTCGTAATTGGGGGTGTCAGGTTAATCTCACTTATCATATTCCATTGTGGAAGACAATTTTTTTCTTTGCCATGATATATCTGATCCATGCATAATATCATGAAAAGTGGATACAAATTTTTTACTGCTACTTGGTATCGGCAATAGGTCTGAGTATCTAAAAATATCAAATTTAGATATTTGTACCTTGTCGAAGTAAGGAACCATGGCATATATGCTTGGCAATAGATTCAGTTTTGAGAGAGTTGAAAAAGCACTATCTTGTTGAGGTTGGGTTATTAGGTCAGGTTCGATTTTTCTGCTTTAGAGTGAAATCTGTGTTGTGGATTGCATTAGGGTTCGAGCAGGTTGGGTGAGTTTTATTGGTCAGTCAAGTTTGTTAGGATTTGATCAGTTAAGTGGTTTTGTTTGATATTTCTGCCTTCAGAAGTATATAATTCTTGTAAATGGTTTCAATTTCAGGAACAATTTTGAAGTAATACATTTTTTTAGGTGGACTCAGATGGACAAAAGAAAACACAAATTTTAGCTACTGAACAGAATAAACGCCATCTAAATGGTTCCTCATAATTCTTAACTTCATTCGTCTCTTAATGCATTAGTCTATGAAACAAGTGGGCTGCTGGCTGCATCACCAGTAAGTTGAAGATCTGCATCTGCAATAGAAGAAAAGTTGAAAATTTTTATACTGGATTATAGAAATCCTGAATGGACTCTCTACATTTACCAAGAAGAGCTGATTTATATCTTCAAGCTCAAATAACTGTTAGTCTTGTTTAATCAGGTTTGATTTTGCATTAGTAATGAATCGTTCTTTGTGATTTCTTCTTTTATAATCCCGGTCATTAGCCTTTGCATTTCTTCTATTTGTACTTTAACCCAACGCTAACGGTCTAACTGCGAGTTGGCTTGGGAGTACATGTTCTGACCGAAAATTGATTGCAAACAACATTTCTTCTGTGGCAATTGAGAGTTCCAAATTGCAATCTTAGCTTTTTCAAAGCTTCAGCTGCGTTTAAAGATGATATATATTTTCTGCTGCAAGCAATTGGCTTGAGAGATTGGAGGTGGATATTTCTTCCATAATTAAGATGGCGCTTTGCAAAACTTTGCCCATATATCGATTAGCATCAGATATTTTGTAGCATGTGAAAAAAATAGTTCGCTCTAATTTACTAAACAGCTCCTTAAAATTGGATCAGATTTATTCGGTATTTTGCAAAAGTTGTAGATTTAGGTTTTTTTAAGTTGATCAATTTTAGTTTTTTTTTTTAATTTGAAATTTTGGTTAAATTCAATTATTAGTTTTCTATTATGCATCCAATTGTAGGTTTGGTCCATATTTTTTAATTAAATCATTCGAAGTTTATATTTTGGAATTTTGAAGTTTTATTTTTTATGCAAATGATATCTGTTAATCTATGTACTTTATTCTTTTTCCATATTCAGTTACTTGTATTTCCTTATTTATAGTTTCCCTGTATTCTTTCAACATGTATTTACTGGAAAAGTATACTATCATATTTTTTCAAGTACACTTTTCATGCATAATTTTCATATTCAGTTACTGGTACTTACCTCTCTCTTCGACGATCTAGGTATGTGCTTCCACATTTCGCATGTGTACTCTTAACAACATTGAGGGCTCCAGGGACTTAGTCAATTCAATCGTCATGCACATAGGGGTATTTCTTCCAATTTCTTGGGTCTTGAGGATTGACTAAACTTATATTTTGATACCATTAAATTGTAACATTCCATGTCCGACTTGTCCTCTGGATTTTGGTGTGGAGCGTCACAAATGATCTATTCGGAAATTTACTAACTGTCAGTAAACAGTCTGAAAATAAAATTATCTTATAATGATATTTAAAATGATAAACCTTACAACCAAGGGCTTTAAACTATTGAATATTTAATCCTTTGAATTATTTCTCTCTCTACTTATGTTGTTAATTTACAAAATAATTCCTAAAGTTTGGCTAATGGCTAACTAATTTAGATTCCAAACACTAAGGACGTCGCTTGGATATCATAATAAATCCCGAGGTGAAGCCTCAAATAGTACCTTTTCCTATGTGTATGACTTTTATTTGCCTGTGATCTTCGCTTTCAAAAACATTTGGCTTGATCCCTCTTCTGAGTCCTCGATCAACCTTGTAATCCTTGTGACACAATACAATTTTTGTAGGTTCAAATGAATTTTGTGAGTTCCTTTACTGTGCCACAATCCATCCCTATCACACGAGGGTAACAAACTCCTTGTTCACACAATCCTTTATTGTTGTAAATTAAATATAAAGTAAACTCCCTGTTCAAACAGTGCGAGTGTTCTTTATCGGGGTGACGAACTTCACTCAATCCTTCGAATTACTGGGCTCACTATAAGACGTTTATTTAGACGAACTTTGCACTTGATTGAATTCCATATACCTCGCCATATAAGTGGATCTTATCTTTTGTTCTCGTATTTCATTCCTTTCCTTGGCTGACTTTCTAGGTTTAATTAGTTCTTGATGGGCTCCCTCTTCCCTTACTCTATTCTCGAAGGACTTGTTGATATTTCCTTGTAATGCTGACCTTCAGCATGAATCGCCACTTTATCGAACCAATTCTCATTCCACCTTATTGTTCGTAGTGGGGAATTATTTCTAGTAATTTGCCCCCACTCCAGTCATTAGTTGGGAACTTAACTCGTCTCATACTTGAAGGTTGGTCTGACTCATTGTACCAATAGATTTTCTTCCATGTGACTCTACGAGCCTACTACTTTCCTTGTTTATTTCCTCCTTACGACTATCATGGTGGCGGTGTACTCACAATAGACTTTCCTCAAAGAGGAATAGTATTGACGAACATTTTGTGCCTTAGGCAGAATCCTTATTTTAGGAGTGAAATTCCTATCCTTCTCATGAGGTTTGCTTCTTGCGTGCAACTTCATTGAGCTCTTCATGGGGACTCTTCATTTCGGATCCTTGCTTGCGATCCTTGGTAACCTTTCTTTATATCCATGAACAAGCTAGTTCTCACTCGTCCTATCTTTCTCTATTTCTCGTTAGGTTTTAACCCATGCCTTGTTGGCTTTCACATCTCCTTTATCGCTTTCATCACTGTTGGCGGATTCCTCAAGATTCAGTTACTACTACTTACACTTTCTTTGCTTCTCCTTCCAGTTGCGTGGTTTCTCATGGTTGGCAAACACCTGTTCCATGGTAGACTTTAGGGGTTATCGTAGTCGAGATATGGTTTTATACCCTTCTTCCTTCCGCTTTGTGTCTCATCGGACTTATTTTGTGTTTATTGTTCTAGCAGATTTACTTTGTGGTTGTCATGAAGTCTTTCATCCATGGTCTTATACTACTTCACTATCTTGGCGTATTACCTTATGATGCCATGGAGTCTTTCATCCATGGTCTTACTCATCGTACCTGGTTGCCGTAACATCTTTCATCCATAGTCTTACATCGTATACCTTATACCTTGTACCATGCCACCATGACATCTTTCATCCATGGTCATACGCTACGTACTTCACGCCAGACTGTCATAGAATCTTTCATCTATAGTGTTATGCCATATACCTTTTACCTTGTACCATGTTTCCATTACATCTTTCATCCTTAGTCTTACGCTATGTACCTTTACCAGAGTACCATAGCCTCTTTCATTTATGATCTTACGTTATATACCGTTGTCACGGTGTTGCCTCGAAGGACCAGTTGGTACCGCCATTGCAGTAAATACCATTCCATAATTTCATTTCCTAAATCCTTTTGCCATTACCTCCTTTACACCACTTAACCTTGATGCTCAAACAACACAGTGTTCCCTTCGCAAGATCTAGAGCTTTGCCCAAGGTAGTAACTAAAGGTCCACTTCGCATTTTTCACCCTAAATTCATCTATCCTCATGAGGTTTATCTCATAAGCATGCAATGCATCCTCATATCATTATATTTCAAGCTCATGCAAAAATGATATATTTAAACAGTGTACACTATAACAACAGGTTTGGAGTATGGAACTCACTTGAAACTTCATCGTTTCCATAGCTTATTCCTTCTCTTGAACGTCAGAGCTTCAATTCTTAAGACCTTGCAACCCTAAACCTTAAAATGGTTAAATTACTGGTTAAACTTACATTACAACTTAAAAGATTAAATTTTCATAAGCATGCAGAACCCTTAAAATGGTTTTGAAGGTTCGTAACCATATTTATCAATCTCATGTACACAAAAGGGTTAAGAACCTTACTTTGTTTGCTAGTTTCCCTACTTTTCCAGCTCTATTCTCATGTAGTCTGCTCCATGCAAAACCTTCCATGGGTACTCCTTCTTCGAGCTACTAAAGAAGTTGAAGAACGAGAGAAAATAAAACAAGGACGGGAAGAAAAATCATCTTTGGGGCCATCTCCCAGCTATTTATAAGCCTCTTGCGCTATTACCAACCTCATGAGAATTGTGCATTCCTAATTATTATGTCTCCCAATAAGGAACCATGAGTTTCATCCTAACCGAACTAGGTTTGGTTCTAAACTATGTCCAATTCAGTTTCTAGCTTTCATGTTTCTTTTAATAGAGGTCGCTAGCTTGCAGTCTCTTTCAATTTAGTCCTTTAATTATTCTAAATTTTTGGGTTACTAGAAATTTGAGTGTTACAGAGTTGGTCTTAAAAAATGCATGATCGAGTGTACTGCCTCCAAGGTCGCAACATTAAGGTGTTGATGTCGCGACACCAGCCCTTGAGGTCGTAACATTGACCTAGCAATGTCGCAACACCGACTGCAACCCTACAAATAAAGAAGTCGAGCTGCTTGAGGACAATGTTGTGAAATCGAAGTCTATTTTCGAAACACTAAAGACCTAAAGAGCCGAATGAGTAATCTTTTGAGGGTGTCACGACCCTAAAAAGTTGTCGCAATATCGAATTTGATGAGGCCGAAATCTTGAAGGGCATTTTGCAATCCAACAAGGCTTAAGTTATATTTTAAGTGAGGACATAATTGTTTTTGCTAGGTTAAATGTTATTAGACTATAAATACTACTTTATAAGCTTTTGTGGGAGAGTAGAACTTGAGGGGTGAATATATTTTTACTTTTCATCTTTTTAGATTAGATTAGATTTCTTTTTCTTTTATTTCTTTAGAATAGATTTTTTATGTAGATTTTCTTCTCTTTTGCCGAGAACTTTGCAAATGGAGATGATTAAGCTTATGAGCTTCATTTGATCGACATATTTTAATGAACATTTTCTTAAACCCTTTTGATACGAGTCGCAAGGCCCAAAATCAAGCTTATGAATGTGATGGACCTAAATTTCCTCAAGGCCTAATAACGAGGTCGTAGGCCAAGCAAATCTGAGCAAGATTGAACGAAACCATCAATTATTTCGTTACCAAGGCCCTAGATGCGCACACGACCGAAAAAGAAAATCAAGATTCACTTTCTTGTTTTCAAGAAAATAAAGAAACCAAATCTTGGTCTAATTTTTCTATTCAGAACAATTTCAAGAATCAAGAAGATCAAGATTTCACATCTTGGAAATCTTGGTCCAAGAAATTGAAGCTACCAATTTTCAAGCTGGGGAAATCAACAGACATGCGATGGCTTTTTTGGATGGGATCTAGGCATTTCTGGGTTGAGATGTCTGCATGGATTTCGAAGATTTATCTCTTAGCTTCGAAATGCACTTTGAGTCACTCGATTTTAAGTTCGGGAGCTCAAGTTATTACCATTTTAATAAGGACTGAGTGGGTAGAATTTCTAGACGTGATTATGACGGGAATTACGAGTTGCGGGCTTTTAATTCGAGTTTAAATTATATTGGGTTCAGGTTTAGGTTTAACTTTTATTATATATGAGCCCAATATTGTATTCATCAGTTCTTATTATTTTATTATTATTTTATTCCGAATTTTTAATAATTATTAAGTAGTTTAAATTATTTAGGAGTTTTATGTCAACAAGAAAGTTTAGTTTAAAACTACTTGTTTAGATTAATTAGAGTTCTAGTTTAATTAAGAGTTTTATTTGGATTTATTTAGTTATATATTGTAAATAAAATAGACTTGATTTTTATTCTTTGGATTCAATAATAATTCTTTTTGAGTTTTTCTTCAAGAATTGCTCGAGTTTTTTTTAGAAGTTGTTTTAACAATCTTTTAGGTTGTGAGAATCATCTTCAAACTTTTTGTTGCCAAGATCTCTTTCTTGGAGGGGGAATTAGAGTCATTGAAGGGAGTTGTGGATTCTGATAATTTCCAAGGCTTCTTAGGACGTGTTCTTATCTTTTCTATCCTTGATCTATCATTCTTTTTTAGCTTGGTTCAATTCTTTTTTTATTTTAGTTTGCTGATTTAATTGGTTTTCATTTTAGGTTGAATTAACTTCAAGAATGATGTTCTTCAACCTTCCTACATCAAGAAACACATAAAAAATTAAGAGTTTCAATCTTTTCTTGTTGTTTTCAATCGTTCATGTCTAAATAGTTTGCTTTGATCTTTTAAATCACTTCTAACGAATCTGTTTGTGCTTTATTCTCCAGATCTGGTTGGCACGTTTTCCTAAGGTCAAAAGACTGTTTCTTTCATCCAATAACCCTAATTTCATTCTCTGTTGGATCCTTTACCAACAGTTCATATTTCTTTTGTTTTAATTACGATTGGTTCTTTTTCTTGTCAACTAATTTGTTTTTCATTGTTTTCGTTTCAAATTACATTTGTCTAGAGCTTTAGGGTAGATCAACGACTTTGGCAAACTTTACAATCCTATTCCGCATGCGTTCCGTATCTTTTGGTATCAGATTTTGGGCGGTTTGGGTGTTCTTGGTTGCTTTTTACACTGGTTTCCATTACAAACAGCCAAAAAGCAGTTTTTTACCTAGTATTTTTTTTGGAAAAAATATTTTTGAGTGGGTAAACGTTTTTCAATTGATTTGAAATTTTATATACTGATTTTTGGCACTGTATTACAATATAAAAATATATTTCTCACAAAAAAGCGATGAAAAAAGTGTAGAAAAAAGAAAAAATTAAAAAATATATTATTTGGGTTAAATTTAATGCCAAAAATTTCCAGATCGGGAATATATTATTTGGAGAGGTTCCAGTTTAAATTTCATGATTTTTGGAAATCGGAATACCTCAAACGAAGTTTGTCAAGTTGCTTCGCAGTTTTTTGAGTTTCTGCAATTTTATTGATTCTTAATTTTAGGTTGTCATTTGTTTTTGCTTTTATTGTTTCTTTACACATTCTAACACTTTCTTGTTTCTTGTTTTAGTAGGTTAACAAACGTTACACATTCCTTCCTTCGTTTCAACACAATTCTTTGGTGTCTAGCCAATTTTGGACTCATAGTGCCATTAGGTTTACTTTGTTAGTTTGATTCTAGTACATCCTAATTGATTGATATAAATACTTCTAAAGGATTCACAAGATTAATTTTTGCCTCATTGAGAATTTAATTTTTCTTTTTGAGTTCATAATAGTGAGGTGTGTTTAATTTTTTTCTTTTTGAGTGCTGTGTTTTTTTTTTCAAATTTGTCACAATGTCTCATAATGGAAAAGGGAGTGATGACTAGAGTGACAAACCGATAATTACCATAGAAAATCTTGCTGGTTTTTCAACAAATTTAGATCTCCATGATGTCAATGGTAAGTTCAAAACCATGATTGATAAGTTGCAACAAAGTCTAGTCCATCGAGAGGTAGTAGAAAGACAAAGGGTTGCTCTATTTCAGATGATGAGCAATACCTTAAATTAGTTGCGGACTGAGCAAAGGACTCAACATTGGGGTGCTGCTGATGATGATGAGGTTGAACAACCTCATGCTCGTGGACATCAATCTAGACGTGTCCCTCGTATGGATGATGATCCTTTGGTTACTAATGGCCGTGGACAATATTTTTTAGCTAAATCAAAGTTCTCAACTCTAGAGTTTCATGGAAGGAATAATCAAGAGACTTCTTGTGATGGAAAAGTTAATCATAAATTAGTTTGTCAATCTAAGGGGAGTTGGCCAAACAAAAGGAGGAATACGATTGAGCTATCACATTTTGTGCAATGTTATTGGTGTAGTTCAAAAGATCATGATAGTTTTCGTTGTCCAATTCAATATCCAACTAGAGAAGAAAGTAAGTATGTGGACAAGCCACCAGAATCGCAGATATACTACCAGAACATATGGATATACCACCAGAATGTGCAGATAATTAAACTGCCAGAATCTTCCTCCTTTCAATATCATCCCAACCTCATGCATGTTATATGACATAGAAAAATATTTATCTCAACGGGCATTCTTAACATGTGAATAAATTTTATTAACAGAAAAAATAGGCATGGATTTTTTTTCATGCTTATCAGAATAGAAATAATAGGATAGTATCCATGATTTATCATGATATCATGTTTTGTTTAATCAGAAAATAATGTGCCATTTAATCACATAGCATGATTTGTTGAAATATCAACACCAATTTATTGGAAAATAAGTGTAAGTGGTTTGTTAGTAAAGAATGAATCCCACATTGCCTAGGAACAAAAGACAAATAGGTTATGAATCTCATATCCCACATTGCTTTGAAAAATAAGGATAAGAGGACATTGAGTCTATATAAAGACCTATGTTCTATGTATTATTCACACCAAAATAAATCAAGTGTTGAGTTTTCCATTTGATTTCTTCATTCCTTTTCTTATTGTTTTGAGCTTTTGTTGGGTCGTGGGGTGTTCAACATGATTGTAAGAACATACATATAATTTCATCCATCAACAGTCAATTCAACAGAAAGCTATCATCAAGGTACATACCTTAGCCCATTTTAGAACATTAATTGGCATTATTGGAAAACACAAACTTAATCTATTATTTTATATTAATAATATTACATTATCAAAACTTTAATTTTTACACGTAAAGACATAAGGTAAGACACACACCCCTATTCGATCATCCAAAGTCTTAGATCTAAATTGTGGTGATAAAAAGATCCAAATCTGAACATTAACATATGATAATATTTTTAGTTATCACTATATCAAGCCTAGTTATATGAGATCCGAATAGAAAATTGATCGGTTTATTATTACTTACATTTCTACGATTACATATGTTTTCTGCTCCTTAAATCATACAAGATTATGTACTTCGACAATGAACCTTCAACCCAAAAACACAAAATTAGATATATGGCATTTGATCAACACTTTAAAGGTTAGTAAAAGTTGATGATACCCAACATATAAAGTAATTACGATCTTAATTAATAAGAACCAGCACGGTAGTGAAGATCACCGAAGTTAAGGAGTGACAATAACATTATCTAAAATGTTATACGATTAGAAAGAATGAATATATGGATGTTCTAATCAAAATAAATTTAATATGAGAATGGAACAAGAAAAAGAAAAGAAAATTATTTATGTACGGTGGTTAGTTGACGACGAGTGGTGACGATCACAACAACGGAAAATGGCGATCACGGCAGTGGATGGCTTAAAAGGGAAGGAAGAAGGGGCAAAAACTTAATGTGGCACAATGGAATAGAGTGAAAAATAAAACAATCAAAAAGAGGGGGAAATAATGAGTTAAGAGATGAGAAGGGAGAATGAAACGGTGGAGATGGCGACTTTAGGTAAAATGGGCGGCACATGGGTGGCTCAATGGTGGAGGAGTGGCATAGGGTGGATGTATAGATGATTGTTACACAAAATAAAATAAAATGAAGAGGTGGAGGAGAACAACAGAAAAAAATTGCCATGAAAGCAAGCTCATGAATGCACTTTAGAAGAAATTTTTATCCACCGAAAAATTAAGAAGAAGATTCCCCCAAATCTTTTCTCCTCAGTATTTAATATTCACTACCAAGTACAGGTGTCCTCCCTTTCAGATCTAACTTCCTCTAGCTGTACGAGTTGGTTTTGCTAGCTGTACACTCACGCAAATCTGGTGTGCTCATTATGCAGTTGTTAGTTGCATCGACAGTTCTGGGCGCAAATTTGGATTCTATTTTTCTACGACAACCCTGGATACCTTCATGCGTTTGATCTTTCAGGACAGATTCCTGCACTAACATCTTTGGATGCAATACTAAACAACTAATTGTGGTGACTTTAGTAGCAAAAACAAGATAAAATTAAAGAAAATCAAACCGAACATCATTGAGTTAGAAAATGCAGTCACTAAGTTAAAAATGCTAAAAATGCATGCTAAAAAATGATAAAATGAGAACAAATTATACCCTAAGTAAGGAGAAATCAATGGTATTTTCTAATGCTATCACACCCCCAAACTTGAATTTTTACTTGTCCTCAAGTAAACAAAAGCTAGCAAAGTCAAAGCAAAAAGTTTTTGTCAAAGAAATAGCATTTCTAGCAACTTGAATCTTCTAAAATCTTGATGTATGAATTACACTCACATGACAGATTATTGTGCCGACAATTTATAGGTATGAATAATCAGAACTGTAACTTCATCAATGCTAGAATCATGCTTTAAATCTTAATTTCTTTCTACCAACATAGCATTTATTATATACATTTTTTTATATGTGATTGAGGGATGTCGTTGCATTACTATACCCTTGTTCGTTGGAAGTAACGATGGGGTGCAACATACCCGTAGGGAATATGTAATTGCGTCGACACACACTCTTGCAGTGATAGCCTTTGGCTAGATTACTTTTTCTAACACTTGCATTGGAGTGTCCCCCCTTGACAGTTCATAATACACCCACATTGGAGTGTCTTTTATTTATAACTATACTTATATACAAGTAGCTGTAAATGGAAAATTTATTCAAGATTCAAATAATGATACTACTCATTCATTCTAATGCAATCTGAACCATTCATCCAAAAATAGAGGACACAACATTTAATCACATTTATCCAACTCATTCATCAGCATCTCACGTGATTCAAGAACTAAGCATTGAATGAAAAAAATTTCAAGCATATTCCTAATAACTTTGCATGCTTTCATTAAACTCAAAATTTTAAAAATGTGGGTGCATTTGCATTTCCAGCCCATATATATTCCCCCCAAACTTAAAGTCTGCATTGTCCCTAATGCACTAACATTAATTTGCAAATATTTATGGAAATCCAATGACAACGTAGATGCAGTGACAATAAAAATGCAAAAACAAAAGATGCAATAATAAATAAAGTACAACTACATGATATGCATGACAATTAAAATTGAAAACTAAAAAACTCACTAAATTTGCAGCAGTTGAAGATGTGGCTGAATTGGTTTTCTATTTCTTATGCTTCCTTCTTGCTTTGTGATGCTTTTTGTCTTTCATGCGCTTGCATTTCTTCTCCTTGGGCTTCGCCTTGTCTCCGGATTGCTCCGTAACAGCAAACTGAACCCCAACTTCATCGACTATGACATCGAAAGGATGGACCTCCGCCATTGGCTCAGTGTTTTTTTATCATATTTGCTAATAAAGATACCTGTGCACTCAAAGCTGATATAGCGTCTAACTTGATAACTCCAGGGTTTGTTTTGACTTGAGCAGCTTGAGAGATCGGATATTGGTAGTCATTCTAAGCGATCCTTTCTAAAATTCTCACAGCTTCACCATAGGTGCAGTCTAACAAAGGACCATTCGCAGATGCATTGACAAGATTTCTTATTTGCGTATTCAACCCATTATAAAATATCTCAATCTACGTTTCCTATTGAATTTCATGCATGGGACAGCGTCGAAGCAGGGATTTGTAGCGCTCCCATGTTGTATGCAGATTATCGTCATCAAGCTGATGGTATGCAGTGATATCATTTCTGAGCTTAGCATTCATTATCGGTGGATTGAAACGTAAAACAAACTGAGTTCTGAGTGTACTCCATGACGTAATCGATCCAACAGGTAATCCAAGGAACCAACTTCGAGCCCATCCTTGTAATGAATAAGGAAACAGTTGCATTCGTAAGGCATCATCAGGAACACCCTGCTTACTGATAGAAGCACAAATTAGTAGAAAAGATTTAATATGCTCTCTCGCATCTTTATGTGGCAATCCAACATACTGCCCATTTGAATTTAACATTTGGAACATGACTGGTTTTAGCTCAAAATTTCGAGCTTGAATTGCTAGTCGAACAACACTTAGCTGCAAATCATCCAAAAATAGAACAACAAAATCTTGGATGGTTTGATTTTGCAATTGATCTTCTTGTGGTGGTGGTCGATTATTGATAACTTGTGGCTATCTTGGAGGATTCTGAGGCTACAACGGTGGTATTTCAGTATTGATTCCTGGCAAAGCCATGTTTCTCTGTTCTTATCGCCTCTTTCTAATGGTTCGATTGATCTCCGGATCTAAGTTAACAATATTTTTAGGATTTCTCCTGGTCATAAACACCTAAATGAACATGTGAAAACAGTAAAAACAATAAAACAAATCAGTAACAAATAAAGATTAAGAAATAAAAAATAAATGTAGAGAAAAATATAAACATCAAACAAACGCCATCCCTGACAACGACGCCAAATCGTGCTATGAACGTCACAGCAATTTGTGCAAGCGAACAGTGTCAATGCAAGTATAGTAGATAGGTTTAAAACTATCAGATATAGATCCCACAGAGATGGTTACTAATGTTTATAATTGTCGATGCAAAGGAAGTTAAAACAAAAGAGATGATGATGAATAATGTTAGAGCAAATTAATAAGAAAATGCAGTAAAGGTTGGAGAATAATTTGTCGAAGCAATTTAAGAAAATTTAAGAAGTAAAAACAATGATAATGAGATGGGGTTCCCTGACTTGAAAAGTTGACAACCACCTAAATGTGATCACAAGGTAAATGATAGATAAATTATCGCCGCAATAAAGATCAATGAAATCTTACCAATCTCGACTTCTCTGTTTATCAAAAACTAAAATACTCACACTAACCACACCCGCCAATGTTGGCAATGCTATAAATTCAAGAAAAATTGGATTGAATTCCTTCAATCCTTAAGCAACTTCCGTTGACTTGCTTGTTAACTTAATTTGTCGCTGCACTTTCCAGAGATAGTGACTGTAATCACACTTCCATGGTCAAACAATTAATTCCAAAGATAAACAATGAAGGAAAGATTGAAATAGATATCATTCAGGTCTAAATTTAAATCATACTTCTTGATAGCATCACTAATGACACCTATTTTCTCCTTAAATTTGTGTATTAATTGTCTCTTTTGTACCATATTTAGTATGCATATTAGGCATTTCATACTTAGCTTTTTACGTTTTCTAACTCATTATTGATTGGTTTAAATTCTTGTTATTTTTATCTCTTTTATGTACTAATTTCGCTGCAAGTAGCCTATATATTGCATCTTAGAATTTCAGAGTAGGAACTCAGCTGGAAGAATAATGCAGCTACAAAATCAGCTTGAAAGTGCGACCAGCGATGTCGTCGCATAGAAACCTATTCTTGGATGAGTGAAGTCAAGCTGCGAATACAACTGGTAGCACCAGCGTAGGAAATTCACATGCTGTCGTCGCGATTGAGGATTTCAAATCGCGCCCAGCAATGTAGCGACAACCTGCAGATCTATGAAGAATACACCAAAACTGCGTGAGTGCACAGCTGGACTGTAACAAACTTTGACAGCTACAAATCGAATCTAGATATGAGAATAAAGGGGAGGAAATCTGCAATTCTAAAGCCTATAAATAGAAGGAAAAAGATGGAAGAAATCAGCAAGAGTTGAAGGAATTAAATTTGCAATTACTTTGTGTTTTTGGAGATTTTAAGCTGGAGAACGGCGAGTTGACGAAGCTGACGAGTAACAACTCCTGACGAGGAGTGCTTGATGCTGTGCAAGTGGAGCAGTTAGGGGATAATCCGAGCAGCCTAAAGATAGTATGCTCCGATGTATTTGTTAACTCCTCTCTTCTTATGATGATGAACTATTATTGACATTTGAATGAATACGAGAGTATCTTTCATTGTTACAATAACTTTGATTGTTATTTAATTCTTTCCATCTGTTTATTCTTGGATCTAATTGCATCAAACACGAGAGTGCCTTTGTAGTCTACCGACATCAAGAGATGCGGTGACAAGTTAGGTTAACAAGCAAGATAGCGAGAGTTGTTTGGGATTAGAAGAGATTCTGATAACTTGTTCTTGAGTGCACAATGTTGTTCACACTGAGAGGTGGGGTAATTGAGAGTGCTTGAGTCTTGACTTAACGGAGAATTGTTATTGGTAAGATTTCATTGGAACTTGATTGCTGCGATAGTTCATCTATTCAAACCCTTGTCGACACATCTTGCGTTGCGACTTAGTAAAATCAGTGATCCACTCCAGACCTTCGCAATTGATCACACTTTTACTTTTCTGCATTTAAATTTCCAAACCTTCAAACAATAATTAATTTACTTTCAGTTGCACTAACAATTAACCTTTATTACATTGACAATTTTGACTATTTTAGTGTGAAGATATGTTTGAATTGCGCTGACATCTTTACTCATATTATCTCTAATCTTAGTTTTAATTGCCTCAACATATAGACATCAAGAACCCATTCCCTATGGGATCGATATCCGATAGAATTATTCTATCAATTATACTTGCATCGATGTGTGTCCGCTTTCACAATTGTTATGACGTTACAGATCGGATCAAGTTTGGGTGCCGTTGCCGGGGACTGACGTTTGTTTGATGTTTACTATTGTAGTAAAAATTATTTCTTACTTAACCTTTTTGTTTTTACTAATCTGTTTAACTTTGTTTTGTTGATTTTCTTTTATTTCTTTTGAAGTTGCATGTCCACAAGAAGAAATTCTAAGGATATTGTAAGCTTTGACCTAGAACTTGAAAGAACACTTAGAAGGAGGAGGCAAGAACAAAAGAAAATGGCTGGTAACAACAACAACAACAATAATTTACCCCCATTGCTTCCACAAGATGGAGTTCCTCCAATACCACCACAACGAATGAATAATTTACCACCACTGCCTCCAGAAGAAGAACAAGTGCAAAACAGAACAATCAAAGACTTTGTTGTTCCTATCCTTGATGATTTACAACCAGGAGTGGTAAGACCAGCTATTCAAGCTGGGAATTTTGAGCTGAAACTAGTTATGTTTTAGATGCTCAATTCAAATGGGCAATATGTGGGCCTACCTCATGAAGACACACGAGAACATTTAAAATCATTTTGGCTTTTTTGCGCATCTTTTAGCCAACATGATGTCCCTAATGATGCCTTGAAAATGCAATTATTTCCTTATTCATTGCAGGGAAGAGCGAGGACATGGTTCTTGGGATTGCCGGCTGGATCCATTACATCATGGAATGCGATAGCAACGCAATTCATTTTACATTTCAATCCGCCAAAAATGAATGCAAGGTTGCGAAATGACATTACAGTTTACCATCAGCTAGATCTTTTATAATGGATTGAATGCTCAGATAAGGAATCTTGTCGACGCATCTGCTAATGGTCCTTTGTTGGATTGCACCTACATGGAAGCTGTACGAATTCTAGAGAGAATTGCACAGAATGATTATCAATATCCTATCTCTCGTTCTGTTATGATAAAAACTAATCCTCTTTGACTAATATTATAAAGAATATAAAGGGGACAAGTGATGTTGCCTCTATCCAAGTAGCCCAACAGATGGATGTACCAACATTTTCTTGTGAAATTTACGGCGACAACCATAGTTACAAGGACTGTCCACAACATGTTGAAAATGCATTCTATGTAAATAACATTCGAGGAAATTCCTATGGTAACTCATACAACAACAGAGCTCAACAACCTTGGGGGAATCAAAATGCGTCCACATATGGATATGGAAATTCCTCACAGCAAGAGAGTTATAGACAAGGGAGTTACAACAATCATCAATAGCAGAATTTTAATTAGAATTAGGTACATTCACATCCTGATCAATTGCAGGTACATAGCCAGATGCAACCACAAACACAACAGAATGCAATGCCACATATGCAAGGACAACATTAGCAACCACCACAGCAGTTTTCTCAACCAAGGTCAGACCTTATGGCTGCTCTTAAAGGCCGTTGTGAGAGCATATCACGTGAACTGAAGCAATAGTACAAGGTAATTCTTCTTCTATTTGAGCGTTGGAAGCCCAGCTAGTATAGTTGGCTTCTAATCTAAGTACAAGGTCAACAGGTGCTCTACTTAGTGACACTGAAAACCCAACGCAGAGAGGGAAGGAGAATTGTAAGGCTATTACATTGTGAAGTGGAAAGCAAACGGATGAACAAAGCAGACATTCCAACTAAGAACATGTCGATGCATCTGAACCAATGTAACAAGGAGAAGTTGCAGCTGAAGGAAATTTCAAATGAATAAGTGAGGAGTAGCCGCCGGTAAGACATCTATGCCTACTATTTGCCTAACAAAGACGTCAACGTAAGTGCCTGTGTCGATGCAACTGGTTATCCCACAATAACCCACTGCTACGATACCTTTTCCATTTTCGTAAAGATTTAAAGAGAAAGACCATGATAAGGACTATCAAAAGTTTGTTTCTACTTTGAAATAATTACATATTAACACACCTCTTGTAAACGCACTTGTGCAGATACCCAGTTATCAAAAAAGAAGAAATTATCTAAAATCAAGATGATTGCGCTCACAGAGGGGTGCAACGTTGTGCTAACTAACAAGTTGCCACCAAAAATGAAAGACCCTGGCAGCTTCACAATCCCATGCTCCATTGGAAATCATTATCTAGGTAAAGCTTTATGTAATTTGAGAGCAAGTATTAATCTCATGCCTTTGTTCACATTCAGAAAATTAGAAATAGGATTCATGAAGCCCACTGCATTGACATTATAGCTTGCAGACAGATCTCTAGCGCAACCTGATGGCCAGATAAAAGATGTCCTTGTACAAGTAGATAAGCTTGTGTTTTTTGCCGATTTCATAATCCTTGACTACAAGGCAGACAAGGAAGTACCCATCATCTTGGGGGGACCATTTTTGGCAACGGGACACACTCTTATCGATATTTTCAAGGGAGAGCTTGTCATGCGTCATAACGACGAACATGTTACCTGTCAGTGAAGTAGGCATCTCCATCAAGAAGTAAGGAGCAATGTCACCATGAAAGAGATGAAATAATTATGAAAGAGTTCAATGAATGGAGTTCAACATGTCTTAGATGAAGATGCAGTGACATTCGTTGATGAAATCCTAACTGAATGCAACCACAATGCTGAGGTTAACATTTGTGAACTGAGACAAAATTGTTAATTGAAATCTTTAGATCTGCCAAATAGGATGATCCCGATGTTTAAACCGTCAATTGAACAAGCTCCTACCTTGAAGTTGAAGTCATTGCCAATACATTTGAAATATGTCTTTCTGGGTGACAATGACATGTTACCTGCAATTTTCTGTGCATCCCTCGACGCAATTCAAGAAGAGAAGCTCATCGCAATTTTAAAAGAACATAAAAGACCCATAGCTTGAAGCATTGCAGATATCAGAGGTATCAGTCCCTCTTTTTACATGCACAAGATCAAATTGGAAGATAAAGGGAAGCAATATATTGAGCAACAACGATGACAATGAAAAGATGAAAGAAGTAGTGAAGAAGGAGATTATCAAGTGGATAGACGCGGGCATCATCTACCCTATTTTTGATAGCAATTGGGTGAGCCCTGTCCAATGTGTGCCCAAGAAGAGTGGTTTCATAGTTGTGAACAATGATAAGAACGAGTTGATCCCTACTCGCATCGCGACTCGCTGGCGAGTATACATGGATTATCGTCGACTGAATGCGAGCACAAAGAAGGACCATTTTCCATTACCATTCATTGACCAGATGCTGGTTAGACTAGCTGGTAAAGCCTATTATTGCTTCCTAGATGGCTACTCTGGATATAACTAAATTGCCATTGCGCTCGAAGATCAAGCAAAGACCACGTTCACATGCCCATTTTTGACCTTTGCCTTCCGATGTATGCCTTTTGGATTGTGCAATGCACCAGCCACATTCTAGAGGTATATGATGACTATCTTCTCGAACATGATCGAGGATTCTTTAGAGGTATTCATGGACGATTTTTTGGTTTATATGCAGACTTTTGGCCAATGCATTGACAACCTGGCGAAAGTTCTGAAAAGATGCAAGGACACAAATCTAGTTCTGAATTGGGAAATATGCCACTTTATGGCAACTGAAGGCATTATCCTCGGTCATCGCATATCATGTCAGGGCATTTAGGCAGATAAAGAAAAGGTCGAAATCATCGAGAAGTTACCACCACCAATGAATGTGAAAGGAATAAGAAGTTTTCTTGGACATGTTGGGTTTTATAGGAGATTTATTTGTGATTTTTCCAAGATTGTTAAACCATTATGCTCATTGCTAGAGAAAAATAAAAAGTTTGTGTTTGATGACACCTTTCTGGAAGCAGTTGGTACAAGCTCCAATTTTTGTCGCACCAGACTGGACGAAACCGTTTGAATTAATGTGTGACGCAAGTGATTTTGCTGTAGGAGCTGTACTGGGTCAACGCAAAGAAAATGTATTTCATTCCATTTATTATGCTAGTAAAACTTTGACTGATGCACAGGTTAATTATACAACTACTGAGAAGGAATTGCTAGCAGTAGTTTTTGCATTTGACAAGTTTCGTTCATACCTTATCGACGTAAAAATTACAGTGTACACAGATCATTCTGTATTGAGATACCTTTTTACAAAGAAAGACGCCAAACTAAGATTGATACGATGAATCCTATTGTTACAAGAGTTTGATATTGAAATCAAGGATGGAAAAAGATCTAAAAATAAAGTAGCTGACCACTTATCTCGACTGGAAGTTGGAAGTGAAGATGGGAATAAAATTCAAATTGTCGATGCATTTCCAAACGAGCAGTTATTCTTTATCGATGCATCACCCTGGTATGCTGATATTGTCAACTATCTTGTGTGTGGGAAGCTACCTTTGAGTACTGTTGGTCACAAGAAAGTCAGATTTTTACTCGACCCTACGAAACACCATTGGAACTAGCCATCTCTATTCAAGGTATGCACCGATAACATTATCCGTCACTGTGTTCCTAAAGAAGAAATGACTTCTATTTTGAAACATTGCCATGATGCTCCTTATGAAGGCCATTTTGGTGGTGTAAGCACTACTGTAAAGGTCCTAAAGTCAGGATTTTATTGGCCCACATTGTTTCAATACGCCCACACCTTTACACAATAATACGATCGATGTCAACGCATTGGCTCAATATCTCAACCCAACGAGATGCTTCAATAGTTGATTATGGAAGTGTAAGTTATTTTACGTTTGAGGTATAGATTTCATGGAGCCATTTCCAAATTCTTTTCGGAATGTATATATTCTGGTTACTGTTGATTATGTATCGAAGTGGATCGAAGCAATCGTAGTGCCAAAAGATGATGCTCGAACGGTGTTGAAGTTCTTCCAAACATACATTCTTACGAGGTTTGGCACACCTAGGGCATTAATAAGTGATCAAGGTACTCACTTTTACAATAATCAAGTTGTGACAGCATTGAAGAGATATGGTGTGAAGCATCGTATGGCTGCTACATACCACCCACAGATAAATGGTCAAACGGAGGTTTCCAATTGGCAGATTAAGAGCATCCTTGAAAAGGTGGTTAATCCATCTAGGAGGGATTGGTCTTCACGGCTACATGACGCATTGTGGGCACTTCGCACCGCATAAAAAACCTCATTGGGGATGTCACCATATCAGCTACTGTTTGGTAAGTCTTGTCACCTGCCAGTTGAGCTTGAACATAAAGCTATATGGGCAATTAAGTAGGTGAATATGGATTATGATGCCGTTGGAAGAAAAAAGATTTTTGGACATTGCTAAACTGGAAGAGATTCACCGTAATGCCTATGAGAATTCCATAATATACAAAGAAAAGACCAAGAGATGGCACAACAATATCATCTTGCGTCGATAATTTAGCCCTGGTTAGTTAGTACTTTTGTTCAATTCACGTTTAAAGCTACATCCAAGTAAATTACGTTTGAGATGGTCGGACCCTTTCAAAGTTGTCGAAGCATTCCAGAACGGTGTGGTGACAATTGAGAATCTAAAGGATGGACAATAGTTCAAGGTGAATGGCCAACGTCTGAAACACTGCGTGAGTCCAAAAGTCAAGGAACCAAACAAGGCCATCGATCTAGTCACATTTAAATAATGTCATTTTCTTTTATTTGTTTCACTTTTACTTGTTTTGTTTTAATTTCTTTGCAGGAATAAAAATCATCTTTTTGTTGATACATCCAAAGCACAACTTGTCAGTGCATTCTATGATGACTCAGTAAAGCTTTTTCAGCAGGAATCGTGCCGATTGATTTCTTTCTCTCCCTAGCCGTTCGATCGATCAAAAAGGTACAATCTGCAGCCTAGCATTTTTAAGTTTATAAAACCCTTCTCTGCTGATTTCTTCTTCCACTCACATTCGACATTATTGCTGCAATTCTTTTTCTATGTTATTTTCGCTATTACTTTCGCACAAGTTTATTTCTTTCTCTGCAAGTTTCTTTTAACCTTTTAACTGAGTTATTATGGCCAAAACAAGAGGTGCAAAAACTCATTCTAAAACCCCTAAAACTTCTACCACCGTGGTCCGATCCACTGAATAACCACCAAAGGAACCGATCCTATTCCAGCCTAAAGAGGCCACGGACCGCTATAATGATGTGATGCCGAAAAGAAATTGCCATCCGGAGCAAGGTTTGCAACTATCCCCACATCAGATGTTGGGGAAGCAGATCGCAAGGACCATCAGCCACTTGGGAATGGGAATTCTTCTGTGAGCACCCGGCTGGTTATTCCCCTACAATGATAAGGGAATTTGATGCAAATCTTATGGATTCTGAGCAAGAATTCGTCTTCGTGAGAGAGGGCTTAGTACCATGGAGTGTTGCCCATATCAATGTTCTACTTTAGATTCCTGAGAAGGTAGATGACCACGCTTCATTTATGGAAAGGCCGAACGATGAAGGAGCTGACGAGGTGCTGTGGGATCTCTATGTTGATGGTGTTGTTTGGACGGGTAATGGGCCACATAATTAACCATGCATCGGAGATATTTGACAACCTTCAGCAAGGTATGGTTTCACTTCGTGAATAGCCGTCTCTTGCCTTCTATACACAGCATAGTGCGACATTAGACCGTATGTTCATTTTGCACTCAATTCTAAAGGGCTGTCACATTGATGTCAACGCAATTATCCTCGACCAAATTACTGAAGCTGCATCCAAACAAATAGGTTTATTACCTTTCCCTTCCCTAATTATGTTACTCTGCAAACAAAAGGGTATTATGCCCAGAGATGGGGAAGAGGTTCTCGACAACAAGAGCCCTATCAATGATATTTTCATTGAGAGAATGATGAGGGGCCAAGATATGCCACTGGCAAGAGAAGCACAAAAGAAGCAGGACAAGGGAAAAGGAAAGAAGAAGGAAAAATAGATTGATGCGCCCACAGATCCGTAGTTGGAAAAGAGGCTGGCTGCTATGGAAGTTAATCTTGATTGCATCGACATGCGCACTATCTGTACTACCGGCATATTAGAGGATATGGACTATAAATAACATATCTTCTATACATACACAGAAGCATGGAACGAGGCAATTGTCGCTGCATTCCGCAGCATGAGCCCCAATCCGCTACCAGACTTCCAAGTTTTTCCCTCCATTTTTTGACCAATGGCCTCGTCCTCTGACCAGCCTATTCCTAATGGTAGGCCTCCACATGTCTCCTCTCCAACGAGAATACACATTTCAGATGACGAGGAGCACGAGGGGAATTCTAATGTTATGGAGGATTATTTTAGAACTATAGCTAGCTTGTTCGATGAAGAGTTTTCAAATAGCCTTGGGGCTAATATGACACAGCAGGCAGCTATGGTTGAAGAGGTGACTAACCCGATTACATCTGTGGGTGTGAATGTTGAGAATGGCACTGACATTGCTACAATTAAGCAAGAAAGGCCTATGAATGAAGAGGAGAAGGAAGATGGCCAAGAGAAAGAGAATGAAGAAGAAGAACATGAAATGAAGGACCCTGCAGAGGAGTAGGAGAAGAAGGAAGATGCCTCAATAGATATCGCTGAGGATATTGTCGAAGCACTTGTGAGTGTGGGGGTATCTAGTGTTGATATGACTCCACCAGATACGAGTTAGGTTGAGGTAGTCGCTAGCATTAAAGGGGATTTTAACCCGTTAGCTATCGTGCCCTATGTGGCCTCGCTTGCTGTGGTTCATCCATCGGATGTGACTATCGGTGAGGACACCACCCAACCGGCTGAAGAGGAGCAATCTGCCGATCTGGTTGGTTCGAAGGACAAGAAGAAGTGACGCAAGGACAAGAAACGAAAACACAAAGAGGAAGGTGAGCATCCAAGGAAAAAGAAAAAGAAAACCAAAGTAGCCTCTGTATCGGCTGCCCAATGATGAGTTAGTTTACTTCTCTGTAGGTATATTGCATGCATTTTACTGTCATTTCATTTCTTTTTGTTAATTTAGTTACATTGTAGCTGCATTTCTATTATTATTTGTATAATATTGTCAGTGCATTGGGGACAATGCAAACATTAAGTTTGGGGGGGAATCTTGTGTGGAATAGAAATACGATTGCACCCACGTCTTTGAATTTTACTTGTTTCTTTAGTTAATGAAAGTATGCAGAATTTCAACAAAAATATGACTACAATTTTTATTTTTATGCGTAGATATTGAATTACTTGGGATGCTGATAGGTGAATTGGATGAATGTGAATGAATATTGAGTCTTTCTATTTTTGGTATGAATGGTTGGAATTGCTTCAGTAATGAATGAATAGTATAAATTTTTGAATCTTGAGTTAACTTACCAATTGCAGTGACTTTGTATTAATAAAAGACACTCCAATATGAGTACGTTATGACTTATTAAGGGAGAACATTCCGTTGTAGATGTTAGAAAAATTATCTAGCCAAAGGCTGTTACTGCAAGAGTGTGTGTCGGTGCAATTACATATCTCCTGGGGGTTTGTTGCACCCCATCGTTACTGCCCAGGAACAAAGGTAGAGTAATGCAACTACATCTCTCAGTCACATAAAGAAAAATGAATGAGAAAAAAAGAAAAAAAGAGAAAAGAAAAGAGAAAAATATTGCTATAAATACTGCATTGGTTTAAGAGAGGTTAAGATTCAAAACATTTTACTAACAATAGTGAAGTTGCAGTTTTAATGATTCATGCTTATAAAATTGTAGGCGCATTATTCTATCATGTGAATACAATTTATATATTAGAATTCTAGTAAATTAAGTTGTAAAAATAATGATTGCGGTGATATATTTGATTGTGAGTATGCTAATTTTTGTTTACTTGAGGACAAGTAAAAACTTAAGTTTGGGGGTGTGATAGCATCACAAATGACACCTATTTTCTCCCTAAATTTGTGTATTTATTGTCTCTTTTGTGCCATATTTAGTATGCATATTAGGCATTTCATACTTAGCTTTTTATGTTTTCTATCTCATTATTGATTGGTTTAAATTTATTTTTATCTCTTTTATGTACTAATGTTGCTACAAGCAGCTTATATATCGCGTCTTAGAATTGTCAATGCAAGAACTCAGCTAGAAGAAGAATGCAGCGACAAAATCAGCTTGAAAGTGCGACCAGTGATGTCGCTGCATAGAAACCTATTCTTGGATGAGTGAAGTCAAGCTGCGAATACAACTGAAAGCATCAGCGTAGGAAATTCACACGTCGTCGCCGCAATTGAGGATTTCATATCACGCCTAGCAATAAGAAGAATACACTAAAACTGTGTGAGTGCATAGCTGGATTGTAACAAACTTTGACAGCTGTAAATCAGATCTGGATCTGAGAATGAAGGGGAGGAAAGCTGCAATTCTGAAGCCTATAAATAGAAGGAAAAAGATGGAAGAAATCATCAAGAGTTGAAGGAATTAAATTTGCAATTACTTTGTGTTTCAGGAGATTTTAAGCTAGAGAACGACGAGCTGACGGAGCCGACGAGCAACAACTCCTGACGAGGAGTGCTTGATGCTATGCAAGTGGAGCAGTTAGGGGATAATCCGAGTAGCCTAGAGATAGTATGCTTTGATGTATTTGTTAACTCCTCTTTTCTTACGGTGATGAACTGTTATTGACATTTGAATGAATACGAGAGTATCTTTCATTGTTAGAATTACTTTGATTCTTATTTAATTCTTTTCATCTGTTTATTCTTGGATCTAATTGCATCAAACACGAGAGTGCCTTTGTAGTCTACCGACATCGAAAGATGCGGTGACAAGTTAGGTTAACAAGCAAGACAACAAGAGTTACTTGGGATTAGAAGAGATTCTGATCACTTGTTCTTGAGTGCACAATGTTGTTCACATTGAGAGGTGGGGTAATTAAGGGTGCTTGAGTCTTGACTAAACGAAGAATTGTTATTGGTAAGATTTCATTGGAACTCAATTGCTCCGACAGTTCATCTATTCAAACCCTTGTCGACACATCTTGCGTTGCGACTTAGTAAAATCAGTGATCCACTCCAAACCTTCGCCCTTGATCACACTTTTACTTTTCTGCATTTAAATTTCCAAACCTTCAAGCATTTACTTTCAGTTGCACTGACAATTAACCTTTATTACATTAACAATTTTGACTATTTTAGTGTGCAGATCTGTTTGAATTGCGCTGACATCTTTACTCACATTATCTCTAATCTTAGTTTTAATTGCCTCTACATATAGACATCAAGAACCCATTCCCTGTGGGATTGATATCCAATAGAATCATTCTATCAACTATACTTACAGACTGGATCACTTCCATACAACTCAAATTATCAAAATTTATCAGCATTTAAGAAAGAAAAATAAAAGAACAAATGGAGTACTCTATTCCTAGTTTACTCGAAATGCTCCCTTACTTTCCCTTTTGTGTCGTAGTTAGGGTGCTCTAGTCACGAGCAATACACTGCCTTCGTACTCTCGTCAGGTAGCCCTTAAAAGCTTAAGTTGCCATGGAAGCAAGCTCAAGAACGCACTTTAGAAGAAATTTTTATCCACCGAAAAATTAAGAAGAAGATGCCCCCAAATCTTTTCTCCTCCGTATTTAATATTCACTGCCAAGTACAGGTGTCCTCTCTTTCAGATCTAACTTCCTCTAGCTGTACGAGTTGGTTATGCAAGCTGTACACTCACGCAAATCTGGTGTGTTCATTAGGCAGTTGTTAGTTACGGTGACAGTTCTGGGCACAAATTTGGATTCTATTTTGCGACGACAACCCTGGATACCTTCATGCGTTTGATCTTTCAGGACAGATTCCTGCACTAACATCTTTGGATGCAATACTAAACAACTAATTGTAGCTACATTAGTAGCAAAAATAGGATAAAATTAAAGAAAATTAAACCGAACATCATTGAGTTAGAAAATGCAGTCACTATGTTAAAAATACTAAAAATGCATGCTAAAAAATGATAAAATGGGAACAAATTATACCCTAAGTAAGGAGAAATCAATGGTGTTTTCTAATGCTATCACCATCACACTAATCTGCTGGTTTTGTACCTATCACATTGAACTAATTTTCACAGTTTAAGAGCTTGAAATTAAGCAGATTCCTTTTATTTCTATAGGATTTAATTTAGTTTTTTACTTTTGAATTAAATGCGTAAAAAGAGAAAAAAGGTTTGTTTTATCGTCTTTAAGGCCAATTGAGGTCTAAAGGTTTGCTAACATACTTCGTGAGTGTCCAGAGACCCTTAGAAGTCGATCAAGTGTGAAGTAGATCATTATGTCATAACATAGATTGCTCTACGTTGCAACAAAGGAACCAGACTTGACGAAACGTGGAACTGACTTCTTTTGTCGCGACATGCATCACCTATGTGATGACCACGCCTATATGATTGCACCAAGGGAGTAAACTAACCTCTTTTTCGCGACACAGAACATGGTGTGTCGTGATATCAACCCCTGGATGCAGATTCTACATTGAGTGAAGGGAGTTTCGGCCTTTACAATGCCACTCAAACACAAGAAATGGTAGCTGACCTAGGGTTGAGAAAAATGATCGTTCAAGGCTATAAATAGGGCCTTTAGGACTAAGGTTTTACATATCTTGTACTTAGTTTCGTTTTTTACTTTGTTATTTTCTTTCCTTTTAGAAACTAGATTTGTAACTTCACATAAATGATCGTGGAATTATTTCCTGACAGATTGCTATACAATTCAAGTTTCTTTTTATTTCATTGATTCAATCGTATGTTCAATTATATTGTTGTTTTTATGATGTTTAAAGAAACCATGAGGAACTAATCCTGTTATGAGGGATTAGGGAGTGGAAGTATAGTTATTTAATTGTTGTATAAATAGGGATTCTTAATTTGATTAGCTGTTTGGGAAAGGAAGAACATGGAACAAACACTAGGTTTGACAACCCTAGAAAGTCATTTAGGCGGGAATGAACCTAAAATTGGTAATTCCTATCAGTGAAGACCTTTTCCCCAAACTAATTTAGAATGTGACATCTAGCGATAAGTAGTCTCTATTGACTCATTTGTTGGTGGAAGATCAGAAAATCCTACTAAGGTAACGACTAGTTGATTGAAGAAAAATCCCCAAAACAAATAGTTGAAGAATCCATACGGAAGTGACCTAATCTTCACAAAGCCATTTATCGAAATCACTATCTCTTTCGTTTACTTTGATTTATTTACTTTTAAACTTTTCAAAACAAACAAGTTAAAGTCATTTTATTGTCGTACTATAATCCCTAAAGACAGTACTAATTACTTCTTTTCTTTGTAGGGATATAAATTGCTATTGCTTAAAGCCTCCTTTGGGTACAACCCTCGGAATACTACTAAGTATTTTGTTGTACAAACTATATTACAACCTGACCCGTATACTTGCGAAAGCCGAAAACACACACTGAACGAGAATACGTTTGGAGGCGGTCAAGTTGTTGGTGCAGTTCTCGGGAAGGCAACGCTTTCATTGATTTTTAGCCCTATTATTTGAATAATTAAGAGATTTTTATGTTATAGATTCGATTTTTTTTTATTTCATTCATCTTTTATTATTTCTTTTCATTTGTTTAATTTTAGTTTATGAGTCAGAGCCAAGGAAACTTGGTAGATCCATTATTTGACCCTAAAGCATTGATTAGAAAAAACTACAGAAACTGATAGTCAATACAAAACCCACCACCACTAGAGGAATGAGAAGAGCTAGAAGATCTAATTGTAAATCCTGCTAACAACATTGAAGACATTAGGATACCTCCATAACTCCCCGCAAACGAACCGATGGTGGAAGCTCAAAGAACAATGAGGGAGTATTCTATACCTAACATAGATCTGACAAGAGGGAGTATTGCTAGACCCACTATAACCGCAAACACTTTTGCGATTAAACCAGCCATGATCCAGATGATACAAAATAATTTACAGTTTAGAGGGACTATGGCTGAAGATCCCAATTTACACTTACATTTGTTTTTACAATTATGTGATACTTTCCATTACAATGGTATTACTGATGATGACATTTGTCTCAGATTATTTCCATTCTCCTTAACTGATAATCCATTTTCTTGGTTAGATGGGCAGGTACCAAGATTCAATACCATATGTGATGAGCTCGCAGGAAAATTCCTATCGAAGTTCTTTCCCACCAGTAACACAATCCAACTCCAGAGAAAACTTTTGACATTCTAGAAATTAAGGGCGAAGGGTTCCATGAAACATGGGAACGATTCAAAACCCTATTTAGAAAATGCCCACATCATGGTATACTGGAGTGGATGCAATTGCACATATTTTATAATGGGTTGGATGCATTTTCTAGATCGGGGTTAGATGGTGTGGTAGGAGGAGCCTTAATGAAAAGAACCTATAATGATGCTTATAGGTTGATTGAAAATATGGTAATGAACTCTTGCTAGTGGCCTACTAAGAGGTTCACATATGGGTAGAAACCTGCTTCGATTAAAATGATCCAGGAAGATGACAAATACCAACAACTATTGGAGAGATTAAACTGAATCAAATCTGCCACAGGGGCACCATTATCACAAGGAGAAGATAAGCCTCTCTACCATTATATTACCAACACTGAGGATGTTAACTATGTTGGTAATAGAGGTGGGAATCCCTACTCGAACACTTATAATCCGGGATGGAAGGACCATCCTAATTTTAGATGTGGAGGAAGTTAAGGAGGAAGCGGTAACAACAACTAATCGAGAAACCCCAACCTCTATTCTTGCAGAGGCAGCCAAAATAAGTAGTTCAAAGTGACCATACTGTATGTGGTCAAATGTTAGATAGGATAAAGGGAGAAATGCAATCAATGAGAGCAGATGTGAAGCAGGTGTAGTTTGAATGCACTAGTTTTGATAGATCCTTAACAAAGCTAGAGGAGCGGATGGACCAATTGGTGAGTGTGGTAGGAGATCTCACTAGGCAAATTGGTACCGGTATCCCTAGCAATATTGAAAATAATCCCTGGAGAGAGGGAAAATAACATGTAAAGGTGATTGAGTTAAGATCGGGGAAACTACTAAATATCCTAAAAAAGTCCAAAGAGGAGGAGGAACACAAAAAATCACATGAGAATATAGAAATCTCCTCTGAAGATGACACTGAAGTCATATTACCTAAAGAGGTACCGGTGAAAGAAAAGAAAGATGATATATGCCTAAGGAAAATAAAGGTGCCACTGTTCCATTTCCAAAAAGGTTAGAAGAAAAGAAGAAGCAAGATGACGATGACTTTGTAAGTTTTCTAAATCTGTTTAAATCTTTAAATGTCAACTTACTTTTGATTGAACTCATATGAAAGGTACCAAAATACGGCAAGTTCTTAAAGGAGATTATGTCAAGGCGTAGATAAATCAAGGTAGGTGAGCAAGTGGAAGTAAACACGTCTTACAATGCTATTATCTCTAAATTCCTCAAAAGCTAAAGGATCCCCACAGTTTTGCAATTCCAATAATCAGTGTGAGAATAAATTTGATGCCTCTGTTAGTTTTTGAGAAACTTGGGAGCGAAGACCTCAAAAATGCCCAAGTGACCTTATAACTAGTAGATCGATCATCTGTGAGACCAAAAGGAATTCTATAGGATGTCCTGGTCCAGGTGAGAAGTTTCATAATCCTTACAGATTTTATGGTGCTCGATTTTGAAGAAGATAGGGATATACCTATTTTATTAGGAAGGCCCTTCTTAGCCACGTCTAGGTCTACCATTGATTTAAACACCAATGAGTTAACGATGAGAATTAATGGTGATGTAGAAATCTTCAAATATGGGGATAAAACAGATGGAACTGAGAAACACAACGAGCACTGTCACTTGCTTGATATGGATGGAAGTGAAGAACCCAGTAAAATCCCTTTTGTGAACAAGGAATGAATTAATAGGTTCAAAGGAAGGGATCGACTCAAGAAAATGGAGAAAAATGATAGGAGATAGAAAAATGTGGAAAAAAGTTGGACACGATCGACAAGGGTGAGCATACTGGATGAGTCTGATAGTAAGACATAAAGGTGGACAGGTGAAACTAACTTTTGTATATTATTGTATATATTTCTAACAAGTTTTTATTTTAATAAATAATAAGAAATAGGGGTATGTTGGGACACACCACCCTTCGTGTCACAACATAGGTGACAGAATGAGGAAAGTACGAGAATGACACCGATGTCGTGACGAAGAACCCCTCATGTCGCGACAAAAAGTACAGACTAGGTAATCATTCGAAACTGAGGACAATGTCGCGATGAAGCACTGAGCATGTCGCGACAACAAAGGACTGATGTGTTTGTCGCGACATAGCTACCCAATGTCATGACATCGACTGTAATTTTTGCAGGATCTAACCGGCCCGACTGCGCAACCCGACAGCTAAAATACTTATCTTCTTTTTTTGAATTTTAACACTTTAAAACCCTAGTTTCCATCCCCTATAAATACTAAAACACTATTCTAACTCTCACATTACAGTTTAACTCTCTAAAAACACCTAAAACCCTAAAAATCATTTCCTTTGTTATTTCTCTTTCTTACTTTTTAGGTTTACCAATCTCACGAGCAAGGACGAGCATCAAGGAAGAAGGGGATCACACCAAGACAATTTTAAAGTTCCTAACTTAATATTCTTTCATTGCTTATACTTAAAATGCCTCCTAGAATGGTTAGACGAACCATTGAATCCGAACCATCAACGGGTACAAACCCTTCAAGTTTTGTGAATGCAAATGTAGAAAAATATTTTAATGAGCTTTAAGGCAAAACATTTATTCAAGAGAGGGGTTTTGATCCTTTGATGGTTTTATGTAAAGAAATCTGGCCTCTAGTTAGGTACCATAGGTGGGAACGATTTTGGGCAATCCCCATAAAACTTGCAGTTATCCAGTAGTCTAAGAATTTTATGTTGCCTAAAAGACTATATCTTTAGGACTAATAATGAAACAAAATGGGAAACTTTAGTGATTAGAGGAATTAGTGTTAAGGTAACCCTTAAACTCATATGCAAATTCTTTGATGCTCCGTGTTATGAACATGATTTCCTAGATCAAATTGGTCTAGAATCTTTTCAGGATATAGACATGAATGAGGTAATTACCTACTTAACTGAGGGAAAGGGTGAATGGAAATTTGGGCTAGACACTAATATCCCTACTTATTTTAACCAAGGCATTATGTTCCCAGAAGCCAAGATGTGGATTCAATTTATGTGTACTCGTATGATACCTGCTTTAAATGTTTCTAACGTTAATGCTTTTCGAGTAGTGCTATTATTTGCAATTTTGCAGAAAAAAGTAGGTTTGTATAGGGAAATGGATTCATCAAAACATGAGCCGATGTGTAGGAAGCTAAGAAGTGGGAATTTTCTTTCCTCACTTAATCCTGGCTTTGTGTAAAAGGGAAAGAGTGCCTATGACATCTACTGAGCAGACATTTAAGCCATCGAAGAGCTTCATTGGTGATACACTTTTCCAACGATATGTAGAGCTTCGTGCCAAACAAATGAAAGAAGGGAAAAAGAGATCACGAGTTTCAGTGGCTACACCAATTCCATCGCAAAGGTTGGTACCAACCTAACAAGAAGTTGGTGAAGGAAGTTATCCAAAGCTCGATTGGATGATACAATGGATGCAAGAATTGGGACCATTATTTCAAGAGTTTGCTCGACAAAAAAACATTAAGGTCCCTAACTACATACCGGACACGTTTGGGTTGATAAATGAAGAGCATGATAAGGAGGAAGTTGAAGAAGGAGACAGTGATGAGGAGAGGAGGAGATGATGAGGATTGAGAGTTATTGGATGTTTTAGACCTTATTTTTTAGGACTTGTAATTTGGGATAATTTTGGTTTTTGTTTTTAAGACTTATTTAAATATTAGGAGTAGGATTAGAAGTAGAATCTATTTTCTTGCCTATATATGCTTTAATTTTTATGTAGGAACCCCACATTATGAAGACACAACATTTCAAGCAATTCACGACAAAAGGAAGAAGGATAATCACCATGAGAAGAGGAGCTTTCACGATCAATCGGGTAACTTCTTTCCTTACTATTTAAGGGGCTACAAATTGAGAACAATGTGTTATCTAAAGTGTGGGGGTAATATAGGAATTATTGCATGTAATTTTATTTTTAGTTTTTTTATGTTTTTCTTTGATGTGTGCTTGAGCTTGTAGAAATACAAGTGATTGGTTAGGAGCATGTATAATAGGTTAATTGTATTTCTTGATAAATTTGGCATGATGATGAGGAATTTTTAAATTTTTTAGCATGAAATCAATCATTAAGTTCTATAGGTTACACTAAGTATAGATACAAAGGTATTGTTGATACCAAATGATGTGAATGATATGAGGAAACAAGCATGCTACTATATATGATAGTAATTTTTGGGATTATGTGACTAAATTGTCAATTGTGCATATTGAGGTGTTTAAGGATGACCTAAGGCATTGTTTCACTACATATAGAGCTAAAAAGCTAAACCTTATTATGAATTTCCAATTAATACCCATCTTTGAGCCTTGTGAACCTTCTTGATGAACTACATTACAAACCCTTAAAGCTTAAAAAGATGATTTGTGTACTATTTCCTTTGGTCCTATTTTGCACGATAATAGACGTATAGCCATAAGGATTGAGGGTAAGTAGACACATTACGGTGGAGGTTGTAAAAATAAAGAGTGAAATAGGAAAGCCAATATGGAATATGAACTTTAGTATAGCTAGAAAGAGAAAAACAATGACCATAAAAAAGAAATGAGTAGAGACAAAAGAGAAAAAAATTCATGAGTGGGTATATGAAAAGTGACAAAGTCACAAAAATACCAAAAAGAAGAAAAATCTTACTCAAGAAATAAAAGAATGCTCATAGGCTAGCTAAAGAGATTAGACTATATTGAGATTTCCTAAGTGAAGATAAAATGAAGATGAGAGAAGCAGAAATAAATAGGTGAGATGGAATGGGACACTAAAAGGGGAAGAATAGGGAACAATACAATAATCCAAACTATTGTCGTGTTTGTGATCCTTTGTACTTACTATTATTTGAAATTCATACCTACCTTAAGCCTCAACACGTTACAAGTCGAAAAGCCCTATATGACTTAAACAACTCTATGCAGGAATGAATGTAGAATTGCATGACCTCATTATGACTATCTATATTGTACTAGGATAATTAAAGTACTTGTATTAAACAGTGATGGAGTTATATCAATAAGACTTTGATGTTTGTATTCCTTGTAACTTACTGAACTTAAATTTTTCTAACAACAATGTTTAAGTTGCTCACTCATCATGTTGGAATTATTGAGAAATATATAATGCCTAGAGTAGATATTACGAACCTAGTCTTTGTATGATATAGACTCAAGCTCATTTGTTTGCTTTTCTTGCTTTGTTTGCTTTTCTTGCTTTATTTTCTTTTCTTGTTTTGTTTGCTTGAGGACAAGAAATGAATTAAGCGTGGGGGATTTTGATCTGCTAGTTTTATACCTAGCAGATTGAACTATTTTTCACCCTTTAGGAGCTTGAAATTAAGCAGTTTCCTTTTATTTTTGTAGGATTTAATTCAGTTTTTTGCTTTTGAATAAAATGTGTAAAAAGTGCAAAAATGTTTATTTTATCATCTTTAAGGTCGATTGGGGCCTAAAGGTTAGCTAACATACTTCATGAGTGTGCAAGAGACCTTTGGAAGTCGAACAAGTGTGAAGCAGATCACTATGTCACAACATAGACTGCTCTATGTCACAACAAAGGGACCAAACTTGAAAAAACATGGAACTGACTTCTTTACCACGGCATACATCACCTATGTCGCGACGACGCCTGTATGATTGCGCTAAGGGAGTAAACTAACCTCTTTGTCGTGACACAGGACCTAGTGTGTTGCGACATTGACCCCTGGACAAGGATTCTACACCGAGTGAAGGGCTTTTCGATCTTTACAATGCCACTTAAACACGAGAAAAGACAACTGACCTAGGGTTGAGGAAAACGACCGTCCAAGGCTAAAAATAGGGCATCTAGCACTAGGGTTTTACACATCTTGTACTTAGTTTCATTTTTACTTTGTTAGTTTCTTTCTGTTTAAAAATGAGATTTGTAACTTCGCATAAATGATTGTAGAATTATTTCTCGACAGATTGCTATACAATTCAACTTTCTTTTTATTTCATTGATTCAATCGTATGTTCAATCATATTGTTGTTTTTATGATGTTTAAAAAAACCATGAGAAACTAATCCCATTGTGGGGGATTAGGGAGTGGAAGTATGGTTATTTAATTATTGTATAAACAGAGATTTTCAATCAAATTGTAATAGCCCATTTTCAATGGTGTAGGAAGTGTTAGTTTCAAGATAAAAAAATTTACATTAGAATGTTAGTTTTATTATTTATTTAAATGCTTAGAAGGTAGTATGAGAGATTAGTATATTAAACTTTATAGGTGTTGGTGGATTGATCAAATGAACTAAATTGAGAAAGGTGAAAAAGATAGCCTCACATTTTATTATTATTCAAAAGAATATATATTAAGAATAAAGAAAAAAAATGATGAGGGTTTTAATATGAAAATATTCATATAATATGTGAGCGGGTTTTGGTGTAAAAGTTTATAAAGGTTACTTTATTAAGAAAAGGGTAAATTAGTAACTTAGTAATTATTAGGTAAGAAACAAATAAGGAAAATTGTATCATCTTCTTACTTTTGTTCTTTCAACTGAAAACCATTAAAAAAGGGAGAGCTTGGCGGTAGTGGTGGAAGTCCATGCATGTAGGTGATTCTTGACTTCATTTTTATTAATTTTTGTATTTTTATGATCGGTTTAGCTAGACTCAACTCTCCCAAGGTTTAATGCATGAAATTTTCATGTATTGAAATTATTGCCATTGTTGATTTGAAAGGTGTTTGAAGTTCCTTTAGTAGATTACTAGGGTAATGGTTGAATAAACTTGTTTGGCTAAGTAAATTTATGAATCATTTGGAGTTAATGGCTATTTAGTTAAAATGTGAAAATTTGTGTAGAAAATCTGTAAATTTCAATAGATGTGGAAAGTATAGGATTTCAAGTGCCTTGGTACAGCTTGTTTAAACTCAATTGTGTATGAGGGAAGAACGGGTATTAGGGAATTAATATATAAAAATATTTAGTGAAAGATAAATTGATAAAATACTAGTAAGGAACTATTTAGTTTATACATATTTTCAAATTTATTGTTTGGAAGTAGTTGTTACAGTTTTAGAATGCATGGTCTACAACTCAATATTTTTAAATGTTTCAATGACTATTAAGAAGTTGGAAAAAGTACTATTACTTAGACTCTTGTGAGATTTGGAGGTTTATAAATTGAGAATAATATTTATTAAAGCTATTTTAGGTTAAATGAATAAATATGGGAAAGCTAACTATGTGATTTAGTTGTTATTATTTTACTAAGATGTTTAAGTTAGTAATTGAGTTAATTATTACAATTAGATCAAGAAATAAATCCATCAATCACTAATCGGTGAAAAAGGAAGGTTGTTGAGTAGCTATCATTGTAAACTTGAAGATAGTCGAATCCAGGTAAGTTCGTTTAACTACTTCGTGTTTATTATGAATTTTCATTATGTGTTGAGCTCGAATAATACTCACTTGTAAATAATGGTAATTGTGAGATGACACATGGAATCCTTTGTGGATTGATGATTTCATTTAAGTAATTCGAGCTATATGCCTAGAAGGCTTCGTGCCGGTGTATTCAGGCTATGTGTCTAGCAGGCTTCGTGCCGAATTTCAGGCTATGTGCCTAGCAGGCTTTGTGCCGGTGTATTCAGGCTATGTGTCTAGCAGGCTTCGTGCCGATGATTTCAGGCTATGTGCCAAGCAGGCTTTGTGCCGGTGAAAGCAGGCTGTGTGCCTAGTAGGATTCGTGGCGGTGAACTCGGGCTATATGCCTAGCAAGCCTTTGTGCCGGTGATTGAAGAACTATATATTTGATTCTTGAGATATACTCCATAGTTTTCAAGTAGTTATAATTGTTAAAGATTTTGTACCGAACTTACTAAGTCATAGTAGACTTATTTGTTTGATTTTCATGAATGTAGGTCTCGAGGAATCTTGACATCGATTGGATCCGGTTGGGAGTACACACTATCATCTCCACTTTTGGTAGACACTCGTAAACTTATTTTGGGTTAAAGTTGGCATGTATATAGGATGATAGTGGTTGTTTTGCTAAGGGATAGTTTTGTTTAAGATCCTAGTTAATATGATGCTTGAGTTGTTTATATGTGCTGGATGTTGTTGTTGAATTGGATATAATGAATGATAATGGTAAATAGATAATGACCTTATAATTTTGCACAAATGTTGGTTGCAAATTCTTAAGAATGAGAAAGATAAGACTTGATTCTATCTTTGGTGCTTGTATTTAAATGGTAGTTGCTTGAATAAGTGTGTATGCATAAAATGAGTGGATTTAGTTGAACATAGAGAAAAGGGGTTAATGGTTAGGCTTGTAAAGGTTCTATTCTTGCTTTGAAATAATGTTTTTGGTCTTTAAGTTATCTTTGGAGTCATTAATACATGTTTCTAATATGAATTATTGGGATTACATGGATGTAAGCATATGCATGTTTATGTTGTTTTGGTAATGTTATTGTGTGAATGTAAGTGTGGTAGTCGAGTAATACTTCTTAACCCTAGTCTGATGAGGAATATGGGTTAGGGGTGTTACATTTATTGGTATCACTGCTACGGTTTAGTCGATTATACGACTAAACGTAGCATGTGTGAGTATAGAAATACATGCCACTTTATAACCGATGATAGTGTGATGACTCTTGATCATTTTGTAATGTTTTATATAGATAAAAGATGTCGTCAGGATCCAATCAAGCAGATTCTGATAAGATAGAAAGTTACATTCCGGCTACTAATGAAGAAAGTATACGAAACGAACCGAGAGCTCAAAGGCCTTGAGATGTTGTACCTAATGCATTCCTCTAAATGATGCATGACATGTACTACGCATACTTAAAGGTAGATGCAACAAACCAATCTACTCCTTCTTTTCGACCTCAAGGATCATCTTAACATCATGTGGGGTAATGTTATTTCATGGAGATATTAATGATGATCCCACAAAAGCTGAGTACTAGATAGAGCATACACAAAGGATACTTGATGAGATGTTGTGCCCTCTAGAAGATTGCTTACGTTGTACCGTATCATTGTTGAAGGAAGAAGCTTTTCAATGGTGGTCTACATTAACATCGGTGGTACCAAAAGAGAAAATTAACTGGGAATTCTTCAAGTCCAAGTTTCACAAGAAGTACGTGAGCAAGTGGTATTTGGAGCGGAAGAAGAAAGAATTCCTTGAACTGAAGCAAGGAAATAAGTCTGTAGCAGAATATGAGAAGCAGCTTGTTCAACTCAGCAAGTACGCTCACTAGATTGTGCCCACAAAAGAGGCTATGCGCATACATTTTGAAGATGGATTGAATGATGAAATTAAAATACTAGTTAGAGCTTTAGAGATTCGAGAGTTTGTAATATTGTTTGATCGGGCTCAAAAGATGGACGAAATTTGTGCTAGCAAAAGGAAAAATGAGGCAAAAAATCGTGATCTTGGCAAACTGTTTAGGATAAGGAATTTTTCGAGATCACCACAGATGAAGTTAACGGAATGAAATAGTACATATAATGCACCATCCGAGTTTCATGGAAGAAGTCATATGAAGCCAAGCAATAAGAGAGTTCCAACTCCTTTAGTGGCTAGTGTGGGTAGTGTGCGAAACAATAACCAGGTAGAGTGAAAGCAATGTGGCAGATTTCACTTTGGAGTGTGCAGGGTTAATGATGGGACATGCTTTATATGTGGATCTCCTGACCACTTTAAAAAGGATTGTCCAAATCGTAACGAGCCTAATAAAGATCAACATGAGAGATCGATAGCTGCTCCTCCTCGACGAAGATGTCCTAGGAATAGTAATATGATTGAGACAAACTAAAATGTTTCTAAAGATATATCAATCAGATCAGAGACTAAATCTCCTACCTGAAATTATGCCATTAATTCACAAGAGAAAGCTTCAACCCTTGACGTTATTGCAGGTACATTCTCTATTTTTGATGTTCATGTATGCACATTAATTGATCATGGGTCAAGACACTCTTATATATGCACTAGATTAGTTATAAAAAAGAATTTACCTGTTGAGCCTACTGATTGTGTTGTCAAGGTCACAAATCCCTTAGGCCATAGTGTTGTAGTCGATTTGGTATGCAAACAATGTCCACTAAATTCAAGGCTACAATTTTCCTGTCGACCTAATGCTATTACCATTAAATGAATTTGATGTTATCTTAGGAATGGATTGACTTAATTTTCATGATGTTGTGGTCAATTATCGGAGAAGAAGAGTTGATTTGAGAAGTTTGAATGGTGAGATTATTTCCATTACATCTGAAAAGTCTGATTGTGCATCAAATTTGATCTCAGCATTGAACGCACAAAAATTAATTCGTAAAGGTTGTCACACATTCTTAGCCTATGTCTTGGATACCAAAGTGTTAGAGAAAGAAGTGAATCGAGTACCAAGTGTATGCGAGTTAATCGATGTTTTTCCTGAAGAGCTACTAGGGTTACCACCCGAGTGAGAAGTTGAATTTGCTATTGAGTTAGTACCTGGTACTACTCCAATTTTGATTGCTCCGTATCGAATGGCTCTATCAGAACTCAAAGAACTTAAGGCACAGTTGCAAGAGTTGTTAGAAAGGGGCTTCATTAGACTAGTATATCATCGTGGGGTGCACCTATGTTGTTCATAAAGAATAAGGACGGACCAATGAGGTTGTGTATTGACTACTAACAACTAAATAAGGTTACAATTAAGAATAAGTACCCCTTGTCACGAATTGATGATTTATTCAATCAATTAAATAGAGCTACAATGTTTTTGAAAATTGATCTTAGGTCTGGCTACTATCAATTGTGAATTAAGGATGTTGATGTGCCGAAGACAGCATTCAAGACACGTTATGGACATTACGAGTTTTTTGTTATGCTATTTGGGTTGACAAATGCTCCAGCGGCATTCATGGACTTAATGAATCTAGTATTCCAGCCACACATAGATCAGTTTGTCGTTGTGTTTATTGATGACATCCTAATTTATTCCAAGAATAAAGAAGAGCATGCCCAAGACTTGAAGATTATTTTACAAACGTTACGAGAAAAGAAATTATATGCTAAGTTTACCAAAAGTGAGTTTTGGCTTTCATAAGTAGGATTTCTTGGTCATGTAATTTCAAGTAAAGGAATACGAGTAGATCCGAACAAGATTTCAGCCATTTTGAATTGGAAACCTCGACGGAGTGTGTCTAAAGTGTAGAGTTTCTTGGGATTAGCTAGAAACTACCGGAGATTTGTTAAGAATTTCTTAATTATAGCTTTACCTATGACAAGATTGTTGCAGAAGAATGCTATTTCGTTTGGTCAGAAGAGTTCCAACTAAGTTTTGATCGATTGAAGAATATGTTGACTGAAGCACCAATTTTGACACAACCTGAGTCAAGGAAAGAATTTGTTGTCTTTAGCGACGCTTCTTTGAATGGATTGGCTTATGTCTTGATGCAAGAATTGAAAGTTATCACATATGCTTCTCGACAGCTTAAATCTCATGAAAAGAATTATCCTACACACGATCTTGAGTTGGTTGCAATTGTGTTCGCATTGAAAATATGGCATCATTATTTATATGGCGAGAAATGTCATGTATATACAAACCATAAAAGTCTAAAGTATTTAATGACTCAAAAAGAGTTGAATTTGAGGCAGCAGAGGTGGTTAGAATTTTTAAAGGATTATGAGCTTGTAATTGATTACCACCCGGGTAAAGCTAATGTAGTGGCCGATGCGTTAAGTCAAAAGTGTCTTTTTACACTTCAGGTGATGAATACGCAGTTACGTATGGAGTATGATACTTCTATCTTAGCTGAACACAAGGTTAAATCTTTATTTTTACAAGACATTCGGGAGTTGCAACTTGTGGATCCTAATGTTGTAACAAAGAAGAAACTAGTGGAAGACGGTCATGCTTCGAAGTTCCCAATTGGTGAGGATAATAATTTGTATTATTGTAAAAGATTGTATGTACTGGAAGATGCTCAGTTAAACAGAAGTTATTAATGGAAGCTCATAACAGTGTGTATTAAATTCATCCAGGTAGTATGAAGATGTATTGTGATCTAAAGCAATTTTGTTGGTGGCCAAAAATGAAATGAGAAATTTTCGAGTTTGTGTCCAAATGTCTCATATGTTAGCAAGTAAAAGCTAAGCACCAAGTTCCATCAGGGTTATTGCAACCAATCATGATACCAGAATGGAAATGAGAGCAAGTCACGATGGATTTTATATCGGGATTACCTGTATCGCCAAAGAAGGATACTATTTGGGTTGTTGTCGATTGATTGACGAAATCGGCACGTTTTATACCGATGCGAATGGATTATCCATTGGAGAAGTTGGACGAACTTTACATCTTTGAGGTGATTAGATTACATGGCATTCCACTGTCTATTATCTCAAATTGTGACTTAGGATTTACTTAAAAGTTTTGGAGCAAGTTACACACGACTTTATGAACCAAATTAAAGTTTAGTACGGCCTTCCATCCTCAAATGGATGGCCAGTCAGAGCAGATAATTCAAGTGTTAGAAGATATGCTACGTTGTTGCATAGTTGAATTTGAAGGTAGCTGGGAAAAATACCTACTGTTTGTTGAATTCACCTATAACAATAGCTATCAATAGAGTTTAAAGATGGCATTGTATGAAGCTTTGTATGGATGTAAATGTAGAAGTTTGTTGTATTGGTTAGAATTAAAAGAAAGGAAATTGGATGGAGTTGATTTGGTTCGTCAAACTAAAGATAAGGTGAAGATCATTCGAGATAATTTGAAAGTCACATATGATCATTAGAAGTCCTATGCAGATTTAAAGCGTAAAGACATAGAATTTTCAGTAGGTGAGAAAGCTTTTCTGAAAGTCTCGCCTTGGAAGAAGGTATTGTGTTTTGGACGGAAAGGGAAACTTAGTCCTAGATTCATAGGACCTTATGAAATTTTAGAGAAAATCGGACCAGTGGCTTACCGATTATCTTTGCCTCCTGAACTTGATAGGATTCACAACGTGTTTCACATTCCTATGCTTCGTCGTTATAGGTCTGACCCCTCACATGTGTTGTCAATGGAAGATATTGAGTTGCAATCTGATCTAACCTATAGTGAAGAGCCTGTCAAAATTTTAGCACGGGAGGTGAAAGAATTGAGAAATAAGAGAGTACCATTAGTTAAAGTATTGTGGCATAAGCATGGAGTAGAATAAGCTACTTCGAAAATAGAAGAATCTATGAGATCAAAGTACCCAAACCTCTTTTCTGGTAAGAGTTTCGAGGATAAAAAGTCCTTAAGAGGGGGAGAATTGTAATAGCTTATTTTTAGTGGTGTAAGAAGTGTTAGTTTCGAGATAAAAAAAATTTACATTAGGATGTTAGTTTTATTATTTATTTAAGCGTTTAGAAGGTAGTATGAGAGATTAGTATATTAAACTTTATAGGTGTTGGTGGATTGATCAAATGAACTAAATTGAGAAAGGTGAAAAAGATAGTCTCACATTTTATTATTATTCAAAAGAATATTTATTAAGATTAAAGAAAAAAAAAGAAATGATGAGGATTTTAATATGAAAATTTTCATATAATATGTGAGTGGGTTTTGGTGTAAAAGTTTATAAAGGTTACTCTATTAAGAAAAGGGTGGGTAAATTAGTAACTTAGTAATTATTAGGTAAGAAACAAATAAGGAAAATTGTATCATCTTCTTGCTTTTGTTCTTTCAACCGAAAACCATTGAAAAAGGGAGAGCTTGGTAGCGGTGGTGAAAGTCCATGCCTGTAGGTAATTCTTGACTTAATTTTTAGTAATTTTTGTATTTTTATGATCAGTTTAGCTAGACTCAACTATCTCGAGGTTTAATGCATGGAATTTTCAAGTATTGAAGTTATTTCCATTGTTGAGTTGAGAGGTGTTTGAATTTCCTTTAGTAGATTATTAGGGTGATGGTTGAATAAACTTGTTTGGCTAAGTAAATTTATAAAGCATTTGGAGTTAATGGCTATTTAGTTAAAATGTGAAAATTTGTGTAGAAAATCTATAAATTTCAATAGATGTGGGCAATATAGGATTTTAAGTGCCTTGGTACAGTTTGTCTAAACTTAAATATGTATGAGGGAAGAACATGTATTAGGGAATTAATAGATAAAAATATATAGTGAAAGATAAATTGATAAAATACTAGTAAGGAACTATTTAGTTGATACATATTTTCAAATTTATTGTTTGGAAGTAGTTGTAACAATTTTAAAATGCATGCTCTAGAAGTGTATTTTTCAATGTTTCAACGACTGTTAGGAAGTTGGCAAAAGTACTATTAGATAGACTCTTGTGAGATTTGGAGGTTTATAAATTGAGAATAATATTTATTAAAGTTATTTTAGGTTAAATGAACAAATATGGGAAAGCTAACTATGTGATTTAGTTGTTATTATTTTACTAAGTTGTTTAAGTTATTAATTAAGTTAGTTATTACAATTAGATCAAAAAATAAATCCATCAATCACTAATTGGGGAAAAGAGAAGATTGTTGAGTAGCTATCATTGTAAACTTGAAGATAGTCGAATCTAGGTAAGTTCGTTTAACTACTTCGTGTTTATTATGAATTTTCATTATGTGTTTAGCTTGAATAATATTCACTTGTAAATAATTGTGATTGTGAGATGACACATGGAATCCTTTGTGGATTGATGATTTCATTTAAGTAATTCGGGCTATGTGTCTAGTAGGCTTCGTGCCAGTGTATTCAGGCTATGTGCCGGTGTATTTAGGCTATGTGCCTAGTAGACTTCGTGCCGATGATTTCAGGCTATGTGCCTAGTAGGCTTTGTGCCGGTGAAATCGAGCTGTGTGCCTAGTAGGCTTCGTGTCGGTGAACTCCGGCTATATGCCTAGCAGGCCTTTGTGCCGGTGATTGGAGAACTATATATTTGATTCTTGAGATATACTCTATAGTTTTCAAGTGGTTATAATTGTTATAGATTGTGTACCGAACTTACTAAGTCATAGTAGACTTATTTGTTCGATTTTCATGAATGTAGGTCTCGAGGAATCTTGGTATCGATTGGATCCAGTTGGGAGTACACACTATCATCTCCACTTTTGGTAGACACTTACTAAACTTATTTTTAGGTTAAAGGTGGCATGTATATAGGATGGTGGTGGTTGTTTTGGTAAGGGATAGTTTTGTTTAAGATCCTAGTTAATATGATGCTTGAGTTGTTTATATATGGTGGATGTTGTTGTTGAATTGGATATAATGAATGATAATGGTAAATATTTAATGACCTTATCATTTTGCATGAATGTTGGTTGCAAATTCTTAAGAATGAGAAAGATAAGACTTGATTCTATCTTTGGTGCTTGTATTTAAATGATAGTTGCTTGAATAAGTGTGTATGCATAAAATGAGTGGATTTAGTTGAACATAGAGAAAAGATGTTAATGGTTAGGCTTGTAAAGGTTCTATTCTTGCTTGTAATGGTGTTTCTGGTATGTAAGTTATCTTTGGAGTCATTAATACATGTTTTTAATATGAATGATTGGGATTACATGGATGTAAGAATATGCATGTTTATGTTGTTTTGGTGATGTTATTATGTGAATGCAAGTATGGTAGTCGAGTAATACTTCTTAATGTTGTTTTGGTGATGTTATTATGTGAATGCAAGTATGGTAGTTGAGTAATACTTCTTAACCTAGTCCAGTGACGGATACAGGTTAGGGGTGTTACAGGATCAGCTATTTGGGAAATGAATAACATGAAAGAAACACTAAGCCTGACAACCCTAGAAAGTTATTTAGGTGGGAATGAACCCAAAATTGATATTTCCCATCCATGAGGACCTTTTCCCCAAACCAGTTTAAACTATGACATCTAGCGATAAGTAGTTTCTATTAACTTGTTATGTTGATGGAAGATCGGAAGATCCTGCTAGGGTAACGACTAGTTGATTGAAGCGACCTAATCTCCCCAAAGCCGTTTATCAAAATCACTATCTCTTTCGTTTACTTTGATTTTTTTAATTTTATGCTTTTCAAGACAAAATCTCTTATTTTACTGTAGTACTATAATCCCTAAAAACAGTACTAATTACTTCCGTTCCTTGCAGGGATATAAATCACTATTTCTTAAAGCCTTCTTTGGGTATAATCCTCAGAATACTACCAAGTATTTTTTGTTTAAACTATATTACAACATTACTCGTATACTTGCGGAAGCTGAAAACACACACTGAATAGGAGTACGTTCGGAGGCAGTCACACACTCAAGAGTGAAGTGAAATTACCAGATCGCGTTGCTACCCAGAATGCCATGGCAAAAGAAGGAGGAGAAACAACCTATGCCCATGAAGAAGAAATTGAAGTGCCATAAGAAAAACCTTTGTTTGAGAAGGTTGAAAAAGAAGAAGTGTTAGAACCTGAGCCTAATAACAATGCCACAGCAAAATAGTCACAACATGCAGCAGGAAGGCCACCACAACCATTTCCCCACAGATTCCAGAAATCAAAACAAGACATTCAATTTAAAAATTTTCTAGAAGTCTTAAAACAATTACACATCAACATCCCACTTGTTGAAGCTTTGGAGCAGATACCCAACTATGTCAAATTCATGAAGGACATCTTGTCGAAGAAAAAGTGGTTGGGAGAATTTGAGACCATTGCTGTCATTGAAGGGTGTACGACAATGTTGATGAACAAATTGCCACAGAAATTAAAAGTCCTAGGGAGTTTTACTATTCCCTGCTCTGTAGGCAATCATTATGCAAGTAAGACATTATGTGATTTAGGAGAAAGCATCAATCTAATGCCTATGTCTATTTTTAGGAAGCTGGGAATTGGGAAAGCGAGGCCGACCACTGTGACATTGAAACTTGCGGGCAGATCATTTGCACATCTGAAAGGTAAAATCGAAGATGTTTTGGTAAAAGTAGACCAATTTATTTTTCCTGCCGATTTTATCATTCTTGATTGCGAAGCTAACAATGAAGTACCCATCTTTTGGGGGAGACCTTTCCTTGCCACTAGAAGAACTCTCATTGACTTACAAAAAAGTGAACTCACAATGAAGGTCAATGATCAACAAGTAATGTTTATTGTGTTTGATGATGTGAAGAATTCTGATACTAAGGAGGAATGTCATGACATTAAGCTCTTGGACATTCTCAATGAGAAAAAAATAGAATGTCGTGAAATTGACGGGGTTAATAGGGTAAAGCTCAAAACACGCCCTAACAAAGAAATTTTGTCATGGAAATTTGAAACTGGACAACTAGTTTCATTATCTGACTCAAAGTTGTTCAAGGATAAACCTAATTTTTATTGGTCTGAACCTTTCAAAATATTTTGTGATTTTCTCATTATTTCATGGATGAAATGATTCAGAATTTTGTGGAAACATTGTGGCCTGAAATAAAATTTAAAGAGAAACTTGGAGTGCGTAGGGACACCTATTTTAATCGTTTTCGAATTTGTTAGAATTTCTTTTATTTTAATCTTTATTTTCTTTTATTGCATGTGCTTTATTTCAGGTGATTTTATCTTTTTTCCTATAAAATTTGTTGTTTTCTTTTTAGCTAAAAACATGTTAAGTGTGTGCAGGTATAGAAGAAGGATGCACGAGAGGGGAATGTTCTCCCTACGGATGCATGGACACCCCATCTGATTGCCAGCATGGAAGGATAACACCCAAAGGCAAAATCAAGTTTTCATCCTTCCCCATTCCTCGAATTTACTGCTTTGCTGCACCACTCACACCTCTACATTTTTAGCCATCATCATTTCGATAGCTGTCTACTCCCTAGCCTTTCATTTAACCTAGGTTGTTGAAATATTTTTACTTATTCAACTATTTCAAACACTTGTCTTCTTCTCTTAACCTGCATTACTAAAATGAATCCATTTTTATTTTTGAAAACCTCTGAAACCATGTCAAGAAAAATGCCAAGCAACCCATCCTTGTCAGCCCGAACTTTCTTCAGTAAAGTTGCAGAAGATAAGTACAACAAACACATTAGCAAACGAGGACTGTGGTCGGAGAAGGGTTTCCAATTCAAATATGAATCATCCAAATATGGTGAGGAGGTTATGTCCGTGGTACACATGCACCGATGGGAGATCTTTTGCCTCTAGCCTGACGATATGCACACATAAATGGTGTGTGAGTTCTACGCTCACATCACAACCCCTGAAAATGCTTTTGTGTATGTGAGGGGCAAGTCGATACTGTTTGGTGAGGATGTCATCAATGCCCACTACTGTCTGATGAACATTGATGACGAGCACACACGATTCTTGAAAAGCCTTGATAAGGAAGGTATGAAGAGGGTGCTGTTGGATTTATGTCTGCCTGGTGCTAAATGGACAGTGTCCAAGCAGGACTGGTATACCATTAATAGAACTTCTCTGAAACTAGAATACCGTGTTTAGAATCATTTTGTAAATGTTAGTCTGATGCCCTATACACACCACACTTCCATTCTGAAAGATAGACTACTGTTGTTACACTCGATAATCATGGGAAGGAAGCTTAATGTGGGCAAACTCATTTTTAAGGAGGTCCACAAGTGCGCTCAAAGGAATGCTGGAAGTTTATTCTTCCTAGCACTCATCTCAGCATTATGTGAAGAAGCCAAAGTCCCACTACAGACCAACGAAGATATCACCTACAACACTGGGGCCATTTCAAAGAAGACAACATAGGATTTTATGGATGAAGAAATGCCACGGGAAATCAGTAAATGTCCTTCCACTTTCATGCCACCAACGCTTGGAGCACCAATTGCCTCGAATAGTGATTTCGAGTGAACGATTCTTCACCTGATGAAAGAAATGCGTCATCACATTGGAAGCTTGGCTCGAACTCAGGCAATGCTAGTAAAGAATTTGACTGAGGTAGCTACGGAGTTACGCATGTACTGGAGCTATACAAGGCAAAGAGACAATGCCTTAAGATGCTCCATGCAAAGAACTTCACGAAGCCTATGCCTGTGTTCCCAGCATTTCTCAAGGATTTATATTTCGACTCTGAGGGTGAGGAGAAAGAGGAAATGGTTGAGAAGAGAACCCTTGAGGTCCATATAGCTGCCAAGGAGGACAAAGGAAAGAAGCCTATGGTTGAGATAGAGAAAGAAAATGAGAAGGAAAAGGAGAAGACGCCATCTGAGTCTGACCTGCGGAAGGACGATGCCATGACATCAGCACCACCCACTAAGCCACCTGCTAAGACACCACCACTAGCTGCTGAGGGAAAAGAGAAGAAGCAATATAAAGACATCGATGACTTGATCGATGACTTAACCCGTTGCGATGATGAGGAGAGCGTCCTATCAGCTCGATGAAGAAGAAAACCAGAGTCAAAACCATCGCTGGAAGGAAAATGCCATGCACCAACTAGAGTAAATTTTCTTTTAAACCAAGCTTTGTATTATTTTTATTTTTGCATACTATTTTTAATTTTCATTTTTCACATGTTCATGCATTGAGGACAATGCAACCCTTAGGTTTGGGGGAGTGTTGTCTGACATTTAGCTGCATATAGTTTTCATGTTTATCTTTGCCATGATATTACTATAGTTGCATTTTGCCATGACATGATTTTTATGTCACGACATTATCATTTTTTCACATTGTCATGGCATAATTGAGATTGTTAATGAATTAGAGCATATTATTTTTGTTGGTGATGTTCGATGATGAGATTAAAAATTCTTTGAAAATTTAGGACTTTTGATAGTTGAATAAGTAGATTAAGTATAAAGATTTATTAAAAATTGAGTTTTCTTTAGAATAAAAAAATTTTGTTTGTTAAAGAAATTTGTTTAAAGTAGATTTTTTAAGAAAAAGACTTGGGAAAATTTTTCGAAAAAATTAGTACTTAAAAGAAAGAAAAATTTTGAAAAGGCATAGAAAATAAATAAAAATGCCATAAGACACTTCAATGCTTGAACTATGAAGTAGGTCAACAATACTTTGTATGCTCCTTTGTATTGTTGATTAGAAAAATAGGTTAAGTATAAATGTTATAAATAAATATAAATAAATAAATAAAATTTTAGGGCACTCCACTATAGCAAAGAAAGAGTAAGATAAGAATATAGTTGTTTTCTCCATCTATCTTTTAAGTGGGAAAAATTTAGCTATATGAGTGTATTATCAATTCAGAATGTGCCATGACAAAATTCTAGGCAATTTAGTGTTTGCTCCATTGAAGTTGTCAAGAACATAAAGTTGTGTGACAAAATGAATCCTTAGTTTGAGTAAAAACTAAAACAAGTAGAAAAATAGAATAAGTCGTTAAGAGAAGTCTGCTATAAATAAAATTGCTTTGATAAATAAAAATTTTTATTCTAAAATAACAAGATTTTTTCTTTTCTTTTGCTTAGTAAACTTATTAGACTTGATTAAGTATCTAGATTTATGAGATATTGTGAAAATGGAAACACTAAGGTATGCTCTGTAGGACTTTTGATTTCTCAATGATGCCATGACAAAGCTTTCATGCATTCATGCATTTTTGCTTGAGGACAAGCAACAACTCAGGTTTGGAAGTGTGAAAACTCTTGAAAAGAGTTATCTTTTATGCATTTCTAGCCTCGGGAAAGTGCTTGAACTTAGGTGAAATTAGGAATTCTAGGATAGATTTTAGTATTTTTCATGCATTCTTACATAAAAGCTTGGTTGGACATTTTATTGCATTTTTACTCAAAGTTTTGAAGGAAAGGTGTAGTGGCAGGATATGGTGCAGGTCCAGGTGAAGGTGCAGGAACTACACAGATGAAGGAGAAGGAAAGGGAACCAGGATGTAGGATTATGCCTTGACATAATTTTATGTCATGGCAATCTTGGGGGAGCTGTTAGCCATGACAATCGAATGGAGTGATATCTCAGCTTCTAGAAGAGGATAGCTGAACACTAATGAGCTGGGCGAATGCGCTAAAACAACACACTGAAGGTGCGATTCTACCAGCAACCTTCTAAAAGTCGTACGGACGCGGAGCTGTCCAAGGAATATCGGCCTGCCTCTCTCCTATAAATACTCGTGAGGAAGATGATGAAAGGTGTGACCAGTAGAGGGGAAAATCAGAGTGAATTGAGGGACATCACGCACGACCAATTCGCAAATCAGGAGTGGATTTCTGAGGCAAGAAGGGTATGAAGCTAAGGACTCCATTGAAGGGCTAAGGACAAGGAAGAAGACACTCTATCCTCCAGATCTAGCCCGATCGCTAGTGAAGGAGGAGGCTGGTGACAGCAACTCTTGTGTTCTTTCTAGTTCCCTTAGTTTTATTTGATTGGGTTTGTTGAGATGATTTTTGAATGATTTAATTTTGGATCTATTTGGATTACTTTTATTATATTTTAATTAATTGTTAATCTAATATTTTACTGTTTATTCAAGTGTACTTTTCACAATACACTTCACATTGATACGATAGAAGTTTGAATGTTTGTGATCACCACCATAAGAATCGTGTGACAGAGTAGTATTAGTATTGGAGGTTTTCCATGGCATTTTAGGATATAAGAATATACTCCAAATCTATTCGAGCTTATTAATCATTGATTGTCTCCCCTTGATATCTTGCCAACACTTCCACCGCCATTCAACTCTTCCCATTTACTGTTTACCAATTTACTTTCTTGCAATTTATTTTCTTGTATTTAAATTTTTGCATTTACTTTTCCCATACCAAAACGACCACTATTTTATCCTTTATTTTCCAGCAGTTATACACACACACACATATATATATATACTTTTAATATTCTATTATTTCTATTCTTTATATTTATAGTACTTAGTTTATTTCTATTTTATATATATTCAGCATTTCGTTTATTCTTTATATATATATTAAAAACATATTATTCTATATATATATATACATATATATATTACTTATTATATTTTTATTCTTTATATATATTTACTAACCTTTGCCCTAACCTAATTTTAGAGTCATGACATTAACATACACAGATTTTACCATGACATTATTTTGCCATAACAATAACAATAACATTTTTTTGACATTAACAGTTTTGATCCCTATAGAGAACGATAACTCACTTATCACTTTATTACTTGAGCGATGTGTATACTTGCATAGTTTACGCATACGATACAGCCGTAACAATATGTCAGATCGATACCACATCAGCATAGAAACATGGAACACATCATGGATATGGTCCAGTTCCAGAGGTAATTCCAACTTTTATTGTAACGCCCTCCACCTGGCTCGAGCCACTAGATTTGAGTATTAGGTGTTACTTCCTAAACAGATGCAGCTTAGACTCTTCTATCTGCCTATGTCTTGACTTAATAAAATTTCTAAGTCTTTTAGCTAAATTACCTTGTTATATTATTGTTATAGAACTTCTTGTACAGTGTAATGTTTTCTTTACAACATGAATAATACATAGTTTACACCCATATTTACAACAACTTACAATCAAAGTATTGTATCACGCGCAGACTTTACTTCACCTTAAGGCTTTATCTCATACTTATAAATTATGGCTAAAACCTATGGTATGGCTCTCTCAGAATTTACATTAGCGTAGACCCTAATCCCACCACAATCTTTCCTTTAGTCTTCTTTGTATGCATATCAACACAGACCGTCGCTCCCATGGCGTAGCCTTGACATCGTCTCTCATCTCTTTTCTTCCAATGGATCCTACAATCAGAGGCATCTGTAATAAGTTCACAAGAACTACGTGAGGCGTTATCATACATACTTTCATCAATACACATCAAGCATACATCAAAATATACTTCATAGAATCAGACAAATACTCCTCAAGTTCTGCACAGAACAAGTATTTCACTTATATTTACCTGGTACTCTTCCATAACCAGTAATCATTCTTACCTCAATATGTAATTTGACTTACATACAAGTTCGAACTGATACCTCACTCTTCCTTCATAATCCGCCATCTTGGCATTTCTATTACATCTTTTTCCCATGACATATCATAGATTGCGCCACTAAGGCATACACTTCACTTCGGATGTCTTCCCTTGTCTCTGGTAGCTACAGATACATACTCGATCAATAGATAGCCACGAAGGCATCCATACATCACTAGACAGCTACTAAGGCATCCACCTGCATTCAAACAGTCATCGCCATGAAGGCGCTTTTAATAGAAACATCCATAAGGCCAATAATAAGGACAACCACAAGGCTTCCACATATAATAGGTTTCGCCATAAAGTTCTCATGTACCAGATTTCCACCACTAAAGCCCACATATAACATATTCCTACCACTAGGGCGCACATATAAAAAAAACAGCCACAAAGGCTCAGATATGCCAGGTTCACGCCAAAAAGGCTTACACACGTAACAGAATAACCATAACAGCTTCCACATATCGATAACTTGGTGCTTTCGATGATAAGGATTCGCCTACACTCATTTTCATGAGGTTTTCCCCTCATTTCCTAATACTCACGCAACCATCCTTTACATATATCTACATGACATACTAAAATGTTGATCTTTATTTCCCCAAATGATGCCATAGTTTTAGACTAGGTCTTACACAATATGGTCTTCACTTGTCATGGCCATGGCCTTTCACATATCAAAATTCGTGTTTCTTGTCCTAATAGACCTGCACACGCAAGCAGACTCGATATGCAAACTTATGCATGACTAACTCTTTTCAATAGACTTTAACGTGCTGATGCTTTTACTCTTTCTTTCATGTGAAACACTTCTCATATACTCATGCATGACTCTTCATGTAGAGACTCGTGCTAGACACATGACAATATGCGTATACACAGATTTCATGACAGAGGTATCACACGAGCGACATACTCAAGCTCGCCAGAGATATATTTATCAAGCACATACTTCTCAACAGAACAAAGGTTCATCATTCATCTCATTCTTTCTTCACATATTAGAAACACATTATCATTTTGGTGTCAATCCACAGATCCAAGCATATTAGATACACATTTCCACAGAACCATCTTATCACACGTACTTCACATTTCCATCACAAGACTGGTCACATAGCATAAAGAAACAAACATATACACATACATGCATTAATAGTCATAATACTTAAGATTTTTTAGGGTTACTTACTGAGCCCTCACAAGATACACACATCTTGGTCAAACGGAGCCACGACAAACCAATGGAGCGATGATAATGAGTGTGAGGACAAAGAGTACTCATAAAAACCTCTTTATGAGTCGTACGAAAAAGACAATGGTATGCCCAAACACTTAGATGAGCCTCCTTGTGATTTGCATAAGATACCTTCATGTGAAAGTACTGAGTCATCCAACTTCAGAATATTATCGAACATGACAGATGTGATGGAACAAATGAGGAAGATGCTCCAAGAAATATCTGAGGCACTACCTCCAAGGGAAGAGGTCGTGCATGATGTTCCCAACCTTGATCTTGAAGATTTTCGTATTATCATTAATCACCCTAAATAAAAAAAAACAGTCAATAAGAGTTGGAACCGGAGATCAAGAGGATGAATTGAATATGGCTGAAGCGATCTTCGATCCAATTAACGTAGAAACAAACATAATAGTAGATGTAGTTGCTGACGTTAAAGTAGATGTAACCACTAACGTTGAGCTTAAACAAATTATAAATGAAAGTGTAGAAGAGCCAATACACCTTCTGGCCAAAATTGAAAAGGTATCGACCGAAGAGGTCAGAGAGTTCATTACATTCGCCTTCAGCAATTACAGTAAAGCTCAAGTGACCAAAACTTCATATGACATGAAGGGGAGGAAGCTTGAGGCAATAATACCCCAAAAATGATTTTAAGTTAGCCTAGATTTGGTACCAAATGGCTCGTAATGTAGATGTCGTCTCAATCGGAAAAAAGGCAATATCAATGGAATCAACCGACATTGGCAATGGAACAAACAGTGGACCAAATTGTCAAGAACCAGCTAGATGTTCTTCTATGGTGGAGACATGAATCGTCCTAATTTTTAAAGAACTTTTATTTTCTACTTTAAATTTTGTTATTTTTTATTTTATTCATTTACTTTATTTTTATTAACCGTAGTTGTGTTTATTTTTTCCTACAGCAAGTGTAGATATCATGGAGTGACATACCATTTTTTTTTAAGAAGCCAGAAACTGGGCTCGATGTCGCGACATTGCTCTCTAATGTCGTGATATCCAAGGTAGAACGCCACCTTGCAACATTGAAGAGCCAAGTTTCTCTGAATATTTTTAGATGTTCTGTCCTCCTTTATCGACACTTCTTTTTTTTTCATTTTAATTTTCTTTATATTATATTTCGTATTTCTTGTCATAGTATTTTTGGTACTTTTTCGTCAGCCTAGAGCACACAAATCCCAAGATTATCATAACAAAAAGGTTTCGCCCTACTCAGGGAAGTTTTCTTGTTTCCACTTTAATTATTTTACATCAGGAATAATGTATGTTCTAAAGTGTGGGGGGAAATACATAGGATTAGTTTGTGTGTTTTTATTTATGCAATTGCTTTGTTTTAATTATTTATTTATTTACCAAAAAAATGTGTTATTGTTTACGTTACATGGTGCTTGGATTATATTAATACTGTGAGTAATGGTTGAAAATAATAAAGCATGTAATTTTTTTATTAAAACATGAAATTCTTTATTAATATGAGATAATTTGATTATTTTTAAGGGAAATTGATTAGGTTACTTAATTAAATTGCAAAATAGATTAGAAGTACATAGCTAAGAATGTTTGATGATGACATATGAGATATAAGTCTTACAGATAGTTGTAGAGACATGAATGCTTGAATTGATTATTATTCATTCAGCCTCATTCAAACCATTAAAGAAATTGTGTATGGTGGGATGCTTAAGGATGACATAAAGCATTATTTGAATAGCTAGTTCTCAAATGACCATACCTTAATGCTATGAATCCCTAGTCTCCTTATTTGATCCTGATAACTCTTTCTTGAGGAACCAACGAAATTGAAACCCAAAAGCCAAACATAATTTGAAAACTTGAACTATTCCCTATCCTTGGTCCTTTAATACATTACAAAATAGACGTTAAGTCATAGATATTGAGGGTTTAGGTATATACATCATGGTGGTTTCAAAAAAATTTGGAGTGGAAAAGGAAGAAACAATGTGATACAGTGATTATAGGTCGAGCAAAACTGTGTGAAAAAGAAAATTCCAAAAAAAGTCAACAGTAAAAACGAGAAGAAAAAGTATAGAACAAAAACAAAAAGCATTGTGATAGAGAAAAGAGTACAAAGTCAAGTGACAAAACAAAAAATCACAGAAATATAAGAAAACCCAGTCATCAGTGTAGTAAAACTCGTTAAGCCGTCTATAGTTGCTAGTATTATATTGTATCTTCCTACATTGAGAGATAAGGAAGGTAAGAGAGGGAGACAAAAGGCAGTGAGCTTGAAAGGGACATTTAGGGTGAAGAGAGGAAACAATGTCACATGCCTTACTATTTCTAGTGTTTGAACTATTTTGAACCATATCTTTCTTCAAACTTATACCGTCCTAAGCCTCAGAATGTTCCAAGCCTAGAAGACCAATGTGACTAAAGCATTCTCTATGCATAAATTCCAGAATTGCTAACAACTATTCTTAATGAGTTTTGTTGATTCACATGATTGTGTCTGCTACATATCTATTTGATTTATGTTAATGGTGATATTGTTAAATGTTAGGGACTGACCCGATTAAGCAATGAACAAGTAAAAAATAGCAGAAGAAATTGAGAAATTGAACATACAAATTTAACGTGGAAAAACTTCTTTGAAGAGGATAAAAAACCACTGGCAAAGATAATTTTACTATAATGGTAAAAGAACGAAGAGAACAAAAAATGGAGATAAAAACTAAACCCCGAAACCCAAAAACAAAAAACCCTCAAAATGTAAACATAAAATTCTTCAAAAGTGTTATGGGTTCTAATCTCTAATGGGTGTTTTTTCTAAGGTTCTAAAAGAGCCTATTTATAGTTTAAATTCCTAAGTCAAATAAAAATAAAACAATCTAGATTAATAAGAGTTTAATTGAAACAAATAAGCAAAGTTTAATTGAAAGATTGTTTCTCAAATTTGACTGAAATATAAGTCATACTTCAACAAATCTCCACCTTGACTCGTATTTCCACAACACTATCTTTGCGAAAGCCCACGACAGGCTTATCTTGAACTATGAAGGAATTAACTGAGTCGAATTTGTGCTTAAAATTTATAAGACTTCTAGCCTTTGACTTGTGCATTGCCAAATCAAAACTAGCCCAGGTCTGATTTTCCCAAACATAGTGCCCTAACTTTTCAAAACCTGCATCCAAAAGAGAACCTCTCTTCAATGAAACGGTCATACCTTTTTCCCTCCTATGACCAAGTTGCCTCTACTCCAAACAATTTGACTTCAACTCCGTAACTAACGAGGGACGTCTAATTTCATCAGTCATTGTAGAACCTTCCAGATTATAAAGACTGTCGATCCTTTTACCTTTTAACAAAACGAGAGCCCCATAAGACACCTTAATACCGCTCGACTCAATGTTGATTCTACAACCTTTCGAGTCTAAAATACTCAAGGAGATGAGATTCTTTCGTAAATCAGGTATACACCTAACATTTGAGAGTGTCCTAATCGTCCCATCGTGCATCCTAATTTTAACAGTACCAATATCGATTACCTTACTGGATGAATCGTTTCCCATGAGCAAAACTTCACCTTCAACTGAACTATATGTGCAAAACCATTCTTTGTTGGGACACATGTGGAAAGAACATCTTGAATCTAGGATCCACTCGGACGTAAGCTCGGAGCTTTTGCTCGTTGACACTAACAAGAAATCATCACCACTTTCGTCGGCCAAATTAGCACCAGCTACATCTTCCTCGTTACTCTCAACAACCCTTTTTATTTCGCAGTTTATAACAATCTTCTTTGACGTGACCTAACTTCTTACAATAGCGACACCTTTTGTCTCGCTTATTTGATGCTACCAAAATGAAAGCTTGCCTATCTGCCTTGCTATTTGAACCAAACTCATTGTCGAGTTTGTCTTTACTCAACAAATGACCCTTCACATCCTCGAATGAGAGATTATCTCTCCCATAAATCATTGTCTCCTTGAAAGACTTGTATAGCATAGCTTGATCCTCATCATCAATCTAAACCTCAATGTTATTTAAATAATTTAAAAGGGTAATGAATTGATTGATGTGATCTCTAAGAAGCTCACCTTCATTCATGTGAAACGTAAATAGGCGTTTTTTCAACACTAAATAGTTAGCTAGAGACTTAGTCACATAAAAGTTTCTAGCCTTTTCCACAAGGCGGATGAGGTCTTCTCCATCAATACCTCCTGCAATACCCTATTCGCGAGGCACAACTGGATTGTAGATGGGTCTTTTCATCAAGCTCTTCCCATTTTGACTGATTTAGATTCTCGAGTTTTTTCCAGTAATAACCTTTTTCAAGTCGGTCTGAACTAGAATTACCATCATTTGAACTTGCCACAAATTGAAATTTGTGGCACCATCGAACTTCTCAATGTCGAACCTTGTTGTTGTCATCTCTGAACAGGTTGATCTACGAAAATCGAACTAGCTTTGATACCACTTGTTGGAGATCGACCCGATTAAGCAACGAACAAGTAAAACATAGCGGAAGAAATTGAGAAATTGAACACATAAATTTAATGTGGAAAATCCCTTCCGAAAAGGATAAAAAATTACAGGCAAAGATAATTTTACTATAATGGCAAAAGAATGAAGAGTACAAAAAATGGAGATAAAAATTAAACCCTGAAACTTAAAAACAAAAAACCCTCAAAACATAAACACAAAATTTTCCAAAGGTGTTATGGGTTCTTATCTCTAATGAGTGTTTTTCTAAGGTTGTAAAAGAGTTTATTTATAGGCCAAATTCCTAGGTCAAATAATAATAAAATAATCTAGATGAATCAAAGTTTAATTGAAACAAATAAACAGAGTTTAACTGAAAGATTATTTTTAAAATTTGATTGAAATATGAGTCATACTTCAACATTAAACATTTGGTCATGGGAATTACTTCTAATTTGTTAGTAATGTAACTTTTTAAACTAATCCTAATTTACTTTAAAAAGTTTTCAAGGCATCAAACTATTGTTATAATTTTAATATTTGACAATCATGTTCATAGTAGTAATAAAATCCAAGGGATGTCTTCTTTTTGCATGCTATATGTCTAAACTTGGTTTGCTTGAGGAAAAGAAAAAAGTTAAATGTGAGGGAGTTTAGGTGTGACGTTCTTATTTATATCCATCTTCACTAATTCTAGCTTGTTTAAAGAAAGGAATCAAGTCATTTTTGTATTAAATTTTTTCTTTTTTCCATATATGTGTTTTGGTTGCTTAAGGACAATCAACAAGTTAAGTGTGGGGGAGTTTGATTTGCCATGAATTATACTATTATATACATCCCTTTTTACACATAATTTTAGCTTGTTTAATAGTAAATCAAAGCATCTTAGTATATATTTAGGTGTTCATGTTTAAAGTAGTAATTTATGTTTTTTATTAGTTTTTATTACATTTTATATATCTAAATAAGGTTACATGGTCTTCTAGGACAAAACTTATGCCTATGTCGTGACGCCAAGACACCGATGTTGCAACATCGAAGACAGAAGCAAAAACAAGTTCTGGAGCAAAACTACCTTCGATGTCGCAACACTGTAGCTCGAATAGCTGATGCCTATGTCGCAACACCAAGACATCGATGTCATAACATCGAAGACAGAAGAAAAAACAAGTTCTGGAGTGAAACTACCTTCGGTGTCGCGACACCGCCCTACTTTATCACGACACCAGATTCGATTTTGCAATAATGTAGGCCTATGTTGCGACATTGCGTCTCCACGGCCAAAAAATTCCCTGCATGTGATAGTTGCGTTTTTTAGGGAAATTAGGAGTATTTGTCCTAGTCAAACTCTGAGGACTTCAAGGATAGTTTAGGCACTTTAATATTTCAAGTTTAGCCTATATAATGGTCACTGTAATCAGTTTAAACACATAATTTTAGGGAGACAGAAATCATTCTTAGGTTTTTATTTCGTTCTAGGTTTTTACTTAGTTTATTTTATGTTCTTGTAATAAGAAGATCCTATTCCGAAGTAAGGCTTTTATGAGCGAAGATAGTTCTGGAGCCATGCTTTCATCGATAAATCCATGAGCATCTCTTTTTCTTATTCTATTCTTTTTATCTCTTTCTTTAATATTGTTAATTGAATGTTTGTGTAAGGATTAGAATCAATTTATACTTTATTTATATTCCTCATGTTTCAATTGTACTAATCTTATTAATTGATTGATTGATTGATTAGGTTCATTTGGATTGGTTAGATCTAGTTGAGTGTTATTAAACCCTAGGATTGATGACCCTAGGAAGTCATCTAGGTAGGAATTAACCCGTAATCGGTATTGCCTACCAAGCATCACTTAGTAGATCAATGGTTAGGGAAGGAAGAACTTAAACTCTAGGCTTGACGATCCTATGAAGTCATCTAGGTGGGAATTAACCCAAATTCGGTATCGCCTATCCCGATCTGAACTGTGTCATCGAGAGGTTAGTAGTTCTTGTCGTCTAGTTAGGTTAGTAGAAGGCTGAGAAGCCTTGCTAAGTTAATTAGTAACCAAGTAATTAAAACCCTATATCAATAATTAATTAGGTAAAACAATTGGATCTAGGCTAAAGGACTTGCATTGTCGAAACAAGGAATATGAGAAGCTGATACATGAACTTAGGAGTAGATTTAGGTTTAGTTTTATTTATTCAATTTATTTGGTTATTATTATTATCATCTTACTTCCAGATTAACACTACTAATTCGTGACTTGAATAGATTAGTATTTATTTTTAGTAATTGGCTTAATAGTAGTTTTCCCTAAACTGCAATCCCTAGGGTACGATCACAATATACTTACCAAGTGTTTCGTTGTAAACAAACTATATTATAACATGATCCGTATACTTGCGAACATCGCCTTAATTCCATATATTGTGTAGCAGTATTCACACTATGGACATTAGTACATCCAAAGGCTGTTAGTACTGCTTTGGAGATAAGGGTTGAATTGATTAACTTGCGGAGCTAAAAAACTAAGTTACCCTAATTTTCTTAGTTTTTATTTTTTTTTATTTTTATGATTTTTTTAATAATTTATTTGATCGAATTGAACAAACCAATTAAATCAGGAACTGACAGCTTGTCTGGTTCAATCATCAATCTAGTTCTAAAAACCTTGATTGATTAATGGTTGAACTAATAGATGTGTCAACTTAGAAAAAAACGTAGTTTAGATATCAATATTTAGGTATCAGCATGTGAGAAAAGACATAATTTAGGTACCAATTTATGGGTTAAGTGTATTTTTAAATAGAGTTAATAACCTAACTAATGAGGTACAACTTGAGAGTAAAAATAATTTGAGTACCACTTGTGACAAAAAAATTATTAAATACTATAATGAGAAATAATGTATAATTTAGAGATAAATTTGTGGATTAAACCCACTAGATTTTATTTTCTTTAAAATATATATAATAGCTTTTTCATAATTCTTATATGTTTATATTTTTATAACCTTTTATATTCTTCAAATTTTATAATTTTTTATAACAATTCATTTGCATCGTGCCAAAACTAACCCAAAAGAAAAACAATTCGAATTAACGTCAAAGTACCCAATTCAGTGGAAAGAAAAAATAGTACATCGATTCCTTCCAAACTTAAAAGAAAGAACAAAAAAGATAAAGCTTTTTAAACCCTTGCAAAATTATAGGTTCAAAGCGAGCTTGAAATCTGGTGTGTAGACAAAATGATGCTCCAACAATTTATTTATCTGCAGTGCAGCTGAAACCCTGCCACTTGCAACTAACACTATTATTTGGCGTAAATTATAACAGTAGAAATTACATATGAATACATGGGGAAGACAACTGTTACATATAGCAAGTCAGGTTCAACGTACGGTTGGACAGAGAGAACTATATACAAGGCAACAATATAAAACATACAGCGAACTCTTCCTCCAAACAGCAGTTTCTCAATGCTGCTGTGCTGGCTTGAATCATGTTAAAGAGGTGGAAAGGGCAATGGGAAACCCCCTTTTCCCTCCCTTTCGCAATGTCCAAAGGCCTATGCCATGGCAACTGGCCATCAACATTTCAAGCTGCAAAGTTGATGTCTATCCATCCAGGCAAATAAATCAGCTGTAGGTAATGAAACTTTATCGACCCTGCTGGCAAATTTGGCAAAAGATGGCAAGCAGTTCCATCGTAAAGGTACATATTCCCTAAGATCAGTGGCCAGAATCATCAATATTTCTGTTAGAGCCACTGGATCTGGGGGTTGAACCTTTGCCCTTCCCACTTCTTCCCCTACTGCTACCACCTCCCAAGCTCTTTGAGCTCCCCATCCTGCTGGACGCTCCACGAGAGTTCACATCTGATAGACCATTTTCTAGAGCTCGAACTAAATTCTCAAAGAAATTTCGTGTCACACTGTTCTCGCAAATTTAAGAGTAATTAGTTAGATAAAAGATGGCATTCCAATTCTCTCAGAATGCAACGGATAAGATAAAATACTCCTCTAGAAAGTTCAATAAAAAGATAACGCTCTCTTTCCATGACAAACAAACCAAGGTTTTGGACGCACAATTCCTTAATAAAAATTCATGTTATGATTTAAATGAAAATTACCTGGTCAATCCAGCAAGTTTTGAGCGAAACTCATTAAAATCCTTTAACTGTTCCTCTGCATTGAGGTAAACCTGAAGCTCCTTCTCGGCACATTGATGAAGTCTTTCTAACCCAGACTCAGCCTCACCTGCAAGACATACAGGGAACTAGTGCAAAGTGAGCAGGAATATAAAGCCATAGCTTATATTATAGCTTATAGATGGAGACACATTACCTTGTAGGTATTCAAAGAAGTGCCTTTTAGCATGTTCATTTTCTGGTAAATAATATCCATATGCATAAGTCCATTTTAGGACTCTCCGACATTCTATTATCTACACAAGTGGAGCAGCAAAAATGAGATAAAGTAGTATGTACGGAGGTGGACCGTTTAAAGGGCCCCGATAAAGTAGTATGTACGGAGGTGGACCGTTTAAAGGGCCTAGGGGGGCCTTGGCCCCTCCAAAATTTTAGGAAATTATGATTTTTCCCTTGAAATTTTTAGAAAATTTTAATTAGCCCCCCAAAATTTTTGGAAATTCTCATTATAACTTTTTTTTTTTTGAAAATTTAAATTAAGCTCACTTAAAATATTTGAAAATTCTCATTAATCTCACAAAAAATTTAAAATTTTTAATTAGACACCAATTTTTTTTAAAAAAAAAATTCTCATTGAACCCTTAAAATTTTTGAAAATTTTACTAGCCCCCCAAAACTTAGTCCCAAGACCAGCCACTGAGTATGTAGATAGTGCTGTATGCATATTTTGAAATTTACCTGTAGCCATGCCTCAGTGATGAATTTCAGCTGTGATTCAGGTTGGCACTGTGTCTCGCTCAGCTTCTCCAGCTACAATTACATTGTAGTCGTCAGCAGTTCCCATAGTAATAATGATAAAAAACAGTCTGATGCAAGATAAACACTATCAAGAGGGAACAAACTATTCATCCTACTTCTCCCTTCTCTTCTTCCCTCTCTTCATTTTATTATTACTAAATTTACATTGCAATATTTTTATATTTTTGGCAGGGGAGATTGAACCCCTGGGGGCAGGGTAGGCTGGAGAAGCCGGTGAGAAGGACATGACAGTACTGAATGGGTGAGAATGTCTGACCAAGTGCTCTAAAATGTTCCATTGGTTACACGTATCTTGACAGTTTAAAACTTAATAATATGTGCTTTCCAGATTCAAAAGATAAACTAAGATGAAAAGAATATGCAAATGTCATGCAAAGGAACATATCAAAACCATTGGTGATGGATCATAAACTTATCCAGTACTTTTAATAGTCTTCAAACCCATCTAGATTACATCCACAAGAAATGGTACAAAAATAATATAACAGACCAGCAACAACAAACAGTAAATCTGTAATTTTAAGAAATTTGGCTTACATGCACAGACTGCATTTGCTGTAGATCAGCCAGTGCCTTTTGCCTAGACTGCATGAAGCCAAGAAAAGTTTTAACAAGACACATGTTTTCTCATTTAAGAAAATAGTTGCATAACATCCAGAAAAAATTCCCAGAAATTAAATTTAAGCAGCTAAAAGAAAGGTGCCAATAATGTATTTCATGCATTCAAGCTTATATATTGTAATCTACATCATGTCAAACTTCAGTACAAATTCCACAAACTAATACATACTGATTGGTTAGTTGCCCATCGTTCATAATAGTGAGTATACTTCTCTACAGATAACTTAGCCATCTCTCTTCGTTTCTCCTCCTCATCAAACTGAAAATAAATAGTATCAATCAGAAAGGCATAAAAGAGGGCAGTTAAATCATGATGCACAATGACTAAAGACGAGTACTGGGAAATGCTGACAGCAAGAATAAAGAATTAATTTCATACTGTCCCCTCTTTTTTTGCTGTCTCGTAACGGTTGCAAGCATAATAACCACCAGTTACCTCACCATGCTCTAACCATGCACCAAGGCAAAGCCTGCATACATATGTGATCAACTGACAGACTTTTATGCAAAAAGGAGAAAACAAAATAGTTGGTATATAGCAAGAGAAAAAAAAACATCAGTTTGTTTTTGGTACAAGATCTTTTAGTACAGCCTTCATTAAGGAAAAATATCTCTTATTCAGAAGATAGTATAGCTAAAGAAAGTAGGAAAGAGTAGCAGAATTATTTATATTTTTTTTATTAAAAAAAGACAGCCAATAAGGTAGTGAGGACAGACTTTAATCAAAATACAAGCAGTGCATATGTAAGCAAAAATATAAAGCTCACCAGCAAAATTCAAATCTACAAGGTGGTGTGCATGTCATATGCATACATCCATGGTTCTTCTCAATTGGGCGCTTGCATTTTGGACAAGGCTTAGAATTAGCCAATATCCTGAAGATTAAAATAGGCATATTGATTGATAACCAGAACATTATGAAAATATAGCATGGTATAATATATAATGCAGAACAACCATTTAGTAATTGGACAATCATAAACAAGAACATTGGTATAAGGGGAAAGAGAAAAGGAAACTTCATTTTAAGGAAGAAAATTTCAAAGGAGACATTTATTTTGTTCACTTTTAAAAAGAAAGTTAAATGATAGGTAATTTAAAATATAAATTTTTGATATATCAGATGTGTCACTTGAACTTGGACGTGTCGTATACAAATGTGTCCGATACAAGTATGTTCAACTTTTTTCTAAATTTTTCCATGTATTCGAAATATTTTTGGGAAGTCATATCCTCGTACCCATGTCCAAATATGCATCAGAACCTATGTCATATACTGATACTTCAAGAAAAGTGAAGAGCTGGACTAACATAGCATATTAGTATAGACATAGATAGGGGATATTTATTACACTTCTTCATTTAGTAGCAAAAATAGTTAAATGCACAAAGGAAAATGAGAATATATAATTATAAACATTTCCATTTCCACAACCCTCTAATGTATCATCTGAGCCCCAATAACACCCCTTACCCCAACCCAAGAATCCCTTTCTCTTTATTTTTTTTTTTCTGATATTCAGACTTGTGGTTGTAAGGAATGAATCCAGGCAAGCTTTCCCAAATGCCCTAGTGGGAATATCCAAAACAAGTAGTATACAAATAAGAAAGCATTCTACAAGCATACTGTTTACTTTTCGAGATAAGAGCCCCTTGCATTCAAGATCAGCATGGTAAGGAGCAGAGAAAGTTGCTTCTTTTATGTGGGCCATTCAGCACCAAATTAAAAACCCCGCTATTTGGTATGAATTAAACAACCTCATGCAGTACAATGAATCTAGCTACTATAATCCTGTTCCATACCAATTCATATTTTCAGATTCTGCACTGTTTTTCAGTATCCATTTGGCTACAGTGTCACAATCAACAGGACGGTGAGCTTCCTCAGTGCACTGCAAAGTCAAATTCACATTACGGGTCACTTATTCATGTTTGCTATTTCAAAAATGAAAGATGAATGAAGCAGAAAGCAATATGCATGAATTGTTAAAAGTACTCCAACCAGACAGCACCAGAGGTTCTTACATTCCAACAAAAACTATATGAGCAGCGACAGGTAACATCATAATTTCCACTGCCAAAAATAAAGTCCACAGCATAATCACACCCAGGTGCAGGACACCATTTTGTCTGCAGAAACAAATAAAAGTACTGAAAACGTTTACAGTACCAAGGAGGTGAACACGAAATAATGAAAAAAGTTATGTCTATTCTTATTAGTGATTTCGGTGCATCATCACATCATCATCATAATAATAAAGCTGAAAAAGAACATATCAACCAATAGATTCATTTCTAATCCACGACAAGCTTGAGGAAACCCCACTTGTGAAGCTACTATTGAGAGAAATATTAGCAATATTTTCTTACACCCTTAACAAAGACACAAAAGCAGTAGAATTAGTTCACAAAACTCCAAGCTTTTAGTCAAAAGTATATTTCAAACATTAAAAGAAAAAAAAACACCTTCTTAGAGAAGAAAGAATCGCAAAAATCAGTAAGGTGGATGGCAAATGTTTATACATGCATAAATATAAAAGCTAGAGCAGAGATAAGATAAAGTGGTTAAAAATCTTTTTTATGCAAAACTGCTAAACGGGACAACCAATTTTCATAAATCACCCAATTACCAACCATAAGGCACTGGAAAACACAATCTAGAATCTTACAATTCCACTACAGATGCAGTTGCATTTCATCCTTCAACCCAAAATACATATATTAAAATAAATATAAAAAATATATTCATATATTTAAGGATGCAATTCTGAGAAATCCTTTTGCAGATTTTAAGTGAACATAAAGTAAATGCACACATCAAATAACAAAAGTCCAATTACTCAATATATTTTAAGTCTTACCTTCCTATTGTCTTCAACATAAGATCTAATGAAATAACGAGAGTACTTCTCCCGGTCTTCATCAGAAGCCAATGCATTTATCATATCTTGACCAACAGCAGCGACACAGGAAGGATCAGGACATCGCAACATCAAACATCCAGGACCATCATTAATGGCTGTACTAATATAGCCTAAACAAATAAAAAATATATATATCACAACTATACAAGATATTCCACAAGCAATCAAATATGGAAAGGCTGGTAAACACACAAAAGTTCAAAAATTTGTAAATAACTCTCAGACAGGAAAAAAATCATCAAGACATAAACCATTTCCTTAACCATATTAAAAATAAAGCTAGATAATAACCCGGTGTACCAATGAACTTAAAAACAGATACAATTAAAGTATAATATACATAATCATGTAAAAAGAATTTATACATGTACAAGGCCATTACAACTGCTAGGAGTATTCCTGAACGTGGACTATTCATCATAATAAGGGTAAATAGGACAAACCAAGAACTATATCCTTAGACAATAAGCCCTTTACCACTTTCCAGACAGCTTAGACATGTGAACCCAATGCTTTTTCAACAAAAACTTCCCAAATCTAACCAATAGCTTTAAATATAACTCTGAAACTGAAAATTAAAAGGGAAGGGTCCGGTGGAGCATAAACCTATATATCAGCATTAATAATAGTACATGATTTCTACATAGTGACAGAGAATTGTTGATCTTGCTTATATCAACTTTCTAAAAATTTCATAAGCCATGTATAGAAGCTAATTGATGGTTGCAACATTAATGATGAGCCTCTTTAAAGTATACTGGTAATCTCTTGTGTAAGTTTTCTTATATTTCTTTCTTAAAAATAATTTTAGCAGTTCCTCATGCAAATTATCAAATTATATTGCACTAGGGAAAAAGTAGTAAACTGAATTATAAAGCTGAAAAAGATAAATAAAGCCTTCTTTTCTTCCAGAACCTAGAAGTAGATGCCTCCTGAACTCACCGATCTTTTCCTAAATTTTATGATTCTGATTTTAAAACAAATATCATTAAAAACAAATTAAAATGAGGAGAGAGGACCAGGAAAAGAGTATAAATTAGTGGTCCCTAAGATGATTAAACATTTTACTTCCAAGAAATAATCCTTTCCTTTATCAACCAAGCATGTCATTGCCAGTGCCATCTGGTGATGTAGCTCCGGCCTTAGGTATGTTGGCAGGACAAGGCAATCAGTCCATCAGTTTTGAAACCAAAACAAGTAAAAATTCAGATTATACACAGCAAAGGCGTGTTCTTGGTTGCCACAAAACAAAATTAAAAACAAACAGTCAAAATATTTGACATGCTAAGAATAACAGACATTAATATCAAACAAACGTTGAACTTTAAGTACCATGATATGAAAATATAAGGTGTGGCTGTAGCACAACAGACCTGACCAGCAAGAGTTACAAAAAGGATGACCACATGCAGCAGCATGAAGCAGATCATATGGATAGGTTTCAAAACATATCCCACAAATCATCTGCCAAAATACAAGATGTGAAGAAAAATGGAAGACGTAAGCTCTCAAAGAGCACGTAAAAAACAAGAACTGGAACTCCTAGCTCATAAAATAAAAGTCGAAACTCCCAATTGAGCATGCATCACTTACTTCTCCATCATCTGGGAATGGGACTACAGGCTTCTCCAATAAGCCAACAGATCTGCGAACCTTTTCCTCATCTGCAAACCATTCATCATGTACTTTACTGACATTCCTGTAAATCCAAAATAAACATAAACCTCAAGACACACAAATCTATCATCATTAAGAGATAGCAAAACATATGCCTATTGACCAAAACAATGAAAGGCAAAATGCTAATCTTCACTCTGCATTTACATACCACAGTTAAGTTCCATTAAAAGTAGGATTATCATCCTATACAATGGCATTTAACTCCACAAACAGGATTAAAAAAATGCCACATGTTCCACATATTTATCTTTTATGTTTTTTAAATACCAACTTAGAACATGTTTTAACCTCACTTGTTGAGTTATAAAAAAAACTCCATTGCTAATGTACCTGATGTTAATCCTTAAAGAAAATTTTCAACAAGTGAATCTCTACAAATTTGGAAGGAACAAAAGTAAAGAGATTATCAAATAACAGAAATTATACCAATAATGATCACTCACCAACTATAATAGCGTAGTAGGATTCCTGCTTCAACCTTTGAGATGGAAAGCACAGTAGATATCCTCGTAATGTCATCCTCTTGATGCTGACGAATATCTACTTCACTCAAAATGGTATAATTTTGCTAAGAAAAGAAGGGACAAATGTTTAGGATAAACAGCTTTAAAAAGTTTTAATTGTTTAACAGAGCAGTGGCTCAAAATACACAAACTTTTATGTACAAAAAGATGAATAATATTATAAGCCCATAGGGGAAACCACAGTATCAATATTCAGTCCTATGGCAAAAGAACTGAATGCATGCAGTGCAAGTAAAAGGAAAAAACTATGACGTATGTAAATTACATTAATTATAACATCCACAAAGAAGGTGTTTCTGTTTCAGATATTCACTGCCGAATGTCAGCATATTCCCATTGGTGCCAACAGTTGAGCAGCACAAATACAGTTAAAGAAAAGGATCAGAGAGTTTACTAGTTTAACAAACAAAGCAGCACCAAACTGGATTTCAAATTGTTTCAATGAAATTACCTTTACGAAATGGCAACCAGTATGGTTGCACTTTTTCATTATGTATAACACTAAATTGTAAAGTGTAAAAAAAACCAAAGGTGCAATGAATTGTGGAAGGAAAAACCAATAAGGTCCCTTTTTTCATTAGCAATGAATATGCCACAAAGTTCTTTCCAAAAGTAAAATGATTTTGGTATAGAGATTTGGCAACATGATTTTGACTTAGAACTTTGATATGTTTATTCAACACCTTAAGAAACTAAAATTGAAGATGCTTGGGAAAAAAAAATCAAAAGATTTGTGAAAACAGAAAGAAATGAAAAAGTTGGTAAGTTTTAGGGAACCAACGGGTCATTGAATCATTTTATTGTGCTATCTAATTTAATTTCCTTTCCATCCATTCTGTTCAGTACCAACCTTAGCACTGTACATAATCCTATGGTTCAGTATATCGTAAAAGCTTCGATTAAATAAATCCTTTTACGGGTAAGGTCAATTTTTTCCGACTTTAGGAACCAAAAAGCTTCAAAAGATTATGTATTTTCAAAATTTTAGGGAGAAAAAAAATGCAAAATGAAAATCAAGCATATTAAGGTAGTCAATGTTCGCAAGCATTACCTCCTAAAGATAATATAATTTGTTCAAAAAAAGGCAAGAGCAATTCAATAATCACGCAGGCAAAAAAAATAATTGAAACTAGAAAAGGTTCAAATTTGTACGAAATAATAATGCATTTGACAAGCATTTAACTCACATCAACAAATAACAACATAAGCCACAAAATTAATACTTAAAAAGGAAGGCATAAGTTCTAATTTCTAAAGGAAAGAAATCAAAGCAAATAAAGCGAAACCCAAAGGGAAAAAAATGGAACAGATACCTGGTGACTATGCGAGACATAATCAACGGAATCATCAGAATCATTGTCGATGAACTCGTAATCAGCGTAATCGGCATCGGAATCATCGTAAGTAGCCATGGCTCCAGCATCATCGTCGCGGCCACTGTAGAAATCGTCTTCCCCCGACTCGTTGGCATCGTGCATATCGAAATCATCCTCCGACTCCATATTCCTGCTGCCTTTCTTCCTTCCTTCTTCAAATATATATAATCAAGGGAGAAATCAAAACAAAGCAAACCCTAGCAGGAATAGCCCGGATGGTGTGATATCAATGAAGGATGAATTAGGTTGGAGAATGAGTGGCAGAGATGTAAATAAGGGGAGAGAAAATGTGTGAAACTAGGGAGGGGAAGGAAAAGCAGAAAGGAAATGGAAATCGAAAATAAAATATAGAGAAACTTTAATATGTTAAAATCGTTTTGGCTTTTGATTGAGTGAACACTGGAGAATCAAGAAAAGAAAACAAACGTGCAATTACTTAATTTTATTTTATATAGTTAATTATATTTAGCAAAAATACAAATTTAGTAATTCTGGACCGAAATTAAAACATGGATTTACAGAATCACACCATCACTAATATTTGGACCGAAATTAAAGGGAAACACATTGAAATTTTTAATGTCAAAAAGGGTTTCTTTCTCTTTTTTTTTTCAGTAAAGGAGCATAATCATATATTTAGGTTGATTGGCTGAAACCTAAGATTTTTTTTTCTTAATAACACCAAAAATTAATAAAGCATCGGCGACGAAAGAGAGGAGCCCAAAGTCCATGTTAGGTGAAGTTAGAACATTTTTTTTTTTAGGAGTGAAAGTTAAAATGTAATTTTTACGATAGTAAAAATATAATTTTTAAAAAATTAAATTAAAATTTTATTATTTTTAAAAGAGTTAAAATGTAATTTTATTTTTATTAATTTAAAATTTTAAAAAAGTTCAAGAATCTAAATGAAATTTTTTTCATTTTAAGAGATAGTCGGGGTCTGTCAACCTCCTAGATTCGTCCTTACATGACATCCTTATATATGTGGATTAAAAGAAGTTTAACTTTATATTTATAAATATAGAAAGCATATATAATATAAAACTCTAGTTCTAATAAATATTAGAGTCCTAACTACATTAAATATATCTTGACTTTAATGGATATCCCTTTAATAATAAAATATTCATAACACTCATGTCTATACTCTATGAAAAAAAAATTAATGAAGGAAAAAAAATATTTTTATTTATAATACACATAACATGTTGTTTCATTAAAAGTCTTGTCAGAAAAATCTAGTGGGACAAAACTTCGAAAAATAGAGTAGAGTGTGTATCTACTCCCTTCATGACTACACACATGGCATCTCATCTTTTATGTATTTCATCCTAAATATTAGCTTTTCAATTGATCACTTAAACAAATTTGCTAAACATTTATATCGTCATTCTTCTAGAAGTCATGAGTAAGAAAGATTTTTGGAGAAATATATTTTGATCTCTTCAAGAGTTCCAACAATAATCATAACAAACTTTGATTATGATCCTTTTATATATGCGCATTTTGAATCATTTTATAATCTTCTTTCAACTATTATACATTAAGTCAAATTTACTGCATATATTTAAATCATTTCAATTAATATAAAATTGACGCAAACATATTGAATAATTTCCTGGGAATTTTTATATGTTTCTAGTATTCTAAATCCTTCAAAGATTTTAATATAAACTTCATTATATAGTGATTCGTATAAAATGTTGTAACAACAATCATAAAACTCATATCAAATATTTTGTCACACTCAGATCTAACGGGTTCAATGTTAAGGCGTGTACTGGGGAATAATATGTTTGATGAAGTTTTATTCGTCCAAGTGTTATTTTGGTGTATACAATGGGCGAATTGTAGCCATCGTATAACTATATGAAGGATCTAAATTATTCTACTATTTGAAGAGAAATAATACTGTTATTTAAAAAGGGTAATCATGGTATATAAGTGTTCTCAAAATGAGGTATAGTACGCCCTATTAGTTGGAAGTATTGTGCTAGTTAAGTTATGAAGTAATATGGTATGAAAGCAATTGAATGGATTGGATTGGTAATTATTATGCAGGATTTTCATTTATGCCTATCTCAAAATTTGTACGCCAGTAAGAAAGACCAATTCAGAATTTAAGTGACACTTGTTGAATTCCTATAAAGAGATTAGATTATATATATGCATGTGTGAGAGAAGGGTTCGGGAGGGAGTTTCTTCTTTATTCTAAATATTACCCTTTGATTCTTCTCTAGAATTGATTTCATTTTCTTACTCCTTGAACTAAAAATTTAGATTCTTAGTTTCATCTGTGGTTATCCCATCTCTGGTAAGTATTACTAATATGCATATTAAATTATGAAAGAGTAAGTCTGTAAAGAGTTTATGAACAGTAAGATGTAAGTATAAGGTCTTGCATGAGGGTTGTCAATGCTTGAGATGATGGCAAATTGTATATGAATGAATTTTAATGGTGTTTTTATGTTCTGTACGCAGTGGTAGATGTTGCTTCATGATGGATGTTTGGGTCTAGAGTTTCAAGCTGTTGTAGGTGTGTGCCAGGTGAGTCTTTATCTCGACTCTTCTAGTATATATATATATATATTTATACAGCTTAACGATATCAATAATAATGGGTAAGAAAATAAGTAATGTAAAGATGAGACATATGTTATGCGAATTTATGTTAAGCCCTGTTGAAAAGAATAATGACTGGTAAATATGCAGCTAGAAATGTCCCTAAGGCGATAAGTTCTGTAAAAGTTTGATAATACGATAATGAGGTTAGGTTATGATTGAAGTTAATTGATGGAAATATATGTGTTGTAATTAAACAAGATTGAAAAAGATGTTTTTGAACAACATTGAGAATCTGTATACTTATAAAAGGTATCTACCATATCTGAATGTACTGGGACTTACTTTAAAGTTGTAGAATTTGAGCAATACTATTATTTGGGGCATATTGTGTTTTGTTATAATGATTCGGATGAAGCTTTATTAGCAAGCAAGTATTGAAGCTGGTATTGATGGTGTTTAATGTTGTAAATTGATGATAAATAACTTGTATGAGTATCTGCCAATCGTGGAAGTATCAGCCCATGGTTAATAACTATAAATAGTCTTTCTAAGGTAAGTGTATGTATGAAGATATGATCGCTATGTAGTGGACTGTGAAAGTTATTTAATGGAATATTAAGTAAGAAGAGAGAAAAGAAAGGTTTGGAAAGATTGTAAGTCAGTGCGATAGTTTAAAGAACTGATACAAGTAAAAGTATAGTAGTCGGCGCATAAGCATAAGTCTAAAATTGTGATGGTGTTTGCCAAAGCTAGTAAATGTAATAAGAGAGAAGATTTCATAGATAATCCTTTAGTTATATAATTCTAACACCCAAACCCAAAACCGTCGCCGATCAGGATCCCAGTGTCTTACTGTTCATCTATCATTGCTCATCATTTTTTTTATTTCATTAAATCTTATTTGAATAAATATGTGCATCCAACATATCATAAATCATCAATCGATTATAATCACAACTCAACAAGGGTAAGTATAATCTCCCGTGCATGCTTATTGAGAAGTACAAATTCCCGTTCGTATTCTGCCATTGTCTTATTTCCCTGTTTCAACTCTAGGAATTCCTTCTTCTTTTTATCTAGATACCGTTAACTAATGTATTTCTTTTTGAACTCTGCTTGGAAGAATTCCCAAGTAATTTCATTTTCAGGTACCACTATCACAATCATCGCCCACCAATTGTCTGCCACGTCTTTCAATAATGACACAGCACACCTAACATAGTCTTCAGATGGACAAGCCATTTCATTCAGTACTCTCAGAGTGTTTTCCAACCAGTACTCAGCCCTAGATGGATCATCCTCAGCATTTCCGTTAAATTCTTCCACCCCATTTTTTTTACCCTATCTGTTGGTTTACGATGCCTCTCTTCTATCACAGGAGAAGGTGAAGGCCTTACGGGAGGTGCCATAGGTCGAGCAGTAGGCTGTGTAGTCGGAGGTAGGGGAGATGGTATCATAGGATTATTCTTCACAAATCCTGAAAATCACTATCCCATTAAGCTGAAAAAACATGTTTTTTACTTCACTTTCTATCATCGGTATAATCAGTACCCTTCGGCTCGCGTCAAAATCAGTAGGTGGAACATTACTATTTACTTCGTTTGTCTCTCCTCATTCTGAATAAAAAATTTTCTTATCTATAAAACAGTAATTAGATCGGATCCATCTATATCACACTATCACAGGTTCATATGGTATGTACTTCTATATCATTTCATACAATCAATTTAGGCCAAAAAATGGCTAAATTGTAAGCTCTGATACCACTAAATGTAACATCCAAACCCAAAACCATCATCGTTCAAGGTCTCGATGTCTTACTGTTCATCTATCATTATTCATTATTTTTTTATTTCATTAAATCTTATTTGAATAAATATGTGCATCCAACATATCATAAATCATCAATCGATTATAATCACAACTAAACAAGGGCAAAATGTCATTTCCATGATTTTTGGACATTTCTACCTGTACCTGATGAACAAGTACCGGTAGTTGTCAATTCAGGAAACAGTTCAAAATATTACAGAGTTCTACCGATACACGAGATGATTCTACCGATACATGTGAAACAACTACCTAAATAATTCATACTTCTACCGATACTAAAAAATTCAGAGAGCTATGATTCTCACTTTGGAACTTCTACCGACAAAAGTATGCAAACTACCGATACATCTATACATAAAACTATCGGTACTCACAATTCAACTACCGATACAACGCAAGCCAATGAGCAACTTCTCTCCTACTCTATACTTCTACCGAAACATACATGAGTTCTACCGAAACAAGTATGCAAGATCTCAAGATTTATACCAAACACAAGTTCATTAACTTCATACATACATAGCTTTAATTAAGCATTTAAGTCAACACAATACATGATTTTTATGTCGATACAAGGCACTTAAAGTCTACTTTCAACATTTCATCAAACATAGCATGGTTTTCCACAAACTCATTATATATTTAAGCAAAAGGTAACATTATCCTAGTACATGCCATAAGACCAAGTGATGTAAATTCTACCATACAAGCTCCGTAATAGTGTGATTTCCTTGAGATGATCCGATCTTCAGACAGCAAAACATATTTACAAAACAACAACATATTCACGAGTAAGCTTATTAAGCATAGTAAGTTCGCAAATATCTTTTTCTTACAGAATAAACAGATCGGTTAAAAGATGATAACGAGTATGTATTCATAATCATGTATACAATAACGAACTTAATCTCTTTCAATTCTCCAGACTTTAATTCATTACGAGCACAGACAATATTTAGCCCATACGAGCCCAGAATGGCTAGCTCCTACGAGCTCAGAACGGTTAGCTCTTACGAGCCCAGAATGGTTAGCTCTTATGAGCCCAAAATAAGAATAACGCTCTTTTGAGCCAGAATCAGAATAACGCTCTTTTGAGCCAGAATCAGATTACTCCTTAAGCCTTTAGTCTCGATCCGTCATTAGGAATATATTTAAAATAAATATATAATTGCAAATATCAAATTTAAAAGTTAATAGTACGAACTTACCGGATGAAATTGAAGTTGGCTAAACTTCAGGGGCTATTCTGTTAACTTCTCTTTTTCGTGATTCGTGGTACGATTGTAATCCAAACCAAAGCTCAAAGTTAATCAATGGAAAACCCTAGGTTTTCTTGTCTTAGCTGTTGAGAAGAAGAAGAAATTAGGAGAAAAAATGTGATTTTTCTTCTTTAATTTCATTTTTATACCTAATGGCAATTTTGTAAATATTTAGTCTTTCATGATTAGTTTAATTAATCACTTATTTAGCCTTAATTAATTATACTCATGATCAATTTACCTCATAATAACTCATCCACTAAAATACCATAGGTTAATTTATCTATTTGATCCTACAATTATAATTGAATCTAATTAAACTAACTTGTTTACAAATTAGTCTTAAACTAAAAAGGACTAAATAAATAAGTAACCCAAAAGTTAGTGGAAGATAATCATATCTTCCACTGCTTGGACTTTTTGACCATGGTGTAATTACCACTTTGGTCCCTTTTATTTTAATCAATAGCAATTGCTTTTACCTTTTTTACAAATTACTCATTTTTCCTTAATTAAACAATTAATCATTAAAATTACCCAGTCAAACTTCAATTCACATATAATAAGAATCTATAAATATTTAATAAAAATATTTATTGCCCTTAACATCAGAAACGAGGTCCCGATACCTCATTTTCTAAAGCCACTTAACTTTTGAACCAAACCACTTATACAAAATTTTAATTCAATAATTAAAATCCTTCAATTCAAAATTCCAAATAAAATTATTTTTGTTTAATTTAATTTAATCACTCATTTATAAAAATTTCTCGTCGAGTTTGTGATCCTGTATCACTGTTTTCGACACCACTAAAAATTAGGCTGTTACAGCTCTCCCCCCTTAAGAAATTTCGTCCTCGAAATTTTTATCTGTTATTAAGCAGTATTAATATAAGAGTAAATCAATCCTAAGTAATTCAAAGTACTCACAGTCACAACAAAGATAAAATCTACCAGTCATTTCATCGGATACAATTGCCTCTTCTCTGGCTCAAATAGCATAGGTCCGTGTAGGTGCTCGGACTTCTGACCTGTTTGTAATTTCCTTATCGTCCTTACGATTTCCACCTACAATGCTGTTCTGACCAGATCGTCTATTCTTTTGTGGTGTGATTGGGGGTTTTACACTCCGATTCTCTTCTTCACCATGTGATACTGGACAATTTCGTACCATGTGGTCGATTACTCCACATCGGAAGCATGCCCCTTTCTTTAAAGCGACACTCACCTGGATGGAATTTTCCACAATACTCACAAGCTAGGTTAGGTGCATTACGAACACTGGCTACACTATCCACCGGCCTATTTTGAAATCTAATTTTAGATTGTGCTGACCCACTCTTGCTCGGGTAACCAGATGAAACTATCACTCGGTTCTCATTTTCTTTGCATTTCTTAGGCAGTGGCAAAGGAAAAGTTTTGGAAGAAATTTTTCTTGCTGAATTCTCTGGACCTCTTTTCCCTCTGTCTCTTGTGGTTGTAAATTTCCTCCATTTTTTGTGCTATATCCGGCAAGATAACAAATGGTCGTATTTCAGAACCACCTACCATCATTTTAACCTCGTCGTTTAAACCGTCTTCAAATCGGACACACATAGCCTCGTCGGTAGGTATAATCTCTCATGCATGCTTACTGAGAAGTACAAATTCCCGTTCATATTCTGCCATTGTCTTATTTCCCAATTTCAACTCTAGGAATTCCTTCTTCTTTTTATCTAGATACTGTTTACTAATGTATTTCTTTTTGAACTCTACTTGGAAGAATTCTCAAGTAACTTCATTTTCAGTACCACTATCACGATCATCACTCACCAATTGTATGCCTCGTCTTTCAGTAACAACACATCATACCTAACATAGTCTTCAGATGGACAAGCCATTTCATTCAGTACTCTCAGAGTATTTTTCAACAAGTACTCAGTCTTAGATGGATCATCCTCAGCATTTTCGCGAAATTCTTTTGCCCTATATTTTCTTATCCTATCTGTTGGTATACGATGCCTCTCTTCTATCACAGGAGAAGGTGGAGGCCTTACGGGAGATGCCATAGGTCGAGCAGCAGGCTGTGTAGTCGGACGTGGGGGAGATGGTACCATAGGATTATTCTTCACAAATCCTGAAAACCACTGTCCCATTAAGCCGAAAAAGATGTTTTTGACTTCACTTTCTGTCATCGATATAATCGGTGCCCTTCAGCTCGCGTCAGAATCAGTAGGTGGAACATTACTATATACTTTGCTTGTCTCTCCTCGTTCTGGATCAAACATTTTCTTATCTGTAAAATAGTAGTTAGATCGGATCCATCTATAACACACTATCACAGGTTCATATGGTATGTACTTCTAGATCATTTCATACAGTCAATTTAGTCCAAGAAACGGTTAAACCGTAAGCTCTGTTACCACTAAATATAACACTCAAACCCGAAACCATCGTCGATCAGGGTCTCGATCTCTTACTGTTCATCTATCATTATTCATCATTTTTTTTATTTCATTAAATCTTATTTGAATAAATATGTGCATCCAACATATCATAAATCATCAATCGATTATAATCACAACTCAATAAGGGCAAAAAGGTCATTTCTATGATTTTTGGACATTTTTACCGGTACCTGATGAGCAAGTATCGGTAGTTGTTAAGTCAGGAAACAATTCAAAATATTGCAGAGTTCTACCGATACTCGAGATGATTCTACTGATACATGTGAAACAACTATCGAAACAATTTATACTTCTACCGATACTAAAAACTCCAAAGAGCTATGATTCTCACTTTGGCACTTCTACTAACACAGGTATGCAAACTACAGATACATCTATACATATAACTACTGGTACTCGCAATTCAACTACCGATATAACGCAAGCCAGTGAGCAACTTCTTGCCTACCTTGTACTTCTACTGAAACATGCATGAGTTCTACCGAAACAAGTATGCAAGATCTCAAGATTTATACCAAACACAAGTTCATTAACTTTATACATACATAGCTTTAATTAAGCATTTAAGTCAACACAATACATGATTTTTATGTCGATACAAGGCACTTAAAGTCTACCTTTAACATTTCATCAAACATAGCAAGGTTTTCCACAAACTCATTATATACATGCCAAAAGACCAAGTGATGTAAATTCTAGCATACAAGATCTGCAATAGTGTGATTTCCTTGAGATGATCCGATCTTCAAACAGCAAAACGTATCCACAAAACAACAATAGATTCACGAGTAAGCTTATTAAGCTTAGTAAGTTCGCGAATATCTTTTTCTTACAGAATAAACAGATCGGTTAAAAGATGATAACGAGTATGTATTTATAATCATGTATACAATAACAAAATTGATCTCTTTCAATTCTCCAATCTTTAATTCATTACGAGCACAGACAATATTTAGCCCATACGAGCTCAGAGTGGTTAGCTCCTACGAGCCCAGAACGGTTAGCTTTTACGAGGCTAGAATGGTTAGCGCTTATGAGCCCAAAATGGTTAGCGCTTACGAGCCCAGAATGGTTAGCTCTTACGAACCCAGAATCAGAATAATGCTCTTTTGTGCCAGAATCAAAATAGCGCTCTTTTGAGCCAGAATCAGAAAAACGCTTTTTTGAGCCAGAATTAGATTACTCCTTTAGCCTTCACTCTAAATCCGTCATTAGGAATATATTCAAAATAAATATGTAATTGCAAATATCAAATTTAAAAGTTAATAGTACGAACTTACCCGATGAAATTGAAGTTAGCTAAACTTCAGGGACTATTCTGTTAATTTCCCTTTTCCGTGATCCGTGGTACGATTGTAATCCAAATCACAGCTCAAAGTTCATCAATGGAAAACCCTAGGTTTTCTTATCTTAGCTGTGAAGAAGAAGAAGAAATTAGGAGAAAAAAATGAGATTTTTCTTCTTTAATTTCATTTTTATACCTAATGGCAATTTTGTAAATATTTAGTCTTTCATAATTAGTTTAATTAATCACTTATTTGCCTTAATTAATTATACTCATGATCAATTTACCTCATAATAACCCTTCCACTAAAATACCATAGGTTAATTTATCTATTTGATCCTTCAATTATAATTGAATTCCAATTAAACTAACTTGTTTACAAATTAGCCTTAAACTAAAAAGGACTAAATAAATAAATAACCCAAAAGTTAGTGGAAAATAATCATATCCTCCACCGCTTGGACTTTTTGACCAAGGTGTAATTACCACTTTGGTCCCTTTTATTTTAATCAGTAGCAATTAACTTTTACCTCTTTTACAAATTACTTCGTTTTCCTTAACTAAACAATTAATCATCAGAATTACCCAGCCAAACTTCAATTCACATAGAATAAAAATATATAAATATTTAATAAAAATATTTATGGCACTTAAAATCAGAAATGAGATCCCGATACCTTATTTTCTAAAGCCACTTAACTTTTGAACCAAACCACTTATACAAAATTTTAATTCAATAATTAAAATCCTTCAATTCAAAATTCCAAATAAAATTATTTTTGACTAATTTAATTTAATCACTTATTTATAAAAATTTCTTGTCGGGTTTGTGATCCCGTAATTACTGTTTTCGACACCACTGAAAAACGGGCTGTTATAGCCAAGGTATTTTGTTTAGTTCTCACTAAGTTCTTCTAGACTTATTATTGTTGTGTTTATGTTTCAAGTAATGACGTTAAGGGACTGCTCCTGGAGGGACGATGCCAGGATTATGCCAAGGAAGAGGTGTATCGAGTTATTATGCATACAGTGTAGATGTAATGGTGTATTATAGGAGTTCAATTTAATAAATTTGTAAACGTTAGATGGTTGTTCTAGAATAGATTTATTGTAAAGTTATGTAGTAATTTTATTTTCTAAATATTATTTTGGTTTTTGAGATTCAATCTTTTTATAATTCAAATGATTGTATTTGAAGTAAAGAATTTTTGTTAAGAATTTTGTCTGGTAACACTTGAAATTTGGATTTGACGAATCAGATTAGGTTGAGGGTGTTACAAGTTGGTATTAAAGCTCGATTTAATCGATCCTCGGATAGTTAAAGTAGGAAGAAGCCTTGTATGCATAATATGCTGAACTTGGTTAAGTTCCTCAGGTATGTTAAAGTTTCTTGTTGATCTGTCAGTTTCATACCTAACAGATTGAACTATTTTTCACACTTGAAGAGCTTGAAATCAAGTATTTTCATTATGTTTTAGTAGGATTTAATCTAGATTTTTCATTTGAGTAAATTGTGTAACCTAAGTGTTAAAAATGTCGTTTTATTTGTCTTTAAGGCTGATTGAGGCATAATGGTTAGCTAATGTACTGGGTGAGTGTGTAGGAGACCACAAGAACTGTAACAATAGGGGACCGATCACTTCGTCACGACATAGGTTGAGCTACGTCACAACCAAGGGACCAGATTGGAAGAACTCGAAGATTGACTTATTTGTGCGACATACATGGGCTACGTCACGACAACGCCTGTAGGATGATGCTTCACATGGAGATTGATGTCTTTTCGTGACCCAGGACCTGGTGTGTCGCGACATCGACCCTTGGATGCAGATTTCAAACTAAATGAAGGGCATTTTGGTCTTTAAAATGCCACTTAAACATGGGGAACAACAGTTGACCTAGAGTTGAGGAGAAACGACCACCTAAAGTTGTAAATAAGACCTTTAGCATTAGGGTTTTACACACCAATTATTAGACTTCAATTTTTAGTTTTAGGTTTTATTTTTCAGTTGTGAAACAGATTGTAGAAGTTTGCATAAACTTCAAGGAGTTTTTCTCAACAGATTGCTTAATACAATTCTAGTTTCTTTCTCATTCGATTCTTCATTTATATGTTTTTATATATTGTGTTATTGATGAATAAAGAAACCATGAGGAACTAATTCCATTTTGGGTAGTTAGGGAATGGACGTATGAATAATTAAATTTTTTTTACAGGTATTTTAGCTTTCGGATCAAATGTTTGGGAAAGGAAGAACGTTGAACAAACACTAGGCCTGACAACTCTAGAAAGTCATCTAGTTGGGAATGAACCCAAAATTGGTATTGCCCATCCGTGAACACCTTTTTCGCAAATCGATTTAGATTGTGACATCTAGCAATAAGTAATCTCTATTGACTTGCTATACCAACAGAAGATCAAGAGATCCAATTGGCGTAGTGACTAGTAGATTGGAGGAAAATCCCCAAAACCCAATAATTGAAGAAATCATACAAAAACGACCTAACTTCCCCAAAGCCGTTTATAAGATTTTCTACAACTCAACTTTTACTTTTATTTTATTTTATCTTGTATTTTATGCTATTTAAAACCAACTCTTTAAATTTTCTTCGTACTATAAACCCTAAAACAAGTACTAATTAGTTTTACTCTTTGTAGGGATTTTATTTACTATCAGCTTACACCTCCTTTGGGTACGATCCTCGAAATACTATCAAGTGTTCCGTTGTAACCCACTATATTTACAACCTGACCTGTATACTTGTGGAAAGTCGAAATCTACGCTGAATGAGAGTACGTTCAGGGGCGGTCAAGTTGTTGGCGCCGTTATTGGGGAGGCAACACTTTAGTAAATTTTATTCTTCCTTTGTTAATAAAGTAATTAGTAAAATTTTAGGATATAGTTACGATTTAACCATACTAACAAGTCTCTATTTTTTTCTTCAGATAAATTACTTTTAATCAACATTCCCATAACATTTTTTTAGGCCATGAATGATTACTATTATAAGTGGTCAAATGAGAGGTACAATTATGACGATGGCAACTACGAGGATGGATATTACGTTGATTGGGATATCATGGAAAATAAAAAATTATTCATGATAGAACAGAGGCAACACGAAAATGAAGCCTCAACACACCAGTGGAGTAATGATCAAGGTATTGATATAGTTGAACATCCACATAAGCCCGCTGGTAATTTATATGAGGCAATTGAAGAAGATCATGACGTACCCAATTATTTAGACGAGCCTCCTTTTGATTTGGCTAGAACCACCTCTGAGGTTGCATCAAGAATGCTAGATAAGATGGAATAGGTAAAGAAAATGCTCCAAGGTATATTTGAGGTGTTACTCTCAATGGAAGAGGTCATGAATGATATTCCCAACTTTGATCCAAAGGAATTTGAATTTGGCCATGATGAGAATTATGGTAAGATTAAATCTGAGCTCGTAATTAAAGATCATGAGGAGGAGATTGAACATATTCTGAGCATCGAAAACGAGCATCAATCTAGTGATGAATCGATTCCTTTGAATAATTATAATGACCTTGACTTGCAAAATGAGGGTCTTCAATTGACAACTACTACCGATAGAGATACAGAAGAAAAGTTGGAAATTGAAGAGTCCATAAATCAAGGGTTCAACCTTGGAAGGGAGATAGCCATGATATGCAATGTCTCTTTTTTAAAAGAAATTCCTAGAGAAATCAATAATAGAGGGGCTTTTCATATGCTCTAGATAACTGGAAGGATTTTCCTTTATGAGCCGTCACCTTGCTTTTTAGATGCCAAAGTAATTGAGTCCTCACTAAAAAGGGAAACAAATTCGTGAGGAGTTCAAACCCTTCAATGGTTTCAAGAGCCATGCACAGAGACACTATTCAAGCCCATAGGGATATGTTGGGATTGGTGTCTGATCTAACTGAAATAGATGAACTAACCATTAAGATGGAGCTTAAACCGATCGTTAATAAGAGTGTAGAAGAGCTCATACACTTTTTGGCCATAATAGAGAAGGTGCCAATCGAAGAAGTCGAGGAGTTTAATTCATTCTCATTCGAAAGCAGTAGTAAGGTTCAAGCGACCAAAACTTCATACGGTATGGAAGGGAGAAAGCTTGAGTCAATAATACTCTAAAAAATGATTTGGGGTTGGCTCCGATTTGGTACCAAATGGCTTGTAATGTGGATGTGTCACGTCGATAAAAAATAAGGCAACATCATTGGATGCAATTGAAGGGGTTGGTTTATATATATCGACAGTGGATCAAATGATGAATCAAAGTGTTGAGGACCAGTTGGAAGCTCTTCTACGGTGGCCACACGAATTGTCTCGATTTTTTAGAAGAACTTCTATTCCCTAATTTAATTTTTAGTTCTTTATTATTTATTTTATTTTTCGTTTATTTTAGTCGAGTTTAGTCTGTTTTTCTTTCAGTAATTAATAGGAAAAATGGGGTATATTATGATACACCATCTTTTGTGTCGTAACACAGGTGGCAGAATCAAGGAAAAATAGGACTGATGTTGATGTCGCGACATAGCCTTCTCCATGTCGCGACAGAGAGAACAAGTTAGGTGACTTCCAAAATTGAGGAGGATGTCGCGACGACGCCTTATGTATGTCGCAACAAAGAGGAACTGAGATGTTTGTCATGACAAAGACACTCTGTGTCGCGACATAAACTGCAATTTTTTGCAGGATCTACTCGACCCGACTGCACAACCCGATGACTAAAGGATTATTTTTCTGAAATTTTAGACCTTAAAATCTTAATATCTAACCCCTATAAATACAAAAACACTATTCTAACTTATTCCATCTCATTTTAGCTCACAAAAATCTTTTAAAAACCTAAAAATCCTTTCTTTTTCTATTTTCTCTTTTGACTTTTTAGGTTTCCAAGCAAGGGGAGAAACACACCAATTCAGGTTTAAAGTTCTTACTCTTATATCTCCGTTATTTAAAATGCCTACTAGCAAGGGGAGAAACACACAAATCCTTTGAACTTTTTGAATATGAATGTAGAAAATTATTTTAGTGAACTTCAAGGAAAAACTTTCATTCAAGAGAGGGGTTTTGACCCTTTGATGGTTTTGTGCAAAGAAATCTAGCCTTTAGTTAGGTATCATAGATGGGAACATTTTTGGACAATCCTCACAAAATCTACTGTGATCCCTATAGTCTAGGAATTTTATGCTACCTTAAAAGATCATATCTTTAGGACTAAGGACGAACTTAATTGGAAAACCTTAGTAATTAGGGGAATTAGTGTTATGGTAAACCCCAAAATAATTTGTAATTTCTTTAATGCTTCTTATTATGAACAAGATTTCTTAGATCAATTGATTTAGAATCCTTTAGTGATATAGACATGCATGAGGTAATTACTTATTTGACCGAAGGAAGGGGGAATGGAAATTTAGGCCAGGCACTTTAATCAAGCCATCATGTTTCCTAAAGCTAAGATGTGATCCAATTTATTTGTACCTTTATGATTCTTGCTTTAAATGTTTTCAATGGTTTTCAAGCATTATTGTTATTTACAATTTTGCACACGAAAAAGGTTTGTATAGGGAAATGGATCCACCGAGACATGAGTCGTTGTGTAGGAAACCAGAAGGTGGGGATTTTCTTTCCTCACCTAATCACAACTTTGTGCAGAATGGTAGGAGTGCCCATGACATCCACCGAGCAAACCTTGAAGCCGTTGAAAAGTATCTTTGGTGACACACTCTTCCAACAATATGGAGAGCTTCGTGCCAAGCAAATAAGAGAAGGGAAGAAAAATCACGAGACACGACGGCTACACCAACATCAACACGAAGGTTTCCACTAACCCAACAAGAAGTTGGTGAAGGTACTCATGCAAAGTTGGATTGGATGTTTCAATGGATGCACGAATCGAGGCTGGTATTCCAAGAGGTTGCTCGACAACATAACCTTAGGGTCCCTAACTACACTACATACATGTTTGGGGCAATGGATGAGGAACATGATGATGAAGAGCCAGAAGAAGGGAATGATAGTGAGGAGGAGGAAGATGAGATGGATGACGAAGAAACTGTTTGAGACAATATAATTTTGTAAATTTTGGGATAATATTTGGTTTATTTTTAGACTTATATAATTCATAGGAGTAGGATTAGAATTTATCTTTGTATATGTGCTTGAATTCTTTTTGTAGGAACCCTACATTATGGAAGACGCAACAATATCGAACATTAAACACCAAAAGGAGAAGGACAACCACCATAAAAAGAAGAGAACCTTCACAACAAATCGAGTAACTTCTTTCCTTTATTATTTGTGGAAACTACACATTGGGGACAATGTGTTTTCTAAAGTGTGGGGGGTAACATAGGAATTTTTGGCATATAGTTTTTATTTTTTTTATGTGTGCTTGTGCTTGTAGAGATACAAGTGATTGGTTAGGAGCATGTATAATAGGTTGATTGTGTTGATTGATAAATTGTGCATGATAATAAGAAATTTTTAATTTTTTAGCATGAAAATTTTAAGTTCTATAGGTTATATTAAGTATAGATGGAAAAGGTGTTATTGATACCAAATGATATGCAAGATATAAGGAAACGAGCAGGCTAGTATATATGATAGATGATAATTTTGAGATTATGTAATGAAATTGATACTTGTGCATATTGAGGTGTTTAGGGATGACCTAAGGCATTGTTTGGACACACCTAGAGCTAAAAAGCCAAACCATGTTCTGAATTTCCAACTAGTACCCATCTTTGAGCCTTATGATCCTTCTTGATGAACTACATTATAAGCCTTTTTAGCCTTAAAATGAACAATTTGTGTATACTCTTTTCTTTGGTCCTATTTTGCATGAAAATAGATGTACGGCCATTGGTATTAAGGTGGAGGTTACAAAATAAAAATAGAAAACTCAATATAATGTATTAACTTTAGTTTGGCCAAAAACAGAGAAACAGAAAAAATCAAAAGGAAAAGAAAAATGAGTAGAAACAAAAGAATCATGAGTAAGAAAACATGAGAATAGTGACAACATTAGAAAGCCACCAAAAAGATGAAAAAGAAAAAAAATCTTACTCAAGAAACAAAAGAAAAAAGAATACTCACAAGTTAGCTAAGGGGATTACTTTATAATTGAGAGTTCCTAAAATTGAGAAAAAAGGATGATGAGAGAAGGAAAAATAATGGGGTGAGATGGAGTGGGACATAAAGGGGAAGAATAGGGAACAATACAATGTGCCGAACTATTTTCGTGTTTGCAACCTTTTGTGCTTAATTGTTCTTTGAAATTCATACCTATCTTAAGCCTCAACACATTACAAGCCGAAAAGCCCCATGTGACTTAGACAACTCTATGCATGAATAAATAAAGAAATTGCATGATCTCATTATGGTTGTCTGTATTGTACTAGGATAATTAAAATACTTATATTTGGCATTAATGGATATATATTGATAAAACCTTAATATATGTATGTCCTATAACTTACTGAACTTATATTGTTTCTAATAAAAATGGTAAAGTTGCTTAATTATCATGTCAAAGTTATTAAGAAATATATGATAACTAAAATGCATGCTATAAGCCACTCTTTGTATAACTATGAACTCAAGCTCTTAATTTTTCTTTATTCTTGTTTTATTTTCTTGACGACAAGCAAGGACTTAAGTGTGGGGGAGTTGATCTACCGATTTCATACCTAACAAATTAAACTATTTTTCACACTTGAAGAGCTTGAAATCAAGTATTTTCGTTATGTTTTAGTAGGATCTAATCTAGATTTTTCATTTGAATAAATTGTGTAACCTAAGTGTTAAAAATGCCATTTTATTTGTCTTTAAGGCCGCTTGAGGCCTAAAGGTTAGCTAATGTACTTGGTGAGTGTGCAAGAGAGCACAAGAAGTGTAACAATAGGGGACTGTTCATTTCGTCACGACATAGGCTGAGCTACGTCACAACCAAGGGACTAGATTGGAAGAACTCAAAAACTGACTTCTTTCTCGCGACATACATGGGTTATGTTGCGACAACGCTTGTAGGATGATGCTTCATATGGAGACTGATGTCTTTGTCGTGACACAGGACCTGGTGTGTCGTTACATCGACCCCTGAACGCAGATTCGACACTAAATGAAGGGTGTCTTGGTCTTTACAATGCCACTTGAACACGAGGAACGATAACTGACCTAAGGTTAAGGAGAAATGACTACCTAAAGCTATAAATAAGACCTTTAGCACTAGGGTTTTACACACCAATTATTAAACTTTAGTTTTTAGTTTTAGGTTTTATTTTTCAGTTGTGAAACGAGATTGTAGAAGTTCGCATAAACGTTTGAGGAGTTTTTCCCGACAGATTACTTAATACAATTCTAGTTTCTTTCTCATTCGATTCTTCATTTATATGTTTTCATATATTGTGTTATTGATGAATAAAGAAATTATGAGGAACTAATTCCATTTTGAGGAGTTAAGGAGTGGACGTATGAATAATTAATTATTGTTTTACAGGGATTTTACCTTTTAGATCAACTGTTTTGGAAAGGAAGAACGTTAAACAAACACTAGGCCTGAAAATCCTAGAAAGTCATCTAGGTGGGAATGAACCCAAAATTGGTATTGCCCATCCGTGAACACCTTTTCCCCAAATCAGTTTAGATTGTGACATCTAGCAATAAGTAATCTCTATCAACTTGCTATGCCGACAGAAGATCGAGAGATCCAATTGGGGTAGTGACCAATTGATTGGAGGAAAATCTAAAAAACCCAACAATTGAAGAAATCATACGGAAACGACCTAACTTCCCAAAGCCGTTTATAAGATTTTCTACAACTCAACTCAACTCCACTCCACTCAACTTTTACTTTTATTTTATTTTATCTTTTATTTTATGCTATTTAAAACCAACCCTCTAAATTCTCTTTGTCCTATAAATCCTAAAACAAGTACTAATTAATTTTACTCTTTACAGGGATTTTATTTACTATCGCCTTGAGCCTCCTTTGGGTACGATCCTCGGAATACTAACAAGTGTTCCGTTGTAACACTATATTTATAACCTAACCCGTATACTTGCGAAAAGCCGAAATCTACGCCAAACGAGAGTACGTTCGGGGCGGTCACTTGTTTTATGAGAAATGTATGTTACATTAGTAAAGTGTAATATTGAAATAAAGAAGCAAGGGAAGGACAAAATACAATTTCATTAATGAAATTGAAAAACATTATCGAAATAGTGGAAAAGTAAGGTACAAGATTTAACAAAGAAAATTTTAATTCTCTCCTTCATTGGGTTGGTTGATGGATTTAGTTGGGGCTTCTTTTGATAGAGGGTGATTTTCATGATTTTAATCCTCATCCGTTGAGCTCTCTTCATTTTCTGTAGCATTTGGCATAGTAGGGATGATAAAGTCACTTGTCTGTTTCCACTCTCTTTGAAAAGTTTCCCATTCTTCGCCCTCAAGGTGGTAAAAGTTAATGTTAAGTGACTGGTAGAAATGTCCCTAAGGCAGTTAAAATCTACTCGACTAAGATCTAGAGGACCTGCAACCACTTGGGCGTGTAGAATCAAATTAGGCCTCCATTTTGGCAGAGCATCATTAAGATTCTTTTTGGTATCCTCATGAAATTTCTTGATAATTTCTTCATGGGATCATCATAGACTTTCTAATTCTGCTTTGTGACATTCCTCTAGAGTTTTAAGCCTATCATCTAAACCAGAATTTTCACCCTTTCGTTGATTGACCTCCTCTTTAGATTACTCACACTCAGTCTGTACATCTTTATATTTAACCTTCAAAGTTATGACTCGGGCATCAAGTCTTTTAATTAAATTGGTAGACTCTTGATATTTTTGGCGTAGCTGAGCTATAGAGTCATCGTTAGTTTTTACATCCTTTTTCTAAATTTGCAATTTTATCATCATAACGCTTATTGCATCTTCGAGAGTCCCTCTCAAAAGAATGTGTTCTACAAATAAGGCTTGGGAAATTTTTGCCACAAAAGATAGAGGAGACCCTACGAAATTGGAAGCTAGATAAGAGGAAAAAGCCTCCTTAAATGTTGTGGCATTGAATTCTGTTGTTGTTGAAAAATGAAACTCAATGAGCTAGAAGTTACCCTCGACTTCATCAAATCACACCAAGGAAACAAACCTTCCACTATTGGGTCACCAGTATGCCTTGTGGCATAACAAAATTTTTTTTCGGTGATCCATAGTCATGGATCCATGTGTGAGGAATGAATCGGGTTGAAATAGGGTTGAAAATATACCTTCTTTACTGAAAACATTGAAAGGATGCTGTTGATTCGATGTCAATTCTAAGCCACAACGAAAACGTCTCGGCCTCTATGTAGTCCACCTCGTCAAAAATGAAAAATCACTTTCTCTTGAACCTCTTCCAATTTCCCATTAAGGAAAGCTGCTTTGACGTCCATCTGCCAGATTTCATAATCATGAAATGTAGCTATTGCAAGTAAGATTTGGATGAATTTAAACATACCAACAGAAGAAAAGGTTTTGTCATAGTCTACACCATGAACTTGTCGAAAACCTTTAGCAACTAATCGCCTCTTGTATGTTTGTACATTACCATCCATGTCAATTTTCTTTTTGAAAAACCATTTGCACCCTATGAGTTTAACCCCTTCAGGTGGGTCAACCAAGATCCATACTTGATTTTCTGACATGGAATCCATCTTAGACCTCATGGCCTCAAGCCATTTCTCAGAATCTGGGCTCACCACCACTTCTTGTAAGTCCTAAGCTCATTTTGATCCATTAGTTGAATATTACCATGTGTTGTAATGAAAAATCAATATCTCTTAGGTACATGGCATTCTCTTAAAGATCTTTGTGGTAGTTGTGTTTTCAAAACAACCGATCGTTTCGCAACAACTTGTGGAACCTCTTGTTGGTCAATATCTGGTTTAGTCATCTATTGTTGTGCTTGAATTTCTCCGAGTTCTATTATTCTACCACTTCTTTTTTTAGAAACAAACTCTCTTTCAAGGAAGACTCCTGTCCGAGAAATAAACTCTCTGTTCTCGGTAGGATTGAAGAAATAACATCCTTTAGTTTCCTTAGGATATCCCACAAAGATGCACTTTTGAGATTTGGGTTCAAGCTTAGTAGACGTCTGACATTTAAGATAAGATTCACAACCCCAAATCTTCATGAAAGACATACTAGGACACTTTCAAGTCCATTTCTCATATGGTGTCTTTGAACCAATTTAGTTGGAACATGATTTAGTGTGAAAGTAACTGTTTCAAGTGCATGTCCCAAAAAGGAAGTAGGAAGATCAACATGACTCATCATTATTTGAACCTTGTTTAACAGTTTTCGATTTCTCCTTTCAGAAACTCCATTCCACTGTGAAGTACCAGGAGGTGTAAGTTTTGAGGCAATCCCACATTCCTTCAAAAACTCATCAAACTCTAAGCTTAAGTATTCTGCCCCTCGATCAAATTGAAGTGCCTTAATACTTTTACCTAGTTGGTTTTGTACTTTATTTTTAAATTCCTTGAACTTTTCAAGGGCTTTAGATTTATGGCACATAAGAGAAATATACCCATATCTACTAAAGTCATCAGTAAAAGTAATGAAGTATTGAAAACCTCCTTTGGCATTGTGTTCATTGCTCCACTTACATCACTATGTATTAAGCCCAATAAATCACTAGCTTTCTCACTTTTACTATTAAAAGGAGTTTTAGTCATTTTACCTAACATGCAAGACTCACATTTATCCAATTGTTGAAAAATAAAAGGATCCAAAATCTCATCTTTCCGGATCTTTGATATGTGCTTCTCAGTTATATGGCCCAAACGACAATGGAAAAGATAAGCTTGATTAGAGTAATTTATTTTTGATCTTTTAGTATTTATGTTATAAATGGGTTTATCCTGATCTAAAATGTAGAGGCCATTTACTAATTGTGCCGAACTATAGAGAACATTATTGAGATAAAATGAACAATAATTATTCTTAATAATTATCTGACAATTTTTTCTAAACAAGAAATAATGTTTCTAGTCAAACTAGGCACAAAATAACAATCCTCCAAAATTAAATCAAGTCCACTAAACAATGGTAAAATTTGTGTTCCTACAGCTAATGCAGCAGCTCTTGCTCCATTCTCAATTCGCAGGTCCACATATCCTTTAGTCAAATTCCTACTCCTTTGTAGTTCCTGTACAGAGGTACAAATATGATAACCACATTCGGTATCTAATACCCATGAAGTAAATGTTGATAAATTAATATCAATAACATAAATACTTGAAGAGGGCACTTCGTTTTCCTTTACCTTCTTGACCTCTTTAAGATAGGCAGGGCAGTTCCTCTTCTAGTGTCCGATCTTACTAAAATGGAAACATTTTCCTTCCTTAGCAATTCCTCATTTAGGTTTCAATGCAGCTTTTGCTTTGTTAAGCTTGACCTTGCCATTGTCCTTAGGCTTTGCCTTAGCCTTAACCTTTCCTTTGCCCTTGTCATTGCGAACCATCAAAATACCCTTTTCATGTTAATTTCAGCAGTTCGTAACATGCTAAGCAACTGTGGAAAATTCTTATTAATCTCATTCATGTTAAAATTAAGGACAAATTGGCTAAAACTATCCGTCAACGATTGTAGGATGACATCAGTGGCCAACTCCACACCTAGAGAGAATCTTAGTTTTTTAAGGCTTTCAATATAGCCTATTATCTTGAGAATGTGAGTTCTCACAGGAGTTCCCTCCACCATTTTGCATTGAAACAGAGCTTTAGACGCATCGTACCTCTCTTGGCGTGCTTGCCCCTCATATAATTCCTTGAGGTCCTAGATCATATTATAGGCAACCATATCCTTATATTGCTTTTGAAGCTCAAGAGTCATGGTGGCAAGCATTAGACATCCTATGTCTAACATGTCATCAAGATGCTTCTTATAAGCATCCTTGTTAGTGTTAGAGGCATTATCTACTAGTTAATAAGGAACGGGTTCTTAAGTGACATATAATTTTCATTCTTGTTTGAGAATAATCCTCAAGTTACGAAACCAGTTGATACGGCCACGGTCTGAGACTCACCAAGTGCTAACAAGGAACCTTTGGAGCTGTCCTTAGGACCTATAACTCGAGCACGAGCCAAACGTTTCAAGGAGGCTGTTTCGGCTCTAATTGATCGAGCATGGGGAGAAACCGTTGCGGGGCTTATCGATCAATCTTGGACAAGTCAACTAAGTCGGCCTTGCAACCTCCTACAAGTTCATCTAGCTCATTCGTAGCTCATTGAACTCAACTACAGCTCATTTTTAACTTATTATTTTGCTGGAATAAATATTTAATTTGTTTTAGTTAATTTAGTTATTTAGTTTAAGTTATTAAATGTGTCATAATCTAGACATTTTTATTAAATAGGGTTTTAATGTGTCTTAGTTTGATACATATTTAATAGTTGTTTTTAATGTGTCTAAGTTTGAGACAAATTAATTTCATGTTTGAATTAATATGTCCCAGCCGAAATTAATTAGCTGATTAATGTGTTTCAGGTACATGCAATTAGCTGATTAATATATTTCAGGTACATGTATGTATGGCTTGAAAATGGTGTGCTGTTGATTGAAATGCTCCAAGCACCTCTTCGTGTATGCCAAGAGCCATTGAGTTGCTGATTTGTCTTTCCAAAGCTGTCCATTTAGTTGCTTAAGTGCTTTCACATTTGCTGGAGGTTCCTTTCACACTTATGGCTGTTCAAATTCGTGTGTTCACACTCCAACGCTGTTGAAGCATCCCAAACTGCCATTTAAAGTCCAAGACTCTCAAAATATTCAAGGCATCCCCTTAAAAGCCTTTCACACCTCTTGGCTGAATCTAGCCTAGTCTATTCAGCTCCATTCAGCTCCTTACTTAATTTCATTTAATTTAAGCTGATTGGAAACATCAAGGGACTTGTCTAATGGCATCACCAATGCTAGAGAAATTTCAAGGAAGTTTCCAGCTCCATTAAGCTGAACACATGCAGCCTATTCGGTTCCCTAAGTGTCTATTCGGCTAGCCATGTAATTGAGCTATAAATATGAAGCTCTTTAGTTGTATTACAGACTTTTTGATACTTTGATGAATTTTGATATCTTAGTGAGTTTATTCAACTATCAATTTTGATTTAAGACTCAAGTTGACTTATCTAGCTTGCTAGTGGCGTCATCCTTGTTTCTTTGAACTTATCACTCTTAAACCAAGTGTTGCGTTCACCTTTGATACCTTTGGCTCCTATCTCTTCATAGATAGTGGGTCAAGGTCCTTTCTATCAACCTTCTATCACCTTAAGAGTCTTATAAGTCTCGGGTCAATACTCTTTCATAGTATTGGTTCATTCTTGACCTTAAGCTTACCTATCCATTTTAACTTTCATCTTTGCCTTACTTTGTTTCATTCCTAGCCGAATTACATCTATACTTAGCTAAATTCCCTCAAAATCAAACTGAGAAGGATACTTCTCTATTTAACGATTGGTCACAACTACGACTCAAATACTTTCGCAAACTCGAGATTGTATCATTTGGTATCAGAGCTAGCTAAAATCGAGGAGTACGGACGTTCGAGCACTCCCGGAGTAAGTTCTTGAAAAAAAATTCGTGAAAAAAAATTCGTAAAAAAATAGAGAATAGATAGCATATTAGAACTGCAAAGTTTGAAATATTAAAAAAAAGAGTTTCAAAAGTATAAAAAAAAGTAAAAGGCTAGTTTGTGATAGTGATTATTTTCCCGATTTTAAGAAATTTCCTGTACAACCCATTTCGCCACACTTAAAAAAAAACCATTCTTTTTCTTTCAACCTACCTATTACCAAAGACATCATCTACCTTTACACCCCTTTGAAGCCAACCCTTAGACTAACTTATAAGTCTAAACGAGTTGTTTTACAAACTTTGAGAGAAGAATTGAGTGGTAAAAGGCACGAGAGTAGTGAGCTCATTAGAGAGTAGGAAAAGCCAAAATATTGAGTGCAAACACGAGTGGAGTGTCATCTATTCTTTTCTTTACGAGTGAATTGTGAGAATTTGTGGTGAGGATTAAAATATCATGTCTTGAAGCCCGAAAAGAAATACGACGGAAGGAGGTGGTTTACAACCTGGTCGAAATGTTACGGTTGGTGAAGGAGAACCATATTTGACACTCCAAGCCCTTATGCGTGAGATGGAGCGCATGTTTGATCGAAAGCTAGAGTCCATACAAGAACGATTAGACCGAGTCGAGGAGAGAGGCCGACGAGAGAGAACTCCTCAAAGTCCACGAAGGGAGCGAGGCCATCCAAGGTTCAATCAAAATGATCTATATGAGCCAAGCGATGTGGAGAGTGACCAAGCATCGAATCAAAGTGAAAGGCGAAGAGGCCAAAGAAACCGAGGTCCTCAAGAGCGAGAACGAGTGGACGATGATTTGAAGAATATAAAGTTATCCATTCCACCATTCCAAGGTAGATCAGATCCGGAGGCGTACCTTGAATGGGAGAAGAAGATTGAATTAGTTTTCAAGTGCCACAATTACTCGAAAACTAAGAAAGTGAAGTTCGCGACAATCGAGTTTTTCGACTATGCCATGATTTGGTGGGATCAATTCACTACAAGTTGGAGAAGGAATAGTGAACGACTAATAACCACTTGGGTCAAAATCAAGGCTGTGATGCGTAAGCGCTTCATTCCATCCTACTATCACCGAGGAGCATGGAAGACTATTTTAAGGAAATGGAGATTGCCATGATACGTGCGGATGTGGAAGAAGATCAAGAGGCAACCATGGCCAGATTTTTTAGCCGGACTCAACTGAGATATTACCAACATTGTGGAACTTCAATACTATGTTGAAGTAGTTGACATGGTGCACATGGCCATCAAGGTGGAGAAGTAACTTAAGCGTAAAGGTTCCGTTTGAGGCTATTCTAACCCCAATGCCTCAAAATAGGGCCAAGGCACTAGCAAGAAAGATCCACCAAGCTGTGCCAAGGAGCAAAGGTGTCAGCAAAGCCGAACAAACCTATGGGTGAATCTAGCAAAGGTAAGGCCGAATCATTCCCTAATCAGTCAAGGGATATAAAATGTTTTAAATCCTCCGGAGGGGGCATATCGCCAGCCAATGTCCTAACCAAAGTAAAATGGTGGTTCGCGCAAACGGAGAGATTGAGTTGGAGGAGGAGAATGGAGAAGAACCCGATGCCACCACTGATAAGGAGGAGAAATTAGAGTATGCTGTTGACGGTGAAATCCTTGTCATCAAAAGGAGCCTAAGTCTTCAAAATGTGAAGAACGAGCAGCAAATAGAAAATATCTTTCACACTCGATGCCAAATACAAGGTAAAGTGTGCTGCATTATTATTGATGGTGGGAGTTGCACCAATGTGGCCAGCACTTTGATGATGGAAAAATTGGGATTGCCAACAACTAAGCACCCATATCCCTACAAGCTTCAATGGCTTAATGATGGTGGTGAGTTGAAGGTGACCAAACAAGTGCTCGTGGCATTTTCAATTGGAAAGTATACAGATGAAGTTCTATGTGATGTGGTTCCCATGCATGCTGGACACTTGCTGCTAGGACGACCATGGCAATTTGATAGGCGAGTTATTCATGACGGTTATACCAACCAGTATACTTTCTAACATTTGGGTAAAAATGTAACTTTAGCTCCCTTGACGCCAAAACAGGTATATCAATACGAAATCAAATTGAAAAATTCTGTTGATCAAGAGAGGGAAAAAGAAAAGAGTGAGAATGAAAAAGAAAAGAAAATTGAAAAAAAAGAAAGGAAAAATGAGAGAAAAAAGCAAAGAAAGTGAAAAGAAAGAGAGAAAAGAAAAAGATAAAAAGGAAGAAAAAGAGATAGAAAATTTAAATGTGTATGCAAAAGAGAGAGAGTTTCGAAAATCCTATTTGATGAAATAGCCGATCTTTGTGCTTATGTACAAGGAAAACTTTTTGAATACTAATGACTTGGTTGAAAATCTCCCTTCTTCTGTTGTGTCTCTTTTGCAGGACTTCAATGATGTCTTCCCGGAAGAAGTCCCTAGTGGATTGCCATTCATCCGAGGGATTGAGCACTAAATCGATTTTGTTCCTGGAGCCGTCATTCCTAATCGGCCAGCTTCGGAGCAACCCTGAGGAAACCAAAGAGTTACAAAGACAAGTTAGTGAACTTATGGAAAAGGGTTACATCCGTGAAAGCCTTAGCCCGTGAGTCGTGCCTATGTTGTTGGTGCCAAAGAAGGACGGAACTTGGCGCATGTGTGTTCACTGCCCTGTGATGAACAAAATAACAGTCAAGTATAGGCATCCTATACCACGTTTAGATGACATGCTTGATGAGTTGAGTGGTGCTAATTTATTTTCTAAAATTTATCTTAAAAACGGATATCACTAGATTCGGATGCATGAAGGTGACGAGTGAAAGACTGCTTTTAAAACTAAATACGATTTGTATGAATGGTTGGTCATGCCATTTGGCCTAACCAATGCACCTAGTACATTTATGCGCCTTATGAATTATGTTTTGCGGGCCTTTATTGGTAAGTTTTGCGTTGTGTATTTTAATGATATCCTTGTCTATAGTAAGACTTTGGAAGAACGTTTGTTGCATCTTAAATCCATTTTGGAGGTTCTTCGAAAGGAGACCTTGTATACAAAGCTTAAGAAATGCATGTTCTGTACTAACAAAGTTGTCTTCTTAGGTTTTATGGTCAGCTCGGATGGACTCGAGGTGGACCAAGAAAAAGTTAGAGTAATCGGAGATTGGCCTAGACGGATGAGCATAAGCCAAGTGAGGAGCTTCCATGGCTTGGCGAGCTTTTATAGGCATTTCGTACCAAATTTCAGCACCTTGGCCGCACCTTTGACAAGTGTGATCAAGAAGACTTCAACCTTTCAATGGAACGAAGAACAAGAGAAAGCTTTTAATTCCATTAAAGATTGTCTTACTAATGCACCTTTGCTTGTTTTGCCTGACTTTTCTAAAACATTTGAAATTGAATGTGATGCCTTAGGTGTAGGAATCAGAGCCGTTCTAACTCAAGATGGGAGGCCCATTGCATACTTTAGTGAGAAACTAAATGGAGCCACGTTGAACTACCCGATCTATGACAAGGATATGTATGCACTCATTCGAGCCTTAGAGACTTGGAAGCACTACTTGTGGCCCAAGGAGTTTGTAATTCACTCGGATCATGAGGCATTGAAGTACCTCAAGGGCCAAAACAAGCTGAATAAGCGCCATGCTAAGTGGGTAGAGTATTTAGATTCACTTTCGAGGAAAGGTAAGGAAAATATCGTGGCTGATGCACTTTCGAGGAGGTATACTCTTTTGTCTTACTTAGATTCAAAACTACTTGGATTTGCGTTTTTGAAAGAATTATATGCTTCTGATGCTGATTTTGGTAAGTTGTATGCTTCTTGTGAAAATGTTGCTATTGACAAGTTCTTTAGGTACGAAGGTTTCCTCTTTAGAGAAGGCAAGCTTTGTATTCCGCAAAGTTCCATTCGGGACTTATTAGTAAACGAGGCATATAATGGGGGTCTCATGGGCCATTTTGGCGTGGGGAAAACCTTGGCAATGCTTCAAGAGCATTTCTTTTGGTCGAGGATGAAAAGGGATGTCGAGAGAGTTTGTGCTCGATGCGTGACATGCAAGAAAGCAAAATCAAAGATCAAGCCGCATGGGCTATACAAGCCACTACCAATACCCGAAGAGCCTTGGGTCGACATTTCCATGGACTTTGTCCTTGGATTACCTAGAACTAAAACTGGAAAGGATTCGATTTTTGTTGTTGTAGATAGATTTTCTAAGATGTCTCATTTTATAGCTTGCACAAAAACTGACGATGCTATTCATATTGCCAATTTATTCTTTAGGGAAATTGTTCGATTGCATGGCGTTCTGAGAACCATCGTATCTGATCGAGACATGAAAGTTTTTAGTCATTTCTGGAGGTCGTTATGGGGAATGCTTGGAACGAAGCTACTATTCTCAACAACTTGTCTCCCCCAAACGGATGGCCAAATGGAGGTGGTGAATCATGTTTTGTCAACCTTATTGCGAGCTATCATCTGGAAAAATCTGAAGTCGTGGGAAGAGTGTTTGCCGCACATCGAGTTCACTTATAATTGATCCATTCATTCGGTAACCAAACACTTACCTTTTGAAATTGTTTATGGTTTTAATCCTTTGACTCCATTAGACTTAGTTCCTCTACCTAACGATCAGCTTATTCATGTAGATGCTAAGCGGAAGGCTGAGTACGTGAAGCAGCTACATCAAAAAGTGAGGGCCAATATTGAGGCTAGAACCGAAAGCTACATGCATAAGGCAAATAAGGGACGAAAACGTGTTGTGTTCGAACCCGGAGATTGGGTTTGGGTTCACATGAGAAAGGAGCGTTTCCCAGCCCAACGAAGGTCCAAGTTATTGCCGAGAGGAGATGGTCCATTCCAAGTGCTAGAACGGATCAACGATAACTCTTATAAGCTAGACCTTCCAGGTGAGTATAACATCAGTGCAAGCTTTAACGTGTCTGACTTTTCTCCCTATGATGTAGGCGACAATTTAGGGATAAATCGCTTTGAAGAGGGGGAATGATATGGCCACGGTCCGAGACTCACCAAGTGCTAACAAGGAACCTTTGGAGCTGCCCTTAGGACCTATAACTCGAGCATGAGCCAAACGTTTCAAGGAGGCTGTTTCGGCTCTAATTGATCGAGCATGGGGAGAAACCGTTGTGGGGCTTATCGATCAATCTTGGACAAGTCAACTAAGTCAGCCTTGCAACCTCCTACAAGTTCATCTAGCTCATTCGTAACTCATTGAACTCAACTTCAGCTCATTTTTAACTTACTATTTTGCTGGAATAAATATTTAATTTGTTTTAGTTAATTTAGTTATTTAGTTTAAGTTATTAAATGTGTCATAATCAGACATTTTTATTAAATAGGGTTTTAATGTGTCTTAGTTTGATACATATTTAATAGTTGTTTTTAATGTGTCTAAGTTTGAGACAAATTAATTTCATGTTTGAATTAATATGTCCTGGCCGAAATTAATTAGCTGATTAATTTGTTTTAGGTACATGCAATTAGCTGATTAATATATTTCAAGTACATGTATGGATGGCTTGAATATGGTGTGCTGTTGATTGAAATGCTCCAAGCACCTCTTCGTGTATGCCAAGAGCTATTGAGCTGCTGATTTGTCTTTCCAAAGTTGTCCATTTAGTTGCTTAAGTGCTTTCACATTTGCTGGAGGTTCCTTTCACACTCATGGCTATTCAAATTTGTGTGTTCACAGTTCAAGGCTGTTGAAGCATCCCAAACTACCATTTAAAGTCCAAGACTCTCAAAATATTCAAGGCAACCCCTTAAAAGCCTTTCACACCTCTTGGCTGAATCTAGCCTAGTCTATTCAGCTCCATTCAGCTCCTTACTTAATTTCATTTAATTTAAGCTTATTGCAAACATCAAGGGACTTGTCTAATGGCATCACCAATCCTAGAGAAAGCTCAAGGAAGTTTCCAGCTCCATTAAGCTGAACACATGCAGCCCATTCGGTTCCCTAAGTGTCTATTCGGCTAGCCATGTAATTGAGCTATAAATATTAAGCTCTTTAGTTGTATTACAAACTTTTTGATACTTTGATGAATTTTGATATCTTAGTGAGTTTATTCAACTCTCAATTTTCGTTTAAAACTCAAGTTGACTTATCTAGCTTGCTAGTGGCATCATCCTTATTTCTTTGAACTTATCACTCTTAAACCAAGTGTGGCGTTCACCTTTGATACCTTTGGTTCCTATCTCTTCATAGATAGTGGGTCAAGGTCCTTTCTATCAACCTTCCATCACCTTAAGAGTCTTATAAGTCTCGGGTCAATACTCATTCATAGTATTGGTTCATTCTTGACCTTAAGCTTACCTATCCATTTTAACTTTCATCTTTGCCTTGCTTTGTTTCATTCCTAGTCGAATTACATCGATACTTAGCCAAATTCCCTCAAACTCAAAATAAGAACGATACTTCTCTATTTAATGATCGGGCACAACTACGACTCAAATACTTTCACAAACTCGAGATCGTATCACCAATCATCGAAGTTAAAGCCATTCAACTTGTCTTTCTTAGTGACTGATCGCAATGATAAAGAGCTTCTATTGTTTTCCATAATTAATCTAAAATAATAAAATATGCTCATGAGTATATTTATGAAGTTTATTATAATCATTAAAAGGACTTTATTAAATGATACTCCCATTATTTCATTCAAAATTAATAACCCTCATATTTTAATTTTGGAAAGACTTTCTCTAAAGTTTTTTAGTGGCTAAGTATCCATATTTTACCTCTTCTTAAGTCAGTTTTGCTTTTACTCTCAAGATTATGGTTATTTAGGTAAGCAACACTTGTTAATTACATCACATGTAACTCTTCTATTTGGTGAACAACTCATGTTCAATCTAAATCTCTTGCCTCTAGGTATCTAATCCTATTAGAGTAACTTAATTAAGTTATTAACCAATATCATAACCGGCGAATATCACTTGCTTATTCTTCGCATTTGACCAAGATAGATACTTGTACTTCGCTTTAGCAGAACTCACATTGTATCAATCGAGGCTTTAACGAGAGTAAATATTGGAAGGCAATCTTAACTTAATATTTTATTGAGGGGTTTTTAAATTAAATTAATCTCAACATGAATGGTTAACATTTGTCCATTTAATCCTTTAATTAATCTTATTAATATCCTATAACATGCATGCTAACATATCATCAATTATCTCATATATAAGAAAAATATAAACCAGTAAACAAATGAAATGGTTATAGCCCATAGAGCTAAGATGGTTCCTCGCAAGCTAATGGGAGAATCGTAGGGAATCCTAAGGGTTTACACCACTTCTCGAGCTTTTTTTTCACTTTAGGTAGCCCAGCCTTCTTTTCCTCTAGACCGTATCAACTCGTACAATTATAATTGTAGAAACTCATTTTACATACGAAGGAGTAAGATGAGAAGAGAAATGCAAGATAAGAAGAGAAAGGCATGACACACAGACTATATTTATAAAATTACAACATTTGCAAATAATAAACTAAATGGATTATCGGGCTATAACCATGTATTTCCAAACACTATGCATATGAAACATAATATACAACATGTATTTCATACGATCACATCAATCAAAAAATTTAATGCTGAATTTGTATCATACAAGTGGCTCTGATAGCACTGTTTGGTCGCCAGTACACCCTATGGCACAGCGAAAAAAATTTCGACGATCCACAATCATGGATCCATGTACGAGGAACGAATCAAATTGAAAAAGGGTTGAAAATATACCTTCTTGACTAAAAATGTTGAAAGGATGTTGCTGATTCGATGTTGATTCCAAGCCATAACAAAAACGTCCCGACCTTTACATAGTCCACCCCGCCAAAACTGAACAACCACTTTCTCTCGAACTTGTCAGAGAGAATTAAAAACGGTTCCTAGACCTTGAAATTATTAAGTTGGTAACCTTAACACACTAAGGGATTATCATCCTTTTGTCCTTTTTGGTATCACAAATTAAAAAGGAAAACCAGATTATTCCATTATTAATAGAGAAGACAAATGGAAAATTAGAAACATGAATTATATTTTTTTTTCAAAAGAATATATAAGATTATTCTCTTATTAATAGAGAAGGCAAATAAAAAGTTAGAAAAATGAATTATATTCTTGGAACGATGAAAATGTGCAAGTGTGCACAATCGCAACAAGTAATAAAGTGATAAGTAAATGTCGATTTATCGAACCCACAAGGACTATGCAAATAAATATTTATGAAATGCAAATTAAAACAATTTGGCGAGAAAAAGATTAATGTTTTTGTAAGGGGTTTAATAAAACTAAAAATTAAACTAAATAATTTAACTAAAAAAAGAAAAAGAAAATTTCAATGCAAGATTTCAAGTTTTAATCAATATGACATAAATGTGTTAGATCAATTATATTCTTTAACTTAATATTATTAGAACCAAGTCATGTTGCTACAAAATAAATTCACGACAACTCGACAATTTGTTAACTAGTGCACATACATAGTTATGAAATTAAAATATTCTCTTGAACATATCTCTATGCCAATTCAAACAAATAATCAATTTTCATAAGCAAATAAAAAATTAAGTGAGGTAACAACATATCTCTATATTAAAATAGTTTAATCACAAAAATCCTGCAAGTTATGTAAGGCTAATGTATTGTTTAATACCGTCGCTAATTTAACCTTCAGCTACCTTAGAAGATTAAATGTGCACCAATTAAATATTGCTTCCATTAATTACAATTTCAAACCACTTAAATAATTAATTCAATTGTTACCTTACAATGTAAATGCAAGCATAACATAAGTATGATTTTATTTAATTGAACAAATTATGAAGGTCTACAACAACACAAACATGATTTTAATAAATTAAGCAATAAAACACAATCAATCTAACACGAATCAAATTTAAACCATTTTAATTAAATCAAGAGTAAGAAAACAATGAGTATTCATAATCATAATAGAAACAAGAAAATAAAAGAGTAGGGAACTAGAAAGCAAATCTAGTCTCTCTAAAGCCACAAGCGCACTCCTCTTCTTCCCTGCTCGTTCTATCAATCCGAGGCCTCCATGAACACTCGAGTGCTGCTATTCCAAGGTAGAAGAAGGCTCTTTCTCAAGAGGGAACTCAGTAAAGGAAGGGATAAGAAAGAAAATGAAAAACAGAGGGAAAATGAAAGGGAGAAGGTCAGTGAAGAGAGAATGTGTTGTGAATGAATTGAGCAATGAATGAGGTAAAAAAGGGGGGTATTTAAAGGTGGGAGTGGCTGCTAAATTTGGAAAAGAAAGTATCAGCCACTAACACCCTATGGTCGGCCACACAAGGTGCAGAGTTGAAGCTTTCAACTTTGCTAAATTTGGCTAGGGGCAAATCTTCAAAAGTACAACAAGTGGAGAGGTTTGAATGAGATTTTAAGGAAACTTTGATGGCTGATTTGCAAGTCATAATATCAACTAACTTGAGCTGATTGGGTCAGCTTTTTGGACGGGTTTGGGCTACTTGTTTGCTTGTTGGATCAGTTTTTTTTAATCAACACAATTGGGTCTCCTTTCATATTATAATTAATAAAAATTATTTTAGCCCAATATAAATTTAATTAAAATTAAAATTAATTATAACATGTATTAATATTCATTGTTGGACCGTTTCAGGCTGAAAAATTAATTCTCCTCGATGCTTCACTTGATGCAGAAATTGCCTCAACGGTTCGAGCCTCTAGCAGTGTCTGTCGAGCCGATTTTCACCCTTTGTGTAGAACTATAAAAAATAAATAAAATTCATGAAAATTTAATATAAATATAATTAAAATTTAATATGTTGGTAATTTAAGCACAAATTAATTATTTTATAATTAAATTATATTTTTCGACAAGAATTACTACGAAACTGCATGAATTTGAGCTAGAAAGCCTGAAAAAATCTATATATCTTTGTTTTTCCAATTCTCTCAAAGTGAATATTAATTTTTATGACTTTTATATTTTGATTGAAATTAATTAATATAACTGCTTATATTAATAAATTATGTAAAATATATACAATTAATATTTTGTATGAATCAAATTCATATTATATTCTTTCCAAAAGAATATTAATTTTCATGTCTTTTATATTTTGACCCAAATTAATTAATATAATTGTTTATATTAATAAATATGTCAAATATATACAATTAATATTTTTATGAATCAAATTCATATATTAATTAAATTATTTCTAAAAGAATATTAATTTTCATGTCTTTTATATTTTGACCCAAATTAATTAATATAATTGTTTATATTAATAAATTCAATCAAATATATAAAATTAATATTTTTATGAATCAAATTCATATATCAATGATATTCTTTCCAAAAGAATATTAATTTTCATATCTTTTATATTTTGACCGAAATTAATTAATATAACCGTTTATATTAATAAATTCGGTAAAATATATACAATTAATATTTTGTATGAATCAAATTCATATATTAATATTACCTATGTTCTCTATTTGTGTATAACAAGTTTGTACGCGTTAAATATTTAACTATCAAATTAAATTAATTCAACATTTAAGTTAATTAATGTGACAACTAAAGACAATACCAAATGTATTTGAATTCTGTTCGTTTCAACTATAGGATGTGACCTTGTAGGCTCATATAACGTTTCTAACATTACACGCAATGAGTGACATCTAGCAATTCATCATTGCCACCCAAGTTAGAAGAAGTCGTGATTCGACAAAACCTTTATATGATAATCTTTTCATGTATTATATCATTTTATCCTTAATATCTTAATTGAACACAAGTCATGGAATAGTCACAATTGTATAGTTCAATCTCATATTTCTTGATTTTCTGAGCATGGTCATGCATTTCTAGTCTCACTCCATCAAGATGCCTAAGATATTGCTCCTGATATGTAGGAGGGATAAATCCTATCTTGATCAACCATATCCCACTACATGGATTGTGGTATACCTAACATCAGTCTTTACAGTACAACCTATTACGATAGACATTTTGACTATACCAAAATATACGACTCATAATGTTGGGACAATGATGATATCAAGTCTGAGGATCACATACCTAGTTATCACTCTGAGTAATATTGTGACTATTATATAATAATCCAAGAAACATACTCATAGTGGGTCAGTCCAATATTTTGTTCTCTAACACATACTCATGTATTGATTTTGACATCCTTATGTCAATGGCAACTCTTTGTCATCAATCAACTACACATTAGTCTCAATGCATTAGTTGTCCAAGCCCACAATAATACTTGACTGAGGATCTTTTAAGAACAATCATAATATTTTCTTAGGACTTTATTACAATTTAGTTTATTTATATACATAGAAAAAGAAACTGAAATAATAATGACAATGCCTTATAATAATAATAATAATAAAGGTAAAACGAGTATGTGATTACAATCATCTCATGATTGGTCTTTGGGCATACTCTAACATCCACATCACAAGAAGGAGAAGTAAGTGGTGGATTGATGGGAGAAGCAACAGATTGAATTAAGGGCATTACGTTTGTAGGATCAGATATATATAGTGGGGAGTTTGTTTTATGGGTGGACTCTATAGGCAGAATTGAAATTTTAGGTAGAGAAGGAACTAAAGAAAAGTAAGTAAATGTAGTAATAGGATCCTTATCTGGTTTAAACCTTATTAATGGAGGACACTCATTACTCCCAAACTCTTGTGTACTTTCCTCCAATCTGGGTTTTTTCTTAGCTTTCTTTATTAACGATTTTCTTGATGGAGCAGTAGTGATCTTCTCTTTGGTCTGAACTTCTTTAAGAATAGATGTAATATCCATGTTTTGAGTTGAATCAGGCGTAGTATGTGAATTTGAGGAAGACCCTGCACTAGTAAAATGAGAATTAGCCTGATTTGAAGAAGACGTAAAAGTTGTAATATGATTAGTTATAATGTTCTAATTACATGGGAAAATACCACAAATGCTATAAAAATAAAAAGGAGGTTCTCTTTTTTGCCTTAATAAGATGTGTGCTAATTCACTATCTGAATTGTAAGGCCAAGCTTCAAAAGTATAAGACATGATGAGATTGCACAATCACTAGAATCATTTGATAGGTAACCATTTGGGATTAAGTCTTGTAAGAAATATTGGAAAATGTTTCTAACTGTGACAAGTTCCATCAAATCAAGTACGCGCCCCCTTCTTAGCCATTTATATTGTCTCTCAACAAGTTAGGAATCTATAGTTTGATATTGCACACAAATACTCTCTTTGGGAAGGGACGATCTTGTGCGAAAACCAAATCCAGATTCAAGCTTACAAATAACCCTTATATATTTGTCTTTTCTTTGATGAAGATTAGAAATACTATTTTAGATTATGGGTTATGGTCTGAGCATACATTAAAATGAGCACTTCCAACAGTAGTCCCTTGTCTTTTCACCTTTAATTGGAAGAATTTCTAGAAAACACCTTATAGTGGTGACTCATCGTGCATTCATCAAATGATATAAAAAGTAACTAGTGTCCACCAGGATAAAGCCAATAATTGTCCTAGTGCAAGCCCATACTCGTTTAACACAACATGAAAGAAAGGGTTGAGTGGCAAATGGAAACTGACTTTTAGCAAAATCAAGGGTAAGGTAAAACCTATGGTATTATCACTTAGATGACATTGTTGGGGTCGTTGAATGTTGTAAGCAAGGTTTGGATCTTCGAAACCTCAAACTCCTAAATAGTGATTCATTTTATCTTAGGTAGTACTATAGTTGATCATCTGCGTTTCTACCTGTGGTAGAGTATTTTTTGGACATTGGGGTCCAAACGGAAAGGGATTTCTAGGAATGATATCTTGGCTAGCTTGGCATCGGCCCCTTCCTCTAATAGTAGTTCAAACCATTTTGTGTGAATAAAATGTAAGAAAAGAAAAGAAAGAAAAAAATTGTTACCTTTGAGTAAGAAGAAGTTTGGAAATTAAGAAAGCATAAAGATTGAACAAAGAAGAGTAATTAAGGTTTCAGTGGATGTAGTAGGGTGTTTAAAAGGAGTTGGAACATTTGATAATTAGGAAAATAAACTTGTGAGAAGTTGAATTCGTGGTAACTATTTAGGTTCTCCAATATAAAATTAACACCTGTTATAGAGGAGTAAGTTCAGAATGTTTAAAATTTCACAAGTAACTGCTATGTTTTGGATTGCCAGAGGAATTAGACTGTTAGTATTCTAGTATGTATAGGATTATTACGAAATACGACAAATGGCTAGTATGCGTTGGGTGCAAACAATTAGTTATTACTTATTTAATAAGATTCTTTCAAGTTAGAAAATTTTGAGATTGAAATTTTATTAAGGGGATGAGAGTTGTCACACCTAGATCTAGCGGGTTCAAAGTTAAGACGTTTATTGGGGAATAATCTGTTTGGAGATGTGTTAGTCGCCCCAAGTGTTATTTTGGCGTATAGAATTAGTGAATAGAAGCCATTGTATAAGTATATGAAGGATCTACTTTATTCTGCTATTTGAAGAGACATAATAGTGTAATGTAAAAAGGGTAATCATGGTATATATGTGTTCGCTAAAGGAGCTATAATACGCCCTATTGATTGGAAGTACTGTACTAGGTAAGTTATGAAGTAATTTGGTATGGCACTAATTGGATGGACTGGACTGATAATTATTATGCAAGATTTTCATTTATGACTAACTCGAAATTTGTAGGCCACTAAGAAAGACAAATATAGAATTTAAATGATAGTTTTTGAATTCTTTTAAGGGAGTTTCGATTATATATATGTGTGTGGGAAGGGTTCTGGATGGAGTTACTTCTTTATTCTAAATATTACTCTCTATTTCTTCTCTGGAACCGGTTTCATTTTCTTCCTCTTTGAATTGGAAATTTATATCTTTGGTTTCATCCATGGTTATCCCATCTTTGGGTAAGCATTACTAATTTGCATGTTAAATTCTGAAAGAGTAAGTCTATAAGGAGTTTATGAACAGTAAGATGTAAGTATAAGGCCTTGCATAGGGGTTGTTAGTGCTTGAGATGATGGTATGTTGTATATAAATGAATTTTAATGGTGTTTCTATGTTCTATAAGAAGTGATGACTGCTGCTTCATGATGGATATTTGGGTCTGGAGTTGCAAGCTGCTATAGGTGTGTGCTAGGTGAGTCTTTATCCTTAATGTTCTAAATGTATTGTGAAAGAATAAAAATATATATTCATACAGCTTAATGATATCAATAATAATGGGTAATAAAATAAGTAAGGTAAAGATGAGACATAAGTTATACAAATTTATGTTAAGTCCTATACGAAATGATCAAAAGAATGAGACTGTATGGTAAGTGAACAATATGTGATTTTCCCTTTGTGTTTGCCTATGGTATGAAAGTTATCTTGATAACCAGATTGGTAAATCATGTTATGAAATGCAAGAGTGAGACCATGTGATTAAGATCCATGAGAAACTAATCCTTTTATAAGGGATTAGTGAGTGGAGGTATGATTAATTAACTATCTTGTAGGGCTTTCTTAACAAATCAGTTGCTTGAGAAAGGAAGTGCAACACCCAAAACCCGACACCGTCGCCGATTAAGGTCTTAGGGTTTTTCATATCATTTACTGTTGTTTAAACCTCATATCTCAACAATACAGTATCATAAGAATATACACGAAATAAATTTTGAACATTAATAACATTTCATTTCAATAAGGGTTAAAAATGTCATTTTACAAAGTCTGAGGGACTTCTATCGGTACCTGTTGGACAAGTATCGGTAGAAGTCAAGTCAATAAGCTTTGAAAACTTAATTGTAGTTTTCTATCAATAGAAGTGACGGTTCTACCGATACAAGTATGGTTACTATCGATTCAACCCACACTTCTATCGATACAATGAGTTCCAGAGAGCTAGGTTGTTTTCCCCTGTAACTTCTACCGATACAAGTACTCATACTACCGATACTACTATGAATTGAACTACCGATACTACTATGAATTGAACTACCGATACTGTAAACACTTAATCTGATACAATGCAAGTCAATAACCAAAGTTCAATATACCCTGTACTTTTACTGATACATGCAAGAGTTCTACCAAAACAAGGGTGTAGATTTCAAATATATATATAATTTCCTAAGTTTACAAAATATTCTTCATTATATATTAAATTCTCAAGATCATACTTGCATAGCCAACTACATGTTGATACTTGTTTCATCACATATCAACAAAATACACTAAGGAACAAAAATCAAAGGTGATATCATTCTAGTTAACATTATATACCAAAATATCTCAAGAACACAATCCTAATACATGCCATATAAGCCAAGTGATATGAAAGACTACCGAATGAGCTCCTAGGATAGTGTGATTCTTCTTGAGGATCCAATCTTCAACAGCAAAATGAATCTACAAAACAATAAATAGATTCATAAATAAGCTTACAAAGCTTAGTAAGTTCGTAGAACAATTAACTTATAGAAGAATATAATCGGTTACGGAAAGAGTAAACACACATCTTCGTTATCCTGTGACATTAGCATCAAATTGATCTCTTCGGTCTTCTAGAAATTTTGGTCATACGAGCCCAAATAGAGTATCGCTCTTTCGAGCCAAACAAAATATCGCTCTTACGAGCCTAACAGAATATCGCTCTTACGAGCCAGTGTTCAGAAAAGTGCTCCACCAAACTGAAATCCAGAATATTCTTCGATGTCTCTAATCCCGTTTCAACTCAAAGATATAACCAAGATAATGAATCTATAATTATCAAATAGGAATTTAATTACATGAACTTACCGGACAAGTTTGCACTTATTAACTCAACACTAGGGACTACTGCATAATTTTCCCTTTTTCGCGATCCATCGCACGTTCTTGATCTATTACCACAAATCATTCAACTATCTTAATAAATCACGAAATTTAAATCATTTTATGCATTCAAGTCCCATTTTTGGTAATTTAAAAAATTACCCGTAACATTTCATCTTTATTCAATTTGGTCTTTAAGTCTCAAACATGCTAAATAACCATTTTTCTCTCAACTCATACCAGCCGAATATTCAAGGTCACTCAACAACCCCCTACATGCAATTATTTCACATTAGATACATGTATTTTTATTTTTATTTTTAAAAATCTAATCCTTAAATCTTAAAAATCATCAAAAAATCACTTTACAAAATACTTCAAACAAACAACCCAACTTAGTAATCTTCCATGAATACTCAAGAACACCTCAACTTATCAATGAAAACTTAAATAATATTTGATAGATTCACAAATTGATCCATGGGTTAGCTAGGTTAAGCTAACACGAACTCAAAAATATAAAAATTACTAAAAACGAACAAAATCACTCATACCTATTGAAGGATTCAAGTTGGCCAAAAGTTTCTCTTCTTTTCTTAGGGTTTCGGTTCTCAAAGAGTAGAGAAGAAGATGAAACTTTCTTTTCTTTGTTAATTTAGTATAAAAACATTTATTTACCCATTTACAATTTTACCCTTGGTAAATAACTAATTAAATTCATAATTACTTACCCATTTTTGTCCACTAATAAATCATATGGTTTATTAGCAATATTAGCCCTTATACTAAGCTCCTTTAAGCTATTTAACACCTTTAGCTAACAAAACTCAACTCTATTTTTTTCAATTTGATCCTTTTTACTTAATTAACTATCTAATGATAAAATTTCTTAACCAAAAGTTAATATGACACTAATGACATCATAAATATTAAATAAATAAAATTTACGACCCGAATCGTCAGAGTTGTGATCTCGAAATCACTGTTTCCGACACCACTAAAAATTGGGCTGTTATAACTCTCCCCCCTTAGAGAAATTTCTTCCAGAAATTTATTACCAGTGAACAGATTAGGGTACTGTGGTCTCATCGAAGCCTCTATTCCCCATGTAGCTTCTTCTAACCCGTGATGATTCCATAAGACGTTTACCAATGATACTCTCTTGTTCCGTAACTCTTTCACTTCACAAGCCAAAATTATAACAGGTTCTTTTGAATACGAAAAATCCGGTTGTATTTCAACTTCAAAGGGAGTAATCACATGGGAAGGATCTGATCTATACCGTCTCAGCATCGAAACATGAAAAAAGTTATGAATCTTTTCAAGTTCCAAAGGTAAAGCTAGCTTGTAGGTTACAAGACCTATCCTCTCAATAACCTCATACGACCCAATAAACTATGGACTTAACTTCCCTTTCCTACCGAAACGTAAACCTTGTTCCAAGGTGAAACTCTTAGAAAAACTCAATCTCCAACTATAAACTCTATATCTTTCCTCTTGAGATCTGTAAACGACTTCTGGCGATCGAACCTTGCCTTTAAGTAATCACGAACTATCCGAACTTCATCTTATGTCTCATGTATCAAATTAGTACCAACTAGTTTAAATTCACTCAACTCCGACCAATACAGTGGTGTTTTACATTTTCTACCATATAGAGCCTCAAATGGTGCCATTCTAATGCTAGACTGATAGTTGTTATTATAAGCAAACTCTACCAAAGGTAGGTATCTTTCCCAACTACCCTTAAACTCAAGCACATAGCATCGCAACATATCCTTTAAAATCTGTATTACTTGCTCAGACTGACTATCTGTATGGGAATGATATGCAGTACTAAAATTCAGTCTGGTGCCTAAAGCTTCATGGAGCTTACCCCAAAATCTCAAAGTAAAACGCGGATCTCTATCAGAAATAAAAGATACTAGTACCCCGTGTAGTCGCACAATCTTAGATACATACAGCTCAACTAACTTCTCAAGTGTGAAATCCACACGAATAGGGATGAAGTGAGCTTATTTGGTTAATCTATCAACTATAATCCAGATTGAATCTTTCTTCCTTGATGTTATTGGCAACCTTGTGATGAAATCCATCGTAACTCGTTCTCACTTCCCTCGAGAATAGTAATAGGCTGAAGTAACCCTAACGGTACCTAATGCTCAGCTTTTACCTGCTCACATACCAGACCTTTAGTTACATACTCAGAAATCTCATGTTTCATGCCTGGTCACCAGTACATTTTTTCAGACCCTTATACATTTTTACACTTCCTGGATGAATAGAATAAGTGCTACTGTGAGCCTTTTTCAAAATATCTCGCTTCAAATCTAGATTGTCAGGAACACATACCCTGTTCCAAAAGTACATCATACCTTCCGTGTCTATAGCGAACCTGATAGTACTAGAAAGAGCGATTGATTTTTCCTTACTTATTATTTAAGTTGTTCCCATTTAGTCATCCTTAGCACATATTTTATCATTTTCTAGTTTAGTTTATTTCATTTTCTAACTCAATGGACCTTAGCCTAGTCGTCCTTAATTTTGTTATATTTTACTACTAATGTCGCTGCATGAGCATGTCCAGAATTGTCGCTGCAGAAACTTGTCCAGAATTATCGCTGTATGAATATGTTTAGAGTTGTCACTGTATGAGCATGTCTACAATTGCGCCCAGAATTGCTGCCACATCTGACAGCTATCTAGATAAAAAATAAAAAATATGTGAGCTGTCCAGTCTGGTGTAACTAACTGGCACGACCAAAGATTGCTAGATTTGGAGGAAAGGACACTTGTACTATTCAGTTGGAGATAAATACTCATGAGGAGAGAAAGAAAGGGGTCTTCTTCCGGTATTTTTTCTTCTTGAATCCATTCTTGAAGCCTGTGACCATGAAAGCTTAAACCTCTCAAGGACGAACTGACGTGAAGAAGGAGGCATATCAGCTCCTAACGAGGAGCCTCTAAATGCGACGCAAGAGGGAAGTAAGAGAGCAAGTCGAGTAGCCTAGGAATAGTATTCTCCATTTGTTCTTTTACATTTTTTTCTTAAACGTTGGTGATTAATGTTTATTTCATGTTTGTATGGAAATACACTTGATTTCTAGACTAAATGATATTTTATCCAAGCTTGCTTTTACTATTTAATCTTTAGGTTTGAATGTTTTGAGCACGAAAGTGTTATTGCAGTCACTATTGCTGGAAGGTGCAGCGACAGTTTAAACTAACAAGCAAGACAACGAAATTTGCTTGGGGATTAAAGGAATCTAATCCACTTGTTCTTGAATGTGTTGCATTACAATCATTAGAAGGTGTGGTTAGAGTGGATATTTAAGTCTTACATCGAATAGAGAAGCCAAGTTTGGTAAGACATTTATTGTACCATATTGCAGCGACAATCACCTATTCTTTAAAACCTTGTAAGTCACATTGAGTATTCTACTAACTATTCACGTTGGGGACCCCATTTCATTATTATTACATTTCGCCTTTAATTTCATATCATTGCTTCGACAATCACTCTCACAATTTTATCGCATTTACTTATTCATTGCACCGATATTAATAGACAATAAACATCCATCCTCGTGGGATCGATATCTGACAGATTCACATCTATCTACTATACTGCATCGACAGTGTATGCTTGCACATTATTGCTGTGATGTTTACAGCTGATCAAGTTTTGGCGCTGTTGCCGGGGATGGCGTTTGTTTGATGTTTATTTATGTTTTTGTATTTTATTTTTATTATCTAATGCTTGTTTTCTTTTTGTTGCTATTTCCACATTTTATTTTAGGTGTTTTATGACCCGAAGTAATTCGGAGTTTATTGTTGGTTTGGACCCAGAAATAGAAAGAACTAGTCGAAGGAGACGTTAAGAATAAAGAAATATGGCTTTACCAAGAACCAATGCAGCCATACCTCCGATACAGCCACAAAATGTTAACAATCCACTGCTACCACAAGAAGATCAAATACAAAATAGGAGGATATGAGATTTTGTTGTACCTGTTTTAGATGATTTGTAACTTGGAGTTGTTAGGCCAACAATCCAAGCTAGAAATTTTGAACTCAAGCCAGTAATGTTCCAAATGTTGAATTCTAATGGGAAATATGTTGGGCTGCCACACGAAGATGCGCGGGAGCATTTTAAATCGTTTCTTCTTTTAGTCAACAAGGCGTTCCTGATGACACTTTGAAAATGCAGTTATTTCCTTATTCGTTGCAAGGAAGAGCTCGTACCTGGTTCCTTGGGCTACCTACAGGTTCAATTACTTCATGGAATGAACTCACAACACAGTTTGTTTTGCGCTTTAATCCGTCGATAATGAATGCTCGTCCCCGAAATGATATTACAGCTTATCGTCAGCTGGATGATAAGAATCTACACACTACACGAGAACGTTATAAATCTTTGCTTCGAGGTTTCCTCATGCACGACATTCAATAGGAAACACATATTGAAATTTTCTACAATAGGTTGAATTTACAAACAAGAACTCTTGTCGACGCATCAGCTAATGGACCTTTGTTAGATTGTACTTATGATGAAGCTATTTGAATTCTTGAGAGAATTGCCCAGAATGATTATCAGTACCCTATCTCTAGAGCTGCACAAGTAAAAGCTAATTTGGGAGTTATTGAATTCGATGCAATATCTCCACTTAATGCTCAAGTTTCTTCTCTCGCGAATATGATAAAAAATATGAAGGGGACAAGTGACATTGCACCTATACAAGTCGCTCAACAAGTTGATGTGCCTACATTTTGTTGTGAGATTTACGATGACAACCATATCTACGAAGACTATCCACAACATGCAGAGAATGCTTTCTATATCAATAACATCCGCTGTAATTCTTATAGTAACTCTTATAATAATTCTGCACGCAATCAACAGTCTTGGGGAATGCAGAATGTTGGAAAAAATGGTGCGACATTCCAATATAGAAATTCTTCTAATCAGGGAAATTATAACCTAAGATAAAGGAGTTACAATCCACAACAGCAGAATTATAATTAGCAGACTCAGATGCATCCACAACAAAGCCAGATGCAGTCATATTAGAATCTGATACAGTCACAACAATTTGTAGTGCAGAATCAAAATGTTCATGGACATAGGCAAAAACAGTACACACAAGCTTCCCCGTCTGATTCGTTAGCAGTACTTGAAAATTTAATGTGGGAGCATATCATTCGCACGGAAGCTATTGTGTAAGGGAATTCTTCCTCCATTCGGGCGTTAGAAGCACAATTGGGACAAATTGTTTCAAATCTAAGTACTCGACCGCCAGGTGCACTCCCTAGTGATACGAAAAATCCCAATCTGAAGGGGAAAGAGCATTACAAAGCTATCACTGTTAGGAGTGGTAAACAAACCGGCGAGCCGACCATTAACTCTCATGTAACACCTCCAACCACTAATAACGTGACCCATGGTGAGAAGGTAGAATCTGAAGGATTTATCGATGCAGCAGATGAAGAAGTTCTACAAATTGTCACTCCTATGTCTAATGTTCGACCTTCGAAAATGTCGACGCAACCAAAGATGTCGACATAATCTGATGTATCTCCACCTCTGCCATTTCCACAAAGATTAAGAGAAAACGAGCATGATAAGCAATATCAGCAATTTCTGAACACTGAAGTAACTTCATGTTAATATTCCTTTAGTGGATGCTCTTGTGCAAATTCCTTGTTATGGGAAATTTATGAAGGAGCTCTTGTCCAAGAAGAAGAAGCTTACTAATATTGAAACTATTGCACTCATAGAAGGCTATAGTGTTGTGTTGACAAATAAGTTACTGCCCAAAATGAAAGATCCTGGAAGCTTTATGATACCATGTTCAATTGGCAACCATTATCTAGGTAAAGCTTTATACGATTTGGGAGCGAGCATCAACCTTATGCCACTGTCTACCTTCAGGAAGTTGGGAATTGGTAACATGAAACTCACTACAGTGACATTACAATTAGTGGACAGATCTTTGACTCAACTTGAAGGGCAGATCAAAGACATTTTAGTTCATGCGAATAAGTTTGTTTTTTCGACTGATTTCATCATACTTGACTTTGAGGCAAACAAGGAGGTTCCCATAATCTTGGGACGACCATTTCTAGCTACTGGACCCATTCTCATCGATGTTTACAAAGGTGAATTAACCATGCAACATAATGATAAGCATGTTACCTTTAGTGTATTTGAATCTTTTCCATATAGGGATAAAGAAGAATGTCACACTGTTGATTTGCTGGATGATTTAATTGATGAAGAATTCAATGACCAAAGTGCATTGCTTTCTGAAGAATTTATGGTGACATCTGATGATGACTTTTTAGCTGATTGTGACAGCATGGTTGAAGCTAATAACATTGACTTAAAGCACAGATTGTAGATTGAATCTTTGGACCTAGCCAATAGAACGACCCCAGTTTTTAAGCCATCTATTGAAGAAGCTCCTACTATAAGATTGAAGCCATTGCTTGCCCATCTTAAATATGTCTTTCTTGGTGACAATAGTAATCTCCCACTTATTGTCTCCACAACACTGGATGCAACTCAAGAGGAGAAATTGATTCGTACTCTTAAGCAGCATAAACGAGCTATTGCTTGGAGTATTATCGACATTCGAGGCATTAGTCCATCTTTTTGCATGCACAAAATTCAGTTGGAGGACGAAGGAAAGCAATCAATCGAGTAACAAAGAAGGTTGAATGAGAAGATGGAGGTGGTTAAGAACAGAATTATAAAATGGTTGGATGCGAGCATTATTTACCTTATTTCTGATAGCAATTTGGTAAGTCCAGTTCAATGTGTTCCTAAGAAGAGTGGTATCAATATGCTGAGCAATGATAAAGTTGAGCTAATTCCTACACGCATTCCTACGGGATGGCGAGTATGTATGGATTACCGCAAACTTAATGCAACCACAAGGAAGGACCACTTTCCACATCCCTTCATTGATCAGATGTTGGATAAGCTTGCTAGAAAAGCCTACTATTGCTTCCTAGACGATTATTCTGGCTACAATCAGATCGCCATTGCAGCAGAAGATCAAGCAAAGACAACTTTTACTTATCTTTTTGACACTTTTACTTTTCGCTGTATGCCGTTTGGTCTTTGCAATGCACCAGCCACATTTCAAAGGTGAACATTATTGAGAAGCTACCTCTATCGACAAATGTGAAGGGTATTCAAAGTTTTCTCGGGCATACGGGGTTTTATCAATGATTTATTCAAGATTTTTCCAAAATTGTAAAACCCCTCTGCTCATTGCTGAAATAGAATAAAAAATTCCTCTTTGATAATGCATGTTTGGATGCATTTACTCAAATAAAGCAGCAACTAGTTAAAGCACCCATTATCGTTGCACTAGTTTGGTCTCAACCGTTTGATGTTATATGCGATGCAAGTGACTTTCCTGTGGGTGCTGTCCTGGGAAAATGCAAGAAAAAAATATTTCACGCTATCTATTATGCCAGCAAGACTCTTACAGAGGCTCAGATTAATTATACAACCATAGAGAAAGAATTGTTGGCTGTAGTCTTTGCTTTCGACAAATTTTGCTCATACCTTATCGGTGCAAAGATTACTGTATCTATTGATCACTCAGCATTGAGATATCTTTCGTGAAGAAAGATGCAAAGCCACGACTAATACGTTGGATCCTATTGTTGCAAGAATTTGATATAGAGATCAAAGACCGCAAAGGTTTAGAAAACCATGTTCCAGACCACTTATCTTATTTTACCAAGTTTGGGGGACTTCTATCGGTACCTGTTGGACAAGTATTGGTAAAAGTCATGTTAGTAAGCTTCGAAAAATTAACTACAGTTTCCTCCTGGTAGAAGTGATGATTTTATCGATACAAGTATGGTTACTATAGATACAACCCACACTTCTATTGATACAACTAGTTTTAGAGAGCTAGGTAAGTTTCCCCTGCAACTTCTACCGATACAAGTACTTAGACTATCGCTACTACTATGAACTGAACTACCAATACTGTAAACACTTATACGAATACAATGCAAGTCAGTGATGAAAGTTCAATAAACCCTGTACTTCTACCGATACATACAAGAGTTCTACCGAAACAAGGGTGTAGATTTCAAATATACATATTATTTCCTAAGTTTATAAAACATTCTTCATTGTATATTAAATTCTCATCATCATACTTGTATAGTCAACTACATGTTGATACTTGTTTCATCACATATCAACAAAATACACTAAGGAACAAACATCAAAGATGCTACCATTCTAGTTAACATTATACAACAAAATATCACAAGAACACAATCCTAATACATGCCATATAAGACAAGTGATACGAAAGACTACCGAACGAGTTCCCGAGATAGTGTAATTTTTCTTTAGGATCTGATCTTTAATAGTAAAATGAATCTACAAAACAATAAACAAATTCATAGATAAGCTTACAAAACTTAGTAGGTTCGTAGAACAATTAACTTATAGAAGAGCACAGTCGGTTATGGAAAGAGTAAATAAACATCTTCGTTATCGCGTGACATTAGCATCAAATTAATCTCTTCGAGTCTTCCAGAAGTTTAGCTCGTACGAGCCCAGATAGAGTTTAGCTCTTACGAGCCCAGACAGAGTATCGCTTTTACGAGCCAGTGTTTAGAAAAGTGCTCCACCAAGATGGAATCTAAAATATTCTTCGATGTCTTCAATCCCGTTCCAACTCATAGATATAACCAAGATAATGAAACCATAATTATCAAATAGGAATTTAATTACACAAACTTACCAGAAAAGTTTGCAGCTACTAACTCAACACTAGGGACTTCTCCGTAATTTTCCCTTTTTCACGATTCATCGCACGTTCTTGATCTATTACCACAAATCATTCAACTATCTTAATAAATCATGAAATTTAAATCATTTTATGCATTCATGTCCCATTTTTGGAAATTTACAAAATTACCCCTAATATTTCATCTTTATTCAATTTAGTCTTTAAGTCTCAAACATGCCAAATAACCATTTTTCTCACAACTCATACCTGCCGAATATTTAAGGTTACTCAAAAACCCCCTACATGCAATTATTTCACATCAGATACATGTATTTTTATTATTTTTACAATCTAATCCTTAAATCTTAAAAATTATCAAAAAATCACTTTACAAAATACTTCAAACCAACAACCCAACTTAGTAATCTTCCATGAATGCTCAAGAACACCTCAACTCATCAACGGAAACTTAGATAATATTTGAAAAATTCACAAATTAATCCATGGGTTTGCTAGGTTAAGCTAACACGAATTTAAAAACATAAAAATTACTAAAAACGAACAAAATCACACATACCTATTGAAGGATTCAAGTTGGCCCAAAGTTTCTCTTCTTTTCTTAAGGTTTCAGTTCTCAAAGAGTAGAGAAGCAGATGAAACTTTATTTTCTTTATTAATTTAGTATAAAAAACTTATCTTCTCATTTACAATTTTACCCTTGGTCAATAACTAATTAAATTCATAATTGCTTACCCATTTTTGTCCACTAATAAATCATACGGTTTATTAACCATATTAGCCCTTATACTTAGCTCCTTTAAGCTATTTAACACCTTTAGCTAACAGAACTCAACTTTCTCTTTTTTTTTCAGTTTGATCCTTCTTACTTAATTAACTATCTAAATGATAAAATTTCTTAACCAAAATTTAATATGACACTAATGGCATCATAAATATTAAATAAATAAAAATTACTACCCTACTCATCGGAGTTGTGATCCCGAAATCACTGTTTCTGAAACCATTGAAAACAGAGTTGTTATAAGAAGAATATAAACCCTAGGTTTGACGACCCTAGGAAGTCATAAAGGTGGGAATTAACCCAAAATTGGTATGGCCTATTTGTGAACACCTTAACCCCGAATTGGTCTGGATTGTGAGGTCGAGAGATAAGTAGTTCTTGTCGAATCGTTATTCTAGTGGAAGATCGAAAGATCTTACTGGGGTATTGACTAGTTGATTGAACGAGAAGCTTAATGCAATAGTTGGTTATGATTACCGAAGCGAGCTAATCACTCATGCTCAGATCTGATCAATTCTATTATTTAATTTCCTATTATTTATTTATTTATGTTATTTTCCTTATTTTTATAAAAACCTTAAAAACCATTCTTTTATATTTCATCGTAATATAATCCGTTTAAAGTACTAATAAAATCTACTTGTGCTTAGGTTATTATTAACTTAGTGCTCACCTCTTTTGGGTATGATCCTTGGAGTACTCTTTACTTCGTTGTAAAGTATATTACCACCTGACACGTATACTTACGGACACCACCCATTGTAACGTTTAAGTTTGTGCAAGTGTGCACAGTCGTTATCAAGTAATAAGTAAGTAAAAAGAGTTATCATCTTCACAAGGACTGTATATGTTAATCAATAATTTTGAAAAATTAAAGTTTTACAAGTTGGTGAGAAAAGCTCAATAATTTTGAGTGATTGATGTAAAAATAAATAACTAGATGAAAAATTATCCTAAATGCAAATTAATCTAAGTTTAATGAATGATTAAGATGTATGAGATGGGTTTAGCAACAAATTCACAAGTTTCAACAATAATAACATGAATAGGTTAGAATAATTACAAAATCTGACTTGATTCATTTTCATCATGCTTAACAATGTTTCAGAAAATATTCCATGGCAACTTGATCTTTCATTAACTTGAAACCAGTATTAAGTCCTTTCGGAATCTTTTACTTAGAAAAACATGAATACTGCCATGAACATATTTAACTAAAGGTTTCTTAGAGTTTATGTGAAGTAACAGGGACGGATTAGGTTTGAAACAATTTAATCATACAAATCTAAAAGTTATGCAAGGTAATAGAGCACTCTCGAGTTATTACAAACCTTTAATTTAATCGAGCTAGGATCTAAATTAAGCATGCACATTTCAATTATTGCGTCCATTAATCGTCATTTGGCTAGGTGATAACTCTTGAAAAGAGTTATATTTTATACATTTTTAGTCTTGAGAAAGTGTTTGGACTTAGGTAAATTAGGCATTTTAGGATAGAAATTAATACTTTTCATGCATTCATGCATAAAGCATTGTTGTACACATTTTATTGCATTTTTTACTCTAATTTTGGATGGAAAGGTGCAGTGGTAGAGTGTGGTACAAGTGTAGGTGTAGGAGCAGATGCAGGAGAAGGAAGCTGGGAATCAGGATGCAGGATTATTCCATGACAAAATTTTATTGTCATGGAAATCTTAGGATGTTGTTAGCCATGACAATTACATGGTGTTGACTCAGCATCTTCTAGAAGCTGCCAGCTGAATAGTGATGAGTTGGAGGAATGCACCAGAACACATGCTGAAGGTGTGATCCTACCAGACTCCTTCTAGAAGTTGTACGAATGTTGAGTTGTGCAAAGAAGTAGCGACCTTCCTCTCTCTATAAATACTCGTGAGAAACAATGAAGAAGGTGTGAAGAGTAAATGGAAAATTTTGAGTGAAGAACTGAGGCACATCACGCACGACCAATGTGCAAATCACGAGTGGATTTTCGAGTCAAGAAGGGATAGAAGATGACGATTCCATTGAAGAGCTGAGCACGAGGAAGAAGATTCTCTACCCTCTAGATCTAGCACGAGTGTCGAAAAAGGAGGAGGCTGGTGACAGCAGCTCTTATGTTCATCCTTGGTTTTCAGTTTTCATTTAATTGAGTTTGTTAAGACAATTTAGAATGATATTTTCTGGATTTATTTGGATAATATTTTGTTATATTTTGATGAATGCTTTTTGGTTAATCTAATCCTTTACTGTTTATTCAAGTGGACTTTTTACAACGTGCTTCATATTCAAATGATGAGAGTTTAAATGTTTGTGATCATTGCCATGAGAATTGCGTGACAGAGCAGTATAAGTGTTAGAGGTTTGCCATGATATTTTAAGATATATGAATATACTCTGAATACATTCAAGCCTATCATTCATTATTGTCTCCCCTTGATATCTTATCAACACTTCCACCGCCGTTCATCATATACCATTTACTATTTACCATTTATTTTTCTGCATTTAATTAATCATTTATATTACCGTACTTGATCAATAAACTATTTTATCCTTTATTTTTCAACATCTATATTTCCAGTACTTAGTTTATTTTTATTCTTTATATGTATTACTTTGCCATAGCATAGTATCTATTGAACTTTACCCTGACATCATTTCTTTGTCATGACATTAACATACACTAATTATACCCTGACATTATTCTTTTGACAAGACAATAACTTAATTAGATCATATTAGTAGATTCGATCCCAATGGAGAATGATAATTTACTTATCACTTTATTACTTGAGGGACGTGTATACTTGCACAATTTACGCATAAGTTACAACCGCAACACTAGGATTGATCAACTAATTCTAATCCATTCAATCATATTTTAATAAATGAAATACATGCATGATTTTAATTGAAAACATGAACGATTGAGGCACAGAACACCATAAACATGAATAAAAAGAATTTCATCAAATTGATTTAATCATTCTAGCTAAACAAAATTAAGCTACAATTGTTGAGGAAAAACATCAAAACAAGTTGCAAACAAGATGAATAACAAGAACAAAATAAAGATAAGGAAGAAGAAACTTAGAGTCATTTTGACAGTCCTCCGAAAATCGATCGTTATAGCTTCCTTCGAACCTCGTGTTTACTCCTTCGTAAAGTGCTCCTCAAGGTGGTCGGGCAAGAGAGAATTTTCTCAAGGAATTGCTTGCTAAGGGAAAGGGGAAAATGGATGGCTTATGCGTGAGAGGGATAGAAAATGAGATAAGAAGAAGATGAAAGAATGTCAAGTGAGGGATGATTTTGGTGAGTGGTTAAGGGTGCTATTTATAGTGGATGGATAGCATAAGAGCTTGCTAAAAATAGTCGAACCCTCCCTTGAATTTCTTTTCCCATGGTCGGCCATGAATTGTAGAGAGGAAGGTTGATGGTTGCTTTATTCATGCTTGATTTCATGAATGAATCAATTGGGTTTGGAAGATGAAGGAAAGCAATCAATTGAACAACAATGGAGATTAAATGAGAAAATGAAGGAGGTGGTTAAAAAAGAAATTATTAAGTGGCTGGATGCGGGCATTATCTACCCAATTTCTGATAGTACTTGGGTGAGCCCAGTCCAATGTGTCCCTAAGAAAAGTGGTATCACGGTGGTAAGTAATAACAAGGATGAGCTAATCCTTACTTGCATTCCTACGGGCTGGTAAGTGTGCATGGATTATCGCCGATTGAATGCAGCCACAAAGAAGGATCACTTTCCACTCCCCTTCATCGATCAAATGCTGGACAAGCTTGCTGGAAAAGCCTACTATTGCTTCCTCGATGGCTATTTTGGCTACAATCAGATAGCTATTGCGTCGAAGGATCAAGCAAAAATGACTTTTACTGGTCCTTTTGGCACTTTTGCCTTCTGTCGAATGTCGTTTGGTCTCTACAATGCACCGACCACATTTTAAAGGTGCGTGGTGGCAACATTTCAGACATGATCGAGGACTCATTAGAGGTATTTATGGATTATTTTTCTGTTTGTGGAAATACTTTTGATAAATGCGCTGACAACTTGGCCAGAGTTTTAAAGCGATGTGAGGACACAAATCTTGTGCTAAATTGGGAGAAATGCCACTTCATGGCAACAGAAGGCATTGTCCTAGGTCATGGCATTTCCTGTCAGGGCATTGAAGTGAATAAAGCGAAGGTTGAAATTATTAAGAAGTTGCCCTCGCCAACTAATGTAAAGGGTATTCGGAGTTTTCTCGGACACATAGGTTTTTATTGTAGATTTATTCGAGACTTCTCCAAAATTACGAAACCTCTCTGCTCGTTATTGGAGCAAAATAAAAAATTCCTATTTGATGATACATGTGTGGATGCATTTATGCAAATAAATAAGCAACTCGTGCAGGCACCCATTGTCGTTGTACTAGATTGGTCGCAATCATTTGAAGTAATGTGTGATGCAAGTGAATTTGCAGTGGGTGCATTATTAAGATAATGCAAGGAAAGAGTATTTCACGCTATATATTATGCCAACAAGACTCTCACAGAAGCTCAGATTAATTACACAACCATAGAAAAAGAGTTGTTGGTTGTAGTCTTTGCTTTCGACAAATTTCGCTCATATCTTGTCGGTGTAAAGGTTACTATATTCATTGATCATGCTACGTTAAGATACCTTTTTCCAAAGAGGGACGCTAAACCAAGGTTAATATGATGGATCCTGCTACTACAAGAGTTTGATATAGAGATAAAGGATCGAAAGGGGTTTAAAAACCAAGTGGCAAATTATTTGTCTCGTCTGGAAGTGGGTAGTGAAGACGGAAATACATTTCAAATTGTCGAAGCATTTCCTGACGAGAAGCTGTTTGCTGTCGACGCAACCCCATGGTATGCGGATGTGGTCAATTACCTGGTATGTGGAAGGCTACCTTTGGGCGCAACAGGTCATAAGAAAGAAAGATTTCTTCGTGACATATAAAAATATTACTGGAACAAGCCATATCTATTCAAGGTATGCAACGACAATATAATTAGGCATTGTGTTCTAGAGGAAGAAATGCTTTCAATCCTGAAGCATTGTCACGACGCTCCTTATGGAGGTCATTTTGGTGGCATAAGAATTGCTGCAAAGGTTCTTCAGTCAGGATTTTATTGACCTTCATTATTTAAAGACGCCCACAACTTTGTGCACCAATGTGATTAATGTCAGCGCATCAGATCAATATCTAAATGCAATGAGATGTTATAGTAGCCAATCATGGAAGTTGAACTCTTTAACGTTTGGGGTAAGGACTTCATGGGACCATTTCCAAGTTCGTTTGGAAAAGTTTATATCCTTGTTGTTATTGACTATGTATCAAAGTGGGTGGAGGCCATTGCAGTCCTAAAAGATGATACAAGGACAGTGCTGAAGTTTTTCCACAAGCATATCCTTACTCGCTTTGGCATGCCTAAGACATTGATCAGTGACCAAGGCACTCACTTCCACTGCAATCAGGTAGCAGCCACACTGAAGCGGTATGGAGTTCACTATAAAATGGTGACCACATATCATCCACAAACTAATGGGCAAGCTGAAGTCTCCAATCGACAAATCAAAAATATTCTCGAGAAGGTGGTGAATCCATCGAGGAAAGATTGGTCTTCTAGGCTTGATGATGTGTTGTGGGCATTATGGATAGCGTACAAAACCCCACTTGGTATGTCACTGTATTAGCTTGTCTTTGGTAAAGCATGTCACTTGCTTGTGGAATTGGAACATAAAGCAATGTGGGCAATCAAGCAAGTAAAATGGGTTACGATGATGCTGGGAAGAAAAGGCTATTGGACATCACTGAACTTGAGGAAATTAGGTGAAATGCCTATGAAAATTTCGTAATATAAAAGGAAAAGACCAAGAGATGGCACGAAAAATTATTTTGCAGCGACAATTTACTGCAGGACAACAGGTGCTATTATTTTATTTTGCACCTAAGTAAATTGCGCTCACATTGGTCTGGACCATTTGAAATTGTCGAAGCATTTCCTCATGATGCGATCACAATTAAAGATATACATGATGGGCACCAATTTAAAGTGAATGGACAACGACTGAAGCATTATATTGGCCATGATGATCACAAATAGAAGGAGACCATTAATTTGGTTACATTTTTATAACCTCTCTTTACATTTTTACCATGTAATTTTAGTTTATTTAGTTTTTGTTTCATTTATCTTCCTTAGTATTTTTGCAAGAATAAAGCTCTTCATTTTGTCGACGCATCTTATCTGCTAACTCATTAGAAATTGAAGCATATCAGAAAATAAATCATGACGTTTCATCCCTTATTCCCTAACCATTGGGGTGGTTTGAAAAAGTGAAATCCAAGTGGATGCATTTATTGATTGCAAACCTATTGTCCTCTCTTTGCAGCATAACAAACACTCCTTTACATATACTCTTTTCATCCATATAAAGCAATCCATTTTGTACCAATTGTGTATTCAAAAACCTCTATTTTTATACAAAATTTTCTTCAAGTTTCCACCTTTTCTACTCTATTACTACCTTTGCTACCAACAAATATGGCCAGAACTCGAGGTGCTAAGACACCATCGAAATCTGTTGTGGAATCTTCATCTATCGCTATGGTTCGTGAAATAGAGCATCACCCATCCAAAGAACCCGTGATGTTCCTTACAAAGGCAGCCAAGGATCATTTTTGAAAGAATATACTGAAACAGAACTGCCATCCTGAGCAAGGTTTTCAACTGTCGAAGCAACAGGATCTTGGGAAGCAAGTGCATAAAAACATTGCAAAGATGGGATGGGAAACTTTCTGCTGCCATCCTGGGAGCTACTCATCGTCCCTGGTGCGAGAGTTTTATGTGAACCTCACTGACAATGAGTCAGAGTTCGTGTTTGTTCGTGAAGGGTTAGTACCTTGGGATGCTGCCCACATCAACGATCTCTACAACATTACTGTGGATGAGGATGAACATATGGCATTCCTTGAGGAACTCACTGAGGAAGGGGCTGATTTTGGTGCAAGACCTCTGCGTTGAAGGAGCTGTGTGGACGGGCTCCAATCCAAACAATTACACAATGCACCGACGATTTTTTACGTTGCAGAGTAAGGTTTGTTTTCATTTTATTAACTGTCGCCTAATGCCTTCCACCCACAACACGAATGTAACTTTGGATCGGATGTGTCTGATACATTTGATCATTAAGGGATGAAAAATTAGTGTCAGTGCAATTTTGCACCAAGAAACTACGGATTGCACTGCTAGGCAGACTGGTATTTTGGTGTTTCCCTCTTTGATTATGCAGTTGTGCCAGCAATGGGGAGTGGTGCCTCATGAGGGAGAGGAGATTTTGAACAACAAGGGACCATTAATGCAGCCTCAATCGAGTGCATGACTCATGGGAAAGACACTCCCATTGTAAAGGAGGCTGAGGCCAGAAAAAGAAAAGGCAAGGCAAAAGTATAAGAATAGAGAACCAATGTAACCATAAATCCATCTTTATGGCGTAAAGTAAATAACGTAGAGAAGATTGCAGACTCCATCAACATCAGGCAAATTAAACTTGTCACCACTGTTGAAGATATGGAGACGTCTCAGAACTTATTCTATGCCTACACTAGAGTATGAAATAGTACCGTTGTGACCACACTAAGACGAATGAGCAAGGCACCTTTACCGAAATTTCCTATTTTCCCTCCGATTACCAAAGAAGCTAAGCCTTCAACTGAGGAGGCTGACTTTAGAGGAAAGGACCAATCTGTGGCTTCCCCACAAATGGTGCATATTTCTGATGATGAAAGAGAGGTTGATTCGAGGAAAGTATAGGATTGTTTAAGAAATATTGCAAGCTTATTTGAGGATGACTTTACTGCTAGTCCAGAGGCCACTATCGCTGAGGAAGAGGCCCTTACTGATGAAGAGAAAATACCAGTAGAACATATGGAAATAGAGGAAGAAAAGCATGACGAAAGAAAGGAAGGAAAAGATGTCGAGGCAGATTCAACTGAGGAATTTGTCCCCGCACCTATAGTTGTGGGTACATCATCTGAAGATTTGGCCCTACCTGAAGCAAGTCAAGCGAAGGTTGTGACTACAATTAATGAGGATCACAACCCTCTAGCTATAGTGGTCTATATTAGACCACTCGCAGAGATCTACCCATTTAATGACACAGTCGATGATGCTGGGGCTCAGCCCGATGCTACAAAGCAATCTGAAGATTAGGTGAAGCCAAAAGAGAGAAAAAGGAAGTGCACCAAGGACAAGAAGCGCCACAAGGAAGAGCGAAAGCATAAGAAGAGGAAGCCCAATGTAGCCACATCAATAGCTGTAGTGAATTGAGTTAGTTTTTATTTCAGTTTTCATGCATATCATATAGCTGTAATTTAATTGTCACCACATTCCCTTTGACTTTGCATTTTAATTGTCACTGCATGTGCATTGTCATTCCATTTCCATGTTTTATTGTAAATTAATGTCAGTGCATTGGGGACAATGCAAACTTTAAGTTTGGGGGGAATGTTTATGGGAATGGAAATGCAATTGCACCCACATTTTAAAAATTTGTCCTTTTGAGTTTAATGAAGCATGCATGGTTATTGAAGATATGCTTAAATTTTTTCATTTGATGCTTAATTCTTGAATCATGTGAACTGTTAATGAATGAGTTGGATGAATTTGATTGAATGTTGTATCTTCAATTCTTGGATGAATGACTTAGAGTGCATTAGTAATGGATGAATAATATCATTCCTTGAATCTTGAATGAATCTGCCATTTACAGCTATTTGTATATAAGTATAGTTATAAATAAAAGACACTCCAATATGGGTGTATTGTGAACTGTCAAGGGGGAACACTCCAATGCAAGTGTTAGAAAAAGTAATCTATCCAAAGGCTGTCACTGCAAGAGTGTGTGTTGGCGAAATTACATACTCCTTGGGGGTTTGTTGCACCCCATTGTTCCTTCCTAGGAACAAGAGTATAGTAATGTAATGACATCCCTCAATCACATATAAAAAAATGGAAAAAGAAAAGAAACAAAAATATCTATACGTTATTGTACAATAAATGTTGTTTTGGTAAAAAGAATTTAGGATTTATAGCATGATGCCAGCATTGATGAAGTTGCATTTTTAATTATTCATACTTATGAATTGTCGGCACAATATTCTGTCATTTAAATGTGATTCATTCATTAAGACTTTAGATGATTCAAGTTGCTAGAATTATTATTGCCTTGATAAATTTTTTACTATAACCTTGCTAGTTTTTGTTTTACTTGAGGACAAGTAAAAACTCAAGTTTGGGGGTGTGATAGCATTAAAAAGAACCATTGATTTCTCCTTATTGTATAATTTGTTCTCATTTGGTCATCTTTAGCATACAGTTTTACTATTTTTAATTTAGTTATTTCATTTTCTAACTTAATGAAGCTTAGCGTAATTTCTTTGAATTTATGATATTTTTACTACTGATGTCGCTGCATTAGTCTGTTTAGCATTGCGCCCAAAGATGTCACTGCAAGAACTTGTCTAGAAGTATCGGTGCATGAATGTGTCCAAAGTTGTCGCTGCATAAGAGGATCCAGAATTACGCCCATAACTGTTACAACACCTGACATCTGTCTGGTGAAAACACCATAAATGTGTGAGTTGTACAGTTGGTATAACCAACTAGTACGGCCAGAGAATGCTAGATCTGAAAGGAAGGACACCTTTACTGTGAAGTGGTTATCAAATACTGAAGAGGAGAGAGAAGGGATCTTCTTTCTCGGCCAGATTTGATTTTCTTCTTCAATCATATTTTGTTAAAGCTTGCATCCATGGCAGCTTAACTTCCTAAGGGTGACCTGACGCATAAGAGAAGGCTGAACTGCTCCTGACGAGGAGCATCCTAAGTGCACTACAAGAGGAGAGTAAGGGAGCAATTTGAGTAGACTAGGAATAGAATGCCCCAATTGTTTTGTTATTTTTGTTTCTTAAACTCTAGTAATTCTTGTTATTTCAAGTTGTGTGGAAGTAAATTTGAAATTTAGAATTGAATGATATCTATTTCAATCTTGCCTTTACTGTTAATATTTTGATTTAATTGTTTGACCACAGAAGTCTAATTGCAATCACTGTCACTGGAAGGTGCAGTGACAAATTAAGTTAACAAGCAAGATAACGGAAGTTGCTTGGGGATTGAAGGAATTTAATCCACTTGTTATTGAATATGTTGCATTGCCAACACTGGAAGATGTGGTTATTGTGCATGTTTGAGTCTTAGATCTAATAGGAGAGTCAATTTTGGTAAGAATTTCATTGTGCTTATTTACAGCGACAAATTACCTGATATTTTAAACCTTGTGAGTCACACTTAGTTTTCTGCCAACTTTACATGTCAAGAACCCCATTTCATTATCATTTCTTTAATTCTTAAATTTTTCATTATTGCTTCGACAAATCAATCTCATACTTTTACTGCATTTACCTATCCATTGCTCCGACAACTTTACCATAATTTATATTGTTTTATCTGTTTATTGCAGTAACAATTATAAACAAAAAAATCCATCCTCGTGGGATCGATATCCGATAGACTTACATCTATCTACTATACTTGCACCGACAGTGTACACTTGCACATATTTGCTATGACGTTCATAGCGTGATCAATAATCAATTACCAAATCATAATCTTTTAATAACTCGAGGTACCTTCCCTGACACAAATTCAATTCTTTCTGAGTCATTAAGTATCTTAAGCTTTTTATGATTAGTAAATATGTGACATTTCTCATCGTACAAATAATGTCGCCAAATTTTTAGTGCAAACACTATTGCGACCAGTTCCAGATCATGCATTGGATAGTTTCACTCGTGAAGCTTAAACTGTCTTGACGCGTACGTAATTACTTTTCCACTTTGCATCAATACACATCCCAAACCACTAAGAGAAGCATCACTATACACGGTAATCTCTTTCCCTGATTCAAGTTGTGTCAAAACTGGTGCTTCAGTTAACATATTCTTCAATCATTCAAAAACTCTTCTAACACTTATCAGTCCAAACAAAAGCAACATCTTTTTGTAATAGCTTTGTCAGTGGTGATGCTATTGTAGAAATATTTTTAATGAAACATCGATAATACCCTGCTAATCCCAAGAAGCTATGAACCTCAAAAACATTCTTTGGGACCTTGCATTTAGTAATCACCGATATTTTATTTAGATCTACTCGGATACTATCTACTGCTACCACAAGACCCAGAAAACTAACTTCCTACAACCAGAATTAACATTTGTTGAACTTCACGTAAAGTTGTTCGTCTCGACAAGTTGTAATACAATTCGTAAATGTTTAGCGTAATTCGACTCATTCAACGAGTATATCAGGATATCATCAAGAAATACCACCACATATTGATCCAAATAGGGTCAAAATATTCAGTTCATTAGATCCATAAATGCTGCAGGGGCGTTAGTTAAACCAAATGGCATCATTAAGAATTCGTAATGACCATAACGAGTTCTAAAAGTAGTTTTCTACATGTTGTAATGGGTATTTATTCTTAATAGTGACTCGATCCAATTGATGATAGTCTATGCACAACCTCATTGATTTATCTTTCTTCTTCACAAAAAGAACTAGGGCACCCTAAGGTGACACACTCGGCCGAACAAATCCATGTTTTAACAACTCTTGCAACGGTGTTTTCAACTCTTTCAATTTAGCAGAAGCCATTCTGTACGGGGTTATCAAAATTTTCGACTCTTCTACATTTGAATCTAGCACGTAAGCTAAATAAGCTTCACATCCTTTTCTAACTAACTTGTGAGCTGACAAAGCTGAAATCACATTAGTCTAGCAATCAGCCTTATCTTCTCTAATACAAATGTATTCTCCATTCGAACATTTTAAACTAACTTGTTTCCTTCGACAAGTCACTATTGTGTCATACTTAGATAACCAATCCATCCCCAAAATAATGTTAAAATAATCGAAAGGTAACACCATTAAACTAGTAGGGAAGTCATAACCCTTAACTTTCAATGGACACGATTTGTAAATCTTGTTAACTAACAGACACTGACCCAAGAGATTTGTTACTTTAACAGTGTAATATATTAGACACAACATGTAATTTCTTTTTATTAACTAATGTAGTGCATATGTAAGAATTAGTTGATCCCAGATCAATAAATGCATATACATTAATATCAAAAAAAGAAAAAGTACCTGTAATAACATCTGGAGCACTGGCTTCTTCCTGAGCCCTGATTGCAGAAGCTCTGGCTGGTGCTCTCGCTTTAGAGAGTTTACTCATGTCATTAGTCTTTCCTCATCCAACGGTAGCATTTCTACCATTACCAAATCTTCTGCCTCTCTGTGAAATTGCTTCATGTTTACTTATCTGCTTGCCCGAATCATTTTGTTTTAGTGGACAATCACGTAGGAAATGATTAGTAGATCCATAACGAAAGTAAGCTCCCAACATTGACTTACATTCCCCTAAATGTTTCTTGCCACAATCGTCATAGATAGGGACAATTCTCTCTACATTTCTCACACTTCCAACACTAGCCACTGGAGAATTAATAGACTTTTAGTTGCTTCGCCTTTGTCTATCTTTATTAAAAAACTCTGAGGGAATATTTGATCGATTTGCTTCACTTATGATCTTCTTTGCCGGAAATGCTTGAGCTGACTTAAACGATCTTCTTTTACTAAATTCTCAAAATCTTGCATCTGTTTGCCTTATACTCTTACAAATTTCTTCAATTTTCTATGCACATTCAACAAATTCACATAACTTTAATGTCTCCACAGACATTCTTATGTCATCATTCAATCCATCTTCGAATCTAGTACACATTTCTTCCTCATTTGACACTATGCTACGAGCATACTTGCTTAGTTACAAAAATTCTTGTTAATACTTAGCAACCGATCGATTTCCTTGTTTTAACTCAAGGAATTCTTTCTTTTTCTTGTCTAGAAACAACTGACAAACATATTTCTTTCTAACTTCCACTTGGAATAAATCTCGAGTGATACGATCTCTAGATGTCATCGAGCTTAAGGTATCCCACCATTCATATGCTTCAACTTTTAATAACGCAACATCACATCTCAAATAATCTTCTCGAGTACACATCAATTCCGCAAAAACTCTTTTCGTATTCACCAACCAATATTCAGCTCATGCAGGATCATCGTCAACTTTACCCCTGAGCTCTTCGGCTCTACATTACCGAACTTTATCTACTGAAAACCGAGTAACTATCATCAGTACTAGATTTTAAGGATTTTGGGGTACTGGAGGAGGTTGGAAACATGAAAATATATAGACTTTTTCATGCCCTTTCTAACTCAAATTCATGCAAATTCTTAATAATTATTATCGAAAAATACAATTTAATTATAAAATAATTAATTTGTACTTAATTTACCAACATATTAATTTTTTATTATTTTTATAATAATTAAGCACGAATTTGATGTGTTTTTGATAGTTTTGCACAATTGATGACAATCAACTCGGTAGACGCTACAAAAGGCCTAAACCAATCGAGTAATTTTTACACCGAGTGAACCAAGAGCAAAGATGATTTATTTTCCAGAAAATGTCGGTCCAAATTATGAGTATTATTATACTTTATAATTATACTTGTAATTCAATTTATTTAGGTTAGAAATTAAATTATAAAGCCTAAAGTGAAGTGGCCCGATGTGCACAACATGGAGGACTGAACCACCACGAATTGGGCAACCCAGTGCCGTCCAAATGGTTGAAACAATCAGCTATTTTATCTGATTTCTCACACTTGCAAAATAGCCCTCAAGCTTCTCTCAAATCTCATTCAAACCCCACCAAAATTCATGCTTTTACAGATTTGCCCCAAGCCAATTTAAGCAAAGTTTGAATCATTCAAACTTGCACAAAGGGTGGCCAGCCATGGAGAGTGTGCGGCTGATTTTTCTTTGCTATAAATATCCTCCAAATCTCACCTATAAATACCCCCCTTTGCTACCCATTTTCATGACTCATTCACCAACACATCTCTTCTTTTCTCTTATTTGCTCTCTAGCCTTCCCATTCCCTTTTCCTCCATTCTCTTATCGATTTCCCCTCTTAAGAAGGAGTGTTCTTCAGCCTTGGAGTAGCTTCATTCGGGTGTTTATCAAAGATGTAACCTCCCCAACCCGGCCTAGACATTATGGCCGAATCGTGGAAGCCACATGGGACACCTAAGTGTCGACCTTGACCTAAAATAGACAAACCTTCAAGTAATTCCTTTTTGTAAAACCACCAAATGTAACCTCCCCAACTCAGCCTAGACATTATGGCTGAATCGTGGAAGCCACATGGGACACCTAAGTGTCGACCCTTACCCAAGAGAATCAAACCTTCAAGTAATTCCTTTTTGTAAAACCATAATTTTAAGTTTCTTATCTTTAAAACATTCATTTAATTGATCCTATCACATTTAAGTCATCTTAACAACTTAGGCGTATCTTTAGTAAAAGCCTATCACACAATCATAAGGTATTCTTAATCTATTTCTTAGCAACGAAACTTATCATTATTAACTAATAGTTCATACTTAGTCGTTTGGCATGCCTAGTCCAATTCAGTATACTCAATCCATATATATAAGTATGTATAATTAGCATATAATAACCAACCTAAGTATGAATGTCAAGCATGTGTGAAAAATCCCAAAGCAAAATCAATCCCAAAGCAAAACAATTCCAAACCACAGTCTTGAATAATTTTACAGTCCAAAACCAATTAGTAATAATAATAATTAATAAAATCTAACTAAAATCCAGAATGATGTACACAGTCCGTCGTACGTCCGTATGCCAATGTCGGTCATAAGTCTGTTCATTACCTGAAATGTTGAAGTAATGGGGTGAGCTTAACAAGCTCAGTGTGAGACTAAACAATCAAGCATCAAATACAACAATCTCATACATAGCAATTTCGTATAACATTCATATTCATAATTGATCATAAGAAAACATATCAATAATAATGGGTATGGTTATGTCATGATGCAAATGCAAGATCCTACCCATACCATCCACTACACACCACAAGTTCCCTAGAACTAGTCTGCCAAACTCCAACAAATGTGAGCATAGCTCGATGTGGTAAAACCATCAAATCACAATAATGCAGAAGATCTGCCAAATAACGAATAATGCGATAAAGATCGCCAATATCGATAATGCGATAAAGATTGCCAATAACAAATAATGCAATAAAGATCTCCAATCCCCTCTATACTCCAGACGCAGTGCACTGACTACGAATAATGCGGACTTAGTATGCCACCAATAATCCACGGAACTCCTCCGTCAAGCACAAATAATCCATCCCAATGCATATGTAGGTTGTCATGAAAAAACATACATAATCTCATTTCATCACTTTTCACATTCTTTTGGCATGTTTATCATGCTCTCAATCAATCACATGCTATCAATATTAGGAAACAATGTTCCAATCATTTGTTCACATACTTTCAATAATAGGAAACAGTGTTTCACACAATCAATCTCATACTTTCAATTTTAGGAAACAGTGTTCCTCTCAATGTCATTAAGTTTCACATTCTTTTACGATTCTCAATACATATATTATAGCAAATTTTTCGTGCATTTAAATCATGCAATAACTCAATATATTAGCATATAATGTTATTCAAACATTCACTCACACATCATATATCACATTTATGCATTCAAATCTCAATCAAAAAATTCACATAGTCAAACTAGCACTTTGCCGTCACAACAAACTTTTAGGGCTTGAAACATACTTGATTCGGCCACACACAAATTCAATAAATTGGCTAATAAGCAAACCCAATCAGCAATATCAATATTATTTTTAATATGGCAATCAAAAATTTCAAACAAGCTTAAGAGTTTAGAACCTACACCTTATTTTTCACTTTTGCGATACACTAGCAAATCTGCCCTTTTCTTTGTAACACTTCTACATGAACCTAGGTCAAAATTTAGTATAGATTCATTCAATTAACTACCTAACCAGAAACCAAAATTCCATTTAAGGGTCCAAACCAATCGTTAATTTTACTATCAATTTACAAAACCAACTAGTCGAATTCCTTACCTTTCTTTGACACGAACCGCACTAGTGAGCGCCTTACGATTTTACGGTTGATGTAAGGCGTCTAAGTCAGTACCTAACACGATTATATACTGAAAAATCAATAACCAATATTGATTAAATTCCATTATTTAATTAATTCCAATTCGTTACCTAACAACTATGTCGAATCAACCGACTAGTTAACGTTTAATCGCACTTATGCTTTCTGATTTGAGAGATCCGAATGGGCAATTGATCATGAACGAATTTTCCCTAATTAAAACAAGATTAGAGACTGATTAGGAATTTTCAAAAACTCAAATTTGGGCTAGGATTAATTGGATAAAAATTTAGAAACAAAATAGTCCCTTTTCTTGCACCTAGTCGCACACACCGCTTCATGGTGACCAAGATTGGGGTTGATTCTTTAAAATAATTTGAGATCTATTAAAATCTGAAAAAATACTTTAAAAATTATAAATTTATCCTTAATTTCCAGAATTAAAAATTAGGGTTTTTAATTGGTTCAATTAATCAAGAATTTGATAGAAAAAATGGACTTACACAAGCTAGTAGTGAAAATCGACAATGGCTCTTTCTTGGAAACTCTTGGATCGATCTTAGTTGCTTAAATTTTCAGATTTGAAGTTGTTATAAATTGGATTAAATGGCAGCAAGGTATGGAATTAATTGGTAGTGATTCTTGGTAGCAAAAAGGAGAGAAATCAATGAGCACAATGGTGGAGAGGGCGACGGCACAAGGAGAAGAAGAAGAAAAGAAAAGAAAAGAAAGATTGGGAGAGGGAGAAGAGGTTTGGGACGACTCAAGGGGAGAAAATAATGATATAGGGCTGATTATTTTCTTCAAATATGTATTTATAGTTAGGTTAAAAATTAAGCTAAAAAATAATTTTAGTTAAAAACAAGGGATTTTGCTAAAATTCATTTATTTTGATAAACATGGGACTTGAACTTGGGACCTCATTTACTAATATGCCCTATCATTAATCAATTAACCATTGGACCATCTTCTCATCTTGCTAATATTCTACGTTCCTATTAAGCTAAATTTTGAGATGTTACAAAAGACCTCGATTTGACAAGAAGAAGCAAGATGAGAATTGCTTGATTTGATCCTAATCCCTTTCTCTCTTTTAGATTCTTGTTGTTATTATGATGAATACTATTATGGTTGCTATTCTTTATTTACTTAAGATGGCTTAAATTTTATTAAGTGTTGGGTTGATTGTGTTGATTACTTAATTTATTATAAATCATATTTATATTGTTATAGGCCTTGATTGTTTTGTTTAATTAAATAATATAATGTTTATGTTATATTTACATTTCTCTTGTGATATAACTAATGAATTAATCATTTAATCGGATTGAAATTATGATTAATAGACACACTATTTAATTTGTGCATGTTTAATCTTCTAAGGTAGCTGAAGGTTAAATTAAGAGACAGTATTAAACAATACATTAGTCTTGCATAACTTGCAGGATTGTGTGATTAAATTGTTTCAATATAGATATCTGTTGTTACTTCACTTGATCCTTTACTTACTTATGAATATTAATTAATTGTTTGAATTGGCATAGAGATATGCCAAGAGATTATTTTAATTTCATGAGTATTTATGTGCATTCACACATTTACTTATTAAAATTGGTTTGATTGGTTGAATTGACATAGAGATATAGTCAAGAGATGAATGGATTTTCGTAAGTGATGTTGTTCATAAGTTAAGAAAATACCGAGTTGCCGTGAATTTATTTGGTAACAAGGATGAACATGATTATGATGATGTTAAGTTATTAATGCAATTAATTTAACACATTTATGTCATATTAATTAAAGTTTGAAATCGAGCATTAGAATTGAATTTTATTTTTATTTTAACTTAGATTAATTTTAGTTTAGAATGATAGTCATCACAATTATTATATTTCCCTAACCAATTTATTGATTAATTATTTCAAAATTATTTTTTTGACACAGTCCCTGTGGATACGATAACTCAACAATTACTTTTCACTTTATTACTTGATACAATTGTGTACACTTGCACATTTCCATCGGTTCAAGTTTTTGGCGCCGTTGTCGGGGACTATTTAAAATTATTTGTGAAGTTATTTATATTACATTTTCGTTTATTTATATTTATATTAAGTTTTTTCTATTATTTCAGGTGTTTATGAGTATTGATCGAATTATCAACTTACTCCTCGTAAACCCTAAAATTGAACGAACCTTTTGAGAAAGAAGAAGACAAGCATCTCAAAGAAGAGTCGAAGAGATGAACTTTGAAAATCAAAATCAAAGTAAAGGAAAGTTTGCAAATCATGCTCGAAATCTTATGCTTATTATTAATGATAGGGATAGAGACTTGAGATAGTATATTGTGCCATTGTTTCACAAGCTTAATCAGGGTATTAGGAGACTCAAAATTGAGGCACAACAATTTGAACCTATGTTAGTGATGTTCCAGATGCTTTAGATAGTATGCCAATTCAGTGGAATACCTACCAAAGATCCTCATTTTCATTTAAGACTGCTCATGGAGGTGAGCGACTCTTTCAAGTTTGTTGGAGTACCTGAAGATGTGCTACAATTGAAGTTGTTCCCATTCTCATTAAGGGACAGAGCTCGAGCCTGCTTGAACTCATTGCCACCAAATTCCATTATTACATGGCAAGAGTTAGCAGAACGATTCCTTAGGAAGTATTTCCCTCCTAGCAAGAATGCTAAGTTGAGGAGTAAAATCATTACTTTCCAACAGATGGATGACGGATCCTTGTATGAGGCGTGGGAAAGATTCAAAGAGTTGTTAAGGAAATTTCCCTGATCATGGAATCCCTTATTGCATCCAATTAAAGATGTTTTATAACGATCTCTATGCTCATAGAAGGATGGTAGTAGATGCTTCTGCTAATGGTTCTATTCTTTCTAAGTCTTATAACGAGGCTTATGAAACTATAGAAAGGATTGCGAGAAACAATTACCAATGGCTAACTAGTCAAGCAACTTCAAGAAGACAAGTCGCAAGAATACATGAAGTGGATCCACTCACTTCACTTGCAACTCAAGTATCTTTGATTTCCTCAATGCTTAAGAATTTTACTGCTAATGGGTTTAATAATGTTGCAGCTTAGCCTCCTAATCAATTTGGGAATGTAGAATTTGTTTATTGTGAGGAAGGGCACTTGTTCGAAGAATGTCCATCGAACCCAAAATCTGTGTATTACATGGGTAATCAGAACCAAAACCGAGGTTGGCAGGGACTACAATCAAACTTTTACAACTCATCTTGGCGAAATCACCCTAATTTCTCTTGAAGTAATCAAGGGGCTGGACCCAGAAAAACTTATGTTCAACCCAAACTGGCCCAGCCACAAGGATTTACTCAACAAGTTCAGAAACCACAACAAGCTGAACCTTCCAACAGCGTAAAGAGTTTATTAAAGGCATATATGGCAAAGAATGATGCCACTCTAAGGAATTTGGAGAATCAAGTGGGGCAACTTGCCACTGAACTTAAGAATCGTCCACAATGTGGTTTACCAAGTGACACAAAGAATTCGAGAAATCCAAGGAAGGAGCACTTTAAAGCATTGGCATTGAGGAGCGAAAAGATATTAGAGCCCAATACTGTCGAAGTTGAAGAGGAGCAAGCTGATGCTCAAGATGTAGTGGAAGTTCAATCAAGTGTTGAAACTCAAGTTTCATCAGAACTAGTGTCTGTGAATGCTGACAAGGTCACTTCTACACCAATCAATTCTGATAAACTAACAATTTTTTTAGATGCAGAAGTGCCACAAAAGATGAATCAACCAATCCAAGTGAAGAATCCACCACCACCTTACCCTCAAAGACTTCAAAAGAAGAAGCAGGAAGTTCAATTGAAGAAATTCCTTGACGTACTCAAGTAACTTCATATCAACATTCCGTTGGTAGAAGCACTTGAACAAATACTTAATTACATAAACTTCATGAAAGATATCCTATCCAAGAAACAAAGACTTGGAGAATTTAAGACAGTAGCCCTGACGAAGGAATGCAGTGCATATCTTCAAGATAAACTACCCCCAAAGCTAAAGGGCCCTAGATGTTTTACCATACCTTGCAACATTGGAGTAACTTATTGTGGGAAGGGCACTATGTGATTTGGGTGCTAGCATTAACTTGATGCTCATGTTGATATTTCGAAAGCTGGGGATAGGTGAAGTTAGATCAACTACGGTTATGCTTCAGTTAGCAGATCGATCCTTAGCACATCTAGAAGGAAAAATCAAGGATGTATTGGTAAGTGTAGATAAATTTATTTTTCTTGAGGACTTTCTTGTTTTAGACTTTGAAGAAGATAAGAAGGTGCCAATCATCTTAGGAAGACCTTTTTTAGCAATTGGAATGACCCTGATTGATGTCCAGAAATGCGAGCTTACCATGCGTGTTCAGGATGACTAGATAACATTTAACGTATTTCAATATATGCAATTTCCTGTTGCAAGTAATGAGTGTTTTACAGTGATCGAGTTAGAGCAATTAGTCGTGGAATGGGAACTCAATTCTACTAATGACCCATTAGCACAAGTGATAAGGAAGGGGAGGATTATTTAGCTTTGCTGAAAGCTAACCCAAAAGGATTCACTTCGAAAGATCAGTTCGAGTCACTAGAGCTGTCATCCTGTGAGTACAAACAACCCAAACCATCAATAGAGGAATCATCCGAGTTAGACTTAAAGGTTGAGAAAAGGCATATGAAGGATATTGGGTGGATTACTTTAGATATTTGAGGTAATTAGCCTTCTTTGTACACTCACATGTTGTTGCTAGGAAAAACTGGAAAGGTGTCTACTGAGGGACAAATGAGCTTGATTAAATCATGTATATTTGATCTCGAAAAACTCAAGTCTCAATGCTTAAAAGCAGGGACAATTATCCCATCTATGATGAATTTTTGAATGAACACGTTCAAAATGCATCGAATGAAGGAGGTATCATAATTGCAGAAAATGAAAATAGCGAGTTGATTCCAACAAAGATGGTTACTTGTTGGAGGACTACAAGAAGCTAAGCAAGAAAGATCATTTCTTGTTTCTTTTCTTGCGCCAAGTAATTAACAGAATTGCTGGGCAAGGTTATTCCTTCTTTCTAGATGGATACGATTGGTATGACAAATGGCCATTTGACACCTCCATGGTTAGTGACGATCCTCAATAATATTTAGGAAGATCTCTCTCTTCCATTATTTTATATTGTCATTTTTTTAAATAGCTGATTTAGGTTATATTTTCTGGATTAATATGTTGAAATAAATTTTGTCTAGGTGATTGGAACTTAAGCGGTACCGCTTTTGACCCCTCTAATCTTTCCTGAGAATTAATTTTAAAATAATCTTCCAAGAAATTATTTCCTAAGTGAGAAAATAAAATTTTAATTTTGAATTTTTCAAATAAAAAGGTCAATTATTATCCAAGTTTTAATTTTAACCCAATTTTCAGATTAATTTTGAAGTTCAAGGACTTAATTGAATTATTTGTGAAATTTGGTTGTTCTTTTTGTAAATACTGAAATTTGCTATCTTTTTCTATAAATATTTTAAACAGCTAAATAAAAGTTTTTATTTTATTTATTATTTTTATTTATTTAACTTTAATAAATTTATAATACCTAATATAAAATTATAAATTTCTTTTATAATTTATATTTATTATTATCAAAGTTTATATATAATTAGGATTATTAGGAATTTTTATTTTCAATAAATAAATAGCAAATTAATATACTCTATATTGTTATTAACTTTAATTAGGACTTAGATTATTTTTATCATTAAATTTGTTTAAGAATTTGAGTTGAAAAATTTCTTCCATGCATTATAAATACCACCTTCACTACCACACTTTCTTACATCCAAACACCAATTGCCATAACCTTCCCATACCATTATCACAAAGTGCCGGCAGCAGCTCTCGTTCCATTTGCTACCACCATCGGCAATCATCGACAGCCATCAGCCATCATCGTGCACCACTACTATTGCTACTCCACAGTAAGCCAGCTCCCACACGCTGTCGCTGCACCAAGTCGATGATCGCGCAAGCCCTTGCGCGCCCTAGCCGTTACTGCTACTTAGCCTAGCAAGCCCGTGTGTGCTACTACCAAACACCCCATTACTTCACACACACCTCCGCATCTAGATTACCCACCAACCAACCCTAAACCAACTCCTTTTTTTTATACCCTAGTTGTTTATTTAAATTGTTTGCAAACAAAGGTGGTAAGGAAAATCTCTCTTAATTTTAAATTTTTTTAAATTGTTAACTTTTTAATTTATTTTAAATTGTTAATATTTTATACTAATTAAAATTTGGGAAAATATTACTTGTTTCCATCGTATTTAATGATCAGGTTTAAATCATGCATCACAAAAGAACTCATGCCGCGGTCCAAATCGAAGAAGCACAAAAAAAATTCCACAATGTAGAAGCTAAGGCAAGATATGATATTGTATTCAAAAATCAACAAATGTTGCCAGAGAAAGGGTTTACGGTGAAAGAAAGCAATAATACTAACTTCATGGCAAGCATTTAACAAGTTGCTAAAGCTCTAAATTGAGGAGTGTTTTGTGAAAAATGACGTGTAGACGAGGAATTAGTTCAAGAGTTCTATGCAAATTTGACCTCGAGTGAACTTATAGAAGTTCTCGTCTGAGGAATCAAGGTACCATTAAATTCAAGCACCATCAATGAATATTTTGACTTTCCTCATTTCGAAGAAGACGAATACTATATCTTGATGAAGAACATCGAGGCTACAAAATTGCAACAGATCCTTCAAGAACTTATAGTTCCTGGTTTTGAATAGACGGTGTCAAAGAGTGGAGTTCATACTTGAATATTTGACACCGTTAGCAAAAGTATGGTTTCATTTTATTCGGTTTAATCCTATGCCAACTTCACATGGGACAACAATTTCTGTGGAACGAATGGTCTTGCTATACTCAATCCTGATAGAAAAGAACATATATGTGGCTAAAATCATCATTAGAGAAATCCAAAGCTGTGCCACAAGACGTTCTAGTCAAGCCTATTTCCCATTCGCAATCATAGTTCTGTACTTCAAGGCTGAAATTCTTGGGAGCGTGAAGAAGACAGGATATAGCCAAGTTGCAATTACTGATTGGAACGAGGGAAATGTGCAAGTGTAGACAATCGTATCAAGTAATAAAATGACAAGTAATGTAGTTATCGTACCCACAAAGACTGTGTCAGGAAAAATATTTATTAAATAATTAATCAACAAATTGGTTAGGGAAATATAATAATTTTGAAGAGTATCAATTTAAACTAAAATTAATCTAACTTAAAAATAAAAATAAAACTTAATTCCAATGCACGATTTCTAAACTTTAATCAATTTGACATAAATTGTTAGGTTAATTTCTTTAATAACTTAATTAAATCATAATCATGTTCGTGCTTGTTACGAAATAAATTCACAACAACCTGGTATTCTGCTAACTTTTGAACAACATCGCTTACCAAAATTCATTTATCTCTTGACAATATCTCTATGTCAATTCAACTGACTAAACCAATTTTAAAAAATAAATGTGTTAATGCACATACATACTCATGATATTAAACTAATCTCTTGTAAATATATCTATGCCAATTCGACCGACAAATTAATATTCACAAGCAAGTAAAGGATCAAGTGAAGTAACAACATATCTCTATATTGAAACAATTTAATCACAAAAATCCTACAAGTTATGCAAGGCTAATGTATTGTTTAATACCGTCGCTAAATCTAACTTTCAACTCCCTTAGAAGATTAAACATGCACAAATTAAATAGTGTGTCCATTAATCACAATTTAATCCACTTAAATGATTAATTCATTAGTTATATCATAATGGTAATGCAAATATAACATAACATTATATTATTTAATTAAAAAGAATAATCAGGGCCTATAACAATACAAACATGATTAAGAATAAATCAAGCAATCAAAGACAATCAACCCAACACTAAATAAAATTAAGCCATCTCAATTAAATAAATAGTATTCATAATGATAATATTCATCATAATAACAACAAGAATTATAAGCGAGAAAAGGGATTAAGATCAAATCCAGTAATTTCTTACGAACTGCTATCGCATTCTTCATTGTTCTTGCTCAATTCTTCTCAGATCGAGGTCTCTGATGAACACCTAATGCGGCTATTTCAAGGCTGAAGAGTAGTCTTTCTCAAGAGTGGGAAATCGAGAAAGGAAGAAAGGACAGGGAAATGGGAAGGCTTAGAGAGAAAACTAGAGAAATAAGAGAATGTATTGTGAATTAGTTATTAGAATGGGTAGTTTAGGGGGTATTTATAGGTGGGAGTTGAGGGCAATTTTTAGCGAGTGAATATCAGCCACTCACTCCCCAGTGTTGGCCTCCATTCAAGCACTTTGACTAGTTCAAAGTTTGCTTGAATCTAGCTTAGGGAAAATCCATAAAAGCACCAAAAGTGAAAGGGTTTGAATGAGATTTAAAAGGATTTTGAGGGATACTTTTCAAGGATGAAAAATCAGCTAAATATCTGATTGGGTCAGCTCTTATGGACGGCATTGGGCTTGTTCAAACCATGGTGGATCAGTCCTCGATTGCATGCACATCGAGCCACTTTGCTTCAGGCTTTGTAATTTATTTTTAACCCAAATTAATTAAATTAAAAATAAAATTAAAAATTAAAATTATGCTTAATATTGTACCGACATTTTCTAGAAAAAATAATCTTCTTAACTCTTAGTTCTTCAGGCCTTCTACAGTGTCTGTCGAGCCGATTTTCATCAATTGTGCAAACTATCAAAACATCATCGAATTCATGCTTAATATTTATAAAATAATTAAAAATAAATATGTTGGCAAATTAAGTACAAATTAATTATTTTATAATTAAATTATATTTTTCAACAATAATTACTAAGAATTTTCATGAATTTGAGTTAAACAGGGCATGAAAAAATCTATATATTTGTATCGTTCCACACCGACAAACTTAATTCATTACTCGTCCCGAGTAATGCACAAATCACAAAAGAATCAATCATTTCTCCCTATACTTATGAATTTAACATAATTTAGCACAAAAACAAGAATTCAAAAATTATGTAGCTCAAGTATTTATTTTATTTAAATTATCTTCAATTATCATCATGCTTAACAAAACTAGACTAATTGTTTTCTCAATAAAGACATCTCAAAATCTTACCACTTGATTTTATTCCCTTAGTTAAGACCAAACTGCAATCATTAAGTTCAATTTATGCCTTCATATGTTGAACATAGCATTTTCTCTCCACTAAGCTAGGTAGCATTGAAATCTTGAATCAAATAAGTCTTTTGCGTTGGTTGTAATAGGGCTAGGCTAGGGGTAAGTAAAAGATAGATATAATTAAGAAAACACCCTCAACTCAGATTGCATTGAATCTTCGAGATAATTACCTTCGAAACCACCAACTTTTTCGAACGTGAATACTCATGCACTTTTCTCTTTTCGTTTGAGCACATATGCTCTATTTTTTTCTTTTCTTTTTCTTTGTTTGAGCATCATTTTATATGTACTACACTTTGTTGAGTATTTTGGTACTTCTTCTCAACTCCCTCAAACTTATTTTTAGAAAACAATCTTGATAGACTAAGTCTAGTGCTTGGGATAATTTGGACATAAGTACGAGAGATAGGATGGCTTATCATTGTAAGGTTCAAAGAAAATCAGGCCATATAATCTCAAAGTTAGGTTCAAGGGATAACATTCCTCAAGGTTAGCTTGAAAAGCTCAAATGGTCCAAACAAATGTTGCTTAAATCATTTTCAAAATTTCATGCTTCCTAGGTTTTCACCTCAAGAAATTACTAAGTCAATTCTAGAAACTTAAACTTTCATGCATGTTTAGCTTTTATAAGGAATTAAAAATTTTATGATATGATTCTCATATTTTATTAAGAATAACATTCATGTCATGGTTCAGCTTAACATCATAACCATTGAGACAATTGAACTTTATATTTATTAAAGCTTAGCATAATTAACAAAAATTCAAATTTATGGTCAAAATTATAATTAAATTCATAAAATAAGAAGAAATAATAACTATCAAGAAGTTTTTTATTTTTGATCCCCCTTATGACACCCCAAACCCGATCGAGAGGAATCGGCTCGAATTTGAAGTGTTACATTAGCCACCGAAGTGACTCTCTAGCTAACGACCACTTGACGAACACCCCAATCTTATAACACCTCATTTATGACTAATTAACTATCATTTATTAACGCGAAAACAATTAATGAACCTTTTTAAAACTTTTTCTACAATTAATGAACCTTTTTAAAACTTTTTCTATGTATTTAACCTAAGGGTATTTTGGTCATTCTACCACCTAAAGTTAAACTATCCTGATTTTATTTCTAATATGTTATCGACCTTCTTTTAGTTGAATTATGTAAGACTAAAAAAATTTCAGCTTAATTCGAGTTCATTTACTATGTCTAATTCAAGTTTTATTATTAGAGAATAAATCGTAACTTTTACAAACTTTTAGTACATTTCCCAAATTAAAAATTAAAAGTGTTTCTATCAAATTTTAACAGTTACAAGTCTAATCCTAAAATATTACCAAGTTTCCCTATTATTAAAGTCTTCAATTATTCTAATCAAGTTTTAGGATTAAATTATAAATTAAACAAATTAGAATACTAGATTACAAAAAAAAAACTAAAAATTTGTTTTAATTACCACTACACCTATTTTGTCAAAAATACATTTTAATTACTCGATTTTACATATTTTACCTACTTATTAAACTTGAAATAGCTACAATTAATCACAGTAAACATCCACAAATCTCCAGTTTAATTTATTTACAACAAATATGCAACAATTAATCAAAATTTAACACCCAATTACATGCTTAGGAAACACCAATAATTTCACACAAGCTACATACCTTAGTCTCAAGCAATCTACTCCATGGTAAGCTTCAATTAAACATTGTTAGTATAAAATACATGCCTCATACACCGTGTTATCAACCATCGTTCAAACACTCATCAACATACTATAAATCAAACATCAATTGGACATAAAATCATGTATTAAAGTAATAAAAAAAACACCAAAATTTAATGTCCAATGCCCATTACAAGTAAAATAACACTAGTCCCAAAAGCACCACAATGCCCTTATAAAGTTTCTAAAGTAAATTTCTTAAGCCACTACCGAGTCTTATTCTTGGATCTCCCTTGCACTCGCTTCTCGACTCCTTACGCTCGAAAATTCTCTGTACGAAATGTGAGGGTGTGAGCTTCAAAAGCTCAGACAATGATAGAAAAAACATCATGTAAATTGCACCTAATCATGCATAAATCAAAGCAATTAAAATTTAAATTTTAAGTCACCACATGTTAACGTCTCACCATAACCTCACATGCTATTTCAAGAGTGAAGAATCATTTTTTTCCATGTCATGTACAATCACCTTTTAACATAAAAAATATTCAATTAAATTGGCGCAATCAATCAATTAAATTTGTGAAATTAATCAATTATATTGATATAATACATCCATGGCAATAAGTAAATGTGTGATCATACATTGGATAAACGGATCTCTGAACTCCCACAAATCAAATACAGTCCTCCGAATTTAGCAGGCCGAAGCCACACTGTCCCTTATAGCACATCAGATAATCGAATGAGTGGAGACTCAAGCTTAACACTCCTTTATCTACTCCAAACAAATTAGTCCACCATGAGCCATATGCTCACAATATCGCAAATAATGGTGAGTACTCACAAATCGTATGGCATGCCAACTATATAAATGGATCCACCATGTAATGTTGCCAATATAATCATATATACAAGACATAAAATATGATGTCTAACATTTAATTTAAGATGTAAAAATGCAATCAAAAGCATGTAGCTTAACAATTTCAATATCAATATAATTAAGCACAACAAATGCCTTTGTCCATGAATCTTAAACCAATCATACCACCAACATCAAGTGCTCAAAAATTCAATAACTCATGCTCCAATTAACAATCCATTCAATCCAAATTATACATGCCAAAGCTTAACACACAAAATATTTTTTTCCAAAAGCCAAGTGCAATAATGCTCTTGTAAAATAAAATTAATTTTTGCAAATCCAACCAAATAAAATGTGATTAAGTTATTAAAAGCATTATTTAAAACTTCAATTTAACACATAAAAAGGAAAATTTACCAATAGCCTTTAAAATCACTCACCTCCACACTTTGTTTTTCAAACGAAAGTGTGTTCAAGTAGGTAAGTTTGAGCCTCAAATCCGATTTGCCTTATCCTCATCTCGGTGTAAAACTTTAACAGAGACAAAATATGCATTACAAACTAACTTTAGCATCAAGAAAGTGAAAATTTCATAAACCATACGGATCTAAATCGTTTCTCTAATATACTGTAACAAAATTGCACAATTAAGCCGAAACATAAAATTCATCAACTAAACGACCTTCTTAGCTCCACAAACCACTTCTAAACTTCATTCCTAGTCCATTAACATAAAACCTAAGTGTTAATTTCATCAATTAAATCGTTTAAAAATTTTCTGGAAAATCAACTCATCTTGTTGATTAAAAATGAATTTATCGAAATTGATCAACCAAATGAGTTTGATCTCTTGTTTTATGATTAAAAACCTCTTAATAAACATATTTTGAGCTTAGACACCCATTAAAACTTGGATTCCAACTCAAAATCATGGATTTACCATTGTGGAGCTCCATATTCAAGAAAGAAAAAATCAAAACTTGAAAATCCATTTTAATCAATTTAAATAGCAAAAAATGATTGAAAATAACTTAAAAATGAATTTAGAGTTAAGAATTACCTTCAATTGATCTCAAATCATCAACTTAGAAGATTGAATCTAGATCCTTGAAGAAATTTCGAATGACTTTTGCTCAACTTTGGAGACTTTTATGGAGATTTTGGAGAGAATTTTGAGAGAGTAAAAGTTTAGATTTATTCTATAATATGTGGTTTATGAAAATGAGCAAAAAACGAGAGAAAAAGCTCTTAATTCGGGTGAAAATGGAGTTCAAAGTGAGGTAGTTGCAGTGTTTTTAAAACTGAAAACCCCCACCTAATTTTCAAAAATTGGGGAAATTCCATCAGGCCACTCCCACTTTTCCCTTATTTTTCAAAATACTCCTTTCCCTCCAAAATTTTGAAAATAAGGATAATTTGCTATAAAACCACTCTTATGTTTCCCTTGTTTTGCAAAATGGTCATATTTAATTATTATTTTAAATCCACCCAATTAAACCCCATTTTAAATTATTTTAAATTCCAATTTAACTCAAAATATTTATTTTACCCAAAAATTATTTAAAACCATAAATTAAATTTTATAAAAATATTTTTATTTTCCGGAATATTATTTACCAATTTTTAAATGAAATTAAGCTAACTAATTAAGAATATAAATTGCTAATTAACCTAATTAATTCCCAATTTTCACTCGAAACCCGAAAAACTACTCGAAACTACTAGACCTATTTTCGGGGCCTTACACTCCTACTTAAGATGAACAATTTCCTCATTGTTAAAAATAACAGAGAAAATTCAAAAATAAAATTTAGTAGACACTGTACACCAGGTAGGATCAAAGAAGAGGAGGTGAGTCAAATATGACTGCTTAAATACCAGCCTCTTCCAAATTCCAATCCTAGACATGTACATATCTATTGTCACACTTTTTATTTTTTTCTAATTGTTCCATTTTATTACTGACTTCCACTTGTTAATTTATTATGCATAAATTAAAAACTAACCTAATGACCTAGTTACTTAAAACTTAATCCTAAATTCAATTAAGAACTAAAAACTTGAAATAACCTAAGAAAATAAAGTAAAGAAAGACAAGATCCCCCCTTTTTTAATTTTTGTCATCTCCCTATTTTCAAGATTGCTGCAGTGTAGGGAACTGATGTTGCGGCGAAGGGAAAGGGCAACGTGTGTTGGATATTTTTCTCCTTGTCAGTGTTTTAGGCCTCAAGCCCAAAACTGCTACAATTTTATTACCTACACTAACTTGACAGAAATAAACTAATTAACCTTGGGTCAACTTAACCCTCTTATTCAACATAAAAATAAAAATAAACTTGAAATTGAAAACAAAAATTAAAGTTCCCTGTAGGCTTCTTAGAAAATTTTTCTCAAAAAATTAAATTAAATTAAGTTCCTAGGAAAGGTTGAGGGGTCACAAATGGTCCAACTTAAGTTCTAATCTCCTTAGATAGAATTAATTTAATGTACTAATTCAAGAAATTTTTCTAATCATGTCATTTATTCAAATGAAAGAAAAAAATTGAAAATAAATTAACGAAAGAGAGAGTGAGGAGAACTCCCTCAATATTATTGAGGATTGTCACTGACAAAGGCGATGTCGAACGGCCATTTATCATACAAATCATATTCATCTTGAAAGAAAAGATAAGGTTGCCTAACAATTGCATTCAACATTTTATCAATAAGTAGCAACGAGAGATGGTTTTTCTGTGTTGCTTTGCTCGACTTCCTTTTATTAATATAAATCTGCCTACTCGTGATGATCCTTAATAGAGTCAACTCATTATTTGTGAGACCTTCTTTCTTTGGTACAAGTCTCACCCATTGAATGTCATAGATGGGATCCATGATCCTTGCTTTTAACCCTTGAGACTCAAGTTTCCCAGGATCAAATACTTAAGATTGACTTACACTCTTATGTCCTTCGATAGAACTCTTTTCAGTATCTAATGACCTTTTCAAAATCGGTAAGTCTAACTCAAGTGGCTCTTCTCTTGATGGGTTGGTTTGCTTGTACTTTCGTGATGATAGCTCTAATGATTCGAATTGAACTTTTGAACTAAATCCTTTCGCGTTAGCTTCCAAAGATGTATCATCCTCATCTTGATGTGGAGAGTCAGATGAAATTCCTTCCGATGGATCTTAGTATCTTAATTTTGCAGGAGCCATCGGATCTGCCTTAGAGATGGCAGAACAATCTTTAACCTCATCAAGAGATCTTATGGCCTTGAGTACATTAAAGATCACTTGTTCATCCTGAACTCTCATGGTGATTTCACCTTTCTGTACATCGATTGTCATCTTGCCAATTGCCAAGAAAGGCCTTCCTAGGATGATTGGTACTTTTTTATCTGCTTCAAAATCTAAGATAATAAAGTCAACAGGAAATATGAATTTATCAATACGTACCAAGACATCCTCGATCTTTCCTTCTAGATATGCCAAAGATTTATCCGCCAATTGGAGTGTAATTGTAATCGGTCTAACCTTACCAATACCTAATCGTCTAAACACAGACATAAGCATTAAGTTGATACTTGATCCCAAATCAAACAAAGCATTACCATAATAGGTTTCTCCAATATTGCAAGGTATGGTGAAACTTCCTGGATCCTTTAACTTAGAAGGCAACCGGTTTTAAAAAAATAAGCTACTTTCTGTAGTCATAGCTACAGTTTCAAATTCCCTAAAGCTTCTCTTCTCAGAAAGAAATTCCTTCATGGCTTTTGCATAATTCAACCTTTGCTCCAAAGCTTCTACCAATGGAATGTTGATACGTAGTTGTCTCAACACATTAAAAATTCTCCTAAATTACATATCTTGCTTATGTTGCTGGAGTCTTTGAGGATATGGAGGTTGTGCAACCTTGCCTTGAGCTGGATAACTCTTTCGAGGTAATAAATCTGCATCTAACATAAATGTTAGATTCTTAGAATTGACAAGTGATAGCATTAGAAAAGACCATTGATTTCCCCTTACTTAGGTTGTAATTTGTTCCCATTTTATCATTTTTTAACATGCATTTTTACCATTTTTAACTTAGTAACTGCATTTTCTAACTAAGTGATACTAGGTTTAATTTTCTTTAGTTTCATCCTAATTTTGCTACTAATGTCACAACAATTTGTGTTCAGTATTGCATCCAAAGATGTCAGTGCAGGAGTCTATTCGAAAAGATCAACGCATGAAGGTATCCAGGGTTGTCGCCGCAAAATAGAATCCAAATTTGTGCCCAAAAATGTTGCCACAATCGACAACTATCTGATGAACACACCAGATCTGCGTGAGTGTACAGCTGGTATAACCAACTTGTACAACTAGAGGAAGTTGGATCTGAAAGAAAAGACACCTGTACTTGGCAATGTTTGATAAATACTAATGAGAGAGGATCTTTTTCAAGCTTCATTTTTCCATATTTTTTACGCATAAAAACTTTATCTTCAACATTTTCTTAAGCTTACTTCCATGGCAGCTTAACTTCATTGAGGGTGACCTAACTATGACGAGAAGGCAAATCTGCTCCTGACCAGGAGCATGCTTAATTGCAACGCAAAAGGAGTGTAAGGGAATGGTTCTCGTAAACTAGGAATAGGATGCTTCAATTCATTCTTTTATTCTCTCTTTAAACGCTGATGAATTTTGATTAATTGAATTTGTATGGAAGTACAATTCAATTTCAAATCAAGTATGATATCTATTTCAATCTTCCTTTCATTGTTTATCTTTGGGTTTAATTGTTTGACCACGGATGTGTGATTGTAATCACTGTCACTGGAAATTACAGCGATAAATTAAGTTAACAAGAAAGTCAATAGAAGTTGCTTGAGGATTGAAGAAATTCTGTCCACTTGTTCTTGAATATTTTGCATTTCCAGCACTGAAAGGTGTGGTTAGTGTGAGTATTTAAGTCTTTGATAAACAGGGAAGTCGAGGTTAGTAAGATTCATTGAGCCTAATTTTGGCAACAATTTATCTATTAGTTACCTTGTGATTGTATTTAGTTGTTTGCCAACTTTTCAAGTTAGGGAACTTCATCTCATTAACACTATTTTTACTTCTTAAAATTTTATTAAATTGCTTCGACAAATTATTTTCAAACCTTTACTTCATTTTCTTAATAATTTGCTCCGACATTATTCATCACAATCTATATTGTTTTAACTTCTTTTGCATTGACAGTTATAAACATAAGCAGCCATCGTTGTGGGATCGATATCTGATAGTTTAAAATCTATCTCTTATACTTGCATTGATAGTGTACGCTTGCACAAATTACTGTGACGTTCATAGCGCGATCAAGTTTTGGTGCCATTGCAGGGGATGGCGTTTGTTTGATGTTTATATTTGTCTCTGCATTTATTTGTTATTTCTTAATCTTTATTTGTATCGATTTGTTTATTTGTTGTTATTGTTTTCAGTTCTTCATTTAGGAGTTTATGACGAGGACAAATCTTGAAAATATTGTTGACTTAGATCCGAAGATTGATCGAACCATTGGAAGGAGGCGACAAGAGCAGAGAAACATGGCTTTTCCAAGAATCAATATTGAAATACCACCGCCACCACCTCAAAATCCTCCAATACAGCCACAAGTTATCAATAATCCACTATTATCGTAAGAAGATCAATTGCAAAATCGAACCATCTGAGATTTTGTTGTTCCAGTTTTGGATGATTTGCAGCTAGGTGTTGTTCAACCAGTAATTCAAGCTAGAAATTTTGAGCTAAAACCAATCATGTTCCAAATGTTAAATTCTAATGGGTAGTATGCTGGATTGCCACATGAATATGCAAGAGAGCATATTAAATATTTTCTACTGATTTGTGCTTCTTTCAAGTAGCAGGGTGTTTCAAATGATGCTTTGTGAATGCAACTGTTTACGTACTCATTACAAGGATGGGCTCAAACTTGGTTCCTTGGATTACCTGCTGGTTCAATTACGTCGTGGAATGCACTCGCAACTCAGTTTGTTTTACGTTTCAATCCACCGAAAATGAATGCTAAGCTCAAAAATGATATCACTGCATACCATCAGCTTGATGACGAGAATATGCATACAACATGGGAGCGCTACAAATCCTTGCTTCGACGCTGTCCCATGCATAGAATTCAACAAGAAACGTAGATCAATATCTTTTACAATGGGTTAAATGCGTAGACAAGAAATCTTGTCAATGCATCTACGAATGGTCCTTTGTTGGACTGCACCTATGGGGAAGCTGTGAGAATTTTAGAGAGGATCGCTCAAAATGACTACCAATATCCGATCTCTCAAGCTGCTTAAGCCAAAACAAACCCAAGAGTTATCGAGTTAGACGCTATATCAACTTTGAGTGCATAGGTATCTTCGTTAGCAAATATGATAAAGAACATGAAGGGGACAAGTAAAGTTGTTCCCATCCAAGTTGCCCAACAAATGGATGTCCCGACATTTTGTTGCGAAATTTGTGGTGGCAATCATAGCTATGAAGATTGTCCACAGCATGCTGAGAATGAATTTTATGTTAATAATATCAAAGGAAATTCTTATGGTAATTCCTACAACAACCTAGACCAATAGCCTTGGGGAATCAAAATGCAACCACATTTAGATATGGCAATTCCTCGAACCAAGGAAATTTTTGACAAGGGAATTTTAGTCAACAGCAGCAAAATTTTAACCCGAGTCCTCAGATGCATGTACATCAAGATCAGTTGCAGCCACACATTTTTGTGTAGTCACAACAATCTTCAATGCCAAATCTGCATATGTAAGGACAACAACAACAACAGTAGTATTCCCAACCATGAGCTGATCCATTAGCAGCTCTTGAATCATTGATGGGTGAACATATCACGAGGACAGAAGCTATTGTGCAAGGAAATTCTTCTTCCATTCGAGCATTAGAAGCACAAGTAGGACAACTAGCTTCAAATATGAGCACAAGACCACCAGGTGCTTTACCGAGTGACATAAAGAACCCCAGCTCAAGAGGAAAGGAGCATTGCAAAGCTATTACTCTTAGGTGTGGAAAGCAAATTGTCGAACCAATTAGCAGCTTTAATATAACACCTGTCGATGCAAGTGAAGCAGATCAAGAAGAAAAAGTTGTATCTGGAGAAGAAACAAACACACCAAATAAAAAGGAGCCACTAGTTATTACTCTCATGCCTACCATTAAACCAACAAAATTGTCGACACAAGTACCAATGTCGTCACAATCGATTTTGTCATGACAACCTGATGACTCTATACCCTTGCCATTCCCATAGCGATTCAAGGAACAAGAGCATGATAGATAATATCAGCAGTTTCTTACTACATTACACCAACTTCATGTCAACATCCCTCTTATGGATGCATTAGTGTAGATCCCCACTCATGAGAAATTCATGAATGAGCTATTATCTAAGAAGAAGCTGACTGCGATTGAAACAATTATGCTCACAGAAGGATGCAGTACAATGCTGACAAATAAGTTGTCGCCTAAGATGAAGGACCCTGAAAGCTTTACAATCCCATGCTCGATTGGTAATCATTATTTGGCTAAAACTTTATGTGACTTAGGTGCGAGTATTAACCTGATGCCACTGTCTACATTCAATAAATTGGGAATTAGTCACATGAAGCCTACTGCAGTGACATTACAAATGGCAGATAAGTCATTGGCGCAGCCTGAATGACAGATTAAAGACATCCTTGTTCGTATAGACAAGTTTGTGTTCCTTGCTAATTTCATTATACTTGATTGTGAAGCCAATAAAGAGGTACCCATAGTCTCGAGACGCCCATTTTTAGCTACGGGACACACTCTCATCGATATGTACAAGAGAGAATTAACAATGCGTCATAATGGGGAACATGCCACTTTCAGTGTCTTCAAAGCCACTCCCTATCGTGACAAGGAAGAATGTCACCACATTGATGTGTTGGATAAATAATTTACAGGAGAATTCAAGGAGCATAGCACAAGATTTATTGAAAATTTTGTGGCAACATCGTATAAAGATGTTCTATTAAACTGTGACAGTAAGGTTGGGGCGAATAAGATTGAGATTAAGCCAAACTGGTCTATACAACCTCATGTGTTAACTAATAGAAGGAACCTAGCTTTAGGATCATCTATAGAGAAATCTCTTACTATGGAATTACAATCATCGCATACTTCTTTGAAGTCCAAGTTCACTCTTTTGTCGGTGCGTAAATATATTATTATCGCTGCATTTTGTCTGCTGACTCACTAGAGGATCAAAACATATCAGAAAAGAAATCATGACGACTCATCCTTTCAAACCCAACCGTTAGATTGGTTTAAAAAAGGGCAATCTGATTGGATGCATTTATTGAGAGCAGACCTACTAACCCTTCTTTGCAGTACATACAAACACGCCTTCTCTCTCTATAAAGCAATTTTTTTGCCCCGACTGTTTCACTCACAAACCTCCATTGCTATACTTAGAAATTTGCTTTGATTGCTCATCCTTCTTAAACTACTTTTGTGACCACCAGATATGGTCAGAAGAAGAGGAGCAAAGACATCAACAAGGTCCGTTCATGAATCGTCCTCTATTGGAACGACTCGTGAAATAAAGCAGCAACCCTCCAACGAACCAGTGATGTTCATAACTAAGGCGGCCAAGGAATGCTTCTAAGAGATTTCTGTCACTGCAAAGTAAGGTATGGTTTCATTTTAATAATAGTCGTTTAATGCCTTCTACGCACAGTACGATAGTCACTGTTGATCGAATGTGTTTGATACATTCGATCATAAAGGGTAGAAAGATAGATGTCGATGCAGTGTTGCATCAGGAAATTGTGAAATGTGCAGCAAAGCAGACAAGTATCTTAGTATTTTCCTCTTTGATAACGCGATTATGTCAGCAGCGGGGTATAGTGCCTTGAGAAGGAGAGGAAATCCTAGAAAACAAGGGCCCGATCAATGACGCATCAATTGAGAGGATGGCTTGTGGTAAGGAGACTCCTATAATAAAAGAAGTAGATACTAGGAAGATGAAGAAGAGCAAGGAAAAAAATGGCAACAATAGTACGCATGTGACTGTAGACCTAACATTGTGGCATAAAGTAAAGGAGCTGGAGCAAATTGTCAAAGCTATTAATAACAGAAAAATAAAACTTGTTACCACAGTTGAAGAAATAGAACATTCACGGAAGGTATTCTATGCCTACACCAGGGCATGGAATAGTACCATGCTAACCACCATGAAGAGAATGAGCACAGCACCTCTGCCAAAATTTTCGATCTTCCCTCCGATCATCAGGGAAGCTAAACCTTCAACTGATGAAGCCGATTCTGGAGAGAAGGAACACTCCACAGCTTCTCCACCAATAGTGCGTATTTTATATAAAGAAAGAGAGGTGAAATCAAAGGAGGTAGAGGATTGTTTGAAGAACATTGCCAGCTTATTCGAGAAGGATTTCCCTGCTAATTTTGAGACTACTGATGCTGCTAAAGAAGAAACTCCTACTAAGGGAGAAGCCACACCCGTTGAAGAAATGAGACAAGAGGAGAAGAAAGAAGAAAAAGAAGAGGAAGAAGCCAAAGCAAATTCATCAGAGGAATTTGTCCTTGCACCAATAGTTGTGGGTGCAATAAGTGAAGAATTCTTGCCATCTTTTGCGAGTGAGGCAGAGGCTGTGACAACACCAACTGAGGATCATAATCCAGTGGCCATAATAGTCTACACTGAGCCAATGGTATAATTATTTGAATCTTGAATAAATTTGTCATTTATAGCTACTTCTATATAAGTATAGTTATAAATAAAAGACACTTCGATGTAGGTGTATTGTGAACTGTCAAGGGGGAACACCCCAATGCAAGTGTTAAAAAAAGTAATCTAGCCAAAGGCTGTCACTGCAAGAGTGTGTGTCGGCACAATTACATACTCCATGGGGTTTGTTGCACCCCATCGTTACTTCCCAAGAACAAAGGTATAGTAATGCAACGACATCCCTCAGCCACTTATTAAAAAAAAAGAAGAAGAAAAGAAAAGAAAAGGAAATATATTTATATTAGTGTACAATAAATGTTGTTTTGGTACAATAAATTTAAGATTTAAAACATGATGCTAGCATTGATGAAATTGTAATTTTAGTTATTCATACCTATAAATTGTCGGTGCAATATTCTGTCATATGAATGTAATTAATACATTAGGATTTTAGAAGATTCAAGTTGCTAGAATAGCTATTGCTTTGACAAAACCTTTTGCTATGACTTTATAGCTTTTGTTTACTTAAGGACAAGTAAAAATTCAAGTTTGGGGCTTTGATAGTATTAGAAAAGACCATTGATTTCTCCTTACTTAGGTTGTAATTTGTTCCCATTTTATCATTTTTTTAGCATGCATTTTTAGCAGTTTTAACTAGTAACTGCATTTTCTAACTCAGTGATGCTAGGTTTAATTCTCTTTAATTTCATCCTATTTTTGCTACTAATTTCGCCACAATTAGTGTTCAGTATTGCATCCAAAGATGTCAGTGCAGAAGTCTGTCCGGAAAGATCAATGCATGGAGGTTTCTAGGGTTGTCGCCGCAAAATAGAATCCAAATTTTCGCCCAGAAATGTTGCCACAACCGACAACTTTCTGATGAACACGCTAGATCTACATAAGTGTATAGTTGGTATAACTAACTTGTACAGCTAGAGGAAGTTGGATATGAAAGAAAGGACACCTATACTTGGAAATGGTTGATAAATATTGTTGAGAGAGGATGTTCTTCAAGCTTCTTTTTTCCATATTTTTTACGCATAAAAACTTTCTCTTCAACATTTTCTTAAGCTTCCTTCCATGGTAGCTTAACTTCATTAAGGGCGACCTGATTGTGACGAGAAGGCAATCTGCTCCTGACGAGGAGCATGCTTAATTGCGATGCAAGAGGAGTGTAAGGGAATGGTTCTAGTAGACTAGGAATAGGATGCTTCAATTCATTCTTTTATTCTCTCTTTAAACACTGATAACTTATGATTAATTGAATTTGTATGGAAGTACAATTTAATTTCAGATCAAGTATGATATCTATTTCAATCTTCCCTTCATTGTTTATCTTTGGATTTAATTGTTTGACTATGGAAGTGTGATTGCAGTCACTGTCACTAGAAAGTGCAGCGACAAATTAAGTTAACAAGCAAGTCAACGGAAGTTGCTTGAGGTTTGAAGGAATTCTGTCCACTTGTTCTTGAATATTTTGCTTTGCCAACACTGGAAGGTGAGGTTAGTATGAGTTTTTAAGTCTTTGATAAACAAGGAAGTCGAGGTTGGTAAGATTCATTAAGCCTAACTGCGGTGACAATTTATCTATTAGTTACCTTGTGATTGCAATTAGGTATTTGCCAACTTTTCAAGTCAGAGAACCCCATCTCATTATCATTGTTTTTACTTCTTAAAATTTTCTTAAATTGCTTCGACAAATTATTCTCAAACATTTACTTCATTTTCTTATTAATTTGCTTCGACATTATTCATCACAAACTCTTTTGTTTTAACTTCTTTTGCATCGACAATTATAAACATAAGCAACCATCTCTGTGGGATCGATATCTGATAGTTTAAAACCTATCTACTATACTTGCATCGACAGTGTATGCTTGCACAAATTGCTGACATTCATAGTGCGATCAACAAGTTTAAGGTTTACTGATCTGCTGGTTTCATACTTACCAGATTGAATTATTTTTCACACTTGAAAAGCCTGAAATCAAGTATTTTCGCTATTTTTTTATAGAATTTAATCTAGATTTCTCATTTGAATAAATTGTGTAACCTGAGTGCAAAATATCATTTTATTTGTCTTTAAGGCCGATTGAGGCCTAAAGGTTAGCTAATGTACTTGGTGAGATTGCAGGAGACCACAAGATGTGTAGCAATAGGAGACTGATCACTTCGTCATGACATAGGCTGAGCTACGTCGCAACCAAGGGACCATGCCTCAGGAACTCAAAGACTGACTTCTTTGTTGTGACATACATGGGCTATCTCGCGACAATGCCTGAAGGATGACGCTTTACCTGGAGACTAATGTCTTTGTCACGACACAGGTCCTGGTGTGTTGCGACATCGACCTCTGGACGTAGATTTCACACTAAATGAAGGGTCTTTTAGTCTTTACAATGCCAGTTAAACACGAGGAACGGCAGCTGACCTAGCGTTAAGGAGAAATGTCATTTAAAGCTATAAATAGGACCTTTAGCACTAGGGTTTTACACATAATTCATTAGACTTTAGTTTTTAGTTTTATTTGTATTTATAGTTTTGAAACGATATTGTAGAAGTTCACATAAACATTCGAGGAGTTTTTCCCGACAGCTTGCTTAATACAAATCTAGTTTCTTGATGAATATTGTAGAAGTTCACATAAATATTGTTTTATTGATGAATAAAGAAATCATGAGGAACTAATTCCATTTTTGGGGAATTAGGGAGTGGACGTATGAATAATTAATTTTTGTTTTACAGGGATTTTACCTTTCAGATCAGCTATTTGGGAAAGGAAGAGCATTGAACAAACACTAGACCTAACAACCCTAGAAAGTAATCTAGGTGGGAATAGACCCAAAATTGGTATTGCCCATCCATGAACACCTTTTCCCCAAACCGATTTAGATTGTGACATTTAACGATAAGTAATCTCTATCGACTTGCTATGTCAGTGGAAGATCGAGAGATCCAACTGGGATAGTGACTAGTTGGTTGGAGGAAAATATCCAAAACCCAACAATTGAAGAAATCATATGAAAATAACCTAATCTCCCCAAAGTCGATTATAAGATTTTCTAGATCTCAAACTTTTGCTTTTATTTTCTATTCTATTTTATCTTTTATTTTATGCTCTCAAACAATTTTTTTATTTTTCGTAATATAAACCCTAGAATAAGTACTAATTAATTTTATTCTTTGCAGGAATTTGATTTACTATAGCCTTAAGCCTCCTTTGGGTACAATCCTCGGAATACTACCAAGTGTTCCATTGAAACACACTATATTTACAACCTAACCCGTATACTTGCAGAAGTCGAAATCTACGTCGAACGGGAGTACATTCAGGGGCAGTCATTTACCTCATCGGAGTTTTTAAAAGTTCGTGCCTGTGGCATGAGGGTTTTAATTTTCGATTGAACCTCTTCTTTTTCTTGAGCACTAGGGGGTCATTTTTGACCTCGACAACATTAGGCTCTAGTGTTCTTCCACTTCGTAAGGTGACTGCTTTGGAATTCTCCTTCCTTAATTTTCTTGGGTTCTCTATATAATTGTGCAAAGCTCGTTATGGTCTATTTCAAAGTTCGTTGGCTAACTGCCCTATGTGGTTCTCGAAATTCGTCAAAGTTGCATCATTCTTCTTCATGTATGCCTTCAGTAAGTTCTCACGACTATTAGAAGACTCAACTCGTGGAGGATTTTCTATGTTACATGGTACAACCTTGGGGTTTACTTCTAAGCACATTAGCTAATTATCCCACTTGATTTTCCAAATTCTCCAATGTTGTTGCTTGACCTTGAATCAAGGCATCATTTCTAGCAATGCATGCCTTTAACATATTCTCCAAATTATTGGACGGTTCAGCTTGTGGTGGTTGAGCTGTAACATGATTAAAACAATTAGTAGTAAACTGTTTCAGCATTGAAGAGATAGAGGGTACTTGAGTTGAGAGTGAAGCAAGGGCGTCTACTTCATGCACTTTTACTACTCATCTTCCTAAATTTGTTTGATTTGTTGGCCATTGGTTATTGTTACTAGCGATCCTCTCGACGATTTCGTAAGCCTTATTATAAGACTTCGGCAATAGGGCACCATTGGTAGAAGCATCTACTGCTAACCTTGTGTGTGCGTTGAGAACGTTATAAAATGTCTCCAACTGGATGCAATGTGGAATCCCATGGCAAGGGAACTTACGAAGTAACTCTTTGAATCTCTCCCATGCCTCATAAAAGGACTCATCATCCAATTGTTGGAAAGTAGTGATCTCGATTCGCAACTTAGCATTTTTACTAGGCGGGAAATACTTTACCAAAAAACGTTCAACGAATTCTTGCCAAGTTGAAATTGAATTGGGTGGCAACGAGTTAAGCCATGCTCGTGCTTGATCTCGTAATGAGTATGGAAACAACTTCAATCTCAATGCATCTTCAGTTACACCAGCTATCTTAAAGGAATCGCTCACCTCTATGAACAGTCAAAGGTGGAGGTGTGGATCTTCTGTGAGCATTCCACTAAATTAGCTTATTATTTGAAGCATCTAGAACATCACAGGCTTCAATTCAAAATATTGTGCCTCGATATCTGGTCTCATAATTCTCGGATTCAATTCGTTAAAAAGTGGCACAACATATTGCCTTATAGCACGATCCTTATCATCAACTATATGGATTGGATTTCGAACATTAGTAGCTCCATTCCCTTGAACATCATTTCGATTCTCAAGGTCCATTTCAGTGGCTTGTCTTTGGCTTTGTCTTTCTCGTCTTCTCTGTCTAAATTCCCACTCAATGTCATGGTCGATAGGGAGTAAATCGATGATTCGATCAATACCTATAACTACATGAAAAGACAAAAAAAATTTAAATTAAAGAATTAGTTTGTCAAATAGAAAAATAAATAAATAGATAAATGAATAAAATGTAATGAAAACCAATTTACAAATAAATAAATAAAATAAATTAGAAAAGTTAGAAATAAAATAAAAATCAAATTGTAAAGAAATAATTTCACAAATAATTTTAAAACAATCCCCAAAAACGACGCCAAAAACTTGGAACAATGGAAATGAGCAAGTGTACAAAATCGTATCAAGTAATAAAGTGAAAAGTAATGTCGAGTTATCATACCCACAGGGACTATGTCAAGAAAAATATTTATGAAATGATTAATCAACAAATTGGTTAGGGAAATATAATAATTTTGAAGAGTATCAATTTAAATTAAAATTGATCTAAGTTAAAAATAAAAATAAAACTTAATTCCAATGCATGATTTCTAAACTTTAATCAATATGACATAAACGTGTTAGGTTAATTGCTTTAATAACTTAATTAAATCATAATCATGTTCATGCTTGTTATGAAATAAATTCACAGCAATCGTGTATTCTGCTAACTTATGAAGAACATCACTTACTAAAATTCATTTATCTCTTAACAATATCTCTATGTCAATTCGACCGACCAAACCAATTTTAATAAATAAAACTGTTAATGCACATACATACTCATGAAATTAAAATAATCTCTTGTACATATATCTATGTCAATTCAACCGACAAATTAATATTCACAAGCAAGTAAAAGATCAAGTGAAGTAACAACATATCTCTATCTTGAAACAATTTAATCACAAAAATCCCGCAAGTTATGCAAGGCTAATCTATTGTTTAATACCGTCGCTAAATCTAACCTTCAACTCCCTTAGAAAATTAAACATGCACAAATTAAATACTGTGCCCATTAATCACAATTTCAATCTGCTTAAATGATTAATTCATTAGTTATGTCACAATGGTAATGCAAATATAACATAACATTATATTATTTAATTAAACAGAATAATCAAGGCCTATAACAATATAAACATGATTAATAATAAATCAAGCAATTAAAGACTATCAACCTAACACTAAATAAAATTAAGTCATCTCAATTAAATAAATAATATCCATAATAATCATGTTCACCATAATAACTGTTATCACATTTTTCGTCGTTCTTGTTCGATTCTTCTCAAATCGAGGTCTTTAATGAACACCCAATGAGGCTATTTCCAAGGCTGAAGAACACTCTTTCTCAAGAGGGGGAAATCAACGAAGGAAGAAAGGAAAGGGAAATGGGAAGGTTTAAAGAGAAAACTAGAGAAAGAAGAGAATGTGTTGTGAATTCGTGATTAGAATGGGTAGCTTAGGAGGGTATTTACAGGTGGGAGTTGAAGGTTATTTTTAGCAAGTGAATATTAGCCACTCACTCCCTATGGCCGACCACCATTCAAGCACTTTGACTAGTTCAAAGTTTGCTTGAAGCTAGCTTGGGCCAAATCCGTAAAGGCACCAAAAATAGAGGGGTTTGAATGGGATTTAAAAGGACTTCGAGGGCTGACTTGCAAGGATGAAAAATCAGCTAACAATTTGATTGGGTCAGCCCCTACGGATGGCATTGGGCTTGTCCAAACTATGGTGGATCAGTCCTTGGTTGCATGCACATCGGGTCACTTTGCTTCAGGCTTTGTAATTTATTTTTAACCCAAATTAATTGAATTAAAAATAAATTATAAAGTAAAATTATGCTCAATATTGGACCGACATTTTCTTGAAAAATTAATCTTCTTAGCTCTTAGTTCACTCGAGAAAAAAATTTCTTCAACAGTTTAGGCCTTCTATAGTGTCTGCCGAGCCGATTTTCATCAATTGTGCAAAACTATCAAAAAATCAGCAGATTCACGCATAATATTTATAAAAATAATTAAAAATCAATATGTTGGAAAATTAAGTACAAATTAATTATTTTATAATTAATTTTTATTTTTTGTTAATAATTACTAAGAATTTGCATGAATTTGAGTTAAAAAGGGCATGAAAAGTCTATATATTTTTATCATTCCAAGAACCTCATTCGAGTAGCAGGAAATCTCATTCTTCAACAACAAGCTGATTGAAGTGAAAATCCTGAAGTAGAGGAAGATCTTGAAGAAGAAGAAGATCCTGAAGAAATAGAGCTAGTAGGAATTCCTGATGAGGTAGAGTCTACTGAACAAATGGTAGAACCTGACATATCCATACCTAGACCTCAGTCAACTCACTCAGAACTTCGAGATGAGTTGTCAAAGATGATGGATTGCATTCAGCATTTGCATTGGCAGCAACAATCTTATTGGAGATACACAAAAATAAGGGACGACGCATTTAAATGTGCACTCGAGAAAGTATATCGTGACCCATTTATTTTTATGTCTGAATTTCCAAATTACATATTTGAACCATGGACTCCAATGTCGAAGAAGGAGCAAGGTGATTCGAGCAACAATAAGGACAATGAAGCAAAAGACAAGTCAAAGTCTAGGGGGTCTAGATATAAATAAAAAGGGGAGATCTTGTCTTTCTTTAATTTATGTTATTTTATTTTCTTAGATTATTTTAAGTTTTTAATTCTTAAATGAATTTAGGATTATGTCTTAAATCATTAGGTCATTAGGTTAGTTTTTTATTTTTGCATAATAAATTAAGAGGTTGAAGTTAGTAATTGAACAATTAGAAAAATAAGAGTGTGGCAATAGCTATGTACATGTCTAGGATTGGACCTTGGAAGAGCTTGGTATTTAAGCAATCAAATTTGACTCACCTCCTCTTCCTTGATCCTACTTGGTGTACTGTATCTATTCACTTTTATTTTTACGTTCTCTCTATTGTTTTTGACAATAGGGACATTGTTCATCTTAAGTAGGGAGATCGAAAATCAAAAACTTATTAATAAGTATTATTTCTTCTTATTTTATGAATTTAAATATAATTTTACTCAATAATTTGAATTAATGTTGATTATGTTAAGGTTTGGTATTAATAAAATTCAATTATCTCAATGGTTGTGATGTTAAGCTGAACCATGATATGAATGCTACTCTTAATAAAATATATGAATCATACCATAAAATTTTAATTCCTTATAAAAGCTAAACATGCATGCAAGTTTAAGTCTCTAGAATTGACTTAGTAATTTCTTGAGGCGAAATCTTAGGAAGCATGAAATTTTGAAAATGATTTAGGCAACATTTGTTTGGACCGTTTAAGCCTTTCAAGCTAACCTTGATGAATGTTATCCCTTGAAGCCAACTTTGAGACTATATGGCCTGATTTTCTTTGAACCTTACAATGATAAGTCATCCTATCTCTCGTACTTATCTCCAAATTGTCCGAAACACTAGATTCATTCAATCAAAAATATGTCCAGAAAATAAGTTTGGGGAGTTGAGAAGAAGTACCAAAATGTTCAACAAAGTGTAGTACATGCAAAATGATGCTAAAAAAAAGAGCAAAACAGAAAAAAGAAAAAGAAAAAGAATAGAGCATATGTACTCAAAAGAAAAGAGAAAAGAGCATGAGTGTTCAAGTTCGAAAAAATTGGTGAATTTGAAGGTAATTATCCTGAAGGTTCAATACAAGCTGAGTCTAGGGTTTTAACTTAAATTTATCTATCTTTTACTTACCCCTAGCGTAGCCTCGTTCAACCTATGAAGAAGACCTATTTGATTCAAGATTTCAATGCTACCAAATTAGTGGAGAGAAATTGCTATGTTCAACATATGAAGGCATAAGTTAAACTTAATGATTGCAGTTTGGTCTTAACTAAGGGAATAAAAAAAATCGAGTGGTAAGGTTTTGACATGTCTTTATTGCGAAAACAGTTAATTTAGTTTTGTTAAGCATGATGATAATTGATAATAATTTGAATAAAATACATACTCGAGCTACATAATCTCAAAACTCTTGTTCTTGAGCTTGATTACATTAAATTCATATGTATAGGGAGAAATGATAAATTCTTTTGTGATTTTTGCATTACTCGCGACGAGTAATGAATTAAGTTTGAGGGTGGGGAAACATGAAAATATATAGACTTTTTCATACCTTTTTTAACTCAAATTCATGCAAATTCTTAGTAATTATTGTCGAAAACTACAATTTAATTATAAAATAACTAATTTGTACTTAATTTACCAACATATTAATTTTTAATTATTTTTATAATAATTAAGCATGAATTTGATGTGTTTTTGATAGTTTTGCACAATTGATGAAAATCAGCTCGACAGACGCTACAAAAGGCCTAAACCAACCGGGTAATTTTTACACTGAGTGAACCAAGAGCAAAGATGATTTATTTTCCAATAAATGTCAGTCCAAATTATGATTATTATTATACTTTATAATTATATTTTTAATTCAATTTATTTGGGTTAGAAATTAAATTATAAAACCTGAAATGAAGTGGCTCAATATGTACAACATGGAGGACTGAACCACCACGAATTGGGCAGCCCAGTGCCGTCCAAATGGTTGACCCAATCAGCTATTTTAGCTTATTTTTCACACTTGACAAACAGCCCTCAAGGTTCTCTCAAATCCCATTCAAACTCCTTCACAATTCGTGTCTTTACAGATTTGCCCCAAGCCAATTTAAGCAAATTTTGAATCATTCTAACTTGCACAAAGGATGGTCAGCCATGGAGAGTGTGTGTCTGATTTTTCTTTGCTAAAAATGGCTTCCAAATTCCACCTATAAATACCCCATTTGCTACCCATTTTCATGACTCATTCACCAACAAATCTTTTCTTTTCTCTCATTTGCTCTCCAGCCTTCCCATTTTCTTTTCCTCCATTCCCTTGCCGATTTTCCCCTCTTGAGAAAGAGTGTTCTTCAGCCTTGGAGTAGCTTCATTAGAGTGTTCATTAGAGACCTCGATCTGACAAGAACGAGCAAGAACGACGACAAACGTGATAGTAGTTCTAGAGAATTGCTGGATTTGATAATAATCCCTTTCTCTCTTTTAGATTCTTGTTGTTATTATGATGAATACTATTATGGTTGCTATTCTTTATTTAATTTAGATGGCTTAAATTTTATTAAGTGTTGGGTTGATTGTGTTGATTGTTTAATTTATTATAAATCATGTTTATATTGTTATAGACCTTGATTGTTTTGTTTAATTAAATAATATAATGTTTATGTTATATTTACATTACCCTTGTGATAAAACTAATGAATTAATAATTTAACCGGATTGAAATTATAATTAATGGATACACTATTTAATTTGTGAATGTTTAATCTTCTAAAGTAGCTGAAGGTTAAATTAAGAGACGATATTAAAAAATACATTAGCCTTACATAACTTGCAAGATTGTGTGATTAAATTGTTTGAATATAGATGTATGTTGTTATTTCACTTGATCCTTTACTTGATTATCAATATTAATTAATTGTTTGAATTGGCATAGAGATATGTTCAAGAGATTTTTTTAATTTCATGAGTATGTATGTGCATTAACACATTCACATATTAAAATTGGTTTGATCGGTTGAATTGACATAGATATATAGTCAAGAGATGAATGGATTTTAGTAAGTGATGTTGTTCATAAGTTAATAAAATACCGAGTTGCCGAGAATTTATTTCGTAACAAGTATGAACATGATTATGATAATGTTAAGTTATTAATGCAATTAATCTAACACATTTATATCATATTAATTAAAGTCTTGAAATCGAGCATTGGAATTGAATTTTATTTTTATTTTAACTTAAATTAATTTTAATTTAGATTGATACTCTTCAAAATTATTATATTTCCCTAACCAATTTGTTGATTAATTATTTCACAATTATTTTTCTGACACAGTACCTACGGGTACAATAACTCGACATTTACTTGTCACTTTATTACTTGATATGATTGTGTACACTTACATATTTCCATCATTCCAGAGGTACATTAAGAGGTGGAGGTAGTGAAGTTACAGGATTTGCTTCCTTAAATTCATTGAACCATTGGTTCATCATGTCAAAGAATACACTTTTCATATTATCACCAAAATATTGTGGAATAGATACACTAGCAATTACTTTAGGATTTGAAGCTTGAGCATTACTTTCGGCATCATTAACCACAACTCTATTCTGTTCAATAGACATCTTGAATCTAGACAAAATTACAATGTTAGATTGGACCAAAAGCATCACACTATCACAGGGTATATATGGCATGTATATTCTAGATTCTACATACACTAAGCTAGTCCTAGAATCGACTAACCATAGCTCTGATACCACTAAATGTAACACCGTTAACTCATCTCCGTAGTCGAATAAAGGTTACGGGACATTATCATATAATTAAATTTAGTTTCCAAAATTCAACTTAATCTCATGTCAAAATACTTTATAGAACTATATACATTTGAGCCTTAAATCAAGCATCCAAGGTGTTAAAAAACAATTTAAAAATAATTCGATACTAACCTAAAACAATTTGACAAGTTTGAAAGAAAGTTGAAAATTTTGAGAAATAGGGGTCACACGACCATGTGACTTTTGTTTAGACCGTGTGAGAATTCGAAATAGGGAGACACGCTCATGTCCTAGACCATGCAACTCACTAACTTGAGACACGCGACCGTGTCTCAGCCCGTGTCTCAGGCCATGTAGCTCACTGACTTGAGACACACAGCCGTGTCCCAGCCCATGTCTCAGACTATGTGAAACCTGCACCAAAATTTACAGAGCATACACAGTTGTGTGTGGTGATTGTGTATGGCACATGACAGTGTGACAGTTCGTGTCTCAGGACGTGTGCAACTAAATTTTCCCAATAATCAAGCTAATTCATACCAAAGCTTGTCCATCAAGAAACAACCAAAACACCTATCATCTTAGGTACAACTTCATCCATAATACATACCTAACATGCTAAAATAACCTATAAAATCAATCCAATGTGTAACACCCAAAATCCATAACCGTCTCCAATTTAAGGTCTTAGAAGTTTACAAAACTTTACAAAAAAAATTTATATACATACAAATCAATCACAAATCAATACAATTATAACTAGCGATTCAGAATATTATCTCCATTTAATCTTGCACATTCATTTTCAACATTTCAACCAAATTAGGGATCAAAATGAATCACACAAGAACTTAAGATCTATAACATCCAAAACCCAACATTGTCATCGATTATGGTCTCGAGGTTTTCCAGATCATTTAAGACTACCAATAGATATAATCTTAAACATCATTTCAAATGGATACTCGAAATACCATACACGGTCGTGTCACAAACAGTGTGACAGGCGTGTGGACATGCAAAAATACTCCACACGCCCGTGTGTGAAACCGTATGCTGGGTCGTGTGTCTACTCGAAATAGGGTCACACGATTGTGTTCCAGCCCGTGTGAAACCTGCACCTATTTAGCCACGGCACACACCCGTGTGATGGCTCGTGTGTCAGGTGTGCCTGCGAAATGATGAAAATATGCAAGGAAAATTCATATCATTAACATAACATGCACAAATCTTGACAATCTTAATGGTTCTATTGACTCTCAACATAAAACATACAATACATATGTAAGTGACCAAAAATTAAAAATCATACATCATCAATAAAGGGATTTTTTACAAAAATAATTAATAACCAAAATAATATACTCCCCTATTAGGCGGCACCACTTTAAATTGCTGACACATATTTTTTTATTTAATATTAAAAAAATTAAAAATATTAAAAAATACTTGTATGGTATAAACTCGGTATAAAAATATGGGTATGACATATTTGGGTGATGCCTACTTGACAAGCAGCACCCTGCTGCTACTGCACAATGCTAGCGGAATCTCTATTGCTGGCTGATGGGACAAGACCATTTTCTGTCTCGTGAAGGGGAGCTGTTGGGGACCTTAAAATGGTCCCCAAAACTGTTTTTAGACACACACAAGCGCAAGGGGGAAAAACATAAGAAAGAAAGAAAAGAGAAGGGGTGGGTTCGGCAGCTAGCAAGGGGTAAGGAAAAAAAATAACGGAAAGGTAAGAAAATTATGTTGGTATTTTAATATTTTTGTCGTATTATTTTGGTAAAAAATCTTAAGTTTAGGGTTTTGTTTTGTTTTAATATAAATTTTAAATTTTGTTAATTTTGATTTATTTTAGAAATGTTGTTTTTTAATTTAATTTTTGATTGAATTTTATCATTTTTAATTATAATTTATTTTTAACTTTGTAATAAATATTAGTTAAGTGTGTTTGTTTAAAATAATATTAGTTAAGTGTGTTTGTTTATAGTAGATTTTTTAAGGGAGTGTATTATTTTGGTTATTAATTATTATTTTTATATTATTTTTGTAAAAAATTCGTTTATAGTGTTTATATTTTTTATGTTTTTATATTTTTTTCTTTTTGATTTATTTTATAAAAATATATAATTAATTTAATTTTTGTTTACATTAGGTAAAAAAAGAAGGTTATTTGAAAGGTATGTTTATGTTTTATTTTATTTATCAGTATTTTGATTAATTTGCATATAATTTAATAATTTTATTTTTTTTGGAAAAGGTTATTTGTTTGAAATTGAAAAGTATGTTTATCTTTTTCCTTTGTAATTTATTATTTTTATATCATTTGTAGGGTATATTTATATCATTTATTAATTCTCAAGATGTTTTAATTATTCAATAAATAAAATTGTTATTTTTTTCAATAAAATTATTTATTTTTAACTTTGTAATAAATATTAGTTAAAAGTTGTATTAATTACTTCTAACAGATTGATAATCTCAAATTTTTTATTTGTAGATATGAATATAAATTCTTTGATTAACGATGATAAGCACATATCGAAAGATGCTAATAGACAGGTAATAAATTGTTATTTGTTACATTATAAAAAGTTCATTTCATTCACGAAATTAAACTAGGTTATATTTTCGGTAATCTAATAATGTCAAGATCATTAGTACTGGAAATTAAGAGGTCATGTAAATGGCGTAAACTATGATCCGGATCAACGCATCATCCCATACTTGGTTGCAGCGGGATTTGGATCAGCTGCACTGATCAACACATTTGATTAACGATACAACCTGATGTCCCCTTTGGTCGAGCGGTGGTGACCAGAGACCCACATGTTTCACTTACCGTGTGGGGAGTGCACCATCACATTAGAGGATGTTGCACTGCAGCTTGGGCTCCCAATCGATGGGAAGCCCGTTACGGGCTATTCAACGGTATCTGATCCAAACGCCCTCTATAATAACTTATTGGGAGTCTCACTCGGTGATGGTTAGTCAAGATTTATGGGGCTCAAGTTTACATGGTTGAAGGAAAGATTCCATCATTTAGCAGATGATGCCACCGAGTTTGAGATGATGTGTGCTGCTCGGGCTTATATCATGCACCTCATAGGGGGTGTACTAATGCCAATGGCAAATGGAAATAAGGTTAATCTAATGTACTTACCCCTCTTAGAGGATTTTGATGAAGCGGGTTAGTATAGTTAGGGCTCGATAGTACTAGCGATATTGTATCGTGAGCTTTGTCGAGCAACAAAGCCTGCTACCGTTGATATATGCGGGTGCCTGATATTGCTGCAATCTGGGCCCTCTATCGGATGCCTTTCTTGGTTAATATTGGACACCTACCATACATTTTCCCACTTGTGAATAGGTGATAACATCTAAGCATTATAACAATTATTTTATTTTTGTGTGTAAATTTGTTCTAACAAGTTGTTTTTCGTAGATGGCGTGGGAATCCCAATATTTGGAGGTCATTACAAGTTCCGATACATTGACAGATGATCAAGACACATGCCGGGGAGATGGTAAACTATTCGTGACATGCAATTACTTGATTCATCTTAATTTATTAATATTAATTGAGTCGTGTTACTATAACAATGATATTTAAATTTGCAGTTCGTTTGGATGCCCTATTCAGTCCCTGACATTGCGACTGTTATTCTTGAGTTTTCTCGTAACCACTCGCACTTGTGGTGCATTAACGCACCACTTAAATGCTTTTAGATGGTGGAGTGGTACCATGGAGATCAATTACTTCAATAGTTCGGGTGCATACAAACCATCCCGACAGACCCAATAAACTTAGGGAATATCCATGGAATTGATAAGAAGGGGAAACCGGGCTGGACTGGGGGCAAGTACATAAAAATCATGTTGCGGTGTAGGAGAGACGGGCAAGGTAGATACCTCAACATTAAATGGATCTTTGTTTTCCTTTGGAGGCATCGGTAGAGTATAAACAGTGGTATTTCCAAACGGGGAAACTATATTTATATGGTTGGCAAACAATGTTAGTCCCCCCGTACACACTACCACGTGGCACCACTTTCATCCGTCTGCGCTCGAGCCCGAGCTTGAGCATGAGCCCGATCTTAAGCCCGAGCATGATCAAACCTCGAGCCGACACTCGAGTCGTATCATTTGGGGTGGTCAGGTGATGGATACGTTTTGGGGTTTTCAGGCGATAAATATCATACGGATTGGTCAAGCCATGGATATAATACAGGTTGGTGAGGCAATGACCATCATTCGGAGTTTCTCGGATCTAGTTTTGATCAGTAGGATTCGAGATCGTTTTTGATGTTTGATATCTTCCGCCCAATACCACCGCAGTACTCTACGCCTTTCAGCCCGATGCAGTACTCTACTCCTCCTCGCCCATTACCATCTTAGAACTTTACTTATGGCTCATCATCATCGATAATGTGTGAGACACCCGCAGGTTTAGGAGACGATGACATTGAACATTGCGAGCACCCGCAACGTGCTCGTCGACCACCACAACGTTTTACTCCTAAAACCACACCATCGAACCATCAAATGCGATGAGATGGGCCTTTATATTCATTTTTCAATTGTATTTATTATTTTTCATTTTAAATTAAATATGTTTATGAATGAAATTGGATTTAATTATGTTTATGTTTGTATCCAGGGTTTAAGGTCTAAGGTTTAGTGTTTGGGATTTTAGATTTCAGATTTTGGATTTTGGATTTTAGATTTAAGGTTTAAGATTTAGGGTTTGCTCTAACTTAAGTACTTAATTAAGTACTTAATTAATGGATTTAAAACCCTATAATCGTATATCCCTAAAATAATAAACCTTAAAACCTTACACCCCTAAAACCTTAAAAACCTAATTCTTAAAAAGAGTTTAAAGAAGTCGATGAAAACCCCTAAAAAGCCCAGTAAAAAGAAAAGTCTTGATCCAGTTTATATAAAAGCGGGAATTCTCTAGAATCTTCGTCAAATTCAACCATTTTCAAATAATTCTCCCATTCCTAAAAAGCAACAAAATATGGAGGACAAAATACGGGGAGCAAAAAAAGTCAATCGTCATAATAACTATACATAAAATCGTGGAAGAGGCAGGCATCTCCTTTTACTCTTAGGCTTCATTACAACTTTATCGACAGTGGAACCATTCTCCCTAAGGAACTCAACCTCAGTAGCCTTTCTTTTGGCAATGCCATGGCTTGGCGTCTCTTCGACATCATCTTTCGAGCTGGAAGGGAGGGAGAGGATCCCTAATATTCTTCCAGTTTGGAAGATGAAATTGAAGAGATGTCAAGCCATGGCATTGCCAAAAGAAAGGCTACTAAGGTTGAGTTCCTTAGGGAGAATGGTTCCACTGTCGATGAAGTTGTAATGAAGCCTAAGAGTAAAATGAGACGGTTCACCTCTTCCACGATTTTATGTATCGTTATTATGATGACTGACTTTTGTTGCTCCCCCATATTTTGTTGCTTTTTATGAACGGGTGAATTATTTAAAAACGGCTGAGTTTGATGAAGATTCTAAAGACACCCGCTTTTACATAAATTGCATCCAGGCTTATCTTTTTACTACGCTTTTTAGGGTTTAGCGTTTGTTCCAACTTAAGTACTTACTTAAGTACTTAATTAATTGAGTTAAAACCCTATAACCCTATAACCATATGACCTTAAAACCCTAACACCATTAATTAATACAAAAAAATAATTAAGCAAAATAATACACTACCCTATTAATTAAGCACTTAAGTTGGAACAAACTCTAAACCCTAAACCTCAAACATTAAACCTTAAACCCTAAATCATAAGTCCTAGAAATAAAAAACCTAAACTCTAATACCTTAAAAATCATAAACCATAAACCCTAAACTCTATACCTAAAATCCTAAACCATGAACCCTAAAACCCTAAACCCTGAATACAAACATCAACATAATTAATTAAATACAAACATAAACATAATTAATTAAATACAAACATAAAAATTATTAATTAAATACAAATTTAAACATGAATAATTCCAAATTCATTCATAAACTTAATTAATTCCAAATGAAAAATATCCAATACAAATAGCTTAAGCCCTATCCGATCCGAAGGACTGACCAATATGGTAGGTTCATGGGGGCAATTACGTTGAGTATACCCAACTAGCCTACACAGTCCACACAGCTTGTCGCTGTCTGTTTTCTCCATAAAGTCCATTTCATTCCAGCTTCTAGTAACATGCGGATGACCTTTTGGATTCCTTCGTAAACCTTTTTTCGGGATAAGCTCGAAAGTCGTCGAAGGCACCTTCTATGTGGACAAGTCAAGCAGGACGGGGAACTCGTTTTCCCAAATACGTAACGTGCGATTGAGAGTGTAAACGAGGTCGATAAATTGTTCAACATTGAGCGACACTTTACCACAAGCTGCAACGACATGCGCACAAGGATAACGAAGTGTATCGAACTTCCTGCAATCGTAGTGTCTGTTCTGGAGATCAACCCCGTATGACCTAGGTGGGATACCAGGTCGAAGCCCAATGGTCTCCGTAACTTGAAATCGTTAAAACTATCGTGAATATGTTTCAACGTTCATCATCCTCGCTCTCCGATGGTTTGCATCCATTGCATTCCTGACAACTTCGACAAACACGTATCCGACGTTCATCTGGTCGATTTGTTGCGTCCCCATTACTAGAATCAAGGTAGCCACCTTGTAAAACGTGACCAAGAACATGAATAAAATCGAAAGATGTCGTATTCTCTTGAACATGTCGTTAACCGAATCTACCAGGTTGATCGTCATTTGACCATATCGATACCCGTCATCGAAACTTTGAGACCATTACCACTGCTCCATGGTACCAAACCACTCTCGTAAAGGCTTGTTCGTTTGACCTTCCATGTCACGCTCAAGTCTGGTAATTCTTTTCCAGAATCGGTGTTGCTCTAGCTCTTACGCTGTAGGAATATTAAGAAAACATAAGTTACAATCTCAAATTAAAACGTTAAAAATATAACTTGAAACTAATTTTTTTACTGATTTTCACAAGTCATCTCCGCTAGCCTGCATTCTTATATTCTCGTTGGAAGTTAGCTGCAATGTGTCGATTGCAGTAAACCGATCTCCATGGTACACCGGTATGCCTAATGGCCGCAATAATTCTCTTCCCTTTATCGGAGATGATGCAAATGTTATTGTTGTGAACAACATACCTTCGCAGGTTCGTCAAGAAGAATTCCCATGATTCCATGTCTTCTTTGTCCACAATAGCAAATGCTATTGGGAGCATGTTTTGGTTCTTATCTTGAGCCACCGCAATTAGTAGGATCTGCGTATATTTCCCATATAGCCAAGTCCCATCTACATGGATAAATGGTTTGTAGTGAGGAAATGCTCAAACACAAGGATCAAACGTCTAAAACATATACTCAAATTTTTTTTCTTCTTGGTTGTATGTTGTTATCCGGGTCGTAATAAGGCCGTGTCACCAACTCAATCGCAGTCCCCGGCACGTACTATCGCATTGCGGCTATCCACTTCTGCAGCTCATTGTACGATGCATCCCAATCACCAAACAGCTATTCCATTGCCATCTATTTCACAATCCATGCTTTTCGATATGAAACTCAATAATGGAATCGTGCTTGCATCTCGACAATCAATGTAGAAACTTTGATGGTTGGCTCGTCCTTCACCATTAACATGATATGTGTGCAAATAGTTCTGGAATCGAGTTTTCAGTGATCTTCTGACAAACGTGTTAAACTGCATGTGTATGGCCCATCAATTTTCTTATCTCCCACTTCTACGACTTTTGGATAAATGTTGCTCGTACCCGCCAATTACAACCTTTTGTCCAACACTCCTCAATATATAATGTCAGTTTAGACACGGTAACTTTGTAGTCCATCAACACATTTATGCTATACCGCTTAATGGAAAATACACACTCTTCCTTTGAGTCAAATTTTTGACCCACGAACAACTCTTCAGGTTTTGCTGCTACTGCCAATCGGTGAGCAGATATTATATCAGGGTACTCCGCGAAATCGACTGCATATGCCACATCAGGGTCTATAAATGACATGTGTGCCCCAGCAAAATTATTGTGCATCACAATACGTCGACCATCCGACACCTCGTCATTCAGGCCTTTCTCGTTAATATTATCCGGGACCTCGTCTACGACGAGATCACTATCAATATCAACCTCGTGATCAGAAGGATCACTACTATCATATCTATCATCACCATCCGCATCATTATTGGGTGCAACATTAAGATCGATGCTGATACAGCGAGCTACAGATTTACTATCAACATACGATGTCGGAGCCACCATACTTAATGGAGTGGGATCTTCAGCTATTTCAACACCAGTTAGCTTAATAAATAACTGAATCGGTGCATTTTTGTTACTCCGATTCCCACAATAAAGAGCAATCATTGTCTCCACGTCTTCATCGTCTACGAGTTCCATCTCGATAAATTTGATAAGATCTGTTGAAACCTGAAACTTATAGAAAAGTTTCGAGATCCTTCTCCCACAATGTCAAGCAATTCTTTCACTAATCTTTGCCTTCATATTATCAACCGAGACATTTCTGTTAAATCTCATTGCTAGTTGTTGGCGACATTCAAATACATATCCAAGTGTTGTTGTCAAAATTTTTCCATTGAAATATACGCATACAAAAATTTGATTTTCCATCTATTAAAAAAAATATTAATATCATACCATTTCGAACAACAAATAAATTATTGTAAATAAAATTGCTATTAAAAATTTATACTAACCTTTCTTCTTTGAACTCTTCTGTTTTGTTTGAACAAAATTTGCTTCCTTGTTAAAAAATTTGTCTTCTTCTTCAAAAATTTGTGTTTAAGTTAATCTGTTTGGGTGCTTAAATAGGCAGTGGTGCCGCCTACCCAATAGGCATCATTGGTGCCGCCTACCCAATAGGCATCATTGGTGCCACCTACCTCATAGACACCACCCAGAATTTTTAAATTTTGCCCTGCTGACCAGTAGGACCACCCGTATACCCGTATTTTTTATAGGTGTCACCTACCTAAGAGGCACCACTGAATATTTTATATTTTTTTGTTTTTAGTATAAAATAATAATAAAAAAATAAAAAAATTGGTGTCAGATTTTTCATTGGGTGCCGCCTATCTAGGAGGCACCACCCCCCAAGTGTACCATTTTGGTAAATAATGGGGGGAGTGTATTATTTTGGTTTTAAATTATTTTTTTATATTATTTTTATAAAAAATCCTCAATAAAGCATTCCACACCATTTCCATTCATATACTTATAAATACATCACTATTTCAAACAACCAATTTCACACAATAATATCGTGCCATATACATTTACCATCTCATTTAATTGACTCATCATCAACCAACATAAATACCAAACATTCATAACACCTTTGAACTTAACACTAAATTAACTACATTCTCTTATTCCATACCATCAAAATATTTTTCAAACATATTCAGGCAAATACAAAAATACAACACCTTAGTACATGCCATATAACCAAGTTAATCAAAAACTACCGATCGAGCTCTCGGGATAGTGTGATTTCTTCAAGATGATTCGATCTTCAAACAGACAAAATGAAATCTGCAAAACTGCATCAAATCCACAGGTGAGCTTACAAAGCTTAGTAAGTTCGCAAAGGGAGAATAATTTACCACATCATCTAGTGTCTTGCAACGTAACACAATTCTTTTGAGCCTCGTTATGGAATGACGCTCCTCTTGAGCTTAAGTGGATTTACGCACTAACTAAGACGTAAGCGGTCCAAAGCTCTACTCGAGCTATAATAGCATTACGCTCTAACCGAGATGTAAGCAGTCCATAACCTTACGCTTTAACCGAGACGTAAGCAAATCCATAACCTTACACTCTAACCGAGATGTAAGCAATACATAACCTTACGCTCTAATCGAGATGTAAGCAATCCATAACCTTACGCTCTAACAGAGACGTAAGCAGATCAAAGCTCTACCCGAGCTATAACTGAGTATCACTCTATTCGAGCCACCTTTTGAAGTAGACAATGAATCTTCTACCTGATCAAATCGTCCAAAAGAATTTCCAAGATAAATGTAATTAGCAATACCAAAATTTATAAATAATAGTGCGAACTTACCAGATTAATTTGTAGTAACGGCTCCAGTACAGGGACTACCCGTCGGTAAGACATCCAAGACTGGATCTCGAGACTGTATAACCCCTAATGTCATGTCCTTTGTGTCCCAATTATTCATAAAGTTCATATGTGTCATATACCATATCCATTTCAATTAACTTCCTTCACATCATACTATTTCGAGCACACATCCATATAATTCTTATTTATCAGACATAATATCAAATTAAATAGTAATGTCATTAGTTGAATTTTACTAATTGTCATATATCAATCAAATTAACTCGTTTGTAACATAAATATTAACTAATACAACACATAGTCATTTAAGCGTTTCGTTGTCACTTGAATACAACTATATCATTTCGCCACTTCCAATCATGTCCCTTAATAAATTTCATTTCAATTTGATTCAATTCCACAATTTAATATTTACTAAGCAAATAAATTTAAATACAACATACTTAAATTATTTCAATAATTTACAAACAGAAACTAAATCAATTACTTTACTGTACAAACTTACCTGATTAAATTGCAACAATATACATTATAGGGATTATTACATAATTTTCTCCTCGCCTCGTTTTTCAACCTATTCTTGATCTAAAATAATAATTCCATTCAATTAACTAATTACAATAGTAAAATAAACTTATTTTATGCAATTAAGTCCTTTTGACATTTTTACAAAATTCTCATTAATTTTTCACTTTTATTCAATTTAGTCCCTTAGCTCAAAACTTGCAAATTAACCATTTTTAAACAAAATCAAGCTAAACAAAATAATATAACATTTCAATAAAACCCATATTTGTTTTTATTTAACCTCAAGTCCTTGTACTTTCATTATTTTCAAATTTTAGTCCTTACACGTTAAACTCATCAAAAACTATTTTACAAAATTGTCCTATTTAACAACCAAAATTAATAATCCATCATAAAATTCTAAGAATGCACAAAAATCATCAATGGCATAATCCACAACATTTAACAGTTTTACAAATTAGTCACCAGATTGGCTAAATCGAACTAACACGAACTCAAAAACATAAAAATTACTAAAAACGGACGAGATTTACCTACCCAATCAAGGGACCCTATCTTGGTAGAAAGCTTTGCTTTCCTTCCATGGTGGTTTCGACTAAGAATGGAGAAGAAGAAGGTAATGAATTTCCATCCCTTTTGTATTATTAAATTAGGTTTAATTTATATAATTACTAATTTGCCCTTTTAATTTCACATGAATTCTAGTTAAAATGAGTGCCCAAACAGTCCACTACACTCCATAAAGGTATAATTACCCTTTAAGGACCTTTATAGACCATTCCTTTATCAATTAACACATTTAATCCATGACAACCATATTTTGTAGCCTTTATAATTTAGTCCTTTTTGCTTAATTAATAAAATTTCATAACCAAATTTTAATCCAATACTATTAACATCGTAAATATTAAATAATTAATATTTACGGTCTAACGCATCGAAGTTGTGGCCTTGAAACCACTATTCTCAATCATACTGAAAAATAGACTAATTAGTAAATCCTCATTTAATTAGGATTTAATTGCAATTTACCAAAATCTAAACAATCCCACATCGTTTATATTATTAAGCCATTTAAGGAGGGTCCAATTACACAATTGGTCCTTCAATTATATTAAATTCCAACTAAACAAACTTTATTTCAATTTAACCTTAACTAATTAGGACTTAATGAATAAATATCCCAAAAGTTAGTGGAAGGTAATCATATCCACCACCGCTTGGCCTTTTTGACCATGGCATAATTACCACTTTGGTCCCTTTTATTTTTAATCAATAGCCATAAACTTTTACCTCTTTCACAATTTACTCCTTTTCCTTAGTTATGGAATAAATAATCAAAATTACCCAACCAAACTTCAATTCACATATAATAAGACTCTGTAAATATTTAATAAAAATATTTACGGCCTTAAATTTAAAAAATGAGGTCTCGATACCTCATTTTCTAAAACTACTTGACTTTTGAACCAAACCAATTGTTTTAACTTTTACTTCAATGATTAAAATTCTTCAATTCAAAATTCCATCTAAAATTATTATTGACTTATATGATTTAAACACTCATTATATGAATTTACTTGTCGAGTTTGTGGTCCCGAAACCACTTTTTTTGACACCACTGAAAAATGAGCTGTTACAACTCTTCTCCCTTTAGGAAATTTTATTCTCAAAATTTTTATCTAGCAGTACCAATTTATTCTGTAATTTTCCTTACGAACAGACATTATTACCAGCTCATCCAAATATGGAAAGTAGTAATCTCATAACAATCTCGAATAACACCAACTTTATCTTGGCTCCCACTATTCAAAAATCATAACAGGCAGTAATAATTTATAAGGTACTTGACGTTCAGATAGGTCAGTTTAGAAATTTCCAAAGATTTTTTTTGTATTGAGTAGACAATTATTTATATATATATATATATATATATATATATATATATATATATATATAAATTACCATCATTTTAGAACATTTCTTGTACCAAGACATTTAAAATAACTCTGGTTATACTATCTGATTTACCAGACTCCACTATAATCAGTACTTTAGTCCGACATTTCAATCAATTCATTTCAGACTACACTTCACTACGGTATCATATAACTTTAATCAATCTATTTCCAAATTAATACCAAATTCATGAAATGATAGTAATATCAAATCGACAGAAAAATCAGAGTCATAAATTTTCAGCAGATAGTTTCAACATACCAACTCTATCCCAACGGATTATGATTCAAATACCAAACTCATTGGTTTAAGAAATAGGCCCTTATCCATTATTAATAAAATGCAATATATAAATAAATTAACCCAATCATAACCAGTGCATACATAATAAATAATATCGAAAGAATAGAACATACCAGAATAATATCAGGCACTATAACTTCAGATCCATCATTATGTCTTCGATCCCACTTTAGTTACTTATACTCAGGGATAAGAGTTATAAACTCATTCCTCGTTTTTCAAATATTTGCGAAACAAATATACTATGACTTGCACTAAAATCAGTAGTCAGAATATTACTATTAACTCCATTAGTTTCATCACGATCAGATTCAGATCACATCTTTAAAATCTGCAATAAATAGGGGTTAGATCGGATCAATCAATATCACACTATCACAGATTTATATGGCATGTACTTTCTAGACTTTAATCACACTACACTCAGTCTGAGAATCGACTAAACCATGGCTCTGATATCACTAAATGAAACATCCAAAATCTGAAATCGTCTCCAATTTAAGGTCTCAAGGGTTTATAAAACTTTACAAAAAAAATTTATATACATACAAATCAATCACAAATACATACAATTGCAACTAACAAATCAGAATACTATCTCCATTTAATCTTACACATTCATTTTCAACATTTCAACCAAATCAGGGATCAAAATAAATCACACAAGAACTTAAGATCAATAACATCCAAAACCCAACACCTTGTCGATTAGGGTCTCGAGGTTTTCCAGATCATTTAAGACTAGTAATAGATGCAATCTTAAACATCATTTCATATGGATACACTCGTCAGTCTATATTACAACTCAATTTAATTATTTCATACTTATTTACCGCATTTCAAATTAACAGGGACCTAATTGAAATACAATAGAAACATTACACGAAACATCAAAATTCATTGAAATAGAGGTCAAACGATCGAGCCCCAGATCGTGTGCATACTTTAAATACCCATACACGGTCGTGTCACAAACTGTGTGACAAGCCAAGTGGACAAGCGAAAATACGCCACACGCTCGTGTGTAAAACCGTATGCTAGGCCATGCATCTACTCGACAGGGTTCCAGCCCGCGTGAAACCTGCATCATTTTACTCAAGGCACATGCTCGTGTGGTGGCTCATGTGTTAGGCCGTGTGTGCCTGCGAAATGACCAAAATATGTAAGGAAAATTCATATCATTAACCTAACATGCACCAATCTTGACAATCCTAATGGTGCTATTGACTCTCAACCTAAAACATACAATTTAACATATGTAAGTAACCAAACATTCAAATTCATACATCATCAATAAAGCATTCCACACCATTTCCATTCATATACTTATAAATACACACTACAGGAAAACAGTTTTTTAGCGGCGCTTTTTTAGGTCTATAGCGGCGCTTATAAGCGCCGCTAAAACATTTAACGGCAGCCAAAGATAACGTCGCAAAAAATAGCGACGTTTATGCGAAAAAGCGCCGCTAAAGAACATGGCCTTTAGCAACCGCTAAAGGCCATGTTCTTTAACGGCGCTTTCTCCACAAGCGCCGCTAAAGGCATGTTTTTTAGCGGCGCTTTCTCCACAAGTGCCGCTAAAGCCCATGTTCTTTAGCGGCGCTTTCTCCACAAGCGCCACTAAAGGCCATGTTCTTTAGTGACGCTTTCTCCAAAAGCGCCGCTAATATAACAGATTTTGACAGCCCTTTTTAATTCACATAGAACCCGAATTTCAGCATTTTTCCTGTAAATTCAAATCCAACCAATAACTTCAAATCTTAAAGGTAAATGATAAATGAAAGAAATATACATATGATTTAAATTAATAAATCAATGAAAAATAAATTTCAAATGTAGTATATTATTCTCAAATAAAAAAACAAAAGTCTAAGATGACGGATTCTGCTGAAACATTTTCATCATATTTTGAAGCTGTAGCTGCAATTCGTCATACTTTCTTGTAGCCTCTGCTTCCTTCGCTTGCCTCGCTGCTGCCTCCGCTTGCCTCGCTTCTACCTCCACTTTAAGTTGTAGATGGAGTTCTTCATATTTTTTTGAGACTCTGCTTCTCTCACTGCAGCCTCCTCTTTAAGTTTTAGATGGAGTTCATCATATTTTTTTTGAGCCTCTGCTTCTCTCGCTGCAGCCTCCTCTTTAAGTTGAGCAATTTGCTCAACTGTGCTCGCTTGTACCTGAGCTAATTGATCTTTTAACCTCTGAACTTCAGCTTGATCCTGACTCCCCGAAGGCATGTATCTCTGCGAGTTTGATCCAAAATATCGAGATGGGCTAACAAAAGATCCTTGAAATCGAACCCGACCATACTTTTCAGGACCCAAAACTTCAGTAATAACTCGGTTATCAATGTCCTCTAGATTAACCGAACTATCACTTGAAGCCATCGCTTCATACTCCGCCTTCTTATCTTTTAATTTATCCTAATAAGTCAATCAAAAAGTTAGAAACAAAATATATAATCAAACAAATGCAACATAACTTGACATTATTTGTATTACAACCGACAAATTAAACTATTATAATTAAACATGATAAATATTTAAAATAATTCAAATTTTATAAAGTTAATATACCATAATTTCTGCAGCTTCAGAAGTCATAGGAGATCCATCTTTTTTTCTATGTGTAATGTCAAAAAGCTGAAGTCGTCCAATTTTTTGACCTGACAATTGTTCCTACATTATAGTAGGAAAAATATTAATTAGTAGAAAGTAATTAATATTTGACACAATTAATAAACTCAAAATACCTCATTAGCAGCTACACAAGCAAAACTTTTCGATCCAGCTGTGTGCGTGAATTTTTGTTTTTGCCTACTTGTAGTTCCAACACGCTCACGATCCTACATTAATTATTATTATGTATATAATAAATACTATAAACCGAAATAATTATAAGCATTTTGTAGTACATAATACCTCCCCTTTCTTTGAGCTCCAAAATCTAACTTGTTCTTCCCATTGTTACCTCAGCATTCCCGGCGGAACATTTCGCAATTTATCTTCGAGGCTCATATTATTCTTAAAATAATCTTTCTTTATAGCACTCTTATGATCTCTCCATTTCTTTCCTAATGATTTCTTTACATAATTGTCTGAGATCTCTAAATTAAATCTTTCCTGCAAATAACACAAGTTTAGAAAGTAAATATAAATTAAAATAAATCAAAGTATTATAAATTATATTCACATTATTACCTTAATATTATCGAGAGCTTGATTTTTGTTACTATCAGGCACATGATGCCATGACTCGTAGTTGATTGGTAACAGACTGCCATTTCGTGCCACTATGCCCAAGTATCCTCCCAAAAGTCGAGCTTCTGATCCAACAGGCTGACCATGACTATTTCCAGATACTTTGACACGCTCCTCAGGATTTAGACTGTATAAATCCTTTAATACGGTACGTCCTCGAGTTCTACGCCCCTCAGTATATTCAGCTAAAAAAATTCTATATGTTAATATTAGAATTTGAAACAAAAATAAAAAATGAAAAGTGAACATGCATGAAAATTAAACTTAACATTACCTTCAATTTCTACAGTTTCTGGAACATTCGAAGATCCAATGTCAGTCTGTTGTTCACTATTTGTTCCTTCCGAACTTGGAGAATTTTGGATAATACTTAGATCTCGAAATTTTCTTCTAGGCATATTATCTGCAATACACATAAAATAGTTAGAATATTAGTAACTAATTACAACAATAATAGTAATGGATATATTTAACAAGATCAAGATTTAAATTATAATATACATATTATTAAAAAAAACATAAAATCTTACTACATTATGATTCGTAAATATCTTCATCCACATCCTGCTGAACCCATTGAAATTGTGTACTAGTACTAGGAATAGTTTCATTTAAGTTTTGTTCTGGAAAAGGCAAAGTTTCTGATCTTTCGTCCATGTCATCTCTACTTCCACTGCCCATGTCAAACAAGTCTCTAGGGGTGTTACGAAGTACAACGTACCAACCCTCATTAGTTGGATCTCTTGAGTAAAAAACTTGTTTGACTTGAGAAGAAAATACATACGGCTCGTCCATCAATTGTTGCCCAGTGTGAATTAATCGAGAGAATTTCACCATTGTAAAACCAAATTGATCTTTTCTAATTCCTCGAGCAGTATTAACATCAGCCCAATCACATCGAAATAAAACAACCTTCCATTTTCCATAGTAATCCAACTCAATAATGTCCGTAAGAAGTCCGTAATACTCCACATTTCCTTCAATAGGATTATTATCCCTAGCACTAGCATAGCTTGTAATTGAAGAAATAACAACTATTCCAGAATTTTGAGTCCTCCTTAATCTTTCGCGAGATTTTGTATGAAACCTGAATCCATTAATCAAGAAGGCATTATATCTTTTTACTACTCTATTGGGACCTTGGGAAAGCCATTTAACTTCTTCACTGACGTCCTTCCCACTCCAAACCTATCGAATTGAAAGTAAATTGATTAATTATAATGTTATACGAAAACATTATTATTTATCATTGAAAGCTTCAGTTGCATACCATCTGCCCCAACCATTCATGAAAAGATTCTGTGAATAACTTATGAATCTCTCGATGTTGTAATCTTCGGGAGCGTGAACGAGATCTCAAGAGTTGTTTATACTTACTATGTTAAAAAGTTAATAAATTAGTTAGCAAAAAAATAAACAGATGAAAAGGATGAATATTTATGAAATTCTAAAACTTACTTGCGTAATGGTTCAATTGAATCGTGGTGAAAAAGAACATATAGATGTGCTTGTACCCAAGATATGTCATCTAAGTGTGCAATTTCAACTTTCCCGATTGGTTGTCCACAAGTTTGAAATAGATAAGTTTCAGCTAAGCTAGGATCATTATTGAGCCCAGCCTTTCTACTTGGTCTATTCAATCTTGTTTCAACATCTTCTAAATATCTAGAGCAGAAAGTCATACACTCCTCAGCTAAGTAACCTTCAGCAATTGATCCTTCTGGATAACGCTTATTACGACAATAAGACTTCAATTTGCATAGAAACCTAAACACGATGTATAACATTGTCAAAAAGTGTAACTAAAGATATATTAATCAATGAATGAAAGCTTTGCAAATTAATTAGCACCTCTCTATAGGATACATCCACCGATAGAAAACCGGTCCACCAACTTTTGCTTCATGAGGGAGATGGATTAACAAGTGCACCATAATAGTGAAGAATGAAGGTGGAAAGATCTTCTCTAAGTTGCATAATGTCAAGGCGACTCGATCTTGTACTTTCTCAAGTTCTTCAACATCCAGAACTTTGCCACAAATAACTTTCATTATATTGGACAGTTCAATTATACAAGACGTCACCTTTTTTGACATACAACACCGCAAAGCAACTAGTAGTAAATCTTGCATCAAGATGTGATAATCATGTGATTTTAAGGAATATAGTCTTCGATCTTTAAGAGTCACACATCGAGATATATTTGATGCATATGCATCTGGGACCTTTATATCCTTCAACACCGTGCAGAACAATTCTTTTTCTTTCTTCGACATTGTAAAAATAGAAGGCGGTAACCGACATTTTCCATTCGGAAGTAATTGGGGGTGAAGATTATGCGAATTCCCATGTCAACTAGATCAAGTCGACTCTTAAGATTGTCTTTCGATTTTCCATCGACATTGAGAATTGTCCCGATTATGTTCTGGCAAACATTCTTTTCAATATGCATGACATCAAGATTGTGTCTCAGAATATGATGCTCCCAATAAGGAAAATCAAAAAAAACTACTTCTTTTTTTCCACAACTCCGCCTCATTAGGATCATCCTCTTCATTAGATTGATCATCACTCTTCCGGTCAACATCGCCAACATATGCCTCCCTCGGTCTTCTGTTTCTTTGCGTGTTGGATGGTTGATTCATCTTCCTATAACTGAAATCTACATCTTTCAACATGAATAAGATTTTAGATCCAATGGTCTACTCAGGAGCTTCTCTCAACTCTTCGGTACCATCAAATTGAGTTCTTTGAAATCTAAATCTATGATTTCTATCTAACCACCGACGATGCCCCATATAAGAGAACTTCTTCCCATTATATAACCACTGTGAACATGTTTGCGCTGCACAACAAGGACAAGCATAACGTCCTTTGGTACTCCAACCAGATAAATTGGCATAAGCTGGGAAATCATTAATGGTCCACAACAGAGCTGCACGTAAATAAAAGTTCTCCTTTTTGGAGACATCATATGTTTCAACACCGACCCACAACTGTTTCAACTCTTCAATAAGTGGCTGCATATAAATATCAATATCATTCCCGGGACCTTTCTCTCCAGGGATAATCATAGATAAGATAAAAGAAGATTGCTTCATGCAAATCCACGGAGGCAAATTGTAAGGAAAAAGCACTACAGGCCAAGTACTGTACGAAGTACGCATGAGTTTAAATGGATTAAATCCATTAGATGCTAGCCCAAGCCTCACATTCCGAGTATCACTTGCAAAGCTTGGAAATTTATTATCAACTGATTTCCAAGCTAAAGAATCCGCGGGATGCCTTAATAATCCATCATCGGTTCGTTCATCATGATGCCACCTCATAGACTCGACCGTCTTTGATGACATGAAAAGCCTTTGAAGCCTTGGTATTAGTGGAAAATACCGTAGAATCTTTACTGGCTTCTTTCTTGACTGTGGCTCACCTTCATCCTCATTCACATTTTCTGCATTCTTATTCATCCAACGAGATGTACCGCAAACATGACAAGATTGTTGGCTTCTCCGATCACCCCAATACAACATGCAGTCATTTGGGCAACTATGAATTTTTTCATGCCCAAGGCCTAAATCCTTTATCAGTTTCTTCATATCTTTGCATGAATGAGGGATTTTTGCAAACGGAAATATATCTGTCAACAACTCTAACAGCAGCGTAAAAGAGTTTTCGGTCCACCCTCTCAAACATTTTAAGTGAAAAAGACGAATGTAGAAAGACAATTTTGAGAATTTTGATCCCTCATAGAGTTCTTCATTCATTTCATTAAGTTGTAGAACTTTGCCGCTTCTCCATTTGGCTCTTCATCAGGTGCACTTGTTCCCGTTTCGGTAAAAGCATTATCACCAATATCACAATCATCGGGTGCAATAAATTCAAATGGAAATGATTGCAAACCATGATTATGCATATTAAATGCATCCCGCAACATACCTTCCATGTCATCTTCTCTAGCATACTGATGATGAGCATAATGAGGATAACTCGGATTAATTGTTGAAGAGGTTCTACTAGGTGTACACTCTTCATGGAAAATCCATTTTTTATACCCCCGAATAAAGCCATCAACAACTAGATGTTCGTAGACAACTTCACGAATATGCCAATTAATGTTACCACATTTCTTACATGGGCAAAGAATCATATTCTCTTCGCTTGCATTTTGAAATGCAAAATTTAGAAAAGTTTGCACTCCATTCCGATAGTCGTTGCTTACCCTTGACAATTGCATCCAACTCTTATCCATTTCGTAGTTCTTGAAGTCTAAAGTTGAGAATAAATTATGGTTACTTAAGTGTTATAAATTGATTTAAATTTAAAAATATATATTAGTGACAACATTTTACTTAAATATTTTGGTTGTTTTCATTAATTAAATAATTATATATAATTATTTACGAAAATATTTTAAATTAAATATTTAATTAAATATAATTAAATAATTAATTGATACTGTTTACAATTAAATACATAATTAAACATAATTAAATAATTTAATATAATTATTTACTTTAATATAAATTAAATAATTAAATCTTTTAATTAAATATTTAATTAATTGATACTGTTTACAATTAAGTACATAATTAAACATAATTAATTGATTTAATATAATTATTTACTTTAATATAATTAAATAATTAAATATTTTAAATTAATTATTTAATTAATTGATACGGTTTATAATTAAATACATAATTAAACATAATTAAATAATTTAATATAATTATTTAGTTTAATATAATTAAATATTTTAAATTAATTATTTAATTAATTGGTACTGTTTATAATTTAATACATAATTAAACATAATTAAATAATTTAATATAATTATTTACTTTAATATAACTTAAATAATTAAATCTTTTAAATTAAATATTTAATTAATTGATACTGTTTACAATTAAATACATAATTAAACATAATTAATTGATTTAATATAATTATTTACTTTAATATAAATTAAATAATTAAATCTTTTAAATTAAATATTTAATTAATTGATACTGTTTACAATTAAATACATAATTAAACATAATTAATTGATTTAATATAATTATTTAGTTTAATATTTAATTAAATCTTTCAAATTAAATATTTAATTAACTAATAATGTTTATAATTAAATATATAATTAAACATAATTAAATAATTAAATATAATTATTTAATTAAATATTTCAAAATAAATATTTAATTAAATATAATTAAATAATTAAATTTTTCAAATTAAATATTAAATTGACTAATACTGATTGTTTAAATTAAATATAATTATTTACTTTAATATTTTAATTTTATTCATCAAAAGGAAGGTCATGGAAGCTGATTGTTTTGAACCCATTTTGATCTTAGTGGCCTACTTTTTTGGTGGGTTAATAGATCAAATTGTAGAATAAAATCAGTAAAATCAAATTAAGGTGGGCAGTGAAGTTTGGATGTTTGTGATTTGTGAGGTGGAAATCGAACATTGCCATATTATCATTGCTCCTAAAGAATAAATTAAACATAATTAAATAATTTAATATAATTATTTACTTTAATATAATTAAATAATTAAATCTTTCAAATTAAATATTAAATTAACTAATACTGTTTATAATTAAATATTTAATTAAACATAATTAAATAATTAAATCTTTTAAATTAAATATTAAATTAACTAATACTGTTTATAATTAAATATTTAATTAAACATAATTAAATAATTAAATCTTTTAAATTAAATATTAAATAACTAATACAGTTTATAATTAAATATATAATTAAACATAGTTAAATAATTAAATATAATTATTTACATTAATATTTTAATTTTATTCATTTAAATATAATTAAATAATTAAATCTTTCAAATTAAATATTTAATTAACTGATACTGTTTATAATTAAATATATAATTAAACATAGTTAAATAATTAAATATAATTATTTACTTTAATATTTTAATTTTATTCATTTAAATATAATTAAATAATTAAATCTTTCAAATTAAATATTTAATTAACTGATACTATTTATAATTAAATATTTAATTAAACATAATTAAATAATTAAATATAATTAAATAATTAAATCTTTCAAATTAAATATTAAATTAACTAATACTGTTTATAATTAAATATATAATTAAACATAATTAAATAATTAAATATAATTATTTACTTTAATATTTTAATTTTATTCATCAAAAGGAAAGCCATGGAAGCTGATTGTTTTGAACCCATTTTGATCTTAATGGCCTACTTTTTTGGTGGGTTAATGGATCAAATTGTAGAATAAAATCAGTAAAATCAAATTAAGGTGGGCGATGAAGTTTGGATGTTTGTGATTTGTGAGATGGAAATCGAACACTGTCATGTTACCATTGCTCCTATAGGATAAATTATATGATTTGATCATCTCAAAAAATTCAGCGATAAATATAATTGTAAGTTCCAAAAATAAATGATAATATTTAGAAAAAAAGCAGTGCATTCCAACACATTTAAAAACTAATAAAAATGCCTAAAAGTTGTACAATGAGCCAGTGCAATAAAACTCTAGAAAGATAAAATGCAATAATGCAATTCTCCAAACGATTCTAGTAAAAAAATCAATGCGAGGCAATGTACCTGACTTGGTATATGAGGAGTCAAACTTAATGCTCTAAGTTCTCGGACAATATGGTGTGTAGGTTTAGTTTTCTGCATCAGAGAGAGAAAGAGATTGAGAATTATTGAGCCAATGTAACACTCGAAAGTTAAAGAAAAAAGCAGTATAATCAAGACACTGGAACAGATGGTAACAAAACGGATACAAACAATGGTTTTAATTATCAACTTATGGCAAAAATGCTAGAGCAGCCTATTTGAATAGCCCATATTTTTATGCAGATTTTCGTGTGTTATCTTTGAAAATTTTCAAGAATCAAACATCACTAGAAGCAAGCAAGCAAGGAAGTAGATTCGTGTGTTAGGAATGCTTGACTTCCAATTCCATTATGATCTATGAGCAAGAATTTCTCTAAGTACCAATATCAGAAATGGGTAATACTGACTGTAATACCTTCCTAACAAGCTCAAAAGAAATGAAGGATAAAAGTTGGCTTCGATTCATTCAAATGAAGCTCTGTTATCTTAATCTCGGAATAAGAAGTTTGCATTCATTATTAAGTCAAAACTCCTAGCAAATTCCATCCTAGCAATGAAATCAAATGGCTAATAATAACGGCGTAAACAAAACAAACGACATTTTCAAACAAATTCCATTAGATAAAAAACACCCATTGCACCAAACACCCTAAATTCAAAAGGCAACCTAATAATAAGACCAATAATAAATAAAATCCACAAATGAAAAAGGTGTTTTCCTTCAAACCCATAAGCATACACATGCAAATTAGAGAAGAAACATAAGAGCCTGCTTTGGTGATTATATATGGGAAGGAAAAAATATAAAAGGTAAGAAAATGAGAAATAAGATAAATAAATTGAAGAAAGCTAATGCGTGCTTAGCTAGCTGATTATGTATTCCGAGGGACACTAGCTAAATTTCATGTCATTCTTAGTTCAAGCTAATTGCCTTTGCCCACCAGTTCATTCTTGGAAAACTTAAAACCGATGAATATTCTAATGCTTAAACTGAAAAAGTGGGAACTATCCAAACAACAGATATTATGGCTTTCCAAACCTAATTCCGCCAAAAAGTAAAAAAGATAGATTTTTATATATAAAGGTAATGTTTGAGCATCAATTAATGATATATATAGCACTTTGTTAGATACGTCTTATCGTCAAATAATTAGGTTTCCCACTTTGGGTCTCTTTCATGCTTATTATAAGTTTAATTTAATCTGTAAAGCATTTAAATTAGAAGATTAGGCTTTTGGTTTTGGACCTCCGCACTTTTCATAGCAGAATAAGCATCTTGTTTGCTTTTAAGCGCTATAGCTGGAGAACAATCAATGGATAATTTTATTTAGAACCACCCTAGGATTAATGAAGAAGCCAAGCCAACAAACTTTGTCATCATTACAAATTTAGTATAATTTATACCTTGGAATGAAAGAAAAAGGAAATTAAAAGAACACAAAACCATACTTTTTCTTTTCTTTTATATTTTTATTACTCCATTAACATACGTTTTAACACCATACAATGGAATCTGCAGTAAAAATAAATAAATAAACAAATCATCTGTAAATTTCAAAAGTTCAACTCACATCTTTTAAGAAAAATTTGGCTTCATGATTAACACATATTCAATAGGAAGAAAAAGAATCACTAATAAATAATAAATTCCATTAGATAAAACACCCATTACACCAAAACCCCCAAATTCAAAAGACAACCTAATAATAAAACCAATAATAAATAAAATCCACAAATGAAAAAGGAGTTTTCCTTCAAACCCATATGCATAAACATGCAAATAGTCACTAATAAAAGCAAACTAATAATCGAAGTTCAACCTAACTTACAGTGTCAAAAAATTAGACAAAAAAGCTTCAAGGAATGATAAACCTAAGCAACAACAATGGACCGATTGAAGCTTCAAGGAAGGGTGCTGAAGTTAATGAGGGTAAAAATGTTACCTTTAAAGTCAAAAGATCAAAGCTTGACAAGAGAGTGTAGATTCAACCCTTGAAAAATTGAAGTTTCTTCCTTGTAGTATTCGTTGTTTTTTTTCCTCAGATTTTGGCTGATTATTTTGGCTGATTTTGGTACGTAGGAGAACAAAAGGGTGGGTCTTGGGCCTCTTTGGGATATTATGGGTATTATGGGCCTTTTGCCCATATCATTTTAATTTATTCTTTTATATATTTAGATTTTAAAATGACTTTTCTTCATTATTTGTTTTTTTCTTTTAAATCTAATTTTTTTTAAATTAATCAAACTAAATTTTAGAATATTTTAAATTTGAATGTGAAATTTAAAATATAACAAATTTAAAGAGAACCACACATGTAAAAGCTCAAACTTAAAATAATGAGAATTTGACTTTAATCACCTTTATTTTATAGATAAATTTACTTATTTTTTAGCGAAGAGAAAACTATATATAAATAATCTTTTTATAACAATCAAATATTTTATTGTTACAATTCCTCTCTCAAATTTGTACTCTGAAGTGAACTAAATATAATAAAGTTTAATTAAATATTATGTTTAATTTTAAAAAAATTATTAATGATATTTTAGTAAATGAAAATAATGTTTAATAAACAAAATTAAATTATAAAATTTATTAAAGATATGAGGTAAATTTCACTAAATAATTCTATTACTAATATATTATAATTTTTTAATTTGAATTTATTTTTTATAACATTCGAAATTTTAACAAACAAACATACGCAATAATTTTTCCCTTTTTGAGATGAAGCATTACTAAAAACCTATGTTATATTTGGTCTATATGGCTATATGTAATCTTTAAACAAAATCCCTATCCCTAGTTGCTGGTGGGCAGTGCGTCCATGGAACATGTGCACGTGTGGGTATATAAACAGGCCATGATATATACACGTGCTTTTTTCTTTTTTTCATTCGTGATGGTGTGTTCGGCTAGCTTTTCCTTTTCAAAACCCTTCCTGGATAAACTTAATTCAAATGATCCAGCAAAGGTCCAAAGGTTGAGCTTGACGATGATGACAGTTTAGGGATGATAATGGAATAGGGCAAGACCGAACCGACATATAATATTAATGATATAATCTAAGAATGGCTGGAAATCCAAACTATAACCAGAAACAGGTGATATAAATCTCAAGTGTCTGATATCTTAGGTCCAGGAAGGTCCTACACATAAGTATAAATATATTGGAAAGAGGATATTGTTCACCCTTGGGGTCTCGGATTCGAGTGCCTGTGTGTACATTGTCAAAGGATAAGAAAGTATGAGCAGATACTACCATAAGTAATCACACCACTATTAATTTAATTTAATTTAAGATAAATAAAAGTTAAATAAATTAGCGGCGCTTATGGGAAAGCGCCGCTAATTCACACCTTTAGTGGCGCTTTTCTAATAAGCGCCGCTAAAGACCTGACCTTTAGCGGCGCTTATTATAAAAGCGCCGCTAATGACAAAACCTTTAGCGGCGCTTTTTTATAAACGCCGCTAATGACAAGACCTTTAGCGGCGCTTTTCTATAAGCGCCGCTAATGACCCGACCTTTAGCGGTGCTTTGTGGAAAGCGCCGTGAATGCTTTACCTTTTGCGGCGCTTTGTTTCCAAACGCCGCTAAAAGTGCCGCTAATGACCTGTTTTGCTGTAGTGACATCACTATTTCAAACAACCAATTTCAGACAATAATGTCGTGCCATATACATTCACCATCTCATTTGATTGACTCGTCATCAACCAACATACTTATCAAACATTCATAACACCTTTGAGCTTAACACCAAATTAACTACCTTCTCCTATTCCATACCATAATAATATTTTCCAAACATATTCAAGAAAATACAAAAATACAACACCCTAGTACATGCCATATAACCAAATGATTCAAAAACTATCGATCGAGCTCCCGGGATAGTGTGATTTCTTGGAGATGATTTGATCTTCAAACAGAAAAATGAAATCTGCAAAACAACATCAAATCCACAGGTAAGCTTACAAAGCTTAGTAAGTTCATAGAGTGAGAATAATTTACCGCATCATCTAGTGTCTTGCAATGTAACAAAATTCATTCGAGCCTCGTTACAGAATGATGCTCCTCCCGAGCTGAAATGGCTTTACGGTCTAACCGAGACATAAGCGGTCTAAAGCCCTACTCGAGCTATAATAGCTGCTCTAATCGAGACGTAATAAGTCCATAACCTTACGCTCTAACCGAGACGTAAGCAAATCCATAACCTGACGCTCTAATCGAGACGTAAGCAAATCCATAACCTTACACTCTAACCGAGACGTAAGCAAATCCATAACCTTGTGCTCTAACCGAGACGTAAACAAATCCATAACCTTACACTCTAACCGAAACGTAAGCAATCCATAACCTTACGCTCTAACCGAGACCTAAGGAGGGTCCAATTGCATAATTGGTCCATCAATTATATTAAATTCCAACTAAACAAACTTTATTTCAATTTAACCTTAACTAATTAATACTTAATGAATAAATATCCCAAAAGTTAGTAGAAGGTAATCATATCCACCATCACTGGGACATTTTGACCATGGTGTAATTTCCTCTTTGGTCCCTTTTATTTTTAATCAATAGCAATTAACTTTTACCTCTTTTACAATTTGCTCTTTTTCCTTAATTAGGTAATAAATCATCAAAATTACCCGACCAAACTTCAATTCACATATAATAAGACTTTGTAAATATTTATTAAAAATATTTACGGCCCAAAATTTCAGAAACAAGGTCCCGATACCTCATTTTTTAAAACCACTTGACTTTTGAACCAAACCAATTATTTTAACTTTTAATTCAATGGTTAAAATTTTTCAATTCAAAATTTCATCTAAAATTATTATTAATTTATATATTTTAAATACTCATTATATGAATTTACTTGCCGAGTTTGTGGTCTCGAAACCACTATTTTCAACACCACTGAAAAACGGGCTGTTACAACTATTCCCTCTTACGAAATTTCGTCCTCGAAATTTTTATCTAGCAGTACCAATTTATTCTGCAATTTTCCTTACGAACAGACATTATTACCAACTCATCCAAATATGGAAAGTAGCAATCTCATAACAATCTCGAATAACACCAACTTTTTCTTGGCTTCCACTATTCAGTAATCATAACAGGCGGTAATAATTTAGACTGTACTTGACATTCAGATAGGTTAATACAAAAATTTCCAAAGATTTTTTTTTTGTATTGAGTAGAAAATTATTTATATATATAAAAATGTTTTACCATCATTTTAGATCATTTATTGTACCAAGACATCTGAAATAACTCTGGTTATACTATCTGATTTACCAGACTCCACCATAATCAGTACTTCAGTCCAACATGTCAATCAATTTATTTCAGACTACACTTCACTACGGTATCATATAAATTTAATCAATCTATTCCCAGAATAATACCAAATTCATGATATGATAGTAATATCAAATCGATAGAAAAATTACAGTCATAAATTTTCAGCAGATAATTTTGACATACCAACTCCATCCCAACAGATTATGATTCAAATACCAAACTCATTGATTTAGGAAATAGGCCCCTATCCATTATTAATACAATGCAATATATAAATAAATTAACTCGATCTCAATCAGTGCACACATAATAAATAATATCGAAAGAATTGAACATACCAAAAATAATATCAAGCACTGTAACTTTGGATTCATCATTATGTCTTCGATCCGACTTTAGTTACCTATATTCAGGGATAGTAGTTATAAAGTCATTCCTCGTTTTTCAAATATTTGCAAAATCAATGTACTATTACTTGCACTAGAATCAGTAGTCAGAATATTACTATTAACTCCATTAGTTTCATCATGATCAGATTCAGATAACATCTTTAAAATCTACAATAAATAGGAGTTAGATCGGATCAATCAATATCACACTATCACAGGTTTATATGACATGTACTTTCTAGACTTTATTCACGCTACAGTTGATCCGAAAATCAACTAAATCATGGCTTTGATACCACTAAATGTAACACTCAAAATTCGTAACCGTCTCAGGGGTTTACAGAACTTTACAAAAAAATTTTATATCCATACAATTACAACTAGCAATTCAAAATACTATTTCTATTTAATCTTACACATTCATTTTCCATATTTTAACTAAATCAGGGATCAAAATGAATCACACAAGAACTTAGGATCTATAACATCCGAAACCCAATATCGTTGTCGATTAAGGTCTTGAGGTTTTCCAAATCATTTAAGACTACCAATAGAGACAATCTTAAACATCATTTCAAACGGATACACTCATCAGTCTAGATTACAACTCAATTTAATTATCTCATACTCATTTATCGCATTTCAAATTAATAGGGACCTGATTGAAATACAACAGAAACATTACACGAAACATCGAAATTCATCGAAATAGGGGTCACACGGTCGTACCCCAGACCATGTGGCAGACCATGTGCATACTGAAATACCCATACTCGATCGTGTCACAAACCGTGTGACAGGTTGTGTATAGATGCGAAAATACTCCACACACTCGTGTGTGAAACCATATGCTAGACAGTGTGTCCACTCGAAATAGAGTCACACGGTCGTGTTCCAGCCTATGTGAAACCTGTACCTAATTACCCAGGGCACACACCCATGTGGTGGCTCGTGTGTTAGGCTTTGTGTGCCTGCGAAATGACCAAAATATGCAAGGAAAATTCATATCATTAACCTAACATGCACAAATCTTGACAATCCTAATGGTTCTATTGACTCTCTACCTAAAACATACAATTTCAAATATGCAAGTGACCAAACATTCAAATTCATACATCATCAATAAAGCATTCCACACCATTTCCATTCATATACTTATAAATACACCACTATTTCAAACAACCTATCTCACACAATAATGTCATGCCATATACATTCACCATCTCATTTGATTGACTCATCATCAACCAACCTACAAACCAAACATTTATAACACCTTTGAACTTAACACCAAATTAACTACCTTCTCCTATTCCATACCATCAAAATATTTTTCAAACATATTCAAGCAAATACAAAAATACAACACCCTAGTACATGTCATATAACCATGTGATTCAAAAACTACCGATCGAGCTCCCGAGATAGTGTAATTTCTTCGAGTTGATCTGATCTTCAAACAGAAAAAATAAAATCTGCAAAACAACATCAAATCCACAGGTAAGCTTACAAATCTTAGTAAGTTCATTGAGTGAGAATAATTTACCACATCATTTAGTGTCTTGCAACGTAACACAATTCATTCGAGTCTCGTTACGGAATAATGCTCCTCTCGAGCTGAAGTGGCTTGATGCTCTAACCGAGACGTAAGCAGTCCAAAGCTATACTAGAGCTATAATAGCATTACACTCTAATCGAGAAGTAGTCCATAACCTTACGCTCTAACCGAGACGTAAGCAAATCCGTAACCTTACACTCTAACCGAGACGTAAGCAAATCCATTTACTCTCTAACTAATACGTAAGCAATCCAAAACCTTACTCTCTAACCGAGACATAAGCAATCCATAACCTTACGCTCTAACCGAGACATAAGCAATCCATAACCTTACACCCTAACCGAGACGTAAACAGATCAAAGCTCTACCCGAGCTATAATAGAGTATCGCTCTATCCGAGCCACCATTTGAAGTAGACAATGAATCTTCCACATGATCAAATCGTCCAAAAGAATTTCCAAGATAAATGTAACACTCAAAATCCGTAACTGTCTTTAGTTTAAGGTCTCAGGGGTTTCCAAAACTTTACAGTTTTTTTTATATACATACAAATCAATCATAAATCCATACAATTACAACTAGCAATTCAGAATACTATCTCTAATTAATCTTCCACATTCATTTTCAATATTTCAACTAAATTAGGGATCAAAATGAATCACACAAGAACTTAGGATCTATAACATCCAAAACCCGACACCATCGTCGATTAGGGTCTCGAGGTTTTCCAGATCATTTAAGACTACCAATAGATACAATCTTAAACATCATTTCAAATGAATACACTCATAAAATGAATACACTCATCAGTCTAAATTACAACTCAATTTAATTATTTCATACAAATTTACCACATTTCAAATTAAGAGGGACCTGATTGAAATATAACAAAAACATTACACAAAATGTTGAAATTAATCGAAACAGGGGTCACATGGCCGTGCCCAAGACTGTGTGTCAAACCGTAAGCATTACACGCTCTAACCAAGACGTAAGCAAATCCATAATCTTACTCTTTAACCAAGACGTAAGCAAACCATAACCTTACGCTCTAACCTAGACATAAACAATCCATAACCTTACGCTCTAACCGAGATGTAAGCAATCCATAACCTTACGCTCTAACCGAGACATAAGCAGATCAAAGCTCTATATGTCATCCAAGACTAGCTCTTGATACTGTATAGCCCCTAATGTCATGTCCTTTGTGTCCCAATTATTCACAAAGTTCATATGTGTCATATATAGAGTTGATCGTGGGTTGGGTTGGGCTTCAACAAACTTTTAGGCTTAATTGCTAGGCCCAAGTCCGGCCCAACCCAAAAAATGAGCCTAAAATTTTGTCCAAATTCGACCCGAGTTATAGAAGTCAAGCCTGAGCTCGACCCAGCCCATATTAATTTTTAGATTATTTTATTATGTACAACAAATTTAAAAAATATATAATATATCAAATATGCTTAAAAACTTTAAAACAAATATTAAAAAATAAATAAATTAAAAATACATTTAAAATTCTTTATATTAAGATAGTTGCAAATAAAGTAGTAGAAAAATTAACAATAAAACATAAGTTCTACAAAATAATATTAAAAAAGATAGCGAAACAATAATAAAACGCATAAAAATAACATCCAAACAACCAAAATAACAACCAAAAGAGCAGTAAAAATAATAGAAAAAATAGCAACAAAAATAAAAATAAAAACAACACTAAAATAGTAAAAAAAATATCACCAAAACAGCAAAAAAAGCACCAAAACAATAAAAACACAACACCAAAACAACAACCAAAACAACAAAAAAATAGTACCAAAACAATAATATAATTTTTTATTAAAAATGGTTAATTTATTCGAGTCGGGTCGGGCCAGGCTCAAGCCAAAAAACTCTTACTCGAGGCTCGGCCCATTTAGAAAATGGGCCTCATTTTTTGTCCAAGCCCATTTTTCGGGCCTATATTTTTGTCCAAACCCTCTCATTTTTTGGGCAGGCCTTCAGGTCGGGTCGGGTGGCCCGACCCATGATCAGGTCTAGTCATATACCATGTCCTTTTCAATTAACTTCCTTCACATCATACTATTTCGAGCAGACATCCATATAATTCTTATTTATCAGACATAATATCGAATTAACTAATAATGTCATTAGTTCAATTTTACTAATTTTCATATATCAATCGAATTAATCCATTCGTAACATAAATATTAACTAACACAACACATAATTATTTAAGCATTTCGTTGTCATTTGAATACAACTATATCATTTCGTCACTTCCAATCATGTCCCTTAATAAATTTCATTTTAATTTGATTCAATTCCACAATTTAATATTTACTAAGCAAACAAATTTAAATACAACATATTTAAATTATTTGAATAATTTAAAAACAACAAATAAATCAATTACTTTACTGTACGAACTTACCTTATTAAATTGCAGCAATATACAATACAGGGACTATTCCATAATTTTTTCCTCGCCTCGATTTTCAATCCAATCTTGATCTAAAGTAATAATTTCATTCAATTAAATAATTCCAATAGTAAAATGAACTTATTTTATGCCATTAAGTCCTTTTTGATATTTTTATAAAATTACCCTTAACTTTTCACTTTTATTCAATTTAGTCCCTTAGCTCAAAACTTGTAAATTAACCATTTTTAAAAAAAATAAAGCTCAACTGAATACAATAGAATTTCAATAAAGCCCATATTTGTTTTTATTTAACCTCAAGTCCTTGTACTTTCACTATTTTCACATTTTAGTCTTTAAACGTTAAAATATCAAAAACTACTTTACAAAATTGTCCTTTTTAACAAAAAAAATTAATAATCCATCATAAAATTCCAAGAATTTGCAAAAATCATCAATGGCATAATCCACAACATTTAACAGTTTTACAAATTAGTCACCGGATTGGCTAAATCGAGCTAACACGAACTCAAATAGACCACTACACTCCCTAAAGGTATAATTACCCTTTAAGGATCTTTATAGACCATTCCTTTATCAATTAACACATTTAATCCATGATAACCACATTTTGCAGCCTTTACAATTTAGTTCTTTTTGCTTAATTAACTATCTAAATAATAAAATTTCACAACCAAATTTTAATACAATACTATTAACCTCGTAAATATTAATTATTTAATATTTACGGTCCGACGCATCGAAGTTGTGGCCTCAAAACCACCATTTTCGATCATACTAAAAAATAAACTAATTAGTAAATCCTCATTTAATTAGGATTTAATTGCCATTCACCAAAATCTAAAGAATTCCACATCATTTCTATTATTAGGCCATTTAAGGAGGGTCCAATTATACAATTGATCCTTCAATTATATTAAATTCCAACTAAACAAACTTTATTTCAATTTAACCTTAACTAATTAGGACTTAATAAATAAATATCTCAAAAGTTAGTGGAAGGTAATCATATCCACCACCGCTTGGACTTTTTGATCATGGTGTAATTACCACTTTGGTCCCTTTTATTTCTAATAAATAGCAATTAACTTTTTTACCTCTTTTATAATTTACTCCTTTTCCTTAATTAGGGAATAAATCATCAAAATTACCTGACCAAACTTTAATTCACATATATTGAGACTCTGTAAATATTTAATAAAAATATTTACGGCCCTAAATTTCAAAAACGAGGTCTTGATACCTCATTTTCTAAAACTACTTTACTTTTGAACCAAACCAATTATTTTAACTTTTAATTAAATGATTAAAATTCTTCAATTCAAAATTTCATCTAAAATTATTATTGACTTATATAATTTAAACCCTTATTATATGAATTTACTCGTCCGATTTGTGGTCCCGAAACCACTGTTTCCAACACCACTAAAAAACGGACTGTTACACAATGTATTCAAAGGTACCTCGAAAATATCCAAACGTACTAACATTTTAAAGACATATGGCAAAGATGCATCAATACTTATTATAGCATTCATATAGGCATAAAATTTGGTTAAATTAATATTTCAAATCATATTTTAAATTAACCATTACAACCTACTTTCCGACTAAACCACAAGTAATAACCACTTCACCTAAAGTCCTATATGCAAGCTATAACCCAAACAAAAGATTCAAAATCTACCAAAAATATATGGATAGTGTCAGCCTTGAGCTTGGTCCTTCCCAAAATCTGTCACAAATATCTACAAAACAACATAACCAAAAATCCATAAGCTACAAAGCTTAGCAAGTTCATAACATTAACTCATATAACTTTTTCAAAGTAAAAATAAATATTTATCATATGAATCAAGATAGCTAAATATTTCATGGTACATTATTCATAAAGAGTCATGACTTTCACTAGACCACAAGTACAACATTTTCATATATTCAATATTTACCCAGACCAATGTAAGTACTCAAAAGTTTCATACTCAATGATTGTTTTTTTTTTTACCGGGAATTTGTCAAACTGGGGCACCAAAGTGCAAATGAGGGCATCGAAGTACAAATGAGGGCACCGTAGAGCAAACAAGGGTGCCGAAATGCATATATATTTATTCGACATTAGTAATTTTCATATTATTACATAAATTCAATAAAATTACTCAAGTTCATACATAATTTAGTTTTCTAGCAAAAGCAATTTTACCAAGTAAATTATATTTAAGGAATAAGCTACTACGAACTTACCTAATTCACCTTCGATAAGAACTCAGGAACTACTCCGCGATTTTCCCTATTCCTCAGTTATTGTCTTTACCACTCATTTCCTGATATATAAAAATGAATTTAATTCAATTCATTGCTACTACATTTATTTAAATTCATTTCACACATATATATATATATATATATTATCCTCTGCTTTTCATTAATTATACATTTACCCCCACACTTTTTTTATTTCGAAACAACTTAGTCCCTACTTTCAAAATTCCACAATTATCAAGATAATAAACTATTATATGCTAACCGAATTTTACCCTTACAAATTCAGCCCTCAACTACTCAAAATTTCGCATAATTTCCTTGTTAACTTAAATCTTTAAACAAAAATGGTCCATTTGCAAAACTAACAAAAACTTATGTTACAATTTCATCATAACAACCACCAACACTTTGAATCAAAACTTTAATAACATAAATAACAAGATTTCATCAATGACAAAACTCAAAAACTTTGATAGTTTCAAAAATGACGGTATGGGTTAATTGGACCTAGTTACCACGATCTCTAAAACATAAAAATTACAAGAAATCAGTTCAAATATCATACCATACAAGGGCTATTAACTTGCCGAAACTATAAGCTCTTCAATGGAGTTTTCTTCTTCTTAATTTTGGTGGAAGAAAAGCACTAAGGAAGATGATACTCACTTGTTTTAATGTTCTTAAGCCATATTAATTTAATTACAAAATTACCCTTATAATAAACATGCATTTTAGCCTTATTTTCAAGCTTTAAACCGTCCATCCCCATACCACATGAACTAATTACTCCATAAGTCCTTATTCAGTTAAAAAAATTAATCTATCAAATCATTATTATTCCTCCCAAATCACTAAGTTTTTCATATTCCACATTTTGACCCATTAAGCCTTAAAATTTCTCTACCAAAATTTAATACTAGTCTAATAACTCCATAAATATTAAATATTTAATACTTACGAACTGACATATTAAAATTATGGTCTCGAAACTACTATTTTTGTTACCACTGAAAAACGAAATATTACAAAACTTCTTAATCACTGAAAACTTCAGCACATCTCTAGAGAAAAAAATAAACTCACAGACAAAATAACTAAAAATGTACGAGATAGAAGAACTAGTTTACGTTTGATGGAAGAATCCATCGAGATGTCTTTTGCTTAGTGTTTATTTTTCGAATTGTATTTATTTCAAAAAAAAAAAAAGAATGGCATTCCAGTGATTAAGGTGAAGTGATTCTTAAATGTAAATTAAATTATCACACATTTCAATACTTTTTTAACATTCTAAACATGAACTCAACGAGTAATTTCAGTAGTAAAAAGGATATTCATTTTAGGAGACCCAAGTTCAAGTACTTTTGTGTGCAAAATATGTATGTGCATTATTATGAGTAGATACTATCAATCACATCAGTATATTAAAAAAATACATTCTAAACATCACAATTACTTTCCCAACAATTACATTGTTAAGAAAATTATTATTTTTCATTATACCAAAATTAATTTTACATGTTTGAACTCATATTTGACTTATTATTTATTTAGATATATATTTTTTATATATTTGTGTATGTGATGTATTTATAATATACTTTTCTATAGTCTTTTACAACGAAGGCACGAGGGTCCGAATGAGGTAACAAATATATAAATGTGCTTCCCCAAACAACGAAAAAGAAGACCTTTATAACTGCATGCCTGCCTGCCTGCCTGCCTCCAACCTTGCATACAATTTGTCTCTTATTGCTTCACTTTTAAAATGAAAATTTATTATACATAAATATTAAATAATTTAATATATTATGGGTATTTGAATCTCATGCAAAATTATTAAATCATAACAAAACATCTTATCAAAGAATAAACTAAAAAAATAACAAGGGTTTATAAATAAATACTCACGAATTTATTTAAACTATGTCTTTTATTCTTTCTTTTTTTTTTCTCAATGATGAAATGTGTATTCGCCGGCTGTATAATAGATTTAGTCTTAATATAATATTTGTTACTTGAACTTGACATCTTTTCTAAATTTGGTATTTAAGTTTTTTTGATCTAATTTGGTATTCAAAATTCACATTTTTTTCAAATTTGATATTTAAACTTGACACTTCTTTTTAAATTGGCATTTAAATTTTTTGGGGTTTAATTTGATACTTAAACTTGACTCTTTTTCCTAATTTGGTACTTAATTTTTTTTAATATTAATTCGTTAAGTATATCTCAATACTTATTTTTAACATGAATTTTTTTTAAAACTGACAATACTTTTGTAACATAACAAAAAGAAATTCAACACTAGTATTGTTTTGTGTAATTTTTATAATATTTAATAAATTTAGGTACCAAATTGAATTTAAAAAAAATTAGGTACCACATTAGGAAAAATATCAAGTTCATGTACCAAATTAAGTCCAAAAAAAGTTTAGGTACCAAATTAAGAAAAAATATCAAGTTCAAATACTAAATTGAGTAAAAAAAATTTAAATATTAAATAAAAAAATTAAATTTAAATACTTAATATTATATTAAGCCTTAAATTTATGCCGTGAGGTGCGTCCAAAAGTAATTATGAATACAATTAAATTTTTATACAATAATACGATATTAATATATCATCCTGTTTTAATTTTAAAATATAAATTAATAAACATCAAAATATGTTAAATATATAATATTTGTAAAATCATATGACACAAACAGATATATAATTATATATTAACTCAACTCTCTACTTATATTTTTTTTCTTTGCTTTTTGTAATTATATTTTGCTTTCTCTTTAAGCATCCGTTACTCTGCCGCTTTTATCTTTGACATTTTCCTACATATCCCGATTTCTGCAAAACCTCTCAGATTACTTAGCTTTTGATACAAATAATATACGTGTATATTACACATATATAAATATGATTTCCATCCTTTAATCCAAATCAAACCTCTATTGACGTCTATCGCTGCATTTTCATTATACAAAATTCAATAACCTGCAAACCCCACAATTCAATAGTAATCTGGTTTTTTTTTCCTCCATTTCGATGGCTACAAGACAGGTTATTTTAACCATTTTTGTTTTGTTTATGTTACTTCTTTTTCTTCTGTTTCCTTTAAGCAACGGGGATTTGTACAGAATCCATGATTTAAGTTTCAGAAACAGACAGAAAGATAATAATAGGATGAATAAGAGTGAGATGATGAACTTCAACAAAGCTTCATTCAGTCTTCTCACCAAAGGTGTCCCCATTCCTCCTTCGGGTCCATCAAGGAGACACAATGATCACACTGATGCTGATGGTTCGGGTGGTTCAACTTCAGCGTCAGCAAAAGATGGTCTAAGAATCTAGCCCATATGAACTTGAAGACATGGTTAAGCTTTCTGAACCTATAAATATGAACTTTTTTTTTTTTGTAATTTTCATGTTCTTGGGAACAAAACACATTATCAAGAGTTCCTTGTCTTCTTTTTTATTTATATGGTAATGTTCAATTATTTTTTTTCATAAATTTGAGTCGAATGATTGCAGTTGCAAATGATTGGTTTTTAAATCAATTAATAGGGATTAGTCAAAAATACATAATGTCTGTCATCATAATGTAAAATATATTTTACCTGTTCTCAGAATTTGTTTGATAATTAAAGAAGTTTGGTTAAATCCAGTACTTATAAACTGGCAATCCCAATTATTTTCAAAAACTATCCTAAATTAGGTTCGAATGAATTTAAGAGATTATGAGTGTCTGCCAAGGTTAGAACTCCCTAGGCAACCCTCTTTGCATTGGTAACATAACATTTATGGGAGAATAAAAACTTATTTATCTTTCAAAGGAACTTAATAAATATCGTTAAGATATCAACATGCTGGACAAGATAATACGTTGGTACTCATGCATGGGATCCATTCAAGAAACTAATTGGACAGTCAAAGCAGTCATTAAAAGAAATATTTTTTTTGAATATACTGGTGTGATTACATAGTATTATCTGTTCATATTTTCTTAATCTATTTATTATGATTATTTAATTTAACTAATTTTTAAAAAAAAATCAATTAATAGGATTTACTTAAAAAAACTTATTTAGTAGATGGAACAACGGACATCATGCATTAAAAGACATTATTTCAATTTGAATTGGTTTTTTTTATACAAATCAATATGAATGTTAAATTAAGCAAAGGTGTGACGGAATGCCCGCCTAAATTAGCTAGTTGGGTTCGACAATAAAGGTCCATTTAGTTGTCCCACTTAATAAGATTACTGGAATGTAAAAAAATATAAATGGAATGTGAGATTATTTTGTTTTGTTCATTATGTGATAATGTAACATTTAAATATTTGGAGGATGGAATGTAAAATTATTTAGAAGTACATTTTACTTAATTGATCTTGTTATAGTATTTTTTTAACAAGTTTAATTCTTTTAATATTTTTTATTTCAATTTCCATAAAACAATGATAATTTTTTCAAATTTATATTTTATTAAGCAAATATATGATGTTGAAATAAGTTTACAAATCTTATTTATAATAATTCATGAAAAGTAATTTCAACTAGAGGTGTTCATGGGCGGATCGGGTTGGGTACGGGCCGTGTAACACCCTAAACCCGTAATTGTCGCTGATTTAGGGTCCCAAAGTATTACAATATAATTTATAACCATTAACACATTTTTTTATAATTATTTAACCATTCACACACACACACACACATATATATATATATATATATATCACAGGCCGTGTGCCTATACTGACTTGCAACACACGCCCGTGTGACAGACCGTGTGTTATATCGTATGTCTATACGAAATTAGACCACACGATCGTGTACCAACCCGTGTAACCTGCACTGCACCTTAAAATGGCACACTATCATGTGACAGCCCGTGTCACAGGCCATATGTACCCTAATTTACTTCCTAAACAAGGCATCAATTCATCCATTATTGCATAAAAAGTACTATTTAATTAGATCGAAATCCTATGTCTTTAAGCACACTTTTAAACTTATTTCATAGTCAAGACATTAACCATGATGAAGCTATAAAAATACTATCCAAAAGGATTTCAATTTAGCCATACACAATCAAAATGGTTTATAAAATTTAAGCACTATCTATATTTACCATTTCACTCGAGCAAGAACTTAATGATCAATCATAACCATATCTATTCTAATGTACCAAAACAAGCATAACAACCAAATTTATTCACTTAACCTCTTTCATTCAATTTGTCATCAAACATTAACATATTAATTACCACAAGGCAATATTCATTTCAATAATAATTTACCATATCTAAACTTTCATTTATAAGTTCAGTCTCATTATACTATTATCCACATATAGCAAATATTTACACAACATTCACAATGTTATACTTCATATACTATACACATAGCATTTATAAGATCTAAACATGACCAAAAGTTATCTAAACAAACATGGACTCCCTAGGTACATGCCAAAACACAAAAAAGAACATCACTGATGTTGATTTCGAGATTCGTGTAAAATGCCGAATTCGAGTCTACTAATTACCTAACCTGCAAATATTGGAACCAAATCACATTAAGCAAAAATTCATTTATTTAATTTAAACACAACTATATCCAAAGTACTTAAATTTATCATTCAACTTCAGTGATATTCTCCAACAACATATCATATCTTTCCACACTTAGTTATATATATATATGAGCCTCTACCTTAGTAATGCCTATAACTAACCTTTTCTCCAAGATTTCATCCAACCTTGCCGTATGAATCCGTCAATACATGGCACCCAGTGTCTAGCAGATATACCGCGAAAGAAATTGCGCCTAGCGCTAGTCAGATATATCGACGAAAGTGTGTCCAACACTAGTAAGATAAACTGATGTTATTATTAATGAGCATAGCTCTAGTTGGATAAACCAACAATATTGCGCCTAGCTCTAGTCAGATAAACCTACGAAAGTGTGCCCAGGACTTGTAAGATAAATTGACGATATTATTAATGAGCCCAACTCTAGTTGGATAAACCAACAAGATTGTGCACAACACTAGTTGGATAACCGACAAATTGTAGATATTCATTTAAATACATATATAAGATTATGTATATGTATCAAATAATTAAGTAACAATTAACTAATTTAAAATTTAATCAACGTTAGTATAGGAATATTAAGTTCGAGACTACAAACTTATCGAGTTACAATAGTCGTTTGAACCGAGATTGACTACTCCACAATCTTCTCCTTTCCACAATTGTTATTTGTCCTTTAAGTTCACTAGATATCACTCCTTCTTCTAATTAACCCCCTTTCATTTCTAATTACTCTCTTTTGTATTTTCTTCAATTTAATCCTTTTTAATTAAATTTTTGCAACATCTATCAAATTCATAATTACTAATTAATAAATAAAGCAATATCTTTTTTACCAATAATTGAGGTCCTAAACCTTTATTTCTGCTAATAATAAAAACGGGTCAGTATAGGTTGGGTATAAGCATGACATTAATATATTTTATGCTTGTCTAAGCATCGCGCGACCCTAAATTTGGACCTAATTTTTTGCCCAAACTCATCCATATTTGCAAAAGATTAACCCAAATCCATTTTAGGTCTGCCCATATTATTTTTTAATTTTAAAAAATATATTTATATTATATTATTTTAATATTTAATGTTCTTATACATATTTTATTTATTGAATTTTTTTATATAATCATCTTAACATTATTATAATGTTTATATTAGAGTAGTATTTAATATGTAGTATAGATTATTTTTTATGTGTTTTAAATTACATTATATATAAAAAAACATAATGTAAAGTAATATAAACTTAAAATGGGCCGAGCTAGACGGGGCTCGGACCTTAAATGTTCAAGCCGGAGACCGACCCATATTTTAAACGAGTCAAATTTTTTTTACCCAAACCCATTTTTGAACCTAATTTTTTTGCCCAGCCCCTCCCAAATTTCGGACGGACCTTTAGGCCTAAGTGGGTAACCCGACCCACGAAGAGATCTAATTCCAACACAAATAATAATTATAATTACAATTAATATATTAATAAATAAAATATAATAATTGTAATTGTAAAGTGTGACAAAAGATTCACTATTAAGAAAAAAATATTTTTTGTTTTTAATTAATCTTAAACTTTTTTAAGAAAAAAATTAAAATTGATTAAAATAATAAAATAATGAAAAAATTGATACAAAATTTATTATTATGCCCGTAATCTAAGATAATCTAAGAAATAAGCATAATAAAATTACAACCTATATTATAACATTTTAAGACTATTTTACAATGTAAGATTACAAGATTACAAAAATATTAATAATCTAAACATTGTAAATTTATTTCAAAATGTAACATTATTGTATTCAACAAACTAAATACCCCTAAGGGTAGATAAACCTCTCCCTTTAAAATAAGACTAATCTTCGAACATGATCTTTGCTAATTAAATCAATAGTATATATATGTCTATTCAGCACAACTTTAAAATTACTACAGCTGATCGATAAAAATCCCCTTTCAAATAAAAATATTTAATTATATTAAAATATTATGATATATATTAAACATTTTAATTATTAGACTTCTTTATATTATTACTCCCCTTGAAATAATTTATTTTATATATGTGTAATTTTGTTGTTTTATTTATACTTAAATTAATAAATATTTAAAATAGAGTTACCATAATGTTAATTTCTGTTAAAATAAATAAAATTTAAACGTATAATTTATTGTAATTTATATGAATTTAAAATTATTTAAATTTTTATTTCGTCATGAACCTTTTATTAATTTATTCTAAACTTTTAAATTATTTTTTTAAAAATTTGTTATAATAAAGTTTAGGACATTTGATAATTTATGGAATTGATTATAGTAAATTAGTACAAAACAGAATAATTTTAAAAAATTAGGTATGTTATCAATATAATTGATTAGGGGTATGCAATCGATTCGTTCGATGTTGAAAAACCAAAACTAAATTTAATCAATGTTCTTTTTTCAAAAATCGAAACCAAAAATTGATTTAACCAACTTCCTTTTTTTCAAAAATCAAAATTGAATTGACTTTTTAGAGAAATTAAAAAACTCGATCCACAGGTTTTTAGATTGTTTAGTCAGTTAACCGACCCAATCGAGTTTAATTTGGTTCATTTTTCTCCCAAACTTAACAAAATGATTATAATTATTGAAATATTTGAAGTTGTTGTTGTTAGAAAAATCTGGTTTTAAAAACAATTTTCTATCATAGAGGAAAATTAAAATTTTAAAAATCGAGTTGATTTGTGATATTTATAGTAATAAACGTTTTCCTGAAAAAATAATTAAGATTTGTATGAGACAAATTCTAGACGTTCCCGAGTTTCAACTGAACAACCTTGTCTACTATTCTCATACCAAAAATTGCTTTAGTGTGAGCTCAAACAATATTTATTACTTTTAATAAGAAAATAGTTCTCTCCCAACAAAAACCAATAGAATTGTAATTTTCAAAAAATAGAATTTATTATAATAAAAATAAATTCTCATTACTTTCTAGTAGAATAACAATATTTGAAACTTGTTTGTAAAAACTTATGTTAATAGCTCTATCAGTATCATTTATTTATGAAGAGAGATAATAGAATGCTGGATGAATAGTAAAATATAAATAATATTTATTTAATAGAAAATAATATTTTAATCTAAGTAGAATGGGGTGAGTGGCACACCTAAGTAAATAATACTCGGGATGCATCCCTCTCTCTTTTGATGATGGGATTTGGGTCTCTCCTATATTGAGTCCAATTATATATATTTTTTGGACTTTTAACCCAACAATTTTAATTTAATCCAACACAATAATTTTTTATTTCTCAAAATAAATACTATTTATTTAATTAATTTAATTATATAAATTAATTTTACAATTAAATAATTTTTTAACCCAATTCTAATTCAGTTAAAGTTATGACAACTTTACCGTAAAAAAATCTATGAGAAAATATATTTAATTTTTATATTCAACGTATTCATAATGACTAATTAATTTAATTTCATTTCCAAACATGAATTATTTAATTTAATTAAATAAAAATTTTAAAACTTTCAATTAATTCTCAAGTCATTTCTATACTCAATGAAAAGAAAAACTCATTTGTGAATGTAATCTATTTATATGACTTCATCATTTTTATCCATTTTTGTTCATTTGATTTTACATGCAATTCATTTTTAGTTTTAACTGTTGGAAGATTGAGTTTGGAAAATGCAACGAAAAATAGATTTAAGGGAAAACCAGAGTTTTAATTTTTTTTCTCAAAACAAGAATTTGGTTTTGTTATCTAAAGTAATAATCACTTAATCAAATTTGATACCCTTTTTATTCGTCTAGGATAAGCATTTTGACTGAGTGATCTTCTTTGTTATCCTCAAAATTACATCTGCTGAGTGTGGACTCACTTCGGATCAAATTTTTTTTTCACAAAATTACCAATGGTGCAATTTCGTAATTTTTTAACTTTTACAATCAATTTTTAAATAACAAAAAAATATCTCTATAATTTTTCTAGAATAATTTCTTCAAAAAATTCTCTTTACAACTTTTCTTAAATTCAAGTGTGTGGGAATAATGAGCCAGACTCTCTTTATATAGGGAGAATTTAAAGAGAGTTCAACTAGGATTGAAATTACTCACATTAATAACAAATTAATAAAATCCTATCAAGATAAATATTAAATCAAATTTAATATCTCACATTAATAAAATACTATCATGATCAATATTAAATTTGTTCAAATAATATTATATTTTGAAAAAGTTAATTTGAAATCAAGTTACTCGATAGAGTCCCACTAGGAGTATAACTTTTCCACTATTTTACCGTTGAAGAACCACCATCGCCGACCATTTGCCGGCCGTTGGATCGCTACCATCATAGTCGAAATGCTCGGAGTTGCCACCATCGACACAACTTTCCCCTGACACCACGAACCATCACTGTTTTTTCTTGAATGGGCCTGGCTGACTCGGCACCTCCTCACGAGGCTGCTGATGTCGTGGCTAGGGCAGGGCTAACTGTTTGAACGACTGACCGTACACCTAGCCTCCCCTTTTTCCTGATCGATAGGTGTAATGCCCTCCACCCGGCCCGATTGACCAGATTCGAGTATTGGGTGTTATGCCTAAGAACTTTCGTAACTTAGACTTTTACAAAAAAATTTCTATGTAACTACTCTAGCGATGACTAATAAAAATTCGAGTATTAGCTTATGTTCAGATGTAATTTAAGGAAATAAGATGTGGAGGGTGAATCTTCAATGTGTAAGGTATTAGAAGTTTACGTAGAATGAGAATTCCTTGAGCATGCCTATGACGCCTCGGCGTTGGCTAACATAAGGGTTGGTGTATAGATACAAAGAAGAATGTTTGACAAAGTAGTATTCTCCCAAAAGCCTTTTTTACGCATAAAAATGGGCAAACTCTAATATGAACATAAGATAATCCAATATGAACACAAGAGAATCAAGGTCCTATATCAGGTTTCTAGGGTAAATAGAGTAAGATTTGTGGTTAAGTGTGTTTACTTGATGGATTAAATCGAAATTTCCAAGAGGGGGTGAATTGGTCTTTTAAAAATACTTGATGAAAAGAGAGAAAATAAAATCAGTTTGACACAATGATTTTTGAGTGGTTCAGCCCTAAATGCCTATTCCAGTACCTTAGCTTTCCACCATTAAGGATTTTCCCAAATCCACTAGATTTGTAAAACCTTTGAGGACAAGGTTTAACCTTACAATCACTTAAGATTTCTAAGTCTCAAATTCTCTCAAAAGAGATACAAATAAGCAAACAAGAAACAATCCTAACAAGATCAAATTGTTTGCAAATGAAGCTCAGAATACAATGAAATACACTTTAGCAAAGAAATGGAAATAAGGCTCACAAGTGTATGAAGGAAAGATATGAAAAATTAAGCTATTGGGTTGTTTGACTAAAATTATTTGATTGTAAGTACTTTGTTGGTTGTTTTAGGTAATTGGAAAATGATATTTATACCCCCAAATTAATTTCTAACCATTGTGGTTGTTGGGGATGAAAAACCAGAGCATTAATGTCACCTGCAACTTCGAGTATCGATACTGTACAAAAAGGTATCAATATTTTTTGTCATAAATGCTGAGTTAGTGACCGTTGGTACCTTTAAAAATCGATACCAAAATAAATTAACAGTACATTCTCCAAAAGGTATCGATACCGGATCGATACCTATTAGGGTTTGTGAAAAAACATAATGCTCTTTTGGTATCGTTTTTGAAGAAAGGTATCGATGTTTTTTAGAAATTATCGATACTTATAAAAGGGTATGAGTATTTTTCAGTGGTTGTCAAAAAAAAAGAATGCAAGTTTGGTTTCGATTTTCTTAAGGGTATCGATATTTCAAGAATTATTGATACTTAGCCAAAAAGAAATCGATACTTTTTGGCCTGGAGCTATTTTGACTTGTTTGAAAAACATTTTGAAGTGTTAAAATGATTTGACTTGGTTCAAATTATTTTGACTTGTTTAAAATCATTTTAACTTGATTTTAAAGTTGTTTCAAACTTTTCTAAGAGTTGAAGATAAGAATTTAAATTTTAACACTTAGATTTTAAATTAAGAAATTATTTTGTCAATTTTAACTTATATTCAAAAACATTTTAATTTGTTATATCAAAATACTTTATCAAATAATTGCTTCCCCTTAATAAAAGACATTTTGAATTTAATACCAAAATAAAATTTATCAATCAAGTTTGCATTCATTTTGTTTTAAGATAATTTGGTTACAAAATCTTGCATTTAGCATTAAAAAATCAAGCAATAATCAAACATTTTATCTTTTCTTCTTCCCTTTTTTGTTATATAAAAAAAATCAAATAAAGCTCAAGGAGAAAATAAAGTTAGTCCATCACAATATATAGAGAAAATTGAATGAGCAATGAACAAAAAAAAACTTGTATCTAAAAAATACAAATAAACCATTAACTGCAATTGTATTCATAAATGTCAAGAAAGAAATTAAGTTCAATAATAAACAAAAACAAAGGCAACAACATAAAAATGAAATTGCAAATGTCATGAAAATGCATGTCCTAAAGTTACTCTACTCGTTGTTCTGAGGAGAGAAAAATGGAGGTGTGGTATGAAAACGGGCAAGTAGAGTTGCCATTTGAGCTTCTAGGGTAGAAAGCCTCATATTAATGTCTTCTTTAAGACTCCGAATTTTAGCATTGTTGGCCCGAACATCGTTGCTCAATGAGTGAATGACATCGAGCAAGGCGGTGTTGACCTCCGATGAAGGTTGAGCGTGAGAAGAGATTGGTGGAGGAGCGCGCTCAGGTGCCGGAACATCATCAAAGGTAGCATCCAAGTCATCATCATCATGATCCGCAGGAGCATCACTCTTAAGCTATGTACTGGTGGTGGCACCGAGATGGTAACCCGCATGATAGAGAGCCCACAACTAATAGGTTGAGTTGAGGAAACGAGGGTGTCTCCACGAGTACTAACACCTAACCTCCTAAATATGTACGAAAAGTTCATGCCATGGAGAAGGGTGACATTTGTACCAAGTCCCCTCCCGATAGTTTTCGTAATGTCGTTAAATAAGATAAGCGTAAGGTCGGGATGCCTATTGTTTCTAAAGCAATCAATCCACCAATAATCGTTGTTTCAAATCTTCGCATGTTTCTTAATAGGCCTAAGGTTCCACGTAAGGATAAGGTGTAGGACCCGATCATGAAGGTTTAGTTCGAATACTAAGTCAAAAGTAATATGTGACACCCCAAACCCGATCGGGACAGACCGACCCGAATTTGAAGCACACCCGACACACTCGACGCACACCCCAACCTTATAACACCTCATTTGAGACTAATTAAATATCATTATTAATGCGGAAGCAATTTGTGAACTATTTTAAACTTTTTCTAAGTAATTAACCTAAGGGTATTTTGGTTATTCTACCATCTAAGGTTAAACTATCCCGATTTGATTTCTAAATAGTTATTGATCTTCTTTTAATCAAGTTATGCAAGCCCTAAAATTTTCAACTTAATTCGAGTTCATTTACTATGTCTAATTCAACATTTGCAAACTTTTATTACGTTTTCCAAATTAAAAATTAAGAGTGTTTCTACTAAATATTAATAGTTAAAAGTCTAATCCTAAAATATTACCAAGTTTCCCTATCATTAATGGTTTTAATTAATCTAATCAAGTTTTAGGACTAAATTATAAATTAAGCAAGTTAAAATACTAGATTACAAAAACAAAAAATCAAACCTCCAAAATCCCACACGCCCGTGTGCAATCCACTGCACCTATTTTGTCAAAAATTCATTTTAATTTCTCGATTTTACGTATTTTACTTACTCACTAAACTTGAAATAGCTACAATTAATCACTATAAACATCCACACATCTCCAATTTAATTTATTTACAAAAAAAATATACAACAATTAATCAAAATCTAACATCCAATTACATGCTTAGCAAACACCAATTAATTCACACAAGCTACATACCTTAGTCGCAAGCAATCCACTCCATGGTAAGCTTCAATTGAGCATTGTTAGTATAAAATACATGCCTCATACAGCGTGTTATCAACCACCTGACGAACACTCATCAACATACTATAAATCAAACATCAATTATACATAAAATCATGAATTAAAGCAATTATAAAATCACCAAGATTAAAGTCCAAAATTCAATTTCTATTACAATTGAATTAAAACTAGTCCCAATAAGTGCCACAATGCCCCCTATTGTTTCTAAAGATGAATCCTTAAGCTACTACCGAATCCTAATCTTGGATCGGCCTTGCACTCACTCCTCAACTCCTCAAGTCAGAAAAGTCACTACACAAAGGCATAAGGGTGTGAGCCTAAAAAGCTCAGTGAATGATCATAAAAGCAATAAGTAAATCGCACCCAATTCATGCATAAATCCAAGCAAATTAAGCATTAAAATTTCAGTCACAATATCACATATTATAATCATAATAACATATGCTATTCTGTGAATAAAATTCCAATTTAACATGGCATATGAAATCATAATTTAAGTTATAAATATACACTTATATTGGCATAATACATCCATGGCAATATTTAAACGTGTGATCATACATTGGATAAAAAATTCTCCAAACTCCTACATATCAGAAATAATCCCGGGTTGAGCGGTCCAAAGCTACACGCTCCCTTATATAGCCTCATAGTCTTGTTAAGTGGAGACACAAGCTCAACACTCCCTTATTTACTCCAAAAATTAGAACTTCTTGAGCCATATGCTCACAAATAACAGATACAACGGTGAGTACTCACAAATCCTATGGCATGTCAACTATATCCAATGGATGCAATGTTGTCAATATAATCATACATACAAGGCATAAAATCTGATGTTTAGCACTTAATTTAAGATGTAAAAATGCAATCAAAAGCATGTAGATTAACAATTCAACTTCAATATAAGTAAGCACAACAAATACCTTTGTCCATGAATCTTAAACCAATCATAACACCAACATCAAGTGCTTAAAAATTCAGTAACTTATGCTCCAATTAAAAATCCATTCAATCCAAATTATACATGCCAAAAGCTTAACACACAATTTTTTCCAAAAGCCAAGAGCAATAATACTCTTGTAAAATAAAATTAATTTTTGCAAATCCAACCAAATAAAATGCGATTAAGTCATTAAAAACATTATTTAAAACTTTAATTTAACACATGACCAGGAAAATTTACTAATAGCCTTTAAAATCACTCACCTCCACACTTTGTTTTTCAAAAAAAGTGTGTTCAAGTAGGTAAGTTTGAGCCTCAAATCCGATTAGCATCATCCTCATCTCGGTGTTAAGCTTTAACAGAGGCAAAATATGCATTAAAAACTAACATTAACATCAAGAAAGTCAAAATTTCATAAACTATATAGATCTAAATCATTTCTCTAATCTACCTTACCAAAATTGCACAATTAAGCCAAAACATAAAACTCATCAATTAAACGACCTTCTCAGCACCACAAACCACTTCTAAACTTCATTCCTAGTCCATTAACATAAAATCTAAGTGTTAATTTCATCTATTAAATCATTTTGAAAATTTTTGAAAAATCAACAAATCTTCTTGATTAAAAACAAATTTATCAAAATTGACCAATCAAACGAGTTTGATCTCTTGTTTTATGATTAAAAATCTCTTAATAAACATATTTTGAGATTAGACATCCATTAAAACTTGGATTCCAACTCAAAATCATTGATTCACCATTGTTGAGTTCCTTGTTCAAGAAAGAAGAAATCAAAACTTGAAAATCCATTTTAATCAATTTATATAGCAAATGATGATTGAAAACAACTTAAAAATGAATTTAGAGTTGAGAATTACCTTCAATTGATCTCAAATCATCAATTTAGAAGATTGAATCAAGATCCTTGAAGAAATTTTGGATGAGTTTTTCTCAACTTTGGAAAACTTTTATGAAGATTTTGGAGAGAATTTTGAGAGAGTAAAAGTTTAGATCTATTCTCTAACATGTGGTCTATGAAAATGAGCAAAAAAAAAAAACTAGAGAAAAAGCTCTTAATTCGGGTGAAAATGGTGTGCAAAAAGAGGTAGTTGCAACGTTTTGAAAACGGAAAACCCCACCTAATTTTTAAAAAAAATTAGGGAAATTGCCATCAGCCAATTCCCATAATTCCCTTGTTTTTCAAGATACTCACTTCCCTCCAAAATTTCGAAAATAAAGATAATTTGCTATAAAACTACTCTTGCATTTCTCTTGTTTTGCAAAATGGTCCTATTTAGTTAATATTATAAATTCTCACAATTAAACCCTCATTTTAATTTATTTTTCAATTCTAGTTAGACTGAAAATATTTATTTTACCCAAAAATTATTTAAAACTATAAAATTAATTTTTCTAAAAATATTTTTATTTTTTGAAATATTATTTACCAATTTTTAAATGAAATTAAGCTAACTAAATTTAAAAAATCACTAATAAACCCGATTAACTCCTAATTTTTACTCGGAACCTGGTAAACTTACCCAAAACTACTAGACCTATTTTTAGGCCTTACAAGTCTCCCCCTCTTAAAAGAAATTTTTTCCTCCAAATTTACCTAATTTGAACAAATACAGATATTAACGCCTCATGATATCTTTCGGCTCCCAAGTGGCTTCCTCAGTCTTGTGGTTGCGCCACAAAACTTTCACCAATGGAATTGTCTTGTTGCATAGCACCTTGACCTCAAGGTCTAAGATCGCAACCGGTTCCTCCTCAAATGAAAGATCAGATCAAACTTCAATCTCCTCAACAGGAACAACATGAGAAGGATCTGATCTATACTTTCGAAGCATGGAAACATGGAAGACATCGTGAATGTGCTCAAGCTCAAGTGGTAATAAAAGATGATAAGTAACTGGTCCAATTCGCTCAGTCACATCGAAAGACCGAATGAACCTTGGATTAAGCTTACCCTTCCGCCCGAACCTCAAAACCTTCTTCCAAGGTGAGACCTTCAAAAACACCTTATCACCAACCTGATATTTGATATCTCGATGTCTCAAGTTAGAATAAGATTTCTACCTATCTAAAGCAGCCTTCAACCGCTTACAAATAAGTTTCGCCTTGTCCTCGATTTCACGAACCAAATCAAGACGCAAATTCCTCTTCTCCTTCAAGTCAGACCAATATAGTGGATCCTACACTTCCTACCATAAAGTGCCTCAAACGGAGCCATATAAATACTCTAGTAACTGATGTTGTACGTGAACTCAATTAGTGGCAAATGTCGATCCCAATTTCCACCAAAATCAATGACACAACTCCGAAGCATATCCTCGAGAATCTAGATCACCCTCTCAGACTAACCATTTAACTGAGGATGATACGCTGTACTAAAGTGAAGCTTCAAACCTAAAGCCTCATGCAACGTCTTCCAGAACCTTGACGTAAATCGTGGATCTCTATCCGATATGATAAATACTGGTACTCCATGTAATCTGACAATCTCCTTGACATAAAGCTCAACCAACTACTGAAAATTGTAAGTCATACACACAGGCAAGAAATGCACACACTTCGTAAACTGATCCACTATCACTCAAACTGAGTCCTTCTGAGATGGAGTCAACGACAAACCTAAAACTTTATCCAATATGATCTACTCCCATTTCCACTCTGGAATCCTGATCGACTGAAGTAACCTAGACAAACGTTGATGCTCAGCTTTGACCATCTGGCAAACTAAACATCTACCATTGAAATCAACTACATCCTTCTTCAACCTAGGCCACCAATACAAAACTTGAAGATCCTGATATATCTTGTTCCCACCAGGATGCATAGCATATGGACTACTATGAGCCTCGGTAAGGATAATATGTCTCAGGTCCTCGTCCATTGGAACACACATCCGACCTCTGAAACAAAGGACACCTTAAGCTTTGAGACCAAAATCCCTAAGAACACCCAACTCAACTTGACGGATACGACGTGCCAAACTCTCGTCGAACAACTGTCTCTCTCAAATCTGTTGCACAAGAGTCGACTTCATCTAAAGCTTAGCCAACAAATCACCATCCACAAAAACTGACAACTTCACAACATCACCCTTAAGTCAACCAAAGACTTTCTACTCAAGGCATCAGCAACAACATTCGCCTTTCCCAAATGATATTCAATTACATAATCATAGTCCTTCAGCAGCTCAATCCAATACCTCTGTCTCAAGTTCAACTCCTTCTGGGTAAGGAGATACTTAAGAATCTTGTGATCAGTATAAATCACACACCTCTCACCATACAGGTAATGATGCAAAATCTTGAGTGCTGATAGCATTACAAAAGACCATTGATTTCTCCTTACTTAGGTTGTAATTTGTTCCCATTTTATCATTTTTAGCATGCATTTTTAGCATTTTTAACTTAGTAACTACATTTTCTAACTCAGTGATGCCAGGTTTAATTTTCTTTAATTTTATCCTGTATTTGCTATTAATGTCGCCACAATTAATGTTCAGTATTGCATCCAAAGATGTCAGTGTAGGATTCTGTTTGGAAAGATCAATGCATAAAGGTATCCAAGGTTGTCGCCACAAAATAGAATCCAAATTTGTACCCAAAAATGTCTCCACAACCGATAACTGTTTGATATAACTAACTTGTATAGGTATAGGAAGTTGGATCGAAAAGAAAGGACACCTGTACTTGTCATTGGTGGATAAAGACTGATAAGAGAGGATCTTCGAAAAGGAATTCATATTCCAGATTTTTGAGGCATAAAATTTTTCTCTTTAACATTTTCTTAATCTTGCTTTCATGGCAGCTTAACTTCCTTGAGGGCCACTTGACTATGACGAGAAGGCAAGTCTGCTCCTAACGAGGAGAATTCCTAAATGCGATGTAAGAGAAGTGTAAGGGAATAGTTCTAGTAGACTAGGAATAGGATGCTTCAATTATTTCTGTTATTCTGTCTTTAACGCTGATGAATTTTTGATTATTTAAGTTTGTATGGAAGTACAATTTAATTCCTGATCAAATATGATATTTACTCTATCTTTCCTTGATTGTTATCTTTGGATTTAATTGCTTGACCATGAAAGTGTAATTGTAGTCACTGTCACTGGAAAGTGCAGCAAAAAATTAAGTTAACAAGCAAGACAACGAAAGTTACTTGAGGATCGAAGGAATTCTATCCACTTGTTCTTGAATATTTTGCATTACTAGCAATGGAAGGTGTGGTTAGTGTGAGTGTTTGTGTCTTTGATAAACAGGGAAGTCGAGATTGGTAAGATTTTATTGAGCTCAATTGCGATGACAATTTATCTATCATTACCTTGTGGTCACAGATGTTGCCATCTTTTCAAGTCAGGGAACCCCATCTCATTATCACTATTTTTTTACTTCTTAAATTTTCTTAAATTGCTTCGACAAATTATTCTCAAACCTTTACTTCATTTTCTTATTAATTTGCTCCGACATTATTCATCATTATCTCTCTAGTTTTAACTTTCTTCGCATCGATAATTATAAACATAAGCAGCCATCCCTGTGGGATCGATCTCTGATAGAATTTCATCTATCTATTATACTTGCATCGACAGTGTACGCTTGCACATATTTGCTGTGACGTTCATAGCATGATCAAGTTTTGGCGCCGTTGTCGGGGATGACGTTTGTTTAATGTTTATTCTTGTTCTTGCAATTATTTTTCATTTTGTTAATTTTACCTGTTACTAACTTGTTTTACTTTTTGTTGACTCTTTATCAATTTTTAGGTGTTTTATGACCAAGAGCAATTCTTAAATTATTGTTGGCTTAGATCCAAAAATCGAAAGAACTATTAGAAGGAGAATACAAGAACAAAGGAATATGGCTTTGGCTGGAAATGATGCAGTCATACCTCCATTGCCACCACAAAATCCTATCCCTCCGATACAGCCACAAAATATAAATAATTCACCGCTGCCATGAGAAGAATAAGTACAAAATAGACCAATTCGAGACTTTGTTGTTCTTGTATTAGATGATTTACAACAAGGGGTTATTCGACTAGCTATTCAAGCTGGCAATTTTGAGTTAAAATCGGTTATGTTTCAAATGTTAAATTCGAAGGGCAGTATGTTGGTTTGCCTCATGAGGATGCAAGAGAGCATCTTAAATCCTTTATACTAGTTTGTGCTTCTTTTACTCAGCATGGCATTCTTGATGATGCCTTGAAGATGCAACATTTTCCTTACTCATTGCAAGGACAGGCTCGTACCTGGTTCCTTGGATTGCCTACTGGATCGATTACACCGTGGAATGCACTTGCGACTTAGTTTGTTTTGCGATTTAATCCACCAAAAATGAATGCTCGATTGAGGAATGATATCACTGCATATCATCAATTAGATGATGAGAATTTGCATACCATATGGGAGTGTACAAAACCTTGCTTCGACGCTGTCCCATGCATGAAATTCAACAGGAAATGCAGATCAAGTTCTTTTACAATGGGTTGAATGTGTAGACAAGAAATCTTGTCGATGCATTTGTGAATGGTCCTTTGTTTGACTACACCTATAGTGAAGCTGTTAGAATTTTAGAGAGGATCACTCAGAATGACTACCAATATCCGATCTCTCGAGCTTCTCAAGTTAAAACTAACCCTGGAGTTATCGAGTTAGACGCTATATCAGCTTTGAGTGCACAGGTATCTTCGTTAGCAAATATGATAAAGAACATGAAGGGAATAAGTGAAGTTGCTCCCATCCATGTTGCTCAACAAATGGATGTCCCGACATTTTGTTGCAAAATTTGCGGCGACAATCATAGCTATGAAGATTTTCCGTAGCATGCAGAGAATGCATTTTATGTTAATAATATCAGAGAAAATTCTTATGGTAATTCTCACAATAACTCAGCTTGAAACCAACAGCCTTGGGGAAATTAAAATGCAACCACATTTAGATATAGAAATTCTTCAAGCTAAGGAAATTTTTGACAAGGGAATTATAATCAACGACAGTAAAATTTCAATCAAAGTCCTCAGATGCATGTACATCAAGATCAGTTGCAGCCACATACTCGTGTGCAGCCATAACAATCTTCAATGTAAAATTTGCATATGCAAGGACAACAGCAATATTCGCAACCACGAGATGATCCATTAGTAGCTCTTGAAGCCTTGATGCGTGAACATATAACAAGGATAGAAGCTATTGTGCAAGGAAATTTCTCTTGCACATGAGCGTTGGAAGCACAAGTAGGATAACAGCTTCAAATATGAGCACAAGACCACCAGGTGCTTTACTGAGTGACACTGAGAATCCAAATCAAAGGGGGAAGGAGCATTGCAAAATGATTACTCTTAGGAGTGGAAAGCAAACTATCGAGCCAAGTAGCAGCTCTAGTACAGGACCTGTCGACGTAAGCGAGGCAGATCAAAAAGAAAAAGTTGTATCTGAAGAAGAAACAGATGAACCAAATAAAGAGGAGCCACTAGTTGTTACTCCCATGCCTACCATTAGACCAACAAACTTGTCGAAGCAATCACCGATGTCGACGCAATCGGGTTTGTCACGACAACTTGATGTGTCAATACCTTTTCCATTTCCACAAAGATTTAAGGAGAAGGAGAATGATAAAGAATATCAAAAGTTTCTGGCCACGTTGAAACAATTGCATGTCAACATACCTCTTGTGGATGATCCCATACAAATTCCCCTTATGGGAAATTCATGAAGGAGCTATTATCTAAGAAGAAGAAGCTGACTATGATTGAAACAATTGTGTTCACAGAAGGATGCAGTGCAGTGCTGACAAATAAGTTGCCACCTAAGATGAAGGACCCTGGAAGCTTTACAATCCCATGCTCAATTGGTAATCATTATTTTGGTAAAGCTTTTATGTGACTTAGGTGCAAGTATCAACCTGATGCCACTGTCTACATTCAATATATTGGGAATTGGTCACATGAAGCCCACTACAATGACATTGTAAATGGCAGATAAGTCTTTGGCGCAACCTGAAGGACAAAGTAAGGATATCCTTGTTCGCGTAAACAAGTTTGTATTCCCTGTTGATTTCATTATACTTGATTGTGAAGCCGATAAAGAAGTACCCATAATCTTGGGACGCCCATTCTTAGCTACGGGACACACTCTCATCCATGTGTACAAGAGGGAATTAACAATGTGTCATAATAGGGAACATGCCACTTTCAGTGTCTTCAAAGCCACTCCCTGTCACGACAAGGAAGAATGTCACCATATTAATGTGTTGGATAAATCATTTAAAGGAGAATTCAATGAGCATAGTATAAGATTTATTAAAAAATTTATGGCGACATCGTATAAAGATGTTCTACTAAATTATGACAGCAAGGTTGGGGCGAATAAGATTGAGGTTAAGCTAAACTACTCTATACAACCTCATGTGTTGACTAATAGAAGGAACCTAGCTTTGAGATCATCTATAAAGAAAGCTCTTACTATGAAATTACAACTATCGCATACTTCTCTGAAGTCTAAGTTCACTCTTTTGTCGGTGCATAAATATATTATTGTCACTGCATTTCGTTTGCTGACTCACCAGAGGAGCAAAACGTATCAGAAAAGAAATCATGACGACTCATCCTTTCAAAACCAATCGTTAGATTGGATTAAAAAAGGGAAATCTGATTGGATGCATTTATTGAGAGCAGACCTGCTAACCCTTCTTTGCAGTACATACAAACACGCCTTCTCTCTCAATAAAGCAAATTTTTTGCCTCAACTGTTTCACTCACAAACTTGAATTGCTATACTTAAAAATTTGCTTTGATTTTTCATCCTTTTTAATTTACTTTTGTGACCACCAGATATGGCCAGAACAAGAGGAGCAAAGACATCAACAAGGTCCATTCATGAATCATCCTTTGCTGCGACGACTCGTGAAATATAGTAGCAACCCTCCAATGAACCAATGATGTTCATAACTAAGGTGGCCAAGGAACACTTCCAAGACAATATGCTGAAGAGAAATTGCCATCCAGAGCAAGGTTTCAACTTGTCGAAGCGAAGGGACCTTGGAAAGCAAGTTACTCGCACCATCACGAGAATGGGCTGGGAGACATTCTGCTACCATCCTGGGACTTTTTCCTCATCTATGGTGTGAGAATTCTACGCCAATCTTACTAACCAAGAGTGCGAATTTATACTTGTTCGTGAAGGGTTAATACCATGGGATGCCACAACCATCAACGCAATATGCAATATTGCCGTTGATAAAGATGAGCATGTAGAGTTTATTAAAAATTAACTGAACAAGGGGCCAAGATGTTGATAAGAGACCTATGTGTCGAAGGTGATATGTGGACGGGTTCAAAACTGAGCAACTACACCATGCACAGGAGATTTCTATCACTGTAAAGTAAGGTGTGGTTTCATTTCATTAACAGTCATTTAATGCCTTCTACGCACAGTACGAAAGTCACCCTCGATCGAATGTGTCTGATACATTCAATCATAAAGGGTAGAAAGATAGATGTTGGTGTAGTGTTGCATCAGGAAATTACGGAATGTGCAAAAAAGAAGACAGGCATCTTGGTATTTCCCTCTTTAATAACACGATTATGCCAGTAGCAGGGTATAGTGCCTAGAGAAGGAGAGGAAATCCTAGTAAACAAGGGCTCAATCAATGACGCGTCAACTGAGAGGATGGCTCATGGTAAGGAGACTCCTATAATAAAAGAAGTAGATACCAGAAAGATGAAGAAAAGCAAAAAAAATAGTGGCAACAGCAGTACCCATGTGACTGCAGACCCAACATTGTGGCACAAAGTTAAGGAGCTGGAGCAAATTGTCGTTGCTATTAACATCAGACAAATAAAACTTGTCGCCATAGTTGAAGAAATGGAACATTCACAGAATCTATTCTATGCCTACACCAGGCATGGAATAGTGCCATGCTGACCACCATAAGGAGAATGAGCACAACACCTCTGCCAGAATTTTTGATCTTCCTTTCGATCATTAAAGAAGCCGAACCTTCAACTGATGAAGCCAATTCTAGAGAGAAGGAACACTCCACAGCTTCTCCACTAATTATGTGTATTTCGGATGAAGAAAGAGAGGTGGAATCAAAGGAGGTAGAGGATTGTTTAAAGAACATTGCCAGCTTATTCGAGGAGGATTTCCCTGCTAATTTTGAGACTACTGAGGCTACTGAAGAAGAAACTCCTATTAAGGGAGAAGCCACACCCATTGAAGAAATGAGACAAGAGGAGAAGAAAGAAGAAAAAGAAGAGGAAGAAGCCAGAGCAAATTCATCAAAGGAATTTGTCCCTGCACTAACAGCTATGGGTGCAGAAAGTGAAGAATTGGTACCATCTGCTACGAGTCAAGTAGAGGCTGTGACAACTCCAACTGAGGATCCAAATCCATTGGCCATAATAGTTTACACTGAGCCAATGGTGAATCCATCCTTTCGATGTCATAGTCGATGAAGTCGGGGTTCAGTCTACTGTTACAGAGCAATCCAGAGACAAGGTGAAGCCCAAGGATAAGAAACGCAAGCACATGAAAGAAAAAAGATGTCACAAAGTAGAAAGGAAGCGTAGGAAATAGAAAACCAATGCAGCCACATCCTCAGCTGCTGCAAATTGAGTGAGTTTTTCAGTTTTCAGTTTTAATTGTCATGCATATCATGTAGTTTCCGTTTATTTATTATTGCATCTTTTGTTTTTGAATTTTTATTGTCACTGCATCTGCATTGTCATTGCATTTCCATATATATTTGTACATTGATGTCAGTGCATTGGGTACAATGCAAACTTTAAGTTTGGGATTTGAAATGCAATTGCACCGACATTTGAAAAAAAAATTGTCCTTTTGACTTCAATGAAAGCATGCAATATTATGGGAAATGTGATTGCAATTTTTTCCTTCGATGCTTAATTATTGAATCACGTGAAATACTAATGAATGAGTTGGATAAATATGATTGAATGTTATGTCTCTATTTTTGGATGAATGGTTGAGATTGCATTAGTAATGAATGAGTAGTATCATTATTTGAATCTTGAATAAATTTTCCATTTACAACTACTTGTACATAAGTATACTTATACATAAAAGACAATCTAATGTGAGTGTATTGTGAACTGTCAAGGGGGAACACTCTAATGCAAGTGTTAGAAAAAGTAATACAGCCAAAGGCTGTCACTGCAAGAGTGTGTCTTGGCTAATTACATACTTCCTAGGGGTTTGTTGCACCCCATCGTTACTTCCCAAGAGCAAGGGTATAGTAATGCAACGACATCCCTCAATCACATTAATAAAAAAAAAGAAGAAAAGAAAATAAAATAAAAAAAAGAAAAATATTTATTTTAGTGTACAATAAATGTTGTTTTGGTAGAATTAATTTAAGATTTAAAACATGATGCTAGCATTGATGAAATTTTAATTTTAATTATTCATACCTATAAATTATCGGTGCAATATTCTGTCATGTGAATGTAATTCATACATTAGGATTTCAAAAGATTCAAGTTGCTAGAATGGCTATTGCTTTGACAAAACCTTTTGCTATGACTTTACTAGCTTTTGTTTACTTGAGGACAAGTAAAAATTCAAATTTAAGGGTGTGATAGCATTAGAAAAGACCATTGATTTCTCCTTACTTAGGTTGTAATTTGTTCTCATTTTATCATTTTTTAGCATGCATTTTTATCATTTTTAACTTAGAAACTGCATTTTCTAACTTAGTGATGCTAGGTTTAATTTTCTTTAATTTTATCTTGTTTTTGCTATTAATGTCGCCACAATTAGTGTTCAGTATTGCATCTAAAGATGTCAGTGCAGGAGTGTGTTGAAAGATCAACGCATGAAGGTATCCAGGGTTGTCACCGTAAAATAGAATCCAAATTTGCGCCCAAAAATGTCGCCACAACCGACAACTGTCTGATGAACACACCAGATCTGCGTGAGTGTACAGCTGGTATAACCTACTTGTACAGCTAGAGGAAGTGGATACTTATTCTTGACGATTAACTTATTTAGCTGTCGATAATCAATGCACAGCCTCAAAGTCCCATCCTTCTTCTTCATAAACTGAACCGGCACTCCCTACGACGACACACTCGATCGAATGAAACCCCGGTCCAACAACTCTTATATCTAAAGCTTCAACTCTTTCAATTCCTTAGGTGCCATGTGATAGGATGCAATTGACATTGGAGCTGTACCGGGACAAAACTCAATATCGAACTCAACTTCTTTATTCGGTGGTAAACTAGGCATCTCCTCAGGAAACACATCCAGAAAATCACAAACGGCTTGAATCTCATCCAACCTCAACTCCTTACAATCGACATTCACGACATAGGCTAGATAAGCTTCACAACCTTTTCGGACCAACTTCTTGGCTCTAAGCGAAGAAATCACATTAGAAAGCAACTCAAACTCCTGTCCAACAACAACAACTTCGTGAAAATACTTGCGATGACATCTGTAGCCTCTCTAGTCTGAGGCTCCCTAATTGCATAAACTCTAGCTGGACCTCATTTTCCACCTTAAGCAGCTCCGTGCTGACCAAATCCTCTACCACCATCATCTCTACTATGGCCCTTCCCTTAAGCCAGAGCAAGTGCAATAACAATGACAGCAGTAGTAGAAGGTTGGCCTCTAACCACAACTGCTCTCCAAGGACAATCACTAACACGATGCTCCATCATTTCGCAAGTAAAACAAGCACCAGTCATCCTTCAACACTCTCTAGGATGTCGACGGTTACAATGCTCACACAATGTCCACGTAGTACATCCTTGATCACTCGTACCAGTCTCAGCTCTTGCAACCTTCAACAACTTGTTGTCCAAACCTCCCAAAATGACCTCTCTTGCCCTTCTAGCGAGATCCACTAAAATTCCCAGATGATCTCTTAGTAGAACTAACGGTAACAGCTTTAGGCTCCTCCTCTAAATTCTCCTCTAAAGCACGAGCCTTCTCTACCAACTCGTCCATGACCTCAGTAGACTACATCACAAGATACAACTTAATATCCTAGTTCAGTCCAAACCTGAACCTCCTACAATGATTCACCTCATGAGCCCTCGACTCAGGTGTATACTAGCTCAAACGCACGAACTCAGCCTCGTTCTCATCCACAAACAAAGTACCTTAGGCTGAATCCATGAACTCGCCTCTCCTCACCTCCAAATATTTCTCTCCCATGAACTTTCTCTGGAAAGACTCCAAGAAAAAGTCTTAATTCACTCTCTTCGGTGCAGTGTCACACTCGACTGTTCTCCACCAACGATAAGCCTCATCAACAATCAACGACACGACACACCCAAGCTTATTCTCTTTAGAACAGCCCATCTGACCAACGATACGAGTAACTCCTTCAAACCAGTATTCAGCACGAGTAAGGTCTCCACCCTAACTCCTCGAAATTCCTTACCACCTAGAGCTTGCAAACTCTTTATTGGTAACCCCTAACGAACAGGAGCAGCATTGACACCTACGATACACTGCTATAAGAGGCTAATTTTGTTTGGCCCAAAGAAATAAAAAACCCAAATCTATCAAAATTAAAATCCATTACAGTCTATTTAAAAAAAATAAATGAAATCCAAACCAGCCCAATTACAAGACCCAACTACCCAAACCTTAACCACCTAACCCAAACCCTAAACTATAACTCACAAGCCCAATACACTAAACTAAAATAAAGAAACCCTAATCTACTGAGACCTTCAACTGTCGCTCTTATCACGCCAGCCACCGCTCTTTGCCACGTCGACCCTTGCCACATCAATGCATACCACCTGAGATCCCTCTAGATCTGTTACCAAGCTGGTGAAAAGCCTATAACAGAGAGAAAACAAAAAAAAAGGACAAAAGAAAAAAGGAAAAATAAAATGTAAATTCAGCTATAAAAGCCATACTAATTCCTATGTATTTTTTTAGATACGAATACAGAAATCAAGAAATCAAAAAAGTTTCATGCTATAATTTTTTATTCGAAAATAAAAATAAAAATATTTAGGGTTTTGTTTTTACCTAGTGTCGATTCATGTTCTACCGTCACTGTTGGTGGCTGAGGACTCTATTCCCGACGAAGGGTGATCCTCTCCTGGTATGAAGGAATGAGGGCTTTGTTGGTGGGGAAAAGCAAAGGTTTTAAACAAAGGGAAACAGTAGGAAAACTAAAAGGTTCCTAAGCTATTTGGGGGTTTAGGTTAAGATTTTTGGGATAATGATCTTGAATTTGGGTTTTAGAGGATCGAGAGGTTAAAACGGAGGTTTTTTGGTTTTTTGGTCACTGATCGTGCTATGAACGTCACAGCAAATATGTGCAAGCGTACAGTTCGATGCACGTATAGTAGACAGAAATGAATCTATCGAATATCGATCCCACACAAATGGTTGTTTATGTTTAAATCCGTCGAAGCAAATTGAGTTAAAATGATAAGAACTGTTAATAATAATGTCAAGCAAACTGGTTAAAACTACACAGGTTAAGATTAAGAACTGTCAATGCAAATGTAATATAAAATGTCAGAGCAAATTAATAAAAGATGAATTGATTTTTGAGATGTTGTAATGTAAATTCAGAAATATAAAAGAAATAGATCAAGTGTAAAGAATTGTAGAGGATCATTGATTTCACAAGTTGGTAACGCTAAATGTGTCTGCAAGGAAACTAATAGATGAATTGTCACCGCAATTATGTCCCAATGAGATCTTACTACTATCAAACTCCCTATTTAACAAAGACCTAAGTACTCACAATTACCACACCTTCTAGTGCTGGTACTACTTTGTACTCAAGAACAAGTGGCTAGAATTCCTTCTTGTCTCAAGAAACTTCCGTTGTCTTGCTTGTTAATCTAACTTGTCACAACACCTTCCAGTGATTGTGACTGCAATTGCACTTCCGTGGTTAAAACTGTTAAATCCAAATATAAATAGATAAGAAGAATTTAGTAGAAATTAATGTAAATCTAACATTAAAAGATACTTCCATATTCAATCAATTGTCAATAGTATTCATCAACATTTAAGAGGGATTAAAGAATGATATTGAAGTATGCTATTCCTAATCTACTAGAATTCTTCCTTAATCGCTCCTCTTGCGTCGTATATAGTACTTATCGTCAGAAGCAGTTGCTTCCTTGTTGCATCAGGTCACCTTCCTCCGAAATTAAGCTTCAATGGCAGCTATCTTCGAGAATGAATGAGAGAAATTTTAGAGTTGAATTCTTCACAGCTTGATAATTGATCTTATCTTTCATCCTTCTATTTATAATCACTTGTAATTGCAGACCTTCCTCCTTTTTCAGATCTAAATCCTTTTTGCGGTTGTAAAAGTTTGTTATTGCCAGTTATGCACTCACGCAGATCTGATTTGTTCTTTAGGTAGTTGCAGATTGTCGCGACATTGCTGGGCGTAAATTATGATTTTAATTTACTCCAACAACTTATCATTCTCCTACGTTGGTGCTTCTGGATGTGTTAGCAGTGTAGAATCCTTGATAAAATGTAGAAGCATTTATGTAATGAAATTTTTGACCAACAATTTGGATCAAACTTGTGACTACAACTCTAAGTGCTTTCCTACTCTGATATGCACTGACAACTTTGGATGCAAAACTAGTACTAATTGCATCGGCATTAGTAGCACAAAAGAGATAAAATGACAGAAAATAAGATCCAACAACACTGAGTTAGAAAATGAAAATACTAAGTATGAAATGCTAAAAATGTATGCTAAATATGATACAAAAGGAACAAATTATACACTAATTTAAGGAGAAATTAAGTGTCATTTCTAATGCTATCACACCCCCAAACTTGAGTTTTTACTTTTTCAAGTAAATAAAAGTTAACAAAGTTAAATCCAAATTCTTGTCGCCACATTCATCATTCTAGCAACTTATATTCTTTGAAATCTTAATGTATAAATTATATTCATATGATGGAATATTGCGCCGACAATTTATAGGTATGAGTAATCAAAATTGCAACTTCACTAATGCTAGCATCATGCTTTAAATCTTAAATCTTCTTAACCAATACATAATTTATTGTATAATAATATACATGTACATATATATATATATATTTTCTTTCATCAACTTTTCTTTCTTTAATTCTTTTCATTTTCTTTTATTCGACTGAGAGATGTCATTCATTACACTCTTGTTCCTGGGAAGTAACGATGGGGTGTAACAAACCCATAGGCAGCATGTAATTGCACCAACACATACTCTTGCAGTGATAGCCTTTGGCTAGATAATTTTTTCTAACACTTGCAGTGGAGTGTTCCCCCTTGTTGAGTCACAATGCACCCATATTGGAGTGTCTTTTATTTAGTAAATATAATTATAAACATAGTTGCAAGATGGTAAGTTAATTCAATATTTAAAGAATGATGCTACTCATTTATTACTAATGCAATCTCAATCATTCATCCAAAAATAGAAGGACTCAATATTCAATCACATACATTCAATTCACGCATTAGCATTCCAAATAATTCAAGAATTTACGCATCAATTGAAAAAAATGTGGTCACATTTTTCTTAACTATGCATACTTCCATTCACTAAAAAGACAAATATAATCTTAAATTTGTGGGTGTAATTGCATTTCCATTCCACACTTCCCCCAAACTTAATGTCTACATTGTCCCCAATGCACTGACAATACTATACAAATTATAATGGAAATGCAAGTACAATGCAAATGCTAGAACAAATAAAATGCAGAGACAATAAAAATGCAATGACAATTAAAAGAAATGCATGCAACTAACTACTGAAAAGTAAACTAACTCAGAGTGTTATAGCCTCGGAAGTGGCTGCTTTGGATTTCTTTTTCTTCTTAGGGTGCTCCTCTTTGCTCTTCTTATGTGCCTTTCATTTGCACCTCTTCTCATTTTGTTCAACCGGTGGAGTAAATTGCTCCTTCATTGCTGGTTGAATGTTGGCTTCATCGATAGTCACGTCTGATGGATGGATTTCAACAAGTGGTGCCAAGTATGGCACTATAGCCAGACGATTGGAATCCTTATTATCGGATGTGACTGCCTCGGCCCAGCTAGCCCTAGATGTCACCAAGTTCTCAACAGATTCACCCATATTGGCTGGTGCGTCGACAAATTTCTCTGAAAAATTTGTCGGGGCAACATCTTCTTCTTTTTCTTCATTCTCCTTTTCTTTTCTTTTTCATTCTTCTACCTCAATACCCACAAAAGTAACTAGTGTATGTTCTGCCGCAGTAGCAGCCTCTCTCTCCGCCGTAATGGCCCCTAAATTGTTTGACAGTTTGACTTCAAAGAGGCTAGCTATGTTTTGGAAGCAATCTTCCATTTCTTTCGATTGCGCCTTTTGATCCTCATCATTAGAGATCTGGATTCTATTTGGGGACTGGATGGATTGGATTCTGCCTTTTGAACTAGGCTGCTCTGATGATGGAGCGGCTTTATTGATAATAAGAGGAAACACAGGGAATTCTGGCATCGGTTCCTGCTCAAGCCAAGCAATATGCTGACAATAGCAGTATTCCATGCCCTATTATATGCATAAAATAAATTTTATTTGAATTGCATCTCCTCCACTACGCCGACAAGTCTGATTTGTCTGTTGCTCATCCGATCAACAAACATTTAAATCTCATCAAATTTCCTCCAAATTTGAGGATCTATAGGCACTTGGGTCTGTGTGTCTTTCTTTTTCCCTTTTCCCTTTTCCTTCTTTGACGACACTTCCTTCACCACAGGGGTTTCTTGCCCCCTTGTCATCCTCTCCACCGAAACATCATTGATTGGCCCTTTGTTTTCCAAAGTTTCCTCCCCTTCGCGAGGCCCAATGCCTCGTTATTTACACAACATCATTATCAGAGAAGGGAAAGGTAGGATACCTGTTTGTTTGGTAGCGGCATCATTAATTTCTTGATATAGGATTGCGTTGCCATCAATACATCGTCCCTTCAGAATAAAATGCAGCAAGCACATTCTATCCAGCATTGTAGTCGTACTGTGGGTGGATGGCAAGAGATGACCAGTTTATAAAATGAAACCACACCTTGCTTTGAACAGTAAGGTAGCGACGGTGCATGGTGTAGTTATTTGAATTGTTGCTAGTCCAAAATGCTCCATCGACTCATAAATCGTTCAGTAAAACCTCTGCACCTTCCTCTTTCAAGTTTTCCAAGAACTCGACTGTTCATGTTCTCCCTCAGCAATATTGAAGAGAGCATTTATGTGGTCAGTGCTCCAGGGCACTAAACCTTCACGAACAAAAATGGATTCCTGTTCTGGATCAACTAGGTTAGGGTAAAATTCCCTTACCATAGGGGGAGAATACCTGGTTGGATGGTCACAAAACGGCTCCTATCCCAAACAAGTAATTGTTCTGTTGACTTGCTTCCCCAATATCAGATGCGGGGACAACTAAAATCATTATTCAGGATGACAGTTCCTCTTTAACATAACTTCATGATAATAGTCCTTTGTCCCTTTTGGTAGAACAGAACAGGCTCCTTAGGTTGTGATTGGTTGTTGTTTCTGACCATAGCAGTTGAAGATTCAGCCACTGATTTGGATGGGTTTTCGCTCCGCAAGTTCTTGCCATGATTATTGAAATAAGAAGAGTAAAAATATTTTGTAGAAAGACAGAAGGTTGAAGTCAAAGAGAATACAGCAAGAATGGTGGTTTTGAGTGTGAGAGAACAATCGACACAAAAATGGAATTTTATAGACGATGGAGGCGAAGAGACGTGATGATTGCTGAGAGTATACTATGCCTGCAGTAAATAAATGCTAGGACACAGATCGTACATTTTCGGAATTATCGAATGGTTGGGGATTGAGGTGAATCAATCGGCGTGATTCTTGCTCGAAATGTTTCGCTGAGTCATCAATACAATATGTCGACAAGTCGTGCTTTTGTGTGCATCGACAAAAAGGAGATCTTTTATTCCTGCATAAAACTAAAGAAAACGAATTAAAAGAAAATAAGAGACAAAAAGTAAATATAAGAAATTGCAATGACATTTTTAAGTAAATGTGTGATGTGTCGTCGAGAACACCAAATATAACTTATTCTGAAAATAAATAAAAATAACAGTAAAGGGAAGTATGGTCTGATCCTTAGGGATTGGAGTGTAAAGAATCTTGTCTATCGAGATCGTAGGTGAAATCGTGCCCAAGAAAAGTGGCGTGATCTAGAGAAAAATTAAGAGAAAATAGAATCAAAAGAAATAGAAAATAGAGGAGTCGAAATAAAAATAAATAGCATAAAATAAATAAGTTGAAAGAAGACGAGTTTATCAATATTCAAATATCTAGCCTCCGGTTATCATGATTCTTCCTTGGTTCAATCATAGACTTTGGATGGTTCTTCTCGTGCCCGAATAAGCCAGTTATAGTGGAAGAGGACGCCTACGACCACCAGCTCTGGATATAATTTTTAGAGGAACCTGACTCTAGCCAACCGTCTCTCAAATAGGACCGTCTTACACTAGATCACCTTTTTCCAACGATGAATGCACGTCGTTTTGTCTCTTTGGCTCGGCAACCTCTGATGTAGTAAGTTAGCGAACTGACTATGCAACCTTCTCAAAACACATAAAGTGATCGTCTTTGCACAAGATGAAAAGATTACTTTTGTAGGGATTTTGGACGGAAGCGTCGATCCCGTAATACAGAGAATTGATGAATACCTGGGTGAGTAGAATTAAGCGCGGATTCTAAGCCTCATGAACTTTGAAGGAATATTTGATAACCTTAGGCTAGTAGGGTTTTTAGTTACTTATGATTTTGGGGAAGAACACAAGATAATAAAATAGAGCTTTTATTGAACTAGGGATTTAGGGAGATGGAGGATTTTTCAATGAATGGGGAATGAATAATTCAATCACTCCATCCCCTATTTATAGTACAAACAAATTCCTAGTTGAATCCAATCTAAATTCTAAAAGATAATTAAAATTATATCTAAACATTAATTTACTAATTGGATCCAATTTAAACTCTAAAAGATAAATACAAAAAGATAAACATAAATTAAATACAAATTTAAATAATAAATAATATCTTAAATATTAAATCCTAATAAAAAATAATATTTTAAAATAAATAAAATAAAACCAAGTCTTTTTGTCCTATAAACTCTCTCTTTAAGCATTCCATCTTCACACAACTTTTCTTTCTCTTCAAAATCATGCCTTTTGTTTCCAATTTATCCTCTGTCACCACTTGAGTCCCTACAAAATAAAAAGATAATAAATAACCCAAATTAATAGGATCATACTATTAAAATATATGTATTTAATATCCAAAAGTATGTCATATTTAAATGTTATCATATTCCCCCTGCTTAGCTCATGCTTGCCCTCAAGTATGACTCATAATCCACTAAGTAATTAAAACTCCACCATGGAAAATAACACTCCAAAGTTCTACAAACAATTAAGCTTAATGTTTATGAAAAATAAAGAGAACCTTGAGCTTGTTGTAGTAAAATCGAAAAACCAACCCAATTAACATAAATAACAATTAAATCGTCTTGAATTATTTCGTGAAAGTTAGGTAATTTACCAAACTTACCAAGACACCTATTTGTTCACCCTTGTCTCCAAATTTAGTTCTCTTCCTTTTATTTTGTCGACTTTCTCTTTTTTCTTTAAGAATACATTGGACCTTTTGATGCGAAATGAAATGACAACTAAGCACTCAATCCCAGTTACTCAGCCCAACATGCTCTCAATTTTTTTTAGAATGTGTTAGCCCTTTTCACGCGAAGTGAAATGACAACCAAGCACTCCACCCCGGTTACTCAGTCTAACACACTCCGAATTTATTTATTTATTTCTTTTCTTTTTCTTTTTTTCCCAGTTAGCAGAGTTTTACTTATCACGTAACACAACCTTTTTACGCGAAGTAGGATGACAACCCAAGCACCCTACCCCGGTAACTCAGTTAGTCACATTTTTAAGCTTGTACTCATAACCATTAAAAAGTTTTTTGTTTCTCTTTTTTCTTTCTTTGGATAGAGAACTTTAACTTAGGAGGACTAGGAAAAAAAACAAGTATCAAGAATAAGTTTTGGCAACCAACTAACAATCACGAAAACCAATTTATCATGCATCCGAATTAAATGTTCTCTTATACTTAGACTCAATCAATTTCACCATAAGTAAGATAAGGTTATCATCATTAATCATAATCATTTCAGTCTAATAGAAATAAAACAATGGAAACAAAATTAATCATATAAAAATCAAAATTAACTTAGTAAACAAGAAGCATACTCATGGGCGAAACAGTGGGCAAAATCGTGAGCAAAATCTTGGGCATGAAAGGGATAGGATATACTTAAATAAAACATGCAGAAAATAGCAAGACAGTAGAAATAATAAACCTAAAGCAGTAAAATAGCAAATAAAAATAGGAAAAACAGTGAGGAATGTCTCCCCCTACTTAAAACGCATTGCCCTCAATGTGAAGAAAAATACGAAAAAAGAAAAGGGTTAAGAATACTCCCTATGTCATCATTGCTCTCGTAGTGCTACAGTTTCTGTCATCGTCTTTTTTGTGAAATAAATTCTTTGAGTTTCCTGGTCAAATAAGAAAATAAATAAATAAACTAGAAAGATAAAAATAATAAAATTAAAAATTAAAAATTGGGTTGCGTCCTAACAAACGCTTGTTTAATGTCGCTAGTTTGACGACCGAACTAGAGTTGGGGTCGTTCCCACTGAATTTTTTTGATCATATGAGCTTGGAAATTTGGTGCTTGCACAACATAAGGTAGAAGTTTAGTTTTCATAGGGGGCAATAATTTCTTAACAGATTCTCAAGTTGGATCTAAATCATCAAACAATATTTTAGGTTCATTTTTATGGAGTGATTTGGAAGTCTTTTACTAAGGATTCCTCTATATCAACACGGTTTATGCTCAAGATTTCACTAGGATGACTGATGGCGTCATAAACATTAAACTTTACGATCTCCTCGTCAAACTCCATTATGAGGGTTCCACTTCGCACATCGATCTTAGTATTTGCGATACTAAGGAAAGGTCACCCTAACAAGATATCGAAAGATCCAGGAGTTTTATCCTCTTCTCGCCCTAACAAGATATCGGAAGATCCAGGAGTTTTATCCTCTTCTATCTTTACCATATAAAAATCTGCAGGAAAAATTAGTTCGTTGACTTTCACTAACGTATCTTCAAGGACTCCTTCGGGATGTACTATGGACTTGTCTGCCAATTAGATTGTAACACCTGTTTCCTTCAAAGAACCCACGTTAAGTGATTTATAAATAGAAAAAGGCAGTACATTTATAGAAGCTCCTAAGTCACACATAGCTTTCTTAATTCCAAAGTGACCTATTTTGCATGATATTACAAACATGCCTCTATCCTTACATTTTGTTGGCATCCTACGTTGCAAAACTATAGACACATTCTCACCAACATTTACCTTTTCGTTTCCAGTCAATTTTCATTTGTTGGTGCAAAGTTATTTCAGAAATTTAGCATACCGCGAAATTTGTTTAATAGCATTTAACAACGGTATATTTACCTCGACTTTTCTGAATGTTTTGAGGATCTCTTTTTCCTCATTATCTTTTTGGATTTGCCTTAGTCGTCCAGGAAGCAGAGGTTGAATTTTGGGTAATAGAGGTTTCGACCGAACCTGTTCGTCGTCTTTTTGACTTTCCTGGGTAGATTCTTGGGCATGATTTTTACCATGAATTGGTTCCAGTACTTTCCCACTTCATAGCGTCACTGCATTCGCGTTTTGTCTTGGGTTAGGTTCTATTTGTGATGGCAACTTACCCTGTGCATTTATTTTCTCCATTTGTGTGGTCAACTCCTTAATAGATGCCTCAGTTTTCTTTTGAAAATCCATAGTTTGCTTCTGAAATTCAAGAACATTAGCTGCTAATTTATTTACCATGGCTTCTAGAGAAGTACCTGAATTTTGTGCTTGTTATGGGGCCTGATTTTGGAATGGCTGGTTATAGTGTGGATTTGTCCCATATCACAAGTTAGGATGATCCTTCCACCCGGGATTGTATGTATTTGCATAAGGATCATATCGCCTTTGGGGTGATCGAGGGAAGTTTCCCATGACATCAAAATGGGCCATAATATCATTATATAAACTAAGGCATGATTCAGTTGTATGCTCGGGTTCCGAACAAGTTCCGCATAGTTGGTTCGGTCTTTGTTTTTACTGCAAAAAAAAAGCACGAGATTAGTAAGTTTGTCAACTTTATCTTCTAAATTTGAAATACTTAGTTGGTGAACCCTTCTAGTAGGTTCAGGATTGGCTCGAAATTGTTGAGTATTTGCGACTATTGTAGAAATCAAGTCCCTTGCTCGTTGAGGAGTCATATTAACCAACGCACCTCCACTGGTGGCATCTATCATATTCATCTCCATAGGTTTCAAGCCTTCATAGAAGTATTGGAGAAGAGACTGTTTAGTTATACCATGTTGTGGACAACTTGCACATAACTTCTTGAATCGTTCCCAATAGTTGTAAAGTGACTCCACATCTTTTTGCCTAATCCCCACAATTTCTCTTCTTAATTCAGTGGCACACGATGTTGGCAAAAACCTATTAAGAAACAAACGAGAAAGATTAGGCCAAGTTGTAATAGATTCAGGAGGTAGATAAAATAACCATTCCTTAGCGGAGTCAGCTAAAGAAAAAAGAAAAGCACATAATTTAATTTGATCCTCAGTTACCCCCTCAGGTTTCGTACTTAAACAAACCATATGGAATTCCTTCAGATGTTTATCTGGATTCTCATTTTGTAACCCATGAAAAATTGGCAATAACTGGATTAAACCTGATTTAAGCTCAAACTTAGTATCCACAGTAGGATATGCAATGCACAATGGTTGTTGATCATCAGGAACCTCGGCTAATTATTGAATTGTCTGATCCATAGGTGGTGGTGGATCTCGATTTTCGTCAACCCTAGCGATCGACACTTTCGCTAGTAGATCAACTTCTTAGTTTTTCAGTGTTGGATTAAGGTTTTCGTTTACCCTAGATTCTCCTTCGTCGCCTTCTTCTACTTCTGAAGGTTGGCTGTGCTTCAGTCCTACAACTTTTGATTGTCTCTTTCACAACTTTTTTTCCTTGCGATTAGCTTTTTCAGTCTTTTCAATCTCGAGATCATACGGGTATGAAAGATTACCTAGAGCATATCTAGTTATAAGCAGAAAAAAGAAAACAAGATTCGTACGTTACTAATCCCCGAAAACGGTGCCAAAATTTGATGTGTCGTCGAGAACACCAGATGTAACCTATTCCAAAAATAAATAAAAATAACAGTAAAGGGAAGTAGGGTCTGATCCTTAGGGATTGAAGTGTAAAGAATCTTATCTATCAAGATCGTGGGCGAAATCGTGCCCAATAAAAACGGCGTGATCTGGGGAAAAATAAAGAGAAAACAGAATTAAAAAAACAGAAAATAGAGGAGTCAAAATAAAAATAAATAGCATAAAATAAATAAGTCGAAAGAAGAAGAGTTTTATCAATATTCAAAGATCCAGCCTTAAGTTATCTTGATTCTTCCTTGGTTCAATCATAGACTTTGGATCGTTCTTCTCGTGCTCGAATAAGCCAGTTATAGTGGAAAAGGACGCCTACGTCCACCAGCTCCGGATATAATTTTTAGAGGAACCTGACTCTAGCCAACCGTCTCTCAAATGGGACCGTCTTACACTAGATCACCTTTTCCCAGCGAGGAATGCCACACCGTTTTGTCTCTTTGGCTCGGCAACCTCTGACGCAGTAAGTTAGCAAACCGACTATGCAACCTTCTCAAAACACACAAAGCGACCGTCTTTGCACAAGATTAAAAGATTAATTTTGTAGGGATTTAGGACGGAAGTGTCGATCCTGTACTACAAAGAATTGATGAATACTTGAGTGAGAAGAATTAAGAGTGGACCATATGAACTTTGGAGGAATATTTGATAACCTTCAGCTAGAAGGGTTTTTAGTTACTCATGATTTTGGGGAAGAACACAAGATAATAAAATAGAGCTTTTATTAAACTAGGGATTTAGGGAGATGGAGGATTTTTCAATGAATGGGGAATGAATAATTCAATGACTCCATCTCCTATTTATAGTACAAATAAATTCCTAATTGAATCAAATCTAAATTTAAAAGATAATTAAAATTATATCTAAACATTAATTTCCTAATTGGATCCAATTTAAACTCTAAAAGATAAATACAAAAAGATAAACATAAATTAAATACAAATTTAAATAATAAATAATATCTTAAATATTAAATCCTAATAAAAAAATAATATTTTAAAATAAAATAAAATAAAACCAAGTCTTTTTGTCCTATAAACTCTCTCATTAAGCATTCCACCTTCACACAACTTCTCTTTCTCTTCAAATTCATGCCTTTTGTACCCGATTTACCCTCTGTCACCACTTGAGTCCTTACAAAATAAAAAGATAATAAATAACCCAAATTAATAGGATCATACTCTTAAAATATATGTATTTAATACCCAAAAGTATGTCATATTTAAATTTTATCAATGTGACCAGGTTAATGGTCTCTTTTTGTTCGTTAATGCCTAGGCTGTGGTAATGCTTCAATTGTTGCCCATTCACTTTAAATTGGTGCCCATCATTCAAATCTTTGATTGTCACTACACCATGTGAAAATGCTTCGTCAACTTCGAAAGGTCCTGACCACCTTAAGCGTAATTTCTATGGATGTAATTTTAAACGTGAGTTAAATAAAAGCACTAACTGACCAGGTGAAAATTGTCGCCGCAAAATGATGTTGTCATGCCATCGTTTTCTTTGTAAATAAGAGCATTTTCATAAGCATTGCACTGAATTTCTTCCAGCTCTGAAATGTCCAACAATCTTTTCTGTCCAGCATAGTCCATGTTTACTTGCTTGATTGCGCACATGGCCTTATGCTCAAGTTCGACAGGAAAGTGACATGATTTTCCAAACACCAGCTGATATGGCGACATCTCTAACGGAGTTTTATAAGCAGTACAAAGTGCCTACAACACATCATTCAACCGCGAAGAACAATCTCGTCGAGATGGGTTAACCACCTTCTCAAGAATACCCTTTCTTTTTCGATTGGATACTTCCGTTTATCCATTTTTTGCGGATGGTATGTGGTTGCCATGTGATGTTTCACACCGTAACATTTCAAAGCTTTCGCCACCTGATTGCAATGGAAATGAGTACCTTGGTCGCTTATTAATGCTCGAGGTGTTCCAAATCGTGTAAGGATATATGTGTGAAAGAACTTTAACACCGTTCGAGCATCGTCCTTTGGAACAGTAATTGCCTCGATCGACTTGGAGACATAGTCAACAACTACCAGAATATACACATTCCCAAAAGAATTTGGAAATGGTCCCATAAAATCTATGCCTAAAACATCAAATAACTCAATCTCCATGATAGGTTGTTGAATTATCTCATTGCGTCGAGATATAGAACCGATGTGCTGACATTTGTCACACTGTTGAGCAAAATTGTGGGCATCTCGAAACAATGTCAGCTAGTAAAATCCTGATTATAGGACCTTTGCAGCAGTCCTAACGCCACCAAAATGGCCTCCATAAGGCGCATCATGGTAACGCTTCAGATAGATAACATTTCTTCCTCAGGAATGGAACGACGAATGATGTTGTGAAAGCATACCTTGAATAGGTATGGCTCTTTCCAATGATACTTAGCAACATCCCGAAGAAATCTAACTTTCCTGTGACCTGTTGCACTCAATGGTAGCTTTCCACATACTAAATAATTGACGACATCTGCATACCATAGAGATACGTCGACAAAGAATAATTTCTCACATAGAAATGTGTCGACAATTTGTGACTTATTTCCATCCTCGCTTCTAGATTCTAGACGAGATAGGTGGTTTGCTACTTGGTTTTTCGACCCTTTTCTGTCCTTAATCTCAACATCAAATTCTTGGAGTAAAAGGATCCATCTAATTAGCCTGGGTTTTGCATCATTCTTAGCAAAAAGGTATCTTAAAGTAGAATAATCAGTATACACTATAATTTTTACGCCGACAAGGTATGAACGAAACTTGTCAAATGTAAAAACTACTGTCAGCAACTCTTTCTCAGTAGTTGTGTAATTCACCTACGCTTCAGTTAGAGTCTTACTAGCATAATAGATTGAATGAAATACCTTATTTTTCCTTTGTCCAAGCACAATACCTATAGCAAAGTCGCTCGCATTGCATAATACCTTGAACGGTTGCGACCAATCTGGTGCGACGACAATAGGTACCTGTACTAACTGCTATTTAATCTTTAGAAATGCTTCCAAACAATCCTCATCGAACAAAAACTTTTTATTTTGCTCAAACAAGAAGCAGAGTGGTTTCGCTATTTTGGACAAGTCTCGGATGAATCTTTTATAAAATCCAGCATGGCCGAGAAAACTCCTTATTCTCTTCACATTATTCGATGGAGGTATCTTTTCAATGATTTCCACCTTCGCTTTATCCACTTCAATGCTCTGACAAGATATTCGATGACCAAGGACAATTCCTTCGGTCATCATGAATTGACATTTTTTCCAGTTTAGAACCAAGTTGGTGTCCTCTCATCTTTTTAACACTTTTGCTAAGTTGTCAGTGCATATATCAAAATTTTGCCCATACACAAAGAAATCATACATAAATACCTCTAAAGAATCCTCGATCATATCAGAGAAGATGGCCATCATACACCTCTGGAATGTGGCTGGGGCATTACACAAACCAAATGACATTCGTCGGAAAGCAATGGTTCCAAATGGGCATGTAAAAGTCGTATTTGCTTGATCCTCCGTCGCGATTGTAATCTGGTTGTATCCAGAGTACTCATCAAGGAAATAATAATAGGGCTTACCAGCTAGCCTATCCAACATTTGATCAATGAATGAAAGTGGGAAGTGATCCTTTTTTGTGGCCGTATTTAAACGACGATAGTCCATACACACTCGCCAACCTGTAGCAATGCGAGTAGGGATTAGCTCATTTTTATCGTTACTTACTACTGTGATGCCGCTCTTCTTAGGCATACATTAGACCGGGCTCACCAATGTGTTGTCCGAAATTGGGTAGATTATGCCTGCGTCCAACCACTTGATAATCTCCTTCTTCACTACTTCCTTCATTTTCTTATTCAGTCTTTGTTATTGCTCAATTGACTGATTTCCTTCATCTTCCAGCCTAATTTTATTCATACAAAAAGAGGGACTAATGCTTTTGATGTCCTCTATGCTCTAGGCGATGACTCTTTTATGCTGCTTCAATATTTCGATTAATTTTTCTTCTTGGCTCGCATCGAGACTTGCGCTAACAATTCTAGGCAATGTATCATTGTCACCTAGGAAAACATATTTCAGGTGTGTTGGCAATGACTTTAACTCTAGAGTCGGAGCTTCTTTAATCGATAGTTTAAAAACAAGAATCGTCCGATTAGCCAAATCCAAAGATTCCAATTGTCAGCCATGTTTCAACTCACTAACATTAGCCTCAACTGTGTGGTCACATTTAGGTGAGATATTTTCATCAGTTGAAACCGCATATTCCTTTGGTACTACTGAACTTCGTTCATTGAATTCTTCTGTAATTAGCTCATCCAGAACATCAATGTGGTGACAATGTTCCTTACTTCGTGATTGAGATGCTTCGAAAACACTGAAGGTGACATGTTCATCATTGTGATGCATAATCAACTCGCCTTTGAAAACATCTATAAGAGTGCGTCCCATTGCTAGAAATGGGCACCTCAGAATAATGGGTACCTCCTTATCGGCTTCATAATCAAGTATTATGAAGTAGGCTAGGAACACAAACTTATCAACATGGACGAGAATATCTTTAATCTGTCCTTCAGGTTGTGCCAAAGATCTGTCCGCAAGTTGCAATGTCACCATAGTGGGCTTCATATGACCAATCCCTAATTTCCTGAAAGTTGACAATGGCATAAGGTTAATGCTATCTCCTAGGTCACATAGAGCTTTACTTAGGTAATGGTTTCCAATAGAGCATGGGAATGTAAAACTGCCAGGATCCTTCATTTTTTATGGCAATTTATTTGTCAGTATAGCGCTACACCCTTCTATGAGTGCAATCGTCTCAATATCGTATAACTTCTTCTTCTTTGATAGTAACTTCATCATAAATTTCCCATAACTAGGAATATGCACAAGACCATCAACTAGAGGTATATTAATATGTATTTGTTTCAAGGTAGATACAAACTTTTGATAATCTCTGTCATGTTCTTTCTCTTTGAATCGCTATGGAAATGGCAAAGGTATGTTCACAGTGGGTTATTTTGTTATAACTGATTGTGTCAACATGGGAAGTTGTGTCGATAACTTTTTAGGATGAATGGTCGGCATTGGTGTGACTACTGGTGGTTCCACCTTATCTACTTCATCTATGTCTTCTTCAGCTGCAACTTCTCTTTGTTGCATTGGTTCATTTGCGTGGACAGGTGCTTGGTTAGAGCTGCTACTTTGTTCGGCAATTTGCTTTTCACTCCGCAATGTGATAGCCTTGCAATGCTCCTTTCCTTTCTGATTTGGATTTTCAGTATCACTTGGCAAAGCACCTAGTGGTCGTGTGCTCATGTTAGAAGCCAGTTGTCCTAGTTGTGCTTTCAACGCTTGGATGGAAGATGAACTTCTTTGTACAATTTCTTTTGTTCTGGTAATATGCTCACACATCAAAGCTTTAAGAGTAGCCAATGGATCTTATCTTGATTGAGGATATTGTTGTTGCTGTCCTTGCATATTTGGTAGCACAGTTTGTTGTGGTTGCATTTGAACCTGTGGCTGCATCTGAGTATGTGACTGCATCTGGTTCTGTGATCGCATTTGGTCAGGCTATGTATACACTTGCGGATTATGATTATAATTCTGCTATTGACTGTAACTCCCTTGTCTAAAATTACCTTGATTTGAGGAATTTTCATATCTATATGTGGACCCATTTTGACTCCCCCAAGGTTGTTAAGCTCTACTTGAACTGTTATATGAGTTACCATATGAATTTTCATGGATGTTATTAACATAGAATGCATTTTCAGCATGCTGTGGGCAATCCTCAAAACTATGGTTGTCACCACAGATTTCACAGGAAAATGTCAGGACATCCATTTGTTGGGCTACTTGAATAGGGGCAACATCACTCATCCCCTTTATGTTTTTGATCATATTCACCAGTGAGGATACCTGTGCACTCAAAGCTGAAATGGCATCTAACTCAATAACTCCAAGATTTGTTTTCACTTGAGTAAAATGAGAAATCGAGTATTAATAATCATTTTGTACAATTCTTTCCAAGATTCACACAGCTTCATTGTATGTGCAATCCAACAAAGGACCATTAGTAAATTAATCAACAAGAATTCTTGTCTATGCATTTAATCCATTGTAAAAGATCCCCATTTGTTTTACCGTTGGATTCCATGCATAGGGAAACGTCCAAGAAGAGTTTTGTAATGTTCCCATGTATTATGTAAATTCTCATCATCCAGTTGATGGTAAGTTGTGATATCATTCTGCAGTCTAGCATTCATTTTGGGTGGGTTGAATCGCAAAACAAACTAAGTTGCTAGCGCATTCCAAGAAGTAATAGATCAAGCTGGTAAACCAAGAAACCATGTATGTGCACTTCCTTGTAAAGAGTAAGGGAACAACTGCATCTTTAAGGCGTCATCAAGAACACCGTGCTGACTGAAAGAAGAACATATAAGAAGAAAAGATTTAAGATGCTCCCTCGCATCTTCGTGAGGTAAAACTGCATATTGTCAATTAGAGTTAAGCATTTGGAACATCACCGATTTTAATTTAAAATTACCAGCTTGTATTGCTGGTCTAACAACCTCTAGTTGTAGATCATCGAGCATAGGAACAACGAAGTCTCTAATTGTCCTGTCAGGAATTTGCTCTCTTTGTGGCAGCAGTATATTGTTGATTATTTGTGGCTGCACTAGAGAAACAAAATTTTATGGCAGCAATGGTGGTAGATTGTTGTTATTTCCAGCCATTTTTCTTTGCTCTTGTCTTTTCCTCCGAATTGTCCTTTCAATTTCCGGATCAAAACTAACAATGTTGTTAGGATTTCTCCTTGTGGAAATAAACACCTAAAAAGAAAAATTTAAAAGCAAATCAACAAAAGATTAGTTAATCACTAAAAGTTAGAAAAATAATAGTAAATGCAACTACAAAAATAAATATAAAACAAATGTCATCCTCGACAACGGCACCAAAACTTGATCGTGCTATGAACGTCATAGCAAATATGTACAAGCGTACATTGTTGATGCAAGTATAGTAGATAGAGATGAATCTGCCGAATATTGATCCCACAGAGATGGCTGTTTATGTTTAAATCTGTCGAAGCAATTTGAGTTAAAGTGATAAGAACTGTTAATAATAATGTGAATGCAAACTGGTTAAAACTACACAGGTTAAGAGTAAGAACTGTCAATGCAAATGTAATATAAAATGTCAGAGCAAATTAATAAAAGATGAATTGAGTTTTGAGATGTTGTAATGTAAATTCAGAAATATAAAAGAAATAGATCAAGTGTAAAGAATTGGAGAGGATCACTAATTTCACAGTTGGCTACGCTAAATGTGACAACAAGGTAACTAATAGATGAATTATCGCCGCAATTATGTCCCAATGAGATCTTACTACTATCAAACTCCCTGTTTAACAAAGACCTAAGTACTCACAATTACCACACCTTCCAGTTTTGGTACTACTTTGTACTCAAGAACAAGTGGCTAGAATTCCTTTTTGCCTCAAGCAACATCCGTTGTCTTGCGTGTTAATATAACTTGTCACCGCACCTTCTAGTGACTGTGACTGCAATTGCACTTCTGTGGTCAAAATAGTTAAATCCAAATATAAACAGATGAGAATAATTGAGTAGAAATCAAAGTAAATCTAACATTAAAAGATAATTTCGTATTCAATTAATTGTCAGTAGTATTCATCAACATTTAAGAGGGATTAAAGAATGATATTAAAGTATGCTATTCCTAGTCTACTAGAATTCTTCCTTACTCGCTCCTCTTGCGTTGCATATAGCACTTCTCGCCAGAAGCAGTTGCTTCCTTGTTGCATCAGTTCACCTTCCTCCAAAATTAAGCTTTCATGGCAGCTATCTTCTAGAATGAATGAGAGAAATTTTAGAGTTGAATTCTTCATAGCTTGATAATTGATCTTCTCTTTCATCCTTCTATTTATAATCACTTGTAATTGCATATCTTCCTCCTTTTTCAGATCTAACTCCTTTTTGCAGCTGTAAAATTTTGTTATTGCTAGCTATGCACTCACACAGATCTAATTTGTTCTTTAGGCAGTTACAGATTATCTCAACATTGCTGGGCGCAAACTATGATTTTAATTTGCTGCGACAACTTATCATTCTCTTACGTTGGTGCTTCTGGATGTGTTAGCAGCATAGAATCCTTGATAAAATGTAGAAGCATTTATGTAATGACATTTTTTACCATAACTTTGGATCAAACTTATGACCACAACTCTGAGTGCTTTCCTACTCTGATCTTCCCAGGTGGATTTTTGCGCTGACAACTTTGGACACAAGACTAGTACTAATTACAACGACATTAGTAGCACAAAAGAGATAAAATGAAAAAAAATAAGATCCAACAACACTAAGTTAGAAAATGCAAATACTATGTATGAAATGCTAAAAAAGTATGCTAAATATGGTACAAAAGGAACAAATTATACACTGATTTAAGGATAAATTAAGTGTCATTTCTAATGCAATTAGTCATCGTCATCGATGAGCAATAGTCACGGTAGAGGCATGGTGGCACGATGACCAGCCATAATGACCGAACATAGAGGTCTTGAGAGGAAAATAAAAGGAGAGAAGAAGGTTTTTTTTAAAAAAACATAAGGAGAAATGAGGATTTTAATTTTTTTTTACTTTAATAAGGGTTGTAAAACGGTGTTGTTTTGGGCTTGACTTCTGATGCCCAAAAGGCGTCGTTTTGACACATACTCGAAATCGACCCAGATCTAGTCAAAGATCTGCGTGTTTTAGAGTGAAGGGCGATTTGCCATATTGGTCCGTCCGCTTTCTAAAGACTTGCAATCTGGTTCCTAAAATAATATCTGACCCCTAAACGACATCGTTTCAGGCTTAATTTCAGTAGCCTCAAATCGTCGATGTTTTGGACTCGACCCGAGGACCAGATTTGGATCCTCAAGATCTATGTGTTTTTAAAGGGTATGGGGAAATTGTCATTTCGATCCTTCCACATTTTTTAGTTGTTTTAATTTAGTCTTATTTTTTTTATTTTACATTTACCCCTTTAATTTTATTTTTTTCCATTTTAGTCCATTGACCAAGTTACCCTTTAAGGAATGGCACATATACAGAGGTTAGGATGTTTATCCCTATGATCCCTGTAATTTTTATTTTATTTTAATTTAATCCTTTAGCATATGTTTTTTTAAATTTATACTTTAAATTTTATTTAAGTTTTAATTTAATCCTTTTTATTTAATTTAGCATTTTATTTTCTGTATTTTGCAATTTAGGCTTTAAATTTTTTATTTTTTATTCAATCCTTTATGTCACGGACCACACACTAAGGCCCGAGACCAGCACGCACAAAGCTGCCCAAGAAGCACTTCACAACATCTTGGGCCTATCACAACCCATCCAAATTGGCCCAACCCGTGGGATTGAAGAGCCTCGCAAAGTAGATATGGCAAGTAGCACATAATCAAGCATATTCTCTTTTGAATTTTTCCATATCCATTGTAATATCTTATCTTAGGAATGTTTGACTAGATTTCCTTAGATTAAGGGATATTATAGATATCATTGTATCTCCACCATCGATGTTCTTTAATCTTAGCCGTTGGATTTAGGGGGCTTCAATTATAAATAGAGGCTTACCCCCACCTCATTTCCACACTTCATTTTTTTTTAGGAATATACAGAGCATTCACTCAAATTTCTTCCTTGTCTTTTGTTTGCCTTTTCTTTCGGAGTTCTTTTGCTTCCACGAGTATCTAAGGACTTTAGCTTTGATCAGTTTCAGGCTTACTTGGGCATTGTTTTGAGCAAGAAGCGTCTAAGGCCGCACGCTCCAAGTATTAAGTTTTTAGGGATGTGACAAATCATATCCGAGCCTGTTCGAGTGAGAGAGATGGCACCACAAAACTCAAGCGAGGTCTAAGCAACTGAACGAGAGACTCGTGCTGCTATTGAGAAGAAGAAGAGAGAGAGTTCCAGGGACATCATTTTAGCCTTGGAAAGAAGGGTTGCTAGACTTGAGGATTCCATGAAAGAAGTCAAGGAGGCCCAAGAAGAGACAAAACCGTACTTTGAGAGAGTGGATTCTCTTAAGGAAGAGGTCATGCTTGCGGTTCAAGGACTTCTCGATGACATGTATGAGAAGTTAGACCAACGGGACAATTCCCTTGAAGCTGCAAGGGAGGCTACCAAGGCTGAGTTAGTGGAAGAGATCAAGGATCTCCAAAGTTAGCTTGCCATTTACAGCCATAAAGAATGACATGATGGCAGAAACAGCGACACCCACACCTAGGATCGATGTCCTAAAGTCGAAGATATATACAGGGACACGATTGACCCAAGATGTTGAGAATTTCATTTGGGCCATGAAGCAGCACTTCCGAGCCATGGGGTCAAGGATGAAGAAACAAAGGTAAATACTGCTTCTGCCTATTTGACTGATGTCGCTCTTTTATGGTGGCGATGTAGGTGCTCCAAGGAGGAGAACAAGGAAATTCCCATTGCAACATGGAGTGAGTTCCAGTCCGAGTTCAAGGAACAGTTCTATCCCAAAAATGCTCAACTAGAAGCCCGAGAAAAGTTACGACAACTCAAGCTTGATGGCTCAATCCAAGATTATGTCAAGTGATTCACTGAGCTCAAGCTTCAAATCCCAAAGTTGGGCAAGAAGAAGGATTCTTTGCTTCATGGATGGACTCCAATGATGGGCCAAAATGGAGTTAAAGCGGATGGGGGTCCAAGAGCTTTCCAAAGCCTTGTTCGCAGTTGAGTCCATTACCGAATTTGAGATCAAAAGGACTGAGTCTACCAAACCAAAGCCAAAATTCAAAGGCAATGGTAGGGGAGACAAGGAAAGACCATCCAAGAAGGGGTCCGAGAAACCGACAGGTGGAAATATTAAGTTTTACAAGCCATGAGAGAAGAACAACGAGCCTTTCAAGTGCTGCACTTGTAGAGGCAAGCACTTGGCGAGGAACTGTCCTCAAAATGAAAAAGCCACTGCCATCCAAGGGAAAAATTCTGAAGAGAAGGAGACTCTTAAGCTTAACTCCATCATTAGCTCCATGGAGGTTAAAAAGGGTCATAAGAAGAAGGGATTGATGTTTGTGGACATCGCCGTGGCAAGCCAAAAGATGAGCGCACTAGTAGACATCGGTGCCTTAGAATTATTCGTGTCCCAGCGGGCTGCCAAGAGACGTAACCTTCGTGTTGAGAAGGCAAGTGGGTTTATTAAAACCGTTAATTCAAAGGAAGCTTCAATTGCGGGAGTGGTAAAAGGAGTCATGAAAGACCTTGGAGGCTGGACCGATAAGGAAAATATCAAGGTAATCCCACTCGATGACTTTGATTTTGTTATTGCACTTAATTTCCTTGATTGGATTAATGCGTTCCCAATGCCATTTGTCGATTGTTTGTGCATTCTTGATCCGAAACACCAATGCATTATTCCAGTAACTCGAGAGGCCAGAGTTGGAGCCAAGATGCTATCAGCGATCCAACTTAGCAATGGGGTGCACAAGGAGAAACCAACCTACTTAACTGCGTTAGTTAATGATGAGCCTACCATGTCCGTTGAAGTCCTAAAAGAGGTGGGACAAGTATTGGCAGAATTCAGAGATGTGATGCTTGTTGAGTTGCCTAAGAGCTTACCACCAAAGAGGGAGGTGGATCATAAGATAGAACTTGTGCTAAATGCGAAGCCACCCGCTAGAGCCCCTTACCGAATGCCTCCACCCGAGTTAGAGGAGTTACAAAGACAATTAAAGGAAATCCTTGATGCGGGATATATCTAACCGTCCAAAGCACCTTTTGGTGCATCGGTGCTCTTTCAGAAGAAGCATGATGATACGCTTTGAATGTGCATCGACTATCGAGCTTTGAACAAGCTCACTGTGAAGAACAAGTACCCAATCCCACTCATTGCCGACTTGTTTGATAACTTGGTGGTGTAAGGTGGTTCACCAAGTTGGATTTGAGGTTCGAATATTATCAAGCTCAAAAAGCCGAAGGAGATGAACCAAAGACTGCTTGTGTGACGCGTTATGGGTCATATGAGTTCCTTGTGATGCCCTTCGACCTCACGAATGCTCCCGCCACTTTCTGTACACTTAGGGAAAAGGTATTACAACCCTTTCTTGATCAATTTGTTATTGTCTACCTTGTTGATATTATGATATATAGCAAGACACTCGAGGAACATTTGAGGCATTTGCGAAAGGTGTTCAAAGTCCTGCAAGAGAACGAGCTCTACGTCAAAAAAGAGAAGTGCTCCTTTGCCCAAAAGGAGGTCCCTTTCCTAGGCCACATTGTTGGAGGTGGCAAGATCTGAATGGATAGGGCCAAAATCTGGGCAATTGAAGATTGGGAGCCACCAACCAAGGTGACAGAGTTGAGATCCTTTTTGGGGCTAGCCAACTACTATCGAAGGTTCGTCAAAGGCTACTCTAAAATAGTAACACCCTTGATCAAGTTACTAAAGAAGGGCAAGGCGTGAGATTGGAGCATCGATTGCCAACAAGCCTTTGCAGAATTAAAGAAGGCCATGGTGAGTGAACCAATGTTGGTGTTGCCAGATTACACCGATGAGTTCGATATTGCCATTGGTGGGGTTCTTATGCAAGAAGGACATCCAGTTGCCTTTAAAAGCTAGAAGCTCAATGAGACCAAGAGGAGATACACGATCAATGAGAAAGAGATGACTACAGCGGTGCACTATTTGTACACTAGGCAACACTACGTACTTGGGTCCAAGTTCGTGGTATACACTGATAACGTTGCCAATAGTTACTTTCTAACCCAAAAATTAGTTGTCTCCAAAGCAGGTCCCTTGGTAGGAATTCCTTACAGAGTTTGATTTTTCCATGGAGTACAAACCAGGAAAGGTGAATTCCATTGCCGATGCCTTAAGCCGAAGGTACAACATGGCGTTTGTTAGCTTGCCGTAAGGATAACTATTAGAGCGTATCAAAGAGGGGTTGTCACATGACCTAATAGCCAAAATGCTCATAGATTATGCCAAAGAGGGGAAGAATAGAAAGTTTTGGCTTGAAGGGGACTTGTTGTATGCTCGAGGACATCGCCTCTATGTGCCTCAATTTGGAGAATTACGCAAGGGGCTCATGAGGGAATGCCATGATTATAAGTAGGCGAGACATCCGGGGATGAACCGGACATTGGCATTGATTGTCGAGCATTATTATTTGCCACACATGGGTACAGATGTTGAAGCCTATGTGAAGACTTGTCTTGTGTGCCAACAGGACAAGATAGAGATGAAGAAGCCAGCGGGACTATTGCAAACATTGCCCATTCCGGAGCGACCATGGGAAAATGTTTCCATGGACTTTATAGTCGATTTTCCCAACACTGACGGCTTGTCAAGTATTATGGTTGTGGTTGACAGATTTTTGAAATATGAGACGTTCATTCCAGCGTCTAAAGTGTGCCCAGTCGAGGAGGCAGCTCATCTTTTCCTCAAGTACGTGGTCAAATATTAGGGAGTGCCAAAGACGATTATCAATGATCAGGACACACGATTCACGGGGAGATTCTGGATCGAGTTATTCAAGCTAATGGGATCAAGCTTGAACTTTTCAACTAGTGTTCACCCCCAAACCGACAGGCAAGCCGAACGAGTGAATGCACTCTTGGAGATCTATTTAAGGCACTATGTGAGTGCCACGTAGCACGACTAGCCAAAACTGTTGGATGTGGCTCAGTTTTCCTACAACTTGCAATGGAGCGAGGCCACAAACCAAAGTCTGTTGGAGATCATGACAGGACAGCAACGACTTACACCCAACACGGTTGTTACCAGGTATGAGGGGCTGAATGCAGCAGCACACAAGTTTGCCACGGAGTGGTAAGAGCATCATGACTTAGCCCGAGCTTGTTTCACAAGGCAGGGAAGCGGACCAAGAAGTGGGCAGATTGAAAGCTTAGGGACGTGAATTTCTAAGTTGGTGATCTAGTCCTTGCCAAATTGATCGGGATCTTGTGCAACCCAACTGTGCACAAAGGCTTTTGTGAAGATACGAGGGTCTGTTCCGAGTTGTGAAGCGGGTAGGCACCATGGCCTACAGATTGGAGTTGCCACCGACCATCTGAGCTCATCCAGTGTTTCATGTTAGCCTACTCAAGCCTTACCATAAAGATGAGTTAGATCCGGATCGAGGCAAATCACACCGAGCGCCAGTCGGAGTGAAGATCTTCTACAAGAACGACGTTCGAGAGATCCAAGCAGAGAGAGTTTTTCGACGACCAAGTTACCGGCCAAGGCACGAATATTTTGTTTAGTGGAAGGGACTTCCTAATAGTGAGGGTAGTTGGGAACTAGCTGAGGGCCTGTGGCAATTCAATGACCAAGTGGACAGATACCATGCTAGCCGAGTGATGATGGCGTCATCAAATTCAGTGGAGGAGAATGTCACGGACCGCACACTAAAGCCCGAGACCAGCACGCACTAAGCTACCCAAGAAGCACTTCACGGCATCTTGGGCCTATCACCACCCATTCGAATTGGCCCAACCCTTGGGATTGAAGAGCCTTACAAAGTAGATATGGCAAGTAGCATATAATCAAGTATATTCTCTTTTTATTATTTCCATATCCATTGTAATCTCTTATCTTAGGAATGTTTGACTAGATTTCCTTAGATTAAGGGATAGTATAGATATCATTGTATCTCCACCCTCGATGTACTTTATCTTAGCTGTTGGATGTAAGGGGCTTCAACTATAAATAGAGGCTTGCCCCCACCTCATTTCCACACTTCATTTTTTTTTGAGGAATATACAAAGCATTCACTCAAATTTCTTCCTTGTCTTTTGTTTGCCTTTTCTTTCAGAGTTCTTTCGGTTCCGCGAGGATCTAAGCACTTTAGCTTTGATCAGTTTCAGGCTTACTTAGGCGTTGTTTTGCTCAAGAAGCGTCTTAGGCCGCATGCTCCAAGTATTAAGTTTTTAGGGACGTGACATTTACCTTATGCTTTTTATTTATTTATTTCTAGTTTTCTTATTTTATAATTTATATTTTTACCCCTAATATTATGCACCTTTTTTATTGTGCATCCTTAATTACTATTATTAAATGTCATTATTAGTATTAATTAACATCATTTTTACATTTATTGTTATTTTTATTATAATGTCATATTTATTTCATTTTATTATGTTTCATTACATTTTATTATTATTGTATCGTATGCATGTATTCGCTTATTTTTGTACAGTGCTCGAAATAAATCAATCGCATTCATTAAAACGTTGTATTCGATTTCACGCAATGTATATGTAATAGTTAAAATCGAGGCAATGTTCTTTCTTTAGGGGATTCGAGAAATTGTGTCCTAACGTACTAGGTATGGTTATTTTCTTGAACCTATGTAATTGAATATCCTATTTAAAATCGAAAATACATAAAGTTTAGTTAATAATTAGCTGATAAATGTTCTTTATTTTCAAATATTTGAGATGTTGTAATTAACGTTCTGGACATGACTTTTTCTTTTCGATTGATTCAGAATAAAAGAGCCTTTTTCGTAAAATCTTATTTAGTAATTTTCTTTGTAATATCATTGAATAACACGATTTACACATATTTAAAGGTCACATTTTAATTTCTTCTCGAATTCTTGATTCCCAACATTAAGGCACCAAATAATCAATTAAGTACCAATTTTGGGCATTTTGAGGGTGCTAATCTTTCCTCATGCGTAACCGACTCTCGAACCCACTCTTTTGATTTTGTAGACCAAAAATCATCATTTTAATAAATTTAACATTGTATTAAAACGATTGTATTTTAAGGTGATCCGATCACACCTAATTAAAAAATATTGGTGGGGACTCCATTTTCGTTTCGTTTTTAAAATAAAAGTCGAGACTTCGAAAAAAAATGTTTCAACAGCTTGACAACTCCACTAGGGACTATAAGAGATTCGATCCATGAGTTGATTACTTTTTGGTCTTTTTGTTGTAAATTGAAAATTCGGTTTAAATTTATTTACGATCCTTTTCTTGCAGTTTGTCCTTCATTCATATGTTTGTTTTGGATTAAAATTTGCTTATATTTTTGTGTTGAAGGTAAGAGTTTTTCATGCACTACATGTTCATTCTACTCTACGCTTTTAAGTGGGAGTGAGAAGTTATTCCTTCGTGAGGTCGTCACCTTCGTGCAGGATAGTGGATCGTTTTCGGGATATATCCGTACCTATGTTTTCGTGAGATCTTCACCTCCGTGCAAACATAGGGAAACATATCCCCAAACTGAACTCTGTCCATATGAGCCTATAATGGGTGATGGTTGTGGAATTTTTCGGTTCAGGTACCTTTAGTTTAGGACCCAATCGCATGTAACGAGCACTAAGAGCTAGCCTTAAGTAGAACCGTGTCGAACCTTTAGTGATTACCCAAATAGAGTATAAAGGAGAGACGCTTTTAACCTTTTTTCTTTGTTTTAATTATTCTTGTATTAATTATACTAACTTACTTCATTCCATTTTTGTTTTGGTTGCATTGCATTTTCATTTTAGAAAAAAAGGTGACAGCCTGTCAGAGGGGCAGGTCAGAGATAGGGACCATGTTGCGAGCGAAGCATTGGCCCAAGTACGAGAAGTAGTTGGCCACTTGCAGGCGCTAGCCATTGAAGTCAGCGTTTTGAGCCTGAAATACGAATTGAGGTTGAATCAGGCCCAAAATTTAGTTTGGCTTCTTAGGAAGATTAAGGCTTGGAGCATTAAGGCACGACCATATATGTATCTGCCATATGTAAAGAAACTTGTTTTCTAGTAAAAGTTGTTTTAATGAAATTGAACTAGAATCAATGCCTTTTTGCATTCATTTTTACCATTCATTAGCATTGCATTTCATTACATAGATTAAATTTCAAGAAAATTCCCCTAGTTAATCCAAATTGTGACAGTTACCCTGGAAACTGTTGAGAATCTGCAAACTCATATATCTAAAACATTCGTGTCAAGGGGAGTCATCAACCATGTACGAAAACTAAAAGAAAGCAAGATAATGGGGGGAATATTAAAAAATTTGAGCGTTAATGCCATTTTTGAAGAAGGGAATGTAGAGAGGAACCTATCAAGAATTCATTCCTACACCCTCGGAGGAGTTCTAAACAACTAGACTGTGGAGGAGCTTCTTGTAGTTTTTAGGACTTTTTGAGAGTAATGTTCAGAACATACCTATTGCTTTAAGCCCGAGAGCAGTAGGGATCCTTTTGTAAGAGGGCACATGACCACTATCTTTTATTTCCAAATTTTGATGTGTCATCGAAAACACCAAATATAACCTATTCCGATAATAAATAAAAATAACAGTAAAGGGAAGTAGGGTCTAATCCTCACGGACTAAAGAGTCGTAAAAAGTATTGTCCGTCGAGATCGTGGGCAAAATTGTGCCCAAGAAAAGCGGCTCGATCTGAGGAAAAATAAAAGAAATAAAATTAAAAATAAAAGAAAACAGAATTAAAAGAAATAGAAAATAGAGGTGTCGAAATAAAAATAAATTGCATAAAATAAACAAGTTGAAAGAAGAAGAGTTTTATCAATATTTAGAGATCCAGCCTCCGGTTATCTTGATTCTTCCTTGATTTAATCATAGACTTTGGATGATTCTTCTCGTGCCCGAATAAGCCAGTTATGGTGGAAGAGGATGCCTACGACCACCAGCTCTGGATATATTTTTTAGAGGAACCTGACTCTAGCCAACCGTCTCTCAAATGGAATCGTCTTACACTAGATCACCTTTTCCCAACGACGAATGCCACACCGTTTTGTCTGTTGGCAACCTCTGATGCAGTAAATTAGTGAACCGACTATGCAAGCTTCTCAAAACACACAAAGCGGCTGTCTTTGCACAAGATGAAAAGATTACTTTTTGTAGGGATTTTGGACGAAAGCGTCAATCCTGTATTACAGAGAATTGATGAATACTTGGGTTAAAAAGAATTTAGCGTAGATTCTAAGCCTCATGAACCTTGGAGGAATATTTGATAACCTTCGACTAGAAGAGTTTTTAGTTACTCATGATTTTGGGGAAGAACACAAAATAATAAAATAGAGCTTTTCATTGAACTAGGGTTTTTGGGAGATGGAGGATTTTTTCAATGAATGGGTAATGAATAATTCAATCACTCCATCATCTATTTATAGTACAAATAAATTCCTAGTTGAATCCAATCTAAATTCTAAAAGATAATTAAACATTAATTCCCTAATTGGATCCAATTTAAACTCTAAAATAAATATAAAAAGATAAACATAAATTAAATACAAATAAATAATATATTAAATATTAAATCCTAATAAAAATATATTTTAAAATAAAATAAAGTAAAACCAAGTCTTTTTGCCCTATAAACTCTCTTTTAGTATTCCATCTTCACATAACTTCTAATTCTCCTCCAAAACCATGCTTTTTGTCTCCAATTTATCTTCTATCACCACTTGAGTCCCTACAAAATAAAAAGATAATAAATAACTCAAATTAATAGGATTATACTCCTAAAATATATGTATTTATTACCCAAAAGTATGCCATATTTAAATATTATCATATTCCCCCTACTTAGCCCATGCTTGCCCTTAAGTATGACTCATAATCCACTAAGTAATTAAAATTTCACCATGGAAAAATAACTCTCCAAAGTTCTACAAAAAATTAGGCTTAATGCTTATGAAAAATAAAGAGAACCTTAAGCTTGTTGTAGGTAAAATTGAAAAAGTAACCTAATTAAAACACACAACAATTAAACCGTCTTGAATTATTTCGTGAAAGTTAGGTAACTTACCAAACTTACCAAGACACCTATTTGTTCACCCTTAGTTCTCCAAATTTTAGTTCTTTTCCTTTGATTTTCTTTGATTTTCCTTTTTTCCTTAAGAATATATTGGACCTTTTTACGCGAAATGAAATGACACTCAAGCACTCTATCCCGGTTACTTAGCCCAACATACTACCAATCATTTTTCTCTTTTTGTTTAGAATGTGTTAGCCCTTTTGACGCAAAATGAAATGACAACCAAGCACTTCATCCCGGTTACTCAATCTAGCACACTTTGAATTTATTTATTTATTCTTTTATTTTTTTTCTTTTCTTTTCTGTTTAGCGGAGTTTTACTTATCACGTCACACAACCTTTTTACGCGAAGTAGGATGACAACCCAAGCATCCTACCCCGGTTACTCAACTAGTCATGTTTTAAGCTATGCTCATAACAGTGGAATTTTATTTTATTTTTTCGGACAGAGAACTTTAACTTAGGAGGACTAGGAAAAACAAACTAATATCAAAAATAAGTTTAGTAACTAACTAACAATCACGAAAAACAATTTAGCATGCATCAGAATTAATTGTTCTCTTATACTTAGACTCAATAAATTTTACCACAAGCAAGATAAGACTAACTTCATTTAATCATAATCATGTCAACCTAAGAGAAATAAAACAATGGAGACAAATTTAATCACAATAAAATCATAATTAATTCAGCAAACAAGAATCATACTCATGGGAGAAGCAGTGGGCATTTCGTTGGCAAAATCATGGGCATAAAAAGGGACAAGATATACTTAAAAAAAACATAAAATAGGTAGAAGACAACAAAGCAGCAGCAACAGTAAACCCACAGCAACAAAAATAGCAGATAAGCAAAAAAAATAAAATAATGAGGAACGACTCCCCCTACTTAAAACGCATTACCCTCAATGTGAAGAAAAATACGAAAAGAAAAGGGTGAAGAATTCTCCCCATGTCATTGTTGCTCTTGTAGTGCTGCAAGAATGTCAGTCATCTACTGGCCGAGGGTGTCGAGGAAAGTTTTAATTCGCTCCAAACGTTCCTTGATAGTCAGTGACAGTTGTGGATCAGGCACTGCCTATTGATGTTGCCGACGAAAGATTCAGTTAGCTGGTGGCGTACAAACTCCTGCAGAAACAAAAGAGAAAGAGACAGGTCTGCCAAGAAAAAGTCCCATAGAATCGAGACAACGAGCATCCAATGGATCAACTTGAGAAGCAATATGTAAACGAGAAAGAGGAACATTTGATCCATGTAAAGAAAGTAATAAATGAGTTATCAAAGAACCCAAATGAGGGGTCATTTGGCCTTAATAATATCCTCAAATCGAAGTGCATATCAATACCCCAAATTTACCGGATGACTCGTATACATGCACCATAACAAAAACAATTCTGTCTTTGAAACGGATGCAGGAGCATCTTTCCTTCCTAAAAAATTATAAGCCAAATATCGATGAATATAGCATAAAGTAGGATCACGTAACCACAAATCCTTAGATGTTTCTGGGTTATATGTAGATTCGACATTATTAGTCAACAGTGCAAAAACAGTGACAGGATTAAAATCTGCAGGATAGGAGCAATGACCAGATTCATAGGCAGTGGTCGAAACATAATCTTCATTAACAAATTGAAGTGCGAGATTAAAACCAGAAATAGAAAGACTATGTTCAACCCCAAGTAATCGGAAACAGATAATGCCTAGAGTGTCTAATGTAACCTGTGCAGACCTTTTAAAAGAGAAAGTGGAATAAAGTTCCAGAATCAATTCATAGTAGACAGGATGCAATATCTCAAAACCACCAAGCCAACCAATGTTACGAAAATAAGCATATACAGCAGTATCAATATTTAACGTAGTCAAAATAGATGGCGAAAGGAATTTACAGGGAATGACCGATTTGTGTCGCAACTGATCATACCTATCTCGGCTGTTGCGGTTGGGAAAATGCAAGTTACTAGATAATCGACACTCGAAACGAAGAACATCCGTACGAGAATAGTAGGTGCGTCCTCGGGTTGGAATGTGGGGCATGGAACTATCTCTCTCCGTAGCTTGATAATGGATAGTCGAGTCGCTGGCCATGTCGGGTTCGGGCATCAGAGGCTGAGTAGCGGCAGACGATAACTCGTCAAACATTGGAGAGGCTGGTACAAACGGCGATGGCGTAGTAAGGGCAGCGGTGAAGGAGGTCTGTTCATGGTACGTCTCACGCGAGGAGGACAGCGGCTCGTGATGGGGAAAGAGGTGGAGGTCGAAGCGGACGCAGATATCATCGAGGTTGGTTATCAGATTGGAGAGGGTGTGGGTGGTTGTGGTAAGAATAAGGTTGGGTTTTGTGGTGAAGGAGGAAGGATTTAAAGAGGGGGTGGTATGGCTGATGGTGCATGGTGGCGCGCGGTCGGTGTAGAGGGAGGAGTGTTGTGCGGTGGGGTTAGGATGGGGGAGTCGATCGACGGTGAGGATGACAGCGACGTGGTTCTGAGTTCGAACCATGGTGCGATGATGAACGACAGTTTAGGAGGGTCTGAAAGAGATGAACGACGGCTAGGAAATTGAAAAAGAAAAGGAAATTTAAGGTTTGAAACGAGGGGTTATAAGGGTGAGGGTGTTTGGGTGCAGGGATAGCTATTCCGAGGGAGGGAGCGCTAATCCTAGACGGGACAAAGGATATGGGAGTGTTTGTTTGGACGTAGGGGTAAGTATTTTATCGTACTATACCCCTTTTCGTGTAGAGCTTCTGTCATCGATTTTTAATGTAATAATTTCCTCGAGTTTTCTGTACAAATAAAAATAAATAATTATAATTATATATAAAAATAATAATAAAAATAAAAAAAATAATAGTAATTATAATTGGGTTGCCTCCTAACAAGCGCTTGTTTAATGTTGTTAGCTCGACGACCCGAATTAGTTTTAAGGCTATTCAAGATGAATTTTGATGACTGCCTGAGCTTGAAAATTTTCATAGAATGGTTTCAACCTTTGACCATTAACTGTGAAACGCTTCCTTGTCTCCTCACTTTCTATTTCCACTGCACCATGGGTAAATAATTTAATAACAATAAAAGATCCTAACCATCAAGATCGAAGTTTATCGGGAAATAATTTTAGAACTGAGTTGTAAAGTAACACTTTTTTTCCCTAATGAGAATTGTTTTCGGGATATCATTCTATCATGAAACAGTTTTGTTTTGTCATTATATATACAAGCATTATCATAGGCATCATTCCGAAGCTCCTCCAACTCTTGGATGTCTAACTTTCGAGCTTTTCTTACGGGCTCTAACTCCATATTACACTGCCTTACGGCCCAATAAGCTTTATTTTCTAGTTAAATAGGGAAGTGGCAAGCTTTGCCAAAAACAAGTCAAAATGGAGACATACCTATTGGGCCATTATATGTTGTTCGATAAGCCCAGAGAGCATCATTCAATCGAAGACTCCAATCCTTCCGATTAGGTTGAACTGTTTTCTCCAAAATAGTCTTCATTTCTCGGTTTGAAACCTTTGCTTGGCCGTTTATTTGTGGGTGATAAGGTGTAGCTATACGATGATGAACTTCATATTTCTTCATGAATGCTTCCATTACTTTATTGCAAAAATGAGTTCTACGGTCACTGATCAAGGACCGAGTTGTGCCAAACCTGGAAAAAATACAACGTTTTAGAAATTCTACCACGGTTTTAGCATTATCATTTCGAGTAGGAATTGCCTCTATCCATTTAGAAACATAGTCTACTGCTAGAAGTATATATAGATTTCCAAATGAAGAGATAAATAGGCTCATAAAATAAATACCCTATACATAAAAATTTTCACATACATGGATTGGGGATTGGAGCATTTGATTTCACCTAGTAATGTTTCCTACCTGTTGACATCTATCACAAGATTTACAGAATTCATATGCATCACGAAAAATTGTGGGCCAATATAATCCACATTCTAATACCTTATGAGCAGTTCGTTTAGGTCCAAAGTGGCCTCCACATGCAAGCAAATGACAAAAAGTAAGTATAGATGTTACCTCGATTTTCGGAACACATCGTCATATTACTTGATCTGAGTAATGTTTCCATAAGTATAGATCATCCCAAATATAATATCGAGCTTCTCTTTTAAGTTTTTCTTTCCTGGAACAAGATAACTCAATAGGTAAATAGCCTGTAGTAAGAAAGTTTACCATATTCGTATACCATGGAAAATGTTCTTGGGCTGAAAATAGGCCCTCATCAAGGAATTCATCTCTTATAGAAATAGCGTCATAAGGCATTTTTACCCCACTCAAGTGATCAGCCACCAAGTTTTCACATCCTTTTTTATCTCGAATCTCGATGTCGAATTCTTGTAGCAATAAAATCCATCTTATAAGCCTCGATTTTGCTTCCTTCTTTGTAATCAAATACCTAAGAGCTGCATGGTCAGAAAAAATAATTACTTTAGATCCCAATAGGTAAGACCGAAATTTATCTAAAGAAAATATAATAGCTCGAAGTTCTTTTTCTGTGGTAGTGTAATTACTTTGTGCAACATCTAGGGTTTTTGAAGCATACCAAATGACATGGGGCTCTCGATCTATCTTTTGCCCTAACACAGCCCCACACTTCGGTCACTTGCATCACACATGATCTCAAAGGGGTATTTCCAGTTTAGGGCTTAGACTATAGGAGTAGAAACTAACTTTTGTTTTAACGTGTCAAAAGCCTCTTTGCATTTTGGGCCGAACTCAAATTTTGTCTTTTTGCAACAATTCCCATAATGGTTCAGCTACTTTTGAGAAGTTTTTTATGAAGCGCCTGTAAAATCCTGCATGACCAAGGAAAGAACGAATTTTCCTTACAGTTAAGGGGTATGGTAAAGAATTTATAATATCAGTCTTAGCCTTATCAGCCTCAATCCCTTTAGATGAAACTATATGACCTAGAATTAAACCTTTATTTACCATAAAATGACATTTTTCATAATTCAAGACAAGATTAAATTCTATGCATCTACTTAAAATTTTTTGGAGATTCCTAAGGCATTCGTCAAAAGATTATTCATGCATAGTAAAATCATTCCTAAGGCATTCTAAAAAGTAGTCGGTGCATTGCAAAGTCTGAATGGCATCCTCCTATATGCAAATGTGCCAAATGCATGTAAAAGTAGTCTTTTCTTGGTCCTCGGGTGCGACTGGAATCTGGAAAAAACCTGAATATCCATCAAGACAATAATAATGAGTTTTTCCATCTAAACGTTCAAGCATTTGATCTATAAAAGGAAGAGGAAAATGATATTTTCTAGTATAAGAGTTCAACTTCCTGTAATCAATGCAAACACACCACTTATTCTGCACTCGAACAGGAATCAAATCGCCCTCGGCATTTTTCTTTACTATCATGCTAGTTTTTTTGGGTACGATTTATACCGGACTTACCCAGCTGCTGTCGAAAATGAGATAAATCACGTCAGCATCCAACAGCTTTTTAATCTCCTTCTTTACTACGTCCATCATGTTCGAGTTCAATCGTCTTTGTGCTTTCCGCCTCGATTTTGTGTTTTCCTCTAAAAAGATCTTATGTGTGCATGTCAAAGGACTTAGTCCTTTTAAATCGGCAATGGTCCAACAGATGGGTTCCTTATGGCTCTTTAGTACCTGAATTAAATTTGCTTCATCACACTTAGAGAGTTTATTCAAAATTATGAAAGGTAGAGTCTCACCATCCCTAAAAATGCATACTTGAGATGCTCGAGAAGTGGTTTCAACTCCAACTCTAGTGCCTGCACAATAGAAGGTAAAAGTTTAGTACTCATAGGAAGCAATATTCATTAACAAATTCACAATTTGGATAAGAATCAAAATCATCATTAAGATCATCATTAAACAGTGTTTTGAGCTCAATCTCATGAAGTGATTTGAAAGTCTCATCTACTAAGTTTACGATCAAGATTTTACTAGGGTGACTGATGGCGTCATAAACATTAAACTTTATGATCTCCCCATCAAACTCCATTATGAGGGTTCCAGTTCACACATCGATCTTAGTATTTATGGTACTAAGGAAAGGTAGCCCTAACAAGATATCGGAAGATCTAGGAGTATTATCCTCTTCCATTTTCACCACGTAAAAATCTGCAGGAAAAATTAGTTCATTGACTTTCACTAACACATCTTCAATGACTCCTTCGGGATGCACAATGAACCTGTCTGCCAACTGAATTATAACACCTGTTTCCTTCAAAGGACCTATGTTAAGTGATTCATAAATAGAAAAAGGCATTACATTTATAGAAGCTCCTAAGTCACACATAGCTTTCTTAATTCCAAAGTGACCTATTTTGCATGGTATTGCAAACATAACTTTCTTAATTCCAGTACTTTCCCACTTCATAGCGTCACTGCATTCGCGTTTTACCTTGGGTTAGGTTCTGTTTGTGACGGTAGCCTACCCTGTACACTTAATTTCTCCACTGATGTGGTTAACTCCTTAATAGATGCCTCAGTTTTCTGTTGAAACTCAATCATGTTAGCTGCCAATTTATTAACCATGGCTTCTAAAGAAGTACCTGAATTTTGTGCTTGTTGTGGGGCCCGATTTTGGAATGACTGGTTATAGCGTAGATTTGTCCCATATCGCAAGTTAGGATGATCCTTCCACCCGAGATTGCATGTATTTGCATAAGGATCATATTGGCTTTGAGGTGGTCTAGGAAAGTTTCCCACAACATCTAGTTGGGCCACAGAATCATCATACAAACTAGGGCATGTATTAGTTGTGTGCTCGAATTCACCATAAATTCCACATTGACGATCCAGCCCCAATTTTCCAGCAATAAAGAACTCACAACAATAGTAAGTTTTTCAACTTTATCTTCTAAGGAGGAATTACTTAGCTGGTGAACCCTTCGAGTAGGTTCAGGGTTGGCTCAGAATTGTTGAGTATTTGCGGCTATTGTGGAGATCAAGTCCCTTGCTCGTTGAGGAGTCATATTAACCAATGCTCCTCCACTGGTGGCATCTATCATATTCATCTCCATTAATTTCCAGCCTTCATAGATGTATTGGAGAAGAGACTGTTCAGTTATCCCATTTTGTTGACAACTTGCACACAACTTATTGAAATCGTTCCCAATAGTCGTAAACAGGCTCCACATCTTTTTACCTAATCCCAAAAATTTCTCTTCTTAATTCAGCGGCACGAGAGGCTAGAAAAAACCTATTGAGAAACAAAAGAGAAAGATTAGCCTAAGTTGTAATAGATCCAGGAGGTAGATAAAATAACCATTCCCTAGCGGAGTCAGCTAAAGAAAAAAGAAAAGAGTGTAATTTAATTTGATTCAGTTACCCCCTAAGGTTTCATACTTAAACAAACCATATGAAATTCCTTCAGATGTTTATATGGATTCTCATTCTACAAACCACGAAAAATTAGTAATAATTGGATTAAACCTGATTTAAGCTCAAAGTTAGCATCCACAGTAGGATATGCAATGCACAACGGTGGTTGATCATCAGGAGCCTCGGCTAATTGCCAAATTGTCTGATCCATAGGTGGTGAATCTCGCTTTTTATCAACTCTAACAATTGGCACTTCCGACGATGGATCAACTCCTTTTCTAGTGTTGGATTAGGGTTTTCGTTTACCCTAGATTCACCTTCGTCGCCTTCTTCTACTTCTGACGGTGGGCTATGCTTAACTCCTACAACTTCTGACTGCCTTTTCGAAACTTTGCTTCCTTGCGATTGGCTTTTGCAATCTTTTCAAGCTCGAATCGTACGGGTATGCAAGATTACCTGGAGTAGATCTAGTCATAAGCAGAAAAAAGAAAACAAGATTAGTACGTTACCAGTCCCCGAAAACGGTGACAAAATTTGATGTGTCATCCGGAACACCAAATATAACCTATTCCAAAAATAGATAAAAATAACAGTAAAGGGAAGTAGGGTCTATTCCTCAAGGACTAGAGAGTCATAAAACGTCTTGTCTGTCGAGATCGTGGGCCAAATCGTGCCCAAAAAAAGTGCCGCGATCTGAGGAAAAATAAAAGGAACAGAATTAAAAATAAAAGAAAATAGAAAGAAAAGAAATAGAAAATAGGGAAGTCGAAGTAAAAATAAACAAGTTGAAAGAAGAAGAGTTTTATCAGTATTCAGAGATCCAGCCTCCAGTTATCTTGATTCTTCCTTGGTTCAATCATAGACTTTGAATTATTCTGCTTGTACCCGAATAAGCCAGTTATAGTGGAAGAGGACGCCTACGACCACCAGATCCGGATATATTTTTTAGAGGAACCTGACTCTAGCCAACCATCTCTCAAATGGGACCTTCTTACACTAGATCACCTTTTTCCCAATGACGAATGCCACGCCGTCTTGTCTCTTTAGCTCGGCAACCTCTGACGGAGTAAGTTAGCGAACCGACTATGCAACCTTCTCAAAACACACAAAGCGGCTGTCTTTGCACAAGATGAAAAGATTACTTTTTGTAAGGATTTTGGACGGAAGCGTCAATCCCGTATTACAGAGAATTGATGAATACTCAGGTCGAAAAGAATTAAGCGTAGATTCTAAGCCTCATGAACTTTGGAGGAATATTTGATAACCTTTGGCTAGAAGGGTTTTTTAGTTACTCATGATTTTGGGGAAGAACACAAAATAATAAATTAGAGCTTTTATTGAACTAGGGATTTAGGGAGATGGAGGATTTTTTCAATGAATGGGGAATGAATAATTCAATCACTCCATCCCCTATTTATAGTACAGATGATTTCCTAGTTGAATCCATTCAAAATTCTAAAAAGATAATTAAACATTAATTCCCTAATTGGATCCAATTTAAACTCTAAAATAAATATAAAAAGATAAACATGAATTAAATACAGATAAATAATATCTTAAATATTAAATCCTAATAAAAATATATTTTAAAATAAAATAAAACAAAACCAAGTCTTTTTGTCCTATAAACTCTCTCTTTTAGTATTCCATCTTCACACAACTTCTAATTCTCCTCCAAAACCATGCTTTTTGTCTCCAATTTATCTTCTACCACTTCTTGAGTCCCTACAAAATAAAAAGATAATAAATACCCCAAATTAATAGGATCACACTCTTAAAATATATGTATTTAATACCCAAAAGTATGTCATATTTAAATTTTATCAAGGGATCCTTTTGTAAGAGGGCACATGACTACTATCTTTTATTTCAATGAAAACGATGCATTTTTTGTGTCCCATTTGGAAAACATCTTACTATTCTCTTCATTCATCTCATACCACAATTAATCATTCTTAAATTCATTTATTCTTTGGATCTCCTTTGTCCTTATGATAGGTCCTTTGATATCAATGATATGAGCGATATTGCTGCTGACTCAAAGCCTCCTTTTGAGTAGGATATGTGTTTAGAAGAACCTTATGACTTTGAAGATGATCAAGAATGCAACTTGTCTCCCCATCTGCTATGGATGGTCGAGTAAGACGAGAAACAAATCTTACCTCACAAATAGTTAGTGGAAATTGTGAGTGTGGAGGATGAAAATGAAAAGAAAGAGATGAAAATTGGGACATATTTCCCTACAAAAACAAGGTGAGATCTCATAGAGCTACTTCGAGAATTCAAATATGTATTCGTATGGTCCTATCAAGACAAGTCGGGGTTAAGTATTGATGTAGTAACACACATGCTCCCTATAAAGGAAGATGCAATTCGGTTCAATAGAAACTTCGAAGAATGAGGCTCGACGTGCTATTAAAAATAAAAAAGAGAGGTCGAGATGAAAATCCGTAAAAGGCATCTTGAAACCAAAAAACAAAAAGTTTTACGCTGGTTTCCTCTAAGTGGTCAAATACCCTGAGCAAGCAACCGAGAAAAATAAAAGGATGCTAAGAAGGCTGGCCAATGAGTATGTCATAGACGAAGAAATCCTATACAAGGGGGAAAGGATCAGTCCTTACTAAGATGTGTGGATGACCGCCCCCGAACGTACTCCCGTTTGGTGTAGATTTTAGGCTTTCCATAAGTATACGAGTTAGGTTGTAAATATAGTGTGTACAATGAAACACTTGGTAGTATTCCGAGAATCGTACCCAAAGGAGGCGTTAAGTGATAGTAAATTAGATTCTTGCAAAGAATAAAATTAATTAGTACTTGCTTTAGGGATTATAGTACGAAGAATAATAAAAGAGTGATTTTTGAAAAGCATAAATAAAAGAGAAAAGAAAAGAAAAGAATTGAGATGTAGAAAATCTTATAAATAGCTTTGGAGATATTAGGTCGTTTTCGTATGAGTTCTTTAATTGTTGGGTTTTGGGGATTTTCTCCAATTAACTAGTCACTACCCCGGTTGGATCTCTCGATCTTCCACCGGTATAGCAAGTCGATAGAGACTACTTATTGCTAGATGTCACAATCTAAACCAGTTTGGGGAAAAGGTGTTCACGGATGGGCAATACCAATTTTTGGTTCATTCCCACCTAAATGACGTTCTAAGGTTGTCAGGCCTAGTGTTTATTTGATATTCTTCCTTTCCCAAACAACTGATCCAAAAGGTAAAATCTCTGTTAAACAATGATCAAATATTCATACTTCCACTCCCTAATTCCCCAAAATGGAATTAGTTCCTCATGGGTTTCTTAATCATCATGAACACAATAATATATATAAACATATAATTGAATAAAGAGAATGAAAAAGAAACTCGAATTGTATTGGCAATCTATTGGGTAAAATTCCTCGAATGCTTATGCGAGTTCTACAATCTCGTTTGAAATGAAATCACAAAATAAAACTTAAAAACTAAAACCTAGTAAATGATACGTTTAACCCTAGTGCTAAAGGCCCTATTTATAGCCTTGGCCGACCGTTTTCATCAACCCTAAGTCAATTACCATCCTTCATGCTTAAATCACATTGTGAAGATGAATATTCCCCTCTCTCGATGTAGAGTTTGAAGTTTGGGGTCGATGTAGCGACACATAAGGACCTATGTCGTGACAAATCAAGCAGTTTCTCGATTTTTCACTACTGGCCCCCTTGTTGCGACATAGAACTCCCTATGTCATGACGAAGTGGTCAGTATCACTATTGCTCAGCTACTATTAGTCTCCTATGCACTCACGAAGTAGGTTAGCTAATCTTTAGGCCTCATATGGCCTTGGAAGCAATAAAATGACCTTTTTAGCACAATTTATTCAAAAGACAAAACTAAACTAAAATCCATAAAACATAAGGGATAATTCTTTATTTCAAGCTCTTCAAATGTGAAAACTAGTTTAATCTGCTAGGTACAAAATCGGTAGATCAAACTCCCCCACACTTAAGTCTTTGCTTGTCCTCAAGCAAACAAGAAAATAAAATAAAGAAAGAAAGATAACTAAGCTTGAAACTTGTATTATACAAAGATTAGGTTCTTAACATTTACCCTAGGCTTTATGTATCTTTTGATAATTCTAACATGATGAGTGAGTAACTTTACTATTTCTAAGTAGAAACAATAGAAGTTCAGTAGGTTACAAGAAATACAAATATTAAAGTTCTACCGATATAACTCCATCAATTCCTAACAAAAGTACTTTGATTATCCTAGTCCAATACAAACAATTATAATGAGATTATGCAATTTCTACATCTATCCATGCATAGAGTCATTCAGGTCACATAGGGCTTTTCGGCTTGTAATGTGTTGAGGCTTAGGACAGGTATGATTTTCAAAGAACTGTTAAGCACAAAAGAGGTTACAAACACAAAACAGTTTGGCACATTGTATTATTTGCTATTCTCCCCCTTTATGTCCCATTCCATCTCACCTACTTATTTCTCCTTCTCTCACCTTCCTTATTTCTCCATTTCAGAAAATTAATATAAAGTGATCCCTTTAGCTAGCCTATTAGTATTTTTCTTTGTACTTCCTGAGTAAGATTCTCTTCTTTCTAATTTTTGGTGACTTAATGATTTTGTCACTCTTCACATATTTTCTTACTCATGATTCTCTCTTTTTGTGTCTACTCATTTTTCTTTTTGATTTTTCATTATTTATTTATTTTTGCTAAGCTAAAGTTCACACACTATATCGATTTCCTAATTCCCTCTTTTATTTTATATTTCCACCATAATGTGTCTACTTATCCTTAATACATATGACCATCATTTAAGGCTTAAGAGGCTTGTAATGTGGCTTATCAAAAAGGGTCATAAGGCTCAAATATGGTTACTAATTGGCAATTTAGAACAGAGTTTAGCTCTTTAGCTCTAGATGTGTCCAAACAATGCCTTAGGTCATCCCTAAACAACTCAATATGCACACATATCAATTTAATCACCTAATCTCAAAATTATCGTTTATCATATATACTAGCATGTTCATTTCCACATATTATGAATATCATTTGGTATCAGTAATACTTTTTCTATTTATACGTAATGTAACCTATAAAACTTCAAAAATTTCATGTCCAAAAATTAAAAATTTCTCATCATCATGCCAAATTTATCAATAAACACAATAAAACTATTATACATGCTCCTAACTAATTACTTTTATTTCTACAAGCTCAAGCACATATCAAAAGAAAAACTCAAGAAAAATGAAAATTAGCTATATGCCAAAATCCTATGTTACCCTTCCACACTTTAGAAAATACATTATCCTCAATGTGTACCCCCATAAGTAGTAAGGAAAGAAGTTACCCGATTGATCTTGAAGACTCTTTTCTTCTCATGGTGGTTGTCCTTCTTCCTTTAGCATAAGTGCTCGAAATTGTTGTGCCTCCATAATGTGAGGTTCCTACAAAAAGAATTAAAGCATATATACAAAAATAATTCCTAATCCTACTCATACAAATTATATAAGTCCTAAAATAAAAAGTAAAAAACTATCCCCAAAATTATAAGTCTTAGAATAAATCCAAGTCTTAAAACTATTAAAAACTAAACTTCAATCCTCTTCTTCCGAGATGAATTGAGGATCCATGGGAGTTTTGCCTTTGCCAGGGTACTTTTAGCGGGAGCTCCCACCTTGTCGTCTTGTTGGGCTTCGAATCACCGGTCCTTTAGGAGTTGAGTAGTGAGGCTGAAACATTGCCTCATACTCATCATCAGCATTAGGCTTGTCTTGCTCCACGTTGGCTCCTCCCAAATTGGTTTCATCCTCGTCTCCTTCTTCATCCTCAAACATGTTCAGTGGGTAGTTCGGGGTTGGTAGTCCATTTATTCTTGCAAACTCCTTTAGCGTAGGATTTGTTTCTTGCATCCACCGAATCATGCCGTCAAGCTTCCCTTCAATGCTTCCCTCATACCCTTTTCGAGCTTTCATTGTATTTTTAGTTTTTAAATAAGCTGGCACATCCATCTTTTCCTTCCGCCTCTAATTCCACTCTTTAATTTGTTTTCTTTGAAGCTTAACATATTGCTTATAGATGGAATTTTTTGGTCATCGGTACGCCCAGTGACGTAGCAAAAAATTATTTTGGCGATCCCTAACCCTGGATCCATGTACGAGAAATGAATTGGGAAGGAAGGGTTCAAAATTATACCTTTCGAAATCTGGAAAACCGTTAGAAATGGTGCTGCGAAATCCTCCTCTACATGCTGTCGATCCCAAGCCGCAAAAAAATTGTCTCGGCCTCTACATAGTTCACCCGATTAAGAACAAACAAAAAATTCTCCCTAAACATTTTAGAGAGAATTCTGAAAAGAAAAACTTTGTCGACTGCTAGACCTAGGTTTTCATTATTTTCTTTTGTAATATTTTTGGTTTCACACTCACACTAGGGTTTTGTACTTTTCATTTTATATCTAATATAACCTTCCTTGTTTTAATTTATATCCTTCCTAAAAAGACATTAATTCCATATTTTATGTTTAACCTAAATTATTTTTATTATAATTAATAATTTCAGTAAATAATAATACATAGTTAATATTTTAAATGAATCAAATTCACACATTTATTTTAACCATGTTCCCTATTCTGGTATAATAAATTTGTACATAAAATGTGTGAACAATTTAACTGTCAAATTAAATTAATTTAATAATTAATTTAATTCTCATGATAGTTAAATTTAATACCAACTTTGTTAAGATTCTGTTCGTTTCAACCATTGGGTATGACCCTGTAGGTTCTTATAACATTGGTAATAATACTAGAATAATTCTAACGTTACAAGCATTGAGTGGCATCTAGCAATGCATCATTGCTACCCAAGTTACAAGAAGTCGTGATTTGACATAACTTTTCTATGATAGATTCGCATGTATTATATCCTTTTGTCTTTTATATCTAGATTGGACACAAGTCATAGAGTAGTCACACTTGCATAATCCAATCTCATGTTTCTTGATATCCTAAGTAGACTATAATAAACAAATAAGTGTAATATCTCATATTAACTTATTTGAGTATGGCCATGCATTTCTAGTCTCACTTCATCAAGTGGCCTAAGATATTGCTCCCATTATGTAGTAGGGACAAATCCTATATTGATCAATAATATCTCATTACATAGATTGTGGCATACCCAACATTAGTCTTTATAGTCAAACTTGTTATAGTAGACGTTTGTCTGTATCTAAATATACGATTCACTATGTTGGGACAATGATTATCTCAAGTCTAAGGATTGTATACATAGTTATCACTATGAGTGATGTCGTGACTTGTAACCCCCTATACCCGGCCCCTAAAGATACGACCGGATCTAGAAGATTATTTAAGTAATTTACCCACACTCCGACTCGACAACCCAAAATCATCCTCAAAAATAAGTATAAATATTCATAAATAAAACTTTAAATCTATATTTAATAATAATATAAATTAATTAAACTTCCAAAAATAAAATATCAAAAGTCCTAAAATAAATTATATTTACATCCCAAAATGCATATTTACTAACTTAATATGTTATGATCCCAAAATCCAAAATAATAATAATAATAATAATATTAATAATAATAATAATAAAATAATATATTCTAAATTTTACAACTAAGCCTCGGGTACCAAGTCACCTAATATCCGAATACCTGTAAGGAAACTGTGGAGGTATGAGCTATAAAGCCCAGTGTGTCCCTAAAGTAAATACAACCTAATGCTAGAATACAACAACATAGCAATTCAAAACACGAAAGGGTAACCACAAATCATACTGCACGCACAAGCACAATGCAATGCACCCATACTCCATCACACCAACACAATGAAAAGGTTCCCCAGAACCCTTTTCCAGCCAACGTCACCAATCGCAGTGTGGTTTTAGTATCAACCTTAAAATGAATGATAACCACTTCTTCTACCTTACAATCCCGCCCCATGAACACACAATGGTATGATCACATGCTTATCAAATATTCATATTTTTCCCAATCTCAATCTCAATTAATATCGCACATATCACAATCACTGTAGCATAATTACATTAATTATCCGTCACATGCTCAATGTAAAAATGTAAATGTATACATGACATTAGCATCATACACTTGCACAACTTAATTAATCATACCATTATTTATTTTTACCACAGCATAATCATCTCAATATCAACATAACTCAATCAGCATGAAATCACATAATCCCAATAACATCACAAACATTAAGGTATATTACAATTAGAAATACACCTCAAGCAAATAAAACTCTAGGACGAGGAGGTCGTCCACCACGCACTACACGAGTTCCCGGTCTACTGAAATTAGATCCTACAAATACAACTAAAAATATTACAAACCTAACCACCACTTAAACACAAAATTAAACTAAAAAACTTACGAGGAGCTCTCGGAACCGATGCAGGAACGGATTAAATAGAAGGAGGAGGTAACTCGTCTGCTTCGGAATTGTGATCACCTAAATACGAATACTTAATATCAGTACTACTCAAATTAGAACTCTAAAATAATTTAAAGTACGCAATTTAAAATAAAACCATCAAAATGAGACTTTTGGGTCAGAATTTGGCAAAACGGACATCGAAAACGGACTCAGGATGTCAAAAAATTGGTAGGATAGGGTTTTTCGAAAAAAGTCAACGGTCAATGGTCAGAGTCAACGATCAAAATCAACGGTCAACAGTCAACGTCAACGGTCAATAGTCAACAGTCAACGATCAATAATCAAAGTCAACTATCAACGGTCAATGGTCAACGACCGGTCAACGACCGATCAATGGTTTGACTTGGTTTGGGTTGGACTTGGTTCAATGGGTTTGGTTCACTTTGGTTTGGGCTTAATGGGTTTTTAAAGAAATAAAATTATTGGGTTAGTTTGGGTTTTCTAAAGAGTTACACTTGGGCTTGCCTAGGCTAGGAAATTGGGTTTTGCCAACCTAGCCCACTTTCCAATTTCCACCAAAAAAAAGAAAGAAAAACAAAGTTCCCAAAACTCCCCCTTTCCACACGCCGATAACACCAACAGTTCCCAAAGTCGCAACCGGCGTCCGACCACCGAGAACCACCCACCAAACAATTCCACAAACAACCCATAAAACAAAAACACCACTTACCAACACCAAAAGTTGAGAAACAACAAGCAAAAATAACCACAAAAGTCAAATGCCTCTTCAAAAAAAATTCTCACAATCGGCAGTAACAAGAGGGGAGTTTGAGGGCGTGATTTTGCTTGCAAGAACCAACAGTTGCAAGGTTGAAGATTGTGAAGAAAAAGAAAAAGAAAATTACTTGAAAATGGAACAAAAAGACATGTAAGGCAAGGGAAAAAAATAAAATAGAAAGAAGTAGATTTGGGGCACCAAACGGCAGAACTAAACAAATGAGAAGGAAAGAAACAGCTAGGGATAAAAAGGTGGGTTTTATACCCACAAAAATTGGGATATTTATGTAAAAGTCCCTAAACAAAAATAAGGTTGTTACAATGACCCCAAATTTTCACACTCCTCACAATTAAGTCCGAACTCCTCAATTAAGAAAAAAAATTACACAATAAATCCTTAAATAAAATTAATCGCATCACTTTAATCCCTATAATTTTTTTTGAGTGTTACATGACTATTACATAATAATTCAAGAAACATACTTATAGCGGGTCAGTCCAATATGTCGTTCTCTAACACATATACATGTATTGATTTTGACATCCCTATGTCAATGACAACACTTTGTCATCAATCAACTACATATTAGTCTCAATGCACTATTGTTGTCCAAGCCCACAATAATACTTGACTAAGGAATTTTTAAGAATAATCATATTATCCTCAGGACATTATTATAAATTAGTTTATTTAAACTCACATAAAAAGAAACTGAAATAACAATGGCAATGCCTTTTATTAACAAACAAGGTAAAATGAGTATGTGATTACAATAATCTCATGATTAGTCTTTGGGCATACTTTAACAATCGGCCACTAGCACTAAGACCAATCACTCATATATCTAATACCAAGTGACTTAGTGTGACAATCATGCTTCTACTGTGTTAGAGGCTTCGTCAGCGGATCTGCAATGTTCATTTGTTGGTACTCTGCATATTTCCACATCTCCTCGATAAATAATTTCTCGAATGAGATGAAAATTCCTAAGTATATGCTTGGATCGTTGGTGAGATCTGGGTTCCTTTGCCTGTGCAATGGCTCCGTTGTTGTTACAACGAAGTTTTATAGCATCTGATATGCTAGGCAGAACCCCTTGTTCAGATGTGAACTTCTTGATCTAAACAACCTCTTTTGCAGCTTCACTAGCTGCAATATACTTAGCCTCTATTGTAGAATCAACAATTGTACCCTGCTTTAAACTTTTCTAGCTCATAGCACCACCATTAAGGCAAAACACAAAACCTGATTGTGATCATGAATCATCTTGGTCAGTTTGGAAGCTAGCATCAGTGTAACCTTTTACACTTAGCTTTTCCACTCCTCCATATATAAGGAATGTATCCTTAGTCCTTCGCAAGTACTTAAGGATATTCTTAATTGCCACCGTTAAGGTAAAACACAAAACCTGATTGCGATCATGAATCATCCTTGTTAGTTCGGAAGCTAGCATCAGTGTAACCTTTTACACTTAGCTCTTCCACACCTCAATATATAAGGAATGTATCCTTAGTCCTTCGCAAGGACTAAAGGATATTCTTAACTACCACCTAATGACCTTCACCAGGATCTACTTTATACTGACTCGTCATGCTTAAAATTTGGTTTATGACTCAGAGCCTAGGAAACTTGGTAGATCCGATCCCTAACCTTGAAGCATTTATTAGGTGAAATTGAAGAACCCAACAGTCAATACAAAACCCACCACCACAAGAAGAAAGAGAAGAACTAGCAGATCTAGTCAAAGATTTCGCTCACAACATCGAAGACGTCCACATACCTTTACAACTCCTAACAAAAGAACTAATGCGGAAGCACCTAGAACTTTTAGGGAGTATTCTCTATCTACTCTAGATCTAACATAAGGGAGTATTGCTAGACCTACTATCGTCACTAATAAGTTTGAAACTAAGCCAGCCATGATCCATATGATAAAAATTAATTTGCAACTTAAAGGGATTATGGTTGAAGATCCCAGTTTACATTTAAAGTGATTTTTATAATTGTGTGATACTTTTCGGTATAATGGTGTTACTGATGATGCCATACGTCTTACACTATTTTCCTTCTCTTTAATTGATACTGCCTTTTCTTAGCTAGATGCGTAGCATCAGGTTCTATTACCACATGGGATGAACTGGCAGGGAAATTTTTATAGAAGTTTTTCCCTATGGGGAAAGCAATCCAAATTAGGAGAGAATTTTCAACATTCCGACAATTCGAAGGCGAAAGGTTCCATGAAACATAGAAACGGTTCAAAACGCTGGTACGAAAATGCCCTAATCATGGTATGCTAGAATGGATACAACTTCAAACACTCTATAATGGGTTAATGCATCAGCCAGATCAACTTTAGATGATGCAGCAAGAGGAGCCCTAATGAACAGAACCTATAACGTTGCTTATGGGCTAATTGAAAATATGTTAATGAACTCTTGCCAGTGGTCTACTGAGAGGTTCACTTATGGGTAGAAACCTGCTTCGGTAAAGATGATCCAAGAGGATGACAAGTACCAATAATTATTAGAGAGACTAAACTGAATCGAATCTACTATAGGGGCACCATCGTTACAAGGAGAAGACAAGACTTTATAACATTATGTTTCCAAACTTGAGGAGGCTAATTATGTCAGTAGAAGAAGTGGAATTCCCTACTCAAACACCTATAATTCAAGATAGAAAGACCATCCCAACTTTAGATGGGGAGTAAGTCAAGAGGGAGCGATAACAACAACACACAATCAACAAATCCCAGTTACCAACCCATATTCTTGCAAGGGCAGTTGGAAAGAGTGGTTTAATGTGACAATACTGTATGTGGTCAGAGATTGGACAGGATCGTGGGGGAGATACACTCTATGAGGGCGGATATGAAACAAGTGTAGTTCGATTGCACTAATACCGCCAGAACAGTTGCAAAGCTAGAGGAAGGATGGACCGATTGACGAGTATGGCAGGCAATCTTACAAGGCAAATTGGTTTTGGCATCCCTAGAAACACTAAGAACAATCCCCGATGAGAGGGTAAAGAGCAAGTGAAAGTGATCGAGTTGAGATCAAACAAAGTACTGAGTAGCCCAGAACAATTATAACACCTAAAGAGGTACCATCAAAAGAGGGATTAGAGAAGAAAGAAGACATGCCTAAGTAAGATAAGGGTACCTCGATTCCATTTTTGAAAAGGTTAGAAGAGAAGAAGAGACGAGACAAAGATGACTTTGTAAGTTTTCTAAACCTTTCAAATCTTTAAATGTTAACTTACCTCTGATTGAATTAATAGAAAATGTACCTAAGTACACCAAATTCTTAAAGGAGATAATGTTAAGACGTATAAAAATCAAGGCAGAAGAACAAGTGGAGGTAAGTGCATCGTCGAGTGTGATTATCTCTAAAGCCATTGCCCAAAAGCTAAAGGATCCCTACAGTTTCACCATGCCAAATAAAATTGGGAATCTTAAGTATAACAAGGCATTATGTGACCTAGGTGCAAGTATAAATTTGATGCCTTTGTCGGTGTTTGAGAAACCTTGGAGCAGAGATCTCAAAAATACCCAAGTGACTCTACAACTAGCTGATCAATCATCTGTATGACTGATCAGTGCTTTTACGACACACGATTATGCAAACGTACACATGTCGATGAAAGTATAGCTGATAGACAGAGCTATCGGATATCGATCCCACGAGGAAATGGTTTCTGATGTCTTAATGTTAAAGCAATTAATAGAAGAAAAATCAGTATAATGCAAATAGGGTTGTCAACATAGTTATGTCAGTCATGTACACTAAATTAATCATTATTGTCATTGTATTAAAGTCAAATCTCAGAAGTTAGATGTCAATGTACTGAAAATAAATCCAAAAGTGCTGAGTGTGAGTAATGGAAATTTAAATGCAGGAAATATAAAAATGATCAAGTGTAAAGGGTGGAAATGGTTCACTGATTCTTCAGGTTACAATGCTAGATGCATCAACAAGGTAAAATGTAGACGAATTGTCGCAGCAATGAAGTCCTTTCAAATTCTTATTCACAATAACTCCCTACTTAATCCTGACTCAGATACATTACTCTACCTCTCGATGCGAGTAATAATATGTATCCAACAACAAGTAACTAGAGTTTGTCCTAGTCCCAGGCAACTCTTGCCTAAACCACTTGTTAATCTAACCTATCATCACATCTCTCGATGTCGATGTACTACAATTTCACTTTTGTGTTCAAAGCTGTTAAATCCAAGAATAAGCGGACAAGTAATGTAAAATAAGAATTAAAATGATATAATATTAAAAGATACTCTCGTATTCATTTAATATCAATAGAATCCATCATCGTTTTAGAAGAAATAAAGAGTACAACGAAGCTTACTATCTCTAGACTACTAGGCCTACTCTTTACTTATTCCTCTTGCTCGGCATCAAGCACCTCTCGTTAGAAGCAGTTGTAAACGTGGTTCATCAGCTCCTCGATTCCAGCTCAAATCTTTGATTCACGAATAATTTTCAAAATTTAATCCCCTCTTTCTTGATAATGTTTTTCCTCATTTTTTTGTCTATTTATAATCCTAAATATTTACAGATTTCGTCTTTCATTCTCAGATTCAGATTTGGATTTTTCTACAGTTGTCAAAGTTAGTTAGGGTACAGCTGTACACTCATGCAGATTTCATGTTTTCTTTAAAGATCTGCAGATTGTCGCTGTATTATTAGATGCATTTTGATATTGTAATTATAGCGACATCTGTGATATTCCTGCGCTGGTGCTTCTAGTGTAAACTCGGCTTAACTCTACTCATTTGAGGTTCAACTTCAATGCTGCGACATCTCTGGTCGTAATTTCAATCTAGTTTTGTAGCTGCATTCTGTCAATGTTGATCTTCTGAAATGAGTTCCTGTGCTAGCAATCTTAATATGCAATATACCAACTGCTTGCATCATCATTAGTACAAAATATATAGAAATAACGAGAGTTTAAACTAACTAGTAATGTATTAAAAAATATAGAAACTAATTATAAAATGCTTATGATGCATGCTAAATGAGATACAAAAGAGACAATAAAAGCACTAAATTAAGGAGAAAATATATGTCATTTGTAATACTATCACACCCTCAAATTTAAGTTTTTACTTGTCCTCAAGTAAACAAACGGCATCATACATCTCTAGAATGTTGCTGGCGCATTACAGAAACCAAACGGCATCCATCGAAAAGCAAAAGTTCCAAAAGGACATGTAAATGTGGTTTTTGCTTGATCATCCGATGTAATAGCTATTTGGTTGTATCCAGAGTAGCCATCTAAGAAGCAAAAATAGGCTTTACCAGCTAGCCTATCTAACATTTGTTCGATGAAAGGGAGTGGAAAATGGTCCTTCTTTGTGGCCATTCAATCATTAGTAATCCATGTACACATGCCATCCAGTTGCGATACGAGTAGGGATTAACTCATTTTTATCATTGGTTACAACAGTAAAACAACTTTTTTTTGGAACACATTGAACAGGGCTTACCCAATTACTGTCAGATATAGGATATATTATGCCCGCATCCAACCATTTGATGATTTCCTTCTTTACCACTTCTTTCATTTTCTCATTGAGTCGTCTTTCTTTCTCAATTGATTGCTTCCTTTCTTCTTCTAACCTTATCTTATGCATGCAGAAAGAAGGACTGATGCCTTTGATGTCTGTTATGCTCCAAGCTATGGCTTTCTTGTGCTCTTTCAGGATTATGATAAGCTTCTCTTCTTGTGTGGCGTTGAGGGTTGCGTTGACAATGATAGGCAGTGTCTTATTGTCACCAAGGAATTCATATTTCAAATGTGTTGGCAATTGTTTTAACTACAAGGTAGGAGCTTGCTCTACAGATGGTTTAAAAATTGGAATTGTCCTATTGGATAAATCCAACGATTCCAATTGCCAATATCTTCGCAACTCATAGTTGTTCACTTCCTCTTTGTCAATACAGTCTCTTAAGATATCATTAGTAGATGTCACTACATCAGTATCAGCCAATGTTGAATTCCTGATACGAAACTCTTCAGAAATAATTTCGTCCAAAATATCAACATGGTGACATTGTTCTTTGGGCCCTGCTGGTGCTGCTTCAAACACACTGAAGGTTACTTGGTCATTATTATGACGCATCACTAATTCTCCCTTAAACACGTCGATAAGTGTTCGTCCCGTTGCTAAAAATGGCCTTCCCAAAATAATAGGTACTTCCTTATTAGCTTCGCAATCTAGGCTGATAAAATCAGCAGGAAACACCAACTTATCAACTTGAACAAGAACGTCTTTGATTTGTCCCTCCGATTGTGCTAAAGATCTATCCGCTAATTGCAATATCACCGCAGTGGGCTTCATTGATCCGATTCCTAGTTTCCTGAAAGTAGACAAAGGCATTAAGTTAATGCTAGCTCCTAAATCACATAATGTTTTACCTAAGTAATGATCTCCAATGGAGCATGGAATTATGAAACTGCCAGGATCTTTCATCTTTGTTGGCAATTTATTTATGAGTACAACGTTGCACCCCTCTGTGAGCGCAACCGTCTCAATGTCGAATAGTTTCTTTTTCTTTGATAATAGCTCATTCATGTATTTCCCATCATTGGGTATCTGTATAAGAGCATCTATTAGAGGTAGATTAATATGCAATTGCTTCAAAGTAGAAACAAACTTATGGTATTCTTTATCATGGACTTTTTCTTTGAAACATTATGGAAATGGAAAAGGTATGGTTGCAATAGGCTGGTGTGGATGGTTCTGTTGCTTAAACAGTGATGGTTATGTCAACAGCTTATCTGGACAAACTGTAAGCAGAGATGGTACTACCGTTGATTTTTTCACATTCTTTTGTGCTTGACTTTCTTCAATTATAACCTCTTCTTGCTGCTATGAAGTGGATGCTTCGACATTGTTTTGACTAGAATTACTTATTTCTACCGTCTATTTTCCACTTCTTAATGTGATTGCTTTGCAATGCTCCTTCCCTCGTTGTGTTGAATCTTCGGTATCACTAGGTAGAGTACCTGGTGATCTAGTGTTGAGATTAGAGGCCAACTGTCCAAGTTGTGCTTCCAATGCTAGTATTGAAGAAGAATTTCCTTGCATTATCGCTTCAGTTCGGGTAATATGCTCGCGCATCATTGCTTTAAGAACAACCATAAGATCTACCTTAGATTGATTAAATTGCTGCTGTTAATGGTGATGATGTTGTCCTTGCATTTGTGGCAAAACAGATGGTTATGGTTGTAGTCGTGATTATGGTTGCATTTGAATATGTGACTACATTTGTTCAGTACGAGAATTTACTTGTGAATTTTGATTATAATTTTGTGATTGGTTGTTGTTGTAACCTCCTTGCCTATAACTTCCTTAGTTCGAAGAATTTCCATATCAAAATGGGGATGTATTCTGATTTCCCCAAGGTTGTTGCAAACGATTGTTATAGGAGTTCCCAAACGATCCTCGTCTGATGTTATTGACATAATATGCATTTTTTGCATGTTGTGGGCAATCTTCATAGCTGTGGTTATCGCCCCAAATCTCGCATGAAAATATCGGCATATCTGTTTGCTGGGTCATTTGAATAATAGCAATGGTGCTTGTTCCATTCATGTTCTTAATGATGTTGGCCAAAAAAGATACTTGCATTGACAATGCAGAAATAACATCTAATTCAAGAACTCTAGGGTTAGTTTTCACCTGTGCAGAACGAGAAATCGGTTATTGGTAATCATTTTGAGATATCCTCTCCAGAATTCGAACCACTTCATCATATGTGCAATCCAACAATGGACCGTTTGCAGATGCGTCGACAAGATTCCTTGTCTGAGCATTCAAACCATTATAAAAAATTTCAATCTGAGTTTCTTCTTGAATCCCATTCATTGGGCAGCGTCGAAGCAATGCTTTGTAACGCTCCCATGTTGCGTGTAAATTCTCATCATCAAGTTGATGATATGCAGTAATATCATTTCGCAACTTTGCATTCATCATCGGTGGATGAAATTGTAAGACAAACTACATTGCTAAAGCATTCCATGATGTAATATATCCAGCCGACAATCCTAAACATGGTCGAGCTTTTCCCTGCAATGAATAAGAAAATAATTGCATTTTCAAAGAATCATCTGGGTCACCATGTTGACTAAAGGATGCACAAATAAGTAAAAATTATTTCAAATGTTCCTGTGCGTCCTCATGTGGAAACCCTGAATACTGTCCATTAGAATTAAGCATTTGAAACATCACCGGTTTCAATTCAAAGTTACTAGCCTAAATTATTGGTTGCACAACCCCTGGTTGTAAATCATCGAGTATAGGCACAACAAAATCTCTTATTGGTCTATTCTGTATTTGCTCTTCTTATGGATGTGGTAGCGGTAAATCTTATGGTAGCACTGGAGGATTGTTATCCTGTGGCAGCTATGGTGGTAGATTATTATTGTTATTGTTACCAGCCATCTTCCTTTGTTCTTGCCTTCTCCTCCTAAGTGTTCTCTCAAGCTTTGGATCAAAGCTTACAATGTCCTTAGGACTTCTCCTTGTGGACATACAATACCTTCAAAATCTGTAAAGAACGATAAACAAATTAATCAAAAGTTAAAAATTAAGTAAAATTAATTGCAATAACAAAAATAAACATCAAACAAACGCCAAGTTCCCCGGTAACGGGGCCAAAACTTGATCGGTGCTTTTATGACACACGATTGTGCAAGCACACACATGTCGATGCAAGTATAGGTGATAGACAAAGCTATCAGATATCGATCCCATGAGGAAATGGTTTCTGATGTCTTAATGTTAAAGCAATTAATAGAAGAAAAATCAGTATAACGTGAATATGGTTGTCAGCATAGTTATGTTAGTTATGTACACTAAATTAATCATTACTATCATTGTATTAAAGTCAAATCTCAGAAGTTAGATGTCAATGTACTGAAAATAAATCCAAAAGTGCTGAGTGTGAGTAATGGAGATTTAAATGCAGGAAATATAAAAATGATCAAGTGTAAAGGGTGGAAATGGTTCACTAATTCTTCAGGTTGCAACGCTGGATGCATCAACAAGGTAAAATGTAGACGAATTGTCACAGCAATGAAGTCCTTTCGAATTCTTATTCACAATAACTCCTTTCTTAATCTTGACATAGATACACTTATCCACCTCTCGATGCGAGGAATGATGTGTTTCCAAGAACAAGTAACTGGAGTCTGTCCCAGTCCCGAGCAGCTCTCGCCTAACCCACTTGTTAATCTAACCTGTCATCGCATCTCTCGATGTCGATGTACTGTAATTCCAATCTTGTGTTTAGAGTGGTTAAATCCAAGAATAAGCAGACAAGTAATGTAAAATAAGAATCAAAATGATATAATATTAAAAGATACTCTCGTATTCATTTAATATCAACAAAATCCATCATCGTTTTAGAAGAAATAAAGAGTACAATGAAGCTTACTATCTCTAGACTACTAGGCCTACTCTTTACTTATTCCTCTTGCTCGGTATCAAGCACCTCTCGTCAGAAGCAGTTGCAGACGTGGTTCATCAGCTCCCTGATTCTAGCTCAAATCTTTGATTCACGAAGAATTTTTCGAATTTAATCCCCTCTTTCTTGATGATGTTTTTCCTCATTTTTTCGTCTATTTATAACCCCTAAATATTTGAAGATTTCATCCTTCATTCTCAGATTCAGATTTGGATTTTTTTGCAACTGTCAAAGTTAGTTAGAGTACAGCTATGCACTCACGCAGATTACATGTTTTCTTTAAAGATCTACAGATTGTCGCAGTACTATTAGATGCATTCTAATATTGTAATTACAACGACATCTGTGATATTCTTACGCTGGTGCTTCTAGTGTAAACCCAGCTTAGCACTACTCATTTGAGGTTCAACTTCAATGCAGCGACATCTCTCGCAATTCCAAGCTAGTTTTGTGGCTGCATTCTGTCAATGTTGATCTTCTGAACTGAGCTCCTGTGCTAGCAATCTTAATATGCAATATACCAACTGCTTGCATCGACATTAGTACAAAATATATAGAAATAACGAGAGTTTAAACTAACTAGCAATGTATTAGAAAATATAAAAACTAATTAAAAAATGCTTATGATGCATGCTAAATGAGATAAAAAAGAGACAATAAAAGCACTAAATTAGAGAGAAAACATATGTCATTTGTAATACTATCAATGACTGAAGGGAATCTTAGAGGATGTACTGGTTCAAATATGAAGTTTAATCATCCCTACAAATTTTGTTGTGCTAGATTTTGAGGAAGATAAGGATATCCCATTTTGCTAGGAAGACCATTCTTAACTACATCTAGACCTACCATTGATCTAAATACAAATGAACTGACAATGCAAATCAATGGCGATGTAGAAACCTTCAAACATGGGGAGAAGAACGTTGGAGTAGAAAAATACAATAAGCGTTGCCACTTGCTCAATCTAGATAAAGATGAAGGAGCCAGTAAAGTCCCTTTCATGAATAAAGAATGTATCAACAGATTTAAAGAAAGGGATCAATTTATGGAAAAGGAAAAACTCAATGAGAGATAGACTAAACCAAAATAGAAATGGACTCGCTCAACAAGGGTAAGCATACCAGATGAGTATGGTAGTAAGACTTAAAGGTAAAACGATGGTACTAACTTCAGTATATTATTGTATATGTTTCTAACAAGTTTTATTTTAGCCATTAACAGGAAACTAGGTATATTGTGATACACCATCCTCCGTTTCATAACATAAGTGACAGAGCCAAGAAAAAGCGAGACTAATGCCGACGCTGCAACTTAGCTTTATCCATGTTACGATAAAGAGTACATATTAGATGATCTTCGGAGTTGAGGAAGATGTCGCGACGATGTCCCAAAGTGTGTCGTGAAAAAAAGGAAATGAGGTGTTTTTCGCGACGTAGCCTCCCTATGTCGTGACATCGACTGTAATTTTTGCAAGATCAACCCGACGCGACTGTGCAACCTGACGAATAAATGCTTATTTTTTTGAGTTTTTACACCTTTAAACCCTAATTTCTAACCCTTTATATATACTAAAACACTATTCTAACTTATTCCATCTTATTTTAACTTACAAGAACTTTCAAAAACCTAAAAATCCTTCTTTTTCCTATTTTCTCTTTTCACTTTTCAAGTTTTTTAACAAGGGGAGAAGAACACCAAACCAGGTTTTAATTTCGTCTTTTCATATTCTATTATTTGAAATGCCTCCTAGAAAAGTTAGATGAATTATAAAATCTAAACCATCATTTGGTACAAACCCGTCAAATTTTGTGAACGCGAATGTGGAGAGATATTCTAATGAGCTTTAAGGAAAGAAGCTCATTCAAGAGAGGTGTTTTGACCCTTTGATAGACCCGTGCAAAGAAATCTGGCCTCTAGTTAGGTATCATAGGTAGGAATGATTTTGGACAATCCCTACAGAACCTACAGTTATCCTTGTAGTCCGAGAATTTTATGCAACTCTAAAAGATTACATTTTTAGGACTAATGATGAACTTAATTGGGAAACTTTAGTGATTAGAGGAGTTAGTGTTAAGGTAACACCGAAAATAATATGTAAATTCTTCGATGCTCCTTATTATGAACAGGATTTCTTAGATCAAACCGACTTAGAATCCTTTAGTGACATAAACATGAATGAAGTAATTACATATTTGACTGAGGGACGGGGGAATGGAAATTTAGGCCAAACACTAGTATCCCTACTTCATTCAACCAAGCCATTATGTTCCCTAAAGCCAAAATGTGGATTCAATTTGTATGCACACGTATGATACCTGCTTTAAATGTTTCTAATGTTAATTCTCCTTGAGCAGTACTATTATTTACAATTTTGCAAAAGAAGCAGGTTTGTATAAGGAAGTGAATCCACCAAAACGTGATTCAATGTATGGGAAGCCAAAAGGTGGGAATTTTCTTTCCTTACTTAATTATGGCTTTGTGTAAAAGGGCGGGAGTGCCCATGACATCCACTGAGCAAACATTTAAACCATCGAGAACCGTCATTGGTGACACACTCTTCCAACAATACGGGGAGCTTCGAGCTAAACAATTGAAAGAGGGGAAGAGGAAATCACGAGACTCGGTGGCTACACCAACTTCCACATAAAGGTTGGAACCAATCCAACAAGAAGTTGGTGAAGTAAGTCATCCAAAACTCAATTGGATGATGCAGTGGATGCAAGAATCGAGATTGATGTTTCAACAATTTGCTCGACAACATAACATTAGGATCCCTAACTACACACCGTACATGTTTGGGATGATGGATGAGGAGCATAATGAAGGGGAACCGAAAGAAAGGAACGACAGTGATGAGAAGGAGGATGAGATGGACGAGGATGAATAAAGTGTTTTTAAGACTTTTATTTTTTAGAATTGTAATTTAGGGTTTTTTTAACACTTATATAATTTGTAGGAATAGGATTAGAATTTATTTTTGCATATATATGCCTTAATTCTTTTTGTAGGAACTCCATACACAAAAAATTTGATCATTCACTCCAAAAGGGAGAAGGGAAACCACCATAAGAAGAAGAGTACTTTCACGATCAATCAGGTAACTTCTTTCCTTATTATTTAAGGGGCTACACATTGAGGACAATGTGTTTCCTAAAGTGTGGGGGCAACATAGGAATTTTTGCATATAGTTTTTAATTTTCAATTTTTATGTTTGTTTTGATGTGTGCTTGAGCTTGTAGAAATACAAGTGATTGGTTAGGAGCATGTATAATAGGTTGATTGTATTTATTGATAAATTTGTCATGATGATGAGGAATTTTTAAACTTTTGAGCATTAAATTTTTAAGTTCTATAGGTTACATTAAGTATAGATAGAAAGGTATTATTAATACCAAATGATGTGCATAATATGAGGAAACAAGCATGCTAGTATATATGATAGATAGTAATTTTGGGATTGTTTAACTAAATTGAGATTGATGCATATTGAGGTGTTTAGGGATGACCTAAGGCATTGTTTGGTTACATATATGGCTAAAAATCCAAACCCTATTCTGAATTTTCAATTAGTACCCATATTTGAGCCTTATGACCCTTCTTGATGAACCACACTACAAGCTTCTAAAACCTAAAACGATGATTTGTGTGTACTCTTTTCTTTGATTCCTATTTTGCATGGAAATAGACGTATGTCCATATGTATTGAGGGTAAGTAGATACATTATGGTGGAGGTTAAAAAATAAATAGGGAAATAGGAAAATCAATATAATGTATGAACTTTACTTTTTCCTAAAAGAGAGAAATAGTGAAAAATCAAAAAGAAAAATGAGTAAGAACAAAAGAAGAGAATCGTGAGTAAGAAAACATAGTGACAAAATCACAAAGTCACCGAAAAGAAGAAAAAGAGACTTACTCAAGAAACAAAAAAATACTCATAGGCTAGCTAAAGGGATTAGATTATATTGAGATTTCCTAAATTAGAGAGAAAAGGAAGGTGAGAGAAGCAGAAATAAGGAGGTGAGATGGAATGGGACATTAAGGGGAAGAATAGGGAACAATACAAAGTGTCGAACTATTTTTGTGCTAGAAACCTTTTGTGCTCTACTGTTCTTTGAATTTCATACCTATCCTAAGCCTCAACACCTTACAAGTTGAAAAGCCTTCATGTTAAAATTATTGAGAAATATATAATGCCTAGAGTAAATACTACGATCCCAATCTTTGTATAATATGAACTCAAGCCCTTCTATTTTCTTTCTTTCGTTGTTTTATTGCTTTCTTATTTTGTTTGCTTGAGGACAAGCAAAGACTTAAGTGTGGGGGAGTATGATCTGCCGATTTTATACCATGAAGATTGAACTAATTTCCATACTTGAAGAGCTTAAAATTAAGTATTTTCCTTATGTTTTTATAGGATTTTATTTAGTTTTTATCATTGAATAAATTGTGTAACTCAAGTGCTAAAAGGTTGTTTTACTATCTTTAAGGTCAATTGAGGCCTAAAGGTTAGCTAACATACTTTGTGAGTGTGCAGGAGACCTTTAAAAGATGAAGAAAAGAGAAGCTGATCACTTCGTCACGACATAGGAAGCTCTACGTCGCAACAAAGGGACCAGACTTGAAGATTAAGGGAACTGACATCTTTTTCGCGACATACATAAGCTATGTCGTGACAACGCCTGCACCATGACACTAAATAGGGGACTGATCGCTTCGTCGTGACACACGTCTTCGTGTGTCGCAACATCGACCCCTAGATGCGGATTCTGCACCAAGTGAAGGGCGTTTCAGTCTTTTCAATGCCACTTAAACACGAAGGACGATAGTTGACCTAGGATTGATGAAAACGGCCGACCAAGGCTATAAATAGGGTCTTTAGCATTAGGTTTAAACACACCATTTCTAATTTTTAGTTTTTACTTTATATTTTCATTTTAGAAATCAGATTGTAAAACTCGCGTAAACGTCAGAGGAATTTTTCTCGACAGATTGCCTATACAATTGAAGTTTCTTTTTCATTTGATTTATTCAATTATATGTTTTCATATATTATTGTCTTGTTTATGATTAAGAAAACCAAGAGGAACTAATTCCATTTTGGGGAATTAGGTAGTGGAAGTATGAATATTTGATTGTTGTTTAATAGAGATTTTTCATTTAGATCAGCTGTTTGGGAAAGGAAGAACATTAAACAAACACTAGGCCTGACAACCCTAGAACGTCAATTAGGTGGGAATGAATCCAAAATTGGTATTACCTATCCATGAAAACCTTTTCCCAAATCGGTTTAGAATGTGATATCAAGCAATAAGATGTCTCTATCAACTTGCTATGCTGGCGGAAGATCGGAAGATCCAACTAGGGTAATGTCTAGTTGATTGAAGGAAAATCTTCAAAACCCAACAATTGAAGAAATCATATTGAAGCGACCTAATCTCCCTAAAGCTGTTTATCGAATTTCTACATCTCAACTTTTATTTCTTTTTATGTTTTCTACAAACCAACTCTTATTTATTCTCGTACTATAATTCCTAAATTGTGTAGTAATTAATTTTATCCTTTGCAGGGATTTAATTCACTATTGCTCACGCTTGCTTTGGGTACGATCCTCGGAATACTACCAAGTGTTTCGTTGTAACATACTATATTTACAACCTGACCCATATACTTGCAGAAGCCAAAAACTTATACCGAACAGGAGTAAGTTTAGAGGTGGTCAAGAAACAAGCTAGATGAGAATGGTAACATAGAGAGAAATAAGGTTAGACTTGTTGCTCAAGGTTATACTCAAGAGGAAGGAATAGATTATGATGAAATTTATGCTCTCGTAGCTAGGATGGAAGCCATTAGAATTCTTTTCTAAGTGGTTTATAACTAAAGAAGTATATGTTAAACAACCACCCAGTTTTGAAGATCTAAAATTTCCAAACCATGTTTTTAAACTTTCAAAAGCTTTATATGTTTTGAAACAAGCTCCTAGAGCTTAGAAATATTATCAAATTTTCTTATTAAAAGAGGTTTTTGTAAACGAAAGGTTGACAGAACACTTTTTATTAAAAGAAAATACCAAGATTTATTAATAGTTCAAATTTATATTGATGACATTATTTTTGGTTCTACTAATGATCTTCTTTGTCAAGAATTTTCTAAGCTAATGCAAGGTGAATTTGAGATGAGAATGATGCACTACAGCAAAACAGGTTATTAGCAGCATTTTTAGCGGCGTTTGGACAAAAAACGCCGCAAAAAGTAAATCAATAGCGGCGTTTTTCCATATACACCGCAAAAGGTAAAGCATTAGTGGCGCTTATGGGAAAGCGACGCTAAAGATCGGGGCATACATAAGCGCCGTTAAAGATCGGGGCATAAGCGACGCTTATGAAGAAGCGCCATTAAAGATCAGGGCATTAACAGCGCTTATGGAAAAGCGCCACTAAAAGTGAATTTTAACATTTATTTATAAAAATAATTATTATTTAATTTATATTTCAATAAAAATATTAATATTTATTTAAAAATATTATACTATTTTTTTGTTGTAAATATATATCATAAAACATTATTTGCTTCTCTCCCATTTCAAATTAATGGCATTAGCAGATGTGTGAAAAAAATCCAAATTAATGGCGGCTTAGTTTTCCCTCCCATTTCAAAATCCCTTTTAGAATGGTTTTATAAAAAAATTTCTTTTCCCCAGTACTTCTCCCAGTTTTCCCTCTTCTATTTTCAATTTTTTTCCTCTTAGAACAAATACGATTTTGATTCTTCCTGTGTTCCAGAACATAAATTTCATTGTCCTCCAATCTTTCAAAATATGGAAGTCCAAACATCATTTCCTCAAGCCTAATGACAGCTGATCCACCTCCTTCAGAATCTATTGCTTCTCACGAGCATGATGATGGGTTTCGTCAAGTTTTGCCCTTGGTTCTCGATTCTACAGCTCTAATCGTAGAATCCATTCCGTTCATCGTCATTCCGGCATGGTATTCCCCAGTTTCCTCCCTCGTTTTTTCAGCTTTTAACTTCAATTTATTGCATCTTTAGCCACATTGTTTTTCGTCAATGCTAGCTTTGGATTCTTAGTCTCTCGCTCTCTCTTTCCCCTGATATTGGATTCTCTAATTTAGGCAGTAGCTGGATTAGCAGCTGACGGCAGACAAATTGTGGCCCGTGCTAAATCTGAAGCTACTAATTATCAAAGGTCTTTATTTATTTTCTCCTGTATCAAAGGTCTTTATTTATTTTCTCCTGTACTATTAATTTCTTAAATTCAGCTTTAATGATGTTGTTATGTGTTCATCTAATTGTAATTGCATTTTGTTGGTGGTGGACCTGGTGGTTTAGTGTGTATGGTGAATCCATTCCTGTTAAAGAACTTGCTGAACGCGTTGCAAGTTATGTCCATTTATGCACCCGTTACTGGTGGCTCAGGCCTTTTGGTTGTGGGGTAATTCTAGGAGGTTATGATAGAGATGGACCCCAATTATACATGGTTGAACCGTCTGGCATCTCCTATGTAAGTTAATTTCTTGCAAATGGGGTTTCATTTTCCTTGTTGCTAGTTCTATCTGTATATTTATCTTCTTTTCCAGTCAATAATGTATTTCTTCCTGTATAGAGATACTTTGGTACTGCAGTTGGGAAGGGAAAACAAGCTGCCAAAACGTAAGTTTCAAACTATTTCTTTCATGTGGAACTTAGAGGATTACGTTTAATGGAATTCATTTTGTCATGCTAGCTAGTTAGATGAGATCAATGATTGGAGCATTATATATATTCTGTACTTTTACTTGTTTCCATCTCAACCAGTGAAATCTAATATAGTATTTGGATGCAATGGTCATCCTGTTGAAGGGCCTTCTAACGAGATCATTTTCCCCTTCTTATATCTTCTCTTTTATGAAAACCAATCAGCAATGGATATATTCCTGTCATTCTCTCAAATTGTTAAGATTAATCCCCCAGTTATGCTTTCCTTCAATATTGTGATCTGCCCCTTTTTTTCTAATAGAGAAAAAATGGATGCATCATAGAGAAACCTTTAAAGTTTGTTTAAAGTTTGAAATAAAAAACTCTCAATGGAGAGCAAAAGTCCTAATCCAAGTTTGAATTAATCAGATATAAGAAATAGGTACAAAATGTGAACTGGATGAAGCAAGGTGGATTAAGGCAAATGATGTACGAGTTGTGCACTATCTGCTATTTCACTACTTGCCTTATTTGCCTATGATTATAGCTGATAAAATTGCTTTTTTGTAAGCTAACCATTGTGCATTTAGTTGTTTCGACTTGTATCATTGTGGTTCAGCCTTTCATCTAGACAAGATGTTGTCAACAACTTGCTTAAAACGACTGATGAGGTATGGAGTTCATGGCCAATGTTCATGCGGTTGAGATGTAACCTATTGTATTTTTAGTGAAATTTTTATCTTATTCTAGCTCTTGTATGTGTAAATTTGTAGGTTCAAACTTATAAATTTTTGTAGGTTCAAACTTATAAATTTGTTCCACTGGTCTACCAAATTGCTTCAAGAAAATTAAAAAAATATTCTAACAGCCTTAGCATTTTGTTGGGAAAATGAATTTTCTTTGCAAAAAAGTTTTTGAAAAATTAAAAAATTCATAAAACTTCAAAAAGATAAAAAATATTCTAGAAAATTAGACAACTTATCTTGCTGGTAAGATTTGCTGCTGCTTCCCAATCAGTGCATAAGTCATCATTTTGACTAACTTTAAAATTAAATAAATAAAGCTTATATATGAATTTATACCCTGCAAATCCTGTGTATCCTAGCTGGGTGTTTTGATTAACTTCTTTGTAGCATTTTAGTGTGTATGTATTTTTACGTCTAAATATGGTTTATGCTTTTTTGTTTAAATATTGTATTTTTCTATCTGCTTTGATGCTAGCTTCTAGCTCTCGCAATTGGTGATCGTATCAAGGACAAACAGCGTAGCAGGAACTCTTTTGTTGTGGATTTGGATAAAAAGCTTGCAGCAGAAATTCTCTTGGAAGAATTATCAGCATACCATGGACCTGTTATTAGACAAGTAATTTGATTTTTTTTCTTTCTATTATAATTATTTTTTATTCTCCTTTGTGGTTATTCTTGGATAGGTTATTGTTGTTTACATTTTTTCATTATTTGTCAGATGAAACAAATGGTGGAGATCTATATCAAGCTTGCAGAACTTGAGACCAAGAGAGAGGTTTTATTACATGCTCCAAATGTCCACTGTTTCTTAAAAAGAAATTTAAAAATGGTTTTTGGGTTGTGTTCATTAGGTCCATTGTTTGGATTCATAGTCAAATGAGCTGTTTGTGGGAAGATTGGCTCAGCTGGGAATTGCCTTCTCATTTATAGGAGAAATTATAGCAGGGAAAGGAGCACTAGCACAGTTAAACATTGAGACAGGGATTCTTATTAGCGACATTGAACCCCTTGTTTTGTATTACAAAACATCATTTCAAGATGTTACAGTGGGGGAATATGATCATAAATATTATGTAAAATTCATTTCTATTAAGCCTTTGGAGATTCCATCATCCTCTCTTAGTAGCATGTAACTTTTGTTATTTAATGGCTAATGAAATTTAGTTTTCTTTATATTTTATCTAAATTTTTTTTTCCATTCAATAAAGAATTTTGAAATTGGAGACGAGATTGTTAGGAGAGATAAGTACAAATCCAATTGAAAATAGATTTGAATTTATAAGAAAAAATATTGAAAATTCGTGTTTTAGATAAATTGAAATGAGTGGGTTAAATCTGTTAATTTTAGCAGTGTTTGTGAAAAAAGCGTCGTTAAAGATCATGTTCTTTAGCGGCACTTGTGGGAAAAGCGTTGTTAAAGATTATGTTCTTTAGCGGCGTTTGTGCGAAAAGCGCCGCTAAAGACCTTGTTTTATAGTTGCGTTTTTTCTCAAAAACGTCGTGACTTTTATTGGTGTTATCTTTGATGTCGCAAAATATTTTAGGGGTTGCTTATTAGCCCAAAAAAATATCGCTAAAAACCTGTTTTCCTGTAGTGATGGGAGAACTAAATTTCTTTTTGAGACTCCAAATCAAGCAAAAAAAGGATGACATCTTCATAAATCAAGCTAAGTAAACAAAGGGAATGCTCAAGAAGTTTGGGATGGATAATTTCAAACCATAAGCTACTCCTATGAGCCCTTCTACTATGCTTGATAATGATGAGGAAGGTAAATGTGTTGATTTAAAATTATATAGGTTAATGATTGGTTCTTTGCTTTATCTTACCGCAAGTAGACCTGACATTATGTCTAGTGTATGCTTATGTGCTAAATATCAATCTTGTCCTAAGGAATCACATTTACAAGCCCTTAAAAGAATCTTTAGATACCTTAGAGACACTTCAAATTTAGGCCTTTGGTATTCTAAAGACTCATACTTTAGCTTGCATGCTTTCTCGGATGTGGATTTTGGAGGTTGCAAATTAGATAGGAAAAGCACCTCTGATACTTGTCATTTCCTAGGTAACATGCTAATTTCATGGTTTTCAAAGAAACAAAATAGTGTTGCATTGTCCACCATCGAAGTGAAATATATTATTTCCAATAGTTGTAGTGCTCAAGTTTTATGGATGAAATAACAACTTTAGGATTATGGAATTGATGTAGATACAGACCACCTCCGAACGTACTTCCATTCGACGTGTATTTTGGGCTTTCGCTAGTATAGGGGTCGAGTTGTGATATAGTTTACAACGAAGTAACGAGTACTCCGAGGATAATACCCAAGGGAGGTGAAGCACTAATAACTTTAATCTCCTGCACAAAAAAATTTCTAATTAGTACTCTTCTTACAATTATAGTACAAAAATAAAATAAAAGTTTTTGGTTTTATAATAAAAATCATAAACATAAAATAAAATAAAGGAAAAGAGATAAGAGATTTTGATAAACGGATTTATGGGATTTTGGTATGATTTCTTGAACTGTTGCTTTTGGGGTTTTCGTCAATCCACTAGTCGCTACCCTAGTAGGATCTTTTGATTATCTTCTAACATAACGAGTCAACAAGAACTACTTATCTACCTCATAGTTCAGATTGGTTTAGGGTAAAGGTGTTCATGAACGGGCAATACCAATTTTGAGATAATTCCTACATAAATGACTTCCTTGGGTTAAGGCCTAGAGTTTGTTTCACGTTCTTCCTTTTCCAAACAGTTGATCCATTGAAAATCCCTACACAATGATTAAATGATCATACCTCCACTCTCTAATCCCCTACAAAGGGATCAGTTCCTCATGGTTTCTTGAAACATTATAAGTTTAATAACAAGATTAAACATAAGAAATAAGATTGAAAATATAACCGAATAAGAAACTCAAGGATTTGTATTGCAATCTGTTGGGACAAATCCACAATCGTTTATTCAAAATTTACAAACCTCATTTCTATAAAACAGAAATAGAAATAACTACAAAAATAAACTAACTAAACCTAGATTACAATAATGAAATTAAAATTAAAGAGAGAGCGTGTAAAACTAAGTGCTAGAGGGTCCTATTTATAGCATTTGGACGGCTATTTTCCTTAGCCTTAGGTCAACTACCGTTCATCGGGTTTAAGTTGTGTTGTGAAGACCAAAACACCCTTCACTTGGTGTAATTCTGCGTTCAGGAGTCGATGTCGCGATACATAGGAGCCGTGTCGCGACATGGCAGACAGTTTACTCCTTTTGTTTGATTTTTAGGCGTTGTCGGGACATGCAATCCTTGTGTTGTGACATAGAAGAGAACTTTAGGATTCTTTGATTCTGGTCCCTATGTTGCAGCAGTGCTTGTTTCATGTCGTGACATAGTGATCAGTTTCATTGTAGTTCATCTTTTAAGGGTCTTCTAAAATCAATAAAAGAAACCTTTTTAAACTTTTTACACATTTTATTCAATTTATGAAAACTAAAGTAAATCCTACTTAATCCTAACAAAAATGCCTAATTTCGAGCTCTTAAAGTGCGAAAACTAGTTTAATTTGCTAGGTCGAATTACAACAGATCAAACTGCCCCACACTTAAGTCATTGCTTTTCCTGAAGCAAATAGAAGCAAAAACAATGAAAGGAACATAAAAGCTTGAGCACATATCATACAAGGACTAGGTTCAAAACATCTACCTAAGGCATTTTATATCTTCTATTAATTTCATCATGATAAACAAATAATCTTGCCACTTTTGATTAAAACATCTAAGTTCAGTAAGTTATAAAAGATAAAAATGTAAAGATCTTAGTTGTATAATTCCATCAATGACTAATATAAGTACTTTAATTATCCTAGTATAATACAAATAGTTGTAATGGATTGTTTAATGTCATATTCACTTATGCATAGATTTATTTAAGTCACATAGGTCTTTTCGGCTTGTAACGTTCTAAGGCTTAGGACAGGTATGAATTTCAAAAGAATGGTAAGCATCAAGAGGTTACAAATACGAAAATAGTTTGGCACATTGTATTATCCTTTTAGCTAGCCTACGAGCATTTTTACATTCTCGAACAAATTTTTTTTTACTTTGTGACTTTTTCACCTTTTAATGCTTTTTCTTACTTAATACTATTTTTTCATCTTTCATTCATTTCTATTCATCTTTTTCTTCTTTTGGATTTTTCCTTATTTTACAATTTTGGCTATTCGAAAGTTCATATGCCATATTGATCTTTCCTATTTCGCTTGTATTTTACAAACGCCACCTCGATGTGTCTACTTACCCTCAATACATATGGTCATACGTCTATTATCATGCAATTTAGGACCAAAGAAAAGGATAAACACAAATTGACTTTTCTTTTTAGGTTTTATAGTTTGTAATGAGGTTTATCAAGAAGGGTCAATAGGGTCAAATATTGATACTAACTAGGCAAAAATCAGAATAGGTTCATTTTTGGCTCTAAGTGTTTTCAAATAATGACTTAGGTCATCCCTAAATATTTCAATATGCATAAACTTCAATCTAATCACACAATCCCAAAAGTACTGATCTGTCGATTTTGTACCTAGCAGATTGAACTAGTTTTCACATTTGAAGAGCTTGAAATTAAGCATTTTCTTTATATTTCTATAGGATTTAAATTAGTTTTTATATATGAATAAATTGTGTAAACAAAGTGCTAAAATCTTGTTTAATTGTCTTTAAGGACATTTGAGGCCTAAAGGTTAGCTAAAGTACTTCGTGAGTGTTCAACAGACCTTTAGAAGTTGAACAAAAGTGAAGCTGATCACTATGTCATGACATAGGATGCTCTACGTTGAAACAAAGGGACCAGACTTGAAGAAACCAAGGACTGACCGTTAGAGTATGCCCAAAGACCAATTATGAGATTATTGTAATCACATACTCATTTTACCTTGTTTATTAATAAAAGACATTGCCATTGTTATTTTAGTTACTTTTTCTGTGTATTTAAATAAACTGATTTATAATAATGTCTTGAGGATAATATGATTATTCTTAAAAGGTCCTTAGTCAAGTATTATTGTGAGCTTGGACAACAATAATGCATTGAGACTAATATGTAGTTTATTGATGACAAAGTGTTGTCATTGACATAGGGATGCCAAAATCAATACATGAGTATGTGTTAGAGAACAACATATTGGACTAATTCGCTATGAGTATGTTTTTTGGATTGTTATGTAATAGTCACGACATTACTCATAGTGATAACTATGTATACAATCCTTAGACTTGAGATAATCATTGTCCCAACATAGTGAATCATATATTTTGGTACAATCAAATGTCTATTGTAACAAGTTTGACTATAAAGATTGATGTTGGGTATGCCACAATCTATCTAGTGGGATATGATTGATCAAGATAGGATTTGTCCCTCCAACATAATGGGAGCAATATCTTAGGCCACTTGATGAAGTGAGACTAGAAATGCATTTTCATGCTCAAATAAGTTAATATGAGATATAACACTTATTTGTTTATTTTAGTCTACTTCAGATATCAAGAAACATGAGATTGGATTATGCAAGTGTGACTACTCCATGACTTGTGTCCAATCTAGATATAAAGGACAAAATGATATAATACATGCGAATTTATCATAGAAAGGTTATGTCGAACCACGACTTCTTGTAACTTGGGTAGCACTGATGCATTGCTAGATGCCACTCATTGTTTGTAATATTAGAATCGTTCTAATATTGCTGCTAACATTACAAGAACCTACAAGATCACACCCTATGGTTGAAACGAATGGAATCCAAACACAATTGGTGTTATGTTTAGCTATCACATGATTTAAATTAATTATTGAATTAATTTAATTTGATAGTTAAATATTAAACACATTATGTGTACAAACTTGTTATATACGAATAGATGACATAATTAATATTAATATATGAATTTGATTCATATAAAAGTTTAATATTTACTAAATATAATTTAACGTAATTATAATTATTAATTATAATGATTTTGTTAAATATTAAAACATGGAAGTTAATATCATTTTGGAAAGGATATAATATTTATAACCTTCCATAATTTAACGTAATTATAATTATTAAGTATAATGATTTCGTTAAATATTAAAAACATTCCATGATTTCATTAATATCCTTTTGGAAAGGATATAATATGTTAATAAACCATCCATATATTTCTTTAAAGGAATATTTCAATTTTAAAATGAGATATTATATAAAAGGACATTGAATATTAAAAAACATGAAAGTTAATATCCTTTTGGAGAGGATATAATGTTTTAATAAACCTTCCATATATTTCTTTAAAGGAATTTTTCCATTTTAATATGAGATATTTTATAAAAGGAAATTGAATATTAAAAATATGGAATTTAATATCCTTTTGGAAAGGATATAATATTTTAATAAACCTTACATATATTTATTTAAAGATATTTATTTTCATTTTAATATGAGATATTAAAATAAAAAAAGAAAAGATAGCAGAATTGTGTTGTTGATATTTTTAATCAAAAAGAAATAAAAATAAAAGTCTAGCAGCTGTCAAAATATTCTTTGAAAAGTTTAGAGGGTAGTTTTTCTATTCGTTCTTAATCGGGTGGATTACGTAGAGGCCGGGACGAATTTTGTTGTGGCTTGGGATCACAGCATGTAAAGGAAGATTTCATAGCACCGTTTCTAGGGATTTTCCATATTTTAAAAGGTTTAATTCCAAACCCTTCCTTCTCAATTCGTTCCTTGTACATGGATCCAGAGTTAGGGATCGCCATAATACTTTTTTCACTGTGCCACAGGGCATACTGACGACTCAACAGTGGCATCAGAGCTACTTGTACGATACAGATTCGGGATTAAATTCAATTGTTGATGTTATTGTATGTTAAGCACATATTTTTTCCGATATGTTTGATCTGTTATATGTATGTTTGAATGCATGTAATCTATTTGATTAAAAAATAGTTGTTAAGAGTTAACAAATGTGTTTGGGAACAATGGTTGTTCCAGTACGAAAAATCATCGGAATACTATATCATAATTGATTTAATAATAATATTATGATATGTTAAAAATACAAGTATGTTGTATGTTTTGCTTAATATCCATGATGTTTGGAAATGAATGGTTAGAGCCCGATTTAGTCTATAAATTTCAAAGGTTGTAATTTTATAAATACGGCCTGTATATCATGCCTTTCTATAGTTCTATTGTACTTCTCTTCTCATCTTACTCCCTCATATGTAAAACGAGTTTCTATAATTTGTAAAATTGTTCAAGCTATTGTAGACTCAAGGAGATGAAGGTGGAGCTATCTAATGTGGAAAAGAAGCTTGACAAGCGACTTGTACCCTTAGGATCTCTTTCAGTTCTCCCATTGGCTTGGAAGGAACCACATTAGTTTTAATGGACTATAATCAATGCATTTCATTTAATACTTTATATTTTTCATGTATGAGATGCAATGAATGATATATTAGCATGTATGTTAATAAAATCGAAGAGATCAATTAAAATATTAATAAGCCAAATTGTTTATTAATGGTGAGATTATTATTACTTACAAACCCTCAATAAAATATTAAGTTAAGATGGCCTTCCAATATTTATCCTCGTTAAAGCCTCGATCGATACAATGTGGGTTCTGCTAAAGTGAGTACTTGTATCTATCTTGGTCAAACGCGAAGAATAAGCAAGTGATATTCATCGGTTATAATATTGGTTAATAACTTAACTAGGCTACTCTAATAGGATTAGAAACCTAAAGGCAAAAGATTTGGATAATCATTAGATGATTGGAGCAAGAGTTGTTCACCAAATAGTAAGGAGTTACATATGATGTAATTAGCAAGCGTTGCTTACCTAAATGACCAAAATCTTGAGAGTAAGCTGACTTAAGAGGAGGTGAAATACGGATCCTTACCCGTTAGAAAAACTTTAGAGAAAGGATTTTCTAAAATTAATACATGAGGGTTATTCATTTTGAATTAAATAGTGGGAGCATCATTTGATAAAGTTTTTTTTAAAATGATTATATTAAACATGGTAAATTTACTTATGCAAATATTTCATTCTTGTAGATTTATTATGGCAAATAACACAAACTCATTATCACTGCGATCCATCCTTGAGAAGGATAAGTTGAATGGCTTGAACTTCCTTGAGTGGTTTTGTAACTTGAGGATTGTCCTTAGGCCAGAGCAGAAATTATATGTTATTGAAGAACTTGTTCCTAATGAACCAGCAACTATTGCCTCTAGAGCTGAAAATGATGCTTATAAGAAGCACCATGATGACATGGTTGACATAGGATGTCTAATGCTTGCTACCATGACACCTGAGCTTCAGAAGTAACATGAGGATATGGTTGCTTAGGATATGATCCAACACCTCAAGGAATTATATGAGGGGCAAGCACATCAAGAGAGGTGCGAGACCTCTAAAGCTCTGTTTCGATGCAAAATGGTGAAGGGAACTCTAGTTGGAACTCACGTTCTCAAAATGATAGGTTATATTGAAAGCCTTGAAAACCATGGATTCCTTTTAGGTGAGGAATTGGCCACTGATGTTATCTTGCAATATTTGCCAGATAGTTTTAGCCAATTTGTCTTAATTTAAATATGAATAAGATTAATAAGACTTTGCCATAGTTACTCAGCATGTTGCGAACTACTGAAAGTAACATGAAAAAGGTTAGACCTAAGCCCATTTTGATGGTTCGCAATAACAAGGGCAAAGGTAAGCTTGAGGCTAAGGAAAAGCCTAAGGACAATGGCAAGGCCAAACCAAACAAAGGAAAGGCTGCATTGAAACCTAAAGGAGGAGTTGCTAAGGAAGGAAATTGTTTCCATTACAGTAAAACCGGACATTAGAAGAGAAACTACCCTATCTACCTTGAAGAGGTGAAAAAGGCTAAGGCAAGTGGAGCATCCATTTTAGGTATTTATGTTATTGATATTAATTTATCAACGTCTACTTCTTGGGTATTTGATACCAGTTATGGTTCTCATATTTGTACCTTTGTACAGGGACTGCAAAGGAGTAGGAATTTGGGTAAAGGAGTTGTAGACCTACGAGTTGGAAATGGAGCAAGAGTTGCTGCATTAGCTGTAGGAACACGTATTTTATCCTTGCCTAGTGGACTTGATTTGTGTTTGGAGGATTATTATTTTGTGCCCAGTTTAACTAGAAACATTATTTCAATTTCTTGTTTAGACATAATTGGTTTTTACATAATTATTAAGAATAATTTTTGTTCATTTTATCTCAATAATGTTTTTTATGGTTTCGCACAATTAGTTAATGGCCTCTACATTTTGGATCAAGATATGCCCGTTTATAACGTAAATACCAAAAGATCAAAATTAAATGACTCTAATCAAACTTATCTTTGGCATTGTCGTTTGGGCAATATAAGTGAGAAGCGCATATCAAAGCTACATAAAGATAGGTTTTTGGATTCTTTTGTTTTTGAACAAATTGATATATGTGAGTCTTGCTTATTGGGTAAAATGAATAGAACTCCTTTTAATAGTAAAAGTGAACGAGCTAGTGATCTATTAGACTTAATACATTGTGATGTATGTGGGCCAATGAATACACAAGCTAGAGGGGGTTTTCAATACCTTATTACTTTCACTAATGACTTCAGTACATATGGGTATATTTATTTTATGTGCCATAAATATGAATCCCTTGAAAAGTTCAAGGAATTTAAGAATGAAGTACAAAACCAACTAGGAAAAATTATTAAGGCACTTCGATCAGATCGAGGAGGAGAATACTTAAGTTTAGAGTTTGATAAGCTTGTAAAGGAGCGTAGGATTATCTCACAACTTACATCTCCTAGTACTTCACAATGGAAAGGAGTTTCTGAGAGGCGAAATTGAACATTATTAAATATGGTTCAATCAATGATGAGTCATGTTGATCTTTCTACTTCCTTTTGGGGACATGCACTTGAGACAGTTGCCTTCACACTAAATCGTGTTCCATCTAAATCGATTCAGAAGACATCATATGAGATGTGGACTGGGAAACATCCTAGTAGGAATTTTATGAAGATTTGTGGTTGTGAAGCTTATGTTAAATGTTAGAAATTGATAGCATTAGGAAAGACCATTAATTTCTCCTTATTTAGAGTATAATTTGTTCCCTTTGTACCATGTTTAGCATGCATTTTTAGCATTTTATATATAGTAATTGCATTTTCTAAGTCAATGATGTCCGGTGTAATTTTCTTTCATTTTATTATACTTATGCTAATCATGTCACTACATTTAGTGTCAGTATGGTGTCTTGAGATGTTAGTACAGGGATCTATCTTAAAAGATCAAAGCAGGAAAGTGTTCAAGGTTGTCGTCGCAATTTTATTCCAGAATTGCGCCCAAACATGTCACCGCATGAGCACTTACAAATTGCACTGGGGATTTTACTATTTGAACATATCCAGAAGTACTAATGTGTGAGGATATCAAAGTTTTCACAGCAAATTTAAATCTAAATTTGCATCCAAAAATGTCGTGACAACCTGTAACTGCTTACTGTATATACCAGATCTGTGTGAGCATACAACTGGATTAACTAACTTGTACAGCTGCAAGGAAGTTAGATCTGAGAGAAAAAGGACACATGTACTCGGCAGTAAAGATAAATACTGATGAGAGAGAAGAAGAAAGGGGACCATCTAGCTCGTGATATATCAATTCCATTTTTCTCATTTTTCTTAAGCTTGCTTCCATGGCAGCTTAATTATCCTAAAGGGTGAACTGATTGTGAGAAGAAGGCAACATCTGCTCGTGACAAGGAGTATTCTAAGTGCGACGCAAGAGGAGCATTAGGGAAGAGTTCTAGTAGGCTAGGAATAGAATGCTTCAACTTGTTCTTTATTTCCTTTTAAACGTTGCGAAATTCTAATGAACTTAATTGCGTATGGAAGTACCTTTTAAATTTAGATCTAAATTGATTTCTATTCAGTTCCTCATATCTGTTTATCTTTGGATTTAATTGCTTGATCACAGAAGTGTTATTGCAGTCGCTGACACTAGAAGGTGCAGTGACAAGTTAAATTAACAAGTAAGACAACAGAAGTTGCTTGAGACACGAAGGAATTCTGGTCACTTGTTCTCGAATGCAAAGCATTTCCAGCACTGAAAGGTGTGGTTAATGTGAGTATTTGGGTCTTGGATAAATAGAGAAATCGAAGTGAGTAAGATCTCATTAAGCTTAATTGCAGCGACAATTTATCTATCATTTACCTTCTGGTCACATTTAGTGATTGCCAACTTATCAAGTCAGGGATCCCCTCATTTTATCATCATTATTTTATTTCTTTAATTTCCTTAATTTGCATCGAAAAAATATCTTTAACTTTCACTACATTTCTTATTAAATTTTCTTGACATTATTATATCACAGACTCACAGCAATTACTTTGACAGTTTTGATTCATTTAAATTCTGCAGTATGTGATTTAATTAAACTGATATTATTCCTTACAATTCCTTTTATTCTAACTCTAATTGCTTTGACAATTATAGCATCAACAACCATCTCTGTGGGATCGATATCTGATAGCAAATACCTGTCAACTATACTTGCATTGAAAGTGTTCGCTTGCACCAATTACTGTGACGTTCATAGCGCGATCAGACATCTACAAAGCTCGAACCTAAATCTGAAAAATGCATCTTTGTGGGATATCCTAAAGAAACTAAAGGATATTATTTCTTCAATCCTATCGAGAACAAAGTGTGTGTTGCTTGGACAGTAGTCTTTCTTGAAAGAGAATTTGTCTCTAAAAAAGGAAGTGGTAGAAAGATTGAACTAGTAGAAATTTGAGAAGAACAACATATCACTAAACTAGAGATTGAACAACAATAGGTTCCACAAGTTGTTGTGGAACAATCAACTATTATGGAAACACAACCACCACGAAGATCCTTAAGAGAACGTCATGTACCTAAGAGATATGGATTTCTCATTACATCACATGGTGATGTTGTGCTTATGGATCAAGATAAGCCTAGGACTTATCAACAAGCGATGGCGAGCCTAAACTCTGAGAAATGGCTAGAGGCCATGAGATTTGATATGGATTCCATGTTGGAGAACCAAATATGGACCTTGGTTGACCCACTTGAAGGGGTTAAACCTATAGGGTGCAAGTGAGTTTTCAAAAAGAAAACTGACATGGATGGTAATGTACAAACATACAAAGGGCGATTGGTCACTAAAGGTTTTTGCCAAGTTCATGGTGTCGACTATGATGAAACCTTTTCTCCTGTTGCTATGTTTAAATCCATCCAAATCTTGCTCGTAATAGTTGCATTTCATGATTATGAAATCTGGCATATGGATATCAAAATAGCTTTCCTTAATGGGAAACTAGAAGAGGATGTGTACATGACACAACCTGAAGTTTTTGTCGATCCAAAGGATGCTTGAAAGATATGCAAGCTACAAAGATCCATTTATGGATTAAAACAAGCTTCTTGAATTTGGAATCTTTGTTTTAATGATGCATTCAAAGAGTTTGGTTTTATCAAAAATGAAGATGAGCCTTGTGTTTACAAGAAAGTTAGTGGGAGCACTATTATATTCTTGATACTATATGTAGATGACATACTTATCATTGGAAATGACATACCTATGCTATAGTATGTTAGAACATGGTTAGGACATTATTTTTCTATGAAGGACTTGGGTGAAGACACGTACATTTTGGGAGTCAAAATCTATAGAGATAGATCAAGCCGACTCATAGGTCTAAGCCAAAGTACATACATAAATAAAGTACTGAAGAGGTTCAGTATGGAAGGATCTAAGATACGATTCTTACTTGTGAGACATGGTATTTCACTTACGAAGGAAATGTGTCCTTCAACTTCTCAAGAGAGAGAGTGAATAAGTAAGATTCCATATGCTTCGTCTATTGGGTCTAACATGTATGCCATGCTATGTGCTCATCAAGATGTATCATATGCTTTAAGTATGACAAGTCGGTATCAAGTAGATCCCGATAGTTAAGAATATCCTTATGTACTTGCGAAGGACTAACGATACAATCATTATAAATGGAGGTGAGGAAGAGTTATGTGTAAAAGGTTAGACTGATGCTAGCTTCCAAACCGACAAGGATGATTCACGATCGCAATCGGGTTTTGAGTTTTGCCTTAATGGTAGCGTTGTGAGCTGGAAAAGTTCAAAGCAAGGTACAGTTGCTGATTCAACAATAGAGGCCGAGTATATTACAACTAGTGAAGCTGCAAAATAGGCTGTTTGGATTAAGAAGTTCATAACTGAACTAGGGGTTGTGCCTAGCATATCAGATGCTATAGAACTTCATTATGACAACAACGGAGCCATTCCGCAGGCAAATGAACCCACATATCACTAGTGATCCAAGCATATACTTAGGTGTTTTCATCTCATTCGAGAAATTATTGATCGAGGAGATGTGGAAATATGCAGAGTACTAACATATGATAACATCGAGGCTCCACCGACAAAGCCTCTAACATAACAGAAGCATGATCGTCACACTAAGTCACTTGGTATTAGATATAAGAATGATTGGTATTAGTGCTCGTCGGAGATAATTAGAGTATGCCCAAAGACAAATCATGAGATGATTGTAATCACATACTCATTTTACCTTGTTTATTATTAAAACACATTGCCATTTTTATTTTAGTTTCTTTTTCTGTGTGTTTAACTAAACTGATTTATAATAATGTCTTGAGGATAATATGATTATTCTTAAAAGGTTCTTAGTCAAGTATTATTGTGGGCTTGAACAACAATAATGCATTGAGACTAATATGCAATTGATTGATGACAAAGTGTTGTCATTGACATAGGGATGTCAAAATCAATACATGAATATGTGTTAGAGAACTACATATTGGACTGACACGTTATGAGTATTTTTTTGGATTATTATGTAACGGTCACATCATTACTCATAGTGATAACTATGTATACAATCCTTAGACTTGAGATAATCATTGTCCCAACATAGTGAAACGTATATTTTGATATAGTCAAACGTCTACTGTAATAAGTTTGACTATAAAGATTAATGTTGGGTATGCCACAATCTATGTAGTGGGATATGATTGATCAAGATAAGATTTGTCCCTTCTAAATAATGGGAGCAATATCTCAAGTCACTTGATGAAGTGAGACTAGAAATGCATGACCATGCTCAAATAAGTTAATATGAGATATTAGACTTATTTGTTTATTTTAGTCTATTTCGGATATCAAGAAACATGATATTGGATTATACAAGTGTGACTACTCCATGACTTGTGTCAAATCTAGATATAAAGGACAAAAGAATACAATACATGCGAATTTATCACAGAAAGATTATATCAAACCACGACTTCTTGTATCTTGGGTAGCAATGATGCATTGCTAGATGCCACTCATTGTTTGTAATATTAGAGTCGTTCTAAAATTGCTGCTAACGTTACAAGAACCTACAGGGTCACACCCTATGGTTGAAACGAATAGAATCCAAACACAATTGGTGTTATGTTTAGCTATCACATGATTTAAATTAATTATAGAATTAATTTAATTTGACAATTAAATATTAAACATATTACGTGTACAAACTTATTGTATACGAATAGAGGACAAAATTAATATTAATATATAAATTTTATTCATAAAAAAGTTTAATATTTACTGAATATAATTTAACATAATTATAATTATTAATTTTATTGATTTCGTTAAATATTAAAATATGGAAGTTAATATCCTTTTGGAAATTATATATTGTTTTAATAAACCTTCCATAATTTAACGTAATTATAATTATTAATTATAATGATTTCGAGAAATATTATAAACATTGAAGTTAATATCCTTTTGGAAAGGATATATAGTTTTAATAAACCTTCCATATATTTCTTTAAAGGAATATTTCCATTTTAATATAAGATATTATATAAAAGGAAATTGAATATTAAAAATATGGAAGTTAATATCCTTTTGGAAAGGATATAATGTTTTAATAAACCTTCCATATATTTCTTTAAAGGAATATTTACATTTTAATATGAGATTTTATATAAAATGAAATTAAATATTAAAAAACATGGAAGTTAATATCCTTCTGGAAAGGATATAATGTCTCGATAAACCTTCCATATATTTCTCTAAAGATATAGATTTCAATTTTAATATGAGATATTAAAATAAAAAAAGAAAAGAGAGAAGAATTGTGTTGTTGATATTTTTAATCAAAAAGAAAGAAAAATAAACGAGTGTCTAGCTGCAGTCAAAATATTCTCTGAAAAGTTTAGAATGTAGATTTTCTGTTTGTTCTTGATCAGGTGGACTACGTAAAGGTCGGGACGAATTTTGTTACGGCTTGGGATCGGCATTGTGCAGAGGAAGATTTCACAGCACCGTTTGCAGGCTTTTTCTAGATTTTAAAAGGTAAAATTTTGAACCCTTCCTTCTCGATTCATTCCTTGTACATGGATCCAGGGTTAGAGATCGTGGGGATAATTTTTTCGTCGTGCCACATGGCGTACCGGTGACTCAACACTGACTTCTTTGGCACGACATACGTAAGTTATGTCACGACAACGTCTGTATGATGACACCAAATAAGGGGACTGATCTTTTCGTCGCGACACAGGTCCTAATGTGTCGTGACATCGACCGCTGAACACAAATTTTACACTGAGTGAAGGGCGTTTCGATCTTTACAATGCCACTTAAACTCGAAGAACGACAACTAATCTAGGGATGAGGAAAACGATCGTCCAATGCTGTAAATAAGGCCTCTAGTTTTAGGGTTTAACACCTTTTATACTTAGTTCATTGTACTTTGTTTTCCTTTTTCCATTTTAGAAACAAGATTGTAAACTTCACATTAATGTTCATGGAATTGTTTCCCAACAGATTGCCAATACAATTGAAGTTTCATTTTCATTTTATTTATTCCATTATATGTTTTTATGAATTATTGTTTTGATGATGATTAAGAAAACCATGAGGAAATAAATTCAATTTTGGGGAAATAGCGAGTGGAAGTATGGATATTTAATTATTGTATAAACAGGGATTTTTTATCTACTGGTTTCATACCTAGTAGATTGAACTATTTTTCATACTTGAAGAGCTTGAAATCAAGTATTTTCATATGTTATCATAGGATTTAATTCAGATTTTCCATTTGAATAAATTGCACAACCTAAGTGCTAAAATGTCGTTTTATTTGCCTTTAAGACCGATTGAGGCCTAAAGGTTATCTAATGTACTTGGTGAGTGTGCTGGAGACCACAAGACGTGTAATAATAGGAGACTGATCACTTCATCACAACAAAGGTTGAGTTACATCGCAACCAAGGGACTAGACTTGAAGAACTCAAAGAATGACTTCTTTGTCGCGACATATATGGGCTATGTTGTGACAATGCCTGTAGGATGACACTTCACATGGAGATTGATGTCTTTTTCGCAACACAGGTCCTAGTGTGTCGCAACATTGACCTTTGCATGCATATCTCACAGTAAATGAAGGATGTTTTGGTCTTTACAATGCCACTTAAACATAAAGAACGACCTAGGGTTGAGGAGAAACAACCATCTAAAACTATAAATAGGACCTTTAGCCCTAGGGTTTGGGACACCATTAATTAAACTTTAGTTTTTAGTTTTATTTGTATTTTCAACTTTGAAACATGATTGTAGAAGTTCGCATAAATGTTCGAGGAGTTTTTCCCGACAGATTTCTTAATACAATTCTAGTTTCTTTTCATTCTCTTCTTCACTTATATGTTTTCATATATTGTTTTATTGATAAATAAAGAAACCATGAGAAACTAATTCCATTTTAGGGAATTAGGGAGTGGATGTATGAATAATTAATTTTTGTTTTACAGGGATTTTAGCTTTCGAATAAACTATTTGGGAAAGGAAAGCATCGAACAAACAATAGGCCTGACAACCCTAGAAAGTCATCTAGGTGGGAATGAACCCAAAACTGGTATTGCCTATCCATGAAAACCTTTTCCCTAAACCAGTTTAGATTGTGACATCTAGCAATAAGTAATCTCTATCGACTTGCTATGCCAGCAAAAGATCGAGAGCTCCAACTAGGGTGGTGACTAGTTGATTGGAGGAAAATCCCCGAAACCCAACAATTAAAGAAATCATACGGAAATGACCTAATCTCCCCAAAGTCGTTTATAAGATTTTTTGCATCTCAACTTTTGCTTTTAGTTTCTATTTTATTTTATCTTTTTATTTTATGTTCTCAAAACACTCTTTTATTTTTCGTACTATAAATCCTAAAACAAGTACTAATTAATTTTACTCTTTGCAGGGATTTGATTTGCTATCACTTTAAGCCTACTTTGGGTACGATCCTCGAAATACTAGACTTGCAAAAAGCGTAAATCTACACCGAATGAGAGTACGTTCAGGGGTAGTCAAGTTGTTGGCGTCGTTGCCATAGAGGCAACGCTGTAGTAAATTTTATTTCTCCATTACTAATAAAATAATTAGGAAAATTTTATGTATATATATGATTTTATTTTATTTATTTTTCGTACTTCATTTTTACTTTTTATTTTATTTCGATTTATGACTTGAAGCCAAGGAAACTTGGTCGATCCTATTTCTAACCCAGATTTGCTAATTAGACGTAAATGTATAAACCAACAAGTTAAGCAAAACTCACTACCGGAGGAGAGAAAAGAGCAACTCAAAATAATAGAAGATCTCACTATTAACGTAGAAAACATCCATATGCCTCCATAACTCCTTGCAAATGAACCAATGGCAGAGCACAAAGAACTTTAAGGGAGTACTCTTTACCTACTCTAGATCTAACTCAAGGGAGTATTTCTAGACCTACTATCGCCGTTAATAATTTTGAAATAAAATCAGCTATGATTCAAATGATTCAAAACAATTTACAATTTAGAGGGACGATGGCTAAAGATCCCTGTTTACATTTGAAATAGTTTTTACAATTATGCAATACTTTTAGGTTTAATGGTTTTACTGATGATGCCATTTGTTTAAGATTATTTCCCTTTTCACTAACCGACAATGCTTTTTCATGGCTAGATGCACAGACACCTGGATCTATCACAACTTGGGATGAACTGGAAATTTTTGCAGAAATCTTTTCCTATGGGAAAGGCCATCCAAATTAGGAGAGAATTTTTAACCTTCCGGTAATTTGATGGTCAAGAGTTCCACAAAACGTGCGAACGATTTAAGACACTAGTGCGTAAATGCCCTAATCATGATATACCGAAATGGATGCAACTACAAACTTTTTACAATGGGTTGGATGCATCTGCCAAATTTACTTTAGATGGTGTGGTAGGAGGAGCCCGAATGAACCGAACGTATAATGATGCTTATGGGCTAATAGAAAATATGGTGATGAACTCATGCCAGTGGCCTACTGAGAGGCTCACTTATGCGCAGAAACCCACTTCAGTAAAAATGATACAAAAAGATGACAAATACCAACAACTATTGGAGAGACTCAACCGAATCGAGTTTGCTACAGGGGCACCACCATCCCATGGAGAAGATAAGCCTCTTTATCATTATCTTGTCAATCCGGAGGAGGCTAATTACATAAGTAGTCAAAATCCCTATTCAATTACTTATAATCCAAGATGGAAAGATCACCCTAACTCCAGGTAGGGAGGAAGCCAAGAGGGAAATGGTAACAGTAATACACAAGCTAGAAACCCTAGTTATGAACCCCTATTTTTACAGAGACAACTAGTAAAAGTGAGCCAAGGTGACCATGCTGCATGTGGTCAAAGATTGGATAGAATTGAAGGGTAGATGCACTCTATGAGGCCGGATGTGAAAAAACTACAGTCTTAGTGCACTAACACCTCCATATCTGTGGTAAAGTTAGAGGAAAGAATGGACCAAATGATGAGCATGATGAGTGACCTTTCAAGATAGATTGGTTCAGGGATCCCTAGCAACACCAAAAATAATCACCGTAGAGAAGGTAATGAACAGGTCAAGGTGATCGAGCTAAGATCGGGCAAAGTACTGAATAGCCCAAAACGACCTAAGGACAAAGAAGAGCCTAACAAACCATAAGACATCATGACATCTGATGATGATACTGAAGTCATCAAGCCCATGGAGGTGCCTGTTAAAGAGGCATTAGAAACAAGGGAAGACATGTCTAAAGAAAAGAGTACCTCAATTCCCTTCCCGAAAAGGTTAGAAGAAAAGAAGCGATAAGATAAACAAACTTTGGAAGTTTTCTCAACCTTTTCAAATCTTTTAATATTAATCTACCTGTGATTGAATTAATAGAAAAGGTAACCAAGTATATAAAATTCTTAAAGGAAATCATGGAACGACATCGGAAAATCAAGGTGGGCGAGTAAGTGGAGGTGAATGCATCCTGCAGTGATATTATCTCCAAGGTAATTCCTCAAAAACTAAAGGATCCTAGCGATGTTACTATTCCAATTAAAATTGGGAATCTTCAGTTTAACAAGGCTTTGTGTGATCTCAATCCAAGCATAAACCTAATGCCTTTGTCAGTATTTGAGAAGCTTGGGAGTGGATATCTTAAAAATACTCAAGTTACTCTACAACTGGTTGATCAATCATCTGTACGACCGAGGGGAATTCTAGAGGACGTCTTAGTCCAAGTAAGGAGTTTTATCATCCCTGCAGACCTTATTGTTTTGGATTTTGAAGAAGACAGAGATATCCCCATCTTGCTAGAAAAACCGTTCTTAGCCACATCACGGTCTACCATCGACCTAAACAGTAATGAGCTTACTATGAGGATTAATGGTGAGGTGGAGACCTTCAAGTGTGGGGACAAAAGTGATGAAATCAAGGAGCATAATGAGCGATGTCATATGCTTGAATTGAATAAGGGGGAAGGGCACAATCGAATTCCATTTATGAATAAGGAAAGAATTAACCGATTCAAGGAAAAGGATCAATTGAAGGAGTTAGAGAGATCTAATGAGAAGTGGACTAAAGGTAAATAAAGTTAGATCCACTCGGTAAGGGTAAGCATATCGGATGAGACCGATAGTAAGACTTAAAGGTAAACCGGTGGTACTAACCCATGTATATTATTGTATATTAATCTAACATATTTTTATTCTAGTATTTAATAGAAAACAGGGGTCTGTTGTGATAGACTATCAGCTATGTCGCAACAAAGGGGATAGAATCCAAGAAAGAGCAAGATTGGCCGATGTCGTGACATGGCTACCCCTTCGTTGTGACAAAGGAAATAGATATGACAAATATCAAGGCTGAGGAGAATGTTGCGACTAGTCTCCAAATACGTCGTGACCTAGAGGAACTAAAGGGCATGTCACGACAAAGACTACCTATGTCGCGACATCGACTGTAATTTTTGCAGGGTTGACTCGACCCAACTGCATAACCCAGCATCTAAAAGATTATTTTTTTCCAAATTTTTACACCTTAAAACCCTAAATACTAACCCCTATAAATATTAAAACATCATTCTAACTCATTCTATTTTATTTAAACTCATCAAAAACCTAGAAATCTTTTACTTTCTCTATTTTAACTTTTCAAGTTTCCAAGCAAATGGGAGAGGCACACTCATCAAGGCTTAAAGTTCCTATTCTTATATCTCAATTATTTAGAATGCCTCCTAGAAAGGTTAGACGCACGATAGAATCTAAACCATCATTAGGTACAACTCCTTTGAATTTTCTAAACTTGAATGTAAAAAAACATTTAAATGAACTTCAAGGAAAAACCTTCATTCAAGAGAGGGGTTTTGATCCATTGATGGTTTTGTGCAAGGAAGTTTGACCTCTAGTTAGGTATCTGATCTGTCAATTTTATACCTAGTAGATTGAACGAATTTTCACACTTGAGGATCTTGAAATTAAACATTTTATTTATAATTCTATAGGATTTTACTTAGTTTTTACCTTTGAATAAATTGTGTAAATCAAGTGCTAAAAGGTTACTTTATTGTCTTTAAGTCCAATTGAGGCCTAAAAGTTGGCTAACATACTTTGTGAGTGTGTAGGAGACCATTAGAAGGTGTAACATATCAGAAATGATGACTACATCACGACTCGGGACAATGGATGTCGCAACATAGGAACCAGAATGAAGAAATAATGAATCTAGCTTCTTCATTGCAACATAGCATGTCTATGTTGCAACAAAACCCCTTCGTCGAGACGTAGCATGTATACGTCATGACAAACCCCTAAAAATGCCTACAAAAAAGTACAGTGACTACTATGTCACGACATATGACTTGGTATGTCGCGACATCGACCCAATGGAACAGACAATGAAAATGCTCCAAGGTATATCTGAGGTGCTACGCTCAATGCAAGAGGTCATGAATGATGTTCCCAACTTTGATCCAAAGGAATTTGAATCTGCACATGATGAGAATTATGGTAAGATTGAATCTTAGCTCATAATTAAAGATCATGAGGAGGAGATTGAACATATTCTGAACATTGATAACGAGCTTCAATCTAGTGATGAATTAGTTCCTTTGATTAATTATGATGAGCTCGACTTGAAAAATGTGGGTCTTGAATTGACAACTATTACTGATAGAGATATAGAAGAAAATTTGGAAATTGAAGAGTTCATAAATCAAGGGTTCAACCTTGGAAGGGAGGTAGCTATGACACACAACGTCTATGTTTTGAAACAAATTCCCAAAGAAATCAACGATATAAAGGCTTTTCATATGCTTTAGCTAACCGGTAAGATTTTACTTTACGAGTCGTTACCTCAGTTTTTAGATGTCAGAGTAATTGAGCCTTCATTAAATAGGGAAACAAATTCGTGAGGAGTTTAAACCCTTCAATGGTTTCAAGAGCCATGCACAAAGACACGATTCAAGCCTATGGGAATATGTTAAGATTGGTATCTGATCTAAAAAAAATAGATGAACTAACCATTAAGATAGAGCTTAAACCGATCATTAATGAGAGTGTAAAAGAGTTGATACACTTTCTAGCCATAATAGAGAAGGTGCCAACCAAAGAAGTCGGGGAGTTTGATTCATTCTAATTCGACAACTGTAGCAAGGCTCGAGCAACCAAAACGTTATATGATACATAAGGGAGAAAGCTCGAGGCAATAATACCCCAAAAAATGATTTGAGGTTGGCTAGGATTTGGTACCAAATAGCTTGTAATGTGGATGTCACGTCGGTCGAAAATAAGGCAACATCATTGGAATCGATTGAAGGGGCTGGTTTATATATATCGACAAATAAAAACGATGAATCAAAGTGTGTAGAACCAGTTGGATGTTCTTCTACAATTGATCGCACTATGAACGTCACAACAAATACGTGCAAGCGTACACTGTCGATGCAAGTGTAGCAGATAGATGTAAATCTATTGGATATTGATTCCATAGGGATGGTTGCTTATGTTTATAATTTTCGATGCAAAGAAAGTTAAAATAAGAGAGATTATGATGAATAATGTCGAAGTAATAAAATAAGAAAATACAGTAAAAGTATGAGAAGAATTTGTCAAAGAAAATTAAGAAAAATTAAGAAGTAAAACAGTGATAATGAGATGGGGTTCCCTGACTTGAAAAGTTGGCCAAAAGCTAAATGTGATCACAAGGTTAATAACAGATAAAATGTTGCCACAATTAAGCACAATGAAATCTTACCAACCTTGACTTCCCTGTTTATCAAAGACTTAAATACTCACACTAACTACACCTTCCAGTGTTGACAATGCTATATATTCAAAAACAAGTGGATTGAATTCCTTCAATCCTCAAGCAACTTCCGTTGACTTGCTTGTTAACTTAATTTGTCGCTGCACTTTCCAGTGACAGTGGCTACAATCACACTTCCATGATCAAACAATTAAATCCAAAGATAAACAATGAAGGAAAGAGTGAAATAGGTATCAAACTTGATCTGAAATTAAATTGTATTTCCATACAACTTCTAATATCAAAACTTATCAGTGTTAAGCAAGAAAATAATAGAATATATTGAAGTATCCTATTCCTAGTCTACTTGAATCACTCCCTTACACTTCTCTTTCGTCGCATTTAGGAGGCTCCTCATCAGGAGTAGGGTTGCCTTATCATCAATGTCAGGTTGCCTCAGGGAATTTAAGCTACCATGAATGCAAGCTTAAGAAGGTGTTGAAGAAGATATTTTATCCACCGAAAAAAATCAAGAAGATAAAAAAACTCCCAAAAGATTCTTTCTCATCAGTATTTAACATCCACTGCCAATTACAGGTGTCCTCCTTTTCAGATCCAACTTTCTCAAACTGTACAAGTTGGTTATACCAGTTGTATACTCACGCAAATCTTGTGTGTTCATCCGACATTGTCAATTATGGCGGCAGTTTTGGGTGCAAATTTGGATGTTATATTGCAGCGAAAACTCTGTACACCTTCCTGCATTGATCCTTCTGGACAGGTTCCTATAGTGACATCTTTGGGCGTAATACTGAACAACTAATGTAGCAACATTATTAGTAAAAACATGATAAAATTATAGAAAATTAGGCCAAGTTTCACTAAGTTAGAAAATGTAATAAGTCAATTAAAAAGACTAAAAATGCATGCTAAAGTTGATCAAATGGGAACAAATTATACCATAAGTAAGGAGAAATAAATGGTCTTTTCTAATTCTATCACACCCCCAAACTTGAATTTTTACTTGTCCTCAAGTAAACAAAAGCTAGCAAGGTTATAACAAAGATTTTTCTCAAGCAATAGTCATTCTAGCAACTTGAATCTTCTGAAACCCTAATGTATGATTACATTCACATGATAGAATATTGCGCCGACAATTTATAGGTATGAATAATCAAAACTACAATTTCATCAATGCTAGTACCATACTTTAAATCTCAAGTTTCTACTAAAACAACATTTATTTTATAATAATATATACATATATATTTTATGTGACAGAGGGATGTCGTGGCATTACTATCCTTTTGTTCTTGGGAAGTAATGATGGGGTGCAACAAACCTCCAGGGAGTATGTAATTACGTCGACACACACTCTTGCAGTGACAACCTTTGGCTAGATTACTTTTTTCTAACACTTGCATTAGAGTGTTCCCCCTTGATAGTTCACAGTACACCCACATTGGAGTGTCTTTTATTCATAACAATACTTATATACAAGTAGCTGTAAATGGAAGATTCATTCAAGATTCAAAGAATGATACTATTCATCCATTACTAATGCATTCTAAGTCATTCATCCAAGAATTGAAGATACAACATTCAATCAAATTCATCTCACTCATTCATTAACATTTCACATGATTCAAGAATTAAGCATTAAATGAAAAAAATTCAAGCACATTTTCAATAACCTTGCACGCTTCATTAAACTCAAAAAGACTATTTTTTTAAATGTGAGTGCAATTACATTTCCCCCAGACTTAAAGTCTACATTGTCCCCAATGCACTGATATTAATTTACAATGATATATGGAAATGCAATGACATTGAAGATGCAGTGACAAGAAAAATGCAGTGAAAAATGAAATGTGATGACAACTATATGATATGCATGAAAACTAAACTAAGTACTGAAAATAAAAACTAACTCAGTGTGCTGCAGTTGAAGATGTGGCTGCATGTGTCTTCTTCTTCTTTTGTTTGTGCTCCTCCTTGCGTCGCTTCTTATCCTTGGTGCATTTTCTGTTCCTTCTTTTGGCTTGGTCGAACCTCAAATTGCTCCTCCGCATCAGGCTGCGCCACGGCATCATCGATCGTGACATCAGATAGGTGTATTTCAGCAAGCGGTACAGTATAAAGCACCATGGCTAGAGGATTATAATCCTCATTACTGACAACCCATGCCTGACTCGCATCAGGTGGCACCAAATCATCCAAAGATGCACTCACAACTTTAGGTGCGGTGACAAATTCATTAGCTAAATTTGTCGCGACATCAGGTCCTTCTCTGCTTACTTCTGTCCCTTCCTCTTCTATCTCCACAAGTTCCAAGGGCGTGTTTCCTTCATCAACATTGGCCTCGTTCTCAGCCATATTAACCTCTAGGCAGGTAGAAAAATCATCCTAAAAAAGGCTGGTAATGTTTCGGAGGCAATCTTTGACTTTCATCCAATTCACCTTGCGTTCATCATAAAAAATATGGACCATCTACGAAGATACTACTGATTATCTTTTCCTTCTAATGCGGCCCTCTCAAATGAAGGCATAGCTTCTCTGATGGTTGGAGGGAACACAAGGAACTCGGGCAAAGGTGCTTTACTTATACAGCGCAATGTAGTCACAATACACTATTCCATGTCCTTGTGTAGGCATAGAATAGATTCTACGATCTTTCCATTTCCTTGATTTGTCGAATGTTGATGGTATCAACAATATTTTCTACCTCCTTAACCTTACGCCATTAGTTAGGATCTGTGGCAACAGGAGTATCCTTCCCCCTAGTCATGCACTCAATGGAGGCATCATTAATAGGGCCTTTGTTGTCTAACATTTCTTCTCCCTCATGAGGCATCACTCCTCGTTATTGGCATAGCTGCATGATCATTGAAGGGAATGCCAGAATACCCGTCTGCCTTGCAGCACAGTCTGTAATTTCTTGGTGCAAAATTGCCCGACATCAATTTGTCTTCCTTTGATGATCAAATGGATTAAACACATCCAGTCCCAAGTGATTATTGTGCTATGAATAGAAGGCATGAGGCGAAAATTTATGAAGTGAAACCAGACCTTACTCTGTATTGTGAGCAAGCAGCGGTGCATGGTGTAGTTGTTCGGATTGTTGCTCGTCCACACTGCTCTATCAATACAAAGATCCTGCATCAGGATGTCAGCCCCCTCTTCTGCGAGTTGGTCCAGGAAGGCCATGTGCTCATCTTCTTCGACGATGATATTGTAAAGAGCATTAATGTGGGAGATACCCCAAGGTACCAATTCTTCACGAACGAAGATGAACTCTTGTTCACTGTTAGTCAGGTTTACATAGAACTCTCTCACAAGTGATGGTGATACCCCCAAGGATGGGTGCAGAAGGTTTCCCACTCTATTCTCGCAATAGTTTTGCTGACTTACTTCCACAGGACTTGATGCTGTGAGAGCTAAAAGCCTTGTTCAGGGTGACAGTTGTGCTTTAGCATGTTGTCTTGGAAGCGGTCCTTTGTAGTTTGGTCAAAAACATCACTGGTTCTTTCGATAGGTGCTGCTCTATTTTTGGCACCACTTCGGCAAAGGAAGATTCTGTAACAGATTTGGATGGTGTTTTTGCACCTCGAGTTCTAGCCATATTTTTTGGTAATAGAGGTATTAGAGAGCAGAAAGGTGAGAGCTTTGAAGAAAAGTTACGATAACAATAAAGGTTTTCTGGTGAACATCATCGGCACAGTAGATCGTTTTATAGGGAATGAAACGTGAAGATGGAGCGGCGTGCTTTTTGTTTTCCTTGCAGAGATAATACAATCAGTTTGCATCCAATAAATGCATCAACTCAGATTGTCCTTTTTCAAACCAATTTGATGATTGAGGAGTAAGTTCTTAAAGTGTAGTGATTTCCTTCCTGAAATGTTTCGATTTTGTCATAAGTCAGCAAATAAATTGCATCGACAAGGAGTTTTTCATGATTCGACAAAAGGAAGAACTTTATTCCTGCAAAAAAAAAAACTGAGAAAGATAACTGAAACATAAACAAAATAACTAAAACTAAATGATAAAAATGTAAAGAAAGGTTAGAAAAATGTGACCAGGTTAATGGTCTCTTTTTGATTGTGATAATCCTGGCTAAAGTAGTGCTTCAACCGTTGTCCATTCACCTTAAATTTGTGCCCAACATTTATGTTTTTAATTGTGACTGCACCGTGAGGAAATGCATCGACAACCTCGAATGGACCAGACCATCTTGAGCACAATTTACCTGGGTGTAATTTTAGTCGCGAATTAAATAAAAGCACCAGTTGACCTGCAGTAAATTATCGCTGCAAAATAATATTATCGTGCCAGCTCTTGGTCTTTTCCTTATATATTACAGCATTTTCATATGCATTGTGTCGAATTTCCTCCAATTCAGTGATATCCAACAACCTTTTCTGTCCAGCAGCTTCATAGTCAATGTTTACTCGCTTGATTTCTCACATGGCTTTATGTTCTAATTCCACGGGCAAGTGACATTCTTTACCAAAAACTAGTTGATACGATGACATTCCAAGTGGCATTTTATATGTTGTGCGTAATGCCCACTATGCATCATCAAGCCTTGAAGACCAATCTCTCCTCGATGGGTTTACCCACCTTTTCAAGGATATTCTTAATTTGGCAATTGGAAACTTCAGGTTAGCCATTGGTTTGTGTATGATATGTGGTCGTTATTCTATGTTTAAAGCCATACCACTTCAATGCAGCCGTAACTTGATTACAATGGAAGTGAGTGCCTTGATCACTAATCTATGCCTTAGGTGTGCAGAAACGAGTGAGTATGTACTTGTGGAAAAATTTCAACACTATCCTAGCATCATCCTTTGGAACAGCAATTGCTTCCACCCACTTGGACACATAATCAACAGCGACTAGGATGTAAACATTTCCAAAGAAACTTGGAAATGGTCCCATGAAGTCCATACCCCAAACATCAAAGAGCTCAACCTTCATAATTGGCTAGTGCAGTATCTCATTGCGTCAAGATATTGATCCAATGCCCTGACATTTGTCACATTGTTGCAAAAAATTATGGGCATCTCTAAACAGCAAAGGTCAATAGAATCCTGATTGAAGGACCTTTGCAGCAGTCCTTACACCACCATAATAACTTCCATAAGGGGCATCATGGTAATGCTCCAGGATATAAAGCATTTCTTCTTCTGGAACACAACGTTGAATAATATTGTCATTGCATACCTTGAATAGGTATTACTCATTCCAGTAATATTTTGTGATGTCGCGAAGAAACCTTTCCTTCTTGTGGCCTGTTGCACTCAAAGGCAACCTTTCACACACCAAGTAGTTGACGACATCTACATACCACGAGGCTGCGTCGACAGCAAATAGCTTCTTGACAGGAAATGCATCGATAATTTGGAATGTATTTCCATCTTCACTTCCTACTTCGAAACGAGATAAGTGATCTGCTACTTGGTTCTCCGATCCTTTGTGATCCTTTATCTCAATGTCAAATTCTTGTAGTAACAGGATCCATCGAATCAATCTTGGTTTGGAATCTTTCTTGGCAAAGAGATATCTCAACACAGAGTGATCAGTGACAACTATAACCTTTGCGCGGACAACATATGAACGAAATTTGTCGAAGGTAAAGACTACTGCCAACAGTTCCTTTTCTATGGTTGTATAATTAACCTACGCTTCAGTGAGAGTCTTGCTAGCATAATATATTACATGAAATACTCTTTCTTTGCATTGTCCTAGCACGATACCCACTATATAGTCACTCGCATCACACATTACCTCAAATTGTTGCGACTAGTCCGGTGCAACGACAATAGGTGCCTTCATTAGCTGCTGCTTAATTTGCATAAATGGGTCCAAACATGCGTCATCAAACAAAAATTTTTACTTTGCTCCAACGAGGAGCAAAGAGGTTTTGTAATCTTGGAGAAATCCCGAATAAATCTTTGATAAAAACTTGCATGACCAAGAAAACTCTAAATACATTTTACATTAGTTTGTGAGGGTAACTTTTCAATAATCTCAACTTTTGCTTTGTCCACTTCAATGCCCTGACAAGAGATTCGATGATCGAGGACAATGCCTTCTGTTACCGTGAAGTAACATTTCTCCCAATTCAGCACTAGATTTGTGTCCTCACATCGCTTTAGAACTCTGGCCAAATTATTAACGCATTTATCAAAAGTATTGCCATAGACATAGAAATATCCATAAATACCTCAAATGAGTCTTCAATCATGTCTAAGAAGACTGCCATCATACACCTTTGAAATGTGGCGGGTGCATTGTATAGACCAAATTACATTCGGTGGAAGGCAAAGGTGCCAAAAGGATAAGTAAAAGTCGTCTTTGCTTGATCCTCCTGTGCAATTGCTATCTGATTGTAGCCAGAATAGCCATCGAGAAAGCAATAATAGGCTTTACCAGCAAGCCTATCCAACATTTGATCAATGAAGGGAAGTGGGAAGTGATCCTTCTTTGTGGCTGCATTCAAACAGCGATAGTCCATGCATACTCGCCAACCTGTAGGAATGCAAGTAGGGATTAATTCATCTTTGTCGTTACTTATCACCATGATACCACTCTTCTTTGCAACACATTATACTGGGCTCACCTACGTACTATCAGAAATTGTGTAGATGATGCCTGCATCCAACCACTTAATGATCTCTTTCTTAGCAACCTCCTTCATTTTTCATTTAATCTTCTCTGCTGTTCAACGAACTGCTTTCCCTCATCTTCTAATCAGATTTTGTGCATGCAGAAAGAGGGACTAATACCTCTAATATCTAAAGTACTCTAGGAAGTTGCACACTTGTGTTGCTTCGGTATATGGATAATTGTTTCTCCTAACCTGCATCGAGAGTTGTAGAGACAATTATTGGCAGTATTTCATTCTCACCAAGGAAAACATACTTCAAATGCGTAGGCAATGGCTTCAAGTCTAGAGTAAGAGCTTATTCAATATATACCTTAAATCCAAGAGTCATTCTATTGGTCAAATCCAAAGATTCCATCTACTATTCGTGCCTAAGCTGCACATTATTTGCCTCAACCTTGCAGTCATAAGCACTTAGAAAATCTTCTTCAGTTGTCACCGCAATTTCTTCTAGGACTGCTATGCTACTCTCATTAAATTCCTCTTCAATTAATTCGTCCAACACATCGATGTGGTGACATTCCTCTTTACTCCTATAGGGAATTGCTTTGAAAATACTGAAGGTGACATGTTCATCGTTATGTCACATTATCAGTTCACCTTTGAACACGTTAATAAGAGTGCGGCTAGTGGCATGAGATGGGCATCCCAAGATTAAGGGCACCTCTTTATCAGCTTCACAATCAAGGATAATAAAATTCGCTAGGAACACAAACTTATCTACTTGAACTAAGACGTCTTTAATTTTCCCTCCAGGTTGCGCTAGTGATCTATCTGCCAATTGCAATGTCACTGCAGTGGGCTTCATGTGACTAATCCCTAATTTTCAAAATGTTGATAATGGAATGAGGTTGATACTTACTTCTAAATCACAGAGAGATTTTCCCAATTAATGATTTCCAATTGAACATGGAATTGTAAAACTGCCAGGGTCCTTCATCTTTGGTGGCAATTTATTTGTCAAGACTGCGCTGCATCCCTCTTTGAGTGCAATTGTTTCGATATCAGTCAACTTCTTCTTCTTGGATAGGAGCTCCTTCATGAATTTCCCATAGCTAAGGATCTGTACAAGAGCATCCACAAGAGGTATGTTGACATACAATTATTTCAATGTGGCCAGAAACTTTTGATATTCTTTATTATTCTCCTTCTCCTTAAATCTTTATGAAAATGGAAAAGGCATTGATACATCAGGTTGTCGTGACAAAATCGATTGCACTGACATCGGCAGTTGTGTCGATAATTTTGTTGGTCTAATGGTGGGCATGAGAGTAACAACTAGTGGATCCTCTTTATTTAGTTCGTCTGCTTCTTCATCAGATACAACTTTTTCTCCTTGATTTGCTTCACTTGTGTCGATAGGTGTTGTATTAGAGCTACTAGTTTGCTCGACAGTTTGCTTCCCACTCCGAAGAGTAATAGCTTTGCAATGCTCCTTCCCCTTTTGATTTGGATTCTTAGTATCGTTGGATAAAGCACCTAGTGGTCTTGTGCTCAAATTTGAAGCTAGTTGTCCTAACTAAGCTTCCAATGCTCGGATGAAAGATGAGTTTCCTTGCACAATAGCTTCTGTTCTCGTGATATGCTCTCGCATCAAGGCTTTAAGGGTTGTAATGGATCAGCTCATGGTTGGGAATACTGCTGTTGCTGTTGTTGTCCTTGCATATGCAGATTTGGCATTAAAGATTGTTGTGGCTGCACACTAGTGTGTGGTTACAACTAATCTAGATGTACATGTATCTGAGGACTTTGATTGAAATTTTACTGCTACTGATTATTATTCCCTTGTCAAAAATTGCCTTGACTAGAGGAATTATCATATCTAAATGTGGTCGCATTTTGATTTCCCCAAGGCTGTTGTAGGAATTACCATAGGAATTTCCTCAGATATTATTATCATAGAATGCATTTTTTGCATTAAGAGGACAATCCTCATAGCTATGATTGTCGTTGCAAATTTTGCAACAAAATGTCGGGACATCCAGTTGTTGGGCAACTTGAATGGAAGCAACTTCATTCGTCCCCTTCATGTTCTTTATCATATTTTCTATCATAGATACTTGTGCACTTAGAGCTAATCTAGCATCTAATTAATAACTCTAAGGTTTGCTTTGACTTGTGCAGCATAAGAGATCGGATATTGGTAGTCATTCTAAGCGATCCTCATTAAAATTCTAATAGTTTCATCAAAAGTGCTGCCCAACAAAGGACCATTCACAGATGCATCGACAAGATTTCTTGTTTGTGCATTCAACCCATTGTAAAAGATCTCAATCTGCGTTTCCTATTGAATTCCATGCATGAGATAGAGTCGAAGCAAGGTTTTGTAATGCTCCCATGTAGTATGCAAGTTCTCATCATCCAACTGTTCATATGCAGTAATGTCATTCCTCAATAGAGCCTTCATTGTTGGTGGATTAAATCGCAAAACAAACTGAGTTGCAAGCGCATTCCTTGATGTAATTGATCCAGCAGGCAATCTAAGGAAACAGGTACAAGTCCGTCCTTGTAATGAGTAAGGAAACAATTGCATCTTTAAGGAATCATCATGAACACCATGCTGACTAAGAAAAGCACAAATTAATAGAAAAGATTTAAGATGCTCTCTAGTATCCTCAAGAGTCAATCCAGCATACCGCCCATTCAAATTCAGCATCTGAAACATAACTGACTTTAACTCAAAATTGCCAGCTTGAATAGCTAGTCGAACAACCCTTGGCTACAAATCATCTAACACAAGAACAACGAAGTCATGAATAGTTCTATTTTGTATCTGATCATTTTACGGTAGTGGTAGATTGTTAACGATTTGTGGTTGTCAAGGAGGTATAAAAATATTCTGTGGCGGCAAAGGTGGTATAGCTGCATCGTTTCCTGGTAGAGCCATGTTTCTTTGTCCTTGTCTTCTCCTTTTAATGGTTCTCTCAATTTCAGGATCTAAGCCAACAACAAATTCAGGATTTCTCCTGGTCATAAACACCTAGAAAGAAAATTGAAAAGTAGTTGACCAAAAATAAAAACAAGTTAGTAACAAGTAAAGATTAGGAAATAAAAAGTAATTGTAAGTACAAGAATAAACATCAAACAAATGCCATCCTCGGCAACGACATCAAAACTTGATCGCGCTATGAACGTCACAACAAATATGTGCAAGCGTACACTGTCTATGCAAATATAGTAGATAGATGTAAATCTATCGGATATCGATCACACAGGGATGGCTACTTATGTTTATAATTGTCGATGCAAAGAAAGTTAAAATAAGAGTGAATAATGTCGGAGCAATAAAATAAATAATTGCAGTAAAAGTGAGAATAATTTGTCAAAGCAATTTAAGAAAAATTAAGAAGTAAAACAGTGATAATAAGATGGGGTTCCTTGACTTGAAAAGTTGGCAAAAAGCTAAATGTGATCACAAGGTTAATAACAATAAATTGTCGCCACAATTAAGCACAATAAAATCTTATCAACCTTGACTTCCCTATTTATCAAAGACTCAAATACTAACACTAACCACACCTTCCAGTGTTGGTAATGTTATATATTCAAGAACAAGTGGACTGAAGTACTTCATTCCTCAAGCAACTTCCGTTGATTTGCTTGTTAACTTAATTTGTCGTTGCACTTTCCAGTGACTACAATCACACTTCCATGGTCAAACAATTAAATCTGTAGATAAACAATGAAGGAAAGATTTAAATAGATATCAAACTTGATCTGAAATTAAATTGTATTTCCATACAACTTCAAATTATAAAAACTTATCAGCGTTAAGCAAGAGAATAACAAAATAAACTGAAGTATCCTATTCCTAGTCTACTTGAATCACACCCTTACACTCCTTTTGCTTCGCATTTAGGATGCTCCTCGTCAGGAGCAGGGTTGCCTTCTCATCAATGTTAGGTTGCCCTTAGGGAATTTAAGCTGCCATGGATGCAAGCTTAAGAAGGTGTTTAAGCTTCAAGAAAAGACATTCATTCAAGAGATGGGTTTTGACTCGTTGATAGTTTTGTGCAAGGAAATGTGGCTTTTAGTTAGGTATCATAGGTGGGAACAATTTTAGACAATCCCCAAAGAACCAGCAATTATCCCTGTAGCCCAAGAATTCTATGCAGCATTAAAAGATTATATTTCTAAGACTAAGGATGAATTTAATTGGGAAATCGTAGTAATTAGAGGAATTAGTGTTAATGTAACACCTAAAATAATATGTAGATTCTTTGATGCTCCTTATTATGAACAGGATTTCTTAGATCAAATCGACTTAGAATCCTTTAGTGATATAAATACGACTGAAGTAATTACATATCTGACTGAGGGAAGGGGGGAATGGAAATTTAGGCCAAGCACTAGTATCCCTACTTCATTTAACCAAGCTATTATGTTTCCTGAAGCCAAAATATGGATCCAATTTATATGCACACGTATGATACCTACTTTAAATGTTTCTAATGATAATGTTTTTTGAGCAGTGTTATTAGTCACAATTTTGCAGGAAAAGCAGGTTTGTATAGGGAAGTGGATCCACCAAAATATAAGTCGATATGTGGAAAGAAAAAAGGTGGGGATTTTCTTTCCTCAATCATTGCTTTATGATGAAGGGCAGGAGTGTCCATGATATCCACTGAGCAAACATTGAAGCCGTGAAAGAGTGTCATTGGTGACACCCTCTTCGAACAATACGGGGAGCTTCGTGTTAAACAAATGAAAGAAGGGGAGAAGAAATCACGAGACTTGATAGCTACACTAACTTCCACACAAAGGTTGGAACCAGCCCAACAAAAAGTTAGAGAAGGGAGTCATCCAAAGCTCGATTAGATGATACAATGGATGCAGGAATCGAGATTAGTATTTTAAGAGGTTGCTCGACCACACAACATTAGGGTCCCCAACTTCACATCGGACATGTTTGGGGAAATGGATGAGGAGCATAATGAGGAAGATCAATAAGAAGAGGACGATAGTGATAATGAGGAGGATAAAATGGATGAAGAAGAAAAAAGTGTTTTTGAGACTTCTAATTTTTGAGACCTGTAATTTTGGGATTATTTTTTTAGACTTATATGATTTGTAGGAGTAGGACTAGAATTTACTTTTGTACATATATGCCTTAATTCTTTTTGTAAGAAACCCACATTATGGAGACACAACAATTTCAAGCATTCACGCTAAAAGGGAGAAGGACAACCACAATATGAAGAAGAGGACCTTCACAGTCAATCAGGTAACTTCTTTCCTTACTACTTATAGGGCTACACGTTGAGGACAATGTGTTTTTTAAAGTGTGGGGGGTAACATAGGAATTTTTGCATATAGCTTTTTTTGTTTTTCTTATTGATGTGTGCTTGAGCTTGTAAAAATACAAGTGATTGGTTAGGAGCATGTATAATAGGCTGATTGTATTTTGTTGATAAAATTGGCATGATGATGAGGAATTTATAAAATTTTGAGCATAAAATTTTTAAGTTATATAGGTTAGATTAAGTATAGGTGGAAAATTATTATTGATACCGAATGATGTGCATAATATGAGGAAACGAGCATGCTAGTATATATATGATAGATAGTAATTTTGAAATTGTTAGACTAAATTGAGATTTATGCATAACATAAGGCATTGTTTGGTCACATCTAGAGCTAAAAAGACAATCCCTATTCTGAATTTCCAATTAGTACCCGTCTTTGAGCCTTATGATCCTTTTTGATGAACCACAATACAAGCCTCTAAAAGCCTAAAATGATGAATTATGTGTACTCTTTTCTTTGGTCCTATTTTGCATGATAATAGATGTATGGCCATATGTATTCAGGGTAAGTAGACACATTATGTGAAGGCTATAAAATAAAGAGGGAAATAGGAAAATCAATATAATGTATGAACTTTTGTTTAGCCAAAAAGAGAGAAATAGCGAAAATTCAAAAAGAAAAATGAAATGATTAGAAAGAAAAGAGGAAAATCATGAGTAAGAAAGTATATGAAAGTGACAAAGTCACAAAGTCACCAAAAAGAAGAAAAAGCGAACCTTACTCAATAAACAAAAGAATACACATAGGCTAGCTAAAGGGATTAGATTATATTGAGATTTTCTAAATTGGAGAGAAAAGAAAGGTGAGAGAAGGAGAAATAAGGGGGTGAGATGGAATGAGACATTAAGGGGAAGAATAGGGAACAATACAATGTACCAAACTATTTTCGTGTTTGTAACCTTTTGTGCTTAACTGTTCTTTGAAATTCATACCTATCCTAAGCCTCAACATGTTACAAGCCAAAAAGCTCTTTGTGACCTAAACAACATTATGCATGAATTGATATGGAAATTGTATGATCTCACTATAGTAATCTGTATTATACTAGGATAGTTAAAGTACTTATATTAGGCATTGATGGATTAATATCAATAAAACCTTGATATTTGTATTTCTTGTAACTTACTGAATTTATATTATTTCTAACCATAAATAGTAAAATTACTAACTCATCATTTTAGAATTATTGAAAAATATAAAATGCCTAGAGTAGATGTTACGAACCTAATCTTTGTATGATACAGACTTAAGCTCCTTTTCTTTTCTTTCTTTGTTTTATTACTTTATTTTGTTTTGTTTGCTTGAGGACAAGCAAAGACTTAAGTGTGGGGGAGTTTGATTTGTCAGTTTTATACCTAGCAGATTGAACCAATTTTCACACTTGAGGAGCTTGAAATTAAATATTTTATTTATAATTCTATAAGATTTTAATTGTTTTTTACCTTTGAATAAATTGTGAAAGCCAAATACTAAAAAGTTACTTTATTGTCTTTAAGGCCGATTGAGGCTTAAAAGTTTACTAACAAACTTTGTAAGTGTGTAGGACACCATTAGAAGGTGTACCATATAAAAAATGATAACTATGTCATGACTCGAGACAATGGATGTCGCAACATAGGGACCAGAATGAAGAAATCATGAATTTGCCTTCTTCGTTGCAACATAGCATGTCTATGTTACAACAAACCCCCTTCATTGCGACGTAGCATGTCTACGTCATGACAAACCCTAAAAGTCTACAGAGAAGTACACTGACTACTATATCACGACATATGACTTGGTATGTCACGACATCGACCCCTAGACGCGGATTTCACACCAAGTGAAGCGCATTTTGGTCTTTACAATGCCACTTAAACACGAGGATTGGCAGCTGACCTATGGTTGAGGAAAATGACCATCCAAGACTAAAAATAGGGCCTTTAGCACTAGAGTTTTACACACCATTCAGTAGATCTTAGTTTTTAGTTTTAAAATTTGTATTTTCTTTTGGGAAATGAGTTTGTAGAATTCGCATAAACGCTCGAGGAATTTTTCCCGATAGATTGCCAATACAAATTTAGTTTTTTTTCTTTCTCTTATTCAATTATATGTTTTTATATATATTTGTGTTTATGATGATTATGAAACCCATGAGGAACTAATTCCATTTTGGGGAATTAGGGAGTGAAAGTATGAATATTTAATTGATTATTTAACAGGGATTTTTCCGTTCGGATCAGCTATTTGGGAAAGGAAGAACATCGAACAAACACTAGGCCTAACAACCCTAAAAAGTCATCTAGGTGGGAATGAACCCAAAATTGGTATTGCCTATTGATCATCTTGTAACGTCACAGCAGTTGTGCAAGCGGACACACGTCGATGCAAGTATAGTTGATAGATTGCTCAATCGGTATCGATCCCACGAGGATAGAATTCTTGATGTTTAAGCTGTCGAAGCAACTAAAACTAAGATTAGGGAAAATGCTAGAAAGGATGTCAGTGTAATTAAATTAGAACTACACAGTTAAGATAGTTAAAGTTGTCAATGTAATTATAAAAGTTAACTGTTAGAGAAACTGAAAGTAAATCAAATAGCTGTTGAAATTTGAAGAATTTAAATGCATAAAAATAAAAGCGTGATCAAGTGTAAAGGATGGAGTGGATCACTAATTTCACTAAGTAGCAAAGTTGGATGCGTCGACAAGATATTTTATAGATGAATTGTCACAGCAATGAAGTTCCGATGAAATCATACCAATAACAACTCTCCATTTAATCAAGACTCAAGCGCTCACAATTGTCACACGTCTCAGGCAATGCTTAACACTTAAGAACAAGTGACAGAATCCCTTCTAGTCTCAAGCAGCTCTCGCTGACTTGCTTGTTAACCTAGCTTGTCACCGCACCTCCCAGTGTCGGTAGATTGCAATTACACTCTCATGGTCAAGAAGTTAAATCTAAGAATAAACAAATGAGATGAATTAAGTTTGACTCAAAGTAATCTAACATTGAAAGATATTCGCATATACAATCAAATGTCATTAGAATTCATCAGCATTAAAAAAAAGGAATTAACAAATAATTGAAGCATACTATCCATAGGCTACTAGGATTATCTCTTAACTGCTCCTCTTGTATAGCACCAGCACTTCTCGTCAGAAGTTGTTGCTCGCCTAATCGGTCAGCTCATCGGACTTTAACATAAAGCTTAAAAAACTTAAAAGTATTTACAGAATTAAATCCTTCACCTCTTGATATTCTTCTCCTTTTTCTTTCCTCTATTTATAGGCTTCAAGAATTGAATATCTCATCTTCTCTCAGATCTAACTTCTTGTGCAGCTGTCAAAGTTTGTTGAAATCTAGCTATGCACTCGTGCAGATCTGGTGTGCTCTTTATGAATCTGCAGGTTGTTGCTGTATTTTTGGGCACGATCTACAATATTTAATTGTGGTGACAACGTGGTAAATTCCTGCGTTGGTGCTTCCATATGTGATTGCAGCGTGAATTTACTTATACAAAGTAAATGTTTCCATGCGGTGACATTTCTGGCCGCAATACCAAGCTAAACTTGTGGCTGCATCTTTGAACTCTTTCTAGCATCGATCTTCTGAGATGGATCCTGTGCTAACAATTGTGAACATATTCTGTATACGCCGACACTAGTGCATAGAAGAGATAAAATAAAGAGAATTTAAGCCAAACAACAATGAGTTAGAGAATATAAATAATAAGTATGAAATGCCTATCATGCATGCTAAATATGCTACAAAAGAGACAATTAATACACAAATTTAGGGAGAAAATAGGTGTCATTTCTAATGTTATCACACCCCCAAACTTGAGTTTTTACTTTTCCTCAAGTAAACAAAAATTAGCAAACTTCACAAGCAAACATGTCACCGCAATCATTATTCTAACCACTTATATTGTCTGGAATTCTAATATATAAATTGCATTCACATGATAGAATAATGCGCCGATAATTTCTAAACATGAATAAGTAAAACTGCAACTTCACCAATGTTAGTAACATGCTTTGAATCTTAACCCTTCCTTAACCAATACAACATTCATGGCAATATATTTCTTTTCTTTTCTTTTTTCTTCTTCTTTCTTTTTCTTTCTTTTCATGAATTTTTTTTATAAGTGACTGAGAGATGTCATTGCATTACTCTACCTTTGTTCCTGGGTAGTAACATGGGGTGCAACAAACCCCCAGGAGGTGTGTAATTGCCCCGACACACACTCTTGCTGTGACAACCTTTGGCTAGATGATTTCTCTAACACATGCAACGGAGTGTTCTCCCTTGACAAGTCACAATTCACTTTCATTGGAGTGTCTTTTATTAGTACAATGTCGCTGCAATTAGTAAGTTAGTTCAAGATTCAAGGGTTGATACTATCCATTCACTACTAAAGTAATTCAATCATTCATCGAAAAATAGAAGGTTCAATATTCATTCATATTCACCCAATTCACATATCAGCATTCCAAACAATTCAAGAATTACGCATAAAAATAAAAATTATGGTCACATTTTTTTGTTGAAACTTTGCAGACTTTCATTGAACTAAAGAAACAAGTAATTTTTCAAATATATGGGTGCAATCACATTTCCAGTTCACACAAGATCCCCCAAACTTCATGTCTGCATTGTCCCCAATGCACTGACAATACTATACATATAAGAATGGAAATGCAACTATAATGCAAATGCACTAACAAATGAAATGTAGTGAAAAATAAAAATGTAATGACAACTAAATAAGATGCATGCAACTAACTACTGAAAAGTAAAACTAACTCATTGTTCAGTAGTCGATGAAGTGGTTGCTTTGGATTTCTTCTTCTTCTTCTTTGGGCACTCGCCTTTCTCTTTTCGCTTCTTTTTCTTATCCTTGCGCTTTCTCTTCATGTCTTTCGAATCAACCGGAGTAACAGATTGCTCCTCCACAATAGGTTGGGTGGCGGCCTCATCAATAGTTAGATCTGATGGATGGACTTCAGCAAGCAGTGCCACATATGGCACAATGGCTAGAGGATTTAGATCCTCTATGCTACTGGTAACTGACTCAGCCTAGCTCACTTCAGGTGGAGCCACATCTTCACTAGATGCCCCCACACTTGTGGGTGTGTTGACAATTTCTACCTCAAAATTTGTCGGGCCATCGTCCTTCTTCTCTTCTTTGTCTTCTTCAGGTTCCTTCTCATCAGGTTCCCCTTCCTTTCCTTCATTCTCCTTCTCATTTCCTTCTTATTTCTCTGCTTCTTCTTCCTCAGGCTTCTCCTGCTTAGTTATGTCTTTGTCAGTGCCTTCCTCAACTTCTCGCCCCACAAATACGATCAGGGTGGGCAGCTCCTCAATAACAATCGCCCTGTCTGCCATGGTAACCCTAAGGCTATTCGAAAATTCCTCCTCGAACAGGTTGGCAATTGTTTTGTAACAGTCCTCCATGGCGTTGGAATGCCCCTCGTGCTCCTCGTCATCAGAAATATGAATTCTTGTTGGGGATGGGACATTCTGAGGCCTACTATTAGGAGTAGGCTGGTCGGAGGATAAGGGAGCTTCCCTAACAATAGGTAGGAAGATAAGGAACTTTGGCAAGGGATTTGGGCTCAAACTTCTCAATGCATCGACAATAGTTTTGTTCCACACTCTTGTGTATGCATAAAAGAGGTTTTGTCTATAGTCCATTTCCTCTAACGCGCTGACAAGTCTGATTTGATGCATATCTATGCGGTCAATGAGTATTTCAATCTCAGCCAATTTCTTCTTCATTTGATGGTTTATGGGCACATTCTACTACTTTTCCTTCTTCTTTCCCTTCCCTTTGTCCGTCTTCTTTGGTACCTCTTTTACCAGTGGGGTGTATTGCCCTCTCGTCATTCTCTCCACTGAGATGTCATTAATGGGGCCTTTGTTGTCTAGCACTTCCTCACCATCACGAGGTATAATCCTCCTTTATTTATATAGCAGCATTATCAAAGAAGGGAAAGGTAATATACCTATTTGCTTAGTAGCGGCTTCAGCAATCTAGTCATGGAGAATTGCATCGACATCTATGTGGCAACCCTTAAGGATAGAGTGCAGGATGTACATGCTATCTAGTGTCATAGTTGGGCTATAGGTTGAAGGTAGTAGGCGACTATTAACAAAATGGAACCACACTTTGCTTTGGGTTGTAAGGTAACATCGGTGCATTGTATATTTGTGTGGACCGTTGCATGTCCACACAACACCTTCAACATAAAGGTCTCTCATTACCTGGTCAGCACCTTCATTAATCAATTCTTCCAAAAACGCAGTGTGAGTGTCTTCCTTCTCAATAATCTGGAATATAGCGTTGATGTAGGTAGCACTCCAAGGTATCAAGCCCTTCCTTACAAAAATAACTCTTGTTTAGAGTCTACAAGATTGGCATAAAATTCCCTTACCATGGTGGGGGAATATTCAACTAGGTGGTTGTAGAAAAATTCCAGCCTAGATGACAGATCGTTCTCGTGATTTGCTTCCCTAATGTCTGGTGTGGGGACAATTGTAGACCCTGCTCTGGGTGGCAATTTCATTTAAGCATAATGTCATGGTAGCAGTCATTAGCCGCCTTGGATAGAAATAGCACTTGTTCGTTTTGTGGGAGTTGGTCTGTGGTCCGAACAATGGTGGCAGAAGATTTAGTGGGGATTTTGGAACGAGTTTTCATTCCACTTGTTCTTACCATAATAACTGGGTTTAGAAGCCAAAAGACTTTGAAGAAAAACTTGAAGACAATGGAGAAGATGGTTGCAGCAACAATGGAGAGTGTGAGTGGAAGAAAAAGTCGGCAGAAAAAGGGTTTAATACACTTTGGATTGGAAGAGACATGATGATTGCAAAGGCTATGGGAAAGCGTTACGTCTGCAGCAAATAAATGCCAGGCTGCAGATCGTACCTCTTGGTTTGATCTAATGGCTAGGGATAGATGAAAATCAACTAATGTGATTCTTGCTGCAAAAGCTTTGCTGAGTCATTACATAATGCATCAACAAGTTGTGCTTTATGATGCGTTGACAAAAAGATGATTTTTATTCTTGCATAAGAATTAAAGGAAACAAATAAAAGTAAAAAGATAAAAATAAATGTGAAAATGCGTTGACATTAAAGAAATGTGACCAGATTAATGGTCTCGTTTGGTTCTTTGACATTTGGGCTCACGTAATGCTTTAGTCATTGGCCATTCACCTTGACCTATTGACCATCCTTCATATTTTCAATTGTCACCGTGCCATTCTGGAATTCTTCAACAACCTTAAAAGGGCCTGACCATCTTGAACACAATTTACCTGGATGCAGTTTTAGACGTGAATAAACAAAAGTACTAACTAACTAGGATTAAATTGTTGACGCAAGATGATATTGTCATGCAATCTCTTGGTCTTTTCTTTGTATATTGCAGCATTCTCATTGGCATTACGTCTAATTTCTTTCAACTCATTAATGTCCAACAACCTTTTCCATCCAGCAGCATCGTAGTCCATGTTCACCTGCTTGATTGCCCACATCGCTTTGTGTTCGAGCTCAACTAGTAGGTGGTAGGATTTACCAAACACTAATTAATACGGTGGCATCCCCGATAGGGTTTTATATGCAGTACGAAGCGCCCATAATGCATCATGTAGTCGTGAAGACCAATCTCTCTTAGATAGGTTAACCACGTTCTCAAGGATGCCTTTAATTTGCCGATTGGACACCTCCGCTTGGCCATTTATTTGCGGGTGATAAGTGGTGGCCATGCGACGCTTCACACCATATCTTATCAATGTTGTCGCCATTTGGTTGTTGTGAAAATGAGTACCTTGATCACTTATCAGTGCCCTAGGTGTTCCAAATCATGTAAGGATAAATGAGTGGAAGAACTTCAACATCGTTCGAACATCATCCTTTGGAATCGCAATTGCCTTGATCCACTTAGAGACATAGTCAACAACAACAAGAATATACACATTCCCAAAAGAATTTGAAATGGTTCTATGAAGTCTATACCCCAAACATCGAATAACTCCACCTCCATAATAGGTTGTTGGAGTATCTCGTAGTGGAAAGATATAGAACCTATGCGTTGACATCTATCGCATTATTGCACAAAATTGTGGGCATCTCGAAATAATATGGGCCAGAAGAATCTAGATTGTAGGACCTTTACAGCAGTCCTCATTCCACCAAAATGGCCTCCATAGGGAGCATCATGACAATGTCCCAAAATGGAAGTCATCTCTTCTTTAGGAACACAGCGACATATAATATTGTCGGCACATACCTTGAACAAGTATGGCTCGTTCCAATGATACTTCGCAGCATTGCGTACAAATCTGATCTTCTTGTGACCTGTTGCACTTAAAGGTAGCTTACCACAAACTAAATAATAACAACATTTGCATACCAAGGAGATGTGTCGATATGAAATAATTTCTCATCTGGAAATGCATCGACAATGCGTAACTGATTTCCATCATCGCTTCTAGCTTCTAGATGGGATAAGTGGTCTCCTACTTGATTCTCGGATGCTTTCCTATCTCTAATTTCAATATCAAATTCTTGTAAGAGTAGTATCCATCTAATCAATCTAGGTTTGGCATCTTTCTTTGTAAAATGATGTCTCAACACAGAGTGATCTGTGTAGAAAGTAACTTTTGCGCCAACAAGATATGAGTGAAATTTGTCGAATGCAAAAACGACTGCTAGTAACTCCTTTTCGATAGTTGTATAGTTTACCTGCGTGTTAGTTAAAATTTTTCTAGCATAATAAATTGAGTGAAATACCTTCTCTTTTTGTTGTCCCAGCACAGCTCCTATTGTAATGTCGCTTGCATCACACATTAATTCAAATGGCTGCATCAAATCCGGTGCGACCACAATTGGAGCTTGTACTAGCTGCTTCTTTATTTTGACAAATGCGTCAAGACATTCGTCATCAAACACAAACTTTTTATTCTGCTCTAACAACGAGCATAGTGGTTTGGCAATCTTGGAAAAATCTCGGATAAATCTCCTATAAAATCCATCATGACTAAGAAAGCTTCTTATTCCTTTGACATTGATGGGTAGTGGCAATTTCTCAATGATTTCTACCTTTGCTTTATCTACCTAATTCCCTAACATGATATTCTATGGCAAAAGACAATGCCTTCAGTTGCCATGAAGTGTCATTTCTCCCAATTCAGCACTAGATTTGTGTCCTCGCATCTTTTTAATACTTTCGCCAGATTGTCAGCATATTTGTCAAAATTCTACCCATATACAGAGAAGTCGTCCATGAATACCTCTAAAGAATCTTCAATCATGTCCGAGAAGGTAGCCATCATACACCTCTAGAATGTGGCTGGTGCATTGCACAATCCAAATGGCATACATCGGAAGGTAAAGGTTCCAAATGGGCACGTGAATGTGGTCTTTGCTTGATCTTCTAGCATAATAGCAATCTGATTATATCCAGAATAGCCATCTAGGAAGCAATAGTAGGCTTTGCCAGCTAGCCTATCCAGTATCTGATTAATAAATGGTAGTGGGAAGTGATCCTTCTTTGTGGCTGCATTGAGTCGACGATAATCCATGCACAGTCGCTACCCTGTAGTGATGCGAGTAGGGATCAGCTCATTCTTATCGTTACTCACTACTGTGACGCTGGTCTTCTTGGGCACACATTGGACAGGGCTCACCCATGTGCTGTCTGAAATAGGGTAGATGATGCCCACATCCAACCACTTAATAATCTCCTTTTCACTACCTCTTTCTTTTTTCTCATTAAGCCTTCGTTGTTGCTAAATGAATTTCTTCCCCTTATCCTCCAGTCTGATTTTGTGCATGCAAAAAGAGGGACTAATTCCTCTAATGTTTGATTTTGTGCATACAATGGCTCTTTTGTGCTCCTTTAAAATTTCGATAAGCTTTTATTCTCGAATTGCGTCGAGACTTGCGCTGACAATCATGGGTAATATGTCATTGTCACCTAGAAAGACATACTTCAGATGCGTTGACAATGGCTTTAACTCCAAGGCAGGAGCTTGTTCAACTGATGGTTTAAACACAGGGATCGTCCTGTTAGACAAATCCAAGGATTTCAATTGCCAATTCTGTCTTAGCTCACAACTATTAGCCTCAGCTCTATGGTCACATTCAGTTAGGATATGTAACACCCAAAACCCGAGGACCATCGCCAGTTAGGATTTTTAGTGTTTTACTGTTCATCTTTAACATTCTTTTATTCCAACTATATTTATTAAAGAAATTCAATTTTCACATTATAAATCGACATTTATTCATAAACGCAATTCAATAAGGATAAAAATGACATTTCCAATTGTTTAGGAGACTTATACCTGTACTTGACGGTAAAGTATCGGTAGTAGTCAAGTCAGTGAACAATTCAAAAACGGCAAAGATTTCTATCGATACTTGTGCTAGTTCTACCGATACAAGTGTGATTTCTACCGATACAAGTCATGCATCCACCGATACCAAAAACTCTACAGAGCTATGATTCTCACCCTGTAACTTCTACCGATACTAATAAACAAACTACCGATACATCAGTACACATAACTATCGAAGCTTACAATTCATCTACCAATACAACCCAAGTCAGTGACCAACCTCTCTCTTACCCTGTGCTTCTACTGATGCATGCATAAGTTCTATTGAAACAAGTATGCAAAATCTCAAGAATGAAGCCAAGACACAAGTTTAACATTTCAAACACATTCAATACAAATTATGCATTAGGCCATCTTACACCAAACATAATTATCCAAGTCTTTACATAGCATCTAAATTCATCCCTAAATTGTATTTCATGCAAAACCACATGCAACAAAACAAGGTTTATAATTTCTAATACAAAACAAAAGATAATGTCATCCTAGTACATGCGAAATAACCAAGTGATGTAAATACTACCGAATGAACCCCCGGGATAGTGTGACACCTTCAAGATGATCCTATCTTCAAGTCTGAAAAGGAAATCTACAAAATAACAACAAGTTTACTGGTAAGCTTCATAGCGTAATAAGTTTGCAAGGTTCATCAATTTATCGATTCTTAAGTGATAAGCAACTCTATAAATCTGTCGAACCAGAACATCTGAACTTCAGAGATTGTTTTACTCCCTGTTGACTCAAAGTCAAGATGCTTGTTTACTCCCTATTGACGCAAAGGTCATGCCTGTTACCAGTATACGATGTTATTCTTAGTCATCGATACGGTATTTCTGTTCCCTACGATGCTGCTCACAGTAAGCTGACGAGAAAATGAAACAAGTATAAATCTCAGCCATCATAGGGCCTATAATCCATTTTTGGATTCTATTCACCTTACGTTGACTCACGATGCTGTAGAGAATCCGCAACAAATGCAGGATCTCAGACATCAAATTGTTTTCTATCCTTGACACAAGGCTGGGAAATTCTCATCTCGTTGTTTCTATCTTTCACATTTCCAATCATCGTTTCTCATTTCTAACAATCATTAGAAAGGCAACTATGAGCAGTTATTAGTAAGAATTTAACGTTACGAACTTACCGGACTGAATTGTAGTTGTGGATAAGCACTAGGGACTAATCTGTTAATTTCCTTTTTTCACAATCCGGGGCTTGATCGTGATCTAAATCAACAAATCATGCAAAATTTCATATTAAATCAGTCTATCAAGTCATTCAACTCAATTTGATCTTTTTGGAAAAATTACAATTTTACCCCTAATACTTTCCTTTTGTTCAATCTAGTCCCTTCAACATAAACATGAAAAATGTCCATTTCTTCTAAACATACCCTAGTTTAATACTCATTGTACTTATACAAATCTCTTCAAGTAATTTATTTCAACTAAATACACTCCATTTCATCATTTTTACATTTTGATCCATAAACCCTTATTTCATCAAAGATTATTTTACACAAATATCCAACCCAATCATCAAGCATTCAAAACTATTAAAAGCTTAAACGAACAAGCATATTCATCCGTGTCAAAGTTTTAAACATTTGACAGATTCACAAATTAGTCCTCGTATAGGCTAGATTAAGTTGATACAGACTGAAAAACATAAAATTACTAAAAATGGTCAAGGCTTGTTTACCCAAATCAAAGTTCAAAGACTGGAATTGAAAACCCTAAGTTTCTTACCCTTGTTGCCGTGTGAAGAAGAAAGAAGAAGAAAATGGGATGAAATTCAATTTCTTTTCTTTTAATTTTCATATATATAGTAATGGCATTTTTGTAATTTTTAAGACTTCATCATTAAGCCTAATTAATCATTTTTTAATCTTAATTAAATCTATTTACTCTTAATATAACCATACCAATCCACTAACTAATACTCCTTTGGTTATTTTATTCATTTGGTCCTTCTAATTAAACTTCCACACTTTTACCCTTTTTATGATTTAGTCCTTTCTATTCACTTGACTATTTAATCTATGAAATTTTCAAATCATAATTTCATACGATGCATATATCACCAAAAATATTTAAAATAAATAAATTTATGACTCGACTCATCAGAGTTGTAGTCTTGAAACCACTATTTCCAACACCACTAAAAATTGAACAATTACAACTCTTCCCCCCATAAGGAAATTTCATCCTGAAATTTCTTACCAGTAAACATGTTAGGGTACTGTGACCTCATTGAAGACTCCGTCTCCCAAGTAGCTTCTTCAACCCCTTGTTGGTTCCATAGTACCTTCACTAATGGTACCCTTTTGTTTCGTAACTCTTTCATCTCGCGAGCCAAAATTCTTACCAATTCTTTCGAATACGACAAATCTGACTGTATCTCAACCTCACACGGTGTAATCACATGAGAAGGATCTGATCTATATCATCTCAGCATCGAAACGTGACACACATTATGAATCTTCTCTAATTCTTGTGGTAAAGCCAACATATAAGCTACAGGACCAACCTGTTCGATGATCTTGTACGGCCCAATAAACCGTGGACTCAACTTCCCTTTTCTGTCAAATCATAGCACCTTCTTCCGAGGTGAAACTTTTAAGAAGACTCGGTCTCCCACTGTAAACTCCATATCTTTCCTTTTGAGATCTGCATATGACTTTTGCCGATCGGATACTGCTTTTATACAGTCACGGATTACCCAGACCTTCTCCTCAATCTCCAGTATCAAGTCGACTCCAACCAGCTTAGGCTCACTCAACTTATACCAATACAAAGGGGTTCTACATTTCCTACTATATAACGCCTCAAACAGTGCCATTTTAATGCTAGACTAATAACTATTGTTATAAACAAACTCTACCAACGGTAAATATTTCCCCCAGCTACCTTCGAACTCGAGTATACAACGTAACATATCTTCTAAAATCTATATCACCCTCTCAGACTGACCATCTGTCTGTGGATGATATGTTGTGTTGAAATTTAATCTGGTTCCTAAAGCTTCATGTAGCTTGCCCCAGAATCTCGAGGTAAAGCGTGGATCTCTATCGGAAATGATAGAGGCTGGTACTCCGTGTAGACGCACAATCTCAAAAAGGTATAGCTCAGCCAGTCTCTCAAGTGGATAATCCACCCGTATAGGAATGAAATGATCTTACTTTGTAATTCTGTCTACAATTACCCAGATCAAATCTTTCTTTCTCGGTGTTACTGGAAGACCTGTAACAAAATCCATTGTGACTCGTTCCCATTTCTACTTTGGAATGGAAATCAGTTGTAGTAATCTAGACGATACTTGATGCTTAGCTTTTACTTCTTGACACACCAGACATTTGGTCACAAACTTAGGATTTCTCGTTTCATGCCTGGCCACCAATACATTTTCTTTAGGTCGTTATACATTTTCATACTTCTTGGATGAATGGAATAAGTGCTGCTGTGAGCTTCCATCAGAATGTCTCTTCTCAAATCTGAATCATTCGGAACACACACCCTGCCCTTGAAATACAACATATCCTCTGCATCAATTGTAAAACATATAGTAGAATCACTCTTTATCTGCTCCTTTTTAGCTATGAGCCTTGAATCATTTCTCTGAGATTCTCGGATCCATTGTAGAAATAACGGTCTCGTTCTAAGCTCCACTGTGATAGAACCATCACATTCCAATGACAGGTGGACATTCATTTCTGTCAAAGCAAACATCAATTTTTGACTCAAGACATAAGTAACAACATTAGCCTGACTCGGATGGTAATCAATCACAAGGTCATAGTCTTTTAACAGTTTCAACCATCGACGCTGTCGCATATTCAATTCCTTCTGTGTCGTCAGATATCTCAAACTCTTGTGATCAGTAAATACATGGCATCTCTCCCCATAAAGGTAGTGTCGCCAAATCTTTAATACAAAGACTATAGCAGTGATCGGTGTTTTTATGACACAACGATTGTGTAAGCGTACACACGTCGATACAAGTATAGTTGATAGATAAAACTATCGAATATCGATCGCACGAGGAATGGGTTCTTGATGTCTAAATGTCAGAGAAATCAATACTAAAATTAATGTAATGTGAGTACTAGTGTCAGTGCAATATGTCAGATCTGCACACTAAAAAACTTAATCAATGTCAACGCAATTAGAGTTAAACTTCAGAGATTAAATGTCAGTGTACTGAAAAAAATCCAATTTTGTTGAGTGTTGAATACTGAATACTAAAATGCATGAAATATGAAAGTGATCAACTGTAAAGTGTAGAAATGGTTCACTGAATATTGCTAAGTTGCAATGCTAGATGCGTCGACAAGGTAAGATATAAATGAATTGTCGCTACAATGAAGTCCCTTTGAGTTCTTACCAACAACAGCTCCCTACTTAATCCCGAATCAAATACAATCACTCCACCTCTCGGTGCAAGTAACGATGTGTATCCAAGAACAAGTAATTGGTTTTTATCCCGGTCTCGAGAAGCTCTCGCCTAACCCACTTGTTAACCTAACCTGTCACCGCATCTCTCAATGTCGGCGTACTGTAATTTCGCTTTCGTGTTTAGAGCGGTTAGATTCAAGAATAAACAGATAAGCAGTGTAAAGTAAGAATCAAAATGATCTAACATTAAAAGATACTCTCGTATTAATTTAATATCATCAAAATCCATCGTCGTTTAAGAAGAATTAAAGGGCGCAACGAAGCTTACTATCTCTAGACTACTAGGCCTACTCCCTAATTATTCCTCTTGCTCGGCATCAAGCACCTCTCGTCAGAAGCAGTTGCAGACTTGCTTCATTAGCTCCCCTATTTCCAGCTCGAATCTCTAATTCACATAGAATTTGTACAATTTAATCCCTTAGCTCTCGATTTCTTGTTTCCTTCTTTTTCGTCTATTTATAGCCTCTAAATATTGTAGGTTTTAGCCTTCATTCTCAGATTCAGATCTAGATTTTTGCAGCTGTCAAAGTTAGCTAGAGTACAGTTGTGCACTCATGCAGATTACATGTTTTCTTCAGAGATCTGCAGGTTGTCGTTACACTGCTAGGCACAATCTAATATTGTAATTGCGGCCACACCTCTAATATTCCTACATTGGTGCTTCCAGATGTAAATTCAGCTTGAGTCTACTCATTTGAGGTTCAAATTCAATGCGACGACATCTCTTGGTTGCAATTCCAAGATGATCTTGTGGCTGTGTTCTATTAATATTGTCTTTTTGGGCTAAGCTCTTGCGCTGACAATATTAAGACACAATATTTCGGCTACTTGCATCAGCGTTAGTACAAAAATAGATAAAAATAACAAAACTTTAAACTAACTATCAATGAGTTGGAAAATATGAAAACTAAGTATAAAATGTTAATGATGCATGCTAACGAAGTACAAAAGAGACAATTTAAACACTAAATTGGGAAGAAATCTATGTCATTTGTAATACCATCACACCCCCAAACTTGAGTTTTACTTGTCCTCAAGTAAACAAAAATTAACAAGTAGTAATGAGAAATGTCACCTCAATTATTATTCATACAACTTGAATTCTTTAAAATCCTAATGTTTAAATTGTATTCATATAATAGAATGATGTGCCGACAATTTATAGATATGAACAACTTAAACTGCGAGTTCATCAATGTTTGTGTCATGCATTGAATCTTAACCTTCCTTGAACCATTTTAGCAATTTATTCTTCTTTTTCTTTTCTTTCTTCTTTTTCTTCTTTTTTTTTCAAGTGACTGAAAGATGTCATTGCATTACTCTACCTTTGTTCTTGGGGAGAAACGATGGGGTGCAATAAACCCTAGGAGGCATGTAATTACGCCGACACACACTCTTGCAGTTACAGCCTTTGGCTAAATAAATTTCTCTTTTCTTTGTTTGCAGTGAGTGTTCTCCCTTAGAAGTCACAATGCACTCACATTAGAGTGTCTTCTATTCAAACAATGTCACTACACTTGGTAAGATAGTTAAAGATTCAACACCAATACTATTCATTCATTACTGAAGCAATTCCAATCATTCATTCAAAAATAACAGATTCAACATTCATTCATACTCATCCAATCTTCACATTAGCATTCAATCAATTCAAGAATTACACATTAAATAAAAATTTGTGGCGCCAGTTTTAATGAAATTTTATCAATTTTCATTACTAAAGAAACAAAATAAAAGTTAAATAAAAAGGTGTAGTTGCATTTCCAAGTCACCTTAGCTTCCCCCCAAAACTTAATGTCTACATTGTCCCCAATACACTGAAAATAATTATACAAAATTTATGGAAATGCAGCTACAATGTACTAAACTAAATTTAATGCAATGACAATTAAAATGTAGGCATAATAAAAATGCAAGAAAGTTAACTAAAAGGATTGTACCAAATTATTCAGCAACAGCCGATGCAGAGGTTGCTCTAGTTTTCTTCTTCTTTTTCGAGCGCTCCTCCTCATCATGGTTTTTCTTCTTTTTCTTGTCCTTGAGCCTTGTTCGCTTCTTGTCCTTTGAACTAATCGGCTCGATGGATTGTTCTCCCTCGGTAGGTTGGGTGATGACCTCATCAATTGTCACCTCTGATGGGTTGATCTCAGCGAGTGCTGCTATGTAAGGCACAATAGCTAGAGGATTCAATTCCTCTATTTCGCCAGTGACAACCTTAGCCTGACTCGTAGTAGGTCGAGTCTCTTCTGATCTGGATGCCCCCATAACATCCTCAATGATCATTGTTGGGGCATCGGGTTCCTTCTCCCTCTGCACCTTGGCAGGTTCAGTTTCTTCCTTCTCTTTTTCCTTTCCTTCATCTTCTTTTTCTTCATCCTTCTCTTGATCACCTCCCTAATTGGCTTCCTCTTCCATATGTTGACCAAGTTCAGTTGGACTAATGTCAGTGCATTCGATTGCCTCGACATCTTTTTCTGCAATAGCTGCTCTCTCAGCCATATTTGTGCCTAAATTGTTGGAGAATTCATCCTCGAACAGATTAGCGATATTGCGATAGCAATCCTCCTCAACGTTTGAATGCCCTTCATTGTCTTCATCATTAGATATGTGAATTCTTGTTGGCATTTGAGTAGGCCTACCATCAGTAGTAGGCTGGTCAGATGAGGAGTGGTGCATAGGATAGAAAATATCAAGGAATGATGGAAAATCTGGTAGTGGTCTGGTGCTAATGTGACGCAATGTAGCGACAATGGCTTCGTTCCAGGGTTTTATGTATGCATAAAATATATGCTTCCTGTAATCCAAATCGTCTAATACGCTCATGAGGTTGACTGTACGCGTATCAATACGGTCAAGATGGATTTTTGAACTAGCCAGTCTTCTCAATACTTGTGGATTTGTGGGCGCATTGGCTTGTTCTTCTTTCTTTTTCCCTTTTCCCTTGTCTTTCTTTTTAAAGCTTCCTTGGCCATAGGTGTATCTTGGCCTCGTATCATCCTCTCAACAGATATATCATTGATTGGACCTTTATTTTCTAAGACCTCCTCATCATCTCTTGGAACAATGCCCTTATGTTGGCAAATGAGCATCATAAGAGAGGGGAAAGGGAGGATACCAGTTTGCTTCCCTACTGCTTCCGTAATCTGGGCATGTATAAGCTCCCTAATGTCGATGTGACGATGGTGCGAGATGGAATGCAACAAACACATATGGTCCAATGTGGCCGTAGTATTGTGAGTGGACGGCATCACACGACTATTAAAAAAGTGAAACCATACCTTGTAGAAAGTCGTTAGGTAATGTCTATGCATCGTAAAATTGTGGAATCCACTGCCCGTCCATGTAGCACTGTCGACGTAAAGGTCGTTCATCATCTCGGTCAAGCTATCTTCGTTTAAACTGTGCATGAAGGGCGAGTGACTGTTTACTCGTTCTGGTATTCGTAGCAAAACATTGATATGTGCCACACTCCATGGTACAAGCCCCTCTTGAACAAAAACAAATTCTTGCTCCTTGTCCACTAAATTAGCATAAAATTCCCGAAATAGAGTAGGGGAATAGCCAGATGGATGGTCCTAAAAATATTCTCACCCTAAGCGATTGATAGCGCGGTGGACTTGTTTTTCGAGGGTCAAGTGCAGTGAAAACTAAAGGCCCTATTTAGGATGTATATTACGTTTGAGCATGATATTATGGTATCTATCTTTAGTCGTAGTCGTTAGAAACAAGATCGGGCTTGTGGATGAAGGCGGTGGTGCCATGGACGGAATCTCAATAGGGGTAGTCGGAGTGTTTTTGGAGGAAGGTTTAGGAGTATTCTTAGAAGCACAGGTCTCAGCCATGGTGAGAATAAAAGGGAATAAACAAAGATTGCAGAGGGATATTGCTTTGAAATAAGAAAAAGGAAATTTGCAGACAGTGAGGGAGATTAGCTGTAGTAACAATGGCGATTGTGAAGAGGAAGATAACTGCAATGGGGGACTTTATAACCTAAGTGTAATGAGTGAAAAAAAATATGGGGAATCTTTGTATCTCTAGCCATTAATTGCCAGGTTGCAGATCATACCATTTTGTTTTGATCTAACAGCTGTGATGATAGAAAATCAATCGGTCTGATTCTTGCTGAAAAAGTAACGCTGGCTCATCACCGAATGCGCCAACAATCTGTGCTTCAATGCGTCAACAAAAAGATGATTTTCATTTCTGTTAAGAATTTGAAACAACACAACGAAAAGTGAAACAAAATTAATTAAATAAAGAAATGCATCGACATTATTTAAATGTCACCAGATTAACGGTTTTGTCTGGTTCTCGAACATCTGGGCTCACATAGCGTTTAAGACGTTGGCCATTCACTTTGAATTGTTGTCCATCCTGTAAGTTTTCGATTGTCAGTGCACCACTTTGAAATGCTTCGACAATCTTAAATGGACTTGACCACCTTGATCAAAATTTCCCTGGATGTAATTTTAAACGTGAATTAAATAAAAGTACCAACTGGCCAGGATGAAATTGTCGACGCAAGATGATATTGTCATGCCATTTCTTTGTCTTTTCCTTGTATATCGCAGCATTTTCATAAGCATGGCATCAGATTTCTTCTAATTCCATGATGTCCAATAGTCTTTTCTTTCCAGCAGCATCATAATCCAAATTTACCTACTTAATTGCCCACACGGCCTTATGTTCAAGTTCGACAGGCAAATGGCAAGATTTTCCAAACACTAAATGATATGGCGACATCCCCAATGGGGTTTTGTAAGCGGTACAAAGCGCCCACAATGTATCATGTAGCCGCGCTGACCAATCTTTCCTAGATGGATTAACCACCTTCTCAAGTATACCTTTAATTTGACGATTGGAAACTTCGGCTTGACCATTAGTTTGTGGGTGATATGTGGTAGCTATACGATGCTTCACACCATATCTTCTTAATGCAGTCGCCACTTAGTTATTGAGAAATGAGTGCCTTGGTCGCTTATCAACGCTCTCGATGTTCCAAACCTTCTGAGGATGTACATGTGAAATAATTTCAACACTGTTCGAGCATCATCTCTTGGCATCGCAATAGCTTCAATCCACTTTGAGACATAGTTAACAACTACTAAGATACACATATTTCCAAAAGAGTTTGGAAATGGCCCCACAAAGTCGATACACGATACATCAAAGAGTTCTACCTCTATGATAGGTTGTTGGAGCATCTCCTTGTGTCGAGTTATGGAACCAGTGCGTTGACAACGATCACATTATTACCCAAATTTGTTGGCGTCTCGAAACAAATTGGGCCAATAAAATCCTGACTGGAGGACCTTTGTAGCAATCCTTGTGCCACAAAAATGGCCTCATTAAGAAGTGTCATGACAGTGTCGCATGATTGACATCATTTCTTCTTTAGGTACACAGCGACAAATTATATTGGCAGCACATGCCTTGAATAGGTATGGCTCATTCCAATGGTATTTAGCAGCAACGCGTATGAACCACACACAAGGTAGTTGACAATATCGTCATACCCTGGCGATGTGTCGATAGTGAATAATTACTCTTCAGGAAATGCTTCGACAATCTGGGTCTTTCATCCAATTTCACTCCCACTTTCTAGCTGAGATAAATGGTCAGCTACTTGATTCTTAGATCCCTTCCTATCTCTGATTTCAACATCAAATTCTTGAAGGAATAGGGTCCATCTAATAAGTCTAGGCTTGGCGTCTTTTTTGTTGAAAAGGTATCTCAATGCTGAGTGATACGTGTAAACTATAGTCTTTGCATTGACAAGGTAAGAACGGAACTTGTCAAAGGCAAAGACAACTACTAGCAACTCTTTTTCAGTTGTGGTGTAATTAACCTACGTTTCAGTTAGTGTTTTGCTAGCATAATAAATAGAATGAAATACCTTATCTTTTATTTGGCTTAGGACAGCTCCGACAGCAAAGTCACTAGTATTGCATATTAGTTCGAATGGTTGCATTCAGTCTAGTGCTACGATAATCGGAGCTTGTATCAGTTGCTTCTTTATTGATGTGAATGCATCCAGACATGCATCGTCAAACACAAACTTTTATTCTGCTCTAACAATGAGCATAAGGGTTTAGCTATCTTAGAAAAATCTTTGATAAATCGTCTATAGAAATCAGCATGTCCAAGAAAGCTTCTTATTGCTTTGACAGTGGTAGGTGGTGGTAATTTTTCGATGATTTCGACCTTTACTTTATCGACCTCAATTCCTTGACAAGAAATGTGATGGCCAAGAACAATTCCTTCAGTTTCTATAAAATGGCATTTTCCCCAATTTAGAACCAGATTTATTTCCTCGCATCTTTTCAAAACTCTTGCCAAATTATCAGCGCATTGGTCAAAACTCTATCCATAAACTGAAAAATCATCCATGAATACCTCGAGTGAGTCCTCAATCATATTCGAGAATATCACCATCATACACCTCTGAAATGTTACTGGCGCATTACACAACCCAAATGGCATCCGTCGAAAGGCAAAGGTTCCAAAAGAACACATGAATGTGGTCTTTGCTTGATCTTCTAGTGCAATAGCTATTTGGTTATATCCAGAATATCCATCCAAGAAGCAGTAATAGGCTTTACCAGCTAGCCTATCTAACATTTGATCGATGAAAAGGAGTGGAAAATGGTCCTTCTTGCGGCTGCATTCAGTCGTAGGTAGTCCATGCACACTAGCCATCCAGTTGCGATGCGAGTAGGGATTAGCTCGTTCTTATCATTGCTCACAACCGTGAAACCACTCTTTTTAGGCACACATTGAAAGGGGGTTATACCCAGTTACTATCAGAAATAGGGTATATAATGCCCACATCTAACCATTTGATAATTTCTTTCTTTACCACTTCCTTCATTTTCTCATTGAGTCGTCGTTGTTGTTCAATGGATTGCTTTCGTTCATCTTCTAATCGTATCTTATGCATGCTGAAAGAAGGACTGATGCCTCTGATGTCTGCGATGCTCCAAGCTATGGCTTTATTGTGGTCTTTCAGGATTGCGATAAGCTTCTCTTCTTGTGTTGCATTGAGGGATGCATTGAAAATGACAGACAGTGTTTCATTGTCACCAAGGAAAACATATTTCAAATGTGTCGGCAATGGTTTTAACTCCAAGGTAGGAGCTTGCTCAATAGACAGTTTAAATACTAGGATCATCCTGTTGGACAAATCCATAGATTCCATCTACAAATTTCTACGCATTTTACAATTATTTACCTCTTCTTTGTCAGGTCAATCAGCTAGGATACAATCGATAGATGTCGCCACATCATCCTCAGACAATGTTGAACTCCTTGCATTAAATTCTTCTAAAATAATCTCGTCCAACACATCAATGTGGTGACATTTTTCTTTAGGTCCGGGCAGTGAAGCTTCAAACACGCTGAAGGTTACCTGATCATCATTATGACACATCACTAGTTCTCCTTTGAACATGTCAATAAGTGTTTTTCTTGTAGCTAGAAATGGCCTTCCCAAAATAATGGGTACCTCCTTATCTACTTTGCAATCTAGGATGATAAAATCAGTAGGGAACACCAGCTTATCAACTTGAACAAGAACATCTTTGATTTGTCCTTCCGGTTGTGCGAGAGATCTATCCGCCAGTTGCAATATCACCATAGTGGGCTTCATCGAACCTATTCCTAATTTCTTAAAAGTAGACAAAGGCATTAGGTTAATACTAGCTCTTAAATCACATAATGCTTTACCTAAGTAATGATTTCCTCTGGAGCATGGGATTGTGAAGCTGTCAGGATCTTTCATCTTGGTTGGCAACGTTTTTGTAAGTACAGCGTTGCACCCCTCTGTGAGCGCAATCGTCTCGATGTCGGATAAATTCTTCTTCTTTGATAAAAGCTCCTTCATGTATTTCCCATAGTAGGTATCAGCACAATAGCATATATTAGGGGTATATTAATGTGCAATTGTTTCAAAGTAGAAACAAACTTTTGATACTCCTTATCATGGACATTTTCTTTGAAACGTTATGGAAATGGAAAAGGTATGGTTGCAATAGGTGGTTGTGGATAACTCTTGCTTCGACAGTGATGGTTGTGTTGACAACTTATTTGGGCAACCAGTCAGCACAGATGGTACTACAGTTTGCTTTTCAGCATTGTTTTTTGCTTGACCTGCTTCAATTATAACTTCTTCTTATTGCTGTGAGGTGGATGCTTCGACATGGTCTTGATCAGAATTGCTTAATCCTACCATATGTTTCCCACTTCTTACCGTGATTGCTTTGCAATGCTCCTTCCCCTTTCGCGTTGGATTTTTAGTATCACTAGGCAGAGTACCCGGTGATCTAGTGCTGAGATTAGAGGCCAACTGTCCAAGTTGAGCTTCCAATGCTCGTATAGAAGAAGAATTACCTTGCACTATCGCTTCGGTTCGTGTGATATGCTCACGCATCATTACTTCAAGAGCAGACATAGGATCTACCTTAGGTTAAGTAAATTGTTACTATTGATGATGATGATGTTGTCCTTGCATTTATGGTAGCATAGATGGTTGTGGCTGCAATTGCGATTGTGGTTGCATTTGACTATGTGACTACATTGGTTCAGTACGGGAATTTACTTGTGAATTCTGATGGTAGTTCTGCGATTAGCTGTTATTGTAACCTGCTTGCCTATAACTTCCTTGGTTTGAAGAATTTCCATATCTATATGTTAACGTATTCTAATTTCCCCAAGGTCGTTGCGAGAGATTATTGTAAGAGTTACCAAATGAACTCCCTCGGATGTTATTAACATAGTATGCATTTTTTACATGTTGTGAGCAGTCTTCATAGCTGTGGTTGTCACCACAAATTTCACAGGAAAATAGTGTCGCATCCAATTGCTGGGCTACTTGTATAGGAGCAACATCGCTTGTTCCTTTCATATTCTTTATGATATTGGCCAGTGAGTATACCTGCGCTGACAATGCAGAAATAGCATCTAATTCAAGAACTCCAGGGTTAGTTATTACCTATGTAGAATGAGAGATTGGATATTGGCAATCGTTTTGGGCAATCCTCTCCAGAATTCGAACAACTTCATCATATGTGCAATCCAACAATGGACCATATGCAGATGCGTCGGCAAGATTTCTTGTCTGAGCATTTAAACCATTATAAAAAATATCAATCTAGGTCTCTTGTTGAATTCCATTCATTGGGCAACGTCGAAGTAATGTTTTATAACACTCCCAAGTTTTATGTAATTTCTCATCATCCAACTGATGATATGCAATAATGTCTTCATGTGGAAAACTTGAATACTGCCCATTTGAATTGAGCATCTGAAACATTACCAGTTTCAATTCAAAATTACTAGCCTGGATAGTTGGTCTCACAACCCCTGGTTGTAGATTATCGAGTATAGGTACAACAAAATCTCTTATTGTCCTATTCTGTTCAACTTGCAATGGTGGTGGTGGATTATTATTTTCTACTTGTGGCAGCACTGGTGGTAAATTGTTATTGTTTCCAGCCATTCTTCTTCTCAATGTCCTCTCAAGTTCAGGATCAAAACTAACAATATTATTAGGATTTCTCCTTTTGGACATGAAATGTCTTCAAAAACTAGAAAAGAAAGTAACAGAAAAGTAAACACTTTAGTAAAAGTTAAAATTAAGTAATATTAATTGCAACAACATAAGTTAACATCAAACAAATGCCAAATTCCCCGGCAACGGCGCCAAAACTTGATCGGTGTTTTTACGACACAATGATTGTGCAAGCGTACACACGTCGATGCAAGTATAGTTGATAGATAAAACTATAGGATATCGATCCCACGAGGAATGATTTCTTGATGTCTAAATGTCGGAGCAATCAATACTGAAATTAATGTAATGTGAGCACTAATGTCAGTGCAATATGTCAGATCCGCACACTAAAATAATCAATCAATGTCCATGCAATTAGAGTTAAACTTCAGAATTAAATGTTAGTGTACTGAAAATAAATCCAATTGTGTTGAGTACTGAATATTAAAATGCATGAAATATAAAAGTGACCAAGTGTAAAGGGTAGAAATGGTTCACTGAATATTGCTAAGTTGCAACGCTAGATGCATCGACAAGGTAAGATATAAATGAATTGTTGCTGCAATGAAGTCCCTTTGAGTTCTTACCAACAATAGCTCCCTACTTAATCCTGACTCAAATACAATCACTTCACCTCTTAGTGCAAGTAACAATGTGTATCCAAGAACAAGTAATTGGTTTTTATCCTAGTCCCGAGCAGCTCTCACCTAACCCACTTGTTAACCTAACCTGTCACCGCATCTCCCGATGTCGGCATACTGTAATTTCACTTTCATGTTTAGAGCAGTTAGATCCAAGAATAAATGGATAAGCAGTGTAAAGTAAGAATCAAAATTATCTAACATCAAAAGATACTCTCGTATTAATTTAATATCATCAAAATCCATCATCGTTTAAGAAGAATTAAAGAGTACAATGAAGCTTACTATCTCTAGACTATTAGGCCTACGCCCTAATTGTTCCTCTTGCTTGGCATCAAGCACCTCTCGTCAGAAGCAGTTGCAGACTTGCTTCATCAACTCCCTGATTTCCAGTTCAAATCTCCAATTCACACAGAATTTGTAGAATTTAATCCCTTAGCTCTCAATTTCTTATTTCCTTCTTTGTTCATCTATTTATAGCCTCTAAATATTACAGGTTTCAGCCTTCATTCTCAGATTCAGATCTAGATTTTTGCAGCTGTCAAAGTTAGTTAGAGTACAGATGTGCACTCACACAGATTACATGTTTTCTTCAGAGATCTGCAGGTTGTCGTTGTACTGCTAGGCGCAATCTGATATTGTAATTGCGGCGACACCTGTGATATTCCTACGCTGGTGCTTCAAGATGTAAATTTAGCTTGAGTCTACTCATTTGAGGTTCAAATTCAATGCGACGACATCTGTTGGTTGCAATTCCAAGCTGATCTTGTTGCTGCGTTCTACCAATATCGTCCTTTTGGGCTAAGCTCCTGCGCTGACAATATTAAGACGCAATATTTCTGCTTCTTGCGTCGACATTAGTAGAAAAATAGATAAAAATAACAAAACTTTAAACTAACTATCAATGAGTTGGAAAATATGAAAACTAAGTATAAAATGCTAGTGATGCATGCTAAATGAGGTACAAAAGAGACAATTTAAACACTAAATTGGGAAGAAAATCTATGTCATTTGTAATACCATCAAGCAGCTAACTCCAGATCATGAGTCGGATAATTCTTTTCATGCGTTTTAACTACTGGGAAGCATAAGCTGCTACTTTTGCATCTTGCATTAAAACACCCCAATCCGCTTAAAGACGCATTACTGTAAACAACGAACTCTTTTCCCGACTCTGGCTGTGTTAGGACTGGAGCTTCAATTAATAACCCTTTTAACTGATCAAAACTTTGCTGACACTTTTTCGACCACACAAACTGAATGTTTTTCTATAGCAATCTCCTCATTAGCAAGGCTATGATGGAAAAGTCTTTCACAAATCGACAATAGTAACCTACCAAGCCCAGGAAACTGTGTACCTTGGATACATTCTTCGATACTTTCTAATCAAGAATAGATGAGACCTTGCTTGGATCAACCTGGATTCCCTTAAATGATACTACATGACCTAGAAACCCAACCTCTCTCAATCAGAACTCACACATGGTAAACTTCGCATATAATTATTTCTCTCGTAAAATCTATAACACATCTCTCAAATGCTGAGTATGCTCTGATTCTGTCTTAGAGTAAATCAATATGTCATCTATAAACACAACCACAAATCTATCCAACTGAGGCTAAAATACTCTGTTCATCAAGTCCATAAATGTTGCGGGGGCGTTAGTCAACTCGAACGGCTTAACCAAGAACTCATAATGACTATACAGAGTTTTGAATGTCGTTTTCATTATATCATCATCTTTCACTCGCATCTGATAATAACCTGATCGAAGGTCTATTTTGGAGAACATAGTTGCACCTTTTAGCTGATCAAATAATTCATCGATCCATTGAAATGGATATTTTTTCTTGATTGTCACCTTATTTAGCTACCTATAATCTATACACATCTGTATCGATCCATCTTTCTTTTTCACGAATTATATAGGTGCACCCCACAGTGATACATTGGGTCGTATTAACCCTCTGTCTAACAATTCATGCAGCTGAGCTTTCAACTCTTTTCATTCGGTCGGTGCCATTCTGTATGGTGGAATTGAGATCGAAGCGGTACCAGGTAATAGCTCAATACCAAATTCTACCACTCTGACTGGCGACAAGCCCAATAACTCTTTCGGAAACATATCTGTATACTCTTTAACAATTGGTACCTGATTCAACTCCGCGGTCGAACCCCGAGTGTCAAGTATGTATGCTAAGAATGTCTTACAGCCTCTACGAACCATCTTCTATGTTGATATAGCCAAGATCACCCTAGTTCCACTATTCAATCTGTCGGGCTCCACGGGAATTACCTCACCTGTCGGACATTTTAAACTAATCTGTCTCTACTTGCAATTTACTATTGCATCATGCTTAAATAACCAATCTATACCCAAGATCACATCAAATTCGGTGAATGGCAATAGCATTAAATCCGCAGTAAATTCATAGCCCTGAACTTTCAGCGAATATTTAAGACATATCAAATTAACAATGACATTATGACCTAACGGGTTTATGACTTGTACATCGAATTCAGTTGACTCTACTGACAATTTCTTATCAGTTGCTAAAGTAGTGCATATATATGAATGAGTCGAGCCTGGATCAATCAGAGCACACAATATCATTAAAAAGGTAAAATATACTGATCACAACATCAGGTGCGGTAGCCTCTTCTCTAGCTTTGATAGCATACGCCTGTGCAGGTGCCCGTACCTCAGACCAAGTCACATTACCCCTGTTATCGCCTCGATTTTCACCTGAACTGCTACTCTGTCCCGGGCATTTTCCTTTTGATGGTGAAATAAGGGGTTTCACACTCTGATCCTCTTTTACCTTCAAAGTCATCGAACAATTTTGCATGAAATGATCTGTACCCCAACATCGATAGCAAGCCCTTTTATCTTTCGACATTCACCCGCATGGTATCTTCCGTAATGTTCACATAATGGGCTCGACACATTTCGGATGCTAGTTACATAACTGTAGGACGATTTTGAAATTTAGACTTCGGTGGTCCCTATCTACTCCTGCTCAGGAATCCAGAAGGGACAGCCTCACGAGGTTTATTTTCCCTAAATTTTTACGGTGTTGGCATAGAAAAGTTCTGGTGATACTCTTTATTCTAGATTCCCTAAACCTCTTCTCTCTTTGTCCCTTATTGTGGTAAATTCCTTCCATCTTTTGAGCTTTATCCGCAAGAACCATAAATGATCACAGCTCAGATCCTTCTACCATCATCTTGATTTCGTCATTCAACCCATCTTCGAAACGAAAGTACATTGCCTCATCTGTCGATACAATCTCTCGGGCATACTTACTAAGTTGTACAAATTCTCGCTTATATTCTGCCACAGTTTTGTTTCCTTGTCTCAAATCTAGGAACTCTTTCTTCCTCTTGTCCATGTACCTTTTGCTGACATATTTCTTTTTGAATTCTGTTTGGAAAAATTCCCAAGTAACTTCATTTTCAGGCATCACTTCCAAAATCATCATTCACCAATTGTAAGCCTCGTCCTTCAACAATGAAGTTGCAGACCTCAAGTAGTTTCTGGAGGACAAGCCATCTTGTTCAGGACTCTTAGTATGTTTTCCAACCAGTACTCAGCTCTAAAAGGATCGTCTTCTATGTTTCCTCGAAATTCTTCAGCACCATATTTTCTAACCTTGTCCATCGGAATACGACGTCTCTGTTTCACCACTAGAAGGGGTAGAGGCATAGGGGGAGGTACTATCGGTCGGGTGGCAGGTTGTGCAACAGGAGGCAGAGGAGGTGGTGCCATCAGGTTGTTCTTCTTGAACTCCGAGAACCACTGACCCAACAATCCGAAAAACATATTCTTTGCTTGATTTTCAGTCATCGGTAATATCAGTGCCCCATGACTAGCTCCAAAATCATTAGTCGGGACATTACTGTTCACCTCATTAGTTTTCTCTCTCTCTGAATCAGACATCTCATGTTTATCTGCAAGAACTATGATTAGATCAGATCCATCTATGTCACACTATCACAGGTTCATTGGCATGTACTTCTAAAACATAAAATACTGTCATTACAGTCCTAAAAACTACTAAATCGAAAGCTCTAATACCACTAAATGTAGCACCCAAAACTCAAGAATTGTCACCGATTAGGATTTTCGATGTTTTACTGTTCATTTATCACTGTTCATCTTTAACATTCTTTTATTCCAACTATATTTATTAAAGAAATTCACTTTTCACATTATAAATCGACATTTATTCATAAACGCAATTCAACAAGGGTAAAAATGACATTTTCAATTATTTAGGAGATTTCTACTGGTACTTGATGGTCAAGTATCGATAGTAGTCAAGTTAGTGAACAATTCAAAAAGTGCAAATATTTCGATCGATACTTGTGCTAATTCTACCGATACAAGTGTGATTTCTACCGACACAAGTCATGCATCTACCGATACCAAAAACTCCAAAGAGCTACGTTTCTCACCCTGTAACTTTTACCGATACTAATAAACAAACTACCGATACATCAGAACACACAACTACCGACACTTGCAATTCATCTACCGATACAACCTAAGTCAGTGAGCAACCTCTCTCTTACCTTGTACTTTTATCGATGCATGCATAAATTCTACCGAAACAAGTGTGCAAAATCTCAAGAATGAAGCCAAGACACAAGTTTAACATTTCAAACACATTCAATACAAATTATACATTAGGCCATCTCATACCAAACATAATTATCCAAGTCTTTACATAGCATCTAAATTCATCCCCAAATTGCATTTCTTGCAAAGCCACATTCAACAAAACGAGGTTTATAATTTCAAATACAAAGCAAAAGATAATGTCAACCTAGTACATGCCAAATAGCCAAGTGATGTAAATACTACCGAACAAACCCCCGGGATAGTGTGATGCCTACAAGATGATTCGATCTTCAAGTCTGAAAAGGAAATCTACAAAACAACAAGTTCACTGGTAAGCTTCATAGCTTAATAAGTTCACAAGGTTCATTAATTTACCGAGTCTTAAGTGATAAGCAACTCTATAAATCTATCGAGCCAGAACATCTGAACTTCAGAGATCGTTATTCGATTTACTCCTTGTTAACTTGAAGTCAAGATGCTCATTTACTCCCTATTGACCCAGAAGTCAAGCCTGTTACCAGTATACAATGTTATTCTTAACCATCGATACGGTATATCTGTTCCCTACGATGCTTCTCACACAAAGCTAATGAGAAAATGCAACAAGCATAAATCTCAGCCATCGTAGGGCTTGTAATCCATTTTTGGATTCTATTCACCTTACGATGACTCACGATGTTGTAGAGAATCCGCAACAAATGTAGGATCTCAAACATCGGATTATTTTTAATCCTTGGCATATGGTCGGGAAATTCTCTTCTCATCGTTTCTATCTTTCACGTTTCCAATCATTGTTTCTCATTTCTAACAATCGTTAGAAAGGCAATTATGAGTAGTTATTAATAAGAATTTAATGTTACGAACTTACCGGACTGAATTGTAGTTGTGGATAAGCACTAGGCAATCCGTGGTTCGATCGTAATCTAAATCAACAAATCATGCAAATTTTCATATTAAATCACTCTATCAAGTCATTCAACTCAATTTTATCTTTTTTTGGAATAATTATGATTTTACCCCTAATACTTCCCTTTTGTTCAATCTAATCCCTTCAACATAAACATGCAAAATATCCATTTCTTCTAAACATACACCACTTGATTACTCATAGTACTTATACAAATCTCTTCAAGTAATTTATTTAAATTAAATACACTCCATTTCATCACTTTTACATTTTGATCCATAAACCCTAATTTTATCAAAGATTATTTTACACAAAGATCCAACCCAATCATCAAGCATTCACAACTATTAAAAGCTTCAAAGAACAAGCATATTCATCCATGGCAAAGTTTTCAACATTTGGCAGATTCACAAATTAATCCTCGTATAGGCTAGATTAAGCTGATACGGACTCAAAAACATAAAAATTACTAAAAACGATCAAGGTTTGCTTACCCAAATCACTGTTTAAAGATTGGAATTGAAAACTCTAAGTTTTCACCCCTTGTTGTCATATGAAGAAGAAAGAAGAAGAAAATGGGATGAAATTCAATTTCTTTTCTTTTAATTTTCATATATATAGTAATGGCATTTTTGTAATTTTTAAGACTTCCATCATTAAGCCTAATTAATAATTTTTTTAATATTAATTAAATCTATTTACTCTTAATATAACCATACCTATCCACTAACTAATACTCCTTTAGTTATTTTATTCATTTGGTCCTTCTAATTAAATATCCATACTTTTACCCTTTTTATGATTTAGTCCTTTCTATTCAATTGACTATTTAATCTATGAAATTTTCAAATCATAATTTCATACGATGCATATATCACCAGAAATAAAATAAATAAATTTACGACTCGACTCGTCGGAGCTGTGGTCCCGAAACCACTATTTTCAAAACCACTAAAAATCGAGTTACTACAAGATATCTTTAGTGGATGTCACTACATCTTCGTCTGGAACTGCTGAGCTTTGTTCATTGAATTTTTCCATAATTATCTCATCAAGCACGTCAATGTGGTGACATTGCTATTTACTTTTTTATCGAGTTGCCTCGAACACACTGAAGGTATCATGGTCGTCATTATGATGCATAATGAGCTCGCCCTTGAAAACATCAATGAGCGTGCGTTCTGTTGCTAAGAATGGTCGTCCCAAGATGATGGGCACCTCCTTATCTGCTTCACAATCAAGGATTATGGAATCAGTAGGGAACACGAGCTTATCAACTTGGACAAAGACATCTTTGATCTGACCTTCAGGTTGTCCTAGAGATCTTTCGCAAGCTGTAATGTCACCGCAGTGGGTTTCATTGATCCAATTCCTAACTTCCTGAATGTGGACAAAGGCATAAGGTTAATACTAGCTCCCAGATCGCATAAAACTTTACCTAGATAATGATTTCCAATGAAGCATGGGATTGTGAAGTTGTAAGGGTCTTTCATTTTTTGTGGCAACTTATTTGTTAGCACAGCGCTACACCCCTCTGTGAGCGCAATCGTATTAATTTTCGAACAATTTTTTCTTCTTTGAAAATAGCTCTTTCATGAATTTCCCATAGTTGGGTATCTGCACAAGAGCGTCCACTAGAGGTATGTTAATGTGTAATTGCTTGAAAGTAGAAACAAACTTCTAGTAATCCTTATCATGGTCTTTCTCTTTAAATCTCTGTGGAAATGGCAAACGTATATTATCAATGGGTTGTTATGGAATAACTGGTTGCATCGACATAAGCAGTTGCGTTGAGGTCTTTGTTGGGTGAATTGTAAGCATAGTCTTTACTACAGGTGGCCCCTCCTCATTTGTTTCTGCTGGGCTCTCTTCAGATATAACTTCTCTTTGTTGCATTGGTTCAGTTGCGTTGACATTTTCTTGAGTGAAATTGCTGCTTGGTACAGCAGTCTGCTTTTCACTCCACAGCGTGATAGCCTTGCAATGTTCCTTCCCCTTTTGCGTTGGATTTTCAGTATCACTAAGCAAGGTGCCTGGTGATCTTGTACTCAGTTTAGAAGCCAATTGTCCTAGCTGGGCTTCTAACGCACAACTAGAAGAAGAATTACCTTGAACAATTGCTTCAGTTCTCATAATATGCTCTCGCATCAGTGCTTCAAGAGCAGCCATAGGATCTGATCTTTGTTGAGAAAATTATTGGTGATAGTGTCCTTGCATATGTGGCAGCATAGTCTGTTATGGCTACATTTTAGCTTATGGTTGCATCTGGCTATGTACCTGGATTTCATCAGGATTTGAACGTACTTGAGAATTCTGATTATAGTTGTGCTGTTGATTGTTGTTGTAACTCCTTTATCTATAACTCCCTTGCTGTGAGGAATTTCCATATATATATGTAGATGCATTCTGATTCCCCCAAGGTTGTGGATTTGGATTGGAATTATTGTATGAGTTACCATAAGAATTTCATCTGATGTTGTTGATGTAAAATGCATTCTCAGCATGTTGTGGATAGTTCTCATAACTGTGGTTATCGCCGTAAATTTCATAGGAAAATGTCGGGACATCCATCTGTTGGGCCACTTGAATAAGGGCAACGTCACTTGTTCCCTTCATGTTCTTTATAATGTTGGCCAAAGAGGATACCTGTGCACTCAAGGCTGAAATTGCATCTAATTCAAGAACACCAGGATTAGTTTTTACCTAAGTAGAACGAGAGATAAGGTATTGATAATCATTTTGTGCAATCCTCTCTAGAATTCGTACAACTTCAGTGTAGGTGCAATCTAACAAGGGACAATTTGCAGATGCATCGACAAGATTTCTTGTCTGGGCATTCAATCCGTTGAAAAGATCTCGATCTAAGCCTCTTGCTGAATTTCATGCATAGGGAAACATCTAAGCAGAGTCTTATAACGCTTCCATGTTGTATGTAGGTTTTCATCATCTAACTGATGGTACGCTGTGATATCATTACGCAACCTTGCATTCATTAACGGCGGATTGAAACACAAAACAAATTCGTTGCTAACGCATTCCATGATGTACTAGATCTAGCCGGAAAACCCAAGAACCATGTTCTTGCTCTTCCTGGAAACGAATAAGGAAATAATTGCATTTTTAAGGCGTCATCAGGAACACCATGTTGGCTTGAAGATGAGCAAATAAGCAGAAATGATTTTAAATGTTCTCATGCATCTTCATGAGGTAGGCCCGCATATTGCCCATTTGAATTGAGCATCTGAAACATCACCGATTTCAATTCGAAGTTTCCAGCTTGTATAACTGGTCTTACAACCCCTGGTTGCAAATCGTCCAATACAGGAACGAAAAAATCCCTAATTGTCTTGTTTTGCACTTGTTCTTCTTATGGAGGTAGTGGTGGTAAATTATTGATTATTTGTGGGTGTATTGGAGGAACTACATTCTGTGGCAGCAATGGTGGAAGATTATTATTTTTGTTTCCAGCCATCTTCTTTTATTCTTGCTTCCTCCTTCGAATAGTTCATTCGAGTTCTGGGTCAAAGTTCACAATATCCTTAGGATTTCTCCTTGTGGACATGCAACTCCTAAAGAATAAACAGAAAATCAACAAAAGAAAGGTAGATAGATTAGTAAACTTGATCAAACATGTAACGTAACGTCGTAGCAGTTGTGCCTGCAGACACACATCGATGCAAGTATAGTTGATAGATTGCTCTATCGGATATCGATCCCACGAGGATAAAAAACTTCATGTTCAAACTATCAAAGCAACTAAAACTAAGATTAGGGAAAATGCTAATAAGGATGTCAGCGCAATTAAATCAGAACTAAACAGTTAAAATAGTTAAAGTTGTCAATGTAATTATAAAAGTTAATTGTCAGAGCAACTGAAAGTAATCAAATAGTTGTTGAAGTTTGGAGAATTTAAATGCATAAAAATAAAAGTGTGATCAAGTGTAAAGGATAGAGTGGATCACTAATTTCACTAAGTTGCAATGCTGGATGCATCGATGAGGTATTTTATAGATAAATTGTTGCAGCAATGAAGTTCCAATGAAATCATACCAATAAAAACTCTCCGTTTAATCAAGACTCAAGCGCTCACAATTACCACACCTCTCAGTGCTGGCAATGCTTAACACTTAAGAACAAGGGATAGAATCCCTTCTAGTCTCAAGCAGCTCTCGCTAACTTGCTTGTTAAATTAACTTGTCACTACACCTCCCAGTGTCGGTAGATTGCAATTACACTCTCGTGGTCAAGCAGTTAAATCAAAGAATAAACAGATTAGAAGAATTAAGTTTGACTCAAAGTAATCTAACATTGAAATATATTCTCATATACAATAAAATGTCATTAGAATTCATTAGCATTAAAAAAGGAATTAACAAATAATCGAAGCATACTATCCATAGGCTACTAGGATTATCTCTTAACTACTCCTCTTGTATCGCACTAGCACTTCTCGTCAAAAGTTGTTGCTTGCCTGATCGGTCAGCTCACCTGACTCCAACATAAAGCTTCAAAAACTCAAAGCATTTGCAGAATTAAATCCTTCACCTCTTGATATCCTTCTCCTTCTTCTTTCCTCTATTTATAAGCTTCAAGAATTGTAGATCTCATCTTCTCTCAAATCCAACTCCTTGTGCAGCTATCAAAGTTTGTTGAAATCCAGCTATGCAACCACGTAGATCTAGTGTGATCTTTATGAATCTGCAGGTTGTAGCCGCATCTCTGGGCGCGATCTACAATCTTTAATTGCGGTGACAACGTGTGAAATTCCTGCGCTGGTGCTTCCATATGTGATTGCAGCGTGAATTTATTTATACAAAGTAAGTGTTTTCATGCGGTGACATTTCTGGCCGCAATACCAAGCTAAGCTTATGGCTGCATCTTTGAACTCTTTCTAGCTTCGATCTTCTAAGATGGATCCTAACCTGACAATTGTGAACATAGTCTGCATATGCCGACATTAGTGCATAGGAGAGATAAAATAACGAGAATTTAAGCGAAACAACAATGAGTTAGAGAATATAAATACTAAGTATGAAATGCCTATCATGCATGCTAAATATGCTACAAAAGAGACAATTAATACACAAATTTAGGGAGAAAATAGGTGTCATTTCTAATGTTATCATCCATACGTGAACACCTTTTCCCCAAACTTGTTTATATTATGACATCTAGCTATAAGTAATTTTATCTACTTGCTATGCCGACAAAAGATTGAGAGATCCAACTAGGGTAGTGACTAGTTGATTAGAGGAAAATCCCCAAAACCCAACAATTGAAGAATTCATACGAAAACGACCTAATATCCCCAAAGCCGTTCATAAGAATTTTTACATCTCAAATCCCACGTTTATTTTCTATCTTATTTTATTTCATGCTTTCTAAGCAAACTCTTTTGTATTGCTCGTTAAGTACTAATTAATTTTTCGCATAATTGTAAAAAAAGCCCTCAATCTTTGGGGGTTTTTGGATATATGCCTCTAACCTTTTTTTATTGACACCCTCAATGTTTTGATTTTCTCTGAAATTAGCCCAGTTTTAACGATTAACGTGAGTTGACCGTTAGTCAAATGCTAGGTCACCAAAATAGTCTATGTGGTGCGCCATATAAGCATAATGACATCATCAATGACGTCATCAAAATATTTTTTTTCTTTTTTTCTGTTTTTGCCATCTCCTTTCTTCTTCTGTCTTCCTCTCTTCCCCTCTAATTGTTTTCCCAGATTTTCTCTCTTTCCAATCACCCATTTTTCTTCACTTCCCTCTCTTCATTCCTAGTCTTTATTGGCAAATAATTCTTTTATTAATTCCTTCCACTTAATAATGCCAATCACTACATAAACATGCATACTTTTTAAGAGATGGTGAAACAAAGAGTGCTTAGCATAAAATTGAAGGCACTGAATGATAATTTCTCAAATAAAAAAACTAGGCAGACAGAGATCAATATCTAGGTTAAATCAATAGAATTTAGTTTCTCACATAGTACTATTACCCAACAAATAATTTCTACAAATAATCAAAGCTATTTCGAGTACTGTAAACACAATTCACAATTAATTACATAGATCTTCGAACCCAAATCTTTTCCAGCAAAAAATATATATCTTACCCAATGGCACCTATAAAGATCACTCTTTCCTAATCAAATAACATAAACCAATAGAAACCCAAATCTACAAAAAGAGAAACAAAGATTAAAACGAAACTAGAATTGTATTGGCGATATGTCAAGAAAAATTCTTCAAATATTTATGTGAGTTCTACAATCTCGTTTCCCAAAATCAAATACAAACTTAAAACTAAAAACTGAAATCTAGTCAATGGTGTCCAAAACCCTATTGCTAAAAGCCTTATTTAAAACTTTGGTCGGCCATTTTTTCATCAACCCTAGGTCTGTTACTATCCTTCAGGTTTAAGTTGCATTGTGAAGATGAAAATGCCCCTCACTTGATGTAGAGTTGAAGTCTAGGGGCGATGTCGCGACACATCAGGACTTGTGTCATGACAATGCAGGCAGTCCCTTGATTCTTCGTCGCTGATCCCTTTGTTGTGACATAGGGCTCTCCATGTCGTGACGAAGTGGTCAGTATCACTGTGGCTCAACTGCTACTAGTTTCTTGTGTACTCACGAAGTAGGTTAGCTAATCTTTAGGCCTCATTTGGCCCTGAAAGCAATAAAATAACATTTTGAGCACAATTTATTCAAAATAAAAAACTAAAAATATCCATAAAACATAAGGAAAATTACTTGATTTCAAGCTCATCGAACATGAAAACTAGTTCAATATACTAGGTACGAAACTGACAGATCATTTAGACTGTGACATCTAGCGATAAGTAGTCTCTGATCTATATTTATATTTCTGTAAGATTTTACTTAGTTTTTTTTACCTTTGAATAAATTGTGTAAACCAAGTGCTAAGAGGCTACTTAAATGTCTTGAAGGCCAATTGAGGCCTAAAGGTTAGCTAACATAGTTTGTGAGTGTTCTAGAGACCTTTAGAAGTTGAACAAAAGTGAAGTTGATACTTTGTCACGACATAAGATGCTGTACATCGCAAAAAAGGGACCAGACTTGAAGATTAAGGGAACTGACTTCTTTGTCGTGACATACATAGGCTATGTCGTGACAACGCCTACACGATGACACTAAGTAGGGGACTAACTTGTTTTTCACGACATTGCTCCTGATATGTCGCGACATCAACCCCTGGACGTGGTTTCTACACCGAGTGAAGGGCGTTTCTATCTTTACAATGCCACTTAAACATGAAGGACGGAAGCTGACGTAGGGTTGATGAAAATAGCCAGCCAAGGCTATAAATAGGGCCTCTAGCACTAGGGTTTTACACACCTTTCTTAGCTTTTAGTTTTTACTTTGTTATTTTCGTTCTAGAAACGAGATTGTTACTTTCGCATAAACATTCAAGGAATTATTTCCTGACATATTGCCAATACAATTGAAGTTTCTTTTATTTCATTGAATGAATATTATGCTTAGTTATATTATTGCTTTTTATGATATTTAAAAAAACCATGAGGAACTAATCCCATTTTGTGAAAGTAGGGAGTGGAAGTATGAATATTTAATTGTTGTATAAACATGGATTTTTAGTAGGTTTAGCTATATGGGAAAGGAAGAGCATTAAACAAACACTAGGCCTAACAACCTTAGAAAGTCATTTAGGTGGGAATGAACCCAAAATTGGTATTGCCTATCCGTGAAAACCTTTTCCCCAAACTGGTTTAGACTGTGACATCTAGCAATAAGCAATCTCTATCGACTTGCTATTCTGGTGAAAGATCGGAAGATCCAACTAGAGTAATAACTAGTTGATTGAAGAAAAATCCCCAAAACCCAACAATTGAAGAAAGCATACTGAAGCAACCTAATCTCCCCAAAGCCATTTATCGAATCAATACATCTCGTCCTTTACTTATTTTATTTCTTTTATGCTTTTCACAACCAACTTTTTTATTTTATTCTCGTACTATAATCGTTAAACTTAGTACTAATTAATTCTTTTCTTTGTAGGGATTTAATTCTTATCGCCTTAAGTCTCCTTTGGGTACGATCCTCGGAATACTACCAAGTATTGCATTGTACAAATCTATATTACAACCTAACCCGTATACTTGCAGAAGCCAAAAACACATACCGAATGGGAGTACATTCGGAGGTGATCAAGTTGTTAGCACCATTGCCAAGGAGGCTATGCTTTACTGATTTTTTATTTCTTTTATGTTATTAGAATAATTAGGAAATTTTTAGGTTATAGATACAATTTTTTCTTACTTTATTTATTTTTGGTTATTTTATTTTTCATCTTTTCTTTATTTGTTTAAATTCAATTTATGACTCGAAGCCAAGGAAACTTGGTAGATCTGATCCCTAACACCCTAAAGCATTGATTAGGTGAAATAGTAGAACCTAGCAGTCAATGCAAAACCTACCACCACCGAAAGAAAGAGAAGTGCAAAATGATCCACTCGAGGATCCTTTTAATTACATCGAAGACGTCCGTATACCTCCATAACTTCCAGCAAACAAACCAATGGTGGAAGTGCAAAAAACTTTGAGGGAGTATTCTGCCTACCATAGATCTGACACAAGGCAGTATTACTAGACCTACTTTAGCTGCTAATATTTTTGAAATTAAACCAGCATGATCCAAATGATACAAAATAATTTGCAATTTAGAGGGATCATGGCTGAAGATCCCAATTAAAATCTAAAGCGATTTTTACAATTATGCGATACTTTCCATTATAATGACGTTACTGATGATGCCATTCATCTTATATTATTTCTTTTCTTCTTAACTGATAACGCTTTTTCATGACTGGATGCGTAGACACTAGCTTCTATGGCCACATGGGATGAACTCACGGGGAAATTCTTATAGAAGTTTTTCCCTACGGGTAAAGTAATCCAACTTCGGATAGAACTGTCAACATTCTGACAATTCGAGGGCGAAGGGTTCTATGAAGCATGGGAACGATTTAAAACACTGGTACAAAATGCCCAAATCATGGAATGCCAGGATAGATGCAATTACAGATATTCTATAATGGGTTGGATGTGTCCACCAGATCAGGATTAGATGGTGCAGCAAGAGGGGCCCTAATGAATAAAACCTATTATGATGCTTGTGGGTTAACTGAGAATATGACAATGAACTCTTTCTAGTGGCTTACTGAGAGGTTTACTTATGAGCAGAAACCTTCTTCAATAAAAATGATCCAAGAGGATGATAAATACCAACAGTTGTTGGAGAGACTGAACTGAATCGAGTCTGTTATAGGGGCAGCATCGTCACAAGGAGAAGACAAGCCTCTATACCATTATCTTACCAACACTAAGGAGGCTAACTATGTTGGTAATCGAAGTGGGAATCCCTATTCGAATACTATAGTCAAGGAGGAAGTCGTAACAACAAAACACAATCAAGAAACCTAAGTTACCAACCTCCATTCTTGCAAAGGCAGTCGGAAAGAGTAGTTCAAGATGACCATACTGCATGTGGTCAAAGATTAGATAGGATTGGGGGATAAATACAATTCATGAGGACGGATGTGAAGTAAGTGCAGTTTGATTGCACTAGTATTGCTAGACTGATAGCAAAGCTAGAGGAATGAATGGACTAGTTGGCGAATATGGTAGGAGATCTCACAAGGCAAATTGGTACAAGTATCCCTAGCAACACTGAAAACAATCCTTAGAGAGAGGGAAAGAGCATGTAAAGGTGATAGAGTTAAGATCGAACAAAGTAATGAGTAGCCCAGAACAGTCTAAAAAGGAGGAAGAACACAACAATTCCCATGAGAGAATAGACATCCCTTCTGATAATGACACTGAAGTCATAATAACCAAATAGGTATCGGTGAAAGAGGCACTCAAGAAAAAAGAGGATATACCTTAGGAAGATAAAGGTTCCCTGATTCCATTTCCAAAATAGTTAGAAGATAAAAAGAAACAAGTTGATGACAACTTTGTAAGTTTTGTAAACCTTTTCGAATCTTTAAATGTCAACTTACCTTTAATTGAACTTATAAAAAAGATACCCAAGTATGCCAAGTTCTTAAAGGAGATAATGTCAAGGCATAGGAAAATCAATGTAGGAGAACAAATGGAAGTGAATGCCTCATGCAATGTAATTATCTCTAAAAAAATTCCCCAAAAGCTAAAAGATCCCGACAATTTTACAATCCCAATGAAATTTGGGAATCTTTAGTTTAACAGAGCATTATGTGACCTAGGTGCAAGCATAAATTTGATGCCTCTGTCGATGTTTGAGGAACTTGGGAGTGGAGATCTAAAAAATACCAAGTAACTCTACAAATAGCTGACTGATCATCCATATGACCGAAAGGAATTTTAGAGGATGTACTAGATCAAGTAAAAAGTTTCATCATCCTTGTGGATTTTGTGGTGCTAGATTTTGAGGAAGACAGAGATATCCCCATTTTTCTAGGAAGGCTATTCTTAGCCACATCTAGACCTACCATTGATCTAAATACCAATGAACTGACAATACGAATTAAGTGATATAGAGAACTTCAAATGTGGAGACAAAAACAATGAAATTGAAAAGCACAACGAGCGTTGTCACTTGCTTGATTTACATGGAAGTGAATGGCACAATCAAATCTCTTTCATGAACAAAGAACGAATCAATAGATTTAAAGAAAGGGATCAATTGAAGGAAACAGAGAAATCTAATGGGAGATGGACTAAGGAGGAGCAAAATTGGATCCACTCAACAAGGGTACGTATACCGAATGAGTCTGGTAGTAAAACGTAAAGGTAAAACAGTGGTACTAACTTTTGCATATTATTGTATATATTTCAAACAAGTTTTTATTTCAGCAATTAACAGTAAACAGGGCTATGTGGCAACAACCCATTCTTTGTGTCGTAACATAGGTGACAAAAATAAAAACAAATTAGACTGATGTCAATGTCGCGACGTAAATCTCTTCATGTCACTACGAAGGGTACAAACTAGTTATTTTTCGGAACTGAGAAAGTGGAACTGATGAGTTTGTCACGATGTAGCTTCCCTGTGTCACGACATCGATTATAATTTTTGCAGGATCAACTTATCTGTCAGTTTCATTCTTAGCAGACTGACTTCTTTAAGAATTCAAAGACTGACTTCTTTGTCGCGACATACATGGGCTATGTCGGTACAACACCTATAGGATGACACTTCACTTGGAGACTGATGTCTTCCTCACAACACAGGTCCTGGTGTGTCGCGAAATCGACCCCTAAATGCAGATTTCACACTAAATGAATAGCGTTTTGGTATTTACAATGCCACTTAAACACGAGAAATGGCAGCTGACCTAGTGTTTTGGAAAAACGATCATCTAAAGCTATAAATAGGACCTTTAACACTAGAGTTTGGACACCATTTAGTAGATCTTAGTTTTTAGTTTATTTTATTTTCGGTTTGAAACGAGATTGTAAAAACTCGTATAAACGTTTGAGGAATTTTTCTTGACAGATTGCTAATACAATTTTAGTTTCCGTTTCATTACATTTTTTAATTATTTGTTTTTATATATTGTTTTAATGATGATCAAATAAACCATGAGGAACTAATTCCATTTTGGGAATTAAGGAGTGGACATATGAATAATTAATTATTTTCTTATAAGGATTTAACCTTTCGAATCTGCTGTTTGGGAAAGCAAGAACATTGAACAAATACTACGCCTGACAACCCTAAAAAGTCATCCAGGTGAGAATGAACCCAAAATTGGTATGCCCATCTGTGAACACCTTTTCCCTAAACCTGTTTAGATTGTGACATCTAGCCAAAAGTAATCTCCATCGACTTGCTATGCCGGTGGAAGATTGGTAGCATTAGAAAAGACCATTAATTTCTCCTTATTTAAAGTATAATTTATTCCCTTTATATCATGTTTAGCATGCATTTTTAGCATTTTATATTTAGTAATGGAATTTCCTAAGTTAGTGATGTTTGGTTTAATTTTCTTTAATTTTGTCCTACTTTTTCTACTAATGTCACCACATTTAGTGTTCATTTTTGTGTCTAAAGATGTCAACGTAGGAATCTGTCCTAAAAGATCAACGCAATAAGGTGTCCAAGGTTATCACATCAATTTAGAATCCAGAATTGTGCCCAAACCTATCGTCACTTGAACATATCCAGAAGTACAGTGCTTTAGAATATCAAGGTTGTGGCAACGAATTAAAATTGCAATTTACGTCCAGAAATGTCACGACAACCTTTAACTGCTTGCTAAATGCAATAGATCTGTTTGAATGTAAAGCTGGATTAACTAACTTGTACAGCTGTAAGGAAGTTAGATCTGAAAAAGAAGGACACCTTTATTTGGCATTGATTATAAATACGGATGGAAAAGAAAAAGAAAAGAAAAGGGAGAAAAACGAGAAGCTGGTAAAAAAATCAATTCGGTTTTTCATCTTTTCTGAAGCTTACCTCCATGGTAACTTAGTTTCTTAGAGGGTGAACTGGCTGTGACGAGAAGGTAATTCCTGCTCTTGACGAGGAGTGTTCCTAAGTGCAACATAAGAGGAGCATTAGGGAAGAGTTCAAGTAGTCTAGGAATAGAATTCTTCAACTTGTTCTTTATTTCCTCTCAAAATGCTGATAAACTCTGATGAAGTTAAATGTGTATGGAAGTACCTTTTAATTTTAGATCTAATTTGATTTCTACTTAATTTTCTCTGATCTGTTTATCTTTGGATTTAATTGCTTGATCACAGAAGTGCTATGGTAGCTACTGACACTAGAAAGTGTAGTGACAAATTAAATTAACAAGCAAGACAACGGAAGTTGCTTGGGGATCAAAGGAATTTTGGCCACTTGTTCTTGAATGCAAAGCATTGCCAGCACTGGAAGGTGTGGTTAATGTGAGTATTTGGGTCTTTGATAAACAAGGAAGTTAAAGTTGGCAAGATCTCATTATGCTTAATTGTGGCGACAATTTATCCATTATTTACCTTGTGGTTACATTTAGTGATTTGTCGACTTATCAAGTCAGGGATCCCCCATTCCATTATCATTGTTTTACTTCTTTAATTTTCTTAATTTGCATCGACAAATTATCTTCAAATCTCACTACATTTCTTATTAATTTGCTTCGACATATTTTATTACAGTCTTACAATAATTGCTTTGATAGTTTAATTCTTTCATTTCTGCACTCTTTATCTTAATTGCGCTAACATTATTCATATAGTTTTTCTTATCTTATCTTTAATTGAATTAATAATTATAAACATAAACAATCATCTCTGTGGGATCGATATCTGATAGTTTTAAGCCTATCAACTATAATTGCATCGACAAGTGTTTGCTTGCAGAATTACTGTGACATTCATAGCGCGATCAAGTTTTGGCAACGTTGCCGAGGATGGCGTTTGTTTGATGTTTATTTTTGTAGTTGCAATTTTTCTTCATTTCTTAACTTTTATTTGTTACTAATTTGTTTCAATTTTAGTTGACTCATTTTCAATTTTCTTGTAGGTATTTTATGACCACTAGGAGTAATCTTAATAATATTGTTGGCTTAGATATGGAAATCAAGATAACCATTCGAAGGAGAAGACAATAACAATGGAATATGGATTTGCCTGGAACTGATGTCATACCACCGTTGCCGCGACAAAATCTTATTCCTTTGATACAGCCACAAAATTTAAACAACCCACCACTGCCACAAAAAGAACAAATACAAAACATAACAATTAGAGACTTTGTTGTTCATGTGTTAGATGATTTGCAGCCAGGGGTTGTTAGACCAGCAATCCAAGCTAGAAATTTCGAGTTAAAATCGATTATGTTTCAAATGTTAAATTCAAATGGGCAATATGCTGGTTTGCCTCATGAAGATACGAGAGAGCATCTTAAATCTTTTACTCAGCATGGTTTTCCTAACGACACTTTAAAGATGCAACTGTTTCCTTATTCATTGCAAGGAAGGTCTCGTACCTAGTTTCTTAGATTACCTACTAGATCGATTAAATAGTGGAATGCACTTGTGACTCAATTTTTTTTGCGATTTAATCCACCTATAATGAATGCTCGATTGAGGAATGATATTACTGCTTATCGCAAGCTGGATGATGAGAATCTACATACCACATGGGAGCGCTACAAGAAACACAGATCGAAATTTTCTATAATGGATTAAATGCGCAGACAAGAAATCTTGTCGATGCATCTACAAATGGTCCTTTGTTGGACTACACCTATGATGAAGCTGTGAGAATTTTGGAAAGAATCGCTCAGAATGACTATCAATACCCAATTTCTCGAGCTGCTCAAGTAAAAACAAATCCTGGAGTTATTGAATTAGACGCCATATCAGCTTTGAGTGCACAGGTATCTTCGTTGGCTAACATGATTAAAAAATGAAGGGGACGAGTGAAGTTGCTCCCATTCAAGTTGCCCGAAAAATAGATGTCCCGACATTTTGTTGTAAAATTTGCGGAGACAATCATAACTACTAAGATTGCCCACTGCATGCAAAAAATGTGTTTTATGTCAATAACATTAGAGGAAATTCGTATGATAACTCCTACAACAGTTCAGCTAGGTATCAAAAACCTTGGGGGAATCAAAATGCGTCTACATTTCGATATGGAAATTCCTCAAGCCAAGGAAATCTATGACAGGGGAGTTACAATCAGCAGTAGCAAAACTACAACCACAGTCCTCAGACGCATGCATATCATGATCAGAAGCAGCCACATGTTCGTATGTAGCCACAATAGACTGCAATGCCAAATCTGAATATGCAAGGACAATATCAACAATAGCAACAACAACGCTCTCAACCACGAGCTGATCCATTAGCTACCCTTGAAGCTTTGATACGTGAACACATCACAAGAACTGAGGCTATTGTGCAAGGAAATTCTTCTTCCATTAGAGCATTGGAAGCACAAGTAGGACAACTAGCTTTTAATATGAGCATGAGACCACCAGGTTCCTTACCCAGTGATACTGAAAATCCAATTCAAAAGGGGAAAGAGCATTGCAAAGCTATTACTCTTCGGAGTGGAAAGTAAACTGTTGAACAAAGTAGTAATTTCAATGCAGCACCTGTCGACGCAAATGAAGTAGAGCAAAGAGGAAAAGCTGTACCTGAAGAAGAAGCAATAGAGCTAAATGAATAGGAGCCACTAGTTATTACTCTCATACCAACAATTTGACCTACAAAATTGTCGATGCAAATGTCAATATCGATGCAGTCGGTTATGTCACAACAACCTAATGTTTCAATTCATTTTTCATTTCCACAAAGATTTAAGGAAAAAGAAAATGATAGAGAATATCAGACGTTTTTGGTCACCCTGAAACAATTACATGTTAATATACCTATTATCGATGCTCTTGTATAGATTCCTAGCTATGGGAAATTTATGAAGGAGCTCTTATCCAAGAAGAAGTTAACCGACATCGAGACAATTACACTCACAGAAGGCTGCAGCGCTGTGTTAACAAATAAATTACCACCCAAGATGAAAGATCCTGGCAGTTTTACAATTTCGTGCTTCATTGGAAATCATTACTTAGGAAAAGCTCTCTGTGATTTAGGAGTAAGCATCAACCTTATGTAGCTATCATCATTACAAAAATTAGGAATTGATCACATGAAGCCCACTACAGTGACATTGCAGCTAGCGGATAAATCTTTGGTGCAACCTGAAGGGCAAATCAAAGATGTTCTCATCTAAGTAGATAAGTTTTTGTTACCAGTAGATTTCATTATTCTTGATTACGAAGCTGATAAGGAGGTGCCAATAATCTTAGGACACCCATTTCTTGCTACGGGTTGCACTCTTATAAACGTATTCAAAGGTGAATTGATTATGCGACACAATGATGAACACGTCACCTTCAGTGTTTTTGAAGAAATTCCCTACAAGAGTAAAGAGGGATGTCACCATATTGATGTACTGGATGAATTAATTGTGGAACAATTTTATGAGCATAGTACAGCAACTCTAAAAGAACTTGTGGTGATAACTGAAGACAATTTCCTGACTGATTACGACCACAAGGATGAATAAAATATTGTTGAGCTTAGACGTGGTTGGTAGATGGAATCTTTAGATCTGACCAATAGAAAGGTCTTTGTATTTAAGTCGTCTGTTGAAGAAGCTCCGACCTTGGAGTTGAAACCATTGCCAACACATTTAAAGTACTCTTCCTTGGTGACAAAGATACCTTGCCAGTAATTGTCTCCGCAAATCTCAATGCAAGTCAAGAGGAAAAATTGATCCAAATATTGAAGCAACACAAGCGTACCATTGCCTGGAGCATCGCGAATATCAGAGGCATTAGTCCTTCTTTCTATATGCACAAAATCAGGTTGGAGGATGAGGGAAAATAGTCCATTGAGCAGTAAAAGAGGTTAAATGAAAAATAAAGGAAGTTGTTAAAAAGGAGATTATCAAATGGTTGGATACGGGTATTATTTACCCAATTTCTGATAGTACATGGGTGAGCCCAGTCCAATGTGTTCCAAAGAATAGCAGTATTCCAGTGGTAAGTAATGACATGAATGAATTGATTCTTACTCGCATTGCTACAAGTTGGCAAGTTTGTATGGACTATCGCCGTTTGAATGCTGCCACAAAAATAAGATCACTTTCTACTTTCAATCATTGATCAGATACTAGACAGGCTTGCTGGTAAAGCCTATTACTGTTTCCTTGATGGTTATTCTAGCTATAACCATATAGCAATTGCACCGAAAGTTACCCCCACCTACTAATGTTAAAGGAATAAGGAGTTTTCTAGGTCATACAGGTTTCTATTGAAGATTCATCCGAGATTTCTCGAAAATTTCAAAACCCCTATGCTCACTATTAGAGCAAAATAAAAAGTTTATGTTTGATGCTGCCTGTATGGAAGCATTTTTGAAAAATAAGAAGCAATTAGTGCAAACAGCTACTGTCATCGCACCAGACTGGTCCCAACCGTTTGAAGTTATGTGTGATGCGAGCGACTATGCAGTAGGTGCAGTGCTGGGTCAACACAAAGATAAGGTATTTCATATAGTATATTATGCTAATAAAATTCTTACTGAAGCACATGTCAATTATACTACCACAGAGAAAGAGTTGTTGGTAGTAGTTTTTGCATTTGACAAGTTTTGTTCGTATCTTGTCGGCACAAAAGTTACAGTATATACTGATCACTCTGCATTGCGATACCTCTTTTCCAAAAAAGATGCCAAACCAAGACTAATTTGATGGATCCTACTGTTACAAGAATTTGATATTGAAAGTAAGGATCGAAAAGGATAAAAAAATTAGGTAGTAGATCATTTATCTCGTCTGGAATTCGAAAGTGAAGATGGTAATACCTCACAAACTGTCGACGTATTTCTAGACGAGAAACTCTTTTCTATCAACGAATCCTTATAGTACGCAGATGTTGTCAATTATTTGGTTTGTGGAAGACTACCATTGAGTGCAACTGGTCACAGAAAGGTAAGATTTCTTCAAGATGCTGCAAAGTAATACTAGAATGAGCCATACCTGTTCAGAGTATGCACGACAATATTATTCGTCACTATGTCCCTGAAGAAGAAATGCTTCCTATCCTAAAGCATTACCATGATGCTTCATATGGAGGTCATTTTGGTGGTGCTAGAACTATGGCAAAGATCCTTCAGTCAGTATTTTATTGGCCATCATTGTTTTGAGACGCCCAAAATTTGTTCAACAATGCGATAAGTGTCAGCACATTGGATCGATATCTCGATGCAACGAGATGCTGCAATAGCCTATTATGGAAGTTGAGCTTTTCAATGTATGGGGTATGGATTTCATGGGATCGTTTCCCAATTTTTTTGGAAATGTTTACATTCTGGTCGCTGTCGATTATGTCTCCAAATGGGTCAAAGCAATTGCTATGCCTAAACATGATGCTCGAACAGTGTTGAAATTCTTTCACACGTACATCCTTACTCAATTTGGCACACCTAAAGCATTAATCAGTGACCAAGGCACTCATTTCATTACAATCAAGTTGCAACTGCATTAAAATGTTATGCTGTTAAACATCGAATGGCAACCACATATCATCCACAAGCGAATAGCCAAACTAAAAATATCTTCCAAAAGGTGGTGAATCCATCTAGATGAGATTGGTCTTCAAGGCTCAATGATGCATTATGGGTGCTTAGCACAGATAAAACACCATTAGGAATGTCACCATATCAGCTTGTGTTTGGTAAATCTTGTCACTTGCCCGTGGAACTTGAACATAAAGTCTTGTGGGAAACTAAGCAATTAAATACAGATTATGATGCTGCTGGATAAAAGATATTGTTGGATATTTCTGAATTAAAGGAGATTCGACGAAATGCATACGAGAATGCTGCCATATACAAAGACAAAACTAAGAGATGGCACGACAACATCATCTTGCAGTGATAATTTTCTGTAGGTCAGTTGGTACTTTTATTTAATTCACAGCTAAAATTGCATCCTGAAAAATTACATTTCAGATGGTCAGGGCCATTCGAAGTTGTTGAATCATTTCCTCATGGTGCGGTGACAATTAAAGATTTACATGATGGGTACCAGTTCAAGGTAAATGGCCAACGATTGAATTATTATATCAGCCTAGACGACCATGAGTAGAATGAGACCATTAATCTGGTCACATTTACTTAATTTTTCATTACATTTATTCCATTTACTTTTCATATTTTATTTTGTTTCAATTATCTTCCTTAGTTATTTTGCAGGAATTAAAGCTACTCTTTTTGTCGATGCACAAAAAATCCTTCTTGTCGATGCAAATTGATTGCTGACTCATCACACTACAGCGTTTCAGGAAAGAAACATAACGTTTGATTCATCCTTCTCCCCACTCATCGGATCGATTTGGAAAAGGACAATTCGTGTCATTGTATTTATCGGATGTAGACACAACGTACTAGCCGTGCAGTGGCTACCAACACGCCTTTTCATCTTCATTTTTCATTCCTTATAAGAACACTCAACTGTGCCGACGGTGTTCTCCATAACCACAATCTTCATTGTTGTTACAAAACTTCTCTTCTTCAGCTTTTCAATATCCTGCAACTTTTAATCTCTTTATATCATAGAATCATGGCACAAATGATAGGAGCAAAAACCCCTTCCAAATCAGTTACCGAATCTTCTGTTGTGGTGATTCCCGATAATGAGCAGTCGTTGATCAAAGAACCAATCTTGTTCCCTACTAAGGCTGCTAAGAACCGCTTTCATGATATCATGTTAAATAAGAACTGTCATCCAGAACAGGGGTTCTAGTTGTCACCACTTCTCACTCTAGGTAAACAAGTCCATCGGACCATCTCGCGACTGGGATGGGATACGTTTTGTACCTATCCTGAAGGATACTCTCCATCCATAGTCAGGGAATTTTATGCTAACTTTATTGATAAGGATCAGGAGTTTGTTTTTGATCGAGAAAGACTGGTGCCCTGGGGTGCAGCACACATCAATGCCCTGTATAACATTGATGCTGGGAAAGATGAACATATCGCCTTCCTAGAGCAATTGACTAAAGAAGGCATTGACATGTTAATGAGTGATTTATGCGTTGATGGTGCCATCTAGATAGGCAACAACCCCAATAACTATACCATGCATTATTGATTCGTCACCGTGAAAAGAAAGGTCTGATTTCCACTTTATTAATTATCGATTATTGCTTCAACTCATAGCACCACGGTAACATTAGATCGAATATGTCTCATCCATTTGATTATTAAAGGCCGTAAAATAGATGTCGGTGCAATCTTACATGAGGAAATTGTAGAATGCGTAGCCAAACAAACAGGTATTTTGCCATTCCTTTCTCTTATAATGCATTTGTGTCAACAATGAGGGGTTATGCCTCGTGAGGGAGAGGAGTTCTTGGATAATAAGGGACCAATCAACAATGTGTCGGTAGAGCACATGACAAGGGGGAAGGAGACCCCTGTGGTGAAAAAAGTTGCCCCAAAGAAAGGAAAGAGAAAAAACAAAGAAGGAAGAAAAACAGCCTCGTGGCCACAGAGATCCTAAGTTATGGAGGAAAATTACAGAGATCGACCAACTGGTTGACAAAATCAGTGTGCGGTAAATCAAACTTGTCGCTATAGTTGAGGACATGGAACACTCGTAAAATTTATTCTATGCCTACACCAGGGTATGGAACAATGTGATTTTCAGCACATTACGGAACATTAACAAGCATCCTCTGCCAAAATTCCCAGTGTTTCCTCTTATCATCAGGGAGGCAACGCCATCAACTGAAAGAACTACTTTGAAAGGGAAGGACCAATCTACTGCTTCTCCATAGATGGTTTATATATCTAATGATGAGAACCAGGACATGAATTCAAAGGATGTTAAAGATTGCTTCCGCAACATTGCCAACCTTTTTGAAGATGAATTTTCCAATAGTTTAGGAGAAAATATGGCTGAAAAGGAAGCCAATGTTGATAAGGAGCACACGACTGTGGAATTTGTAGGTATTGAGGAAGAGAAAGAAGAAGAGGAGGAGGAGAAAAAGAAGAAGGAAAAGAAGGAGAGAAGGAATAATTTTTGGTCACGATAGATTTGCCCAAAGAATTTATCGTCGCATCCAAAGATATGGGGGCAATTGATGAAGAACTGGTGTAACCTGATGCGAATCAAGTTAAGGTAGTGACAGTCAGCAATGAGGATTTCATTCCTCTAGCTATAGTGCCTTATATGGCACCTCTTACTGAAGTACACCCTTCTGATGTCACCATTGATAAAGCCAGCACATAACCAAATGTGGAGGAACAATCTGCCAACTCAGTTGAGCCAACAAAATGAAAACACAAGCGCAAGGATAAGAAGAAGTGCAAGGAGGAGCGCCGCAAGAAGAAGAAGAAGATCGAAGCAGTCACATCTTCGACTGCACATCACTGAGTTAGTTTTTAATTTATTTAGTACGTAATTTAGTTGCACATCATGCAATTGTAATTGCATTGTCATCACTTTTTAATTGTCCCTGCATTTTATTTGTCGACGCATTTGCATGTAGTTGCATTTCCATTTATATTTGTATATTAATATCAGTGCATTGGGGACAATGCAGACTTTAACTTTGGGGGAATATATATGGGCTTGAAATGCAATTACACCCACATTTCTAAAATTTGTCCTTTTGAGTTTAATGAAGCATGCATGGTTATTGCAAATGTGTTGAATTTTTTTTCATTTGATGCTTAATTCTTGAATCATGTGAACTATCAATGAATGAGTTAGATAAATTTGATTGAATGTTGTATCATCAATTCTTGGATGAATGACTTAGATTGCATTAGTAATGGATGAATAGTATCACTCTTTGAATCTTGAATGAATCTGCCATTTACAGCGACTGGTATATAAATATAATTATGAATAAAAGACACTCCAATGTGGGTGTATTATGAACTATCAAGGGGGAACACTTCAATGCAAGAGTTAGAAAAAGTAATCTCGCCAAGAGCTGTCGCTGCATGAGTGTGTGTCGGCACAACTATTCCTTAACCGCTCCTCTTATGCCTGTACCAAGTACTCCTAATCAGAAGTGGTTGCTCCTCCGCTCAGTCAACTCACCTTACTCCAGATACATACGATCATGAAGGGTAGAATGATAGATATCAGTGTACTGTTGCATCAGGAAATTACGGAATGCACAGCAAAGCAGACATGTATCTTTGTATTTCCCTCTTTGATAACACGATTATGTCACCAGCAGGGTATAACGCCCCGCGAAGGAGAGGAGATCCTAGAGAACAAGTGCTCGATTAATGACGCATCAATTGAGAGGATGGCTCGTGGTAAGGAGACTCCTATAATAAAGGAAGTAGATACCAGGAAGAAGAAGAAGAGTAAGGAAAAAAGTGGTAACAGCAGTACACATGTGACTGTAGACCCAACATTATGGCACAAAGTAAAGGAGTTAGAATAAATTATCAATGCTATTAACATCAGACAAATAAAACTTGTCGCCACAGTTGAAGAAATGGAACATTCAAAGAATCTATTTTATGCCTATACCAGGGCATGGAATAGGGTCATGTTGACCACCATGAGGAAAATGAGCATAACACCTCTGCCAGAATTTTTGATCTTCCCTTCGATCATCAAGGAAGCCGAACCTTCAACTGATGAAGCTGATTCTGGAGAGAAGGAACACTCCATAGCTTCTCCACCAATAGTGGATATTTAGGATGAAGAAAGAGAGATGGAATCAAAGGAGGTAGAGGATTGCTTGAGGAACATTGCCAGCTTATTCGAGGAGGATTTCCCTGCTAATCTTGAGACTACTGATGCTACTGAAGAAGAAACATCTACTAAGGGAGAAGACACACCCATTAAAGAAATGAGAAAAGTGGAGAAGGAAGAAGAAAAAGAAGAGGAAGAAGCCAAAGCAAATTCTTCAGAGAAATTTGTCCATGCACCCACAACTGTGGATGCAATAAATGAATAAATGGCATCACTTGCTGCGAATCAAACAGAGGCTATGATAACACCAACTAAGGATCCAAATCCATTGGCCATCATAGTCTACACTGAGCCACTGACGGAGATCCATCCTTTCGACGTCACAGTTGATGAAGCCGATGTTCAGTGTACTGTTACGGAGCAATCCGGTGACAAGACGAAGCCCAAAGAGAAGAAACACAAGCGCATGAAAGACAAAAAGCCCCACAAAGTAGAAAGGAAGCATACGAAATAGAAAACCAATGCAGCCACATCTTCAACTGCTGCAAATTGAGTGAGCTTTTCAGTTTTCAGTTTTAATTGTCATGCATATTAAATACTAAGGACAAAAGATTTGGGGGGATCTTCTTCTTAATTTTTTGGTGGATAAAAATTTCTTCTAAAGTGCATTCTTGAGCTTGCTTACATGGCAGCTTAAGCTTTTACGGGCTACCTGACGAGAGGAGGAAGGTAGTGTATTGCTCGTGACCAAAGCACCCTAAGTGCAACACAAGAGGGTGAGTAGGGGAGCATTTCGAGTAAACTAGGAATAGAATACTCCATCTGTTCTTTTATTTTTCTTTCTTAAACGCTAATAAGTTTTCATAATTTGAGTTGTATGGAAGTATGATTTAAATTCATATCTTAAACGCAGTCATTGTCACTGGAAAGTGGAGCAACAAATTAAGTTAACAAGCAAGTAAACGGAAGTTGCTTGAGGATTGAAGGAATTCAGTCCACTTGTTCTTGAATATATTGCATTGCCAACATTGGAAGGTGTGGTTAGTATGAGTATTTGAGTCTTTTCTAAATAGAGAAGTCGAGGTTGGTAAGATTTCATTGAGCTTAATTGCAGCGAAAATTTATCTATCATTTACCTTGTGATCACATTTAGCTGTTTGCCAACTTTTCAAGTCAGAGAACCTCATCTCATTATCACTGTTTTTACTTCTTAAGTTCTCTTAAATTACTTCGACAAATTATTTTCAAACCTTTACTACATTTTCTTATTAATTTTCTCCGACATTATTCATCACAATCTCTTTTGTTTTAACTTCCTTTACGTCGACAATTATAAACATTAGCAGCCATCTCTGTGGGATCGATATCTGATAGTTTTAAACCTATCTACTATACTTGCATCAACAGTGTACACTTGCACATTGCTGTGACGTTCATAACGCGATCAATATGCCATGTTAAATTGGAATTTTATTCATAGAATAGCATATGTTATTATGATTATAATATGTGATATGGTGACTAAAATTTTAACGCTTAATTTGCTTGGATTTATGCATGAATTAGGTGCTACTTACTTATTTTTTTACTATCATTCACTAACCTTTTTAGGCTCACACCCTCACACCTTGTGCAAAGACTTTTTCAGCTTGAGGAGTTGAGGAGCGAGCGCAAGGTCGATCAAAGATGAAGGATCGGTAGTAGCTTAAGGATTGTTCTTTAGAAATAATAGGGGGCATTGTGGCACTTATTGGGATTAGTTTTAATTCAATTGTAATGGACATTGAATTTTGGAGATTTTATAATTGCTTTAATACATGATTTTATGTATAATTGATGTTTGATTTATGGTATGTTGATAAGTGTTCGTACGGTGGTTTATAACACAGTGTATGAGACATGTATTTTATACTAATAATGTTTAATTGAAGCTTACCATGGAGTTGATTGCTTGTGACTAAGGTATGTAGCTTGTGTGAATTAATTGGTGCTTGCTAAGCATGTAATTGGGTGTTAAATTTTGACTAATTGTTGCATATTTTTTGTAAATAAATTAAATTAGAGATGTGTGGATGTTTATAATGATTAATTGTAGATATTTCAAGTTTAGTGAGTAAGTAAAATATGTAAAATCGGGTAACTAAAATGATTTTTTGAAAAAATAGGTGTAGTGATTTTCACACGAGCTTGTCTTTTCACACGAGTGTGTGGGATTTTTGGGGTTTAATTTTTGGTTTTTGTAATCTAGGATTCTAATTTGCTTAATTTATGATTTAGTCTTAAAACTTGATTAGATTAATTAAAGCCTTTAATGACAGGGAAACTTGGTAATATTTTAGGAGTAGACTTGTAACTGTTAATATTTAGTAGAAACACTCTTAGTTTTTAATTTTTAAAACGTACTAAAAGTTTGCAAAAGTTACGATTTAGTCTCAAATTGTAAAACTTGAATTAGACATAGTAGATGAACTTGAAGTAAGTTGAAATTTTTAGGGTTTGCATAATTTGACTAAAAGAAGGTCGGTAACTATTTAGAAATAAAATAGGGATAGTTTAACCTTAGATGGTAGAATGACCAAAATACCTTGAGGTTAATTACTTAGAAAAAGTTTTAAAATTGTTCACAAATTGCTTCCGCATTAATAAATGATAGTTAATTAGTCTCAAAGGAGGTGTTATAAGGTTGAGGTGTACGTTGGGTAGTCGTTAGCTTGAGAGTTACTATAGTGGCTAATGTAACGCTTATCTGATAATATTGCTTGAAATTTTTTATTTTACCCCTGCATGTTCTTTGTTTTATAAACTATCTTTTAAGGTAGGAATTGGGAACACAATGCCTTATAGGAAATTATACTTAGTTAAGTCTTGGATGACTTTTTGCTACTCACTCCTAGTACGTTTTCTCTAGCTTTTCTTTAGTATTCGATCAACGTTATGCCTTCGCGATGAGGATGAGGTGGTAATGAATTTGTCTCTACTTGTATGGTAATGAATCTATCTCCACTTCTGTGGTTATGTGTTTTGTCTTTTTAGTTGGGGTATGGGGTTCGAGTTGCAATTTTAGCATTAATTCGTTTCTTTTTCTAAACCTTAGAGTTTAAGACTGTGTCTTAAATTAACTTCTGCGCGTGTTGGTTTCAATGATGAGCCTAGTGGTTCGATGGTTAATTATTTGATTGTCCTCTGGTTTAGTGTTCAAATCTCTACGTGAGCGAGTGAGAAATGATAATTTTTATTTCTCTCCATAAATTATTTTCTTTTTTGTTTAAAAAGTAACTGGTTCCCCCTTTAATTCTTTCATTCGTTCTTTTTATTTTTACTCCATTTAGTAGTTTGAGTTTCATTTGTTTTGCTCTTAAATTGATACACTATTAGTAGAAATCGTTATGGTTTCGAGTGGAAACGCTGCGTGTGTTGCTTTTCTTTATGATTGGTAGGTTAATTCGTGAACTTTGCAATTTGAAATTTTATTGTGGTTACATTGCTTTACTTTGTTTAAGTAAACGATTTTTCTTTCTAATGTTTCGAATTCTAGTTTATGTGTTCGATTGTTACCTCTAGGAAAAAGGCTCGAGGGTAACGATCATCTCAACGCTAATAGTTTGCATTTCAGTTAGTCGTGCAAAGGTAAAGATTGTGTAATCAGGGTTCTTCATTGTTTTCGGGAAGAACTCTATTTTGCATTTTATTTAGTGCGTTAAAGGTTTAATTGAATGCTTATTTTTTTGGGACTTGACATACGATCGAGTTTCGCATTCTGGATCTTCTATTTCTTCATATAACAGGTAGGGTGTTGAAACCCTCTAAAATTTCTACTAATTTTCTTCATAGTTACCAAGAAAACACCACTGTTCAATGACATATGGGCGTGTGTCCAGGCCATGTGTGATAGCATTAGAAATGACACTTAATTTCTCCCTAATTAGTGTATAATTTGTTCTTTTTGTATCATATTTAGCATACATTTTTAGCAATTCATACTTAGTATTTGCATTTTCTAAATCAGTCTTGTATGGTCTTACTTTCTTTCATTTTATCCCTTTTTGTGCTACTAATGTCGTTGTGTTCAGTATCAGTTTTGTGTCTAAAGTTGTCAGCGCAGAGATCCACTTTAGAAGATCGGAGTAGGAAAGCATTCAGAGTTGCAACCACAGGTTTGATCTAGAATTGCAACCAAATATGTCACCAAATGAATACTTCTACATTTTAACAGGGACTTTACGCCGTTAACATATCCAGAAGCATCAGCGCAGGAGAATGTCAAGTTGTCACAGCGAATAAAAATCATAATTTGCGTTTAGAGATGTCGCTACAATCTGCAACTACCTAATGCATAAACCAGATATGCATGAATGCACAACTGGCAATAACAAACTTGTACAGCTGTAAAAGGAAGTTAAATCTGAGAAGGGGGTAGACCTATACTTTCCAGTGGTTATAAATAAATGGAAGTGAGAGAAGATCATCATCAAGCGGTGAAGAAATTAATTCCACAATTCTCTAATTCTTTCTTTAGTGAGCTACCATGGAAGCTTAACTTCCCAGGAGGGTGATCTGGCGTGACGAGGAGGCAACTACTTTTGACGAGAAGTTCCTAAGTGCGAACAAGAGGAGCAATTATCAAAGAATTCTAGTAGACTAGGAATAGCATGCTTCAATTTCTTCTTTAATTCCTCTTGAATGTTGATAAATTCTGTTGACTATTAATTGTGTATGGAAGTACCTATTAATGTTAGATCTATTTTGATTTCTATTCAATTATTCTTATCTGTTTATATTCGGATTTTAACTGTTTTGACCACAGAAGTGCGATTGCAGTCACAGTCACTAGAAGGTGCGGTGACAAAGTTAGATTAACAAGCAAGACAATAAAAATTGCTTGAGGCAAGAAGGAATTCTGGCCACTTGTTCTTGAGTGCAAAGCATTGCCAGCACTAGAAGGTGTGCTAATTGTGAGTACTTGGGTCTTTGTTAAATAGAGAAGTCAATAGCAATGAGATCTCATTAGAACTTAATTGCGATGACAATTCATCTATTAGTTACCTTGTAATCACATTTAGCGTTGCCGACTTGTGAAATCAAGGATCCTCCCATTTCTTTACACTTGGTCTACTTCTTTTAATTTTTTGAATTTACATTTACAAACATCTTCAACAAAAAAAATCATTTTCTATTAATTTGCTATGACATTTTATGTTATATTTGCATTGACAGATTTAACTTTTTTATTTGTACAATCTTAACTAAATTGCGTTGACATTACTCTTAAAAATTCTTTTCATTTAAACTCTAATTGTTTTTACAAGTTTAAGCAACAAGAACACCATCCTCGTGGGATTGATATCCAAAAGACTCATATCTGTCTACTATACTTGCATGATAGTGTCCGCTTGAACATAATTACTGTGACGTTTACAGGTCGATCAACTTTTGGCGCCGTTACCGGGGAATGGTGTTTGTTTGATGTTTATTTTTGTAGTTGCAATTATTCTTTCTTTTCTGACTTCTATTTGTTACTAATATGTTTTATTTCTTTTGTTGATTCTTTTTAATTCTTTTTAGGTGTTTTATGTCCACAAGGAGAAATCCCAACAACATTGTCAGTTTCGATCCAAAAATTGAAAGAACAATTTGGAGAAAAAGACAAGAGCAAAGAAAAATGGCTGGAAACAATAACGATCTACCACCATTACCACCACAAAACGTTGTTCCTCTAGTGCAGCCACAACGAGTCAACAATATAGCGCTGCCACAAGAAGAGCAAATTCTAGACAGGACAATTAGAGACTTTGTTGTTCCTGTGCTCGATGATCTACAACCAGGGGTTGTTAGACCAGCAATACAAGCTAGGAATTTTGAATTAAAATCGGTGATGTTCCAAATGCTAAACTCAAATGTGAAATATGCTGGTTTGCCCCATGAAGATGCGAGGGAGCATCTCAAATCCTTTTTTTTAATATGTGCTTCTTTCAGTCAACATGGTGTTCCTGATGGCGCCTTAAAGATATAGTTGTTCCCTTACTCTTTGCAAGGAAGGGCACGTACATGGTTTCTTGGTTTATCGACTGGATCTATTACTTCATGGAATGCGCTAGCAACTGAGTTTGTTATGCGGTTCAATCCACCCACAATGAATGCTAGACTGCGGAATGATATCATTGCGTACCATCAATTAGATGATGAGAAACTGCACACTACGTGAGAGCGTTACAAAACTCTACTTAGACGTTGTCCCATGCACGGAATCCAACAAGAGACATAAATTGAGATCTTCTACAATGGATTAAATGCCCAGACAAGAAATCTTGTCAATGCATCTGCTAATAGTCCTTTGTTGGATTGCACTTACAATGAAGTCGTGCGAATCTTAGAGAGAATCACACAAAATGATTATCAGTACTCGATTTCTCATTCTGCTCAAGTGAAAACAAATCCTGGATTTATTGAGTTAGATGCTATATTAGCCCTAAGTGCACAAGTATCCTCACTAACGAACATGATCAAGAACATGAAAAGGACGATTGATGTTGCCCCTATTCAAGTAGCCCAGCAATTGGACGTCCCGACATTTTGTTGTGAGATTTGCGACGACAACCATAGTTATGAGGATTGTCCACAGCATGTTGAGAATGCATTCTATGTCAATAATATATGCAAGAATTCATATGGTAACTCATATAACAGTTCAAATAGGACTTAACAACCTTGGGGGAATCAGAATGCATCCACATAAAGATATGGAAATTCCTCAAATCATGGTAACTTTAGACAAGGGAGTTATAATCAGCAGCAGCAGAATTATAATCATAATCCTCAAAATGTAGCCACAACAGACTGTAATGTCAAATATGCCAGGACAGCATCACCAACAATAATAGCAGTATTCTCTACCAAGATCAGACCCATTAGCTACTCTTGAAGCTTTGATGCGTGAGCATATTACAAGGAAAGAAGCTATCGTGTAAGGAAATTCATCTTCCAACCAAGCGTTAGAAGCACAACTAGGACAACTGACTTCTAACATGAGCACACGACCACCAGGTGCTTTGCCTAGTGACACTGAAAATCCAAATCAAAAAGGAAAGGAGCATTGCAAGGCTATTACATTACAGAGTGGAAAGCAAACTGCCGAACAAAGTAGCAGCTTCAACCAAGCACTTGTCGACACAAACGAACCAAAGCAACAAGGAGAAGTTGCATCTGAAGAAGAAGCATTTGAAGTAAGTGAGGAAGAACCACCAGTAGTCACACTTATGCAGACCATTCATCTTATGAAGTTTTCGATGCAACTGCCCATGTCGACACAACCAAGCGGATTACAACAACCCACTGTGAACATACCTTTGCCATTCCCACAGTGATTCAAGGAAAAAAATCATGACAGAGATTATCAAAAGTTTGTATCTACCTTTAAACAGTTACATATTAATATACCTCTTGTTAACGCTCTCGTGCAGATTCCTAGCTATAGGAAATTTATGAAGGAGCTATTATCAAAGAAGATGAAGCTATCTGATATTGAGACGATTACGCTCACAGAAGGGTGTAACGCTGTACTGACAAATAAACTGCCACCAAAAATGAAAGATCTTGGCAGTTTCACAATTCCATGCTCCATTGGAACCCATTACTTAGGTAAAGCTCTATGTGACCTCGGAGCTATCATTAACCTTATGCCATTGTCAACTTTCAGGAAATTAGGAATTGGTCATATAAAGCCCACTACGATGACATTACAACTTGCGGATATATCTTTGGCACAACCTGAAGGACAGATTAAAGATGTTCTCGTCCATGTCGAAAAGTTTGTGTTTCTAGCAAATTTCATCATACTTGATTGCGAAGCTGATAAGGAGGTGCCCATTATTCTGGGATGCCCATTTCTTGCAATAGGATGCATACTTATAGATGTTTTCAAAGGCGAGTTGATCATGCAACATAATGATGAACACGTTACCTTCACTGTTTTCGAAGCATCTCCATCAAGAAGTAAGGAACAATGTCACCACATTGATGTTCTGGATGAGTTAATTACAGAGGAATTTCATGAATGTAGTTTAGCAGTGCCAGAGGAATATGCAATGATATCTGAAGACAATGTCCTACCTGAATGTGACCATAAAGTTGAGGCTAATGTCTGTGAGCTTAGACATGGTTGGCAAATGGAATCTTTGGATTTGACAAATCGGACGATCCCTGTTTTCAAACCATCCATTAAAGAAGCTCTGACTCTAGAGTTAAAGCCATTGCCAATGCATCTGAAATATGTTTCCCTAGGTGACAATGACACATTGCCAATAATTGTCAGCGCAAGTCTCGACACAAGCCAAGAAGACAAGTTAATCGGAATATTGAATCAGCACAAAAGAGCCATTGCCTAAACCATAGCAGACATCAGAGGCATTAGTCCCTCTTTCTGCATGCATAAAATTAGGCTGAAAGATGAAGGAAAACGGTAAATTGAACAACAACGAAGATTAAATGAGAAAATGAAGGAAGTAGTGGAGAAAGAAATCATCAAATGGCTGGACACAAGCATAATCTACCCAATTTTGGATAGTACATAGGTGAGTCCGGTCCAATGTGTGCCTAAGAAGAGCGGCATCATGGTAGTAAGCAACGATAAGAATGAGCTAATCCCTACTCGCATTGTTATAGGCTGACGAGTGTGTATTGATTACTGTCGTTTAAATATGGTCACAAAGAAGGATCACTTCCCACTTTCATTTAATGATCAAATCCTAGATAGGCTAGCTGGTAAGGCCTATTATTTTTTTCTTGATGGATACTCTAGAAACAACTAGATCGCAATCGCGCCGAAAGATCAAGCAAAGACAACATTTACTTGCCCATTTGGAACCTTTGCTTTTCAGCGAATGAAGTTTGCTTTATGCAACGCCCCAATTACATTCTAGAGGTGCATGATGGCCATCTTCTCTAATATGATTGAGGATTTATTAGAGGTATTTATGAACGATTTCTCTATTTATGGGCACAATTTTGATAAATGCACTAACAATTTAGCAAAAGTGTTGAAGCGATGCAAGGACACCAACTTGGTACTAAACTAGGAAAAATGTCATTTCATGGCAACTAAAGACATTGTCCATGGTCATCGTATATCTTACCAGGGCATTAAGGTTGATAAAGCAAAGGTAGAGATCATTGAAAAGCTACGACCACCCATCAATGTAAAGAGAATAAAGAGTTTTCTCGACCATGTCGAATTTTATAGACATTTCATTTGAGACTTCTTCAAAATAGCAAAACCACTCTGCTCCTTGTTGGAGCAAAATAAAAAAAAATTCGATGATACTTGTTTGGAAGCATTCCTTAGAATTAAACAGCAACTAGTGCAAGCACCTATTATCATCGCACCGGATTGGTCGCAATCGTTCGAGGTGATGTGTGATGCGAGCAACTTTGCTGTGAGTGCTGTGCTTGGACAACGACAGGATAAGGTATTTCATTCAATCTATTATACTAGTAAGACTCTAACTGAAGCGCAGGTGAATTACACAACCACTTAGAATGAGTTGCTGGCAGTAGTTTTTGCATTTGACGAGTTCTGCTCGTATCTTGTCGGTGTAAAAATTATAGTTTATACTAATCATTCTGCCTTCAGATACCTTTTTGCCAAGAAAGATGCAAATCCCAGGCTGATTAGATGGATCCTATTATTACAAGAATTTGATGTTGAGATTAAAGATAGGAAAGGATCGGAGAACCAAGTAGCAGACCACCTATCTCGTCTGGAATCTGGAAGTGAAGATGGAAATAAGTCACAAATTGTCGATGCATTTCCAGATGAGAAGTTGAAGTTATTCTTTGTCAACCCATCTCCATGGTATGCAGATTTCGTCAATTATCTAGTTTGTGGAAAGCTACCGTTGAGTGCAATAGGTCATCGGAAGGTCAGATTTCTTTGGGGTGCTGCGAAGTATCATTAGAATGAACCATACCTATTCAAGGTATGTGCTGACAACATCTTTCATCACTGTGTTCTTGAGGAAGAAATGCTTTCTATCTTGAAGCATTTCCATGATGCTCCTTATGGAGGTCATTTTGGTGGTGTTAGTACTACTACAAAGGTCCTAAAGTCAAGATTTTACTAGCCTACATTGTTTCGAGATGCACACACTTTTTCTCAACAATGTGAAAAATTTTAGCGCACCGGTTCCATATCTTGACGCTACGAGATGCTTAAACAACCTATCTTGGAGGCTGAGCTATTCGATGTTTGGGGTATAGACTTTATGAGACCATTTCCAAATTCTTTTGGAAATGTATATATTTTAGTCGCTGTTGACTATGTTTCAAAGTTTTTTCACACATACATCCTTACACGATTCGGAACACCTCGAACATTAATAATCGATCAAGGCACTCACTTCCATTGTAATCAACTGGCGACAGCTTTAAATCGATATGGTGTGAAGCATCGCATGGCAACCACATATCATCCACAAATAAATGGTTAAGCGAAAATATCCAATCGGCAAATCAAAGGTATTCTTGAGAAGGTGGTTAACCCATCTAGATGAGATTGGTCTTCACGGTTAAATGATGCATTGTGGGCGCTTCGTACCGCATACAAAACACAGTTAAGGATGTCACCATATCAGCTAGTTTTTGGTAAATCATGTCACTTACCCTTTGAACTTGAACATAAGGCTATGTGGGCAATTAAGCAAGTGAACATGGACTATGATGCTACTGGGCAGAAAAGATTGTTGGACATTTTAGAACTGGAGGAAATTCGATGCAATGCTTATGAAAATACTGCCATTTACAAGAAAAACTAAGAGATGGCATGACAACATTTTGCGGTGACAATTTTCTCCTGGTCAGTTCGTGCTTTTATTTAACTCATGTTTAAAATTGCATCCAGGAAAATTGCGCTCAAGATGGTCAGGCCCTTTTGAAGTTGTCGAAGCATTTCTAGATGGTGCGGTGATAATCAAAGATTTGAACGATGGACACCAATTCAAAGTGAATGGCCAACGACTAAAGCACTATCTAAGCCAAGACATCAATGAACAAAACGAGACCATTAACCTGGTAATGTTTTCTTAAAATGTCATTGCAATTTTTCTATTTAATTTTTGTCTTTTATTTTATTTTAATTTGTTTCTTTAGTTTTCTGCAAGAATAAAAGATCTCCTTTTCGTCGACGCACACGAAATCATAACTTGTCGATGCATCCAAATTGCTGACTCATCGAAGCGTTTTGAGAAAGAATCACGTCAATTGATTCACCTTGATCCCCAACCATTGGATTAATCCAAAAATGTACGATTTGTGTCCTGGCATTTATTGGCTGCAAGCACAATGTACTCTCTCAGCAACAGTAATCATCACGCCTCTTCACCTCCATCTTCTATAAAATACCCTATTTGTGCCGACAGTGTCTTCACACTCACATCCGCCATTGTTGATGTAATATTCCTTTTCTTCAACCTTTAATTTTTTCTGCAAAATATTCTCACTTCCTTTATCTCAGTTAGTTAAGGCAAGAACTCGAGGTGCTAAAACCCCGTCCAAACTAGTTGCTAAATCATCGGCAGCAATGGTCCGAAATGCCCACCAGTCAACACCCAATGAGCCTGTCCTGTTCTTAACAAAAGCGACACAGGACCGTTTCCATGAGGTAATGCTAAAAAGAAACTGCCATCCCGAGCAGGGATTTCAGTTGTCCCCACTACTGATATTGGGGAAACAAGTTGCTAGAACGATATCGCGTTTGAGTTAGGAGCAATTTTGTGATCATCCAGAAAGGTACTCCCCATCCATGGTAAGAGAGTTTTATGCTAACTTAGTTGATCTGTAGTAGGGGTTTATCTTCATCTGTGAAGGTCTGGTGCCATGGAGCGCCTACCACATCAATGCCCTCTTCCACAATGCTAGGGGAGAAGACGAGCATGTTGAGTTTTTGGAGAACTTGATAGAGGAAGGTGCTGATCTATTGCTACAAGACCTATGCGTCGACGGCACTGTTTGTACTAGAAATAATCCGAACAACTATACGATGCACTGCCATTACCTTACCGTCCAGAGTAAAGTATGGTTTCACTTCATCAACTGTCGTCTCCTACCATCCACCCATAGCACTACCATTACGTTGGATAGAATGTGCTTGATACATTCTATTATCAAGGGCCGTTGGGTTGATGTTGGCCCAATCCTTCATCAGGAAATTGATGAATCTGCCTCCAACAAAATAGGTATTCTGCCTTTCACTTCCCTTATTATGCAGTTATGTAAACAAAGGGGCATTATGCCTCGAGAAGGGAAAGAGTTTTTGGAGAACAAAGGTCCAATAAATGATGTTTCAGTGGAAATAATAACGAAGGGGTAGGAAACCCCTATTGTGAAGGATGTGCCATCGAATAAGGAAAAGGGAAAGGGGAAGAAGAAGGACACACAAACATTTGCACCCATAGATCCTAAACTCTGGAGAAAGCTGATTGAAATTGAGTAAATGTTGACCGAATGAGCACCCGACAAATCAAACTTGTCGACGTAATGGACAAGATGGAGTACAGATAGGACTTATTCTATACCTATACTAGGGCATGAAATACTACTATTGTCAGCGTATTAAGCAGCTTGAGCAAGAATCCCATGCCAGAATTCCCTGTGTTCCTCCTATTATTAGAAAGGTCACACCATCAATAGAGCAGGATGCTTCTGAAGGAAAAACTCAATCTGTCCAGTCCCCACACAAAATCCACATCTTTAACAATGAGGACTAGGAGGCGCACTCCAAGGATATGGAAGATTGCTTTCACAACATCACCAGCCTCTTTGAGGACGAGTTTTCAAATAGTATGGGGGCAACTATGGCAAAAAAAGAAGCAGTTACTGTAGCATAGGAGCACATAACCAAGGCCTCTGTGGGTGTTAAAGAAGATGAAGAAGAAGAGAAGGAAGAAGAAGAGAAGAAAGAAGAAGAAAAAGAGGAAGACATTGTAGCGACAAATTTGTCTAAGAAATTTGTCACCAACTAGTGTGGGTGCATCTATTAAAAACCTGGCACCATTTGGGGCGAACCAAGCCAAGGCCATCACATCCAGCAATGAGGATTCTAATCCTCTGGCTGTTGTGCCATATGTGGCACCACTCGTTGAGATTTATATAACGGATGTGATTGTCGATGAAGGCAACATCCAACCGACCATGGAGAAGGAATCCATCACACAGGTTGGCCCCAAAGAGAAAAAGTGCAAACGTAAGGAAAAGAAAAAGCGCAAAAAGGAGCACCCTAAAAAGAAAAAGAAGTCCAAAGCAGCCTCATCCTTGACTACAACACACTGAGTTAGTTTTACTCTTCAGCATTTAGTTTAGTTACATGCTTTTCATCTAGTTGTCATTACATTTTAATTGTCTCTGCATTTTACTTATTATCACATTTGCATTGTAGTTGCATTTTCATTAATATTTGTATAGTATTGTCAGTGCATTAGGGACAATGCAGACACTAAGTTTAGGGGGAAGTATGGGATGGAAATGCAATTGCACCCACAAGTTTAAGAATATATTTGTCTTTTTAGTTGAATGAAAGTATGCAAAGTTAAGAAAAATGTGGTCACAATTTTTTTTCATTTGATGCTTAAATCTTGAATTATTTGAGATGCTAAAGCATGAATTGGATGAAAGTGATTGAAAGTTGAATCCTTCTATTTTCGGATGAATGGTTGAAATTGCATTAGTAATAAATGAATAGTATCATTATTTGAATCTTGAATTAATCTACCATTTTGCAGCTATATATATAATTAAATCTACTAATAAAAGACACTCCAATGTGGGTGCATTGTGACTCAACAAGGGGGAACACTCCATTGCAAGTGTTAGAAAAATTATCTAGCCAAAGGCTGTCACTGCAAGAGTGTGTGTCGGTGCAATTACATGCTCCTTGGGGGTTTGTTGCACCCCATCGTTATTGCCAAGGAACAAGAGTATAATAATACAATAATATCCCTTAGTCGCATATATATATATATATTATACAATAAATGTTGTATTTGTTAAGAAGAGTTAAGATTCAAAGCATGATGCTAGCATTAGTGAAGTTGCAGTCTTGATTATTCATGCCTATAAATTATCGGTGCAGTATTCTATCATATGAATGCAATTTATACATTAGGATTCCAGAGAATTTAAGTTGCTAGAATAATTATTGCGGCGACAAGAATTTGGATATGACTTCACTAGCTTTTATTTACTTAAGGACAAGTAAAAACTCAAGTTTGGTGGTGTGAGAACATTAGAAATGACACTTAATTTCTCCCTAATTAGTGTATAATTTGTTCTTTTTGTATCATATTTAGCATACATTTTCAGCAATTCATACTTAGTAGTTGCATCTTCTAAATCAGTGTTGTATAGTCTTACTTTCTTTCATTTTATCCCTTTTTGTGCTACTAATGTCACTGCATTCAGTATCAGTTTTGCATCTAAAGTTGTCAGTATAGAGATCCAATTTAAAATATCGTAGTAGGAAAGCATTCAGAGCTGCAGCCATAAGTTTGATCTAGAATTACAGCCAAATATGTCACCACATGAATACTTCTACATTTTACCAGGGACTTTACACTACTAACATATCCAAAAGCACCAGTGCAGGAGAATGTCAAGTTGTCGCAGCGAATAAAAATCATAATTTGCGTCCAAAGATGCCGCGACAATTTGCAAATACCTAATGCACAAACCAGATCTGCGTGAGTACACAACTGGCAATAACAAACTTGTACAACTGTAAAAGGAAGTTATATCTGAGAAAGGGGTAGACCTATACTTTCCAGTGGTTATAAATAGAGGGAAGTGAGAGAATATCGTCATCAAGAAGTGAAGAAATTAATTCTAGAATTCTCTAATTCTTTCTTAAGTGAGCTGCCATGGAAGCTTAATTTCCCAAGAGGGTGATCTAGCACGACGAGGAGGCAACTACTTCTGATGAGAAGTGCCTAAGTGCGAACAAGAGGTGCAATTACGGAAGGATTCTAGTAGACTAGGAATAGCATGCTTCAATTTCTTCTTTAATTCCTCTTGAATGTTGATGAATTCTGTTGACTATTAATTGTGTATGGAAGTACCTATTAATGTTAGATCTATTTTGATTTCTACTCAATTCTTCTTATCTGTTTATATTTGGATTTAACTATTTTGACCACGGAAGTGTGATTGCAGTCACAGTCACTAGAAGGTGCGGTGACAAAGTTAGATTAACAAGCAAGACAACGGAAGTTGCTTAAGGTAAGAAGGAATTTTGGCCACTTGTTCTTAAGTGCAAAGCATTGCCAACACTGGAAGGTGTGGTAATTATGAGTACTTGGGTCTTTGTTAAACAAAGAAGTCGATAGTAGTGAGATCTCATTAGAACTTAATTGCGATGACAATTCATCTATCAGTTACCTTGTAGTCACATTTAGTGTTGCCGACTTGTGAAGTCAGGGATCCCCCCCATTTCATTACACTTGATCTACTTCTTTTAATTTTCTGAATTTACATTTACAAACATCTTCAACAAATAATTCATTTTCTATTATTTTACTCTGACATTTTATGTTATATTTGCATTGACAGATTTAACTCTTTTATTTATGCAGTCTTAACTAAATTACGTTGACATTACTCTTAACAATTCTTTTCATTTAAACTTTAATTGCTTCGACAAGTTTAAGTAACAAGAACACCATCCTCGTGGGATCGATATCCGACAGACTCACATCTGTCTACTATACTTGCATCGACAGTGTCTGCTTGCACATAATTACTGTGACGTTTACAGGCCGATCAGTGTGCCATTAAGTTAAGCTTCAGGGGGCACATGGGTGTGTGTCAGACCGTTTGTGTATACTATTTTGGGGCGCACGGGCTGGGTACATAGGCATGTGACAGACTGTGTGTATACTATTTTGAGAAATAAGGTACAAGAGACACACAAGCTGAGCACACGTGCGTGTGCTAGACCGTGTGTGTATACTGTTTTGTGACACACTGGCTGGGCATATGGGCGTGTGCCAGACCGTGTGAATATACTGTTTTGCAATTGTAAATGCAGTGGTCACACAGGCTAGACACACGTGCATGTAACAAGCCGTGTGTCACACACGGGCTAGTACATGGTCGTGTGCTAGTCCATGTGGACCATATTTTTGCCTATATACACTATATAAAGCGACCATAAGCTAACAATAGTACTTGTATGACGTAAAATAAATTGTGAAAGTTATTAAGAATGGTTGAATCTGACTTTAAGTGTCTGTAACTGATTATCAGTGTACTAGCAAATATTTGTTATATTTGAGATATGTGTATATATATATGAGTAACTGAAATGTAAAGATCTAATATTTGTTTTGCATCTGCATGGGGGTTGGGATTGTGATATGAAGGAAGTATCTTATCTGGTTCAGTGGTTAAACCACTTGAAATTATAACTGATATGGCAGTGAAACTATGAACACTACAATGTGTTAGACCGACACTCAATGGTATGTAGGGCTGGATATTGGTGTGTTGGGTTAGACAGAGATGGTGTGCAAGAATGGGATTGCATAATGTTATCTATATTTGTAACTAAATATGAATCTAGATCGATCTCTATGTCTGTTAACTATATAAACGAATTGTAGAATTGTTATTAGTCTGACTAAAACTACTAAATACTTCTTCTGAACCGTAATGGTTATTCCTATAATTTTGTAAATAGAAAGTGTGAAACTTCATTATGTGTTGCACTAACTTATTTACTGGAATTTCAAGGTCTTCTCAGACTTGATAGCCAGTGGATGAGGGACTCGATCATCTTTAGAACTATTTAATGACTTTAGTTATGACTGTAGTATGCTACATCTTAATTTTAAGTCTAAGATTATTGGGATATATGTGTATGCACTTTTAACTTGATGTTTGGGTTTGTATTTATATTTTTGTGTTTTTATGTTATGACTTATATGTGAAGTATTGCTTTTATGGTTGCGTGGTATTATTTGTGATGATGATGTGACATTCTTGACAAGGTCGGGTTTAGGGTGTTACATTTAGTGGTATCAAAGCCAGGTTCACAACACTCGGACTTTGTAGTGGGTCTCTCTGTGCAGTTAGAATGTGATTATATGAAAGTAGAACCTAAATAACTGGTTTAGAAAGACGGAGCCTCTAACGCCGTGCCTGTAAGTACCTTCTTTAGCGTTGTGTATGCATATTGTACTGTGATAACTGATTCTGTGTTTAAACTGTTATCTGACATAATATGTTAGAAATGTTAATAGTAAACTCGACTAATTTGTGCTCTTCTGAAATTGTAGACATGGAAAGATGAGTTCACGTGGAAGCGTGGAAGCAAGGTACGTGGGCGCCGAGGAGGAGTGATTGGTTTTTTACGACACAATGATTATGCAAGCGTACACACGTCGATGCAAGTATACTTGATAGACAAATCTATCGGATATCGATCCTTCGAGGAATGGGTTCTTGATGTCTAAATGTCGGAGCAATCAATATTGAAATTAAGTATAATGTGAGTACTGATGTTAGTGCAATATGTCAAATCTGCACACTAAAATTAGATATTAATGTCAATGTAGTCATAGTTAAATATCATGTGTTAAAAGTCAATGTACTGAAAGTAAATCAAATGTGTTGAGCGTTAGGTGCTAAATATTTAAATTGCATAAAATGTAAAAGTGATCAAGTGTAAAGGGTAGAAATGGTTCACTGATTCTGCTAAGTTGCTACACTGGATGCGTCGACAAGGTAAAGTATAGATGAATTGTCGTTGCAATGAAGTCCCTTTGAGTTCTTATCAACAACAACTCCCTACTTAATCCCGACTTAAATACCCACAATCACTCCACCTCCCGGTGCGAACAATGATGTGTATCTAAGAACAAGTAACTGGTTCTTATCGCAGTCCTGAGCAGCTGTCACCTAACCCACTTGTTAATCTAACTTGTCACCACATCTCTCGATGTCGGCACACTACAATTTCACTCTCGTGCTTAAAGCGGTTAAATCCAAGAATAAATAGATAAGCAGTGTAAAATAAGAATCAAAATGATATAACATTAAAAGATACTCTCATATTCATTTAATATCATCAGAATTCATTATCGTTTAAGAAGAATTAAAGAGTACAACGAAGCTTACTATCTCTAGACTACTAGGCCTACTCCCTAATTGTTCCTCTTGCCTTGCATCAAACACCTTCTCGTCAGAAGTGATTGCGGACTTGTTTCATCAGCTTCCCAATTCCCAGCTCAAATCTCCAAAATCACATAGAAATTATAGAATTTAATCCCTTAGCTCTCGATGATTTCTTCATTCTTTGTTCGTCTATTTATATCCTCCAAAATGTTGCAAGTTTCAGCCTTCATTCCCAGATCCAGATCTAGATTTTTGCAGCTATCAAAATTAGTTAGAGTACAGCTATGCACTCACGCAATTCTAGTATGTGCTTTAGAGATTTGCAGATTGTCGCTGTATCACTAGACGCATTCTAAAATCATAATTGCAGCGACATCTGTGAAATTTTTGCGTTGGTGCTTCCAGTTGTGGATTCAGCTTGATTCTACTCATTCAAGGTTTAGTTGCACTGCGACGACATCTCTTGGTCGCAATTACCAGCTGATCTTGTGGCTGCATTCATCCAATATTAAGCTTCTAAACTTAGTTCCTGTGCTGACAATATTAAGACACAATATATCGGCTTCTTGTGTCGACATTAGTACAAAAAATGGATAAAAATAACAAGAATTTAAACTAACTAACAATGAGTTGGAAAATATGAAAATTAAATATAAAATGCTAATGATGCATGCTGAATGAAATACAAAAGAGACAATTAAGACACTAAATTAGGGAGAAAATCTATGTCATTTGTAATACCATCAAGGAGCTCGCGCCGAGTCATCCTCCTTGGGAAGCATTCCCATTTTGGAGATCGGTGAGACTGTTGGTACTCCTACAGTTGAAACAGGATCTTAGATTGAGCCTACTAGGGACGATCTTGTGTCCTAGGCTATGTTACGCATGCTGGAGAGGGTCGCTAGGACCCGTAGCTCGGGGATCAGTTACTGAGTAGCTCCGTTTAAATGGACTTAAGCTATTTAGGGGCATCATTGGAGTCGCTCCTATCATAATCGAGTATTGGCTTAAGGCAACCGAGCACATTATGAATGACATTGATTGCACACCAACATAGAAATTGAGGGTTGTCATATCTCTACTCCGAGATGAGGCATACCAATGGTGGTTGACCATCGACCAAGGCACCTAGCCTGAGTTGCTGACATAGGACTACTTTAAGAACGCCTTTTAGGGCAATTACATTGGAGCTAGTTACATTGAGTCTCATCGACGGGAGTTCAGGGAGAGAGGTCTGTAGCTGAGTATGAGGTCGAATTCCTAAGATTGAGTAGGTATGCTCGAGCACTGGTCGCGACTGAGTGCAATAAATGTGTGAGGTTTGAGGATTTATTGAGATGTGATTTGAGGGTTCTTATAGCTCCTTTGAGAGAGCAAGTCTTCGTGGTTTTGCTTGATAAGGTAAAGACTGCTAAAGATATTAAGCGGACTAAGCATGAGAGAAAGGAATAAGAAAGAGTTCAGGGTAAGGTTAAGAGGGGTGCAGGCCTTTCGGCTACTATTCAGCACCTTAAGAAACGGGTGAGACCCGATGGACCTCCGAGGGTTGAGGCATCAGTAGCTTCCAACGCGATGGTACATTATGGTTAATGTGGGAGACGCCACTCGAGCGAGTGCTAAAGAAGATGAGAGCGTGTCTTCAATGTGGGTCGTTTGAGCATAGAGTGCGAGACTATCCGCATCGACCCGATCAAGCGCCAGTTATTGCACCAGTTATAGTAGTGAGCATCGTTCAGTCTCCGAGAGTGATGCCACAGCCACCTAGAGTCAGGGTACGAGTAGGGGTGGTACCGTTTCTATTAGGGGTTGTGGGGGCACCGGCCAGATGTGTGACCTAGATTGAGGCTCGATAGCCTGCACTTGTCTATGCGACCCGACACCGTAAGGACAAAGATGACGCTATTGTTATTGCGGGTACATTCTTTATTTATTTTGTACCATATTTTGCACTGATTGTTATAGGATCCTCTCATTCTTACATAGCTAGTACTCTATCTGTGAAACTGAACATATCTACTAAGTGTACTGCTAGTGTGATTTCTGTGGTTAGTTGATCAGTTGTTTAACGTCACAGCAATATTGTGCAAGCGTACACTTTTGATGTAAGTATAGTAGACAAATATGAATCTATCGGATATCGATGCCACTAGGATGGTTGTCTTTTGTCTATCAATGTCAATGCAATAAACAGATAAATTATGAGAATAGTTGTCAGAGCAATAACTTGAAAATAAATATGAAATATGATAAAGATAAAATGGGTTCCCTAACATGTATATTCAACAAAATACTAAGTGTTCACAAGGTATAAAAGGATAGGTGATTGTCGATGCAGTAAATTGCAATGAATATCTTACCAATCTTAACTTCTATATTTGATCTAAGACTTAAACATGCACATTAACCACACCTTCCGATGATGGCAATGGAACACAATTAAGAACAAGTGGATTAAATCCCTCTAATCCTCAAGCAACTTTCGTTGTCATGCTTGTTAGCTTGAACTGTCGCTGCACTTTCCAGTTGCAGTGACCGCAATAACATTTCCATGCTAAAAAATTCAAACTTAAAGATTAAATAGTAGAAGAAAGGTTGAATAAAATAACATTTAACCCAAAATTCATGTGTACTTCCATACAAACATGAAATAGAAAGCAATCACCACCGTTTAGAAAAGAAATATAAAAGAAACAAGTGGAGAATACTATTACTAGACAATCTCGACTTGATCTCTTAATTCCCTCTTGGGTCGCACTCAGGACTCCTTATCAAGAGCTAATCTGCATCCCTTCCACGTCGGTTCAGTCGTAGGAGACTTAAACTGCCATAGCCAAAAGCTTCAAAGGATAAGTTGAAGAAGATAATGCACGAAAAGACTCCCTTTTTCTCTTTCCTTGTGAATGTTTATATTCTTCCAAATTGTACAAGTGTCCTTTCATAAGAACTATGTTGCCTCTGTCCGTACCAGTTGGTTATAGCTCAGACATTTTTGTTCTTATCCGTATTGGAAGCTTCTTTGACAACTGTCAGATGCAGTGACAGTCTTGGACGCAATTTGGAAATACTCATACAGCAACATAAGTACCAAAACATGACAAAACTAAGGATAAATAGGTTAAGGTCCATTGAGTTATAAAATGCAATTTACTGAACTAAAAATGCTAAAATATGTGTTAAAGATAACTAAATGGGGACAAGTTAACCAATAATTAAGGAGAAAACATATGTTCTTTCTAGTACTATCACACCCCCAAACATGAGTTTTTACTTGTCCTCAAGTAAAACAAAAACTAGCAAGGCTACACAAGAATTTACCAAGGCAAATGATCATTCTAGCAACTTGAATCACCTAAAATCCCAATGAATGAGTCACATTCAGATGACAGATTATTACATCGACAATACGTAAGTATGAATGAATAAGATTTCAACTTCATCAAGGCCAACATCATGCCTCAAATCCTAAATTCTATCTACCAATACAACATTTTTTGTACAATACTATCATAAATATATATCTCTCTCTCTTTTTTATAAGGGATATCATTGCATTACTGTACCCTTGCTCCTGAGAAGTAACGATGGAGTGCAACAACCCCCTAGGGAGTATGTAAGTGCGCCAACACACACTCATGTAGCGACAGCCTTTGGCTAGATTCATTTTTCTAATGCTTACATTGGAGTGTTCCCTCTTTAACAGTTTACAATACACCCACATTGGAGTGCCTCTTGTTTATAACTATATATATATATATAAGCAGCTGTAAAAGGCAAATTCATTCAAGATTCAAGGAATGCTACTAGTCATCCATTACTAATGCAACCTAAATCATTCATCAAAGAATTGAAGACACAACATCAGTCAAATTTATCCAACTCATTCACTGATAATTCACATGATTCAAGAATTAAGCATCGAATGTAACAAAAATTTTGAAACACATTTGCATTAACCACAAATAAACCTTGCATGCTTCATTAAACTCTAGAGATAGTTTTTGAAATGTGGGTGCATTTCCAAACCCCATATGCATTCCCCAAACTTAAAGTTTGCGTTGTCCCCAATACACTAACATTAAACTGTAATGACAATAGAAATGCAACGACAATGTGCACTAACAAAATAAAAATTATATCTACATGCAATGCATGAACACTACAGCTCAAAAAACTAAAAACAAACTAACTCAGTTCTCCTTAGCCACATATGTGGCTGCACGATGCTTCTTCTTCCTCCTCTTTTTCTCCTCCTTCTTGCGTTTTTTGTCTTTGGAGCGCTTTCTCTTCTTTTCTTTGGGCTTCGCAAAGTCCTTAGATCATTACTCAATTTTTGGCTCTGCCCCGGCATCATCGACTGCTTCCTGTGTCGGAGGGTTCACCTTGAGTGGTCTGGTGTAGACCACTATCACCAAAGAGTTGTGGTCCTCACTGGTTATCTCTGCAGCTTCCGCCAGTCTAGCTTTGGTTGAGCTATGAACGTCACAGCAATAATGTGCAATCGTACACTGTCGATGCATGTATAATAGATAGATATAAATCTATCGGATATCGATCCCACAGGGATGGTTGTTTGTGTTTACAATTGTCAATGCAATAAAAGTTAAAACAAGATAGATTGTAACAACAGATGTCGGAGCAATTAAAATAAGAAATGCAGTAAAAGAATGAGATTAATTGGTCGAAGCAATATTGAAAGATTTAAGAAGTAAAGCACTAATAATAAAATAAGGGTTTCCTGACTTGTATTGCGTTCAGGATTACGCTGACAATTACTGGTAATGTTTCATTGTCATTTAGAAAGACGTATTTCAAATGCATCAGCAATAGCTTCAACTCCAAGGTAAGAGCTTGTTCAATCGATGGTTTAAACACGGGGATCGTCCTAGTAGATAGATCCAAAGATTCTAATAGCCAATTTTGTCGCAGCTCACAACTATTAACCTCAACATTATAGTCACATTCAGCTAGGACTTCATCAAGGGATGGCACTACATCTTCATCTAGGACTGCTGAACTCCGTTCATTAAACTCTTCCATAATTATTTCATCCAGCACGTCAATGTGGTGACACTGCTGTTTACTCTTGGACGGAGATGCCTAGAACACACTAAAGGTCACATGTTTGTCATTATGTCGCATGATAAGCTCATCCTTAAAAATGTCGACAAGAGTGCGTCCCGTTGCCAAAAATGGTCACCCTAGAATGATGGGCACTTCCTTATCTATCTCGTAGTCAAGGATTATGAAATCGGTAGGGAACACGAGCTTATCAACTTGCACAAGGACATCTTTGATCTGGCCTTTAGGTTGTGCTATAGATCTGTTCGCAAGTTGTAATGTCACCGCAGTGGGCTTCATTGATCCTATTCCTAAATTCCTGAATGTAGAAAAAGGCATGAGATTAATACTAGCTCCCAAATCACATAAAGCTTTACCTAGATAATGATTTCTAATGGAGCAAGGGATTGTGAAGCTGTCAGGGTCTTTCATTTTTGGTGGCAACTTGTTTGTAAGAACAGCGCTGCACCCCTCTGTGAGTGCAATCGTCTCGATTTCGAACAATTCCTTTTTCTTTGATAACAACTCCTTTATAAATTTCTCATAACTAGGGATCTGCACAAGAGCATCTATAACAGGTATGTTACTATGTAGTTATTTCAAAGTAGAAACAAACTTTTGATAGTCCTTATCATGGTCTTTTTCTTTAAAACTTTGCAGAAATGGCAAAGGTATACTGTCAGTGGGTTATTGTGGGATAACCGGTTGCATCGAAACATGCAATTACATCGATGTCTTTGTTGGGAAAATAGTAGGCATAGATGTCACTACCGGCTCCTCCTCACTTATTTTTGCTGAGTTTCCTTCAGCTGCAACTTCTCCTTGTTGTGTTGGTTTGGATGCCTTGACATGGTCTTGGTTAGAGTGTCTACTTGGCTCGACAGTTTGTTTCCCACTTCGCAGCGTGATAGCTTTACAATGCTCCTTCCCTCTTTGTGTTGGATTCTCAGTATCAATAAATAGAGCACCTGGTGACCTTATACTCAAATTAGAAGCCAACTATCCTAGCTGGGCTTCCAATGCTCGGATAGAAGAAGAATTGCCCTGCACTATTGCTTCAGTCCGCGTGATATGTTCTCACATCAGCACCTCAAGAGCAGCCATAGGGTCTGACCTTGGTTGAGAAACCTACTGTTGTGGTTGTTGTGCTATCCTTGCATATGTGGCATTGCATTCTGTTATGGTTGCAATCGTGTCTGTGGTTGAATCTGGCTATGTGCCTGCAATTGATCAGGGTGCGAATGTACTTGCGAATTCTGATTAAAATTCTGTTATTAATTGTTGTTGTAACTCCCTTGTCTATAACTCCTTTAGCTGAGGAATTTCCATATTTATATGTGAAAGCATTCTGATTTCCCCAAGGTTGTGGACTTCGATTATTGAATGAGTTACCATAAGAATTTCCTCTGATGTTGTTAACATAAAATGCATTCTCAACATGCTGTGGGAAATCCTCGTAACTATGGTTGTCGTCGCAAATTTCACGAAAAAATGTCCGCACGTCCATTTGTTAGGCCACTTGGATAGGAGGAACGTCACTTGTCCTCTTCATATTCTTTATAATATTGGCCAAGGAGGATACCTGTGCACTCAAAGCAGAAATAACATCTAATTCAAGAACACCAAGATTAGTTTTTACCTGAGCAGAATGAGAGATTGGATATTGATAATCATTCTGTGCAATTCTCTCTAGAATTCGTACAGCTTCATTATAGGTGCAATCCAACAAAGGACCGTTGGTAGATGCGTCGACAAGATTTCTTGTCTGAGCAGTCAATCCATTATAAAAGATCTCTATCTGGGTCTCTTGTTTAATTCCATGCATTGGGCAATGTATAAGTAGAGTCTTATAATGCTCCCATGTTGTATGTAAGTTCTCATCATCCAGTTAATGATATGTTATAATGTCATTTTGCAACCTTGCATTCATTGTTGGCAAATTAAAATGCAAAACAAACTGCATTGCTAACTCATTCCAAGATGTAATGGATCCAGCCAGCAATCCTAAGAACCATGTTCTTGCTTTACGCTACAACGAATAAGGAAATAATTGCATTTTCAAGGCATCATCAAGGACACCATGTTGACTAAAGGATGCACAAATAAGAAAAAATGATTTTAAATGTTCTCTTGCATCTTCATGAGGCAAACCAGAATATTGCCCAATTGAATTAAGCATCTGAAACATCACTGGTTTCAGCTTAAAATTTCCAACTTGTATAGCTGGTTGTACAACCCCTGGTTGTAAATCATCAAGGATAGGAACAACAAAATCTCTGATTGTCCTATTTTGTACTTGTTCTATTTGTGGAGGCAGTGGTGGTAAATTATTGATTCGTTATGGCGATAATGGAGGAATGACATCTTGTGGAAACAATGGTGGAAGATTATTATTGTTGTTGTTACCAGTCATTTTCTTTTGTTCTTGCTTCCTCCTCCTTTAAGTTCTTTCGAGTTCTGGGTCAAAACTTACAATATCCTTAGAATTTCTTCTTGTGGACATGCAACTCCTAAAGAATGAAGAGAAAATCAACAAAAGAAAGTTAAACAGATTAGTAAAAACAAAAAGTTAAGTAAGAAATAATTGCTACTACAATAGTAAACATCAAAAAATGCCAGTTCCTCGACAATGGTGCCAAAACTTGATCAACTTGTAACGTCACAGCAGTTGTTCAAGCGGACACACTTCGATGCAAGTATAGTTGATAGATTAATTCTATCAGATGCCGATCCTACAGGGAATGGGTTCTTGATGTCTATATGTCGAGGCAATTAAAACTAAGATTAGAGATAATGTGAGTAAAGATGTCAACGTAATTAAATATGATCTGCACACTAAGATAGTTAAAATTGTCAATGTAATTATAAAAGTTAAATGTTAGAGAAACTGAAAGTAAATCAAATTGTTGTTGAAGTTTTGAGAATATAAATGTAGAAAAGTAAAAGTGTGATCAAGTGCAAAGGCTTGTAGTGATCACTGATATCACTAAGTCGCAACGCTGGATGCGTCAATAAGGCATTGTATAGACGAATTGTCGTAGCAATAAGGTTCCAATGAAATCTTACCAATAACAGCTCTCTGTTTAATCGAGACTCAAGTACCTATAATTACCCCATCTCTCAATGTTGGCAACACTTGTACTTAAGAAAAAGTGACAGAATCTCTTCTAATCCCAAGCAGCTCTCGCTGACTTGCTTGTTAACCTAACTTGTCACCGCATCTCTCGATGTCGGTAGACTGCAATTCCACTCTCGTGTTTAATGCAATTAAATCCAATAATAAATAGATGAGAAAATTTAAGTAAGAATCAAAGTAATCTAACATTGAAAGATATTCTCATATTCATTCAATTGTCAATAGTAATTCATCAGCATAAAAGAGGGGTTAACAAATACATCGAAGCTTACTATCTTTAGACTACTAGGAATATTCCTTAACCGCTCCTCTTGCGTTGCATCAAGCACTTCTTATCATAAGTGGTCGCTCCTCCGCTCAATCAGCTCACCATTCTCCAGCTTAAATCTCCAATAACATAAAGTATTTGCAGAATTTAATTCCTCTACCTCTTGATATCTTTCTTCAACTTTTCTCCTCTATTTATAGGCTTCAAGAATGATAGACCTTCTTTCTTCTCAGATCCAGATCCAATTGTAGCAGTAAAAGTTTGTTACAGTCTAGCTGTGCACTCACGCAGATCTGGTGTGAACTTCATGGATCTATAGGTTGTCGCAACATTGCTAGGCGTAATCTGAAACCTTCAATTACAACGACAACGTGCTTTTCCCTTATGCTGGTGCTTCCAAGTGTGATTTCAGCTTGAATTTGTGACTGCATTTTCAGATTCTTTTTAGCTTTGGTCTTCTGAGATGGATCCTTGAATTGACAATTTTAAGACGTAATATATATGTTTCATGTGACGACATTAGTGCACAAAAAGAGATAAAATAACAAGAATTTAAACCAAGCATAAATGACTTAGAAAACATAAATAGTAAGTATGGAATGCCTAACATGCATGCTAAATATGGTATAAAAGAGACAAATAATACACAAATTTAGGGAGAAAATAGGTGTCATTTCTAACGCTATAAAGCACCTTCGATACACTCGATCAACCATAACACTCCCTCCTAACAAACTTGTCACTACCATACCTTGACTAATGGTCTCTACCTGAATCCTCAACTCACTCGCCAAATTGCTCACAATATATGAATGAGTAGAACCCAATTCTATCAGCGAAAATAAAGAGAAAGATTTTAGTAGAAAGGTACTTGCTATCATATCCGTCGTCGAGTCCTCCCACGGCTTCCTCATAGCATAAACACGAGCAGGTTCACCCGACTCGGTTGGTTCAACTATAGTATGGGCGACTGATCTCTAACCCATCTGTCTCCCATTACCACCACGACCTCGGCCTCGTCCTCTAGTAGACGTTGTAGACTGAACATTCTCCTCCCATAGAGGGTAGTTAGGAATCTGATGCTTCTTCGACCCACAAGGCAGACAAGCGTAGACACCCTCAAGCACTCTCACGGATGATGACGCCCTCAGTGCTGACCCTCAAGAAACCCAATCATTTCACCAGAAGTAACCACTGTTTTACTCTACAATTTAGCCTAACTCAACCGAGAATCCCACTGATCGTTCTTGCCAAACCTCCTGAACTCTCAACCCCTCTTACCTGTCTCCCCGATGACACTAACCGATCAAAGCCCCTATTCTCGATCTCAGTGGTAGTCGGTCTAGGTGGCTCGATCAAGGTCTCCTCCATAGCCTTTTCCCTCTCAAGAAGGACATCAAAGGCCTCAACTAATTGTACCATCAAATAGACTCGAATCTTTTTATTTAGTCCAAATCGGGACCTCTTACACCTCTACCTCTCAAAAAACACCATCTTTAGAGCTTATTGGTTGAGCCACACAAACTCAGACTTGTACTCAGCCACAGACATACTCCCTTGGACCAAATTAAGGAACTCTCTCTAATGAGCATCTATATATTATTCTCCCAAATGTTTCCTCCAAAAGACTCCAAAAAGAATGCCCATATCAATCGATCAGCAGCAGTCCCACGTCTAATCGTATCCCACTAGTGGTATGCCTCGCTATTCAGTAGTGATGTCGTGCAACACAACTTCTCCTCCTTCGAGCACCCCATCTACTCGAAGATCCTCTCCACACTCTCCAACTAATATTCTACGATAGTTGGATCTGTACCCTTGGCTCCATGAAACTCTTTTCCACCCAGAGCTCGAAGTCGCTCAAGTGGCAAGCCTCTAGTAGTTGGAGCAATGTTCCCACCAGCTATCCATTGGAACGCACCCATCAAGGCTTGAACCAGGGGCACAAAACCAGTTTCTAGTGTTGCTGGTTCCGGAGGTGGTTCAGCCGGTGCGTTAATGCCAGGACATCTACGTCTAGGAGGCATCTCTATCTATTTGTTTTAATTTGAAGAAAATACGGGAAAGTGAAAAGTTGCAAGTGATCTAAAGCAATTCTTTTTAAGAAAACATTTTCAAGAAGGCAATTTGTTCTCGATCCTACCCCATTTACAACTAATTTTTATGCAAGATTATTTTTGTCCAATAAGTTTAAAAATTTTATTTATTTATTTAAAACTTATTTTCTTCTTATTATTTTGTTAATCAAATTTTCATTTTTAAGAAAACGTTATCTTATTATTATTTTTTACAAACCTAGATTTGATACTACTAAATGTGACACCCTAAACCCAGTCGGGACGGGCTGACCCAAATTTCAAGCGACACATTAGCCACCGAGGTGATCTCCTAGAAACTACCACATTCACACCATACTACCACTCATACCATCCATAAGCAGAGTATTACACGCAAGAAAAAATTCCTAACAACACGCCTCTCTAATATAATTGTCGGTAATCACATGCACATAACAGTGGAAAATTGCGTACCTTAGCTCGACAGGCTCTATCATCTATAAAATATCTCATTAGTTAATACAGAACAGCATATATTTCTAACATCATTTTAATCAAACAATCACTCATAAGGTTTTTTGTAAACCCGAACCTAAAAAGTCCATTTAAGTCCAATTACAACTCGTGAAGAATTGTTACGAAAATTGTCACGAAAATGTTCCAGGTCTTATTCTAATTTTCTAGCCCGAGATTGTTCCACATTGCCTTCCTAGGGTTTTAAAAGCTTAGTGCACATACAATAGGAAAGAAAGTATGTGCGATTGATCACTGAGCTACCACCCTTCTTGTTATCTCGAGAGCTACTTATCTGGAAGGGGAAAGGAAATAATGGAGTGAGCTTGGGAAAGCTCAATGAATATAGATGCATAGAACACCAAAAATCACATCAGTGATTTATATACCAAACAACTTGCACAAAAATAGTTCGCATACAATAGTTCGCATTCAATTGATTCACATATAAACAGTTCGCATATAAACAATTCGGTGATATATTGGCAGTAGGTGAAATGGACACAAAATCATACGATTACACTCATTGGATAAACGAATCTCCTCATAACACCTCAATTTTAGACTCAAAGAGTCATTCGAATCACCATATAAGTGCAGCACGAATGCTCGCACTCTCCTCACAATGCCTTACATTATCACTAGTGAATGTAGTATTGCTCAACATTCCTTTATCCCTCTACTCATTCACCAGGGCTACAAATGCCCTATCACTGTATATATAGGTGAGTACTCAAAATTCTATGGCATGCCAACTATATCCAAAGGTTCAAGAATTCACTATGCTAATATAACACATATATACACATCTACAATTCACATCATTTTAGGCTCGCAATATAGTTGAGCTCGCAGTTCGCATTATACAGTTCACAATATGGCATTGTTCGCAAGCAATAGGGCTCGCATTGCACAATTCAAATGAGCTCACCATGCACAGTTCGTAATGGCTATACAATTTATCATATTACCAAAGTTTGCAACGCATTATAAAGTAGTTTGTAAATACAAAACATCAGACATGCAATAATAGTGTTCGCATAAAACATATGTTCGCATGCAATATATATACATTTATCAAGGTTCGCAGAACATGTAAGATCACATACAAACAAATTCATACCATATGTAAGAGCTCGCACAACATGAGAAAGTGTTCACATAACATATAAAAGAGTTCACAACATTAAGATAAGGTTTCGCACGTCTTACTTGGCTTCTAGTAGCACGAAACCTCGTTTTCAAGTGTAATATACAATGTGTAACACCCAAAACCCGACACCATCATCGATTAGGGTCCCGGTGCCCTTTCTTCCATCTACTGCAGTTTGTCTTATATTACTATTTCGTTTAACCATATTTTAATAGAATATCGTAATAAACTCAACAAGAATCATCAATAGAAAATTAACATAACTCAGAAGGGAATAATTGTCATTTTCACGAATTTTGGAGACTTCTATCGATTCCTGTTGGACAAGTATCAGAAGTAGTCAAGTCAGTAAACAATTTAGGAACAGTGTAGACTTCTACCGATACTTATAATAGTTCTACTGATACAAGTATAACTTCTACCGAAACAAGTCATGTTTCTACTGATACTAAAAACTCCAAAGAGCAGGAAGTCCTACCTTGTAACTTCTACCGATACAACTACTGATACAACCCAAGTCAGTAAACAACCTCTCTCTTACCCTGTACTTGTATCAATACATGCATGAGTTCTACCGAAACAAGCATGCAGAATCTCATGAAACATGTCAAAACACAAGTTTATCAACACATAACATTCATAAACTCAAAATGCATTAAACCAATGTAAAATTCATAGTTTCCAAGTCATTACATTATACTTCTAAGTCTAATTCTCACTTGAACAATCATACACTACAACCTTCAATATTTCATTTAAACATATTAAGTTCATCACAATATCGAACGAGTAAAACAAAAGATAACATCATCCTAGTACATGTCATATAACCAAGTGATGTAAGGACTACTGAACCAGCTTCCGGATTGTGTCATGTCTTTGAGCTAATCCGATCTTGAGCCAGCCAAAATTAAATCTACAAAACAAAAACAATACACAGGTAAGCTTTCTAGATTAGTAAGTTCGCAAACAGTGAATCATAGCTCAACATTAAGAATTGTAACAACAATTAGCATCAGAGTTGCAGAACATCTTCTTTAGACAATCTTATGCTTCATGGATTCACAAGTCTTCCTTTAATACAATCTTTTGCTCTACCGAGTCATAAGTCTTCCTTTTTAAACATAATCTCATGCTCATTCTAAGTCATGAGTCTTCCTTTAATCATATTCTTATTCTCATCCCGAGACATCAGTCTTCCTTTAACCTCATGCTCGTTTCTAGTCACGAGTCTTTCATTCACATAAATTCTCGTGCTCAATCCGAGACACGAGTCCTCTATTTATACCTCAAGTGTCTCAAGTACTTCCTCATTAGGTATTATTTAGCAGTCCAAATAAGAAATCTAACAAATGAACTTACCTGACAAAATTACAGTTCAGGTGGAACTTCAAGGACTATTTTACGATTTTCCCCTTCCTGTGATCAGTGGTTCGATCTTGATCTAACACAAAAAATAATCAGTTCTCTTATTAAATCCTGTAATTTGATTTACACATATAAATCCTTTTTAGGAAATTACAGAATTACCCCTAACTTTTGTATTTCTATTCAATTTAGTCCTTAAGTCAATACATGCAAAATGACCTTTCTCCTATATAACCAATACCAGCCAAATAACCATTGTCCTTTAAAAGTCCCTATAATTCAATTATTTCACACCAAATACACACAGTTTTGCCATTTTAACATTTTACTCCTTAAACCCTAATTTCATCCAAAATCACTTTACAAAAAGATTCAACCTAAACAAGCTTCCAAGAGCAAGCATTTTTAACAATGACAAGTTTCATAACATTTGAAAAATTCATAAATTGGTCCCTAAGTTAGTTAGATTAAGCTAATACGGACTCAAAAACACAAAAATTACTGAAAACGGGTAACAATAGCTTACTCAAATCAAAGCTCAAAGCTTTAGAATTAAACCCTAGCTTTCCTCCTTGTGCTTGCCAAAGAAGATGAAGAAATTAGAAGAAAAATAGGTTATTTTCTTCTTAAATTCACTTTTATACTTAATGTATAATTGTCATTTTTATGACTTTCCTAATTTTTTAACAATAATTAATCCTATTTATTTTCAATTTAGCTCATGATAATCCACCCACTAAAATTCTTTAGGGAAATTTGTTCATTTGGTCCTTCTAATTACTTAACTCCACTTTTGCACCTTTTACGATTTAATCCTTCCTACTCAATTCAATATTCAATCGATAAAATTTTCTAACCAAATTTAATATGACACTAATGACATTATATATACATTCACTAATTAATATTTGACCCGACTCGTCAAAGTTGTGACCTTGAAATCGCTATTTTCGGTACCACTAAAAACCAAGCTGTTACAACTCTCCCCCTTAGGGAGATTTCATCCCGAAATTTCTTACCAGTGAATAGATTGGGATACTGTGACCTGATTGATGTCTCTGTCTCCCATGTTGCTTCCTCCAGTCTGTGTCAATTCCACAAGACTTTCACCAGTAGCACTCTTTTGTTTCTCAATTCTTTCACCTCACGAGCCAAATTTTAACTGATTTCTCTAAGTATGACAAATCTAGCTGTATCTCAACCTTGCAGGGTGTAATCACATGAGAAGGATCTGATCTATACAATCTCAGCATCAAAACATGAAATACGTTATGAATCTTTTCAAGTTCCAGGGGTAAAGCTATCTTATAAGCTACAAGCCCAACTCTCTCAAGGATTTAGTACGGCCCAATAAACTGCGGACTCAACTTTCCCTTTTGACCAAATCGTAATACTTTCTTCCAAGGTAAAACCCTCAAAAAAACTCGATATCTGACGGTAAACTCTATATCCTTTCTCTTTAGATCAGCATACGACTTTTGTCGGTTAGATGCTGCTTTTAAACAATCACGGATTACCTAAAATTTGTCTTTAGTCTCGTGTATCAGATCAGTCCTAACCAGCTTAGGCTTACTTAATTCTGACCAATACAAAGGTGTTTAGCATCTCCTAATGTATAATGCCTCAAACGGTGCCATTTTAATGATGGATTGGTAGTTGTTATTATAACAAACTCTACCAATGGTTAGTATTTCTCCCAGCTTCCCTCAAACTCAAGTATACAGTATCGCAAAATATCTTCCAAATTCTATATTAGCCGCTCTGACTGACCATTTGTCTGCGGATAATATACAGTGCTAAAATTTAACCTGGTTTCAAGAGCTTAGCTTACCCTAAAACCTCGAGGTAAAATGCGGGTCTCTATTTGAGATAATAGATGCTGGTACCCCGTGCAGTCGTACAATTTCAAATACATATAACTCAACTAACTTCTCAAGTGGGTAATCCACTCGGATAGGAATGAAGTGGGCTTAGTCAACCTGTCAACTATAACCTAGATCGAAACTTTCTTCCTCTATGTCACTGGTAGCCCTATAACAAAGTCCATAGTGGCTAGCTCCCACTTTCACTATGGAATAGTAATAGGCTGCAACAATCCAGACGGTAGCTGGTGTTCAGCTTTTACTTGTTGACACACTAAACATTTTATCACAAACTCGAAAATTTTTCGCTTCATGTCGGGCCACCAATACATCTTTTTCAAGTCGTTAATACATTTTCACACTTCTCGAGTGAATGAAATAAGTGCTGCTCTGAGCTTCTGCCAAACTGTCCTATCTCAAAATGGAATCTTTAGGAACACATATTCTACCTCGAAAATACATCATATCATCAACATCAACCGTAAACTCAGAAGTGGCATCATTCTGTATCTTTTCTTTCTTAGCTATAAGCTTTGGGTCATTTATCTGCAACTCATGAATCCACTATAGAAATAATAGTCTCGTTTTGAGTTCGACGGTGATCGAACCGTCGCCCTCTAGCGATAAATGAGCATTCATAGCTCTCAACGCAAACAATGACTTCCGGCTTAAGGCATCAGCAACAACATTAGCCTTTCTCGGATGATAATCAATCACAAGGTCATAATCCTTCAGTTACTCTAACCATCGTCGTTGTCTCAAATTCAGCTCTTTTTATATCATCAAATATTTCAAACTTTTATGATCTATAAAGATATGACATCTCTCACCGTACAGATAATGTTGCCAAATCTTCAATGCAAAAACAATGGCTACTAACTCCAAATTGTGAGTCGGATAAATCCTCTCATGTGGCTTCAGTTGTCAGGGGGCGTAAGCTATCACTTTCCATGCTTGCATCAACACACAACCCAACCCATTCAATGACGCATCACTGTAAACCATAAATTTCTTTCCTATCTCAAGCTGTGTTAAGATTGGAGCTTCTGTTAGCATTTTCTTCAATCGATCAAAACTCTGTTGACACTTTTCTGACCAGATAAATTGAACATTCTTTCGAAGTAACTTTGTCATTGGCAAAGCTATAATGGAAAAATCTTTAACAAATCATTAGTAATAGCCTGCTAATCCTAGAAAACTAAGTACTTCAGAAACATTCTTAGGGATTTTCCAATTAAGAATAGCAAAAACCTTACTCGAATCAACCCGTATTCCCTTCGAAGATATAACATGCCCTAGAAATCCAACCTGTTTGAGCTAGAATTCACACTTATTGAATTTCGCATACAACTGTTTTTCCTGCAAAATCTGTAACACTCCTCTCAAATGCTGTGTATGATCATTCTCCGTTTTGGAATATATTAGTATATCATCGATAAATACCACCACATATCTATCCAACTCAAGCTGAAAGACTCTGTTCATTAGGTTCATGAATGCTGCAGGAGCATTTGCCAACCTAAATGGCATCACCAAAAACTTGTAATGCCCGTATCGGGTCCTGAATGCAATCTTTGGTACATCACAATCTCTAACCCGTATCTGATAATAATCCGATCTGAGGTCTATTTTAGAAAATATTGTTGCACCTTTCAATTGATCAAATAACTCATCAATACGAGACAATGGATATTTAGCTTTTACTATGACTTTATTTAGCTATCGATAGTCAATGTACATTCTCATCGAACCGTCCTTTTTCTTCACAAACAACACTGGTGCACCCGAGGGTGGTACACTTGGACGAATGAAACCCCTATCTAGTAATTCTTGTAACTGTGCTTTCAATTCTTTCAACTCAGTCGGTGTCATCCTATATGGTGGAATAGATATCGGAGCAGTACCCGGTACCAAATCAATACCAAACTCTACTTCCCTGATTGGAGGCAAACCCGGTAACTCTTCAAGAAATACATCTGTGAATTCATTAACAACTGGAACCTGATTCAGCTTTGTCCCTGACTCCTAAGTATCTAGGATATATGCTAAGAATGCTTCACAACCTTTACGAACCATTTTCTGAGCAGACATAGTTGAAATCACATTCACATTACTATTTAGCTTACTAGACTTAACTGTAATCATCTCACTTGTCGAACATTTCAACCCAATTTGTCTCTGCTTGCAATTAACCACTGTATCATGCTCGGTCAACTAGTCCATACCCAATATTACATCAAACTCATGAAAGGGAAGTAACATTAAGTCAGTAGGAAATTTACAACCTTGGACTTCTAGTGGACATTTACGACACACCTGACTAACTACGACACTATGACCTAAAGGGTTGGTAACTTGCATACTAAATTCAGTCGACTCAACAACAACTTTTTCTTTTGCCAACAGAGTATAGATATAAGAGTGTGTCGACCCTGGATCATTCAGTGCACTTACAATATTATTAAAATGATAAAATATACCAGTGACAACATCAAGCACGATAGCCTCCTGTTTGACACGGATAGCATAGGTGCGTGTAGGTGCTTGGCCCTTAGACCTGTTTTCACTTTTTTTGCTTCACTTCGACCTCTGGCCATACCACTATTTTGACCCGATTGTCTACCCTTCTGTGCTGTAACTAGGGGTTTCACAGTTCTATCTTCTTTTACCTCGAGCACCATTGGACAAAACTAAATAAAATGGTCAGTGGCTCCACATCTAAAATAAGAGTTTTTCCTCAGTACGCAAACCCCAAGATGGAACTTTCTATAGTGTTCACAAGTAGGTTTCGGTACATTACGGACGCTGGTAATATAAATCGCTGGCTAATTTTGAAATCTCAAATCAGGTTCCATCGACTTACTCTTGCTCTAAAATCCAAACATTACAGTTGGTCAGTTCTTATTCTCTCTGAATTTCTTCTGTGTAACATTGAGAATGGTCTAGGAGAACTCTTCTTATCGAATTCTCGGAACCACTTTTCCCTCTTCTTTTATGGTTATATATTTCTTCCATATTCTGAGCACGGTCAGTTGAAATAAAAAATGGTCGCAGCTCCGAATCACCTATCATCATTTTAATCTCATCATTCAGACCATCTTCAAACCGAATGCACATATCCTCATCAGTCAATACAATCTCCCGAGCATATTTACTGAGTTGCATAAATTCTCTCTCGTATTCTACCACTGACCTATTTCCCTGCTTCAAATCTAAAAACTCTTTCTTCTTTCAATCTAAGTACCTTTTGCTGATATATTTCTTTTTGAATTTAATCTAAAAGAATTCGCAGGCAATTTCATTTTTAGGAACTACGACTATCAAGGTCATCAACCAGTGATAAGCTTCATCCTTCAACAATGACGCAACACATCTTAGATAGTCTTCGGAAGGACAAGCCAGCTCATTGTGTACTCTCAGTGTGTTCTCTAACCACTGCTCAGCCCTAGAAGGATCATCCTCAATACTACGTCTGAATTCCTCTACACCATACTTCCTCACCTTATCAGTTGGGACTCATCGCCTTTGTTCAACCACTGGGGCAGGTGGAGACCTGATAGGTGGTACAGGCGGTACTGCAAGTCTTACAGCAGGTGTGCCACAGAAGATGGAGATTGTAGTGCCATCGGATTATTTCTTATAAATTTCGAGAACCATTGCCCCATTAAACCAAAGAACATATTTTTGGCTTCATTCTCAGTCATCAATAGCATAGGCACACCGTGACTTACTCCAAAATCATTTGTCAGAACATTACTGTTCACCTCATTTGTTCATCTTGCTCTAAGTCTGACATTTTCAATTATCTGCAAAAATTAAGGTTAGATCGAATTCACCAATATCACATTATAATAGGTTTATATGGCATGTATTTCTAAACTTTAAATTTCACACTAAGCAGTCTAAGAATCGGCTAAACCGTAAGCTTTGATACCACTAAATATAACACTTAAAATCTGACATCGTCATCGGTTAGGGTCCTAGTGCCCTTTTGTTCATCTACTGTAGTTTGTCTTATATTAATATTTCGTTTAACAATATTTTAATAGAATATCGTAATAAACTCAACAAGAATCATCAATTGAAAATCAACATAACTCAAAAAGGGTAAAATTATCATTTTCATGAATTTTAGAGACTTCTATCGATTCCTGTTGGACAAGTATAGGTAATAGTCAAGTTAGTAAGCAATTTAGGAACAGTGCAGACTTCTACCGATACTTATGATAGTTCTACCGATACAAATTTAACTTCTAACAAAACAAGTCATGTTTCTACCGATACTAAAAACTCCAAAAAGCTAGGAAGTCCTACCTTGTAACTTCTACCGATACAACATCTATACTATTGATACAAGCATATACAAAACTACCGATACTTACTATGCAACTACCGATACAACCCAAGTCAATAAACAACCTCTCTCTTACCTTATACTTGTATCGATACATGCATGAGTTCTACCGAAACAAGTATGCACAATCTCATGAAACATGTCAAAACACAAGTTTATCAACACATAACATTCATAAACTCAGAATGCATTAAACTAATGTAAAATTCATAGTTTTCAAGACATTACATTATACTTCTAAGTCTAACTCTCACTTGAAACAATCATACACTACAACTTTAAATATTTCATTTAGACATATTAAGTTCATCACAATCTCGAACAAGTAAAACAAAAGATAACATCATCCTAGTACATGCCATATAACCAAGTGATGTAAGGACTATTGAACCAGCTTCCGGATAGTGTGATGTCTTCGAGGTAATCCGATCTTCGACCAGCCAAAATGAAATCTATAAAACAAAAACAATACACAGGTAAGCTTTATAGCTTAGTAAGTTCACAAACAGTGAATCATAGCTCAACAATAAGCATTGTAATGACAATTAGAATTAGAGTTGCAGAACTTCTTCTTTAAACAATCTTATGCTTCACGGATTCACAAGTCTTCCTTTAATACAATCTTATGGTCTGCTGAGTCATAAGTCTTCCTTTTCAAACATAATCTCATGCTCATTCCGAGTCATGAGTCTTCTTTAATCATATTCTCATTCTCATCCCGAGACATGAGTCTTCCTTTAATATATCCTCATGCTCGTTTCTAGTCACAAGTCTTCCATTCATATAAATTCTCATGCTCAATCCGAGTCATGAGTCTTCCATTCATACCTCAAGTGTCTCAAGTACTTCCTCAGTAGGTAATATTTAGCAGTCCAAATAGGAAATCTAACAAACGAACTTACCAGATGAAATTGCAGTTCAGGTGGAACTTTAGGGACTATTTTATGATTTTTCCCTTCTCGTAATCGGTGGCTCGATCTTGATCTAACATAATAAATAATCAGTTCTCCTATTAAATCATGTAATTTGATCAATTTACACATATAAATTCTTTTTGGGAAAATATAAAATTACCCCTAACTTTTACATTTCTATTCAATTTAGTCCTTAAGTCAATACATGCAAAATAACCTTTCTCCTATATAACCAATACCAGTGGAATAACCATTGTCCTCTACAAGTCCCTACAATTCAATTATTTCACACTAAATACACACAGTTTTACCATTTTAACATTTTAGTCCTTAAACCCTAATTTAATACAAAATCACTTTATAAAAAGATTCAACCCAAACATCAAACATATAAATCCATAAAAAGCTTCCAAGAACAAGAATTTTCAACAATTTCAAGTTTCATAACATTTGAAAAATTCACAAATTGGTCCCTAGGTTAGCTAGATTAAGCTAATACGGACTTAAAAACACAAAAATTACTGAAAACGGGTAACAATAGCTTACTCAAATCAAAGCTCAAAGCTTTAGAATGAAACTCTAGCTTTCTCCTTGTGCTTTCCGAAGAACATGAAGAAATTAAAAGAAAAATAGGTTATTTTCTTCTTAAATTCACTTTTATAGTTAATGGCATAATTGTAATTTTTATGACTTTCATAATTTGGCTTAATTAATTCCTTTTTTAACCTTAATTAATCCTATTTATATTCAATTTAGTTCATGATAATCCATCCACTAAAATGCTTTAGGGAAATTTGTTCATTTGGTCCTTCTAATTACTTAACTCCACTTTTGCATATTTTACGATTTAATCCTTTCTACTCAATTCACTATTCAATTGATAAAATTTTCTAACCAAAGTTTAATATGACACTAATGACAACATATATATATTCACTAATTAATATTTGACCCGACTCATCGGAGTTGTGATATCAATATCACTGTTTTTGACACCACTAAAAATTAGGTTGTTACACAGTGTGCTCACCTTAGTTCACCACATTGCGTCGATTAGGTGACATTCTATTTGCCGTTATCCTTTCTAGTTGATGCTCCTCCAGTATTCGCAGCTTCGTACAAAAGCATACATATTACTTATCGTTCGAAGTAGCTTAACACTTACTCTGCTCAATCACAACTTACGACCTACGTGATCTCTACTGAACTCACATAGTTTATTTACTTAACCTATCTACTCTCTCTTAACCTTCCTACATCACTATTAACAGATCTAACTTATTAACTATGTGTGATCTAACTTAACTCTATTTTTTTAAAACAATTATTGTTCATCATCTTTCTCAAGAATACAGTCAAATAGTTTATACTTTTTCAGAAAAATTTTATTAAATCTGATGGTAAAATTCTCTTGATCATTTTAAATCTCATTTGAAAATCGTTTGGAAATCGTTTTAGAGATAACATACAAGCTTCGTCAACCTTGATTTCCCACTTTCTTAAAACCAAACCATTGAAAATCAAAGCTCATTTATCTTTTATGTTTAAATTCATGAGAACTCAAAACAAACATGCATTTAGTATGATTTTAGCATAAAGAACATATTATTTACCTGATATTTGTTCTCCTTTACAAAACCATGCAGTCCGCACAAGAACTAAACCAATTTTGAATGAAAATAAATGTTTTTTCTTGAAGAAATGTGAAAAAAAGTGTTTGGATGCTAAGAAGATTGATGAATGTAGAAATTTGGAGTGAAAATATTAACTATCAAATGTAAATAATTTTTGAAATGCAGAGAGTGAAAAAAAATGAAATGCTCGTGAGGATGACAGTGAGCAGTGATGGCTTATATAGCCAAACTTATTCCTAAATTTGGTTTATTTACTCTATAGATCCCTCCATACTTTTCCCTTGTTTCAATAAATCCTCCACTAACCATTAGCCCTAATTTACCTTTTTATGTTCTCTACTGTAGCTATTATTCCAATTTAGTCCTATTTATTAGCACAATTTCTATTTACTTTTGTAATCTCACTTAATTACAATTTCCAGTTCATTAATCCCCGATTTACTATCTCGATTTTACCAACCTTATTTCTGGGATGTAACACCGACCGTCTCGATCGAGTTTGAGGTGTCATAACCTAGGTCATATAAAGCCAAGATGTCCACACAACCTAGGAGCATTGAGGAGAGGAACTAATTAAAATACTAACGTATACAGTAAAAACACTAGCTTATTGGTTTGTAACTTGATGTACTAAAATTTCATTTAAATCCTTCAAGAATTACAAGGTTTGTAGTATGGCCCAACATATTCAAAATCCCTAACTTAAAAACTTATGTACATGCATCGCAATTGTAATAAACAAGATATGTGTATTTTAAATAAGTATTCATTATGAATTTAGAACAAAGTAAACAACTTCGAAAAATTACAAATAGATATAATCAATGATGTCCCAAATGTATGCCACAATTGAGTGCGCGTCGTGTACGCCTAGGGTTTCATCGCACTATTTAGGCTAACAACTCCAATGGGACTTCGACCTCGTATTAATGTGCACGTTAGGGTTGATCGTTGACCTCATCTCCTTCCACCATGGATGATTATGACCGTGTCCTAGTCGCCCATAGTGCATCCCCCTAATCAAGCCTACGTTTGCTAGGATGACGTAGCTCGAAAGAATAAGGATACTGAGGGTGTTTGCGACACTATCGATGGGCCACTATATGGTATCGCATGGGGCGATTGGTGTGGACACAAGCTTATAATTATCGATGATACCAGATACGTCAGTACAACTAGCGCATGAGGTGTGTAATATGATGCATTGGGTGGTGGTCCTACGACATATATCCCTGGAGAAGGTGTCGATACAGGGAATGATTGCAGATGTTGTGGTGCTTCTATAAAATAAAGTGATGATTACTATATCGGTGCAGGGATATTACGTGTGATGTGGTGCTTGTGGAAAATAAATTGGTGCTATATGTGTTGATGCATGGAACGATTGCGCATGTTGAGGTGCTTGTGGAAAATAAATTAGTGTTGTATGTGTTGATGCAAGGAATGATTACGCGTGCTAAGGTGCTTGTGAAAAATAAACTAGAGCTAAAGGTGTAAATGCGAGGAATAGTTGTACGTGCTGTGATGATGGTGTAAAATAAAAAGGGTTAGTGACAACAATAAATAAACCATACTAATCAGGAGGTTACACAAAAATCTGATCCTCGTGTGCATGTGTAGAAGATGTCAATCCCTCTGTGACATCTCCTCTCGACCTAGGATTAATGGGCCATTATCTTGGCCACCTATAACGATGTTTCCTACTCCTTTTTGAAGTTGACAGTAGATACGACTTCCTGTGATGCCTAAACAAATCCATATACTTTGAAGATGTCGCCAACTCCAGCATGAGAAATGGTTCATGTGTTGGCAAGTAATCGTACTTGTGCTGCCAAAACTCGAAATACTTCTTGTGGAATGTTGCCCAATCTTCCTTGAGTCCCCCCCGCATGTTAATCTTGTGCAGGTCATCGAGCTCTTGAGGTTGTGATGGAATACATTGCATACACCTGAATTGCCACATTATTCGGTTAGATTTGTGCATCTCAACCGTTGCAAAAACAACTAATGGCACTTTCATGTGCCTAATACATTCTTGAATCCTCGGATATACTTATGGCATCCATACGAACTGTAATACAAATTTATAAATTTTAGCACATGCCTAATATTTAATTTCAAATGCTAGAATAAAAAAATGAAAACATTGAAGCTCATAAACTAACCTTCTCTTTTATTTGTTGATCTAAAGCTAGTCGGATATCCTCGAGCTCAATTAGTATATTGTTCTGTCTCCATGATTGTTCCACTTATTCAACAAATATGTAATTTCAAAATTATAATAATGAAAATTCCAAGACAGTAACAATATTATTAAATGAATTTTACCATGTTACTAGTGGGAATTCGTAAGGGATTTGCACTCAAGGTGTAGAAATGGTAGTCCCTACTATGCCAATGATTGAAGAATGAGCATGCAACCACCTATTTTAACTTTTTTCGGTATCATCGCTCGACACATTTCTCAGTACAATATTGCCAACACTTTCGATCCCTAACTAAGTTGTTCCGCTTCTTTTAAGTCGACTAGTAGTAGCCACCTTAAATGTACTAGATTGCAAGATTATTTGGAATTAGTAGACCCTCAACGAACCTTAAGATGAATGTGTGCACAAATTGTTCTTTTTCAACATTGCTCGCTGAAGCCTCGATAGTTTGGAAGTTATCCCTCAACCATCTCATCTTGATCCATGATAGCATTAGAAAAGGCCATTAATTTCTCCGTATTTAGAGTATAATTTATTCCCTTTATACCATGTTTAGCATGCATTTTTAGCATTTTATATTTAGTAATTGCATTTTCTAAGTCAGTTATGTTTGGTGTAATTTTCTTTCGTTTTACTATACTTATGCTACTAATGTGACTACATTTAGTGTTAGTATGGCATCTTGAGATGTCAGTACAGGAATCTATCTTAAAAGATCAAAGAGGAAAGTGCTCAAGGCTGTCACCACAATTTTAATCTAGAATTGTGCCCAAACATGTCATCGTATGAGCACTTCCAGATTGCACTGGGGATTTTACTGTTTTAACATATCCAGAAGTACTTGTCGAAACATTTTTTTTAAAAAAGAAAAAGTCTGGAAAATATTTTAAAAAATCGAAATTTGGTTCGCCACCAATCTTTTTTGTTTGGTATGATTGGATCACCACAAAACGTTTTAAATTCGTTTTGATAAACATTTCGGTCTTCGAAATCCAAAAAAAATGGGTTCGAGAGTCGGATACGTATGAGGAAGGATTAACACCCTCACACGCGTAAAAATTGGTACCTAATTGACTCTTCCCGTTCTTGATTGTTAAAATTTGAAACCTCGAGTGAAATTTAAAATACGATCCCTAAATGCATGATTTATTTGACGTACACCTTTAAGAAAGAAATCGAATTTCGCGAGGGAGTCTCGTTATTTCAAAATGATCGAGGAAGGAAGTCACGTCCAGTGAGTTAGGACATATCATTTCGAGATCGAAAATAATGAGCATTTATTCGTTGCCAAATTCAAACCTTTAAAAGGGTATTCGATTATTCCAGTTTGAAGAAAAAAATCGATCCTAGTAAGTTAAGGCACAATTTTTTAAAATCCCAAAATAAGGGAATATTCCCTTGATTTTTAAAAATATTCGTATTTTTAGAGAGGATCGAAAAATAACTTTAATTAAAATATTTAAATAAAAATGAGCATGCAAATTAAATACGAATTGTGCAATTAATGACAAAATTGAATAACACGATGAAGGTGCAATTACATGAATAATAAATACACAAAACAAATATATAAAAAATAAAAATAAACAGAATACGCAATGCGAAAGAAAATGCAAGTCAAAATTATCGAGAAATAAAATAAATACATAAACGAGGTTAATTTTAAAAGAAATAAAGAAAATAAAGGATTAAATTAAAACAAAAAGGAAAAATTTGAGGTAAAAATGTGAAAATAAGGAAAAATAGGGTCAAAAATGAAATTTTAGAAAGTTTGGGGGGCTAAATTCAAATTTTTGGGAAGTTCAAGGGTTAAATCTGAATTTTTAGGAAGTTCGAGCGTCAAATTCAAATTTTTGGAGATTTTGGGGGTCAAATTCAAATTTTTGAAAAGTCAAGGGGTTAAAACATAATTTTTGGATAGTTTAGGGGTTAAAATGCAATTTGTAAATAAAATAGGGGCTTCGTGGGAAATAAACCCAAATATTTGACACGTGGCAGCCTAGGGTCATTTTTGAGTCAATGACCAAATTGAAAAAGCATTCAAAATTATTGGGCAAAATTGAAATAAATTAAAAATAACATAAAAGGATTAAATTAAAATAAATAAAAAATGTGAAAGGACCATAGGGGTAAATTGCCCTTTTTAAAAAAAATCTAATTCCAGGCATAGGCCGAAAATGACGTTGTTTTGGGTGTTTTAAGTCATTCCCAAAACTACATCGTTTTAGGACCCTATATAAACCATTTTAACCCCTTTTTTCATTTCTTCACTCCTTTTCTTCAAAAAAGTCAAAAAAAACTCTCTCAACTCTCTCCCTCCTCTCTTCTTAAGTGTCTGGCCTTGACCAATCAACGGTTGGTCGGTCGTTGCCACCTCTTCCGTTGATCGTAGTCTGTCGCCACCGTCCATCGTCGTGCACGGTGGCGCAAAGGTAAAAAAAATTCTTTTTTTTCCTTCTAATAGGTAGATCAGGCTAGGATCTAGCAAGATCGATCCTAGATCTTCAAAAAAATCAAAAAAAGTTTGTATTTTTTTATTTTGAATTTGTTTTGATTTTATTTTATTTTTTCTTTGTGTAGGCGCGATCCTTGGAGGTTTGGCGCTTCCCCACGGCTGTGGACGATGATGGCTCACCAGGTAATTCCCAAAACCTTTTTCTTTTTCTTTTTTCATTTTTTTATTTCAAAATTAAGGAGAAAATGAAAAAAAGTTATATATATTATGTAAAATCTATTTTCGAAAATAGAGGAAAAAATAAAATAATATATATATATAGAAAATAAATAGATGTATGCGCATATATGTATGTATGTATGTATGTATATATGATATATACTTATATATATCTATATATATGTTTGTATATGTATATACAAATATCAATGTACCTTGCAATATCACTGCCAAATTTCTTTGAATTTATTTCTTTTTTTTGCTATTTCTTTGTATTGATTTTTTTTGTTGATTTCAAATGCTTGGTACCTTTACAATTGATTTCAGATTGGCTCTTTATAGCCAAATTTACAATGATGTTCTTTTGTCTTTTACAATTAAAAATGCTGACTCTTCTCCATTTGTTTTGGAGGCCATGGCAGTGGTAGTGGCAATGACAGGTGGTGGTTGGCGTCAGATAGTGGCAGAGGCAAGTGGGGCGACGTGACTAACGTGGAGGCATGGGTGGCAGCATAGGAGTGACTGGAAACCCTAGAAACTAAGGTTTCACAATTTTTCAAAAATTTAGGCTTTTTGGGCCCTAAGGAATTTAGGTGTAGTTTGGGTTTAAGGTTTTAGGTTGTATTGGGCCATTTGGTTTTGTAAAAAAAACTTGAAATAAAATAAACTTTTATTTATTTTATTTTATTTTATTTTTTATTGTTGTTGGGCCCGGATAAAATTGGGCTCTGACAACTGCCCCTCTTTGCTTGTTATTGTGTAACAGGAATAGAGCAAAGACTAAAAGGATGACCAATTTTGTCCGGTCCCACTAGATTTGGTTTCTTCGGCGCTTCTTCTTTAGGTAACCCACCCTTTCGCTTCATTGGCCGTTCAACTTCACTGCATCTACTTCTCTACAACTTTAGGAAGGTAGGATTTAGTGTCGCGATTTCACCTTGCCCTAAGGTAATTCTAAAAAGACAAAATTTGCTACTGTAGCTTCACTCAATTCCACTTGCAACTTCAGGGAGATTGAGATTCACCATCGTAGGTCTTTGATTCAATCCACTAACACTTTAGAGATTTGGTGTTGTAGCTTCATCTTTTGGTCCACTTCTCTGTATCTCATCAAGAAGATGGGGTTTGAACTTTCACTCTCATTGAGCTCCGCTTCATTATTCTGGTCTACTTCTCTTTATTTCATCAGGAAGATGACTGCTTCATTATTTTGATCTACTTCTCTGTATCTCATCAGAAAGATGATTGCTTCATTGTTTTGATCCACTTCTCTATATCTCATCAGGAAGATGGGGTTTGAAGTTTCACTTACATTGAGCTTTGTTTCATTGTTTTGGTCCACTTCTCTGTACCTCATAAGGAAGATTACCGCTTTATTATTTTGATCTACTTCTCTGTATCTCATCAAGAAGATGGGGGTGTGAAGTTTCACTCACATTGAGTTTCGCTTCATTATTTTGGTCCACTTCTTTGTATCTCAATAGGAAGATGACCGCTATATTGTTTTGATCCACTTCTCTGTATCTCATCACGAAGATGGGGTTTGAAGTTTCACTCATATTGAGCTCCGCTTCATTTTTTGGTCCACTTCTTTGTATCTCATCAGGAAGATGGTCGTTTCATCATTTTGATCAACTGCAACTTGAGTGAGATAATAGTTTCAATCTGCCCCTCTTAACTTAGGGGTAAAATATTGGATGATGGCTTCAATCTGCCTCTTTTGACTTAAGGATGATGGCTTCAATCTACCCCTCTTAACTTAGGGGTAAAAGATTGGATGATGGCTTCAATCTGCCTCTTTTGACTTAAGGATGATGGCTTCAATCTACCTTTCTTGACTTAGGGGTAAAAGATTGGATGATGGCTTCAATCTGCCCCTCTTGATTAGGGGTAAAAGATTGGAATGACTTCAACTTGCCCCTCTAGATTAGGGGTAAAAGATTGGACAGTGACTTCACTTACCCCTCTTGACTAGGGGTAAGAGATTGGAATGTGGCTTCAATCTGCCCTTCTTGATTAGGGGTAAAAGATTGGAAGATGGCTTCAATCTACCTCTCTTAACTAGGGGTAAAAGATTAGATGATGGTTTTAATCTACCCGGTCATGACTAGGGGTAAAATATTAGATGATGGCTTCAATCTGCCCCTCTTAACTTAGTGGTAAAAGATTGGAATGACTTTCAACCTGCCCCTTTGGATTAGAGGTAAAAGATTGAACAGTGACTTCAATCTGCCCCTCTTGACAAGGGGTAAAAGTTTGGAAGATGGCTTCAATCTGCCTCTCTTGACTAGGGGTAAAAGATAGGAATGTGGCTTCAATCTGCCCCTCTTGATTAGGGGTAAAAGATTGGAAGATGGCTTCAATCTACCCTTTTTGACTAGGAGTAAAAGATTAGATGTTAATCTGCCCCGTCTTGACTAGAGATAAAAGATTGGATGATGGCTTCAATCTGCCCTGTGGTCGGGGTAAGAGATTGGATGATAACTTCAATTTTCCCCATGGTCGGGGTAAATGATTAGATGATGATGTAACTTTACTCCATTCCACTGTAACCTCAAGGACATTGAGATTTGTTACTCATTTGGATCTGACCCGCTGCAACTTCAAGAATATAGGATCTGGTGCTTCGTAGCAACTTTGAGGTATAAGATTCACCGTCGTGGTTTCAATTTGCTCCTCTTTAGCTTTAGGGATGAAAAATTCACCTTTACAGCTTCAATCTAGCCCTTTACATCTTTGAGATTTTACCTTTGCGGCTTCAATATGCTTCTGTACATCTTCAGGGTATAAGATTTACCGTTACGACTTCAATCTTTCCCTTCACATCTCTAGGGTATAAGGTTCACTTTTGTGGCTTCCACCTTTCCCTCTTCATCTTTAGGGTATAAGATTTATCGTTGTGGCTTCAATCTTTCCCTTCACATCACTAAGGTATAAGGTTTGTCGATGCGGCTTCAACCTTTCCCATCACATCTCTAAGGTAGAAGATTCGCCATTGCAGCTTTAATCTCTTCCTTCACATTCCTATGGTACAAGATTCACCGTTGCAGCTTCAATCTTTCCCATCTTGCCTTCCAAGTATAGGATTCAACATTTCCTCGGTTCATCTCGCCATTTTATGGGAACGAAACCTGTAAAAATATGCTTTCTATGGACCTCTATGTAGGCTAAATTATTAGGATGCCATGATCAGAATGAGTCAAATGCTCCTAATTGAATGGGTGTGCATGCAACATATCATATTTTTTTTAGTCCTTAGGTCGACATGGTTTGTCGTTTGCCTAAGTTTTATCACTGATGTCTCACCATTTTTCCCTTTTTGGTTTGGTGCTTTTGATATGAAATCCGAAGAGGTAGTCATAAACTGAACCATTTATTTCAGAACCCTTCTAACCCTCGGGTCAATTATTTCCAACTAGTGGTCCTGTTTCAAGTCTTTGTACTATTTAGAAATTTTTTAGAGCGATATTCATGGGTCCTTGTATACTTTATATTATCAGCCCATTATCCGTTATTTTTAATGCAAAATGCTTAAACAAGGTTGTGAAAGAATAATGTCGAATTTTATTGAGGAAAAAATTCAAAGGAAAGAGTTTCAAACATTGGCTAAAGAAAGTTGCCAAGTATAAGGAACAATATTAGGTGTCCCAGATATCAAAGCATGAGCTTCTCTGAGTCGAATTGACGAGGACCAGTCTGAGCCCGATATGTGTCTAGAAGACCTAGAGTGCTCTGTTGATGCCTAACAATTGTAAAGTTCCTCCGTATTGTTATGTTTGAGGGAAACAATTATTTCAAGTTCACTCTTTGCTTCCAATTTGAGTCGCCCTTTTCGGGTTTTCAACTCAAAATCCCTTTGGTTTCAAGACGCCCTTTGCGGGTTTTCATCTTTACCTCTTTTTTTTCTTTTTCTTCTTCCCTTTTTCTTTTTTCTTTTCCCTTTTTCATTTCATTTCATTTCATTTCTCTCTCTCTTCTCTTTTTTTCGGGTAAAATGCTTCTTTATCGAATCAGAGTTCACGGGGTTGGGCATGTGTTTACTGTCCATTTTGGTTAAAATCAAAGCTCCACCCAAAAAGGTTTTCTTCACCTCATAGGGCTATTTCTAATTTGGCAATCATTTTCCTTGGAAATCCTGTTGTAGGTGAAATTTTTTTCAAAAATCAAAGTTTCCTCATGAAATTATCTAAGGCAGACCTTGTTGTCATAAGCCCGCATCATTTGTTCTTAGTTCATCAAAACATGTCAGATAGCTTTCAGCCCCCTTTCCTTAATCAAGTGTAACTGATCATATCTTAATTATGTTTCATCAGTTCTAACAAAGTTTAGAGGGGAGGAAACTCGACTCCAATGGATAAGATGCTTCCATTCCATAAATCAACGGGAAAGGTGTTGCCCCAGCAAAGTCTTGATAGATGTTTAATAAGTGTAGGGCAAAGGATAATTGCTCATGCTAATCTTTGTAGGTCTCGATCTACCTCTATTGCCTTATTCACTTTTGACAACATGGTGCTAAATTTGTAATGTTTGTACTAACTACAGACCCTTGCTCTCGTGCTGTTGTTCAAATTCAATGTGTTGTCAGATATGATCCTTTCTAGCATTGACATGTAGCCTTCTTCAAAAAAATTTCTCTTTGTAGGTCTTGTGATATCAGCGTAGAAAGCAACTTTTACCAATCTGGTAGAGAAATCATTGATCACGGAGATGAATTTACGCTCATTGGAAACCTTTGGAAAAATTGGCCCGATGATGTCCATGCTCCACATAGAAAAAGGCCATGACGTGAAGAGTCAAAGGAGATGCCCTTTGCGGGTTTTCATCTCGACTTTTCTTTCTTTTCTTTGCTTTTCTTTTTCTTTTTCCTTTTCTTGGGTTTTAAGATGCCCCATATGGGTTTTTTTCATCTCGACCCTTTTCTTTTTCTTTTTCTTTTTTTCCTTCTTTCTTTCTTTTTCCTCTTTTTTGACCTCTTTTTTTATAACACGTCAGTCCTCATTCTTCAGAGTTTCATTTTGAAATGGATTGTATTTTCCTTTATGGCAGCCTATGCGTCATGACATCAAGTCCTTGAACCCGACATGCTTTGATAGGACAACGTGAAAACCTTTGGACTATTGGAGAAACTCAACAAGATCTTGCATTGTTTCCATAGAAATGGTTGTCCCAATTATTATTTTTTCTTGTCTTCATTCTTTAGGCTTACAACTTCCACTGACTCTTTATGAGGTAAGATCTATTTTCATCTTATTCCATCATTCTTAACAAGTTAGGAGAAAAGTTACAATTTTGATCATCTTCAAAGTCCTGAAATTCCTCTAAACACATATCTTGCTCAAAAAGGCTCTGAGTCAGCATCAGCGTCGCTCATATCTTTGATATCTAAAGACCGTCAAAAAGTAAAAAGGGGCCAAAGAACAAAATAAATTTAAGGATAAATGATTGTGTAGTATGAGTATGAGTGTAAATGTTTGTCAAATTAGACAAGAATGAATGTCTTAAAGAAAGATCGATTGTGTAGCTTGAGTATAAACGAATTTGTTTGTTGAATTGGATAAAAATGAAAGAATAATTAGCGAAATTTTTGCCAAACAAGATAGAAAATGCATTTTCCATTAAAGATAACTAGATAATGATAATGGGCCATTTACAAAAAGATCCATATTGCTTTAGGGCCTAAAGCAATAGTTGTATTTTAAGTACTACTTTGAAAAAGTCCTAAAAACTACAGGAAGCTCCTCCACAGTCTAGTTGTCCAAGACACTTCCAAGGGTGTAGGGACGAAATCTTGATAGGTTCTACTCCGTTCTCTTCTTCAAATATGACTTTTGCTCAAATTTTTCAACATTCCCCTATCATCTTGATTTATCATGTTTTCCCTTAGTTTTTTATTTAGAGTTGTACTCCCTTGACACAAATGTATTAGATTTGTGGGATTTTTATTTCTATGTATGTAATGAAATGTAATGCTAATGAATGCATGTATGCATATGCAACAAAGGCGTTGATTCTTAGTTCAATTCTGTTAGAACAAATTTATTAGAAAAGAAATTTCTTTACATAAGGCAGATACATATATGGTCGTGCCTTAATGCTCAAAGCCTTAATCTTTCTTAAGAAGCTAAGCTGAACTTTTTGTCTCAATTCAACTCCGATTTCAGGCTCAAAACGTCGGCTTGAATGGTTAGGGCCCGCAAGTGGTTAGTTGCTTCCTGTACTTAGACCAAAGCCATACTCGTGACATGGCCCTTATCTTTGACCTCGTAGTTCACAATTTCGTAGTGAGGCCTCAAGTTCTTCTACCCTTTTAATTTCTCATTCCTGGTTTGTCTTGCCTTTCAACTCAGTCACAAATCCGAGACCACATCCTCTATATGCACTGATGCCTTGGGGAAGATGACTGATCCATAAACTCTTAAGGCGAATATGTTGACCTTTTCCTTGCATCAAGGTACACCAAATTTAAGTTTCATGAACTCTTTCAGGCGATGCACTTATTATTCCTTTTTCTTCATCTCAGACATAACTTAATGCTCGCTCCCCGATTATGCTCATCAGCTTCTTAATCTCGAGTAAGTAAAGCAAATCACCATATTTGGTAGAATATCTGCATTGTCTTATTATCTCATCAATCTCATTTTTTTAGCTCGTGCGAATTATTCTAAATCATGCTTATCTATGTGAAATTCCAAGACTCTAACATATGTACCTCTAGTAGGTTGTCATCTTTTCTTTGACCATATACACACGGCTACATTGTCTTTCACTTTATCAAAAAACCCGCTTTCCATGTTAAGTTCTCTATTTGGTAATCGAGCTTAAATCAACACCTTTTTTTATGAAAATGCAATGCAAACAGGTTTAGGAATAAAACTTGAAAATAACTTGCAATTAAAAGCAAAGAAGCAAGAATATAACCGTATTTCTTACCTTGGTAACCACTAAGGTTTGGCACAATTCCATTTAAGGTAAGCTCTCATGGAATTAAATGTAAGTTAAGAAAATGTGCTGCTTATGAGTGCATGTATGCATAAGAAAAGTATTGACTCTTAGCTCAATTATAATAGAACAACTTTACTAGAAAACAAATTTCATTACATAAGGCAGACACGTATATGGTCGTGTCTTAGTGTTCAAAAGCCTTAATCTTCGTAGGAAATCATCTAATTTTGCCCTGGTTCATCTCTGATTTTTGGTCTAAAATATCAACTTGAATGGTTAACTGATTAGTCACTTCTCGTACTTGGGTCAAAGTAGTTCGTTGTGCGGTCTTCATTTCCATCTTATTCGTCTGGCAAATCATCAATTTTTTTTGTTCTTCTTTTGACCATAGACGCACGACCACATTGTCTTCTACCTTATCAAGAAACTTATTTTCTTATGACCAGTTCTCTATTTAGTAATTAAGCTTAAATCAATACCTTTCCTAGTATGATGATGTAATGCATACAGAGAGTCAAGGTAGAGCGAGTCAGTACCACATCAATAACAACATGGATATAGAACAAAGAATCTAAATATTCGTTTGCTGAAAGGTTTGCTATAGCTTCATTTAAGGCAAGTACTTATGGCTTATTATATATGATTTAGTCTCAAGAGTAAAAGGTACCCAAACCAGCAGATTCCTCTATCCTCACCCATTATAGGCTCATATGGACGAGTTCGATTTAGGGGGACACATTTCCCATATGTTTGCACGGAAGTGAAAACTTCACGAAAACATAGGTACGGATGTAATCCCGAAAGTGATTCACTATCCTACACGAAGGTGAAAACCTCATGAAGGAGTAGCTTCTCACTTCCACTTAAAGGGTGTAGTGATAGATGCAAATGAATGCAAATCTATACTAGCAATACCAATACAGTATTATCACAAAAAAATGCCAAGGATCGCATATTAAATTAGACCAAGTTAAAAAACTTTAACAAAAAGACCCGAAAATAATCGACTTTTGGCTTGACTCTCTTATTTTTAAACAACATCCCCAGTGGAGTCACCAAGCTATCGAAACATTTTTTTTAAAAAAAAAGAAAAAGTCTCGAAAACATTTAAAAAATCGAAATATGAAGTCGCCACAATATTTTTTGTTTGGTGTGATTGGATCACCACAAAACGTTTTAAATTCGTTTTGATAAACATTTCGATCTTCGAAATCCCAAAAAAATGGGTTCGGGAAGTCGGTTACGTATGAGGAAGGATTAGCACCCTTACATGCCCAAAAATTGGTACCTAATTGACTCTTCTCGATCTTGATTGTTAAAATTTGAAACCTCGAGTGAAATTTAAAATACGATCCCTAAATACATGATTTATTTGATGTACACCTTTAAGAAAGAAATCGAATTTCGTGAGGAAGTCTCGTTATTTCAAAATTATTGAGGAAGGAAGTCACGTCCAGTGAGTTAGGACATAACATTTCGAGATCCGAAAATAATGAGCATTCCTTCGTTGCCAATTTCAAACCTTTAAAAGGGTATTCGATTATTCTGATTTGAAGAAAAAAATCGCGCCTAGTAAGTTAAGGCACAATTTTTTCAAATCTCGAAATAAGGGAATATTGCCTTGATTTTTAAAAATATTCGTATTTTTAGAGAGGATCGGAAAATAACTTTAATTAAAATATTTAGATAAAAATGAGCATGCAAATTAAATACAAATTGTGCAATTAATGATAAAATTGAATAACACGACAAGGTGCAATTACATGAATAATAAATACACAAAACAAATATATAAAAAATAAAAATAAACAAAATACACAATGCGAAAGAAAATGCAAGTTAAAATTATCGAGAAATAAAATAAATAAATAAACGGGGTTAATTTTAGAAGAAATAAAGAAAATAAAGGATTAAATTATAACAAAAAGGAAAAATTTGGGGTAAAAATGTGAAAATAAGGAAAAACAGGGTCAAAAATGAAATTTTCGAAAGTTTAAGGGGCTAAATTCAAATTTTTTGGGAAGTTTGAGGGTCAAATCTAAATTTTTGGAAAGTTTAGGGGTCAAATCTGAATTTTTGGAAAGTTTAAGGGTTAAATCTGAATTTTTGGGAAGTTTGAGGTTTAAATTCAAATTTTTGGAGATTTTAGGGGTCAAATTTGAATTTTTGAAAAGTTAAGGGGTCAAAACATGATTTTTGGATAGTTTAGGGGTTAAAATGTAATTTGTAAATAAAATAGGAGCTTTGTGGGTAATAAACCCAAATATTTGACATGTGGCAGCCTCAAGGTCATTTTTGAGTCAAGGACCAAATTGAAAAAACATTCAGAATTATTAGGCAAAATTGAAATAAATTAAAAATAACACAAAATGATTAAATTAAAACAAATAAAAATGTGAAAGGACCAAAGGGGTAAATTGCCCATTTTTTTAAAAAAAATCTTATCCCAGGCATAGACCCAAAACGACTACATTTTTGGTGTTTTAAGTCATTCCCAAAACTACGTCGTTTTACGAGCCTATATAAACCATTTTAACCCTTTTTTTCATTTCTTCACTCCTATTCTTCAAAAAAAATAAAAAAAAACTCTCTCCCCCTCTCTCCTCAAGTGGTTGACCTTGACCGGTCAACGTTTGGTTAGTTGTCACCGACTCTTCCGTATATCATCGTTCACCGCCGTCGTGCATGGCGGAGTAAAGGTAAATTTTTTTTTATTTTCCTTCTAAAAGGTAGATCGGTCTAGGATCTAGCAAGATCAATCCTAGATCTTCAAAAAAATAAAGTCTATTTTTTGTATTTTGAATCTGTTTTGATTTAATTTTATTTTTTCTTTGTGCAGGAGTGATCCTTGGAGGTCCAACGCTTCCCCATAGTTATGGACGGCGGCTCACCAGGTAATTCCCAAAACCTTTTTCTTTTTTCGTTTTTTTTATTTCAAAATTAAGGAGAAAAATGAAAAAATTATATATATTATGTAAAATCTATTTTCGAAAATAGAGGAAAAAATAAAATAATATATATATAAAATAAACAGATGTATGCGCATATATGTATGTATATATATATATATCGTATATACTTGTATATATCTATATATATATATATATATATATATGTTTGTATATGTATATACAAATATCAATTTACCTTGCAATATCACTGCCGAATTTCTTTGAATCAGTTTCTTTTTTTTGCTATTTCTTTGTATTGATTTTTTTGTTGATTTCAAATTATTGGTACCTTTACAATCAATTTCAAATTGGCTCTTTATAGCTAAATTTACAATGATGTTCTTTTGTCTTTTACAATTAAAAATGCTGATTCTTCACCATTTGTTTTGAAGGCCATGGCAGTGGCGGTGGCAGGTGATGGTTGGCGTCAGATAGTGGCAAAGGCAAGTAGGGTGACGTGACTGACGTGGAGGCATGGGTGGCAGCATAGGAGCGGTTGGAAACCCTAGCAACTAGGGTTTCACAATTTTTCAAAAATTTAGGCTTGTTGGGCCCTAGGAAATTAGTTGTAATTTGGGTTTAGGTTTTTATGTTGTATTGGGTCATTTGGTTTTGTAAAAAAAACTTAGAATAAAATAATCTTTTATTTTTTTATTATTGTTAGGCCCGGATAAAATTGGGCTCCAAAAGTACCAATGTGTGATGATGTCAAAGTTGGCACAGCAAATTAAAATCTAAATTTGCGTCCAGAAATGTCGCAATAACCTGCAACTGCTTACTGCCTATACCAAATTTGCGTGAGTGTACAGCTGGATTAACTAACTTGTACAGCTACGAGGAAGTTAGATCTGAGAGAAAAAGGATACCTGTAATTGACAGTAAAGATAAATACTGAGGAGAGAGAAGAAGAGAGGGGATCATCTAGCTCGTGACAAATCAATTTCATTTTCTCATTTTTTTTAAGCTTGCTTCCATGGAAGCTTAATTATCTTGGAGGGTGAACTGACTGAGAGAAGAAGGCAACATCTGCTCCTGATGAAGAGTGTTTTAAGTGCGATGCAAGAGGAGCATTGAGGAAGAGTTCTAGTAGGCTAGGAATAGAACGCTTCAACTTGTTTTTTATTTCCTCTTAAACGTTGATAAATTCTGATAAACTTAATTGTGTATGGAAGTACCTTTTAAATTTAGATCTAAATTGATTTCTATTCAATTCCTCATATCTATTTATCTTTGGATTTAATTGCTTGATCACGAAAGTGTTGTTGCAGTCGCTGACACTGAAAGGTGCAGTGACAAGTTAAATTAAAAAGCAAGACAACGGAAGTTGCTTGAGACACGAAGGAACTCTAGTCACTTGTTCTCGAATGCAAAGAATTTTCAGCACTTGAAGGTGTGGTTAATGTGAGTATTTGGGTATTGGATAAACAGAGAAGTCAAAGATAGTAAGAACTCATTAAGCTTAATTGCAATGACAATTTATGTATCATTTACCTTGTGGTCACATTTAGTGATTGCCGACTTATCAAGTCAGGGATCCCTCCATTTTGTCATCATTGTTTTATTTCTTTAATTTCCTTAATTTGCATCAACAAAATATCTTCAACTTTCACTACATTTATTATTAAATTGTCTTGACATATTATATCACAGACTCACAAAAAGTGCTTTGACAGTTTTCGTTCATTTTAATTTTACAGTCCGTGATTTAGTTGCGCTAACATTATTCCTTACAATTCCTTTTATTCTAACTCTAATTGCTTCGACAATTATAACATCAACAACCATCTCTGTGGGATCGATATCTGATAGCTAATACCTATCAACTACACTTGCATTGACAGTGTTCGCTTGCGCCAATTGCTGTGACATTCATAGGGCGATCAAGTTTTAGCACCGTTGCCGGGGATGGCGTTTGTTTGATGTTTATTTTTGTAGTTGCAGTTATTTTGTCTCCTGATTTTTATGTGTTACTAATTTGTGTTTTTTTTTTGACTATTTTTAAAAAAATTTAGGTGTTTTATGTCCACTAGGAGAAATCTTAAAAATATTGTTGGCTTAGATCCGGAAATTGAAAGAACCATTCAAAGGAGAAGACAATAACAAAGGAATATGGCTTTACCTAGAACTGATGCTATACCATAGTTGCCGTCACAAAATCTTTTCCCTCCAATATAGCCACAGAATTTAAACAAGCCACCGCTACCACAAGAAGAACAAATACAAAACAGAACAATCAGAGACTTTGTTGTTCCTGTGTTAGATGACTTGCAACCAGGGGTTGTTAGACCAGCTATCCAAGCTGGGAATTTCAAGTTAAAACCGTTTATGTTTCAAATGTTAAATTCGAATGGGCAATATGCTGATTTTCCTCATGAAGATGCGAGAGAGCATTTTAAATCTTTTCTACTAATCTATGCTTCTTTTAGTCAGTATGGTATTCCTGATGACGCCTTGAAGATGCAGCTATTTCCTTATTCATTACGAGGAAGGGCTCGTACCTGGTTTCTTGGATTACCAGCTGGATCTATTACATCATGGAATGCACTTGCAACTCAATTTGTTTTGCAATTTACTCCACCCACGATGAATGCTCGATTGAGGAATGATATTACTACCTACCACCAGTTAGACGATGAGAACTTGCATACCACATGGGAGCGTTAGAAAACTTTGCGTCGACATTGTCCCATGCATGGAATCCAACAAGAGACTTAGATCGAAATTTTTTACAATGGATTAAATGCGCAGACAAGAAATCTTGTTGATGCATCTGCAAGCGGTCCTTTGTTAAATTGCAGCTACGATGAAGATGTGCAAATTTTGGAGAGAATCGTACAGAATGATTATCAATATCCAATTTCTCGAGCTGCTCAAGTAAAAACGAATCCTGGAGTTATTGAATTAGACGCCATATCAGTTTTAAATGCACAGGTATCTTCGTTGACTAACATTCTTAAAAACATGAAGGGGATGAGTGACGTTGCACCCATTCAAGTTGCTCAGTAATTGGATGTCCCGACATTTTGTTGTGAAATTTGCGGTGACAATCATAGCTACGAGGATTATCCATAGCATGCAGAAAATGCGTTCTATATTAATTGTAACAGCTCGATTTTCAGTGGTGTCGAAAATAGTGGTTTCAGGACCACAACTCCGATGAGTCAGGTCATAAATTTAGTTATTTTAAATGTTTCTGGTGATATATGCATCATATGAATTATGATTTGAAAATAGCATTGATTAGATAGTTAATTGAATAGAAATGACTAAATCATAAAAAGGATAAAAGTATTGATATTTAATTAGAAGAACCAAATGAGTAAATTAACTAAAGCAGTATTAGTTAGTGGATTAGTATGATTTATATTGTTTATAGATAGGCTTAATAAAGGTTAAAAATAGTTAATTAAAGCTTAATGGTGAAGGTTTCAATAATTACAAACTTGCCATTATGTATATATATGAATTAAAAGAAAAGAAATTGATTTTTCATCTCATTTTCTTCATCTTTCTTCTTCAAATGGCAATAAGGAGAAAAATTAGGGTTTTCAATTCAAACCTTTGAGCTTTGATTTGGGTAAGCAAACCTTTATCGTTTTTGGTAATTTTTATGTTTTTAAGTCCGTATCAGCTTAAGCTAGCCTATGCAAGGACTAATTTGTGAATCTATCAAATGTTAAAAACTTGCCATTATTGAAATTGCTTGTTCTTGGAAGTTTTTGATATATTTGAATGTTTGATACTTGGGTTAAATCTTTTTGTAAAGTGATTTTTGATGAAATTAGAGTTAAAGGACTAAAATGTAAAATTGGTGAAATTTCATGTATTGTTGTGAAAATAGAAATGATTATTTTATATGTTTTGTGTTGAAAGGACTAGATTGAATAAAGAGAAACTAGTAGGGGTAAAATCGTAATTTTCCTAAAAAGGGTTAAATTGTGTTAGATGACTAAATTATGTAATTTAATGTGAAAATTGAATGATTTGTGAATGTAGACTACAATCGTGCTACCGGTCGTGTAAAAGAAAAATTAACGGATTAGTCCCTACAGTGTTTCCTAAACTGCAATTCAGTCCAGTAAGTTTGTAATGTCAAATTCTTATTAATAACTGCTTATAACTGCCTTTTTAATGATTATTGAAAATGAGAAACATCAAGATGAGAATTTCTCGGGCTTGTGCCAAAGATAGAAAATGGTCTGATGGTTGAGATCTTGTATTTGTTGCGGATACTCTATAGCATCTTGAGTCACCGTAAGGTGAATAGAATCCGAGAATGGATTACAGGCCCTACGATGGCTGAGATTCATGCTTGTTGCATGTTCTCGTCAGCTTAGTGTGACCAGCATCGTAGGGAACAGATGTACCGTATCGTATACTAGTAAACGACATGACCCTTGGGTCAATAGAGAGCAAATGAGCAACATGACCTTTGTGTCAACAGGGAGTAAAACGAATAGCGGCCCTTGAATTTTGGTTGTGCTGACTTGATAGATTTATAGAGCTGCTTATCTCATAAGACTTGGTAAATTGATGAACTTGCGAACCTATTAAGCTATGCAGCTTACCAGTGAACTTGTTATTGTTTTGTAGATCTCGTTTTGTGAATTAAAGATAGGATCATCTTGAAGACAATCACACTGTCCTGGGAGCTCGATCGGTAGTATTTACATCACTCGGTTATTTGGCATGTACTAGGATGTTATTAACCTTTGATATGAAACCAAAGATGTTGAAATCATACTATTTTAATTTTGTAAATTCACGAAGTATAACTTGATGCTTAGGCTTATAATGCTTGTAAAGACTTAGAAGTTATGTGTGTATCGTGATGTTTTAATGGATAACTTATATTGGTTGTGTTTGAGGTATTAAACTTGTGTCTTGGCATCATTAATGAAATTTTGCATACTTGTTTCGGTAGAATTTTTGCATGTATCGATAGAAGTATAGGGTAGGAGAGAGGTTGTTCTCTGACTTGGATTGTATCGATAGTTGAATTGCAAGTATCGATAGTTCATGGTACTGATGTATCGGTAGTATGTAAGCTTGTATCGATAGAAGTTACAGAGAGTGGATTTTTTCTCTCTGGAGTTTTTGGTATCAGTAGTTGCATGACTTGTATAGGTAGAAATCATACTTGTATCGGTAGAACTAGTACAGATACCGATAGAAATCTGCACAGTTCTAAAATTATTCATTGAATTGACTACTATCGATACTTGACCATCAAGTACCGGTAGAAGTCTTCTAAAATGTTAGAAATACCATTTTTACCCTTGATAGAATTATGTTATGTTTAGATATTGTTTTAAATTGTGAGAAATGATTTTTGTATTAAATAGAGATGCAAATAGTCAGATATTCGTTAAAGATGAATAGTATAGAATGAATAGTAGACACAAAAATCTTAACCGACGAACGTGTACGAGATTCGGGTGTTACATTAATAACATTAGAGGGAACTCGTATGGTAATTCTTATAACAGTTCAGCCAAGAATCAACAACCTTAAGGGAATCAAAATGCATCCATATTTCGATATGGAAATTCCTCGAGTCAAGGAAATTTTCGACAAGGGAAGTACAATCAGTAGCAACATTACAATCACAATTCTCAGGTGCAGGCACATCATGATCAAATGCAGTTACATGCTCATATGCAGCCATAGAAGACTGCAATGCAAAATATGAATATGCAAGGATAGCATCAATAATAGCAACAGCAGTGCTCTCAACCGCGAGCAGATCCTTTAGCTGCACTTAAAGCTTTGATGCGAGAACATATTACAAGAACTAAAGCTATTGTGCAAGGAAATTCTTCTTCCATCCGAGTGTTGGAAGCACAATTAGGACAGCTAGCTTCTAATATAAGCACGAGACCACCAGGTGTTTTACCCAGTGATACTGAAAATCCAACTCAAAAGAGGAAGGAACATTGCAAAGCTATTACTCTTCGGAGTAGAAAGCAAATTATTGAACAAAGCAGCAATACAATCCAGCACCTGTCGACGCAAATAAAATAGAGCAAAAAGAAAATGTTGTATTTGAAGAAGAATCAATACAGCTCAATGAAGAGGAGCCACCAGTAATCACACCCATGCCAATCATTCGACCTAAAAGATTGTCGACGCAACTGCCAGTGTCGACGTAGCCAGTTATTCCACAACAGCCTAACATTTTAGTACCTTTGACATTTCCAGAAAGATTCAAGGAGAAAGAAAATGACAGAGAATATCAGAAGTTTTTGGCCATCTTGAAACAATTACATGTTAATATACCTCTTGTTGATGCTCTTGGGAAATTTATGAAGGAGCTTTTATCCAAGAAAAAGAAGCTGACTGATATCGAGACAATTGCGCTCACAGAAGGTTGCAGCACTGTACTGACATATAAATTGCCACCTAAGATGAAAGATCCTGGCAGTTTTACAATTTCATGCTCCATTGGGAATCATTATTTAGGCAAAGCTCTCTATGATCTAGGAGCATGTATCAACCTTATGCCTTTATCAACATTTCAGAAATTGGGAATTGGTCACGTGAAACCCACTGCGGTGACATTGCATCTGGCGGATGGATCTTTGTCGCAACCTGAAGGACAAATCAAAGATGTTTTTGTCCAAGTAGATAAGTTCATGTTTCCAGGAGATTTCATTATTATTGATTGTGAAGCTAATAAGGAGGTACCTATAATTTTTGGACGACCATTTCTTGCTATGGGACTCACTCTTATAGATTTATTTAAGGGTGAGTTAATCATACGACACAATGATGAACATGTTACCTTCAATGTCTTTGAAGAAACTCCTTTCAGGAGTAAAGAGCAATGTCACCATATTGATGTACTGGATGAATTAATTGCGGAAGAATTTAATGAGCGAAGTACAACAACTTTAGAAGAACTTGCGGTGACAACTGAAGACAATTTTCTACCTAAATGTGACCACAAGGCTGAAGCAAATATTGTTGAGCATAGACATGGTTGGCAGATGGAATCCTTAGATCTGACCAATAAAACGATCCCTATATTTAAACCGTCTATTGAAGAAGCTCCAACTGTGGAGTTGAAACCATTACCAATGCATTTAAAATATGTTTTCCTTGGTGACAATGATACCCTGCCAGTAATTGTCTTTTCAAATCTCAACACAAGTCAAGAGGAGATATTAATCGGAATACTGAAGCAACATAGGCATGCCATCGCCTGGAGCATTACAGATATCAGAGGCATTAGTCCCTCTTTTTGCATGCACAAGATCAGGCTAGAGGACGAGGGAAAGTAGTCCATCGAACAGCAACGTAGATTAAATGAGAAAATGAAGGAAGTTGTAAAAAAAGATATCATCAAATGGTTGGATGTCGACATTATTTACTCCAAAGAAGAGCGGTATTACGGTGCTAACAAAATGAATTAATCCCTACTCGCATTGCTACAGTTTGACGGGTTTGCATGGACTACAGCCGTTTAAATGCTGCCATAGAAAAAGATCACTTCCCACTTCCCTTCATTGATCAGATGTTGGACAGGCTTACTGGTAAGGCCTATTACTGCTTTCTTGATGGATACTCTAGCTACAACCAGATTGTAATTACGCCGGAGGACTAAGCAAAAACAACTTTTACTTATCCGTTTGGTACCTTTGCTTTTCGTCGAATGACATTTGGTTTATGCAACGCACTGGCTACATTTCAAAGGTGCATGATGGCAATCTTTTCTGATATGATTGAATATTCGTTGGAGGTATTCATGGATGATTTTTCTGTTTATGGTCACACTTTTGATAAATGCGCTAACAATTTAGCTAGAGTTTTAAAACAATGCGAGGACACTAATCTGGTGCTAAATTGGGAAAAATGCCACTTATTGGTAATTGAAGGCATTATCCTTGGGCATCGTATCTCTTGTCAGGGCATCGAAGTAGACAAGGCAAAGGTGGAGATTATTGAGAAGCTGCCCCCACCTACTAATATCAAGGGAATAAGGAGTTTTCTCGGCCACGCAGGATTTTATCGACGATTTATCCGAGATTTCTCAAAAATTACAAAACCTCTCTACTTACTATTGGAGCAAAATAAAAAGTTTCTATTTGATACTGCTTGTCTGGAAGCATTTGTAAAAATTAAGCAGCAATTAGTGCAAGCACCTATTGTCATCGTATCGGACTAGTCACAACCGTTCGAAGTTAGGTGTGATGCGAGCGACTATGCAGTAGGTGTACTGCTTGGGCAACGCAAAGACAAGGTATTTCACACAATATATTATGCTATCAAAACTCTTACTAAAGCGCAGGTCAATTATACAACAACAGAAAAAGAGTTGTTGGCAGTAGTTTTTGCATTCGACAAGTTTCATTCGTATCTTATCGGTGCAAAAGTTACAGCATATACTGATCACTCTGCATTACGATACCTCTTTGCCAAAAAAGATGCCAAACCCAGGCTGATTCGATGGATCCTGTTGTTACAAGAATTCAATGTTGAAATTAAAGATAGAAAAGGATCGAAAAATCAGGTAGCAGATCATTTATCTCATCTAGAATCTGGGAGTGAAAATGGAAATACTTCACAAATTATCGACGCATTTCGAGATGAGAAGCTCTTTTCTGTCGATGCATCCCCATGGTATGTAGATGTTGTCAATTATTTGGTCTGTGGAAAACTACCGTTAAGTGCAATTGGTCACCGAAAGATAGGGTTTTTTCGATATGCTGCAAAGTATTATTTGAATGAGCCATATTTGTTTAAAGTATACGCCGACAATATTATTCATCGCTGCGTTCCTGAAGAAGAAATCTTTCCCATCCTGAAGCATTGCCATGATGCCCCTTATGGAGATCATTTTGGTGGTGCTAAGACTACTTCAAAGGTCCTTCAGTCAGGATTTTATTGGCCAACATTGTTTCGAGATGCTCATAATTTTGTTCAACAATACGATAACTGTCAGCACACTGGATCAATATCTCGACGTAACGAAATGCTGCAACAGCCTATTATGGAAGTTGAGCTTTTCGATGTCTGGGGTATGGATTTCATGGGATCATTTCCTAATTATTTTGGAAATGTTTATATTCTGGTCGTTGTCGATTATGTATCAAAGTGGGTTGAAGCAATTATTGTCCCTAAAGATGATGCTCGGACAGTGTTGAAATTCTTTCACACACACATCCTCACATGATTCGACACAACTAAAGCATTAATCAGTGATCAAGGCACTCATTTTCATTGCAATCAAGTTGCAACAGCATTAAAGCGTTATGGTGTTAAACATCGAATGACAACCACATATCATCCACAAACTAACGGCCAAACTGAAGTATCTAGTCGAAAAATTAAAAATTTCCTTGAAAAGGTGTTAAATCCATCTAGACGCGATTGGTCTTTAAGGCTCAATGATGCATTATGGGCGCTTCGCACAGCATACAAAACACCATTAGGAATGTTTCCATATCAGCTTGTTTTTGGTAAATCCTGTCACTTGCCTGTGGAAATTAACATAAAGCCATGTGGGCAATTAAGCAAGTGAATATGCTGCTGGACAAAAGAGATTATTGGACATTTCTGAATTAAAGGAGATTTGATGAAATGCATATAAGAATGCTGCCATATACAAAGAAAAAACCAAGAGATGGCATGATAACATTATCTTACGGTGACAATTTTCTGCAGGTTAGATAGTACTTTTATTTAATTCACGTTTAAAACTGCATCTTGAAAAATTACGCTCCAGATAGTCAAGGCCATTCGAAGTTGTCGAAGCATTTCCTCATGGTGCGGTGACAATTAAAGACTTAAATGATGGGCCCCAATTCAAGGTAAATGGCCAAAGGTTGAAGCATTATCTCAGCCTAGACGATCACGAGCAAAACGAGACCATTAATCTGGTCACATTTTCTTAACATGTCATTACATTTATTCTATTTACTTTGTGTATTTTATTTTATTTCAATTACCTTCTTTAGTTCTTTTGCAGGAATAAAAGTTATCCTTTTTTTCGACACACAGAAAACACTACTTGTTGATGCAATTTACTTGCTGAATCATCATAGTGGAACATTTCCGGAAAGAAAACACCGATTGATTCACCCTGTTCCCCAACCGTCGGATCGATTAGAAAAAAGGAAAATTTGTGTCATTGCATTTATTGGATGCAGACTAACGTAGTCGAAATCATTACGCCTTTTCATATTCATCCCCTATAAAACACCCCATTGTGCCAACAGTGTTCTTCACAACCACAACCACCATTGTTGCTGCAAAACTTTCTTTTCTTCAAGCTTCCAATTTCCTGTGATTTTCATTCTCTTTTTATTATATAGTTATGGAAGGAACAAGAGGATTTAAAGCTCCTTTTAAATCAATCACTGAATCATCTGCTGTAGTGGCTCACAATGCAGAGCAGCTGGCATCCAATGAACCGGTAGTATTTCTCACAAAAGCAGCCAAGGATCGCTTCCACAACACTATGTTAAAGCGTAACTACCACCTAGAGCAAGGATTCCAACTATCTCCACTACTCATGCTTGGAAAACAAATCCACAGAACCATCTCATGCCTAGGGTGGGAAAAGTTTTGCGACCATCCTGAAGGTTTTCTCCATCCCTTGGTAGGGAATTCTATGCCAATTTGATAGATCAAGAACAATAGTTTGTCTTTGTTCGAGAGGATTGGTACCTTGGAGTGCTGAGCATATCAATGCCCTGTACAACATTGCTAAGGGAGAAGTTGAGCATATCGTCTTCTTAGAACAACTGACGGAGGAGGGTGCTGACCTATTACTAAATGATCTATGCATTGACGGTGCCGTCTAGACCGGCAACAACCCCAACAACTATGCGTTATCGATTCCTCACAGTTCAGAGCAAAGTCTAGTTCCATTTTATCAACTGTCGCTTACTGTCTTCTACCCAGAGCATCATGGTAACTTTAGACAGAATGTGCCTGATACATTTATTTATTAAAGGTCGCCGAATAGATGTTGGTGCAATCTTACATCATGAGATTGTAGAAGGAGCAGTAAAGCAAATAGGTATTTTACCATTCCCCTCTCTTATAACGCATTTATCTCAACAATGGGGTGTTGTGCCTCATGTCGGGAAGGAATTCTTAGAAAATAAGGGACCAATAAATGATGTCTCAGTTGAGTGCATGACAAGGGGGAAGGAGACCCCTGTGGTGAAAGAAACTGCACCAAAAAAGGAGAAAGGAAAAGTAAAGAAGGAAGCAAAACAGTCTCATGCCCCCACAAATCCTAAATTATGGAGGAAGATTACAGAAATCGAGCAATGGGCTGACAGAATGAATGTGCGGCAAATTAAACTTGTCACCACAATTGAAGACATGGAGCACTCGCAAAACTTATTCTATGCATACACCAGGGCATGGAATACTGCAATGGTCAGCACCTTACGCAGCATTAGCAAGCATCCTTTGCTAGAATTCCCAGTGTTTCTGACGGTATTACAAATGACATAGATTTTCGTCCCAATTTAGTGTTTAAATTGCCCCTTTTGTAATTAATTTAGCATACATCATTAGCATTTTATACTTAGTTTACTTGTTTTCCAATTCATTGTTAGATAGTTTGAATTCTTGTTATTTTCACATATTTTTGTACTAATGTCGATGCAAGCAGTCGATATATTGTATCTTAAAATTGCCAGCACAGGAATTCAGTCTAGGAATGGAATATTGGATAATTGCGGCCACAAGATCAACTGAACATTGCGACCATGAAATGCCACTGCATTGAAACTGAACCTCAATTGAAAGGAATCAAGCTAAGTTCACAACTAGAAGCACCAGACACAGGAATTTCACAGATGTCGCCACAATTATTCTTTCAGAATATGTCCAGTGATACAGCGATAATCTGTAGATCTCTAAAGAACATCTAGAACTGCGTGAGTGCAAAGCTGTAATTTAACTAATTTTGACAGCTGCAAGATCTAGATCTGGATCTGAAAATGAAGGCTAATCCTGTAACATTTTAGAGGTTATAAATAGAAGAACAAAGAAGGAAGAAGGTATCAAGAGAAAAAGCGATTTAATTCTAGAAATTCTGTGTGAATTAAAGATTTGAGCTGGAATCGGTGAACTGATGAAGCAAGCCTGCAACTACTTCTGACGAGAAGTGCTAGATGCCAAGCAAGAGGAATAATTAAGGAGTAAGCCTAGTAGTCTAGAGATAGTAAACTTCATTGTACTCATTAATTCTTCTTAAACGATGATGAATTTTGATGATGTTAAATGAATACGAGAGTTTCTTATAATGTTATATCATTTTGATTCTTACTTTACATTGCTTATCCGTTTATTCTTGGATTTAACCACTCTAAACACAAAAGTGAAAGTGCAGTACACCGACATCGAGAGATGCGGTGACAGGTTAGATTAACAAGTGGGTTAGGTGAAAGCTGCTCGGGACTAGGACAGACTCCAGTTACTTGTTCTTGGATACACATCATTGCTCACACCGAGAGGCAGAGTAGTGTATTTGAGTCAGGATTAAGTAGGGAGCTATTATGGGTAAGAACTCGAAGGGACTTCATTGCTGCGACAATTCATCTATACTCTACCTTGTCGACGCATCCAGTGTTGCAACCTGTAGAATCAGTGAACCACTTCCACCCTTTTACACTTGATTACTTTTATATTTCCTGCATTTAAATTTTTAGCACTCAACACTCAACACATTTGGATTTATTTTCAGTACACTAAAATTTAACCTCTGATATTTAACTCTAATTGCTTTGACAGTAATGATTATTTTAGTCTGCAGATCTCACATAATTGCGCTGACATCCTTACTCGCATTACACTGATTTTTAGTATTGATTGCTCCGACATTAAAACATCGGGAACCATTTCCTCGTGAGATCAATATCCAACAGCTCTGTCTATCAACTATACTTGCATCGACGTGTGCACGCTTGCACAATTGTTGTGTCGTAAAAACACCGATCAAGTTTTACCGTCGTTGTCGGGGAAATTGGCGTTTGTTTGATGTTTAGTTTTGTTGCTGCAATCAATTTTACTTACTTAAGTTTTAACTTCTATTAATTTGTTTATCGTTCTTTTCTAGTTTTGAAGGTATTGATGTCCACAAGGAGAAATCCTAAGGACATTGTAAGCTTTGATCTAGAGCTTGAGAGAACACTTAGGAGGAGAAGGCAAGAACAAAGGTAGATGGCTAGTAACAACAACAATAATAATCTTCCACAACTGCTACCACGGGATAACATTCCTCTAGTGCTTCCACAAGATTTACCACCACCACGTCTACAAGAAGAACAAATACAGAATAGGACAATAAGAAATTTTGTTGTGCCTATACTCGATGATCTACAACCAGGGGTTGTGAGACCAGCTATTCAGGCTAGTAACTTTGAACTAAAATCGGTGATGTTTCAAATGATCAACTCAAATGGGCAATATTCAGGTTTTCTGCATGAAGACGCATACGAACATTTGCAATCGTTCTTACTCATTTGTGCATCCTTCAGTCAACATGGTGTCCATAATGATGCCTTGAAAATGCAATTATTTCCTTACTCGTTGCAAGGAAAAGCACGAACATGGTTTTTAGGTTTGTCGGCTGGATCCATTACATCCTGGAATGCATTGGCAACACAGTTTGTTTTGAGATTTAATCCGCTGACAATGAATGCAAGGTTGCGAAATGACATCAGTGCATATCATCAACTCGATGACAAGAATTTACACACAACATGGTAGCGCTACAAAGCATTCCTTCGACACTGCCTAATGAATGGGATTAAACAAGAGACCCAGATTGAGATATTTTATAATGGTTTGAATGCTCAGACAAGGAATCTTGTCAACGTATCTGCAAAAGGTCCATTGTTGGATTCCATATATGATGAAGCTGTTCGAATTCTGGGGAGGATAGCCCAAAACGATTACCAATATCCTATTTCTCATTCTGCACAAGTGAAAACTAACCCTGGAGTTCTTGAATTAGATGTTATTTCTGCATTGTCAGCGCAGGTATCTTCCTTGGCCATCATTAAGAACATGAATGGAACAAGCAATATTGCTCCTACACAAATGGCCCAACAAATAGATGAACCGATATTTTCGTGTGAGATTTACAACGACAACCACAGCTATGAAGACTGCCCACAGCATGCAAAAAATGCATATTATGTCAACAACATCCGAGGGGGTTCATTTGGTAACTCCTACAATAATCGTTCACAACAACCTTGGGGAACTCAGAATACATCCATATTTCGATATGGAAATTCTTCGAACCAAGGAGGTTATAGGCAAGGAGGTTACAACAATAGTCAATCGCAGAACTATCATCAGAATTCACAAGTACATCCTCGATTTGAATCAATGCAGTCACATAGTCAATTGCAACCACAATTGCGATTACAACCACAATCAGGCTTGCAACCACAAATGCAAGGACAACCTCATCAGCATCAACAGCAGTAATTTGCTCAACCAAAGGCAGATCTTATGACTGCTCTTAAGACTATGATGCGTGAACATATCACAAGAACTGAGGCTATAGTGCAAGGCAATTCTTCTTCTATATGAGCATTAGAAGCCCATCTTGGACAGCTGGCCTCTAATCTTAACTCCAGATTACCAAACACTTTGCCTAGTGACACTGAAAATCCTAAGCAAAGAGGGAAGGAGCATTGCAAAGCAATTACGTTAAGGAGTGGCAAACAGACAGTAGAGATAAGTAATTCTAACCAAGACCATGTCGAAGCATCCATTTCGAAGCAACAAGACAAGGTTATAACTGAAGGAACTCAAACGTAAAACATTATTGAAGAATCGATGTCTGCGCCTACGGATTGTCCAATTAAGTTGTCAACATAAACACCACTGTCGAAGCAACCAATATATCCACAGCAAACCTATGCCACCATACCTTTGTCGTTTCCCTAACGTTTCAAAGAAAAAAGTCCATGACAACGATTACCAAAAGTTTGTTTCTACTTTGAAGCAATTGCACATTAATATACCTTTAATAGATGTTATTATGCAGATACCTAGTTATGGGAAATACATGAAGGAGCTACTATCAAAGAAAAAGAAACTATATGACATCGAGATGATTGCGCTTATAGAGGGGTGCAGCGTTGTACTAACAAACAAGTTGCCAATCAAGATGAAAGATCCTGGCAGCTTCACAATTCCATGCTCCATCGGAGATCATTACTTAGGTAAAGCATTATGTGATTTAGGAGCTAGCATTAACCTAATGCCTTTGTCTACTTTCAAAAAGCTAGGAATCGGATCAATGAAGCCCACTGCGGTTACATTGCAATTAGCGGATAGATCTCTAGCACAACCGGAGGGACAAATCAAAGATGTTCTTGTTCAAGTTGATAAGTTGGTGGTCCCTGCTGATTTTATCATCCTCTATTACGAAGTTGATAAGGAGGTACCCATTATCTTGGAAAGGCCATTTTTAGTAATGGGACGAACACTTATCGATGTGTTTAAGGGAGAACTAGTGATGTGCCATAATAATGGCCATGTAACCTTCAGTGTGTTTGAAGCAACACCGTTAGGGTCCAAAGAACAATGTCACCACATTGATGTGTTAGATGAAATTATTTTTGAAGAATTTCATATCAGGAATTCAACATTGTCTGATACTGATGCGGCGACATCTACTGATGATATCATAAAGACTATGTTGACAAAGAGGAGGTGAACAATTGTGAGTTGCGAAGATATTGGCAAATAGAGTCGTTGGATTTATCTAACAGGACAATTCTAGTCTTTAAATCGTCTATAGAGCAAGCTCCTATCTTGGAGTTAAAACCATTGCCGACACATTTGAAATATGTATTCCTTGGTGACAATGAAACACTGCCTGTTATTGTTAACGCATCCCTCGACGTAATACAACAAGAGAAGCTCATCGCAATTTTAAAAGAACACAAGAAAGCCATAGCCTTGAGCATCGCAGACATCAGAGGCATTAGTCCCTCTTTCTGCATGCATAAGATAAGGTTAGAAGAAGAAGGGAAGTAATCCATTGAGCAACAAAGACGACTCAATAAGAAAATGAAAGAAGTGGTGAAGAAGGAAATCATCAAATGGTTGGATGCTGGCATAATATACCCTATTTCTGATAGCAATTGGGTAAGCCTCGTTCAATGTGTTCCTAAAAAAAGTGGTTTTACCATTGTGACCAACTATAAAAATGAGTTAATCCCTACTCGTATCGAAACTAGATAGCGTGTGTGCTTGGATTACTAACGGTTGAATGCGGCCACAAAAAAGGATCATTTCCTGATACCTTTCATCAATCAAATGTTAGATAGGCTAGCTGGTAAAGCCTATTATTTCTTCTTGGATGGCTAATTTGGATACAACGAAATAGCTATTACTCCAGAAGATCAAGCTAAAACCATATTTACATGCCCTTTTGGGACTTTTGCTTTTCGATGGATGCCGTTTGGCTTGTGTAATGCGTCAGCAACGTTCCAGAGATGTATGATGGCGATATTCTCAGATATGATTGAAGACTCACTCGAAGTATTCATGGATGATTTTTCGATCTATGGACAGAGTTTCGACCAATACGCCGATAACTTGGCAAATGTTATGAGAAGATGCGATGAAACAAACTTGGTTCTGAATTGGGAAAAATGTCATTTCATGGCAACTAAAGGGATTGTCCTTAGCTATTGCATCTCTTTTCAAGGCATTGAGGTCAATAGAGAAAAGGTAGAGATCATTGAAAAATTACCACCACCTACAATTGTCAAAGCAATAAGAAGCTTTCTTGGACACACGGGTTTTTATAGAAGATTTATCAAATATTTCTCCAAGATAGCTAAACCTTTCTATTCTTTATTAGAGCAAAATAAAAAGTTTGTATTCGATGACATCTGTCTGGATGCATTTACAATAATAAAGACAAAGTTGGTGCAAGCTCCGATTGTCATCACATCGGATTGGATGCAACCATTCAAGTTAATGTGCGATGCTAGTGACTTTGCTGTAGGAGCTATAATCGAACAAAGGAAAGAAAAGGTATTTCATGCTATCTACTATGCTAGTAAAACACTAACTGAAACGCAGGTTCATTACACGACAACTGAAAAAGAGTTACTAGTAGTGGTCTTCGCATTTGACAAGTTTCGCTCTTATCTTGTCGGCACAAAGACTACAGTCTACATGGATCACTCAACTTTGAGATACCTTTTCCATAAAACAGATGCTAAACCTATGCTCATTAGATGGATCCTACTCCTTCAAGAGTTTGATGTTGAAATCAAAGATAGGAAGGGATCCGAGAATCAGATTGCTGACCATTTGTCTATGCTGGAAAGTGGGAGCAAAGATGGACAACTGACCCAGATTGTCGAAGCATTTCCTGACGAGCAATTATTCACTGTCGACACATCGCCATGGTATGCTGATGTGGTCAATTATCTTGTGTATGGAAAGCTACCATGAGTGAAACTGGTCATAAAAAAATCAGGTTCATATGCGATGCTACTAAATATCATTGGAACGAGCCATACCTATTCAAGGTATGCGTTGACAATATAATTTGCCGTTATGTACCTGAAGAAGAAATGATGTCAATACTGTGACATTGCCACGATGCCCCTTACGGAGGTCATTTTGGTGGAACAAGGACTGCTGCAAAGGTCCTGCAATACGGATTCTATTGGACCAATTTGTTTCGAGATGCTCACAATTTTGTGCAACAGTGTGATCGTTGTCAATGTACTAGTTCCATTTCTTGTCGCAATGAGATGCTCCAACAACCTATCATGGAGGTAGAACTTTTCAATGTTTGGGGTATTGATTTCATAGGACAATTTCCAAACTCTTTTTGAAATATGTATATACTAGTAGCTGTTGACTATGTTTCCAAGTGGATTGAAGCTATTGCAGTACCAAAAGACGACGCTCGGATAGTATTGAAATTCTTTCACACATACATTTTCACACGGTTTAGAACACCGCGAGTGTTGATTAGCGACCAATGCACTCATTTCTATAATAACTAGGTGGCGACTACATTGAAACGATATGGTGTAAAGCATCGAATGGCCACTGCATATCACCCACAAACTAATGGTCAGATCGAAATCTCCAATCGATAAATTAAAGGAATACTTGAAAAGGTGGTTAACCCATCTAGGAAAGATTTGTCTATGTGGTTACCTGATGCATTGTGGGCACTTCACACTGCTTACAAAACTCCCTTGGGGATGTCGCCATATCAGCTAGTATTTGGAAAATCATGTCACCTACCTGTCGAGCTGGAACATAAAGCCATGTGGGCAATTAAGCAGGTAAATTTATATTATGGCGTAGCTAGTAAGAAAAGAATGTTGGACATCAAAGAATTAGAGGAGATCCGATGCCATGCCTATGAGAATGAGGCAATATTAATGGTATTACAAATGACATATATTTTCTTCCTAATTTAGTGCTTTTATTGTCTCTTTTATATCTCATTTAGCATGCATCATAAGCATTTTATAATTAGTTTTTATATTTTCTAATACATTGCTAGTTAGTTTAAATTCTCGTTATTTCTATATATTTTGCACTAATGTCGATGCAAGCAGTTGGTATATTACATATTAAGATTTCTAGCAAAGGAACTCAGTTCAGAAGATCAACATTAACAAAATGCAGCCATAAAACTAGCTTGGAATTGCGACCAGAGATGTCACTGCATTGAAGTTGAACCTCAAATGAGTAAAATTAAGCTGAGTTTACACTAGAAGCACCAGCGCAGGAATATCACAGATGTCGCTGTAATTACAACATCAGAATGCATCTAATAGTACAGCGATAATCTGCAGATCGTTAAAGAAAACATGTAATCTGCGTGAGTGCACAACTGTACTCTAACTAACTTTGACAACTACAGGAAAATCCAAATCTGAATCTGAGAATGAAGGACGAAATCTGCAAATATTTAGGGGTTATAAATAGACGAAAAATAAGGAAAAACATCATTAAGAATAAGGGGATCAAATTCTAAAAATTCTTCGTGAATCAATGATTTGAGCTGGAATCGGGGAGCTGATGAACCACATCTGCAACTGCTTCTGACGAGAGGTGCTAGATGCCGAGCAAGAGGAGCAAGTAAAGAGTAGGCCTAGTACTCTAGAGATAGTAAGCTTCGTTGTACTCTTTATTTCTTCTCAAACGATGATGGATTCTGTTGATGTTAAATGAATACGAGAGTATCTTTTAATATTATATCATTTTGATTCTTATTTTACATTACTTGTCCGCTTATTCTTGGATTTAACCGCTCTAAACACAAAATTCAAATTGCCGTACATCGACATCGAGAGATGCGATGACAGGTTAGATTAACAAGTAGGTTAGGCGAGAGCTGCTCGGGACTAGGACAGACTCCACTTATTTGTTCTTGGATACACATCATTGCTTGCATCGAGAGGTGGAGTAATGTATCTAGTCAAGATTAAGTAGGGAGTTATTGTGAATAAGAACTCGAAAGGACTTCATTGCTGCGACAATTCGTCTACATTTTACCTTGTTGATGCATCCAGCGTTGCAACCTGTAGAATCAGTGAACCATTTCCACCCGTTACACTTGATCACTTTTATATTTCCTGCATTTAAATTTTCATTACTCACACTCAACACTTTTGGATTTATTTTCAGTACATTGACATCTAACTTTTGAGATTTGAATTTAATACAATGATAATAATGATTAATTTAGTGTGCATAACTGATATAACTGTGCTGACAACCCTATTCGCATTATAATGATTTTTCTTCTATTAATTGCTTTAACATTAAGACATCAGAAACCATTTCCTTGTGGGATCGATATTCGATAGCTCTGTCTATCAAGTATACTTGCATCGACATGTGTACGCTTGCGCAATCATGTGTCGTAAAAGCATCGATCAAGTTTTGGCACCATTGCTGGGAGACTTGGCGTTTGTTCGATGTTTTTTTTTGTTATTGCAATTAATTTTACTTACTTAGTTTTTAACTTTTGATTAATTTGTTTATCGTTCTTTTCTAATTTTGAAGGTATTGTATGTCCACAAGGAGAAATCCTAAGGACATTGTAACCTTTGATCCAGAGCTTGAGAGAACACTTAGGAGGAGAAGACAAGAACAAAGGAAGATGGCTTGTAACAACAACAATAATAATCTACCACCATTGCTTCAACAGGATAACAATCCTCCAGTGCTACCACAAGATTTACTGCTACCACATCCACAAGAAGAGCAAATACAGAATAGGCCAATAAGAGATTTTGTTATAGCTATACTCGATGATTTACAACCAGAGGTTGTGCGACCAGCAATTCAGGCTGGTAACTTTGAATTGAAACCGCTAATGTTTCAAATGCTTAATTCTAATGGATAGTATTCAGGTTTTCCACATGAGGATGCACGGGAACATTTGAAATCATTTTTACTTATTTGTGCATCCTTTAGTCAACATGGTGTCCCTGATGATGCTTTGAAAATGCAATTATTTCCTTATTCATTACAGGGAAAAGCTCGAACTTGGTTTTTAGGATTACTGGCTGGATCTATTACATCATGGAATGCTTTAGCAACACACTTTCTCTTACGATTTAATCTACCGATAATGAATGCAAGGTTGCGAAATGACATCATTGCATATCATTAACTCGATTATGAGAATTTACACACAACATGAGAGAGCTACAAAGCATTGCTTCGACGCTGCCCAATGAATGGGATTCAACAAGAAATTCAGATTGAATTTTTTTATAATGGTTTGAATGCTTAGACAAGGAATCTTGTCAACGCATCTGCAAACGGACCGTCGTTGGATTGCACATATGATAAAGCAGTTCAATTCTGGAGAGGATAGCTTAAAATGATTACTAATATCCAATTTCTCATTCTGCACAGGTGAAAAGTAACCCTAGAGTTCTTGAATTAGATGTTATTTCTGCATTGTCAGCGCAGGTATCTTCTTTGGCCAACATCATTAAGAACATGAATGGAACAAGTATCATTGCTCCGATTCAAATGGCCCAGCAAACAGATATGCAGATATTTTCATGCGAGATTTGCTGCAACAATCACAGCTATGAAGATTGCCCATAGCATGCAGAAAATGCATATTATGTCAATAACATCCGAGGGGGTTTGTTTGGTAACTCCTATAACAATTATTTGCAACAACCTTGGGGAAATCAGAATACATCTACATTTCGATATGGAAATTCTTCGAGCCAAGGAACTTATAGGCAAGGAGGTTACAACAACATCAATCGCAGAATTATAATCAGAATTCACAAGTAAATTTTCATACTGAACCAATGCAGTCACATATTCAAATGCAATCACAATCACGACTATAACCGCAACCATCTGTTTTGCCACAAATGCAAGGACAACATCATCAACATCAACAACAACAATTTAATCAATCTAAGATAGATCCTATGACTGCTCTTGAATCAATGATGCGCGAGCATATTACCCGAACCGAAGCGATAGTGCAAGGAAATTCTTTTTCAATACGAGCATTGGAAGCATAACTTGGACAGTTGACCTCTAATCTCAACACTAGATCACCAGGTACTCTACCTAGTGACACTGAAGATTCAACGCAACGAGGAAAGGAGCATTGCAAAGCAATCACATTAAGAAGTGCAAAACAGGCAGTAGAAATAAGTAATTCTGGTTAAGACAATGTCGAAGCATCCACTTCAAAGCAACAAGAAGAAATTATAATTGAAGAAAGTCAAGCATAAAAGAATGTGGAAAAACCAACGGTAGTACCATCTCTACCTACAGTTTGTCCAGATAAGCTGTCGACACAGCCAACACTATTTAAGCAACAGAATATCCACACCACCCTATTGCAACCAGACCTTTTCCATTTCCACAACGTTTCAAAGAAAAAGTCCTTGATGAAGAATGTCATAAGTTTGTTTCTACTTTGAAGCAATTACATATTAATCTACCTCTAATAGATGCTCTTGTATAGATACCCAGTTATGGGAAATACATGAAGGAGCTATTTTCAAAGAAAAAGAAACTATTCGACATCGAGACGATTGCGCTCACAGAGGGGTGCAGCGCTGTACTCAAACAAATTACCAACAAAGATGAAAGATCCTCGTAGTTTCACAATTCCATGATCCATTGGAGATCATTACTTAGGTAAAGCATTATGTGATTTAGGAACTAGCATTAACTTAATGCCTTTGTCTACTTTTAGGAAACTAGAAATCGAATCAATGAAGCCCACTGCGGTGACATTGCAATTAGCGGATAGATCTTTAGCATAACCGGAGGGACAAATCAAAGATGTTCTTGTTCAAGTTGATAAATTGGTGTTTCTTACTAATTTTATCATCCTAGATTGCAAAACTGATAAGGAAGTACCTATTATTTTGGGAAGGCCATTTTTAGCAACGGACGAACACTTATCGATGTGTTTAAGGGAGAATTAGTGATGCGTCATAATAATGACCAAGTAACCTTCAGTGTGTTTGAAGCAGCACCGACTGGGCCCAAAGAACAATATCACCATGTTGATATTTTAGACGAAATTATTTCTAAAGAGTTTCGTATCAGGAATTAAACATTGGTTGATATTGATGCAGTGACATCTACTGATGATATCTTAGGGGACTGTATTGACAAAGAGGAAGTGAACAACTGTGAGTTGCGAAGATATTAGCGATTGGAATCATTGGATTTATCCAACAGGATAATTTCAATTTTTAAACCATCTATAGAGCAAGCTCCTACCTTGGAGTTAAAACAATTGCCAACACATTTGAAATATGTATTCTTGATGACAATGAGACACTGTCTGTCATTATCAATGTAACCATCAATGCCACACAAGAAGAGAAGCTTATCACAATCTTGAAAGAGCACAAGAAAGCCATAGCTTGGAGCATAGCAGACATCAAAGGCATCAGTCCTTCTTTCTTCTTGCATAATATAAGGTTAGAAGAAGAAGGGAAGCAATCAATTGAACAACAAAGATGACTCAATGAGAAAATGAAAGAAGTGGTAAAGAAGGAAATCATCAAATGGTTGGATGCGGGCATATTATATCATATTTCTAGCAGTAATTGGGTAAGCCCTGTTCAATGTGTTCCAAAAAAAAGTGGTTTTACTATTGTAATCAATGATAAAAATGATTTAATCCCTGCTCGCATCGTAACTGGATGGTGTGCGTGCATGGATTACTGACGATTGAATGCGGCCACAAAGAAGGACCATTTTCCACTCCATTTCATCGATCAAATGTTAGATAGGCTAGCTGGTAAAGCCTATTATTACTTCTTGGATGGCTACTCTGGATACAACCAAATAGCTATTGCACCGGAAGATCAAGTGAAAACCACATTTACATGTCCTTTTGGAACTTTTGCTTTTCGATGGATGTCGTTTGGTTTGTGTAATGCTTCAGCAACGTTCCAGAGATGTATGATAGTGATATTCTTGGATATGATTGATGACTCACTCAAGGTATTTATGGATGATTTTTCAGTCTATGGATAGAGTTTCAATCAATGCACCGATAACTTGGCAAATGTTTTGAGAAGATGCGAGGAAACAAACCTGGTTCTGAATTGGGAAAAATGCCACGTCTTGGCAACAGAGAGAATTATCCTTGGCCATTGAATCTCAGTTCAAGGCATTAAGGTCGATAAAGCAAAGGTAAAAATAATCGAAAAACTACCACCACCTACCACTATCAAAGCAATAAGAAGCTTTCTTGGATATGTAGGTTTTTATAGGAGATTTATCAAAGATTTCTCCAAGATAGCTAAACCTTTATGTTCTTTATTAGAGTAAAATAAAAAGTTTGTATTCGATGACATTTGTCTGGATGCATTCACAACAATAAAGACAAAGTTGGTGCAAGCTCCGATTGTCGTAGCACCGGACTGGACTCAACCATTCGAATTAATGTGTGATGCTAGCGACTTCGCTGTAGGAGCTATTCTCAGACAAAGGAAAGAAAAGGTATTTCATGCTATTTATTATGCTACTAAAACACTAACTAAAACGCAGATTCATTACACTACAACTGAAAAAGAGTTACTAGCAGTGGTCTTCGCATTTGACAAGTTCCGTTCTTATCTTATCGGCACAAAGACTACAATATATACAGATCACTCAGCTTTGAGACACCTTTCAACAAAATGATGCTAAGCCTAGACTTATTAGATGGATCTTACTCCTTCAAGAATTTGATGTTGAAATCAAGGATAGGAAGGGATCTGAGAATCAAGTAGCTGACCATTTATCTCGGTTGGAAAGTGGAAGCGAAGATGGACAAAAGACTCAAATTTCAAAGCATTTCCTGATGAGCTATTATTCACTGTTGACACATCACCATGGTATGCTGATGTAGTCAATTATATTGTATGTGGAAAGCTACCCATGAGTGCAACTGGTCATAAAAAAATCTGGTTCATACGTGATGCTACTAAATATTATTGGAATGAGTCATACTTATTCAAGGTATGCACTGACAATATAATTTACCGATGTTTTCCTGAAGAAGAAATGATATCAATACTGTAATATTGCCACGAAGCTCCTTATGGAGGTCATATTCTTAGCAAAAATAAAAGTCGTATTTTTGTCGACGCATTAGAGCATATATTGTCGGCGCATTCAACGATGAGTGCATTACCTTTTCAGCAAACAATCGCATCGATTGATTCTTTCTTATCCCAGCCATTGCATCAAAACAAACCAGGTACGATTTACAGCCTGGCAATTAATGGCTGTAGGCGCATCGTTTCCCCATATGTTTTTACTCATTACACCTAGGTTATAAAACCCTCACTACAGTTTTCTTTTTCTTCACATTCACCATTGTTACTGAGAATCAACCTTCTCTACTGATTTTTTTTCTTACTTCAAAGCAATATTTTTCTTTGATAGTTGCACCATGGCAAAAACTCGTGCATCCAAAAACACTCCAAAACCTTCATCTTGAAATACCCCTAACAACCCTATTAAGATTCCGACCACAACACCACCATCCTCCTCCACAGGCCCGATTTTATTTTCAACGACTGCAGCCAAAGACAGATATCACAACATAATGATGAAATGTAATATACATCCTGAGCAGGGCATCCAACTTTCACCAAACTTAACCCTAGGAAAACAGGTCCATCACACCATTAGTCGCATGGGGTGGGAATTTCTCTACGACCATCCATCTGGTTATTCCTCTACTTTGGTTCGGGAGTTTTATGCTAAATTGGTCAACAAGGAACAAGAGTTTGTTTTTTTTTCGAGAAGGGCTGATACCATGGAGTGCGACGCATATCAATGTTTTGTTGCGTATACCAAAAAGGGTAGACAGTCACTCACCCTTCATGCACAGCATGACTAAAGATACTCTGGCTGCGATGATTAAAGATCTTTGTATCGACAATGCTGCATGGATAGGCAGCGGTTATCACAATTTTACAATGCATCGGCATTATCTGACGACTTTCTGTAAGGTATGGTTTCACTTTATTAACCGTCGTGTGATGCCTTCTACACATAGTACTACAGCCACTCTGGACCGTATGTGCTTGTTGCATTCAATATCACACCATCGTCACATCAACATTGGGGAAATCATACATGCTCAGATTGTGGAAGCTGCTGGCAGAAAAAATGGTATTCTCCCTTTTTCATCTCTTATTATGTTAATGTGTCAACATAAGGGCATTGTGCCAAAAGAGGAGGAAGAGGTTATGGCAAATAAGGGTCCAATCAATGATATATCTGTTGAAAGAATGACTAGAGGCCAAGATACACCTGTGGCTAAAGAAGCTTCGACAAAGAAAGACAAAGAAAAAGGGAAAGAGAAGGAAGAACAGACTCATGCACCCTCTGATCCAAAAGTATTACAATGATTGGTTGGTTTGGAAATTCTTCATGACCGTGTTGATGTGCGAACAATCCGTCTTTTAAGTATGTTAGAAGATTTGGATTACAGGCAGCATATATTTTATGCCTATACAAAGGCTTGGAATGAGGCCATTGTCGCTGCATTGCATCTTATCAGCACCAGACCACTGCCAAAATTTCCAAAATTTTATGATACCTTCTTTCACATGCAACAATCTTCATCTGATAGGCCTACTACTGATGGTAGGCCCAATCGAATGCCAGTAGGAGTTCACATCTCTGATGATAACAATAATGAAGGGCAGTCAAACACTGAGGAAGACTATTGTCGCAATATAATTGATCTGTTTGAGGAAGAATTCTCAAACAGTTTAGGCGTAAATCTGGCTGAAAGAGCAGATATTGCAAGAGAAGATGTCGATACAGTCAACAGCTATGACAGGAGCCAAACTGAGGATGAACATCATGTGAAAGAGGAAGCCAATCAAGTAGATGAGCAAGTGACGGAGGAAGAAAATGAGACTGAGAAGGAAGAAACAGAGCCTGCAGAAATGCAGAAAAGAAAGAATCTAATATGCTCTAGCATTGATCGTGGAGGATGATGTGAGAACATCTAGCCCAGAAGTGACTCGACCTATTGTGAGTCAAGCTGAAATTGTCACAGGCGAAGAAGAGGAACTGAATCCTCTAGCTATTATACCATACATATCACCACTCGTCGAAATCCATCCATCTGATGTGACAATTGATGAGGCCATCACCCAACTTACCGTGGGAGAGCAATCTACAGAGCCAATTGGTTCTAGGGATAAGAAAAGAAAGAGTCGTAAAGGAAAGAAAGTGAAGAAGAACCATGACGATGGGGAGTGCCCAAAGAAGAAAAAGAAGAAAGCAAAGGCAACCGCTACATCAGCTACTGATGAATGACTTGGTATAAAATTTTTAGTTTTAATGCATTTTTATTATCATTGCATTTTATTTTGTTATCGCATCATTTTGTTAACTTAGTTGCATTGTAGTTGCATTTACGTTATTTCTATATAATATTATCAATGCATTGGGGACAATGCAGACATTAAGTTTGGGGGGAGATAATGTGAAATGGAAATGCAATTACACCCACATATTTAAATTCTATTTATTTCTTTGGTCAATGAAATTCACAAAATTTCAAATTGAATGTGCTTGCAATTTTTATCCTAGTGCGTAATTCTTGAATTATTTGGATGCTGATGTATACATTGGATGAATGTCAATGAATGATGAATCTACTATTTTCGAATGAATGATTGGAATTGTTTCGGCAATAAATGATTAGTGTTTATGTTTGAATCTTTAACTAATTGAACTGCGACAGCTACATTTTATAAAAGACACTCCAATATGAGTGCATTATGACTTTTTAAGGGAGAACACTCTGCTGCAGGATTAGAACAAATCATCTAGCAAAAGGCTATCACTGCAAGAGTGTGTGTCGGTGCAATTACATACCTCCTAAGGGTTTGTTGCACCCCATTGTTACTGCCCAGGAACAAAGGTAGAGTAATGCAATTACATCTCTCAGTCATTAATATATATATAAATGTTGTAATGGTTTAAGGAAAATTAGGATTCAGTGCATATCACTAAAATTTATGAAGTTGCAATTTTTAAACATTCATTTTATAAATTGTCGGTACATTCTTCTTTCATATGAATACAATTTGTACATTAGGAATTTAGAGAGTTCAAGTTGTATGGATAATAATTGTGGTAACATTTTTTTCTTGTGACTTTCTTAATTTTTGTTTACTTGAGGACAAGTAAAAACTTAAGTTTGGGGGTGTGATGGTATTACAAATGACATATATTTTCTCCCTAATTTAGTGCTTTTATTGTCTCTTTTGTATCTCATTTAGCATGCATCATAAGCATTTTATAATTAGTTTTTATATTTTCTAATACATTGCTAGTTAGTTTAAATTCTCGTTATTTCTATATATTTTGTACTAATGTCGACGCAAGCAGTTGCTATATTTCATATTAAGATTGCTAGCACAAGAACTCAATTCAGAAGATCAACATTGACAGAATGCAGCCACAAAACTAGCTTGGAATTACGACCAGAGATGTCGCTGCATTGAAGTTGAACCTCAAATAAATAGAGTTAAGCTGAGTTTACACTAGAAGCACCAACGCAGGAATATCACAGATGGCGCTGTAATTACAACATCAGAATGCGTCTAATAGTATAGCGACAATCTGTAGATCTTTAAAGAAAACATGTGATCTGCGTGAGTGCACAACTGTACTCTAACTAACTTTGACAGCTATAGAAAAATCCAAATCTGAATATGAGAATGAAGGACAAAATCTGCAAATATTCAAGGGTTATAAATAGATGAAAAAATGAGGAAAAACATCATCAAGAACAAGGGATTAAAGTCTGAAAATTCTTCGTGAATCAAATATTTGAGCTGGAATCGCGCGGAGCTGATGAACCACATCTGCAACTGCTTCTGACGAGAGGTGCTTGATGCCGAGCAAGAGGAACAAGTAATGAGTAGGCCTAGTACTCTAGAGATAGTATGCTTCGTTGTACTCTTTATTTCTTCTCAAACGATAATGGATTCTGTTGATGTTAAATGAATACGAGAGTATCTTTTAATATTATATCATTTTGATTCTTATTTTACATTACTTGTCCGCTTATTCTTGGATTTAACCACTATAAACACAAAAGTCAAATTGCAGTACATCGACATTGAGAGATGCGATGACAGGTTAGATTAACAAGTGGGTTAGGCGAGAGCTGCTCGGGATTGGGACAGACTCCAGTTACTTGTTCTTGGATACACATCATTACTTGCATCGAGAGGTGGAGTAGTGTATCTGAGTCAGGATTAAGTAGGGAGTTATTATGAATAAGAACTCGAAAAGACTTCATTGGTGCGATAATTCATCTACATTTTACCTTGTTGACACATCCAGCATTGCAACCTGTAGAATCAATGAACCATTTCCACCCTTTATACTTGATCACTTTTATATTTACTGCATTTAAATTTCCATTACTCACACTCAACACTTTTGGATGTATTTTCAGTACATTGACATCTATCTTCTGAGATTTGACTTTAATACAATGATAGTAATGATTAATTTAGTGTGCATAACTGATATAGCTCTGCTGACAACCCTATTCGCGTTATACTGATTTTTCTTCTATTAATTGCTTTAACATTAAGATATTGGAAACCATTTCCTCGTGGGATCGATACCCGATAGCTCTGTCTATCAACTATACTTACATCGACGTGTGTACGCTTGCACAATCATGTGTCATAAAAGCACCGATCGAATATACAAGGAAAAAATGAAAAAATGGCATGATAACCTCGTATTACGTCGACAATTTCATCCTGGGAAGTTGGTACTCCTATTTAACTCACGTTTGAAACTGCACCCAGGAAAATTACGATCAAGGTGGTCCGGTCCATTCCGAGTTGTCAAAGCATTCCCTAACAGTGCAGTGACAATAGAGAACTTACATGATGGCCAACAATTTAAAGTGAATGGTTAGCGTCTCAAACACTACGTCATCTCAGATGTCCGCGAACCAGAAGAAACTGTCAGCCTGGTGATATTTAAATAATGTCGATGCATTCATTCATTTTCTTTTATTTGCTTTACTTTTGTTTGTGTTGTTTCAGATTCTTAGAGAAATAAAAATCCTCTTTTTGTCGACGCATGGAAGAATATTATGTCGGCGCATTCTGCGATGAGTTAGCATTACTTTTTAGGCGAGAATCACGCCGATTGATTTCATTTCACCCAAGCCATTGGATTAAACCGAAACAGTACGAGCTGCAGCATGGTAATTAATGGCTGCAAACGTAATATTTCCTCGTGTTTTTCTACTCATTGCACCTAGGTTATATAATCCCCCATTGTAGTTACCTTTCTTCCTCACAATCGCCATTGTTCCTGCAACCATCTCCTCAATCCATATGCAGATTCTTTCTCTTCTCTTTCGAAGCAATATCCTTCTGCAACTTTTCTTTATTTTCTTTTTCTTCCAATCATGGCTAAAACTCGCGCTTCTAAAGCTAATCCTAAACCTTCATCTAAAACCACTCCAACCACCCCTATCGAGATTCCATCCATGACACCACCACCTTCAGGCCCAGTACTGTTTCTCACAACTGCAACCAAAGAAAGATATCACAACACCATTCTTAAACGCAATATCTATCATGAGCAAGGCCTCCAGTTGTCTTCGCAGTTGCCCCTTAGGAAACAAGTCCACCACACTATTAGTCACTTAGGGTGGGAGTCTTTCTATGACCACCCCTCTGGTTATTCCCCTACTTTGGTTTGAGATTTTTACGCGAACTTGGTGGATCAAGAACAAGAATTTGGTTTTGTTTGAGAAGGAATTGTGCCATGGAGTGCGGCACACATCAACGTCCTACTACAAATATCAGAACGGGTAAACGACCACTCGCCCTTCCTGCACAATTTAAATGAGGATAGCCTTACTAAGATGATGACCGACCTTTGCGTCGACAATGCCACATGGATAGGCAGTGGATTCCACAATTTCACAATGCATAGATGTTACCTGACGACCTTCTGTAATGTATGGTTTCACTTTGTTAATAGTGAGTGATGCCTTCTACCCACAGTACTACGGCCACTCTGGACCGTATGTGTTTATTACATTCCATCTCGCATCATCGTCACATCGACATTGGTGAGCTGATACATGCCCAGATTGCGGAGACAGCGGGGAAGCAGATTGGTATTATCCCTTTCCTATCTCTTATTATGTTTCTTTGCTAGCATAAGGGTATTGTGCCAGGAGAGGATAAGGAAGTCATGGATAATAAAGGCCCAATTAATGACATTTTCATCGAGCAAATGATAAGGGGCCAGGACACACCGATGGCCAAAGTGATTTCCAAGAAAGAGGAAAAAAGGAAAGGTAAAAAGAAGGCCGACAAATCTGATGCGTTGATAATGACACAAATGATAGAGACACTGGCCCTGATGGAGTCACACTTGGAACACCTCAACTGACGGTCTATCCACAGTAATAGTATAGTGGATGACATGGACTTTCGGATCCATAAATTCTATGCATAGACCAAAGCATGGAATGAGGCTCTTGTCGCTGCATTGCGCCAAATCAGTCAGACCCCACTTCCAAACTTCCTGCAATTTTTGACCATCTATCGCCCAATACAATATTCCTCATCCAAACAACCTACTCCTGATGGTAGGCCCGCCCCTGTACCCACTCACATCCATGTTTCTAATGATGACAACGATGAAGAGCAGTCACCGAATGATGACGTGCTGTATCGTAACATTGCTCATTTTTTTGAAGATGAGTTCTCAAATAATCTAAGGGCAAATATGGCGAAAAGGGAGGCTGTGCTGAATGAAGATGTCACGACAGTCAGATACATTGACATTGGCCTAACTGAACCTACTCAACTTGAGGAAAAGGAGGTAAATTAGGATGATCATGTCGAGAAAGCTGAAGAACAAGAGGATGAAGAGAAGGACGAAGCGAAGGATGACAAACACATTGACACCAAACTTGCCCTGGTGTAGGACGAGAAGGAACCTGATATCCCCACAACGATCATTGAGGATGTTGTAGGCGCATCAAGCTCAGACGAGACTCCACTTGCTATGAGTCAAGCTGAGGTAGTCACCAGCATTACGGAAGAACCTAATCCGTTAGCAATTATGCCTTATATGGCTCCGCTGGCTGAAATCTATCCATCCGATATGACTATCGATGAGGCTACCACCCAACCTACTGAAGAGGAGCAGTCCGTCGATCCGATTGGTTCGAGGGATAAGAAGAAGGAGCGACGCAAAGATAAGAAAAAGAGAAAACACCATGACGAGGAGAAGCGCTCGAAAAAGAAAAAGAAGAAAACAAAATCAGCCTCTGTATCGGCTTCTACTGAATAGGTTGGTACATCCCTTTTTAGTTAGCATTCTTGCATTATATTATGCCTACATTTTTATTTTCACTGCATTCTTTTTAGTATCGCGCATTATCGTTGCATTTCCATACATTTTGTATAACTGTTGTCAGTGCATTGGGGACAATGTAGACATTAAGTTTGTGGGGGGAATTAATGTGATGTGGAAATGCAACTACATCTTCTTATTTGATTATTATTTTTCTTCAGCAATGAAAATTTGAAAATTTCAACAAAAATATGACCACAATTTTTATTTTAATTCGTAATTCTTGAATTGTTTGAATGCTGATGTGGAAATTAGATGAGTATGAATGAATGATGAATCTACTATTGTGGAATGAATGATTGAAATTGTTTCAGTAATGAATGTATAGTGTTGATGTTTGAATCTTGCACTCACTGACCAGAACAGCGACATTGTATGAATAAAAGACACTTCAATATGAGTGCATCGTGATTCTTATGGGGGAACACTTCACTGCAGTTAAAGAAAAGAAAACTTACCTAGCCAAAGGCTGTATTTGCAAGAGTGTGTGTCAGTGCAATTACATGCCTCTTGGGGGTTTGTTAGACCCCATCGTTACTGCCCAGAAATAAAGGTAGAGTAATGCAATGACATCTCTCAATCACTTGAAAAACAAAAATGAGAAAAAGAAGAAAGAAAAGAATAAAAGAATAAATTGCTGAAATGGTTCAAGGAAGGATAATTCAATGCATGATATTGACATTGATGAAGTTGCAGTTTTAGTTGTTCTTACTTATAAATTGTCCACACATCATTCTATTATATGAATGCAATTTGAACATTAGAAATTTAGAGAATTCAAGTTGTGTGAATAAAGATTATGGTGACATTTCTAATTGTTACTTATTAATTTTTATTTACTTAAGGACAAGTAAAAACTCAAGTTTGAGGGTGTGATGGTATTACAAATGACACAGATTTTCGTCCTAATTTAGTGTTTAAATTTCTCCTTTTGTAGTTAATTTAGCATACATCATTAGCATTTTATACTTAGTTTACTTGTTTTCCTAATCATTGCTAGATAGTTTGAATTCTTGTTATTTTCACATATTTTTGTACTAATGTCGACGCAAGCAGTCGATATATTACGTCTTAATATTGTCAGCGCAGGAACTCAGTCTAGGAATGGAATATTGGACAATTGCAGCCACAAGATCAACTGAACATTGTGACCATGAAATGTCACCATATTGAAACTGAACCTCAATGGAAAGGAATCAAGCTGAATTCACAACTAGAAGCACCAGACGCAAGAATTTCACAGATGTCGCCACAATTATTCTTTCAGAATGCGTCCAGTGATACAGTGACAATCTACAGATCTCTAAAGAACACATAGAACTGCGTGAGTACACAGCTGTAATTTAACTAATTTTGACAGCTGCAATATCTAAATCTGAATCTGAAAATGAAGGCTGAATCCTACAACATTTTAGAGGTTATAAATAGAAGAACAAAAAAGGAACAAGGCATCAAGAGAAAAGGGGATTTAATTCTAGAAATTCTGTGTTAATTGAAGATTTGAGTTGGAATTGGTGAACTGATGAAGCAAGCTTGCAACTGCTTCTGACGAGAAGTGCTAGATGTCAAGCAAAAGGAACAATTAGGGAGTAAGCCTAGTAGTCTAGAGATAGTAAACTTCATTGTACTCGTTAATTCTTCTTAAACGATGATGAATTCTGATGATGTTAAATGAATACGAGAGTATCTTTTAATGTTATATCATTTTGATTCTTACTTTACATTGCTTATCTGTTTATTCTTGGATTTAACTGCTCTAAAACACAAAAGTGAAATTGCAGTACACCGACATCGAGAGATGCGGTGACAGGTTAGATTAACAAGTGGGTTAGGCGAGAGCTACTTTGGACTGGGATGACTCCAGTTACTTGTTCTTGGATACACATCATTGCTCGCATAGAGAGGTGTAGTGTATTTGAGTCAGGATTAAGTAAGGAGCTATTATGGGTAAGACCTCGAAGGGACTTCATTGCTGCGACAATTCATCTATAATCTACCTTGTCGACGCATCCAGCATTGCAACCTGGAGAATCAGTGAACCACTTCCACCCTTTTTTACACTTGATCACTTTTATATTTCCTGCATTTAAATTTTTAGCACTCAACACTCAACACATTTGGATTTATTTTCAGTACACTAACATTTAACCTCTGATATTTACTCTAATTGCGTTAACAGTAATAATTATTTAGTGTGCAGGTCTGACATAATTGCGCTAATATCCTTACTCGCATTACACTGATTTTTAGTATTGATCACTCTGACATTAAAACATCGGGACCATTTCCTCGTGGGATCGATATCCGATAGCTCTGTCTATCAACTACACTTGCATCGACGTGTGTACACTTGCACAATCGTTGTGTTGTAAAAACACCGATCAGTTCCCCTATCATCAGGGAGGCAACACCATTAACCGAGAAAGCTACTTCGGAAAGGAAGGATCACTCTGTCGAGTCTCCGCAAATGGCCCATATTTCTGATGATGAGGACCAAGATATGAATTTAAGGGATGTTGAGGAGTGTATCTGCAATATTGCTAACCTCTTTGAAGATGAATTTTCTAATAGTTTAGGGGCAAATATGGCTGACAAGGAAGCTGCTGCTGATGAGGAGCACTCGACCATAGAATTTGTGGGTATCGAGGAGGAGAAGGAAGAGGAGAAAGAAGAAGAAAAGAAAGAAGGAGAGAAAGAGGAAGTTTTTGTTACGACAAATTTGCCTGAAGAATTTGTCACTGCACCCGACAATGTGGGTGCAACTACTGAAGACTTGGCGCCATCTGTTGCAAATCAGGCCGAAGCTGTGACAATCAATAATTAGGATTTCAATCCTCTGGCTATTGTGCCCTATGTGGCACCCCTTGCTGAAATTCATCCTTCTAATGTCACTGTCGATGAAGCCAGTACACAACCACATATAGAGGAGCAATCTGCCAACCCAGTTACACCAACAGAAAGAAAACGCAAGAGCAAAGATAAGGCGAAGCGTAAGGAGGAGCGCCACAAGAAGAAGAAAAAGACCAAAGCAGCCACATCTTCGGTTGTATATCACTGAGTTTGTTTTCTTTAAATTTGTTTAGTACGTAATTTAGTTGCATATCATGTAGTTGTACTTGCATTGTCCTCATATTTTAATTGTCCCTGCATTTTATTTGTCAACGCATTTGCATTGTAGTTGCATTTCCATAAATATTTGTATATCATTGTCATTGCATTGGGGATAATGCAGACTCTAAGTTTGGGGGAAAATGTATATGGAATGGAAATGCAATTGCACCCACATTTTTAAGAAATTATTTGTCCTTTAAGTTTAATGAAAGTATGCAAGGTTATGAAAAATGTGACTAAAATTTTTAATTTCATTTGATGCTTAATTCTTGAATTATTTGAGATGCTAATGCGTGAATTGGATGAATATGATTGAATGTTGTACCCTTCTATTTTTTGATGAATGGTTGAAATCACATGAGTAAAAAATGAGTAGTATCATTATTTAAATCTTGGAATAACTTTCCATTTGAAGCTATATATAATTATAACTATTAATAAAAGACACTCCAATGTGGGTGCATTGTGACTTATCAAGGTGGAACACTCCAATGCAAGTGTTAGAAAAACTATCTAGCCAAAGGTTGTCACTGTAAGAGTGTGTGTCGGGGTAATTACATTCTTCCTGGGTGTTTGTTGCACCCTATCGTTACTACCCAAGAATAAGGGTATAGTAATGTAATGACATCCCCAAGTCTCATAAAAGAAAAGAAAGAAAGAAAAATAGATAAAAAGAAGAAAATATATGTTGGAGCCTAATTTGTCCGGGCCCAACTCAAAACCTAAAATAAACAAAAAATAAACTTTTAAATTTAAAAATGTCTATTTACAAGTCTACTTTTCAAACTTAAAACCCAAAGCCCAAATACATGGCTCAAACCCGATTTCAAACTAAATAGAAACCCTAGTTGACCACTTGCACAGCCACCTCCATCCCTGACCACTCAACTCCCGCCACGTTAGCACCGTCACCAGCCAACTTGCCACCACCGCCACTATCGAGTCTGTACCTGCAAAGAAGAAGGGACAGCAATTTAGTTACAAGAAAACAAAATGTAATCATTGTAAACAAGGCTATAAAGTTAAATTCAAAATAGCTGTAAAATGGTTACGGTGATTCGAAATCAATACAAAGACACAAACATTCGAAATCAATAGACATACGAAGCATTTGTTGGTCAAAGAAAAACAACAACAAAAGGGTAATTACCTGTCAAAGGGGCACATACCAGAGTTTTGGGGTTACACCCAAGTACATGAAAGCCATAACAGTTTGCAAGAGCTGAAAGAAGTATGGAAGACAAAATGAAGCAGATGTCTAATTCGAATATGATGATTTGCCTTACCTACTCAAGCTAGGTTGCTTCACTTTCAGAAATATGAATAATACGATACGTCACCTCATTGCTCGAGGATTCAGAATAATAAGGTCTATTCTAGACGAGTGAGCATTAGGTTGCAATCTTGATTAAGGAAAAAGAAGACAACAAGTACATTGCTTTGGAAAACCTACAAGACACAGTACACTCAGATGAAAAAATGTCGACATTTCTTGCCTCAAATACGTATGAGATAGTTGTCCTCCCTAAAGTGTTGGGACATGTAGAAGACGCGGTTGCAGATTTGCTTGAACAACGTGACAAGAGAATACTCATTTCTAGTAACCTTAGCCACTAAACACCTATCGAAGAAAGGGCAAAAAAGGTGTATTGGTGCATAACTTTTTCTAGTATGGTTTCGCAGCCATTTTTGCAAAGTCGAAAAAGTCTCTTATCGAGTATTCTCTAAGGACTACTCTTCGTCGAAGGAATTTATGGCTCTCCAAAGACAAGGTGATTTCACCAAAGAAATTGGAAATAAACGAGAAATTACTCCAATGCTCTTAAGGGCAAGTCTAAGATAGGGACCATGTCGCAAGCAAGGATTTGACCCAAGTGCGAGAAATGACTAACCACTTGCAGACTTTAGCCATTCAAGATCGACACTTTGAATTTGAGATCAGGGTCAAACTAGAGCAAAAATTAGCTTGCAAGATTAGGACTTTGAGCATCAAGGCACGACCATACATGTATCTACCTTATGTACAGGAATTTATTTTCTAGTAAAGTTCTTCTAAACGGAATTGAATTAGAATCAACGCCTTTTTGCATGCATTTTACCATTCATTTGCATTGCACTTCATGCATTAAATTTTAATGAAATCCCTCATATTTGAAACATTCGTGTGTGTGTGAGTCATCAACCCTAAATAAACTGAGAGGAAACATGATAAATCAAGATAAGGAATGTTGAAAATTTGAGCAAAAATCATGTGGAGAGTAGAACCTATTGAGAGTTCATTCCTATACCCTTGGAAGTGTTTTGGACAACTAGACTGTGGAGGAGTTTCCTATAGTTTTTAGGACTTTTCCAGGAAAAATTTCAAAACACACTTATTACTCAAAACCCGACAGTAATAGGGATCTTTTTATAAAGAGCACATGACCACTGTCTTTTATTTCGATAAAAATGATGCATTTTTTGTGTCTCACTTGGCAAATATCTTGCTTTTCTTTTTCAGCCATACTCATACCAAATGGTTGTTCATTCTTAAAATCATTCTCTCACCCATATGTTGGATCCCTTGATATCAAGGACACGAGCGACACTGCGGTCGACTTAGATCCCTTTAAGAAGGACATGTGTCCAAAAAAACTTCAAGACTTTGAAAATGGTCAAGAATGTAACTTGTCTTCCGATCTGCTACAGATGGTTGAGCAAGACACGAAACGAATATCACCTCAAAGAGTTGTGATTTTTAGAAAGATTTGAAGCATGTGTCTTTGCAGAAACAAGACGAGCTACTTCGAGAATCTAAAGGTCTTTGCATGGTCCTATCAAAGCAGGCCGAGTTTAAGGAACTGATGTCGTGACACACAGGCTCCCATAATGGAAGAATGCAATCCAAACAATAGAAACTTCAAAAATTAAGGGTCGACGTGTTATCAAAAGAAAATCAAAAAAAAGGAAGGAAAAAAAGAAAAAAGGGGTCGAAAAAATCCGCAAAGGGCATTTTAAAACCCAATAAAAAATAGAGGAAAGAAAAAAGAAAGAAAAGAAAAAGTCAAGATGAAAACCCACAAAGGGCATCTTGAAAATTTATTATTGTCTTTCATCTTTTCACGTCATGGCCTTTTTCTGTGTGAGGCATGGACGTCATCGAGCCAACTTTACAAGAGAGCTTCTAATGAGTGTCAATTCTCCTCATGATCGTTGATCACTACTTCCTATACCAATCGGTGTTTAAGCAGATTCTTGAAAAATAGAGATTATATGTTGATATAGAATGCTAAAAAATGATCATATCCAATGATGACTTGAATTTGAGCAACAACACGATAGCAAAAGTCTACAACCAATTCAAGAACAAGAGTCACAACTCAGCACCACATCACCAAAAAGTGAATGGGGCATTGGAGGTGACCAATAAGAACATCAAAAGGACTCATAGCAAATACCTACAAAGATCAGAATGAAAAGTTATCATTTGCTCTCTACGCTTATTGAATATCCATCAAGACTTAACCGGGGCAACACCTTTCCCGATGATTTACGGAATAGAAGCATTCTTGCCCATTGGAGTCGAGTTTCTTTCCCTCCAAAATTTTAATGGACAAAGTAGAGTTGATCCAATCCAAATACGGCCAGCTAAACTTGATCAAAAAAAGATGCTAAAAGCCATCTGTCATGGTCAAATATACCAATGACAAGGGCTTATGACAAAGAAGGGTCCGCTCTAGAAAATTACACAGGGGAGCCTTGGTTTTGAAAATGATCTTGCTTACAAAAGACTTCCAAAGAAGATGGATGCCGAATTTGTACAAAATCCTCATGAGGTGAAGAAAGTCTTTTTTGGAGAAGCTTTGATTTTGATCGAGATAGACAACAAAGACTTGCCCAATCTCATGAAATCAAAATCAATGAGAAAAGATCTCACCCAAAAAAATGAAAAAAAAAATAAAAGAAAAGAAACAAAAAAAGGAGAGGTCGAGGTGAAAACCCGTAAAAGGCATCTCGAAACCTAAGGAGATTTGAGTTGAAAACCTGAAAGGGCGGCTCAATTTTGAATAAAAGAAAGACGCATGAAGTAGCAAAGTGGAGAAACTTTACACCATGAGGCATTGATGAAGCACTCCAAGTTTCATGGACAAATGTCAAGCTTAGAATGGTCCTCATCAAGTTTGCTCAGTGAAGCTCATACTTTGATATCTAGGGCACCTAACTTCATTCTTTGTTCACCTTATGTTTGTCAACTTTTGACCAGTACGAGTCATTTTTTTAATCCTTTTCTTTCATGTGAGCTTTGCCTCCAAGAAATTCAATTTTACTCATTCAAGCTTTGCCTTCAAATTCATCAACCTTACAACCTTGATTCAAGCATTTTTTGCATTTGAAATAATGGTTAGTGGTTTAACGATATAAGGAATAAAAGGATTTCTGCATATCATTCTCAAAAATTTCTAAATAGTACAAGGACCTGAGGCAGGACCATTAGTTGGAAAATAACCAAACCCGAGGGTTAAAAGGGTCTTGAAACAAATAATTCAAATTACGACTACCTCTTTAGGTTTCATGACAAAGATACCATACTAAAAGAAGAACATGATAATACATCAGTGATAGGACTTAGACAAACGGTAACCGATGTCGGCTAAGGACTAAAAATAAAATCTTTTCTCAAAGATGACATTTTTGCATTCATCATTCATACTCACCTGTTTAGGAGCACTTGATTCGTCTTGATCATGGCACCCTGATAATCTAGCCTACATAGAGGCCTATTAAAGCATATTCTACAGGTTTCATTACCGTGAAATGGCAAAATGAGTCGCGGTACCATGAAGAATTGAAGGGAAAGGTTGAGGCCACAACGGTGAACCCGATACCTTAGAAGATAAAGGGAAAGATTGAGGCCGCAACGGTGAACCCGATACCTCAGAAGATTTGAAGGGAAAGATTGAGGCTGCAACGGTGAACCCGATACCTCAGAAGATTTGAAGGGAAAGGTTAAGGCTGTAACGGTGAACCCGGTACCTTAGAAGACGTGATAGGAAGGGTTGAGGATGCAACGGTGAACTCGGTACCTTAGAAGATGTGATAGGAAAAGTTGAAGCTGCAACGGCGAACCCGGTACCATGAAGATTTGAAGGGAAAGGTTAAGGCCGCAACGATGAACTCGATACCTTAGAAGATGTGATGGGAAAGGTTAAGGCCGTAATGGCAAACCCTGTACCATGAAAATTTGAAGGGAAAGGTTGAGGCCGTAACGGGGAACCCAGTACCATGAAGATATGAAAGAAAGGGTTGAGGTCACAACGACGAACCCTTTACCATGAAGATTTAAAGGGAAAGGTTAAGGCTGCAACGGTAAACCTGGTACCTTAGAAGATGTGATGGGAAGGATTGAGGCCTTAACGGTGAACCCGATACCTTAGAAGATGTGATAGGAAAGGTTGAGGGTGCAACAATGAACCCAGTACCATAGAAGATATGATAGGAAGGATCGAGGCCGCGACGGCGAATCCGATACCATGAAGATATGAAGGGAAAGGTTGAGGCCACAACGACGAACCCAGTACCTTTAGAAAGATTGAAGACGCACCAAACTCTTACCTCGATCATGGGGCAGATTGAGTCATTCCAAACTTTTACCCCTAATCAAGAGGGGCAGATTGCAGCCATCATCCAATCTTTTACCCCTAAGTCAAGAGGGGCAGATTGAAGACCATCCGATCTTTTACCCGTAAGTCAAGAGGGCAGATTGAAGCTATATTTCAATCTTTTACCCCTAAGTCAAGAGGGGTATATTGCAACCATCATCTAGTCATTTACCCCTAAGTCAAGAGAGGCAAATTGAAGCCACATTCTGCTTTTTTACCCCTAGTCAAGAGGGGCAGATCAAACCCTATCTTCCTGATGAGATATAGAGAAGTGCGTCAGATGACGAAGTGGTCATCTTTCTGATGAGATACAGAGAAGCGAACCGAAACAATGAAGCCAAGCTCCATGGGAGTAAAACTTCAAATCTCATCTTCCTAATGAGATACAGAGAAATGGATAAAACAATGAAATGGTCATCTTCCTGATGAGATACAAACAAGTAAACCAATTCAATGAAGCGAAGCTTAATATAAGTAAAGCTTTCGAACCCCATCTTCCTAATAAGATACAAAGAAGTGGGTCAAAGCAATAAAACGGTCATCTTCCTGATCAGATACCGAGAAGTGGACCAAATCCGTCTTCTTGATGAAATACAAAGAAGTGGATTGAATTAATGAAGAGGTTATCTTCTTGATTAGATACAAAGAAGTAGACCAAATCAATGTAGCAAAGCTCAATACGAATGAGACTTCAAACCCCATCTTTCTGATGAGATATAGAGAAGTGGGTCAAAGCAATAAAGAGGTCATCTTCTTGATGAGATACAGAGAAGTAGACCAAATCAATAAAGTGAAGCTCAATATGAATGAGACTTCAAACCTCATCTTCTTGATGAGATACAAAGAAGTGGGTTAAAGCAATAAAGCGATCATCTTCCTGATGAGATACAAAGAAGTAGACCAAATCCGCCTTCCTGATGAGATATAGAGAAGTGGATTGAATAAATGAAGCGGTCATCTTCCTGATGAGATACAGAGAAGTAAACCAAATCAATGAAGCAAAGTTCAATGCGAGTGAAACTTCAAACCCCTATTTTCCTGATGAGATATAGAGAAGTGGGTCGAAGTAATAAAGCGGTTATCTTCTTGATGAGATATAGAGAAGTAGACCAAGAAATGAAGCCACAACACACCTGAAGTGTCAGTGGATTGAATCAAAGACTACAATGACAGATCTCAATCTCCTTGAATTTCCAAGTGAATTGAGTGAAGTTATAGTAGCAAATTTTGTCTTTTTGAAATTGCCTTAGGAAGATGGAATCACAACACTGAATCCTACTTTCCTAAAGTTGTAGAGAAGCAGATGTAGTGAAATTGAACAAACAATAAAGCAAAGGGTGGGCCAGTTGAAGAAAGAGAGTCGAAGAAATGAGACCTAACAAAATTGGGCCTCCTTTTGGTCTTTGCTACGTTCCCATTACACGAAAACGAGCAAAGAGGGGCAACTGTTGGAGCCCAATTTGTCTGAGCCCAACTCAAAACCCAAAATAAATAAAAAAATAAATTTTTAAATTTAAAATTATTTTAAATTTAAAAATGTCCATTTACAAGTCTACTTTTCAAACTTAAAACCCAAAGCCCAAATACATGGGCCAAACCCGATTTCAAACTAAACAGAAACCCTAGTTAACCACTTGCACAGCCGCCTCCATCCCTGACCACTCAGCTCTTGCCACGTCAGCACCGCCACCAGCCAACTTGCCACCACCGCCATTGCCGAGTCTGCACCTGCAAAGAAGAAAGGACAGCAATTTAGTTGCAAGAAAACAAAATGTAATCATTGTAAACAAGGCTATAAAGCCGAATTCAAAACAGTTGTAAAATGGTTACGGTGATTCGAAATCAATACAGAGACACAAACATTCGAAATCAATAGGCATACGAAGCATTTGGAAATCAATTGAACAAAGAAAAGAAAACAGATTCGAATAGTCAAAACTATATCTATTCTCAAGGTATATATTCATTTATTGTTTATTACTTCTATTTAATACTGAAACGTTTTATTTTAAATACATTAATTCATTTATTACTATCATTTATTGTTGTTACTTATTATTAAATATTTTAAATAAATAATAAAAAAGAAGTTCGAAGGGTCATACCTGGATCCGGATCTCTGTCACCGTGGCTGTGATCGGATTCTTTTCGACCTTGTTTATGTTCGCGAGAGATCCGAAAAGTTAGAAACATAAAAAAATAGATTTCAAGAAAAGGAAATAAGAAGCTTTCAAAACCCATTTTCTTTTTAAGATTTGTCAACATAATGTAAACCTAGATTTTTGTAGAAAAATAACATTAAATGATAACAAAAAAATAAGAACAGATTTTAAATTAAAAAACTAAAAAAAAATCTGGAAATCAAGAAAAAAGGAAATCCCAAATGTTTTTTTTAGATTCAGGTTCGATCTAAGTAGATATGAACCTAGATCTATTTAGTTTCATAGAAAACAAAAGAACAAGAATAATACAGGATTTGAAAAGGGAGTTTTCTTTTCTGTACCTAGGCTGCCATGGATGGTGACGCATGACGACAGGGGCACGACAGACCGACGAGGGAGGAGGGCGGAACCCTAAGTCCGACCATGGCGTTTTGAGGAGAGAGAGGAGAGAAAAAAAGAGAGAAAAGTTTGAGTTTTTTTTAAAGAGAAGGAAAAAATGGAATTTTTTGAAGAAAATTAGCCCTTTATAAGCTTCTAAAACAGCAGCGTTTAAGAAGGGGCTTAAAATGCTCAAAACGGCGTCGTTTAGCCCTATCCGACCCGCAACCAGGATCCGCGTGTTTTTGAATTTTATGTTATTTACCCACGCGATCCTTTCGCATTTTAAATTTATTTTAAATTTGCACAGAAATTTTAATTATTTTACAATTTAGTCTCTTGACTTTTGGAAGCTTAGAAACCTATCACGTATCACATCTTTTGGGTTTATTCCATAAAAGAGCCCTCAAACTCTTCCAAAATTTCATTTTTACCCCTGAACATCTCCAAAATTATATTTTAGCCCCAAACTTCTCCAAAATCACATTTTATCCCCTAAACTTTCCCAAAATTACATTTTCACCCTCGAACTTCCCAAAAATTATATTTTGACCTTCGAACTTTTCCAAAATTACATTTTAACCTCCAAACTTTCTTAAAACTACATTTTAACCCTCAAATTTTCCCAAAATCACATTTTGACCCCCAAACTTCCCAAAATAATTTTAATCCTTAAACTTTTCTAAAATCATATTTTGACCCCTAAACTTTTTTGAAATTACATTTGACCTCCGAACTTCTAAAAATTATATTTTAACCCTCGAACTTTCCTAAAATTACATTTTTGGCTCGAAATTCTCAAAAACTTCATTTTTACCCCGTTTTTTTCTTTTCGCTTCTTTTTCGATTCCTTTTACATAAAATTAAATTATTTTCTTTGTATCTTAAATTAATCTCATTTTTTTCTTGTATTCAATGTTTCTTATTTGCGTTTTTTTGTATTTTGTATTTTATGTTTATTTCTGCGTATTTATTTACCCGCATAATTATTTTTTCCTTGTGTTATTCAATTTTGTCATTAATTGCACAATTTGTATTTAATTTACATACTCATTTTTATTTAAATATTTTAATTAAATTTATTTTCTTATTTTCTCTAAAATATGAATATTTTTAAAATCGAGGCAATATTTCTTTATTTCAGATTTTTAAAAATTGTGCCTTAACTTACTAGGCGCGATTTTTTCTTCAAATCGGGATAATCGAATACCCTTTTAAAAGGTTTGAAATTGGCAACAAAGAAATGCTCGTTATTTTCGGATCTCGAAATGTTATGTCCTAACTCACTGGACGTGACTTCCTTCCTCGATCATTCAAAAATAACGAGACTTCCTCACAAAATTCGATTTCCTTCTTAAACGTGTACATCAAATAAATCATGCATTTAAGGATCGTATTTTAAACTTCACTCGAGATTTCGAATTTTTAACAAACAAGATCTGAAAATAGTCGACGTGGTTCCAATTTTGGGCGTGTGAGGGTGATAATCCTTCTTCACACGTAACCGAATCCTAAACTCGTTTTCTAGATTTCGAAGACCAAAATATTTTTAAAATGGATTTAAAATGTTTTATGGTGATCCAATCACACCAAACAAAAAAATATTGGTGGCGACTCCCATGTTTCGATTTTTAAAATATTTTTCGAGACTTTTCTTTTTTTCAAAAAAAAACATTTCAACAATATATATATATATAGAATAATAAATGTTGAATTGGTTAAGAGGATTTAAGATTTAAAGCATGATGCTATCATTAGTGAAGTTGCAATATTGATTATTCATACCTTTAAATTGTCGGCGCAATTTTCTATCATATGAATGTAATTTATACACTAGGATTCCAGAGAATTCAAGTTGCTAGAATGATTATTGCTTTGAAAAAAAATTGCTATGACCTTGTTAGCTTTTGTTTACTTGAGGACAAGTAAAAACTCAAGTTTGGGGGTGTGATAGCATTAGAAAAGACCATTAATTTCTCCTTATTTAGAGTATAATTTGTTCCCTTTGTACCATGTTTAGCATGCATTTTTAGCATTTTATATTTAGTAATTTCATTTTCTAAGTCAGTGATGTTTGGTGTAATTTTCTTTCATTTTATTATGCTTATGCCACTAATGTCACTACATTTAGTGTTAGTATGGTGTCTTGAGATGTCAGTACAGGGATCTATCTTAAAAGATCAAAGCAGGAAAGTGTTCAAGGATGTCGCCGTAATTCTAATCCAGAATTGCGCCCAAACATGTCACCGCATGAGCACTTCCAAATTGCACCGGGGATTTTACTGTTTGAACAAATCCAGAAGTACTAATGTGTGAGGATATCAAAATTGTCACAAGAAATTAAAATCTAAATTTGCGTCTAGAAATGTCGCGACAACCTGCAACTGCTTACTGCATATACCAGATCTGCGTGAGTGTACAGTTGGATTAACTAACTTGTACAGCTACAAGGAAGTTAGCTCTGAGAGAAAAAGGACACTTGTAATTGGCAGTAAAGATAAATACCGAGGAGAGAGAAGAAGAGAGGGGATCATCTAGCTTGTGACAAATCAAATCCATTTTCTCATTTTTCTTAAGCTTACTTCCATGGTAGCTTAATTATCCTGGAGGGTGAACTGACTGTGACCAGAAGGCAACATCTGCTCCTAATGAGGAGTGTTCTAAGTGCGACGCAAGAGGAGTATTAGGGAAGAGTTCTAGTAGGCTATGAATAGAATGCTTCAACTTGTTCTTTATTTCCTCTTAAACATTGATAAATTCTAATGAACTTAATTGTGTATGGAAGTACCTTTTAAATTTAGATCTAAATTGATTTCTGTTCAATTCCTCATATTTGTTTATCTTTGGATTTAATTGCTTGATCACGGAAGTGTTATTGCAGTTGCTGACACTGGAAGGTGCAATGACAAGTTAAATTAACAAGCAAGATAACGGAAGTTGCTTGAGACACGAAGGAATTCTGGTCACTTGTTCTCGAATGCAAAGCATTACCAGCACTGAAAGGTGTGGTTAATGTGAGTATTTGGGTCTTGGATAAACAGAGAAGTCGAAGTGAGTAAGAATTCATTAAGCTTAATTGCAGTGACAATTTATCTATCATTTACCTTGTGTTCACATTTAGTGATTGCCGACTTATCAAGTCAGGGATCCCTCCATTTTATCATCATTGTTTTATTTCTTTAATTTTCTTAATTTGCATCAACAAAATATCTTCAACTTTCACTACATTTCTTACTAAATTGTCTTAACATATTATATCACAGACTCACAACAATTGCTTTGACAATTTTGATTCATTTTAATTCTACAGTGTGTGATTTAATTGCACAGACATTATTCCTTACAATTTATTTTATTCTAACTCTAATTGCTTCGACAATTATAGCATCAACAATCATTTCTATGGGATCGATATCTGATAGCTAATACCTATCAACTATACTTGCATTGACAGTGTTCGCTTGCACTAATTACTGTGACGTTCATAGCGCGATCAATCTAGCTATCCCTAAACCTGTTCGACACCTTCCTTATAGTTTCTCATATGTTTCACTCCAATTGACACTAACAACTGGCTCCGTAATGACATCCCCATCGACTGGTAGACCAAGTAGTAATTGTACACTCGTCGTAGGAAAGATGGAACGTGTGTGTCTCCAGTCTCCATCTCTCGACTGAAGCACTGATGAGTGGGGGATCCAATTTAATCCCCCGAGCATGCGAGCCACATATAAAAAGCCTACATCTCATAAGTGTCCATGAATGACCTTCGGTGCACCTTCGCTTAAGTTGTTTATTTACATCTCCAAAATTCGATCTTCGAACTGAGTATATAAACATAAAAAATAAATAATCTTAACAACATAATTTCTTTAAAAAATTAAAAAACATAATAATTAACTATTTAAAATTAAATAAGTAAATAATATTTTCTTAACATCATAATAATGAATTGATTAAAATTAAATAATTTAATAATATTTTGTTACCATTTGTAATTGAACGTCGGAGATGTGCTTGTCATCTAAATGGATAAGTTGATTTGCCATCGAAAAGTGAATAAAAAAGGGTAAATAACACCAAAAGTCACCCAACTTTCATTTTTCGAAACAAACAGTTACCGGGTTAACATTTCAATCGCTCAACTTTGAAAATCTGACAAAACAGTCTTTTTTTATGTTTTCCGGCACAGACGTCACGAAACAGTAACTTGGCATGTGACAGTGATAGCATTAGAAAAGACCATTGATTTCTCCTTACTTAGGTTGTAATTTGTTCCTATTTTATCATTTTTTAGCATTCATTTTTAGCATTTTTAACTTAGTAACTGCATTTTCTAACTCAATGATGCTAGGTTTAATTTTCTTTAATTTTATCCTGTTTTTGCTACTAATGTCGCCACAATTAGTGTTCATAGTATTGCATCCAAAGATGTCAGTGCAGGAGTCTGTCCAAAAAGATCAACGCATGAAGGTATCCTTGGTTGTCGCCACAAAATAGAATCCAAATTTGCACTAAAAAATATCGCCACAACTGACAACTGACAACTGTCTGATGAACACACCAGATCTGCACGAGTGTACAGCTGGTATAACCAACTTGTACAGCTAGAGGAAGTTGGATCTGAACGAAAAGACACCTGGACTTGGCAATGGTTGATAAATACTAATGAGAGAGGATCTTCTTCAAGCTTGAATTTTCGATATTTTTTATGCATAAAAAATTTTCTCTTCAACATTTTCTTAAGCTTGCTTCCATGGCAGCTTAACTTCCTTGAGGGTAACCTGACTGTGACGAGAAGGCAAGTTTGCTCCTGACAAGAAGCATTCCTAAATGTGATGCAAGAGGAGTGTAAGGGAATAGTTCTAGTAGACTAGGAATAGGATGCTTCAATTATTTCTGTTATTCTCTCTTTAAACGCTAATGAATTTTTGATTTTTTGAGTTTGTATGGAAGTACAATTCAATTTCAGATCAAATATGATATCTACTCTATCTTTCCTTCATTTTTATCTTTGGATTTAATTGCTTGACCACGGAAGTGTAATTGCAGTCACTGTCATTGGAAAGTGCAGCGACAAATTAAGTTAACAAGCAAGATAACGGAAGTTACTTGAGGATTGAAGGAATTCTGTCCACTTGTTCTTGAATATTTTGCATTAACAGTACTAGAAGTGTGGTTAGTGTGAGTGTTTGAGTCTTTGATAAACAGGGAAGTGGAGGTTGGTAAGATTTCATTGAGCTTAATTGTGGTGACAATTTATCTATCATTTACCTTGTGGTTACATTTAGCTGTTGCCATCTTTTCAAGTCAGTGAACCTCATTTTATTATCACTGTTTTTACTTCTTAATTTTTCTTAAAATTGCTTCGACAGATTATTCTCAAACCTTTACTGCATTTTCTTATTAATTTGCTTCAACATTATTCATCATAATCTCTTTTGTTTTAACTTCCTTTGCATTGACAATTATAAACATAAGCAGTCATCTCTGTGGGATCGATATCTGATAGTTTTAAACCTATCTACTATACTTGCATCGACAGTGTACACTTGCACATATTTGTTGTGACGTTCATAGCGCGATCAAGTTTTGGCATCTTTGTCGGGGATGGCGTTTGTTTAATGTTTATTCTTGTTCTTGCAGTTAGTTTTCATTTTGTTAGTTTTACCTGTTACTAACTTGTTTTACTTTTTGTTGACTCTTTCTCAATTTTTTAGGTGTTTTATGACCAAGAGCAATTTTGAAATTGCTGTTGGCTTAGATTCAAAAATCAAAAGAACTATTAGAAGGAGAAGACAAGAACAAAGGAATATGGCTTTGCATGGAAATGATGTAGTCATACCTCCATTACCACCACAAAATCATATCCCTCCGATACAGCCACAAAATATAAATAATCCACCTCTGCCACAAGAAGAACAAGTGCAAAATAGACCGATTCGAGACTTTGTTGTTCCTGTATTAGATAATTTGCAGCCAGGGGTTGTTCGACCAGCTATTCAAGCTGGCAATTTTGAGTTAAAACTAGTTATGTTTCAAATGTTAACTTCGAATGGGCAGTATGCTGGTTTGCCTCATGAGGATGCAAGAGAGCATCTTAAATCTTTTCTACTAATTTGTGCTTCTTTTAGTCAGCATGGTGTTTCTGATGATTCCTTGAAGATCCAACTCTTTCCTTACTCATTGCAAGGACGGGCTCGTACCTGGTTCCTTGGATTGCCTGCTGGATCGATTACATCGTGGAATGCACTTGCGACTCAGTTTGTTTTGAGGTTTAATCCATCGACAATGAATGCTTAACTAAGGAATGATATCACTACATATCATCAATTGGATGATGAGAATTTGCACACCACATGAAAGCATTACAAAACCTTACTTCGATGCTATCCTATGCATGGAATTCAACAGGAAACACAGATCGAGATCTTTTATAATGGGTTGAATGCACCGACATGAAATCTTGTCAATGCATCTATGAATGGTCCTTTGTTGGACTGTACCTATGATGAAGCTATGAGAATTTTAAAGAGGATCGCTTAGAATGACTACCAATATCTTATCTCTCGAGCTGCTCAAGTTAAAATAAACCCTAGAGTTATCGAGTTAGACGTTATATCAGCTCTGAGTGCACAGTTATCTTCGTTAGCAAATATGATAAAGAACATGAAGGGGACAAGTGAAGTTGCTCCCATCCAAGTTGCCCAACAAATGGATGTCCCGACATTTTGTTGCAAATTTGCGACAACAATCATAGCTATGAAGATTGTCCACAGCATGCAGAGAATGCATTTTATATTAATAATATCAGAGGAAATTCTTATGGTAATTCCTACAACAGCTCAGCTCGAAACTAACAGCCTTGGGGAAATCAAAATGCAACCACATTTAGATATGAAAATTCTTTGAGCCAAGGAAATTTTCGACAAGGGAATTATAATCAGCAGCAGCAAAATTTCAATCAAATTCCTCAGACACATATACATAAAGATCAGTTGCAGCTACATACTCGTGTGCAACCACAACAATCTTTAATGTCAAATCTGCATATGCAAGGACAACAACAGCAACAACAGTATTCCCAATCATGAGCTGATCCATTAGCAGCTCTTGAAGCCTTAATGCGTGAACATATCACGAGGACAGAAGCTATTATGCAAGGAAATTCCTCTTTTATACGAGCGTTGGAAGCACAAGTAGGACAACTAGCTTCGAATATGAGCATAAGACCACCAGGTGCTTTACCCAATGACACTGAGAATCCAAATTAAAAGGGGAAGGAGAATTACAAAGCTATTACTCTTAGGAGTGGAAAGCAAACTATCGAGCCAAGTAGCAGCTCCAATACATCACCTATCGACCAAGTGAAGCAAATCAATAAGAAAAAGTTGTATCTGAAGAAGAAATAGATGAACCAAATAAAGAGGAGCCACTAGTTGTTACTCCCATGCCTACCATTAGACCAACAAAATTTTTGTCACGACAACCTAATGTGTCAATACCTTTGCCATTTCCACAAAGATTTAAGGAGAAGGAGGATGATAGAGAATACCAAAAGTTTCTGGCCACATTGGAACAATTGCATGTCAACATACCTCTTGTGGATGCTCTCATACAGATTCTTAGCTATGGGAAATTCATGAAGGAGCTCTTATCCAATAAGAAGAAGTTGACTGATATTGAGACAATTACGCTCATAGAGGGATGCAGCGCAGTACTGACAAATAATTACCACCGAAGATGAAGGATCCTAGTAGTTTTACAATTCTATGTTCCCTTAGAAATCATTACTTGGGAAAAGCTCTATGTGATTTAAGAGCAAGTATCAACCTCATGCCATTATCAACATTTTGAAAATTAGGGATTGGTCACATGAAGCCCACTGTAGTGACATTACAGTTGGTGGATAAATATTTAGCACAACTTGAAGGGCAAATTAAAGACGTTCTAGTTCGAGTAGATAAGTTTGTGTTCCCGACGGATTTCATTATCCTTGATTGTGAAGCTGATAAGGAAGTTCCCATTATCTTGGGACGCCCATGTCTTGTCACTGGCCATACTATTATAGACGTATTTAAAGGTGAATTGATAATGCGACATAACAACGAACATGTCACCTTCAGTGTTTTTGAAGCGATTCCCTGCAAAAATAAAGAGGAATGTCACCACGTCGATGTGTTGGACGAATTAATAGAGGAAGAATTTAATGAGCATCACATAGCAGTCCTAGAAGAATTTGTGGTGATAACTGAAGAAGAATTTCTAAGAGACTGTGCTACAAGGTTGAGGAAAATAATGTTGAGCTTAGGCGCAAATGGCAGATGGAATTTCTAGATTTGACTAATAGAACGGCTCCTATATTTAAGCCATCTATTGAAGAAGCTCCTACTTTGGAATTGAAACCATTACCTACCCATTTGAAGTATGTTTTCCTTGGTGAGAATGACACCCTGTTAGTAATTGTCTCTGCAACTCTCGACGCAAGTCAGGAAGAAAAATTAATCCAAATATTGAAGCAACACAAGCGTGCTATTGCCTGGAGTATTGTAGATATTAGAGGTATTAGTCCCTCTTTCTGTATGCACAAGATCCGGCTGGAAGATGAGGGAAGTAGTCCATTGAATAGCAAAGAAGATTAAATGAAAAAATTAAGGAGGTTGTTAAAAAGGAGATCATTAAGTGGTTGGATGCGGGTATCATCTACCCAATTTTTGATAGTACGTGGGTGAGCCCAGTACAATATGTCCTAAAGAAGAGTGGTACCACGGTGGTAAGTAATGAAAAAGATGAATTAATCCCTACTAGCATTCCTACAGGTTAGCGAGTATGCATGGATTATCTTCATTTGAATGCATCCACAAAGAAGGATCATTTTCCACTACCATTCATTGATCAAATACTGGACAGACTTGCTGGTAAAGCCTATTATTATTTTCTCAATGGCTATTCTGGCTACAATCAGATTTAAATTGCGCCAAAGACCAAGCAAAAACGACTTTTGCTTGTCTTTTTGGTACCTTTGCCTTTCTTCGAATGCCATTTGGTCTATGCAATGCACCGACTAGATTTCAAAGATGCATGATGGAAACTTTCTCAGATATGATTGAAGTCTTATTGGAGGTATTTATGGATGATTTTTCTATATATGGTAATACTTTTGATAAATGCGCTGACAATTTAGCCAAAGTTCTAAAGCGATGTGAGGATACAAATCTAGTGCTGAATTGAGAGAAATGCCACTTCACGGTAACAGAAGGCATTGTCCTTGGTCTTCGTATCTCCTGTCAAGGCATTGAAGTGGACAAAGTAAAACTTGAGATCATTGAGAAGTTACCTCCGCCCACAAATGTAAAAGGTATTAGGAGTTTTCTCGGTCATGCGGGCTTCTATCGATGATTTATCCAAGAGTTCTCTAAAATTGTAAAACCTCTTTGCTCCTTGTTAGAGCAAAATAAAAAATTTCTATTTGATGCTGCAAGTCTGGCCACCTTTATGCAAATTAAGCAACAACTAGTGAAGGCACCTATTATCGTCTCACCGAACTGGTCATAACCATTTGAGGTTATGTGTGATGCGAGTGACTAGGCAGTAGGTGCCGTACTAGGTCGACGCAAAGAAAAGGTATTTCATGTAATATATTATGCTACTAAAACTCTTACTGAAGCGCAGATCAATTATACAACCACAGAAAAATAGTTATTAGTAGTAGTTTTTGCTTTTGACAAATTTCGTGCGTATCTTGTCGGTGCAAAAGTTACAGTTTATACTGATCATTCTACATTGAAGTACCCCTTTGCTAAAAAAGATGCCAAACCAAGATTAATCCGCTGGATCCGGCTATTACAAGAATTTGACATGAAGATTAAGGATCGCAAAGGATCAGAAAACCAAATAGCAGATCATTTATCTCGTTTGGAGGTAGGAAGTGAAGATGGAAATACATCACAAATTGTCGACGTATTTCCAAATGAGAAACTTTTTTCTGTCGATGCATCTCTATGGTATGCGGATGTCGTAAACTACTTGGTGTGTAGAAGATTACCATTAGGTGTAACAGGCCACAGAAAGAAAAGATTTCTTTGCAACATCGCAAAATATTACTGGAATGAGCCTTACCTATTTAAGGTATACAATGACAATATTATTCGACGCTGTGTTCCAGAAGAAGAAATGCTTCCTATCCTAAAGCATTGCCATGATGCTCCCTATGGAGGTCATTTTGGTTGTGTAAGGACTATTGCAAAGGTCCTTCAATCAGGATTTTACTGGCCTTCATTGTTTAGGGATGCCCAAAATTTCGTACAACAATGTGACAAATGTCAACGCACTAGATCGAATCTCGTCGCAACAAGATGCTACAACAGCCTATTATCGAGGTTGTGCTCTTTGATGTCTGGAGTATGGATTTCATGGGGTCATTTCCAAGTTCTTTTAGAAATGCTTACATCTTAGTCGCTATAGATTATGTGTCCAAGTAGGTGGAAGCAATTGCTATTCCAAAAGATGATGCTAGGACAGTGCTGAAATTTTTCCACACATACATACTCACTCGTTTCGGCACACCTAAAGCATTAATTAGTGATCAAGGTACTCACTTCCACTGCAATCAAGTTGCGGTCGCATTGAGGCGTTATGGTGTTAAGCATCGAATGGCGAGTACATATCATTCACAAAAAAATGGCCAAACTGAAGTTTCCAATCACTAAATTAAGAATATCCTTGAAAAAGTGGTATACTCATCAAGGAGAGATTGGTCTTCAAGGCTTAATGACGCATTATGGGCGCTTCGCACAGTATATAAAACGCCATTGGAAATGTCGTCGTATCAACTTGTGTTCGGTAAATCATGTCACTTACCCGTGGAACTTGAACATAAAGCCATGTAGGCAATCAAGCAAGTGAACATGGATTATGATACTGTTGAAAAAAAGATGTTATTGGACATTATTGTGTGGAGGAGATTCGACGCAATGCATATGAGAATACAAGGAAAAAACCAAGAGATGGCTTGACAATATTAACTTGTAGCGATAATTTACTGTAGGTCAGCTGGTGCTTTTATTTAATTCGCGACTTAAACTACATCCAGGTAAATTGTGCTCAAGATGGTCTATCCATTCAAGGTTGTCGAAGCATTTCCTCATGGTGCAATCACAATTAAAGACCTTAATGATGGGCACCAATTCAAGGTAAATGGGCAACGGTTGAATAACTACATTAGTTCGGATGATGCTAGGTTTAATTTTATTTAATTTTATCCTGTTTTTGCTATTAATGTCGCCACAATTAGTGTTCATAGTATTTCATACAAAGATGTCAGTGCAGGAGTTTGTCCGGAAAGATCAACGCATGAAGGTATCTAGGGTTGTCACCGCAAAATAGAATCTAAATTTGTGCCTAGAAATGTCTCCACAACCTACAACTATCTGATGAACACACCAGATATGCATGAGTGTACAACTGGTATAACCAACTTGTACAACTAGAGGAAGTTGGATCTTCTTCAAGCTTGAATTTTCGATATTTTTGACGCATAAAAAATTTTCTCTTCAACATTTTCTTAAGTTTGCTTCCATTGTAGCTTAACTTCCTTGAGGGCAACTTGACTGTGACAATAAGGCAAGTTTGCTCCTGATAAGGAGCATTCCTAAATGCGACACAAGAGGAGTATAAGGGAATAGTTCTAGTAGACTAGGAATAGAATGCTTCAATTATTTCTATTATTCTCTCTTTAAATGCTGATGATATTTTAGTTTGTATGGAAGTACAATTCAATTCCAGATCAAATATGATATCTATTCTATCTTTCCTTCATTGTTATCTTTGGATTTAATTGCTTGACAATGGAAGTGTAATTGCAATCACTGTCACTGGAAAGTGCAGTGACAAATTAAGTTAACAAGCAAGACAACGGAAGTTGCTTGAGGATTGAAGGAATTCTGTCCACTTATTCTTAAATATTTTGCATTACCGGCACTAGAAGGTGTGATTAGTGTGAGTGTTTGAGTCTTTGATAAATAGGGAAGTAGAGGTTGGTAAGATTTCATTGAGCTTAATTGTGGCGACAATTTATCTATCATTACCTTGTGGTCACATTTAATTGTTGCCATCTGTTCAAGTCAGGGAACCCCATTTCATTATCACTATTTTTACTTCTTAATTTTTCTTAAAATTGCTTCGACAGATTATTCTCAAACATTTATTGCATTTTCTTATTAATTTGCTCTGACATTATTCATCATAATCTCTTTTGTTTTAACTTTCTTTTCATCAACAATTATAAACATAAGCAGCCATCTCTATGGGATCGATATCTGATAGTTTTAAACCTATCTACTATACTCGCATCGATAGTGTACGCTTGCATATATTTGTTGTGATGTTCATAGCGTGATCAGATAGCGTCGGGGGAGTGTGGGTTAACATCTAGCTGGCTTGTGACTGTTGAGATATAACCCATAATAATAATAATAATAATAATAATAAGCTGAGAAGAAGTTTAAGCTGGATTTGGGTGTAATTTTTGTTTGTTTGTTCAAGTGTCTAGCAAGCTTGGATTTTTCAGGTGTTTTTTTTGAAATTACATTCTTTCCTTTCTCTTTCTTTATTTGAAATTATGAACTTGGGTTCTTGTTGTTTTCTTTTATCTGTTTTTTTTTTGCGAGGTTTAGAAAGATGCATGTAAGGAAAGGCAACTCATTATGGGTAATGGAAATTGCCTATGAGTTGTATCAGTATGAAAAAAAGCCCAAGTCCTTGGAGCACGAAAGGGGACCATTAAGATCTGTCCTTTGGATTGTTCTTGTTCCACCTTTTAATTTTACATTGACTCAATTTGTTTCATCATTTAATTGTGGTTTTGAATTTTTTTACTTAGTGGAAATTGAAAAAAAAACCATTGAATTGCCTTTTCCCTTTTTCGATTTACTGTTTGCCCCATTACTTTTGAAATGGCATAACTGTAAAAAAAGCCCCCAAACTTTGGGGGCTTTTGGATATATGCCCCTAACCTTTCTTTTTATTGACACCCTTAACGTTACAATTTCTCAGAAACCAACCCAATTTTAACAATCAAACGTAAGTTGACTGTCAGTCAAATACCAGGTCACCGAAATAGCCTATGTGGCATGCCACATAAGCATAATGATGTCATCAATAACATCATTAAAATAATTTTTTTTCATGTTATTCTTCTTCTTTCATCTTCTTTCTTCCTCTTTCTCCTTCTAATTGTTTTCCCAAATTTTCTCAGACTTTCTCTCTTTCCAAACATCCATTTTGGCTTCGCTTCACTTCATTTTTAAAGAAATTGAAACAGAGACTTTTCACATTCTTCAACATTTTTTCCCTTAAAATTCTCAGATCGTTGATGGAAAATTCTTCGATTGCTTGCCACCTTGTTGTTCTTTCAGAATATTACTTTCAAATTCATTTATATTGATAAGAGTGTATCCAACCCAAAAAGCCAACTATATATCTTTGATCTTTTGCAACTCTATATCTCATATTTTCCAGAAAAATAAAATTAAAGCTTCGAATTCTTGTTGTTCCATATGTGAATTGAATAAGAATCAAGCAATAGATTGGTTATAATCATCATCCTTATCACTTAGATGATAAATTTTATTGCCATTAATGCCTCCTAGTGCTTCATTTCCTCTACAAGTAATGGAAATCTCAATCTCGAATGAGTTTCTAAAGCATGAGAACAACTTCGTACTCCATCCCTTTCCCTTTTTCCTTTTGCTCGATCTTCGGGATCCAATTGTCGTCGGTGGGATTTTCGTTTCCCACCTCTCTATCCTCATTTCTAGCTCTTCTTCTCTCTCTTTCCTTGTCCATTCCCTTATTCTTGGATTTTCTTTCATCTGAACTTGGTTGTTTACAGGTGGTTTGTACAACCCATGTGCAATGGCAGCGGCTACCACCAAAGTTGACGGCCCCACATCGGTGCTACATACAAAGCCACTGTTTACCATGATGTCATTGCATTTATCATCCAAATCACTGGCATCGAAACCCCCATTCATGATCAAACCTTTTACAGGCCTTTGCATTGAGTTATCTTTCATTTTTAACTCGATTCTATCGTTTTGTGAACTGGTCATTCTCGCATTCACATTTACATTTAGCTTGTCATTTTGAGATTCATCATCCTCGTGGTGATCCTTGTGAAAGACAAATCCAAGGATATTGTGTGGGTTGCCAATAGAGACCAGGAATAAAGTGAAGCAAAGCCAAAATGGATGTTTGGAAAGAGAGAAATTCTAAGAAAATTTGGAAAAATAATGAGAGAAAATGGGTGTTTAGAAATAGAGAAAGTCTGAGAAAATTTGGGAAAACAATTAGAAAGGGAGAGAGAGAAAAAGAAGAAGAAAAAAGATAGAATAAAATGAAAAAAATACTTTTTCGATGATAAAATGAAAAGAAAAATATTTTTTCGATGAAGTCATCGATGATGTTATTATGCTTATGCGGCATGCCGCATAGGCTATTTCGGTGATCTAGTTTTTGACTAACGGTCAACTCACGTTTTACAGTTAAAATTGGGTTGATTTCTAAAAAATTGTAACGTTAAGGGTGTCAATAAAAAAAAGGTTAGGGGCATATATAAAAAAAAGGTCAACTCAGTTTTGGTTTCACTTTTTTTCCATCCATCAATCCACATTTTCATTAGATTTTTCATCACTTTCAATGGGTATGAAAAGGGCAGAAAAGCAACCAACTTCTCTGCTTTTAAATAAACTTTGATGGCTTGTCAAGTTTCCCCTTTTATATGCTTTTTTTTAGGGTCACAATCCCAACTTTTTATAATTGCATATTCTTTGCATCTGAAGTTTATCAACGAAATACAATCCAACCCATTGCAGGTGTTTGGGTAACTTTGCTTGGTGCATGTAGGATACATAAGAATGTGGAAATAGGCAGTTTCAATGTAGAACGAGTTTTTGAGCTCAATCCTCATGTTTCATCACCTCCTATGTTGCTATTCCATATCTATGCCTGCTGTAATAGGTGGAAAGACGTTGCTAATGTGAGAAAACTGATGAGTAGGGTGAAGAAGGAGCCTGCTTGTAGTTGGGTAGAAATTCAAAACACAGTCCATAAGTTTGTGGCAAGGGATGATTCCCACCCGCCAATGGAGGTAATCCATAAGATGTGGGAGGAGACTAGTGTGAGGATCAAGGAAATCGGATATGTTCTTGACACAAGCATCATGCTGTACTACATGGATAAGCATAAGGAGCAAGAGGTTGAGGGAGAAGAAGATGAAGAGAAAGATGAGAAGGACCAATCATATTTTCTTGACTTTTTGACCTTTTGACTATTCGTCCAACGTGGCAAGTTAACTGGCCACATCAGCTAGTTAACTTGCCACATAATCGATCTAGTTAAATCCCTAACGAAAACTGCTAATCAGTGACTGTTTTGTCACTTTTCGATAACGTTAGTGATTATTTTGTCACATTTTCAAAGTTGAGTGACTGAAATATAAACCAGGTGACTATTTTATCCCCTAGATCAAAGTTGAGTGATTGTTGGTGTAATTTACCCTAGAAAAAATTAAAGGATCTAGATAATTTTTTTATTTAAAAATTTGGAATTGAGAATCTAGAATAAAAAAATTGAAAATTAAAAATAGAGAATAACAAATTGATAACAAGAAATTGAGAATCAAATTGTGAAAATTGAGAGTTGAGTTGAAAAGAATGGGAGTTGAATGGCTTTGTATAGGAAAAATATGATTGTTGGAGTCCTATAGTCGTTGGAGAGCTATTGAAATTTTTGCCCATCAGGAAATGTTACTGTTAGACAAAAATCGCGTCCTATAAAATACATTTTCACTGATCTGCTAGAGAAAACGTATAATTTATGACGTAATTCTAAGAAAGAAAAAAAATACGTCTTATAATGTGTACTTTCTTTATCACCAGATCAATAAAAATGTGATTTATAGGAGGGGTTTTCTTTTCTCTTTCTAAAAATGGTATATTGATAAATTTTCAAAAAACGACATAACTTCTCAAATAATTTTTTTTAGCATATTTACCTAATTTTGCCAATGAAAAATACTAATTTGATTTACTATTTAGGTAGATGTCGCTAGCTATTCTACCCCGACCCGATTCGGTGTCGGTGGATGTGCACAAACGATATTAAAGTGCCCTCCTTCCGAAGTCAGTTCGAGTAACAGTGAGACGGTTCACGATAGGAATCAACTTCCAAGGTCCTCTGCTTGTGTAACTACAGAAAAACAAAAATCAATGTCCAAAACTAATTTGTGTTACCTTCTTTTATTGTTAATTCTATTGCCTTCTTCATATTTCCTTCTTTCAGTCCTTGCCAAATCTCGGAATCCGATCACAGTACATGCCGACTTTTCTATCTTTATAAATTTATTTTTTCAGTTTTTATTTCTTAACTCTTTTATTGTATTTGTTTTTCTAATGGGTTGTTAACGGTATTTCATAGGATTCTGAGATTAAGAAAGAGAAGAGTGAATGTTATGCTGATATCGACAGGTGGGTATTTCCCATTTCTCCTTTTAAGTTTGGGTTTCTTTAATTTACTTTTATATTCACTGTTTGTCTTTGATTAGCTTTTTTTTTTCTTACTTGAATTGAAACAAATCTGGGTTCTTAATATTTGATTGAATATTGGGTACTTCAGTGGAATTTATTTCAGTTTTTGATACCATTTTCTCAATTCAAGTTTCATTCTTCCTCTAGCATTTTTCTTTTTGGTGAACAAGATTATTGGACAAGGAAAATTTGAGTTTTGATGCTTAACACAATGTGTTAATTTTCAAGATTTTTTTTCTTGGTGTAATATTATATTTTATTCCTTTCTTTGGTGAAATCAGTGGACTGTGGGGTGGGCACTGCAAGTCTTCATCAATAGCAAAGGAGAATTGTGCCTTAAAGTGCCTTTCTCCTGCTTGTTACGAGCTTATATATGAAAGTGATCCGGTATGTAAAATCCTTCCTTGTTGTGGTGCTCTTCTGCATCTTTCTATATCATCTGGTTTAATGGTTTCTTCTTTTCGGATTTTTATTTTGTAGCTTGAAGAAGGAGAGAAAGATTATATACGGAGCCAAGAATTCAAGTACTGTATGTATAAGTAAGTTTCATAGGTTTTTTGTATTCATCATGTCTTTTCCGTTTGATGTTGTGCTATAATCATACTTTTATTCAACATATCTTAGAATGTGAGTGATGGACTTTGGAGCATGAATGCAGGATGCATCACAACTTTCCGATTACTCTTACCCCCTCATTTGGACTTTATCTTTTCTTGGAGCAGCATTTGAGGCTAGGTCTATAACAATTATATCTCTTTATCTATCTTAATCTCGTGGAGGATGAATGCATTATGCATCGCAGGTTGTTCGATATTTTACTCTAACCCCTCATTTTGACATTTATATTTTCTTTGGAGCAGTATTTGAGGTGAGGTCTATAACAATTATAGCTCTTTATCTATCTTAATCTCTTGGAATCGATATTATGGTAAGAGTGTTTGAACAAGGTTGATGTTACGTACTAGGGTTTGGGATTCATAGTTCAGCTCATCAAAGGGAGATAGAACTCGTTAGAGAGAGACATGGATCTCTTTGGGGTTTTTGATAGAAATCCTGCTTAGGTTTTATTATTCCATAGATCCCTTTTAATGAGGACTAGACTTTATTACATAAAAAGGAAACCTATTATAGAAAGGAAATAAATCAAATGAACTAAAAGCCCAACAAAACCTAATGAAAGAAATACAGTCACAAGCTAAGCCTTAACTAGAGAATCAAAATTAATGGCGTTTCTCGACGTAAGTTCTGCCCATAACATTACTCACATTCTGGAGAAAGAGATTGTCCTCAAGCTCGAAGTCAAGATAAACTTAGCAAGAGGTCCCTTCCATAGATGTCTTGAACCTTTACAAACTTATTTTCATCTTGATGTGAGCTCATAATCGATTAAAATTACAAGTCAAGTGGATGCCCGATCGTTTCTAAAACAGGTACTTGGAACAAAAGAAAATGGATAGGAAATCTCGGGTTCAATGATTTATTTGAGAAAAGAACCAATGTTATAGGAACATGACCCGTTTTCTATAAGACAAACAATTGAAACAAGAGATAAGTTTTTTAAAGATCCCAACCCGTTGTTTATGGAAGAAACAAGAACCGTAGGTATAAGATATAAAAAGGTTGAACGCCTCAAGATAAAAGCCTTGATATGTTCAGAATGAATGTTCTTAAAAACTAAGAGAAATCTCACAAAATGTATATAGATTCATCAACCTTCAAATTACAAAATGAGCAGCTATTTATAGACTATTCTAGGTATATCTGTCCATTAAGTATAATGTCTTACTTGTGCATGAATGCATGTAGTTCACGAAAAGTCACATACCCCCCCTAACTTACATGTATACTAAATAATCAAGGAAGAACCTCAAAAATCACATTCAGCCCCCTTTTTGGATGGTGGAAATGATGGTACATGGGTGTGAGCGAAAGATCACTTGTTGCACATAAATACAATATAAATAGAATCTCTCCGAAGGTCATGTTCAGCTCCCATCTTGGATTGTGGCAATTGAATAGGCTTTGGTTAACCAAATGGTCACTTTACATGCATGGATGTGAATCTTTTAGAATTTCCTCCATTAAATCCGTCCATTGAATGCTTGAACCCGCACATAACATTACTCACGTTCTGGAGAAAGAGATTGTCCTCAAGCTCGAAGTCAAGATAAACTTAGCGAGAGGTCCCTTCCATAGATGTCTTGAACCTTTACAAACTTATTTTCATCTTGATGTGAGCTCATAATCGATTAATATTACAAGTCAAGTGGATGCCCGATCGTTTCTAAAACAGGTACTTGGACCAAAAGAAAATGGATAGGAAATCTCGGATTCAATGATTTGTTTGAGAAAAGAACCAATGTTATCGGAACGTGACCCGTTTTCTATAAGACAAACAATTGGAAACAATAGATAAGTTTTTTAAAGATCCCGACATTGTTCATGGAAGAAACAAGAACCGTAGGTATAAGATATAAAAAGGTTGAACGCCTCAAGACAAATTCCTTGGTAAGTTCGAAATGAATATTCTTAAAAACTAAGAGAAATCTCACAAAATGTTTATAGATTCATCAACCTTCAAATTACAAAATGAGCAGCTATTTATAGACTATTCTAGGTATATGAATAGTCAAACTTTCCATTAAGTATAATGTCTTAATTGTGCATGAATGCATGTAGTTCACGAAAAGTCACATACCCCCCCTAACCGTTACATGTATACTTAATAAACAGGAAGAACCTCAAAAATCACATTCAACCCCCTTTTTGGACAGTGGAAATGAAGTTACATGGAGGTGAGCGAAACATCACTTGTTGCACATAAATGCATTATAAATAGAATCTCTCCAAAGGTCATGTTCAGCTCCCATCTTGGATGGTGGCAATTGAATAGGCTTTGGTTAACCTAATGGTCACTTTACACGCATGGATGTGAATCTTATAGAATTTCCTCCATTAAATCCGTCATTGAATGCTTGAATCCTTGAGCCTTAAGTTACCAGAATTCTTGAATTCTGGTTTGGAAGATGAAAGATCTTCATGGAAGATGTACAGTCAGCAAGGTACCTTCAAAACATTATAAATAGAGCCCCATTTCTGATCAACAAACACATAAACTAAATTATTGCAGCAAAAATATTAGAACAAAACAAATAAAGAAAACAAACTAGAAAAGCAAATAACTTCTTTATTTAAAAATGCGATATTGAAATAAAGACTTATTGAGCAACAAATAAAACGTTGCAAGGCTGTTGCTCCATGCCAAGTCTAGAATGTAATGTGGATTGTTCCAACTCAGCCCAAATGACTTGTATGAGAACATTGAGCACCTCCTTTAGTTTTTTAGCTCTTGCCCTCGTAATTGGCCCCATAGGTATTTGCAGCGCATCTATGAACTCATAGTTAGTCCTTCGTCAGTCAAGTAATGGAACTTTCACATTTGGTCCTATAGTTGTACCCATGCTCACATCACATCTATTCACTTTGTTAGATAAATCTCTACAAACTTCTCACCAGCATTCAATTTTTTCAAAAATAACCTAGCAAGTTTAGACCCATTAAGCTTTAACAATATTGAGTTGGAGGTTTTTTTTTTATAGGATTGAAAGAAAAGGAATGGGTTGTTGGATATGAGTTTAGGTGGAGTTAATGAATAAGACAAGCAAGTGAAGTAGTTTGTGATTGCAACAGTTTTTGTTGAGATAGGTTTAGGAGGGTATGATGCATAGGATAAGAAAGAGAGATCAGTAGAGGTCGCCATGGTTTGGTTTTGTTCATCTACCATAGAGTAACTAGCCTTTTTATCAGCAATCTGTTTATCTATTCCTTCATGCATTTGATCGAACACTTTGGTTTTGATTTCATTCATAATTTTGTCAACATGTTGCAACTACCATCAAGCATCTATTCTGTCTTTGTTCGAACATGCCCAAGGTCCTTGCGTATTTCTGCTCGCCAATTTGCTGACCATTGTTTGTCATTGCCAAGGATCATAGGCTCTTGATTCCAAATTGTTACATTCATGGGTTTGGAATTGATAGTTCAGCTCATCAAAGGGAGACTGAAACCTTTGTACTCAGTTAGAGAGAGACCCAGGTTTCTTCAGGGTTTTTTTATAGAAATTCTACTTAGTTTTTATTATTTGATACACCCTTTTAAATAAGGACCAGTCTTTGCATAAATAGGAAACCTATTCTAGAAAGAAGATAAATCAACTGAAATAGAAGTGCAACAAAATTGAAGGAAAGAAATAAAAAAAATCGCCACCTGAGCCATAATTAGTGAATCAAAATTAATACCCCAAACCTGATGATTGGCAAGCTGTTCTAGCAAATAGAATCAATGATTGTGTGCACCTACCATATGCATGTAAGCCACGTGGAGTATATAAAAGGAGGTGTGAATACTGAATACTGATATTTTCATGGATTTGTATGATTCTGAAGGAAAATTAGGGTATTTGAGATATGACTGCAGGGTCAGGGTATGGCAGATCTGCCTACTGAAGTGTAGATGAATTAGTTAGGGGTATGTATTCATCATCACATTATCTTTATGACAGTGATATCAGTTTTTAAAGAGGTTAAAAATATGGTTACGAGTGGTTGTTTTATAGGGCTCATTGGTTTCAACCTATTTAACTAAATGCAATTAGGTAATTGAACTTGGTTCATTCGGCTTAATTATTATAGATTATGTGTGATCAGTTTTTTGGGGTCTCTAGGATGTGACATAGGATCCTTGGACCTTTTGTTTATGAATAAAACAAATTTAAGTCCTTCACTCGGAATATGCATTTTGTTGGAATGAACTAATCGCTGCAACGTGGACATTTTACAAGTTCTTGAAGCTGAGTCGCTTTATCAGATTTAAAGTTGTTGTAGACAAACTGTTGCTTGATTTGTGCAATTTGTCTTGTATAAAAAATATTGTGATGACGATGCTCTGGTCCTCACCCCGTTCCTTTGTCATAATAGAAGTATTTTTGTGACGCAGACCGTCTACACAAGCAAACCACCACTAGTGTCTATTTCATAGGCTACTGTCTTTTAGTTTGGGCTGTAATTGCAACTCAGCACACTTTCTTTGGTAAGTGACTTCTGAATCCTTGGGCTAAATGATGTTAAGCATTGAATCTACTGCAAATATACTGATTTGCAGTCACTTGGCAGAACTTCATCAAACATTTTTTGGCTGCTATATAACTATCCTCATTAAAGCATTCAATTTCAATTTCTACCGTCATAAAAAACCTTAACAGAGCATTTGCACTACCTCCAGTTTTTACTCCTGAGAGATGAAAATAAAAGGAATAAATTAGAGATACCTTTTCAGTCTTTTTTCCTCTCACTTCCTCAAGAGGTGCTAGCATTCCGTTTATATCAATGAGGTGAAAGGAAACCTGAGAGTGCTCTTCATATTCATTTTTTGACAACTTTTTTGTACATGTCACTGATGTGCTTGAGACTGCACCATATCAGTACTTGTAGTGACGGGCATTTTTATTTTTGGCTTATCTTGAACAATATTTCTAAGGAATGTTTCTGTCTGAATTGTGGCTAAGGCACCTAACATACTTTTTTTAGTTTTCCATGTATGTTTCTGCTGTTGATTTTGGGTTTTTGATGAGCTTCGGTAATTTTTATTGAGTGAGGAGTGTAAAAATGATACATACAGGATGATTCGACCTTTTAGAAGGAACATATTAAGTTAGGATGTTTAACAATGAATCTTGGGGATTGGAAACAGGATAGTAAGTAAATCCCTTCAACAATTGTATCAATTGATATAATTTCTCAGATGTGATACTAGTTCATAGATGAGAAGAGTTTATATCGTAAGGGAAAGTAAAACAAATTTGCTTTCATCATAGCTTATAAATGATTGATGACTCAAAGTTACATCTTTTATTGGCGAGTTTTCTCACCATAATCTTGTTGAAACCTTATAATTCATTAGCCTACAGAAGGAAACTAGATGCCATCTGATTCGAAACTGTCTTTAGCATGGTGCCTACACCCCTAGATACATGCCCCCCGCCCCTCAACCCCCCAATATCAAATATTGTATCTAGAATGAAAGAGAAAACTGGTTATTGACAGGATAGTTTCTTCCCTGTGCTCTATATTGGGTTTAATTATTGCTGCTTTCAAGGTGGCACCATTTCTGAGAAGCTTATTTTCCTTTTGAGATGCTGCTCTAGCTTACCCTGTGGATATCATCGTATGCCTTTTACCCAAGGAGGGGTTTCTAATATAATTTCATCATAACATTCTGGAAGGTCCCCAAGCTGAGTAATATGTTTATATTTATTTGTTTGTTTGTTTTGCAGGTTATCAATAGGAGAAAGCCTTGAGGGTGTTAGGGGTTCCTTTGATCATTAAAACCATGTAAGATGGTTGGGAAACTGATGTTGTATGGAACAATTGTATCTTTACATTATTACGGACAATAAGATAAAATGTTTTGAGAAAAATCAGTGAGATGTTGGGTTATTGATAAATCAGTAGTTCCTCTTTCTTTGACTTTTTAACTCCACGTTTTTGCTTTCTTTTTTAAAAAAGTAGTGAGGAAGGCACTAAGTTGTTTTCTTTATTCTCCTTTTGTGAGGACCCAATAGCAATATAGATGGCTGTGAGTGCTTTCGGCTGATAGCATTGACTTGTTGTATTCGAGCTTTTTGTCAACGCACCATATCCAATGTATATATCAACGCATGATATAGTACACAGCTGTTTTTATACAACAAACAATTCATGTATTTGATTACCAAAACGGTAGTTAGGGAAATTTTTATTTATACAATAAATGTTCAAAATTTTACACATCAGATTCTAAATAAATGTTCCAAGTAGGGGTGATATCGGTTGGGTTCGGTCGAGCTTTTTTAAAGTTTTTGAACCATTCATAATTCGGTTTAGTTTTGTTTTTTATATTAATTTTTTGTTTTGATTTTTTAGATTTATTTTGATAAAATAAGTTACGTTTTATGGCTTTTGAATATTATTTAATATAATTTCAAGGTATTTTTTATAAATATTTTTTTAAAAATAATAATTTTTCAAGAATTTTTAAAATATTTTTACTATTTTAAATATAATATAGTTTATTTTTATATCATTACAAATTAAAATTATATTAATTAATTTTGGGTAATTGTGATTTAAAAAGTAAAATCATGTAATCAAAATAGTTAAGTTTTCATTGATTTGTTATTTTTAAAACAAAGTTGTAAGCTAATAATTTGAACTATATTTTATTTTTTAGAAATTTTTTTTTGAGTAAAATTCTATTTCACTAAAAGTTGTAAGTTAGTTTAACATTATTTTTTAGAAGTGTTTTTAAAAAGTGCTTTGAAAAAGTGATTTTAAAACTACTTTTAAAAATCTTGGTTTAAGATTTAAGTGTTTAGTATGGTTGTCAAAAAGTGCTTTTGAAAAAAAAAATTATTTTAGACATGTGTTATAAAGTAATAAATAAGCATTTAAATAAGGTTTAAATTAGTTAATATTATAATATTTTAATAAGAATAAAAAAATATTTTTTTATAATTTGTTGTTAATATTTTAATATATGAAAAAGAAATTTTAAATATTTTTTAAGTAATTAACAAAAGAAGGGAAAATACTATGTGTTAAAAGGGTGAAAATGTAATTGAGCTGTCAAAAAGGTTTTTGGGATAAAAAAGCTAAAAATTTTAACTTCTCCATTTGGGAAAAAATACTTTTGAAAAGTTAAAAATTTCTTTCAAAAGTTGTTTGTTTAGCATTTTTTTTTGTTCAAAAAACATGTTTTTAAAAGTACTATTAAACAAAACCAAAGTCACAACGTTTGAGTAAAGACTCCCAAGAATAGTACATGCAGGGGTGATGCCAAGGAGGACTGATAAGGGCTTCGGCTCCCCTAAAAGGGAAATTCAACTTTTGGCCCTCTAAAATTTATAAAATTTTAGGTTAAAACATGATAAAATTGCACTTTAACTTCAAAATCATAAAATATTAATTTAGTTCTTTAAAAAATATATAAAAGTATAAACTATTAAAATGATAAAATTATGTTTTAGCTCTCATAAAAGTATATAATTTAATTTTGACCCTCAGAAAAACTTTGTCCTTGAGTACATGGAAGAAAATCATAATTTAACCATATATGTATATACTTATATTAAAACACTTGACCGAATTAATGTTATGAATTAAATAAATACTAACTCAATAGGATAAATAGCGAAAATGTTAAAAATAATAATATAAGTTAACAAAAATAAAATGTAAAAGTAATTTAATATTTTTTAAATGTTCTTTTAGAAAACAAAACTCAAAAAAAGTTAACTAAAGAAAAAAATACACAATTTTCTTAATATTTACTAGTGTTTGTTGAATCTTGGGGATACGATAATTCGCATAATATCCGTAAGGATGGTGATATTTTTAACAATCTTAAGAATATTTGAATGTTGTCTGTATTGCATATACTCATGTTCGTTGCTATCGTTATTATTATGATGTTGTTTGTGTCGTGTTTCCATGAACATACTATGTGCCTGCTTCATTGTCGTCTTGCTGCACATCTTCAAATAATTTCGATATTCCTATTGCTTGAGATTCCCACACATCAATAACAAGTATAAAAAAGACAAGATCTAAATAATTTTTAAAGACTAAAATTGATTTAATTTTGGAAAGATAAAATATTTATTGCATGCAAAGTGTGTTATTTTTATGATTAATTATTTGAATGAAACATAAATTCTTCATTTTATGTTGCATGAATTTGTTTATTATTATTGAAATTTTTTTGTGGGGCCTTAAATTGAAATTGATAAATGAAATTCTTAATATAGTAATAATATGAATCTATTCTAGACTTGGTTAATATTAAATTTATCTTTAATATGGGTGGGATCAAACCTTATGTTTTTTATATAAAAAAAATTAAGGTTTTAATAATAAGATATTCATTTGTAACTATGATAAAACTTTCTTGTTTATCATGTTATCGCATTTGATTGAATATGCAAGTTTAATTTATTTATTTTGAGTTGCATATATATATTGAATTTATTTTTAAACGTTACAAGTCCAAAATAAATTTTGAGAAAAGAAAAAAAATATTTTGTATGGTAAATTCGTAGTTGGTTGTTAAAAATAAATGTGATAGTGTGAAAGTGTATGTTTAAGAATGGTTTTGGTTAGAAAAAACTTGGTACTTAAGTGTGCCATGTACATCACTTCTCTTTCTTGAAAATTTACTTGGTGTTTTATTCATCAACTCTATGCTTACTATCCTAGTACCCAATTGTGATGACAAATCGAGTTACTATATAACTCTAGATAGAAATCAATAATGGAGGAATGATAATCTTATTATGCCAAATGTCAATTTGGTAGAAGTAGATGATATAATTGTGTGGTCATCTCTAGTCAATTTTTTGACTAATATGAAAGAGTAGGGAATAGACAATAGTACCACTCAGCTCATTAGTAATAATTAAAATACTTTTTTTATATTATTCATGTCCATTTTACTGTTCATGTTCGGGGTTCCTGTCTGCCCCTCTCAACAATGTCGTCTCCATAATTCGAACCTATGTCCTCCCCTTAAGAATACAATGTGTGTTATCATTACATTCAAATATTTATTAGTGGTAATTAAAATACTTTGTGTCCTAGTCCTAAAAGTGAAAAAAAAGAAGTCTATCCTAGAAACTTTTGAAACTGCACATGTTCTTGGAAAAGACAAGGTTCTATTCAAACTTTTATATAGAACGACCTTTGCCTAAGTGAGGTGTTTTATATTCCTAATATTTAAACCAACTTGGTTTTCATTGGATTATTAAGAAAAGTTATAGTGAAAGTTTCCTTCAATTACAACAAGGTAATGATGACTAAAAAACATATATACTTTTGTGAGAAAAGACTTTTGTAACTATATATTATTTGTTGTTTGATTTTGAAAATTTCAAATGGTAATGCTAATCTATTTGCTTGTTAATAATGATATTTGTGGATATATGTTGTCATGTAACTAATACAAAATCAAGGCATTAGAATACTTACCAAAATGTGCAATTATTAATTCAAATATACTTAAAAATTATTTGCATAGTATTTGTGTGTTAGATTCCTTAGATGATAATAATAAGACACGTTTTATTTTGAAGATTATTTTTTCCAACTTAAAATGTATGAAAATGTGGGGTGTCTAAAATTTATGTTTTATGATCTTAAGAAAAGGAAAATGAATTCCAATTGCATGTTCATTAACTATGTTGAAGTTAGTGCAGCTTATATGTTTCTTATTATATGTTTAATCATAATATTATACTTGGGATAAAAATATTAACTTTTTGAGCATAATTTTTTTAAAAAATTGATAATGTTTCTCATGCACCTGTTATACAAAATGACTGTAGATACCAAGATTTGAGAAGACTTAAAAGGCTTGGAATTGAAAAGTATATTAGAAATAATTTTTTACACTTATTTTGTGAAAATTTGTTCGTCAACTTATTCTGAACAAAAGACTTAAAAGGCTTGGAATTGAAAAGTCTATTAGAAATAATTTTTTTACACTTATTTTGTGAAAATTGGTCCATCAACTTATTCTGATGCAATTTTTTCTTTTGACTCTTTTTTGAAAAGATGTTGTTAAAGTAAAACTTAATTTCATTTTACAAAACAAATTTGGAAATTAGTTGATTTACTTTCTGGAGCAAGACCCATTAGTTGCAAATGGATTTTTAAAATAAACTTAAACTAGATGGTATGATTACAAAGTTGGATTGGTTGAACAAAGTTTTACATAACCTTTTTATATATAAAATAGATGTTAAAACAATTATTTTCTAGAGATTTAAAAGAAGAAATTTATATGAATCAACTTGAAGGTTATGTCATTTCAAGTTAAGAATCTAAAGTGTGTAAACTTCTCAAATCCTCATATAGCTTAAAATAAGCTCCCAAATAGTGGCATGATAAATTTGATCGAACACTAGTAAATTATGGTTTTTGTGTGAATATATGTTAATGGTGATTGTGTGAATATATGTTTATGTGACGATGATATGTTGCTTTTCAATACTAATTATGAGTTAATACTTGAAACAAAAAAATATCTTGTTTTCAAACTTGACATGAAAGGAATGAGGGAAGCAAATGTTATATGGGTGTTAGAATCATAAGAAAAGGTGATAGCATAATGCTATCACAAGAACATTACATTGAGAAACTTCTAAAGTAGTTAGGACATTTTGGTGTCAAATTAGTGAGTACACCTTATTATGCTAGCTTTTAATTAAGAAAAATAAATATGAGTTTATTGCTCAATCAGAGTATACAAAGACTATTAAAAATCTTATTCATTTAATGAATGTGTGTCGACTAAGCAAAAGCAAATCATAAATAATAGACTACTATAGTTAGACCCGTGAAATATTTGGAGAGTGACATGAACTATGATATCTTATTTAGTGGATTTCTCACTATATTAGAAAAATAAAATGATGCTAATTGGGTATCATATTTAAATGAGACAAAACCCACTAGTGATTATATATTTGACGTGTCGCCAAACGTGGTGGTGGTTTTAATACATTTCAGCTCTTAGGAGGCTTATTTCCTAGTCGTTTTAGAATTAATTATCGCATTTTTAGCTTTCGTAGTTTAGGTTTAATTATTTGTAAAATAAGCGTTTTTACGCAATACTTGATGTTATATGACTTATTAGGCCAATTCGAGCCTTAGGTAGTTTTAATCTATTTAACTAAGTGTGTAGGATGTGTATTTAGTAGCCTGAGAGCCTCATGGATGACACCCGAGTGGAGCACGAGTTTCCAACACGAGAAGTCGAAACCCCTAGCTTGGGAAATCAATGTCATGTCTTGACACAAGCATGGTGCGTCACGACACAAGGCTGAACGTGGGACGCAAGTACTGTAAAGGCTAAAATCATCCATGTAATTTATTATTTTTGGGATTAGGGCTTCCAATTGACCTAGTTAGGGTTTTCAAGCATCAGTATAAATAGTAAGGTTATTCCCAACATGTAGGCAAGCCTTTAGGAGCCGTAGTTAGTAGATTTCAGTTTTAAGTTTATTCTCTTTTCCATTTCAAAATACTCTTGTTCATTTCGACTAGGTCCGTTTGAACCTAAGTCTTTTCAATTAAAGTATTTAATATTTTCTTTTATTGTTTGTTCGCAAACATCAAGATCTATTAAGGATTACGTGATTACGCCACTCTGATCACATCTGATTCAATTGATTGAGCAATTTCTTACCTTTCTCTTATTTAGTTTACTCTTGTTCTTTTACATGTTTAAATTAAATTTAAGAGTTAAGACATCTAGATCCATGAGAGGCTAAGTCTTTAGGAAGATTAGCGAGTGGATGTGAGAGTAGTTAATGAAAGAATATGGGTTTCCTGAAAGGCTTAACTGGTTTTAAATCATGCATGCTTAAACCCTAGGATTGACGAACCTAAGAAGTAATCTAGGTTAAATGAGGTTGGGAAATAATGTAACAGCCCGTTTTTCAATGGTGTCGAAAATAGTGGTTTTGGGACCACAAACTCGACAGGAAAATTTTTATAATGAGTGATTAAATTAAATAAGTCAATATTAATTTTACATGAAATTTTTGAGTTGAGGAATTTTAATTATTGAATTAAAAGTTAGTATAAGTGGTTTGGTTCAAAAGTCAAGTGTTAGAAAATAAGGTATCGGGACCTCGTTTTTAAAATTAAGAACTGTAAATATTTTTATTAAATATTTACAGAGTCTTATTATATGTGAATTGAAGTTTGATTGGGTAATTTTGATAATTAATTACTTAATTAAGGAAAAAGGAGTAAATTGTAAAAGAGGTAAAAGTTAATTACTATAGATTAAAAATAGTAAAGGGACCAAAATGGTAATTAAACAATGGTCAAAAAGTCCAAGCGGTGGTGACATGATTAGCATCCACTAACTTTTTGGTTATTTATTCTTTTAGTCCTAATTAGTTTAGGACTAAATTGAAAATAAGTTTGTTTAATTAAAATTTAATATAATTGAAGGACTCATTTATGAAATTGGACCCTCTTTAAATGGCCTAATAATAGAAATGATGTGAAACTCTTTAGATTTTGGGTAAATTACAATTAAATCCTAATAAAATGAGGATTTACTAATTAGTTTATTTCTAGTATGATAGGGAATGGTGGTTTTGCGGCCACAAACTCGATATGTTAGATCGTAAATATTAATTATTTAATATTTAAGAGGTCATCAGTATGATATTAAATTTTGGTTGCGAAATTTTGTTGATTAGATAATTAATTAAATAAAAGGGATTAAATCGTAAAAGGTACAAAAGTTGAATTCTATTAATTGAAAGGTAAGTCAAGGTACTTACATGGCAATATAACCATTAGTAACTTGAGTGGACAAATTTGACTTGAATTTTGGTTAAAATTAGGTGTGAACAAAGGGTAATTTTGTAATTTCATGAGAAAACCATGGAAGAACATTCATTTTCTCTTCTTTCTTCTTTCTTCTTCCTCTCCAAGCCGAAATCTTAAAGAAACCATGGAAGAACATTCGGCCAAACTTTGAGCTTCAATTTGGTGAGTGAAATCTCGTCCATTTTTAGTGATTTTTATGTTTTTGAGTCCGTATTAGCTTAGTCTAACTAACCAAAGGACCAATTTGTGATTCTTTCAAGTGTTATAAATCTGTCCATTGATGAATGAGTTGTTTCTTGCAGTTTTATTGAAGTTTATTAAGCTTGGTTGATAAATAAGACTATTTTGTAAAGTAATTTTTAGTAATTTTTATGTTAAAGGACTAAAATGTTAAAGTGTTAAAATTGCAAGGACTTGAGGTGAAATAATTACAAAAGTGGGCTGTTGGTAGGCACTTAACTGTTCGGCAAACTGAAAAGTTAAAATAAAATGGTTAATTTGCAAGTTTTGAGCTAAAAAACTAAATTAAATAAAAGTGAAAAGTTAAGGGCAATTTTGTAAAAATACCAAAAAGGCTTATTTGTATAAAATGATTACAAATTCATGTTGATTTAAATAATTAAATGAAATTATTGTAATAGATCAAGATCGTGCTACCGATCGTGGAAAAGGGAAAATTATGAATTTATCCCTGGAGTTCACTTTAACTACAATTTCGTCTGGTAAGTTCGTTCAGTAAAATAATTCGTTTAGTTTCTATTTGTGAATTATTGAAATAATTTAAGTATGTTGTATTTAAATTTGTTTGCTTAGTAAATATTAAATTGTGGATTTGAATCAAACTGAAATGAAATTGTATTGAGGGGCATGATTGTAAGTGAAGAAATGATATAGTTGAATTCAGGTGACAACGAAATGCTTAAATGATTATATGTTATGTTCTCTATTATTCATGTTACAAATGAATTAATTCGATTGATATATGACAATTAGTAAATTGAACTAAATGACATTTTTAGTTAATTTGATATTATGTCTGATAAATAAGAATTATATTGATGTTTGCTCAAAATGGTATATTGTGATAAAAGTTAATTGCAATGGACATGGTATATGAAACATATGAACTTTGTGAATAATTTGGGACACAAAGGACATGTATTAGGGGCTATACAATTTTGGGAGTTAGTCGTGAATGTCTTGCTGACGGGTTGTCCCTGTACTTAAGCCGCTACTACAAATTAATCCTGTAAGTTCGTTTGTTAAATTTCGTATTTGAATTGCTAATTATTGCTTAATGTGGAAGTTCTCGAATAAATTGATTATATTTAAGGAAGACTCATGTCTCGGGGTGAGCATGAGAATATATTAAAGGAAGACTCGTGACTCGAAATGAGCATGAGATTATATTAAAGGAAGACTCATGACTCAAAATGAGCATGAGAGTATATTAAAGGAAGACTCATGTCTCGGGATGAGCATGAGATTATATTAAAGGAAGACTCATGTCTCGGGGTGAGCATTAGATTATATTAAAGAAAGACTCATGACTCGGGATGAGCATGAGATTATATTTAAAGGAAGACTTATGACTCGGTAGAGCATAAAATTGTTTAAAAGGAAGATCTACGACTCGATTGTTAAATGTCGTTGCAAGGCTTAATACTGTGTTGTGATGCAATGATTGCGAACTTACTAAGCTTAAAAAGCTTACCTGTTTATTGTTGTTGTTTTGTAGATTTCGTTTTGCTGGTTGAAGATCGGATTACCTCAAAGAAAATCACACTATCTCGGGTGCTCGTTCGGTAGTATTTACATCACTTGGTTATATGGCATGTACTAGGATGATGTTATCTTTTGTTTACTTGTTCAAGGTTGTGGTGATCTTGTTATGTCTTTAATGAAATATTGAACTTAGTAATGTATGCTTGTTCAAGACGAAAAATAGACTTAGAAGTTCAACATAATGACTTGGAAACTATGAATTATGTATTGGTCTAATGCGTTTTGGAGTTAGGCATGGTAAGTATTGATAAACTTGTTTTTTTGACAAGATTCATGAGATTTTGCATGCTTGTTTCGGTAGAACTCATGCATGTACCAATAGCAGTACAGGCTAGGAGAGAGGTTGTTTACTGGCTTGAGTTGTATCGGTAGTCCCATAGTAGGTATCGGTAGTTTTGCTCACAGAAGTATCGGTTGTTTGTATACTTGTATCGGTAGAAGTTGCAATGTAAGATTTCTTAGTTCTCTGGAGTTTTTAGTATCGGTAGAAGCATGACATGTTTCGATAGAAGTCACATTTGTATCGGTAGTATTGTCTCAAGTATCAGAAGAAGTCTGCATTGTTTTTAAACTGTTTATGACTTGATAACTATCGATACCTGTCCAACAAGTACCGGTAGAAGTATCCAAAAATATGGAAATGACGTTTTTGCCCTTGTTGAGTTATGATTATAATTAATTGATGATTTATGACATGATATTAAAAGATGAATAGTGAGAAATGAATAGAAAGACATCGGGACCTTAATCGGTGACTATTTTCAGGTTTTGGGTGTTACAGACATGAAAAATGGATGTCATGATATGTGATATGAATATTGATTCCTGATTGATTGAAATGTTGTAAATCAATGTGTAAGATTAAATGGAGTTAGTATTCTGAGTTGCAAGTTGGTAAATGAATAAATTGTGATTGATTTGTATGTAAGAAAAAAAAACTCGTAAAGTTCTGTAAACCCTGAGACCTTAGGCCGGATATGATTATGGTTTTTGGGTTTTATAGATAAGTTTGCCAAGTAAATCGTGATTTATCCCAGTGGAAAAAGTGAGGTCCGGAGATAAGCGAGTACCTGTTGATTAGTTAATTAGTAGAGGTCGGGATGTAATTCTAGTTAACTAATAGTTAATTCCATTTAAACCTAGATTTTAAAATTAAATATAACCACTGAAACGAATTAATCTTCTGCATATTAATCTGATTTAGTTGTTTGTTTATTTTCCATTATCTAATTTAGTTTATGATCTTTATCTATGTTATTGGTTGTCGTAATATAGATTTTAATTATTACCATTTAGACTTATTATTGTAGATGTAGATTTAGGATTTAAGTCATCCTCCATTGGGTACGATCCTTGGAATACTTCCTTGTGTTCCGTTGTATCAATTACTATATTACAATTTGACTAGTATACTTGCGGACACCGTTGTCTTATTTTCATCTTTTTTTTCCAAATGTTCGCACATTTGGCGACGGTCAGTATTCACCCTTGGTGATGGTGCTGTAAATATAATAAAGATTAGTTAAGTAATTTAATTGAAAAAGTATTTAATTAAAGCTTAGGACTAAATTATAAAATTCAACCGTTACTGAGTTTTAATTAAAAAAATGCTTGGGGGCCTAGATAATAATTATTCAAAGGATCAAAATGGCTAATTAACCAATTTTAAATAGTAAGTAGTGGATGAAGATGGCGGACTCCACTTAGTCTAATTAAGAATTAATTAAACTATAATAATACTTATATTAACTAATTAAACCAAGTTAATTAAGTTAATTAAGGTGTATATGTATACATATATAACATGCCACTTGTTATAAACATGACAAAGCTATATAAGCTTTTGAGTTGAGAGTGGAATTTAGATGTTTTGTTCACTTCCAAGCTTCAACATTTACGATACCTATGCACAAAAATAAACAAACTGTATGCTGAGCAATAGGGCTCAGTGGTGCTAACATGATTTGAATCAATAATGCAAATAAAAAAAAAAGTCAATCAGTATGTGATCTAATTAACAATTAGTATTAGGTTTTATTTCTTGTCTCATGTGCATAGTCTCATACCACATTTCATTTGGCATGTCCTATATAAACGTATAAGCTCATTTTTCAGGATATCACAACTACATATTTGTCATAGCATATCACAAAGTTCATATTTTATCTCACTTCTATCTTAAATTCACTGATTTGTTTTATTTTCATATTGGTCCTTAGGGCTCGTTTTAACAAGTTCCATGATCTTTCACGTGCCATCTTATGTTACTTAAACATTAATATACATGATACACCATTTACTATTTACATTTCATATCAAATGTCACTTAGAAAGATATACATTTTATTATCCCTATTAACCGGAAATGAACTCAAGAAAAATACACGAATCATCCAACCATCATACCAATATATATAACACCAGTGCCTCATCGGTATGTTTGAAGTATAATTTATGCTTCATGCCTCATCAGTATAAATCAGATTATATAAATGTACCTAGCACCTTATTGGAACATTCGAAGTATAAAATGCGCTCCCCCACCTCATCGATATAAACCAAAGTATAATCCCGTGTACTAATCCTATGACATGCCAACTATACCTGATTCTACCTGAGATCGTTAATAAAGGAACCAATATTTTCAAGCATTTATACATGATTCACATTTCATAGATCCATAGATACCAAATCATACGAAGCTCAATTTGATACATACCATTTCATATTATCATATACATTCAAATCATAAGTAGGATTCCTACCTTAATCAAGCTAATTTGTAACAAGTCATATGAGTATATATATGTATGTATGTGTGTGTGTGTGTGTGTATGTATGTATTGAATTCAAATCATGGAAGCACAAACAATAATAATTACTTGTCTACGGCTCTGACCTTTCCTTTATCTCGAGATGGCTTGATGTTGTCTTTAGCTACGTTTGACAATTCAAATATAAAAAAAGGTATTAATTTTTACTCAATCACATGAAAAACATATAATCAAACATATTTTGTATTTTGTTCATTTTAGTCCTTTATATTTGAAATGCTCATATTTTTTGGTATTTAATATTGAATCATAATCTAATTTCATATTCTTTCATTGGGGACCTTACACTTCTAATTTATAGCATAATTTCTTAATAGTTTTTAATTTATTCAATTTAGTTCCTAATGTCATAAATAAACTATATATCTTAATTGAATTTCTAATCAATTCCAAGATTTTTCTCTACCTTTCAACTTGGTCCTAACATGCTCAAAACTCATACTTCCAATTTCCATAAAAAATGAAACACAATTTCATCAAATACCCATTAATGGCAACTTGATAAACATTTAACAATTGAAAAATCTAAGGCATTGGTAAGCTTAATCAAGATTAGATGATCATGGAAACATAAAAAATTCAAAGGAAAAACATGTTTACCTTAAAGATTTTGGGGCCAAATTGTAAAAGGAAGAAAATGGAAATTTCTTCTTTTCTTTAGTTATGGACGACACCAAAACAGAAAAAAGGATGAAGTTTTGTTTTTCTTCCCACTCACTTTCATATATATATATATACTATGATTACTAATTTGATTCAAGCTTAATTAACTTAAGTTTTAACCTTTAAAACATCTTCAATTACTTATATAATCTTTCTTAATAAAACTAGGAGGATGTTACCATTATTGTAACGACCCGAAAGTCAATGGTGTTGGGAAGTATGATTTCGAGACCCGTTTTCATAAATTGGACTCGTAAATATTTTTATTTACTAAGTTATTTTTTTTAAATGAATTGAATTTTGGTTAAATAATTTCGTTGATTAATTGTTCAATAAAAGTATAGGGACTATATTAAGTATGTGATAAATGTAGCGATTAATATTAAATTACATGGTGAGACTAGATTAAGGGTCTTATTAAATAAATAGACCATTATTGTTATAAGTTATTGATAGTGGATGATTATGATATAATTTATTATATAATAAATAGTAACGACCTGTTTTCTATAGCGTAAAAAAAATGATAGTTTTGAGACCTTAATTTTTGGACAAACGAGTTGGTGTTCATTTCTTAAACAACGTTTATAGTGCTTGATGAGAGTAGTACTAAAATTTAATTCATAAAGTTTTAAGGCTAGCTAGTTAGTTAGTTAGGTAAGAAGGACAAAATCATTTAAATTGTTAAAGTGGGTGCCATTAGTTAAAAATGAAAATTTATTTGGAGGGATTTATGAGATAATTATACCTAAATAATATTAGTGGACAGTTCTGGAATTGATTTATAAAGAAATGATAATGATTATAAAAAGGGGTAAAAATGTAATTAAAATGAATAAAGCTTAAACAAATTAAAACAATAGAAGTGGTATTTTCCTTATCCACTGCCTGCCGAATGTTTAAGAAAAGAAAACCCCTTTTAGAGAAGCTAGGTTTTGGACGAAACAAAGGGGAGTGCAGGTAAGGGTTTTCTTGCTTTATTTTGCATGAAATTTGTATTTTTGTGATCATTACCTTGATATCTGTCTAGATTAGGGGTTGATTGTGAAGTTGTCAAAGATAGGAAAATTTACCATTGATGTTTTTGAGGTATTTTCGATATTGTTCTTGAGCATGGAACTTGATGATAATAAGAAACTTGTGGTAAAGTGATTTTTTTATATATTCATGTTAAATGACGTGATTGAGAATAAACTAAAATAGATAGGGTTTTGTAATAAATACAAAATTTTGGGGCTGGTTTGAACTGTTAGTTAACATGTTTAATGGTTTGAAAGATGTTTATCTTGTATAATGACTTTACTTGTGTTAGTTTTCAAAGATTTAAATGCTATATATTGAAAATACCATGATTTTAATCACAGATTTGTTGATGTTTATGGGGCTGTTGGAAGAGCATGTAATTTTTGTTAGATGGAGAGGAAATATTTTTTCTATATGTTAATGGATTAAATTAGAAGTGGGGATTAAATAGAGTAAAGTTAAATCGTTGGAAGTAGATGTGTGAAAAATTAAATTATTAAGATAAATTGTTAAGTTAAATTATTGCTACTATGAGATTGATAACTAAATTGAATATTGAGATTGAGCATGATATTGTTGTGTGAAAATCTTAGCATGCAAATACTGTTTTCCTTGGATATTTCTTGTGCTAGAGGTGAAATATAAATTTTATTTTTATATTTGAATTACTTTGTGTATTGAGTTTTGATGGTATTAATCCTTAGGGATGTAATTATTATAAAACTAAAGTGCCATGGTATTAAGTTATAAATTTCAGAAGTTTAGGGACTGTTTGGGATATATATATGTATATTTGGTTGGTTGAAGAGTTTTTTTTAAATGTTGAATTGATAGTTAGTGATAAGGATTAAGTGGTGTGAATGCAAAATATTAAGGGATTACTTGAGTGATTATGATTATTGAATTAAAGTGATTATAAGTTAGATGATTAAATTAAATTATTATTTCTAGATTGAGAAACAAGAGATCCCATTGCTAATCGTGGAAAAGAGAAGGCTACTGAATAATCGTTTGCAATTGTAAATAGTAAGTTCGTACCCTCGAACTTATTATTTTATTTAAATATTGATTAAAGTTTAATTATTTAATTGTTATATCAATTCATGACACATGGAAGTAGTTATATAGATACATTTATTTAATTTTTGATATCAATTAATAATTGATGAAATGACGGGAATGAAATATTAATTATTTTGTCAGTTTAACTGACTAGAGTTGGGCTCACATTTGCGGTTTATCCGCTAGGCAGTGGGTGCTAGGATTTGATGGATTTTGTTGGTTAATCCAACTAGAACAGGGGTCACATTTGCGGTTAATCCTCTAGGCACTGGGTGCCAGGATTTGACGGATTTTGTTGGTTAATCCAACTAGAGTTGGGGTCACTTTTGCGGTTTATTTGCTAGGCACTGGGTGTTCAAATCGTCGATTTATCCGACTAGCGCTGGGTGCAAACTGTTGGTTAATCCAACTAGAGTTGGGCTCACTTTTGCGGTATATCTGCTAGGCATCGGGTGCCATGAATTGATGGAAATTATAAACAAGAAAAATGAATAAATTATTGGAAAGACTTGTCAATATGTATATATACATTAAGTAAGAATTATATTGATTTGGAGTATTATACATAGTTGATTGTTTGTGTTATGTGCTATATTAAAATTAAAATTATGAATTGTCAAATGAAAGCATCTGTTTGAGGATTTATATACATCCATGTGAATGGTTGTTTTGGTGAATAAAAGTTTACTAATGTAATTAAATTTATCATGATTACAAGTTAATTTAGCAGTAGATTCAAATTCAGTATCAAGGCAGAAATCTCGTATTCAAAGTCTGTGATGTCTTCTTTTGTTATTTTGGCATGTACCTAGGATTAATTTTATGTTTAGAAGTCTTTAGGAGATGAACTAATGTGATTATTAGTACATGATATTTGGCTTGATATATATATATATATAATGATACATTGATCTAGTAAATTTTGAGATTATGTAAATATTTTAAATATAATGCAACGTATGAAATAGGTATGACATGTATGATTTTAATTAGGTTAAATTACGTATTTATTAATATGATTATATGTGTTGTGTGGTTGACTTAAATGGATTTGAATATTTGGTGGAAGTAATTTAATGATTGTAAATTATCTTGTAATACTTCGAGACCTTAAATTGGTGACGGTTTTGGGTTAAGGGTGTTACAATTATCATCCACTATCATATAATAACAATGGTTTAACAACCATCTAGGCCCTTTTTGTAATGTCTAATTGGGTCCCTATGCATTTTCTAAATTAAAATTCTATTGCGATTGAGCTTTTGTAATTTAATCCTTGTGCTATAATTAATGATTTTCTAGATTTAATTACTTAAACATTCTTTAATATGTTTTCATACTAACTTCATAGACTCCTCTATTCATATTTTCACTAATTTGGTTTACGAAATTGAGTTTGGAAATCACATTTTTCGACACCTTCTAAAATCGAGTCATTGCATAATTCATGATAGGCCCATTCCCCCTCATATGATAAGTGAAGGGAGCCAACCCTAGTAATATTTACTAAGGTGTGTCACCCATCACTCTCCTAGTTAGACTAAGGGAGTATTTTATATTAAACAAATATTATTTGTGTAACCCTTATTTAACTAGGATTCATCTATCTCTCCTATAAATAGATAACATTGGTAGAACTATTGACACACAAATTTTATATATTGTTATTATGTCAGAAAGTAGTGGGAATTAATTTTCTTAGAATAAATTCTATTTTTTGGGAAATTATAATTTCTATCAGTTTCTATTTAAAAATTTCTTTCCTACTGAAAGTAATAAAAATTGTTTCTTGTTCTATGTGTGGTTGTGTTGCTCGAACCCACACTTAACGCTATTTGAGGTATGAGAATAGTTATGAAGATCATTCAGTTGAAAGTTGAGAATAATTCAAATTTGTCTCACATAAAGCACATGGATTTTTCCAATAGAAGCCCACTCCTTGTAAAATTAAGACTAGAATAGAAAAAAATTTATACTTAACACCTATTCAAAACCCAATAGCCAACAAAAAAAAAGCCTAGAAAGTTATTCAAAGCAACCTACAACCCCTAAGAAAAGGAAATAAAAAAAGAGAAAAAAAAAGTGAAAGAAAAGGAGAAGAAACACCCATCTCTGCTCAAAGGGTTTTTTGGCATATTTGAATGGTTAAAAGTCTTGATTCACTGAAAGAAGGCTCAAAGCCCAATTCAGTGGGTAGATTTCAATATTAGAGATTATATTTTTTTAGACTTAAGGTTTGACTTTATGCTTTTTAAGAGAGATTTTTGAAATCTAATCTGTAGTATGAATAGAGGGTGAGGAAAGCTTCATTTCGGTGTAAGAAGAAGGTCAATCAGAGCTCCGACGAAGGTGATGCACTTTATGCCAACTTGTGCTAAAAAGGAGAGAAGAAATGTAAAGAAAAGAAATAAAGGGGAAAAAGGGAGAGAAAATAAAGGCCTGTTTGTTTGACTGAAAATAGTTTCTGGAAAATGACTTACTTTTCTGGAAAAGTTAATATTTTTTGTTATTTGGATGAATTTGTGTAAAATATTTTCTGTTGTTTCGCAGATTTCTTGAAAATATTTCATAAAAGTTGTTTTAAATTAAACAAACATACATTTGAGAACTTATTATTTTTTTCATTGTTTAATTGAGTTTATTTTATATCTATTAAATTTATATTTTACATTGTTTTTACATATATTGCAATTATTTATTTATAAATAAATACATCAATTTAAATATATTAACAGTCAAATTAAAAACAGCCAAAGTGAATAGATGAATACTAATTGTGTTATAAAAAATAAAAAAACAAAGATTGAATAATAATAAATTATCTTCCAAACCACAATTAATATTACAAATTAATAATATTATCCAAGTACATAATTAATAATACACCACATGATAACTACAATATTGTCCATGTGCATAACTAGTTTTACACCACATTAAAGCATCAATATCTTCAACATTGAGAAAATTTTTGAAGTCAAAATTTTCTATGCTTCGTACTTTTGTCTAAGAAAGCTTTGGCCTTGGATTCACGACCCACAAGATAATCAAACACATTACATAGGAAGTTGTCATCAAATCCTTCCTCCTCCATCGACATCACTTCTTCGTAAAGATGTGGTGTCTTATCTGCAGTAAATTGTTCCAATGCATTAGTAATCTTACCAAATTATTCAGCTACAAATTTAATTTGTTCATTGACGACACTTTCTTGAGCATTTTTTCTTTTACGTTTAGATGTTCCAGATGAAGATACCTTTGTTCTTACCTCTTAAACCTCCTCATTGTCGCAGTCTATAAGCACTGAATCTTGGTATCATCATCCAAATCTATGTCAGCAAATGTTCTAGCAAACTCCTTGTTGCAATATCTTTTCTAACAACCAAAGCCATTTCATCATAATTGTCTGCCTCCGAACGTACTCCTGTTCAGTAAAGGTTTTAGGTTTCCGCAAGTCTACAGGTCAGGTTGTAAATATAGTGCGTTTACAATGGAACACTTGGTAGTATTCTGAGGATCGTACCCAAAGGAGGCGTGAGACAATAGTGAATTAAATCCCTGCAAAGAATAGAAGTAATTAGTAATCACTTTAGGGATTATAGTACGAAATGAAATAAAAAGGTTGTTTGTGCAAAGCATAAAAATAAAAGAAATAAAGAGTTGAGATGTAGAAGATCTATAAACGGCTTTGGGGATATTAGGTTGTTTCAGCATGAGTTCTACAATTGTTAGGTTTTTGGGGATTTTCCTTCAATCAACTAGTCACTACCCTAGTTGGATCTCTCGATCCTCCGCTAGCATAGCAAGTCGATAGAGACTACTTATCGCTAGATGTCACAGTCTAAATCGATTTGGGGAAAAGGTTTTCATGGATGGGAAATACCAATTTTGGGTTCATTCCCACCTAAATGATGTTCTAGGGTTGATCTCCTCTGAACGTACTCCCTTTTGGTATAGATTTTGAGCTTTCGAAAGTATATGGGTTAGGTTGTAAGTATAGTGTGTACAATGAAACACTTGATAGTATTTTGAGGATCATACCCAAAAAAGGCGTGAGGTAATGGTAAATTAAATCCCTACAAAGAATAGAAGTAAATTAAATCCCTACAAAGAATAGAAATAATTAGTAATCATTTTAGAGATTATAGTACGAAGTGAAATAAAAGATTTGTTTGTTAAGAGCATAAAAATAAAAAAAGTAAAGAGTTGAGATGTAGAAGATCTATAAACAGCTTTGGGGATATTAGGTCGCTTCAGTATGAGTTCTTCAATTGTTGGGTTTTAGGGATTTTCCTTCCATCAACTAGTCACTAACCCAGTTGGATCTCTCGATCTTTCGCTAGCATAGCAAGTCGATAGAGACTTCTTATCACTAGATGTCACATTCTAAATCGGTTTGGGGAAAAGGTTTTCACGAATAGGCAATACCAATTTTGGGTTCATTCCCACCTAAATGGCGTTCTAGGGTTGTCAAGCCTAGTGTTTGTTTGATGTTTTTCCTTTCCCAAACAGTTGATTCGAAATGTAAAATCCCTGTTTAAACAATAATTAAATAATTATACTTTCACTCCCTAATTCCCCAAAATGGAATTAGTTTCTCATGGTCTTCTTAATCATAATTGAAACAAAGACATATAAAAACATATAATTGAATAACTCAAATGAAAAAGAAGCTTTAATTGTATTAACAATCTGTCGGGAAAAATTCTTTGAACGTTTATGCGAGTTCTTCAATCTCGTTTTTGAATGAAAATACAAAACAAAATGAAAAGCTAAGTGCATGGTGTGTTTCAACCTAATGCTAAAGGCCCTATTTATAGCCTTTGCCTGCCGTTTTCACTAACCCTAGGTTAGTCACCGTCCTTTGTGTTTAAGTTACATTGTGGAGTTGAAAACGTCCTTCATTCGATGCAGAGTTGCATTCTGGGGTTGATGTCGCGACGAAGCAAGCAGTCTCCTTCATCCTCGCTGTTGGTCCCTTTGTTGCAACATGGAGCTCCCTATGTCATGACAAAGTGGCCAGTTTCATTTTTGCTCAGCTACTAATGGTCTCTTGCACACTCACGAAGTATGTTAGCTAATTTTAGGTGTCATTTGGCCTTGAAAGCAATAAAATAACCTTTTATCAAAATGTATTTGAAAGATAAAAACTAAGTTAAAATCTATAAAAACATAAGGGAAAATACTTGATTTCAAGCTCTTCAATTGTGAAAACTAGTTCAATCTGCTAGGTATAAAACCGGCAGATCAAACTCTCCCTCACTTAAGTCTTTGATTTCCTCAAGCAAACAAGAAAACTAAAATCAAATAACAAAGAAGGGAAATAACAAGAAAAAGGTAAATGAGCTGGATACTGTATTATACAAAGATTAGGTTCTTAGCATCTACTTTAGGCCTTATGTATTTATTAATAATTCTAACATAATGAGTGAGAAATTTTACCATTTTTAGGTAGAAACAATATAAGTTCAGTAGGTTACAAGAAATATAAATATTCAAGTTTCATTGATATAGATCCATCAATGCCTAATATAAGTATTTTGATTATCCTAGTATAATACAGATAATTATAACGAGATTATGCAATTTCCATATCTATTCATGCATAGAGTTGTTTAGGTCACATAGGGCTTTTCGACTTGTAACGTGTTGAGGCTTAGGATAGGTATGAATTTCAAAGAACAGTTAAGTACAAAAGGGTTACAAACACGAAAACAGTTTGACACATTGTATTATTCTCTATTATTCCCTTTTATGTCTCATTCCATCTCTCCCCTTTATTTCTCCTTCTCTCACCTTCCTTATTTCTCCATTTTAGGAAATCAATATAAAATAATCCCTTTAGCTAGCCTATGAGTATTCTTTTTCTCTTATTTCTTGAGTAAGATTCTCTTTTTTCTATTTTTTTGGAGACTATGATTTTGTCACTTCGTCACATATTTTGTTACTCATGATCCTCTTCTTTTGTCTCTACTCATCTTTTTCTTTTTCTTGTGATTTTTCACTATTCTTTTCTTTTTGGTTAAGCTAAGGTTTATACATTATATTGATATTCTTATTTCCCTATTTTATTTTATACATCCATTGTAATGTGTCCACCTACCCTCAATACATATGGCCATATGTCTATTTTCGTGCAAAACAGGACCAAAGAAAAGAGTATAGACAAATCATCATTTACGTTAAAATAGGGATTGACTTTTTAGCTCTAGATGCATCTAAACAATGCCTTAGGTCATCCTTAAACACCTCAATATGCATAAATATCAATTTAATTGTAAAATCTCAAAATTACTATCTATCATATATACCAGCATGCTCGTTTCCTCAATTTAGGCATATCATTTGGTATCAACAATACCTTTCTATCTATATATAATGTAACCTATAGAGCTCAAAAGTTTCATGCTTAAGAATTTAAAAATTCCTCATCATCATTCCAAATTTATCAATAAATACAATCAACCTATTATACATGCTCCTAACCAATCACTTGTATTTCTACAAGCTCAAGCACACATCAAAATAAACATAAAAATTGAAACTGAAAATGAAAACTAGATGCCGAAATCCTATGTTACTCCTCACACTTTAGAAAACACATTGTCCTTAATGTGTAGCCCAATAAATAGTAAGGAAAGAAGTTAGTCGATTGATCGTGAAGGTCCTCTTCTTCTCGTGGTGGTTATCCTTCTCCCTTTAGCGTGAATAGTTGAAATTTTCATGTTTCCATAGTGCGAGGTTCCTACAAAAAGGAATTAAGGCATATATGCAAAAATAAATCCTAATCCTACTCTTACAAATTATACAAGTCTCAAAATCAAAAAGCTAAAAATCATCTCCAAAATTACAAGTCTTAAAATAAAACAAAATCTAAAAACTATTAATTAAAATTTCAATCCTCTTCCTCTGAGTCGGATTAAGGATCCATGAGAGCTTTGCCTTTGCCGGAGTACTTTTGGTGGGAGCTTCCACCTTGTCGTCTTCCTGGGCTCCGAATCGCCGGCCCTTTGGAAGTTCTGTATTGAGGCTGGAACATTGCCTCATACTCATCTTCAGTGTTAGGATTGTCTTGCTCCACATTGTTCCCTCCCAACTCAATTTCATCTTCATCTCCTTCTTTGTTCCCAAACATGTTTGGTGGATAGTTTGAAGTAGGTAATCCGTGTATTCTTGCAAACTCTTTCAACAGAGGAGTTGTTTCCTACATCCACTAAATCATGCCATCAAGCTTCCCTTCAATGCTTCCCACATACCCTTTCTGAACTTTTGCGGTATCCTTATGTTTCAAAGAAACTAACACATCCATCTTTTCTTTCCTTCTCTGATTCCACTCTTTAATCTGTTTTCGCTGAAGCTCAATGTATTGTTTATATATGGAATCACCAATGATGCTTCGTGTTGGCTTTAGGAATGGTTCGTTATCGCTCATCGCCACATTTGCCTTCTTCCATAATGCCATCACAAGATAAGAAAAGAACAATCCAGCTTTTTGACTCTTAGTGAAATTTTGCATTTCTTTATAAATCCATCGCCCTACACAAATTCTCTTTTTCTGTAAAATAGCATATAAGAAAATAGCTCGAAATGTGTTAACGTTAGAGACATTTAAGGCCGGATCTATCCTAGTTGAAACACCCCTAAATTGGTACAACCACCAAACCCAAGCGTTTGAATAATCATTTACAACAAATAACAATCATTAATAGAATTTCTTTTAGGAGCACATACTTAATCATTTAGGTGTAAAAGTAGATGTAAAAACACATGATTAAACTTCAAAACACTTAAATAAACTTTGTAAGATAAAGTACTTCTACTAATACATTGACTGATAAGTATCAGTAGAATCTATGGCATTTATATAATACAATAAAATACAGCAATATACTACCGAAACTACACCAGTTCTACAGATACAATGGTTCTCTCTACCGATACTATACAACCCTCTACCGATACTTCAAACAACAGTGAGCAAGACTAACTAGCCTGGAGTTTCTACCGATACATCAACTCTAGCTACCGATATCTCAAATGATAGTGAGCAAGATTAGCTAATCTGAAAATTTCTATCGATGCCTAGTTTTCGTCTATCGATACTACACACATAGCACTACCGATACTCAAAATCTTTACTACCGAAATAGAATGAGTCAGTAACCAAAGTCTCAAACCCTTGCACTTCTATTGATACTTTACAATGTTGTACCGAAACAACTCAAGTTAATTCCAAAAATTCACTCCAACCTCCTATATAACTCTCAATTCCATCAACCATGCATTATAGGCTTTCTACCAAAACATAAATACATATACATATGTGCATGAATCATTCCTTAATTATAATTATGAGCACATTTAAATTCAAACATTAACACCACAACATCATTCAAAATGATTCACATTGGATTTCATTATTTATAGGTTTTAGTTATTTGCTACACTTTGCTCATTCAAGCCAAAAAGGAAATACATGTTCATACATTCAACTATGTACTAGCACCACCCAAGAGCTTTACCCAAATGTCCTATGCACCTGCCACATTTAACCCAAAATGTAAAAAGTAGGTGCTACCAAGAGAGGATGATAGTGTGTACTCCCGATCGGATCCAATCGATGCCAAGATTCCTCGAGACCTACATTCATGAAAACCAAATAAGTTAATTCCACTATGACTTAGTAAGTTTGATACACGGTTGTAGACATATTTAAAGTAAGACTAAAGAATATAATTTAGAAGTCAAATACTTATTCTTTGATCATCGGCACAAAGCCTGCTAGGAACATAGCCCGAATACACTGGCACGAAACCTGCTAGGCACATAGCTTGAATACATCGGTACGAAGCCTGCTAGGCACATAGCCTGAATACACCGGCATGAAGCCTGCTAGGCAAATAACTCGAATTCTATGATGCAACCGTACCAAGCCAAAAAGGATTATACATACCAACAAGTAACCATCATATATGCCAAAATATACATAATTCAAGGATAGATATTTATAAAGTGAATTTTTGTAAACACAAAGAAATGAACAAACTTACTCGTACAGTGACAACATATATTTAGCACAGAATTACTAGACAGCTTTTCTCTTCCCTCGTTTATCTAGTGTAATGTCCGTTTCTTGATCTAATCAATAAATATTTAAAATAAATCAATTAACTAAACACAATGACTCATTCCATTACAAAATAATTAGAAATAAGTGTATATTTCATGAGTCCATGCCTTTTTCTAATGTAGTTCCCAAAATTCCTCATTTCCATAATTTAACAAATAAATTTACCTTCCATTTTCCAACCGAAACCAATATAAAAACATTATAACATGATAGATTTTTTTCTCTTTATTATAATCTAACCATAGAAATGTTTAATTACCTATGAAAGCCCTCAAATATTCATTCTCATGCACCTAAATCCTTGGACTACTATTATTTCACCACCAAGCTATTAAATTTTCTACTCAGTCTTCTAGCTCTTTTTTCATTCAAAAACAGCAGCTAAATAAAGAAATTCAAGCATGGTAACTTTCGAATCTCTTCACACTTTTGAACTGTAGCATTAGGGTCGAATGAGCTAGGCTTCAAAGATCACAAATATACAAAAATTAGCACCAAATAAATTCTTAACTTATATTACATTCTTAACAGCAGCCAAGCATTCAAATTCAACCATGGTAAGTTCACAAGTTATACACATTCTTGAGAAATGACTAGTAGTTTGCATGCCCTAAACTCCAATGATCAAGAAAATATAAAAATTGGCAAGAATAAGAACTAATTTCACTTACATGCAAGACCTTCAGAAAAAACAACCAAACTTCAAGCTGTTCTCTCCTATGGTTTAGTTTCAAAGAATGGTAGAAGAAAGAGGATAATTTTCTCTATTTTGTTTCTTTATTTCTTTACTTAAATCCCTTATTTACCTTTATTTCATTAAAATAAAATTTTATACTCCTTTACAACTCATTCCACTAACTTAATAAATGACAATTTATTGTTTAACTTCATCACAATTTTCATTTCTTTGATTATTCAATAAATATTATTTTAGCAACTATAAAATAGGAGACCAACCTTTCTAATTTCTCAATTTAGTACATTATACTAACTATTCAACAACTATGGAAAGTCCATATACTAGATACCTCATACGACCTTATATGCATAGTTTAAATAATAGAACTAACTCACTAAAAGAAATTTGATTTCGAATCTATACTCCCGTTACCACTAAAAACATGCTAATACAATTCTCCCCCCTTAAGGACTTTTCGTCCTCGAAAATCTTACCAGAAAAGAGATTTGGATATTGTAACCTCATGGATTCTTCCGTTTCCTAAGTTGCTTCTTCTACTCCATGTATAAACCTGATGGTATGACAAATGACATATATTTTCTCCCTAATTTAATGCTCTTATTGTCTCTTTTGTATCTCTTTTAGCATGCATCATAAGCATTTTATAATTAGTTCTTATATTTTCTAATACATTGCTAGTTAGTTTAAACTCTCGTTATTTCTATATATTTTGTACTAATGTTGACACAAGTAGTTGGTATATTGCATATTAAGATTGTTAGCACAGGAACTCAGTTCAGAAGATCAACATTGACAGAATGCAACCACAAAACTAGCTTGGAATTGCGACCAGAGATGTAACTGCATTGAAGTTGAACCCCAAATGAGTAGAGTTAAGCTGAGTTTACACTAGAAGCACCAGCGCAGGAATATCACAGATGTCGCTGTAATTACAACATCAAAATTCGTCTAATAGTATAGGGAAAATCTGCAGATCTTTAAAGAAAACATGTAATCTACGTGAGTGCACAACTGTACTCTAACCAACTTTGATAGCTGCAGAAAAATCCAAATCTGAATCTGAGAATGGAGGACGAAATTTGCTAATATTTAGGGGTTATAAATAGATAAAAAAATGAGGAAAAACATTGTCAAGAACAAGGGGATTAAATTCTGAAAATTCTTTGTGAATCAAAGATTTGAGCTAGAATCGGGGAGCTGATGAACCACGTCTAGAATTGCTTCTAACGAGAGGTGCGAGGAACAAGTAAAGAGTAGGCCTAGTAGTCTAGAGATAGTAAGCTTTGTTGTACTCTTTATTTCTTCTAAAACTATGATGGATTCTGTTGATGTTAAATGAATACGAGAGTATCTTTTAATATTATATCATTTTGATTCTTATTTTACATTACTTGTCGGCTTATTCTTGGATTTAACCTCTCTAAACACAAAAGTGAAATTGCAGTACATCGACATCGAGAGATGCGATGACAGGTTAGATTAACAAGTGAGTTAAGCGAGAGCTGCTTGGGACTGAGACAGACTCTAGTTACTTGTTCTTGAATACACATCATTGCTCGCATTGAGAGGTGGAGTAGTGTATCTGAGTAAGGATTAAGTAGGGAGTTATTGTGAATAAGAATTCGAAAGGACTTCATTTCTGCGATAATTCGTCTACATTTTACCTTGTTGATGCATCCAGCGTTGCAACCTGTAGAATCAGTGAACCATTTCCACCCTTTACACTTGATCACTTTTATATTTCCTGCATTTAAATTTCCATTACTCACACTCAACACTTTTGGATTTATTTTTAGTACATTGACATCTAACTTTTGAGATTTGACTTTAATAAAATGACAGTAATGATTAATTTAGTGTGCATAACTGATATAACTGTGCTGACAACCGTATTCACATTATACTGATTTTTCTTCTATTAATTTCTTTAACATTAAAAAATCGAAAACCATTTTCTCGTGGGATCGATATCCGATAGCTCTGTCTATCAACTATACTTGCATCGACGTGTGTACGCTTGCATAATCGTGTGTCGTAAAAGCACCGATCAAGTTTTGGCGTCGTTTCCAGGGAACTTGGCGTTTGTTCGATGTTTATTTTTGTTATTGCAATTAATTTTACTTACTTAATTTTTAACTGTTGATTAATTTGTTTATCGTTCTTTTTTGATTTTGAAGGTATTGTATATCCACAAGGAGAAATCCTAAGGACATTGTTAGCTTTGATCTAGAGCTTGAGAGAACACTTAGGAGGAGAAGACAAGAACAAAGGAAGATGGCTGGTAATAACAACAATAAAAATCTACCACCATTGCTGCCATAGGATAACAATCCTCCAGTGCTACCACTAGATTTACCGCTACCACGTCCACAAGAAGAGCAGATATAGAATAGGCCAATAAGAGATTATGTTGTGCCTATACTCGATGATTTACAACCAGGGGTTGTGCAACCAGCAATTCAGGCTGTAACTTTGAATTGAAATCGGTGATGTTTCAAATGCTTAATTCTAATAGACAATATTCAGGTTTTCCACATGAGGATGCACGAGAACATTTGAAATCATTTTGACTTATTTGTGCATCTTTTAGTCAACATGTTGTCCCTGATGATGCTTTGAAAATGCAATTATTTCCTTATTCATTACAGGGAAAAGCTCAAACATGGTTTTTAGGATTGCCAACTAGATCTATTACATCATGGAATGCTTTAGCAACGCAGTTTGTCTTACGATTTAATTAGCTGATAATGAATGCAAGGTTGCGAAATGACATCACTACATATCATCAACTCGATGATGAGAATTTACACACAACATGGGAGCGCTACAAAGCATTGCTTTGACGCTGCCCAATGAATGAGATTCAACAAGAAACTCAGATTGAAATTTTTTCTAATGGTTTGAATGCTCAGACAAGGAATCTTGTCGACGCATCTGCAAAAAGGTCCATTGTTAGATTGCACATATGATGAAGCGGTTCGAATTCTGGAGAGGATAGCTCAAAATGATTACCAATATCCAATTTCTCGTTCTGTACAGGTGAAAACTAACCCTGGAGTTCTTGAATTAGATGCTATTTCTGCATTTTCAGTACATATATCTTCTTTGGCCAACATCATTAAGAACATGAATGGAACAAGCATCATTTCTCCGATTCAAATGGCCCATCAAACAGATATGCTGATATTTTCATGCAAGATTTGTGGCTACAATCACAGCTATGAAGATTGTCCACAACATGCAGAAAATGCATATTATGTCAATAACATTCGAGGGGGTTCGTTTGGTAACTCCCATAACAATCGTTTGAAACAACGCTGGGGAAATCAGAATACATCCACATTTTGATATGGAAATTCTTCGAACCAAGGAAGTTATAGGCAAGGAGGTTACAATAACAACCAATTGTAGAATTATAATCAGAATTCACAAGTAAATTCTCGTACTGAACTAATGTCACATATTCAAATGCAACCAGAATCACGACTACAACCACAACCATCTGTTTTGCCACAAATGCAAGGACAACGTCATCAACATCAACATCAGCAATTTAATCAATCTAAGATAGATCCTATGGCTACTCTTGAAGAAATGATGCGCGAGCATATTACCCAAACCGAAGCGGTAGTGCAAGGAAATTCTTCTTCAATACGAGCATTGGAAGCACAACTTGGATAGTTGGCCTCTAATCTCAACAGTAGATGACCAAGTACTCCACCTAATGGCATTGAAGATTCAACGCAACGAGGGAAGGAGCATTGGAAAGCAATCACATTAAGAAGTGGAAAACAAACTATAGAAATAAGTAATTTTGGTCAAGACAATGTCGAAGCATCCACTTCACAGCAGCAAGAAGAGGTTATAATTGAAGAAAGTCAAGCACAAAAGAATGTGGAAAAACCAATGGTAGTACCATTTCTGCCTACAATTTGTCCAGATAAGCTGTCGACACAACCATCACTGTTTAGGCAACAGAATCATCCACACCACCCTACTGCAACCATACCTTTGCCATTTCCACAACGTTTCAAAGAAAAAGTCCATGATGAAGAATACCATAAGTTTGTTTCTACTTTGAAACAATTGCATATTAATATACCTCTAATAGATGCTCTTGTTCAAATACCCAGTTATAGGAAATGCATGAAGGAGCTATTATCAAAGATAAAGAAACTATCTGACATCGAGACGATTACGCTTACAGAGGGGTGTAACGCTGTACTCACAAACACATTGCCAACAAAGATGAAAGATCCTGGCAGTTTCACAATTCCATACTCCATTGGAGATCATTACTTAGGTAAAGCATTATGTGATTTAGGAGCTAGCATTAACTTAATACCTTTGTCTACTTTCAGGAAACTAGGAATCGGATCAATGAAGCCCACTGCGGTGACATTGTAATTAGCGGATAGATCTTTAGCACAATCGGAGGGACAAATCAAAGACGTTCATGTTCAAGTTGATAAGTTGGTGTTTCTTGCTGATTTTATCATCCTAGATTGCGAAGCTAATAAGGAAGTACCTATTATTTTGGGAAGGCCATTTTTAGCAACGGGACGAACACTTATCGACGTATTTAAAGGAGAATTTATGATGCACCATAATAATGACCAAGTAACCTTCAGTGTGTTTGAAGCAGCACCGACAGGGCCCAAAGAACAATGTCACCATGTTGATATTTTGGACGGAATTATTTCTGAAGAGTTTCGTATCAGGAATTCAACATTGGATGATTCTGATGTAGTGACATCTACTGATGGTATCTTGGGGGACTGTATTGACAAAGAGGAAGTGAACAACTATGAGTTGCGAAGATATTGGCAATTGGAATCGTTGGATTTATCCAATAGGATAATTCCAATTTTTAAAGCATTTGTAGAGCAAGATCCTACCTTGGAGTTAAAACAGTTGCCAACACATTTGAAATATGTATTCCTTGGTGACAATGAGACACTGCTTGTCATTGTCAACGCAACCCTCAATGCCACACAAGAAAAGAAGCTTATCACAATCCTAAAAGAGCACAAGAAAGCCATAGCTTGGAGCATAGCAGACATCAAATGCATCTGTCCTTCTTTCTGCATTCATAAGATAAGGTTAGAAGAAGAAGGGAAGCAATCAATTGAGCAACAAAAACGACTCAATGAGAAAATGAAAGAAGTGGTAAAGAAGGAAATCATCAAATGGTTGGATGCGAGCATAATATATCCTATTTCTGACAGTAATTGGGTAAGTCCTGTTCAATGTGTTCCCAAAAAAAGTGGTTTTACTGTTGTAACCAATGATAAAAATGAGTTAATCCCTACTCGCATCGTAATTGGATGGTGTGTGTGCATGGATTACCGATGATTGAATGCGACCACAAAGAAGGACCATTTTTCACTCCTTTTCATCGATCAAATGTTAGATAGGCTAGCTGGTAAAGCCTATTATTGCTTCTTGGATGGCTACTCTGGATACAACCAAATAGCTATTGCACCGGAAGATCAAGTGAAAACCATATTTACATGTCCTTTTGGAACTTTTGCTTTTCGACGGATGCCGTTTGGTTTATGTAATGCACTAGCAACATTCCAGAGATGTATGATGGCGATATTCTTGGATATGATTGAAGACTCACTCGAGGTATTTATGGATGATTTTTCAGTCTATGGATAGAGTTTTGACTAATGCACCGACAACTTGGAAAATGTTTTGAGAAGATGCAAAGAAACAAACTTGGTTCTGAATTAGGAAAAATGCCACTTCATGTCAATAGAGGGAATGATCCTTGGCCATCATATCTCGTGTCAAGGCAATGAGGTCGATAAAGTAAAAGGTAGAAATCATCAAAAAACTACCACCACCTACCATTGTCAAAGCAATAAGAAGCTTTCTTAGACACGCAGGTTTTTATAGGAGATTTATCAAAGATTTCTCCAAGATAGCTAAACCTTTATGTTCTTTATTAGAGCAAAATAAAAATTTTCTATTCGATGACATCTGTCTGGATGCATTCATAACAATTAAGACAAAGTTAGTGCAATCTCCGATTATCGTAGCACCGGACTGGACTCAACCATTCAAATTAATATGTGATGTTAGCGACTTTGCTATAGGAGCTGTTCTCGGAAAAGGGAAAGAAAAGGTATTTCATTCTATTTATTATGCTAGTAAAACACTAACTGAAACATAGGTTCATTACACTACAACTAAAAAGAGTTACTAGCAGTGGTCTTCGCATTTGACAAGTTTCCTTCTTATCTTGTTGGCACAAAGACTACAGTATATACGAATCACTCAGCTTTGAGACACCATTTCAATAAAAAGACACTAAGCCTAGACTTATTAGATGAATCTTACTCCTTCAAGAATTTGATGTTGAAATCAAGGATAGGAAGGGATATGAGAATCAGGTAACTGACCATTTATCTAGGCTAGAAAGTGGAAGCGAAATGGACAAAAGACTCAAATTGTCGAAGCATTTCCTAACGAGCAATTATTCACTATTGACATGTCACCATGGTATGCTGATGTAGTCAATTATCTTGTATGTGGAAAGCTACCCATGAGTGCAACTGGTCATAAAAAATTAGGTGCATACGCGATGCTACTAAATATTATTGGAATGAACCATACTTATTCAAGGTATACGCTGACAATATAATTCGGCGATGTGTTCCTGAAGAAGAAATGATGTCAATACTATAACATTGCCACAATGCTCCTTATGGAGGTCATTTTGGTGGAACAAGGATTTCTGCAAAGGTCCTGCAATCTGGATTCTATTGGCCCAATTTGTTTCGAGATGCCCATAATTTCGCGTAACAGTGTGATCATTATCAACGTACTAGTTCTATTTCTAGACGTAATGAAATGCTCCAACAACCTATCATGGAGGTGGAACTATTCGATGTTTGGGGTATTAATTTTATAGGACTATTTCCAAACTCTTTTGGAAATATGTATATCCTAGTAGCTATTGATTAGGTATCCAAGTGGATCGAAGCTATAGTGGTACCAAAAGATGACGCTCGGACAGTGTTGAAATTCTTTCATACATACATCCTCACAAGGTTTGGAACCCCAAGAGCGTTGATAAGCGACCAAGGCACTCATTTCTACAACAATCAATTGGCAACTGCATTGAAACGATATGGTGTGAAGCATCGTATGGATACCACGTATCACCCGCAAACTAATGGTCAAGTCGAAGTATCTAATCGTCAAATTAAATGTATACTGGAAAAGGTGGTTAATCCATCTAGAAATGATTGATCAATGCGATTACATGATGCATTGTGGGCATTTCATACTTCCTACAAAACACCTCTGGGAATGTCGCCGTATCAGTTGGTATTTGGAAAATCCTATCACCTACCTATCGAACTTGAACATAAAGCTATGTGGGCAATTAAATAGGTAAACTTGGATTTTGATGCAGCTGGTAAGAAAAGAATGTTGGACATCACCGAATTAGAAGAAATTCGACGCCATGCTTATGAGAATGCAGCGATATACAAGGAAAAGACAAAGAGATGGCATGACAACATCATTTTACATCGACAATTTCATCCTGGTCAGTTGGTACTTTTATTTAATTCACGTTTAAAACTACTTTTATTTAATTTCATCGAGCTGAAGGTTTTGGAGTGTTCTTGGATGCACGAGTTTTTGCCATGGTGCATCCAAGAACACTCCAAACCCCGAAGAACCCTATTGAGATTTCACCCACAACACCACCATCCTCTTCCACAGGCCCAGTTTTATTTTTAACGACTGCGACCAAAGACAGATATCACAACATAATGATGAAACGCAATATACATCCTGAGCAGGGCATCCAACTTTCACCAAACTTAACCCTAGGAAAACAGGTCTACCGCACCATCAGTTGCATGGGGTGGGAATTTCTCTGTGACCATCTATCTAGTTATTCCCCTACTTTGGTTCGGGATTTTTATGCTAACTTGGTAGACAAGGAACAAGAGTTTGTTTTTGTTTGAGAAGGGCTGATACCATGGAGTGCGGCGCATAGGAATGTTTTGCTGCGTATACCAGAAAGGGTAAACAGTCACTCACCCTTCATGCACAGCATGATTGAAGATACTCCAGCTGCGATGACTAAAGATCTTTGCATCAACAATGCTGCATGGATAGGCAGCGGTTTTCATAATTTTATAATGCATTGGCGTTATCTGATGACTTTCTGTAAGGTATGGTTTCACTTTATTAACCGTCGTGTGATGCTTTCTACACATAGTACTACATCCACTTTGGACCGTATGTGCTTGTTGCATTCAATATCACACCATCATCACATCGACATTGGGGAAATCATACATGCTCAGATTGTGGAAGCAGCTGGCAGATAAAATGGTATTCTCCCTTTTCCATCTCTTATTGTGTTAATGTGTCAACATAAAGGCATTGTGCCAAAAGAGGATGAAGAGGTTATGGAAAATAAATGTCCGATCAATGATATATCTATTGAAAGAATGACCAGAGGCCAAGATACACCTGTGGCTAAAGAAGCTTCGATAAAGAAAGACAAAGAAAAAGGGAAAGAGAAAGACGCACAGACTCATGCACCCTCTAATCCAAAAGTATTACGATGATTGGCTAGTTTGGAAATTCTTCTTGACCGTGTTGATGTGCGAACAATCTATCTTTTAAGTGTGTTAGAAGATTTGGATTACAGGCAGCATATATTTTATGCCTACACAAAGGCCTGGAATGAGGCCATTATCGCTGCACTACATCTTATCAACACTAGACCATTGCCAAAATTTCCTGATATCTTCTTTCACATGCAATAATTTTCATCTGATAAGCCTACTACTGATGGTAGACTAAATCAAATGCCAACAAGAGTTCACATCTCTGATGATAACAATAATGAAGAGCAGTCAAACGCTGAGGAAGACTATTGTTGCAATATAATTGATCTGTTTGAGGAAGAATTCTCAAACAGTTTAGGCGTAAATATGGCTGAAAGAGCAGATATTGCAGGAGAAGATGTTGACACAGTCAACAGCGATGACAGGGGCAAACTGGGGATGAACATCATGTGGAAGAGGAAGCCAATCAAGTAGATGAGCAAGCGACAGAGGAAGAAAATGAGACTGAGAGGAAAGAAACAGAGCCTGCAGAAATGCAGGAAAAGAAAGAATCTAATGATGCTTGAGCATTGATCGTGAAGGATGATGTGGGAGCATCCAGCCCAGAAGTGACTCGACCTGCTGCGAGTTAGGCTGAAATTGTCACAGGCGAAGAAGAGGAATTGAATCCTCTAGCTATTATACCATACATACCACCACTCACAGAAATCCATCCATCTGATGTGACGATTGATGAGGCCGTCACCCAACCTGCCGAGGGAGAGCAATCTATCAAGCCGATTGGTTCGAGGGACAAGAAAAGAAAGAGGCGCAAGGGAAAGAAAGTGAAGAAGAACCATGACGATGGGGAGCGCCCAAAGAGGAAAAAGAAGAAAGCAAAAGCAGCCGCTACATCAGCTGCTGATGAATGACTTGGTACAAAATTTTTAATTTTAATGCATTTTTATTATCATTGCATTTTATTTTATCATCGCATCATTTTGTTAACTTAGTTGCATTGTAGTTGCATTTCCATTAGTTCTATATAATATTGTCAGTGCATTGGGGACAATACAGACATTAAGTTTGGGGGGAGATAATATGAAATGGAAATGCAATTACACCCACATATTTAAATTCTATTTGTTTCTTTGGTCAATGAAAATTCATAAAATTTCAACTTGAATGTGCTTACAGTTTTTATCTTAATGCGTAATTCTTAAATTATTTGGGTGCTGATGTATACATTGGATGAATGTGAATGAATGATGAATCTACTATTTTCGAATGAATGATTGGAATTGTTTCAGCAATGAATGATTAGTGTTTATGTTTCAATCTTGAACTAATTGACCCGCTGCAGCTACATTTTATAAAAGACACTCTAATGTGAGTGCATTATGACTATTCTAGGGAGAATACTCCGCTACAGGATTAGAAAAAAATCATCTAGCAAAAGGCTATCACTGCAAGAGTGTGTGTCGGCGCAATTACATACCTCCTAGGGGTTTGTTGCACCCCATCGTTACTGCCCAGAAACAAAGGTAGAGTAATGCAATGACATCTCTCAATCATTAAAAAAATAAAAATAAATGCTGTAATGGTTTAAGGAAAATTAGGATTCATTGCATATCACTAACATTTATGAAGTTGCAATTTTTGAACATTCATTTCTATAAATTGTTGGTACATTCTTCTTTCATATGAATACAATTTGTACATTAGGAATTTAGAGAGTTCAAGTTGCATGGATAATAATTGTGGAAACATTTTTTGCTTGTGACTTTGTTAATTTTTGTTTACTTGCGGACAAGTAAAAACTTACATTTGGGGGTGTGATAGTATTACAAATGACATATATTTTCTCCCTAATTTAATGCTTTTATTGTCTCTTTTGTATCTCATTTAGCATGCATCATAATCATTTTATAATTAGTTTTTATATTTTCTAATACATTGCTAGTTAGTTTAAATTCTCATTATTTCTATATATTTTGTACTAATGTCGACGTAAGCTATTGGTATATTGCATATTAAGATTGCTAGCACAGGAACTCAGTTCAAAAGATCAACATTGATAGAATGCAGCCATAAAACTAGCTTGGAATTGCGACTAGAGATGTCGCTGCATTGAAGTTGAACCCCAAATGAGTAGAGTTAAGCTAAGTTTACACTAGAAGCACCAGCGCAGGAATATCACAAATGTTGCTGTAATTACAACATCAAAATGCGTCAATAGTACATCGACAGTCCGCAGATCTTTAAAGAAAACATGTAATATGTTTGAGTGCACAGCTGTACTCTAACTAACTTTGACAGCTGTAGAAAAATCCAAATTTGAATCTGAGAATGAAGGACGAAATCTGCAAATATTTAGGGGTTATAAATAGATGAAAAAATGAGGTAAAACATCATCAAGAACAAAGGGATTAAATTCTGAGAATTCTGAGTGAATCAAAGATTTGAGCTGGTATCGAGGATCTGATGAACCACGTCTGCAACTGCTACTGACGAGAGGTGCTTGATGCCGAGCAAGAGGAATAAGTAAAGAGTAGGCCTAGTAGTCTAGAGATAGTAAGCTTTGTTGTACTCTTTATTTCTTCTAAAACGATGATGGATTCTGTTGATGTTAAATGAATACGAGAGTATCTTTTAATATTATATCGTTTTGATTCTTATTTTACATTACTTGTTCGCTTATTCTTGGATTTAACCACTCTAAACACAAAAGTGAAATTGCAATACATAGACATCGAGAGATGCGATGACAGGTTAGATTAACAAGTGGGTTAGGTGAGAGCTGCTTAGGACTGGGACAGACTCTAGTTACTTGCTCTTGAATTTACATCATTGCTCGCATCGAGAGGTGGAGTAGTGTACCTGAGTCAGGATTAAGTAGGGAGTTATTGTGAATAAGACTTCGAAAGGACTTCATTGCTGCGATAATTCGTCTACATTTTACCTTGTTGATGCATCCAGTGTTGCAACCTGTAGAATCAGTGAACCATTTCCACCCTTTACACTTGATCACTTTTATATTTCCTGCATTTAAATTTCCATTACTCACACTCAACGCTTTTGGATTTATTTTCAGCACATTGACATCTAACTTCTGAGATTTGACTTTAATACAATGACAATAATGATTAATTTAGTGTGCATAACTGATATAACTGTGCTAACAACCCTATTCACATTATACTGATTTTTCTTCTATTAATTGCTTTAACATTAAAACATTGAAAACCATTTCCTCGTGGGATTGATATTCAATAGCTCTATCTATCAATAATACTTGCATCGACGTATGTACGGTTGCACAATCGTGTGTCATAAAAGCAGTGATCAAAGACACAGTACTTTAACCAACTGTACTCTTTTATTCCTCAATTCTTTCACTTCCCAAGCCAGAATTTTGATAGGCTCTTCACTATAGGTCAGATCCAGTTATAACTCAATGTCTCCCATTGACAACACATGAGAGGGATCAAATCTACAACTACGAAGCATAGAGAAGTGAAAAACATTGTGAATTCTATTAAGTTCTGATAGCTATTGTTGTAGGTGAACTCAACTAACAGTAGGTATTTATCCCAGCTACCTTCAAATTCAATTATGCAACAACGTGGCATATCCTCTAACACTTGAATCATCCATTCTGAGTGGCTGTTCATTTGAGGATGGAAGGCTATACTAAACTTTAATTTGGTTCCCAAAGCTACTTTTAGCTTGTTCTAAAATCTAGAAGTAAATCTCGACCCACGATTTGAGATAATCAACAACGAAACACCATGCAATCTAACCACTTCAGATATGTAAAGCTCAACCAACTTTTCCAGTGAATAGTCTATTCGTACAGGTATAAAATGTGCCGATTTTGTCAAACGATCGACAACAACCCAAATAGCATCCTTCTTCTTTGGCGATACTGGTAATCCTGATATAAAATCCATCATGACATGCTCTCATTTCCATTTTGGTATCATAATTGGTTGCAATAACTCGGACGAAACCTGATGTTCAGCCTTTACTTACTGACATATAAAGCACTTGGATACAAATTAAAAAATTTCTCGCTTCATTTTTTGCCACCAATAAAATTGCTTTAGATCACAATACATCGCCATACTATCAGGATGAATCGAATACATACTGTTATGAGCTTCTGTTAGAAATTTCTGTTTCAACTGAGCATCATTCGACACATATAATCTTTTACGATAATATAAATTATTATCCTCACCAATTGAAAACTCAGAAACGTGACCATTTTCCACTATTTTCTTCTTGGCTAGAACATTGGGATCCACCAGCTGTAACTCTCGTATGTCTTGTAGAAACAAAGGTTTAACCTTGAGTTCAGCAAAAATAGAATTATCACCTTCTATACGTACTGTACATTCATCACTTGAAGAGCAAAAAGACACTTTCGACTTAACGCATCAGCAACTACATTAGCTTTACTTGGGTGGTAATCGATTACAATCTCATAATCCTTCAATAATTCTAACCACCTCTGCTGCCTCAAATTCAATTCTTTCTGAGTCATCAAAATACTTCAAACTTTTATGGTCTGCAAACACGTGACATTTCTTGCCATATAAATAATGACGCCATATTTTCAATGCGAACATAATTGCAGCCAACTCAAGATCGTGTGCAGGGTAATTCTTTTCATGAGGTTTAAGTTACCGGGAAGCATAAGCAATAACCTTCCCCTCTTGCATCAAGACGTAACCCAGTTCACTCAAAGAAGCATCACTAAAAACGACAAAATCTTTCCCTGACTCAGGTTTGTGTTAAAATCGGTGCTTTAGTCAGTGCTGGTATTACAAATGACATAGATTTTCTCCCTAATTCAGTGTGTTTATTGTCTCTTTTGCATTTCATTTAGCATACATCATCAGCATTTTACACTTAGTTTCCATATTTCCCAACTCATTGTTAGTCAAGTGAAATTCTTGTTATTTTTATCTATTTTTGTACTAATGTTGACGCAAGCAGCCGATATATTGTGTCTTAATATTGTCAGTGCAGGAACTCAGTCTAGAAGCTTAATGCAGGACGAATGCAACCACAAGATCAAATGGAAATTGCGACCAAAATATGCTGCCAAATTGAAACTAAACCTTGAATGAGTAGAATCAAGCTGAATTCACAGCTGATAGCACCAACGTAGGAATTTCACAGATGTCGCTATAATTATGATTTCAAAATGCGCCCAACGATACAGCGACAATATACAGATCTCTGAAGAACATACTAGAACTGTGTGAGTGTACAGCTGTTATCTAACTAATTTTTATAGCTGCAAGATCTAGATCTAGATCTAAGAATGAAGGCTAAGACCTGTAACATTTTAGAGGTTATAAATAAACGAACAAAGAAGGAAAGAAGATATCAAGAGCGAAGGGATTAAATTCTGAAAATTCTGTGTGAATTGGAGATTTGAGCTAGAAATAGGGGAACTGATGAAGCAAGTCTGCAACCACTTTTGACGAGAGGTGCTTGATGAAAGCTAGAGGAACAATCAGGGAGTAGGCCTAGTAGTCTAGAGATAGTAAGTTTCGTTGTACTCTTTAATTCTTCTTAACGATGATGGATTTTGATGATATTAAATGAATACGAGAGTGTCTTTTAATGTTAAATCATTTTGATTCTTATTTTACATTACTTATCTATTTATTCTTGGATCTAATCACTTTAAGCACGAGAGTGAAATTGCAGTGCGTCGACATCGAGAGATGTGGTGACAGGTTGGGTTAACAAATAAGTTAGGCGAGAGCTGCTTGGTACTGGGACAAACTCCAGTTACTTGTTCTTGAATACACAACGTTGCTCGCACCGAGAGGTGGAGTGATTGTGGATATTCAAGTCGAGATTAAGTAGAGAGTTGTTGTTGGTGAGAACTTAAAGGGACTTCATTGCAGTGACATTCCATCCACATTTTACCTTGTCGATGCATCCAGCCTTGTGATTTAGCAGAATCGGTGAACCATTTCTACCCTTAACACTTGATCACTTTTACATTTCATGCATTTAAATATTCAGCACTCAACACTCAACACTCAACATATTTGATTTACTTTCAGTACATTGACACTTAACACCTGACGTTTAATTCTAATTACGTTGACATTACTAATTATTTTAGTGTGTAGATCTGACAGATTGCACTAACATTAGTACTCACATTACACTTAATTTCAATATTGATTGCTCTGACATTTAGACATCAAGAACCCATTCCTCGTGTGTTTGCTTACACATTGCTGGGACGTAAAAACACCGATAAAGTTTTGGCGCCGTTGTCGGGGAATGGCGTTTGTTTGATATTTACTTTTGTAGTTGCAATTAATATTACTTACTTAACTTCTAATCTTTACTAAACTGTTGTTATTTTTCTAATTGTTTTCTTTTTCATATTTTTAATTTTTGCATGTCCACAAGGAGAAATCCTAAGGACATTGTCAACTTTGATCCGGAGCTTGAAAGGACACTTAGGAAGAGAAGGCAAGAATAACGGAGAATGGTTGGTAACAACAACAATAATAATTTGCCACCAGTGCTGCCACAATATGGAATTCCTCCAGTGCTTCCACAAATTGTTAACGATATACCACCACCACGTCCACAAGAAGAACAAATACAAAATAGGACAATAAGAGATTTTGTTGTGCCTATGCTTGATGATTTACAACCAGGGCTTGTGAGACCGACTATCCAGGCTGGAAATTTTGAACTAAAACCGGTGATATTCAGATGCTCAACTCAAATGAGTAGTATTCTAGTTTTCCTCATGAAGACAAACGAGAACACTTAAAATCATTTTTGCTTATTTGTGCATCCTTTAGTCAACACGGTGTCCTTGATGATGCCTTGAAAATGCAACTATTTTCTTATTCGTTGTAGGGTAAAGCAAGAACATGGTTCTTGGGATTGCCAACAGGATCTATCACATCTTGGAACGTGTTAGTAACACAGTTTGTTTTGCGTTTCAATCCGCCGACAATGAACGCAAGGTTTCGAAATGACATTACTTCATATCATCAGTTGGATGATGAGAATTTACATACAACTTGGGAGCGTTATAAAACATTGCTCCGACGCTGCCCAATGCACGAAATTCAGCACGAGACCTAGATTGAAAAATTTTACAGTGGTTTGAATGCTCAGACAAGGAACCTTATCGATGCATCAGCTAATGGTCCCTTGTTAGATTGTGCATACAATGAAGCTGTAAGAATTCTAGAGAGAATTGCTCAGAATAATTATCAATACCCTATTTCTCGTTCTACATAGGTAAAAACTAACCTTGAAGTTCTTGAGTTAGATGTTATTTCTGCTTTGTTAGTGCAGGAATCTTCACTAGACAACATCATAAAAAAAATAAAAGGAACAAGTGATGTTGCTCCTATTCAAGTGGCTCAACAATTGGATGCACCGTTATTTTCCTGTGAAATTTGCGGCGACAACCATAGCTATGAGGACTACCCACAACATGCAGAAATTGTATTCTACATCAACAACATCCTGGGGGTTCATTTGGTAACTCATATAATAACCGTTCTCAACAACCTTAGGGAAATCAAAATACTTCAATGTATAGATATGAAAATTCCTGAAACCAAGGGGGTTATAGACAAGGGAGTTACACTACCAATCCATAACAGAATTATCATCAGAATTCATAGATAAATTCTCGTTTTGACCAGATTCAGTCGCATAGTCAAATGCAACCACAATCGAGATTGCAGCCACAACAGTCTGTACTGCCACAAATGCAAGGACAACATCATCAGCATCAACAGCAACAATTTGGTCAACAAAAGGCAGATCCTATGGCTGCTCTTGAAGCAATGATGCACGAACATATCACAAGAACAAAAGCGATAGTGCAAGGTAGTTCTTCTTCCATACGAGCATTGGAAGCTCAGCTCGGTTAGTTAGCTTCTAGTCTCAGCACCAGGTCACCAGGTACTCTGCCTAGTGATACTGAAAATCCAATACAAAAGGGGAGGGAGCATTGCAAAGCAATCACTCTAAGGAGTGGAAAACAGATGGTAGGGCCAAGCAGTTATGGCCAAGACCATGTCGACGCATCCGAACCATAGCAACAAGGAGAAGATATAGTTGACGAAAGTCAAGCAAAAGAAAATGAAGAGGAACCAACTGTAGTGCCATTTGTGCCTACAGTTTGCCCAACTAAGTTGTCAACGCAACTGCTAATGCCAACACTGTCGAGTTTTCCACAACAACCCAATGTTACAATACCTTTCCCGTTTCCACAACGATTCAAAGAAAAAGTCCATGAAAAAGAATACCAAAAGTTTATTTCTACTTTGAAAGAATTGCATATTAATATACCTCAAATAGATGCTCTTATGTAGATACCCAGTTATGGGAAATACATGAAGGAGCTATTGTCAAAGAAAAAGAAATTGTCTGACATCGAGATGATTTTGCTCATAGAGAGGTGCAGCACTGTGCTTACAAATAAGTTGCCAACCAAGATGAAAGATCCTAGCAGTTTCACAATTCCATGCTCTATCGGGAATCATGACTTAGGTAAGGCTTTATGTGATTTGGGAGCAAGTATTAATCTTATGCCTTTGTCTGCTATTAAGAAATTAGCAATAGGTTCGATGAAGCCCACTACCATGACATTGCAATTGGCGGATAGATCTTGAGCACAACCTGAAGGATAAATCAAGGATGTTCTTGTCCAAGTTGATAAGTTGGTGTTCCCTACTGATTTTATCATTCTAGACTGTGAAGCATATAATGAGGTACACATAATTCTGTGGAGGCCATTTCTAGCAACAGGACGAACACTTATCGACGTGTTCAAAGGAGAACTTGTCATGCGTCATAATAATGACTATGTAACTTTCAGTGTGTTTGAAGCATCACCGTCCAGACCTAAAGAACAATGTCACCACATTGATGTTTTGGATGAGATTATTCTGGAAGAATTTAACACAAGAAGTTCCGCACTATCTGATGATGATGCGGTGACATCTACTGATGACATTCTAGATGATTGTGTTGACAAAGAGGAGGTTAAAAATTGTAAGCTGCGTCAGAATTGGCAAATGGAGTCTTTGGATTTGTTTAACAGGATAATCCCAGTGTTTAAACCGTCTATTGAGCAAGCTTCTACCTTGGAGTTGAAGCCTTTCCCGACACATTTGAAATATGTCTTCCTTGGTGACAACGAAACACTACCTGTTATTGACAATGCATCCCTCGTCGTAATACAAGAAGATAAGCTCATCGCAATTCTGAAAGAACACAAAAGAGCCATAGCCTGGAGCATCACAGATATCAGAGGAATCAGTCCCTCTTTTTGCATGCACAAAATTAGGCTAGAAGATGAAAAGAAGCAATCAATTGAGTAGCAACGAAGACTCAATGAAAAGATTAAAGAAGTAGTGAAGAAGGAAATTATCAAATGGTTAGATGTAGGCATTATATACCCTATCTCTAATAGTGACTGGGTAAGCCCTGTTCAATGTGTGCCTAAAAAGAGTGGTTTCACAGTTGTGACCAACGAAAAGAACGAGTTAATCCCTACTCGCATTGCAACTGGATGGCGAGTATGCATGGATTACCGACGACTGAATACGACCATAAAGAAGGACCATTTTCCACTACCTTTCATTGATCAGATGCTGGATAGGCTAGCTAGTAAAGCTTATTATTATTTCTTAGATCGTTACTCTAGATACAATCAAATAGCTATTACGCCGGAAGATCAAGCAAAGACCACACTTACATGCCTTTTGGAACTTTTGCTTTTCGACGAGTGTCATTTGGGTTGTGTAATTTGCTAGCAACATTCCAGAGGTGAATGATGGCAATATTTTCGGACATGATCAAGGATTCCTTAGATGAATTCATGAATGATTTCTCTATCTATGGATGAAATTTTGATCAATGCGATGATAATTTGGCGAGAGTTTTGAAGAGATGCGAGGACACAAATCTAGTTCTGAATTGGGAGAAATACCACTTTATGGCAATTGAAGGCATTGTCCTCAGGCATCAAATATCTTATCAGGGCATTAAGGTTGATAAAGAAAAGGTAGAAATCATCGAAAAACTACCACCGCCCACTAACGTCAGAGCAATAAGAAGCTTTCTTGGACATGTTAGTTTTTATAGAAGATTCATTCGAGATTTCTCCAAGATGGCTAAACCATTATGCTCATTACTGGAGCAAAATAAGAAGTTTGTGTTTGATGACATTTGTCTGGACGCATTCATGACAATAAAGAAGCAGCTAGTACAAGCCCCAATTATCATTGCATCGAACTGGATGCAACGGTTTGAACTTATGTGCGATGCAAGCGACTTTGCTGTGGGAGCTGTACTTGGCCAACGAAAAGAAAAGTTATTCCATTCTATTTACTAAGCTAGTAAAACTCTAACTGAAATGCAGGTTAATTACACCACGACTGAGAAATAGTTGCTATTAGTAGTCTTCACATTTGACAAATTTTGTTCCTATCTTGTCGGCGCAAAGACTACAGTTTACACGAACCACTCAGCATTGAGATATCTTTTCAACAAAGAAAAAGCCAAACCTAGACTCATCAGATGGATCCTACTCCTTCAAGAATTTGATATTGAAATCAGAGATAGGAAAGGATCTGAAAATCAAGTAGCTGATCAGTTGTCTCAGCTGGAAGTCGGAAGTGAAGATGGGTAGAAGTCCCAGATTATCGAAGCATTTCCTGACGAGCAATTATTCTTTGTCGACGCATCGCCATGGTATGCCAATGTCATCAATTATCTTGTATGTGGAAAGCTATCCATGAGTGCTATGGGTCACAAGAAGATCAGGTTCATACGTGATACTGCCAAATACCATTGGAATGAGCCATACCTATTTAAGGTATACGCCGACAATATTATTTGTCGTTGTGTACCTGAAGAAGAAATGATGTTAATCTTGCGACACTACCATGATGCCCCTTGTGGAGGCCATTTTGGTGGAACAAGGACTGCTGCAAAGGTTTTACAGTTAGGATTTTATTGGCCCACATTGTTTCGAGATGCTCACAACTTTGCACAACAATTTGTCAATCCAAATGGCATGACCAGGAACTCGTAATGTCCATAACGTGTCCTGAACGCTGTCTTCGGTACATTAACATCCTTAACTCCTAATCGAGAATAGCCCGATCTGAGATCAATTTTCAAAAACACTGTAGCTCCCTTGAACTGATTGAATAAATCATCAATTCGTGGTAAGGGGTACTTGTTCTTGATTGTAACCTTATTCAATTGCCAATAGTCAATACACAGCCTCATCGATCCTTCCTTCTTCTTTACGAACAACATAGGTGCACCCCACGACATTATACTAGGTCAGATGAAGCCTCTATCTAACAACTCTTGCAACTGTGCTTTAAGTTCTTTGAGTTTTGATTGAGCCATTCGATACGGAGCAATTGAAATTGGAGTAGTACTAGGTGCCAACTCAATAGAAAATTCAACTTCTCATTCAGGTGGTAATCCTGGTAGCTCCTCAGGAAAAACATCGGTGAACTCGCATACTTTTGGTACTCGATTCACTTATTTCTTTGACACTTTGGTATCCATGACATAGGCTAAGAATGCGTGACAACCCTTACAAATTAGTTTTTGTGCGTTTAGAGCTGAGATTAAATTTGATGCATAATCAGGCTTTTAAGATATAATGGAAATAATCTCACCATTCGAGCTTCTCAAATCAACTCTTCTTCGACGACAACTAACTACAGCATCATGAAAATTAAGCCAATCCATTCCCAAAATCATATCGAATTCATTGAATGGTAAGAACATCAAGTCGGCAGGGAAATCATAGCCTTGAATTTTTAATGGACATTGTTTGCATACCAAATCGACTACAACACTATGACCTAAAGGATTTATGACCTCGACAACACAATTAGTAGGCTTAATAGGTAAATTTTTTCTATTACTAATCTAGTGCATATATAAGAGTGTGCTAACCCGGGATCAACTAAAGCACATACATGAACATAAAAAATAGAGGATATACTCGCAATAACGTTAGGGCCTGAAGCTTCTTCTCATGCACGAATGGCATAAGTTCTGGCAGGAGCTTTAGCCTCTGATCTGATTGATACATATCTAGAAGCATTTCTTTTTGTCCTGGTTACATTACTATTCCCAAGACGTCTACCTTGAGCAGGAGCAGCTACCGTTCTCTCTTGTTGACTTTTATTAGGCTCGTTACGATTCAGACAATCCTTTTTAAAATGATCAAGGGATCCACATATAAAGCATGTCCCGTCATTAGCCTTACAAACTCTGAGGTGAAATCTGCCACATCGCTTACACTCTACCCGGTTGGTGTTGCGTACACAACCCACATTGGTCACTGATGGAGTCGGAGTTCTCATATTGCTTGGCTTCATATGACTTCTTCCATGAAACTCAGATGGTGCATTGTATGTACTATTTGATTCCTTCAGCTTCTTTTGTGGTGATCCTTGAAAATTTATTGTCCCGAAACATTTGCCAAAATCATGGGGTTTCGCCTCATTTTTCTTTTTACTAGTACAAATTTCTTCTATCTTTTGGGCCCGATCAGACAATATTACTAACTCCTGAATCTCTAAAGCTCCAACTAACATTATAATTTAATCATTAAGTCCGTCTTCAAAATGTATGCACATAGCCTCTTCCATGGGCACAATCTCGCGAGCGTACTTGTTGAGTTGAACAAACTGCTTCTCATATTCTGCTGCGGACTTGTTTCCTTGCTTTAGTTCAAGGAATTCTTTCTTCTTCCGCTCTAAATAGCTCTTGCTCACATACTTCTTACGAAACTCGGACTTGAAGAATTCCCAATTGATTTTCTCCTTTGGTACCATTGATGTTAACGTCGACCACCAATGAAAAGCTTCTTCCTTCAAAAGCGATACGGTACAACGCAAGCAATCTTCGAGAGGGCACAACATCTCATGAAGTATTCTCTGAGTATGTTCTAACCAATACTCAGCTTTAGTGGGATCATCATTAATATTTCCATGAAACACCCTTGCCTTACATTTTCTCACTTTATCGATTGAAATTCTACGATAATATCGTTAAGACGATCCTTGAGGTTGTAAATAAGGACTAGATTGGTTTGTTATGTTTACCTTCAAATACGCGTCATACATGTCATGCATCATTTGAAGGAATTCATCTAGTGCAATAGCTCCGGGCCTTTGAGCTTCTGGCTCATTTCGTGTACTTTCTTCGTCAGTAGCTGGAATGTAACTTTCTGTCTCATCAGAATCTACTTGATTGGATCTCGATGACATCTTTTATCTGAATAGAACATTTCAAATTGATCAAGAGTCATCACACTATCATCGGTTATAAAGTGACATGTATTCTTATACTCACACTTGCTATGTTCAGTACTAGAATCGACTAAATGGTAGCTCTGATACCACTAAATGAAAACCTCTAAACCGGTACAACTACCAAACCCAAGCGTTTGAATAATCATTTACAACAACTAACAATCATTAACATAATTTCTTTAAATTTTTAGCCTTTCAGGAGCGCATACTTAATCATTTAGGTGTAAAAGTAGATATACAAACACATGTCTAAACTTCAAAACACTTAAATAAACTTTGTAAGATAAAGTACTTCTAACGATACATTGACAGATAAGTATTGATAGAATTTATGGTATTTATATACAGTAAAATACAACAGTATATTATCGAAACTACACTAGTTTTACTGATACAATGGTTCTCTCTACCAATACTATACAACCCTCTACTGATACTTCAAACAACAATGAGCAAGACTAACTACCTTGTAGGTTTCTATCGATACATCAACTCTAGCTACTGGTATCTCAAATGACAGTGAGCAAGATTAACTAATCCAAAAATTTTCTACCAATACCTAGTTTTCGTCTATCGATATTACACACATAGCACTACTGATACTCAAAATCTTTGCTACCGAAACAGAATAAGTCAGTAACCAAAGTCCCAAACCCCTACATTTTTACCGATACTTTACAATGCTGTACCGAAACAACTCAAGTTAATTCTTAAAATTCACTTCAACCTCCTATATGACTCTCAATTCCATCAACCATGCATTATAAGCTTTCTACCAAAACATAAATACATATACATATGTGCATGAATCATTCCTCAATTATAATTATGAACACATGTAAATTCAAACATTAACACCACAACATCATTCAAAATGATTCACATTATATTTCATTATTTATAGGTTTTAGTTATTTGCTACACTTTGTTCATTCAAGCCAAAAAGGAAATACATGTTCCTACATTCAACTATGTACTAGCACTAGCCAAGAGCTTTACCCAAAAGTTCCATGTACATGCCACATTTAACCCAAAATGTAAAAAATAGGGGCTACCAAGAGAGGATGATAGTGTATAAGGTAAGTCCACTATGACTTAGTAAGTTCGATACACGGTTGTAAACATATCTAAAGTAAGACTAAAGAATATAATTCAGAAATCAAATACTTATTCTTTGATCACCGGCACAAAGGTCTGTTTGGCACAAAGCCTGAATACACCAGCACAAAGCCTGCTAGGCACATAACCCGAAACACCAGCATGAAGCCTACTAGGCATATAGCCCGAATACATCGGCACGAAGCCTACTAGGCACATAACTCGAATTCTTTGATGCAACCATACCAATCCACAAAGGATTATACATACCAACAAGCAATCATCATATATGCCAAAATATATATAATTCAAGGATAGATATTTATAAAGTGAATTTTTGTAATCATAAAGAAATGGGCAAACTTACCTGTACAGTGACAACATATATTTAGCACAAAATTACTCGATAGCTTTTCCCTTCTGTCGTTTATCTACTATAATGTCCGTTTCTTGATCTAATTAATAAATATTTAAAATAAATCAATTAGCTAAACACATTAATTCATTCCATTACAAAATAATTAGAAATAAGTGTATATTTCATGAATCCATGCCTTTTTCTAATGTATTTCCCAAAATTCCTCATTTCCACAATTTAACCAACAAATTTACCTTCCATTTTCCGACTGAAACCAAATGTACAAAAACATTATAACATAATAGATTTTTTTCTCTTTATTATAATCTAACCATAGAAATGTTTAATTACCTATGAAAGCCCTCAAATATTCATTCTCATGCACCTAAATCCTTGGACTACTATTATTTCACCACCAAGCTATTAAATTTTCTACTCAGTCTTCTAGCTCTTTTTTCATTCAAAAACAGCAGCTAAATAAAGAAATTCAAGCATGGTAACTTTCGAATCTCTTCACACTTTTGAACTGTAGCATTAGGGTCGAATGAGCTAAGCTTCAAAGATCACAAATATACAAAAATTAGCACCAAATAAATTCTTAACTTATATTACATTATCAACAGCAGCCAAGCATTCAAATTCAGCCATGGTAAGTTCACAAGTTCTACACATTCTTGAAAAATGTCTAGTAGATTGCATGCCCTAAACTCTAATGATCAAGAAAATATAAAAGTTGGCAAGAATAAGAACTAATTCCACTTACATGCAAGACCTTAAAAAAAAGCAAACTTCAAGCTTTTCTCTCCTATGGTTTCATTTCAAAGAATGGTAGCAAAAAGAGGATAATTTTTCTCTATTTTGTTTCTTTATTTCTTTACCTAGATCCCTTATTTACCCTTATTTCATTAAAATAAAATTTTATACTCCTTTACAACTCATTCCACTTAATTAATAAATGACAATTTATTCTTTAAGTCCATCCCCATTTTCATTTCTTTGATTATTCAACAAATATTATTTTAGCAACTATAAAATAGGAGACCAACCTTTCTAATTTCTCAGTTTAGTACATTATACTAACTATTCAACAACTATGAAAATTCCATATGCTAGATACCTCATATGACCTTATATGCATAATTTAAATAATAAAACTAACTCACTAAATGTAATTTGATTTCGAATCTATACTCTCGTCACCACTAAAAACAGGCTATTACACTAGTGGCCAAAAGTTGCATCCACATTTTCGCAATCGAGAACATAATAGCTTGATTAAAGTTTGGTGGTGAGCCATAATCGGGTCGATAATTCCAACTATCCTTACCTTCAGTAAAAAATTTAACAACTTTCTCCATATTAATATTTTTTGAATAAATTTAAGTCGACCTCATTAAGGTAATCTTTTTCATAAAAGGGCACATTATAGAATTTGAAAATATTGTAAGGTAGAATTGGAACATATTTTCCTCATACACATACTTTTTGTATAGCCCTACGTTTAACAATATCTTCTTTTAGAAAGGCATAGAATTCATGTACTACAGGGTTACCTGTCGGGGAAACACAGAATTGTTCCCATTGATGGTACCTTACAAGTGGCCATATCTCTTTGCAATGGATCATTGACGGCTTGAAACCTCATTCCTGGATAAGGGGTCGTCCATGTGAGGCTAGGAAGTACTTCTACATTTGGGCATTGATCGCGCTATGAATGTCACAACAATTTGTGGAAGCGAAAACTGTCGATGCAAGTATAATAGATAGATGTAAGTTTATCGGATATCAATCCTACAGGGATGGTTGTTTGTGTTTATAGTTGTCAATGCAATAAAAATTTAAAACAAGAGAGATTGTGATGTTAAGTGTCGAAGCAATAAAATAAGAAATACAATAAAAGAATGAGATTAATTTGTCGAAGCAATATTGAAAAAAATTAAGAAGTAAAGTAATGATAATAAAATGGGGTTTCCTGAGTTGAAGAGTTGGCATAAAGCTAAATGTGATCAAAAGGTTAATAATAGATAAATTGTTGCTGCAAATAAGCATAATGAAATCTTACCAACGTTAACTTCCCTGTTTATCAAAGACTCAAATAATCACACTAACTACACCTTCCAGTGTTGGCAGTGCAATAAAGTCAAGAACAAGTGGACTGAATTCCTTCGATCCTCAAGTAACTTTCGTTGTCTTGCTTGTTAACTTAATTTGTTGCTGTAGTTTCCAGCGACAATGACTACAATCACTCTTCCATGGTTAAAAAATTAAATCCAAAGATAAATAGTGAAGGAAAGATTGAAACAGATATCATTCAGATCTAAAATGAAATTGTACTTCCATACAACTCAAATTATCAAAACTTATCAGCGTTAAGCAAGAGAAATAACAAAATAAATTGAAGTATCCTATTCCTAGTTTACTTGAATCACTCTCTTACACTCCTCTTAGATCGCACTTAGGATGCTCTTCGTCAGGAGCAGGACTGCCTTCTCGTCAACGTCAGGTTGCCCTCAGGAATTTAAGCTGCCATGGATGCAAGCTTGAAAAAAATGTTGAAGAAGAAATTTAATCTGCCAAAAAGCCAATGCATTGTCATTAATTTAAAGTCTGCATTGTCCCCAATGCGTTGTCATTAATTTACAAATATATATGGAAATGCAATGACAATGAAGAGGCAGTGACAAGAAAAATGCAGTGACAAACGAAATGTGATGACAGCTAACTAACTCAATGAGCTCATGGGTCTTCTTCTTCTTGCGTTTGCGCTCCTCCTTTCGACCCTTCTTGTCATTGGCGCTCTTCCTCTTTCATTCCTTTGGCTTAGTCGGATCTTCGGATTACTCCTCAGCTTCAGGCTGCGCCCCGGTATCATCGATCGTGACATCAAATGGGTGTATTTCAGCAAGCGGTGCAATATAAAACACATGGCTAGAGGATTATAATCCTTATTACTGACAGTTACAACCTCCGCCTGACTCGCATCAGGTGGTGCCAAATCATCCGAAGATGCTCCTACAACTTCATGTGTGGTGACAAATTCATCAGTCGAATTTGTCGCGACATCAGGTCCTTCCCTTCTTTCTTCTTTTTCTTCCTCTTTCTTTTCCTCTTCTGTCTCCACAGGTTCTAATGACGTGTTCCCTTCATCAACATTGGCCTCCTCAGCCATAGTAGCCTCTAGGCAGGTAGAAAAATCATCCTCAAATAGGCTGGCAATGTTCCGAAGGTAGTCTTCTACTTCCTTCGAATTCACCTCGCGTTCATCATCAGAAATATGGACCATTTATGGAGATGCTACTAATTGGTCCTTTCCTTTTGATGCAGCCTCCAAAATTGAAGGCCTAGCTTCTCTGATGATTGGAGGGAAGATAGGGAACTCTAGTAGAGGTGCTTTGCTCATACGGTGCAGTGTAGTGACAATGGTATCGGCATAGAATAGGTTCTGCGACCTTTCCATATCCTCGATTGCGCCGGCAAGTTTTATCTGTCGAATGTTAATTGTGTCAACAATATTTTCTACCTCTTTAACCTTTCGCCATAAAGTAGGATCTGTGGTGACATTAGCCTTTTCTTCTTTAATCTTTGCCTTGCCTTTCCTCTTCCTGGCTTCAGCTTCCTTCACAATAGGAGTGTCCTTTCCCCGAGTCATGCGCTCAATGGAAGCATCATTAATAAGTCCTTTGTTGTCCAACATTGCTTCTCCCTCACGAGGCATCACTCCTCATTGTTGACACAACTGCATGATTAATTAAGGGAACGCTAGAATACCCATCTGCCTAGCAGCACAGTCCGCAATTTCTTGGTGCAAAATTGCACCTACATTAATTTCTCTCCCCTTGATGATCGAGTGGATTAAACACATTCGATACAAAGTGACTGTTTTGCTGTGAGTAGAAGGCATGAGACGACAGTTAATAATGTGAAACCAGACCTTACTCTGTAATGTTAGGAAGTTGTGGTGCATGGTGTAATTGTTCGAATTGTTGGCTATCCATATCGCTCCTTCGATGTAGAGGTCTTACATTAAAATGTTAGCCCCCTCCTCTGTGAGTTCTTCTAGGAAGGCCATGTGCTCGTCCTCTTCCATGGTGATGTTGTAGAGAGCATTAATTTAGAGGCATCCCAAGGTACCAACCCTTCACGAAGGAAGACGAACTCTTATTTGCTATCAGTCAAGTTTGCGTAGAACTCTCTCACAAGAGATGGTAAATAGCCCTCAAGATGGGTGCAAAAGGTTTCCCAACCCATTCTCGTAATAGTTTTATTGACTTGCTTCCCCAGGTCTTGATGCTTCGAAAATTGAAAACCCTACTCAGGATGACAGTTACGCTTCAGCATGTTGTCTTGGAAGTGGTCCTTCGTAGCCTTAGTCAGAAACACCATTGGTTCCCTAGATGGGTGATGCTCTGTTTCTTGCACCATAGTGGTGGAGAAGGGTTCTACAGCAGATTTTGATGGTGTTTTTGTGCCTTGAGTTCTGGCCATATCTTTTTGGTAGCAAAGGTAGTAGAGAGCAGAAAAAAATAAGAGCTTTGAAGAAAAGTTTCGGTAGCAATTGAGGTTTTTTTTAGTAACACCGTCGGCACAATGGATTGTTTTATAGGGAATGAAAAGTGGAGATGGAGAGTCGTGCTCTTTTACACTGCAGAGAGAGGATAGTTAGTGTACATCCAATAAATGCGTCCACTTGGATTGCCCTTTTACAAACCTATCCAACGGTTGGGGAATAGGTGCTTGAAATGTCATGATTTGTTTCTTGATCTGTTTCGATTTTGTGATGAGTAAGCAGATAAGTTGCGTCGACAAGGATTTTTTCATGCATCGACAAAAGAAAGGACTTTATTCCTATAAAATACTAAGGAAGATAATTAAAACATAACAAAATAAACTAAAATTACATGATAAAAATGTAAAGAGAGGTTAGAAAAATGTGACTAGATTAATGGTCTCCTTCTGTTTATGATCATTATGGCTAAAGTAATGCTTCAGTCGTTGGCCATTCACCTTAAATTTGTGCCCATCATTTATGTCTTTAATTGTGACTACAAATGCTTCGACAACCTCGAATGGACCAGACCATCATGAACACAATTTACCTGGGTGCAATTTTAGTCGCGAATTAAATAATAACACTAGTTTACCTGTAGTAAATTGTCGCTACAAAATAATCTTGTCGTGCCAGCTCTTAGTCTTTTCCTTATAGATTGCGGCATTTTCATTAGCATTGCGTCGAATTTCCTCCAGTTCAGTAATGTCCAATAGTCTTTGCTTTCCAGCAGCTTCATAGTCCATGTTCACTTGCTTGATTGCCCGCATGAATTTATGTTCTAATTCCACAGGCAAGTGATATGCTTTACCAAACACAAGTTGATATGGCGACATTTCAAGTGGAGTTTTATATGCTGTGCGTAATGCCCACAACGCATCATCCAGCCTAGAAGACCAATCCTTCCTTGATGGATTCACCACCTTTTCAAGAATATTTTTATTTGTCGATTGGAGACTTCATCTTGGCTATTGGTTTGTCGGTGGTATGTGGATTCCATTCGATGGTTAACTCCATATCGCTTCATTGCGGCTGCAACTTGATTACAGTGGAAGTAAGTGCCTTGATCACTAATCAATGCCTTAGGTGTGCCGAAAGGAGTGAGTATGTGCTTGTGGAAAAATTTCAGCAATATCCTAGCATCATCCTTTAGGCAGCAACGGCCTCTACCCATTTTGACATATAGTCAACAACAACTAGGATATAAACATTTCCAAACAAACTTGGAAATGGTCTCATAAAATCCATACACCAGACATCAAAGAGCTCAACCTCCATAATTTACTATTGTAGCATCTCATTGCGTCGACATCTTGATCCAGTGTGCTGATATTTGTCACATTGTTGCACAAAATTGTGGGCATCTTTAAACAATGAAGGCCAATTAAATCCTGATTGAATCACCTTAGCAGCAGTTCTTACGCCACCAAAATGACCTCCACAAGGGGCATCGTGGCAATGCTTCAGGATTGAAAGCATTTCTTCTTCTGGAACACAACGCCTAATAATATTGTTGTTGTATACCTTGAATAGGTATGGCTCATTCCAGTAATATTTCTTAATGTCGTGAAGAAACCTTTCCTTCTTGTGGCCTATTACACCCAAAGGTAACCTTCCACATACCATGTAATTGACTATATCTTCACTTCCTACTTCCAAACGAGACAGGTGATCTACCACTTGGTTCGCCGATACTTTGCAATCCTTTATCTCTATGTCAAATTCTTGTAATAATAGGATCCATCGTTTCAATCTTGGTTTGGCATCCTTCTTTGCAAAGAGGTATCTTAACGTAAAATGATCAGTGAACACTGTAACCTTTGCGCCAATAAGATATGAGTGAAATTTGTCGAAGGCAAAGACTTCTGGCAACAACTCCGTCTTTATGGTTGTATAATTAATATACGCTTTAGTGAGAGTTTTGCTGGCATAGTATATCGCGTGAAACATTCTTTCTTTGCGTTGTCCTAACATGGCACCTACTACTTAATCACTCGCATCACACATTACTTCAAATGGTTGCGACCAGTCTGGTGTAACGATAATAGGTGCTTTCACAAGCTGCTGCTTTATTTGCATAAATGCATCCAGACATGCATCATCAAACATAAATTTTTTATTTTGCTCTAACAAGGAGTAGAGAGGTTTTGCAATCTTGGAGAAATAATAGATAAATCTTCAATAAAAATCTGCATGACTGAGAAAACTCTGAATACCTTTTACATTGGTTGGCGGGCGTAACTTCTCAATAATTTCAACCTTTTCTTTATCCACTTCAATGCCTTGACATGAAATTTAATGATCGAGAACAATGCCTTCTGTTGCCATGAAGTGGCATTTTGTTCTAATTTAGCACTAGATTTGTGTCCTTACATCGCTTTATAACTCTAGCCAAATTGTCAGTGCATTTATCAAAAGTATTGCCATAGACAGAAAAATCATTCATAAATACCTCCAATGAGTCTTCAATCATGTCTGAGAAGATTTTCATCATGCACCTTTGAAATGTGGCCGGTGCATTGTAGAGACAGAATGGAATTCGGGGAAGGCAAAAGTGCTAAAAGGGCAAGTAAAGGTCATTTTTGCTTGATCCTCCGCCGCAATTGCTATCTAATTGTAGCCAGAATAACCATCGATAAAGCAATAATAGGTTTTTCCAACAAGCCTGTCCAGCATTTGATCAATGAAGGGAAGTGAGAAGTGATCCTTCTTTGTGGCTGTAATTAAATGGTGATAGTCTATGCACACTCGCCAGCCCGTAGGAATGTGAGTAAGGGTTATTTCATCCTTGTCGTTACATACCACCGTGATACCACTCTTTTTGGGAACACATTGGACTGGGCTTACCCAGATGCTATCAGAAATTATGTAGATAATGCCCGCATCCAACCACTTAATTATTTCCTTTTTAACAACCTTCTTCATTTTTCATTTAATCTTCTCCACTTTTCAATGGACTACTTTCCCTCATCTTCTAATCAGATTTTGTGCATGCAGAAAGAGGGGCTAATGCCTCTAATTTCCACAATACTCCAGGGAATCGCACACTTATGTTGCTTCAATATATGGATTAATTTTTCCTCTTAACTTTTGTTGAGAGTTACAGAGATAATTACTGGCAGTGTATCATTCTCACCAAGGAAAACATACTTCAAATGGGTAGGCAAAGGCTTCAACTCCAAAGTAGGAGCTTCCTCAATAGATGGCTTAAATACTGGAGCAATTCTATTTGTCAAATCTAAAGATTCCATTTTCCATCTGTGCTTAAGCTCAACATTATTTGCCTCAACCTTGCAGTCACAATCAACTAGAAAATCTTCTTCTGTTGTCACCGCAAATTCTTCGGGGACTGCTGTGCTGCACTCATTAAATTTCTTTTCAATTAACTCGTCCAGCACATCAATATGATGACATTCTTCTTTGTTTTTACAAGGACTTGCTTTGAAAACACTAAATGTGACATGTTTATCGTTATGTCACATTATCAGTTTGCCTTTAAATACGTCGATAAGAGTGCGGCTAATGGCAAGGAATGGGCGTCCCAAGATTATGGGCACCACTTTTTCTGCTTCACAATCAAGGATAATGAAGTCTACTAGGAACACAAACTTATCTATGCTGACGAAGACGTCTTTAATTAGTCCCTCAGGCTGTGCTATTGATCTATCTGCCAATTACAATGTCACTGCAGTAGGCTTCATGTGACCAATCCCCAATTTTCTAAACGTTGACAATGGCATGAGGTTAATACTTGCTCCTAAATCACATAGAGATTTTGGTTGCGCTATGAACGTCACAACAAATATCTGCAAGCGTACACTGTCGATGCAAGTATAGTAGAAAGAATTGAATCTGTTGAATATTGATCCCACATATATGGCTGCTTATGTTTAAATCTGTCGAAGCAGTTTGAGTTAAAATGATAAGAACTATTAAATGTCAATGCAAACTGGTTAAAACTACACAAGTTAAGAGTAAAAATTTGTCAATGCAAATGTAATATAAAATGTCAGAGCAAATTAATAAAAGATGAATTGGTTGTTGAGATGTTGTAATGTAAATTCAATAATATAAAAGAAATAAATCAAGTGTAAAGTAGTGGAGAGGATCACTAACTTCACAAGTCAACAATGCTAAATGTGACTACAAGGTAACTTATAGATGAATTGTCGCCGCAATTATGTTCCAATGAGATCGTACTAATATCAACTCTCTATTTAACAAAGACTTAAGTACTCACAACTACCACAACTTCCAGTGTTGGTAAAGCTGAGCACTCAAGAACAAGTGGCCAAAATTCCTTCTTGCCTCAAGCAACTTCCGTTGTCTTGCTTGTTAATCTAACTTATCACCTCACCTTCCAGTGACTATGACTACAATCATATTTCCGTGGTCAAAACAGTTAAATCCAAAGATAAACAGATGAGAATATTTGAATAGAACTCAAAGCAAATCCAACATTAAAAGATACTTTCGTATTTAATCAATTGTCAATAGTTTTCATCGACATTTAAGAGGGAATAAAAAATGGATTGAAGCATCCTATTCCTAATATACTAGAATTGTCCCTTAATCGCTCCTCTTGCATAGCACCAAACACTTCTCATGAGAAGCTATTACGTCCTTGTGGCATCAGATCACCTTCCTCCAGAATTTAAGCTTTCATGGCAGCTATGAATGAGAGAAATTTTTGTCGTTGAATTCTTCACACCTTGATATCAATCTTCTCTTTCTTCCTTCTATTTATAATCACTAGCCATTCCAGATCTTTCTCCTTTCAAATATAACTCTTTGATGCAATTGTAAAAGTTGTTATTGCCAGCTATGCACTCATGCAGATCTGGTTTGTTCTTTGAGCAGTTGCATATTGTCACGACATTTCTAGATGCAAATTATGATTTTAATTTGCGGCAACAATTTTTCATTCTCTTGTGCTGGTGCTTCTAGATATGTTAGCAGTGTGAAATTCCTGATAGAGATGTAGAAGCATTCATGTGGCGACATATTCGACCGTAATTCTGAATCAACTTGTGACCGCAACTTTGAATGCTTTCCTACTCTGATCTTCCCAGGCGGATTTCTTCTTTGACAACTTTAGACGCAAAACTAGTACTAAATATAGCGACATTAGTAACACAAAAGAGATAAAATGAAAGAAATTAAGATAAAACAACATTGAGTTAGAAAATGTAAATACTAAGTATGAAATGCTAATAATGCATGCTAAATATGATACAAAAGGAAAAAAATATACGCTAATTTAAGGAGAAATTAAGTGTTATTTCTAATGCTATCACATCCCCAAACTTGAGTTTTTACTTGTCCTCAAGTAAATAAAAGCGAGAAAAGTTATATCCAAATTATTGTCACCACATTCATCATTCTAGCAACTTATATTCTCTGAAATCCTAATGTATAAATTGCATTCATATGCTGGAATATTGCACCGGTAATTTATAAGTATGAATAATCAAAATTGCAACTTCACTAATGCTAGAATCATGCTTCAAATCTTAAATCTTCTTAACCAACACAGCATTTGTTGTATAATAATATACATATATATATTTTTTCTTCTTTCATCAACTTTTCTTTCTTTAATTCTTCTGTTTTCATTTATGCGACTGAGAGATGTCATTGCATTACTACACTCTTATTCCTGGGCAATAACGATGGGTGCAACAAACCCCCAGGGAGCATGTAATTGCACCGACACACACTCTTGCAGTGACAGCTTTAGGCTAGATAATTTTTCTAACACTTGTAGTGGAGTGTTCCCCCTTGTTAAGTCACAATGCACCCACATTACAATGTCTTTTATTTAGTAAAAATAATTATATAGCTGGAAGATGGTAAGTTAATTCAATATTTAAATAATTATACTACTCATTTATTACTAATGCAATCTCAATCATTCATCCAAAAATAGAAGGATTAGACATTCAATCACAATCATTCAATTCATGCATTAGCATTCCAAATAATTCAAAAATTATGCATCAAATGAAAAATTCTGGTCACATTTTTTTTAACTTAGCATACTTTCATTCAACTAAAGAAACAAATATATTCCTAAACTTGTGCGTGTAATTGCATTTCCATTCTAACTTCCCCCCAAACTTAATTTTTGCATTGTCCCCAATGCATTAACAATACTATACAAATAATATTGGAAATGCAACTATAATGCAAATATGAAAACAAATAAAATGTAGGGACAATAAAAATGCAATGATAATTTAAATGAAATGCATGCAACTAACTACCGAAAAGTAAACTAACTCAGTGTGCAGCAGTCTCAGATGTGGCTACTTTGGATTTCATTTTCTTCTTTGGGCACTCCTCTTTGTTTTTCTTCTTCACCTTTTGCTTGCGCCTCTTCTCTTTTGGTTCAACTGATGGAGTAGATTGCTCCTCTATTGCTGGTTGAATATTGGCTTCATCGACAGTCACGTCCGATGGATGGATTTTAGCAAGTGGTGCCACATATGGCACAATAGCTAGAGGATTAGAATCCTCATTTCTGGATGTGATTGCCTCGGCCCAACTCGCCCCAGATGGCGCCAGTTGTTCTACAGATGCACCCACACTTGTAGGGTTGACAAATTTCTTAGATAAATTTATCGGGGCAATTCCTTTGTCTTCTTCCTTCGCTTCTTTTCTTTTGCTTCTACTTCTATTGTGATACCCATAGAAATAGTTGGTGTGTGCTCCTCCATCGCAATAGCCCCTCGTTCCTCCATATTGGTTACTAAACTATTCGAAAGTTCATCATCAAAAAGATTGGCTATGTTTCGGAAGCAGTCTTCCATGTCCTTAGGTTACACCTCTTGCTCATCATCATCAAAGATGTGGATTCTGTTTGGGGACTTGACGGATTGGGTTTTACCTTATTAACCAGGCTGCTTTGATGATGGAGTAGCTTCCTTGATAATGGGAGGGAACATAGGGAATTTTGGCATCGGGTTCCTACTCAAGCCGCGCAATGTGGTGATAATAACAGTATTCCATGCCTAGTATAGGCATAGAATAAGTTTTGTCTATCTTGCATTTCTTCCACTGCACCGACAAGTTTGATTTTTCTACTACTCTTCCGATCAACAAACTTTTAAATCTCATTAAGCTTTAGCCAAATCAGAGGATTTATGGGCGCATGCGTCTGGGCAGCTTTCTTTTTTCCTTTTCCCTTTTCTTTCTTCTGTGGGACCTCCTTCACCATAGGCGTTTCTTGCCCCCTTGTCATCCTCTCGACCGAAACATCGTTGATTGGGTCTTTATTTTCGAAAGTCTCCTCCCCTTTGCGAGGCACAATGCCTCTTTGTTTACATAACAACATTATCAGAGAAGGGAAGGGTAGGATACCCATTTGTTTGGTAGCAGCCTTAGTAATTTCTTGATGAAGGATTGTGTCGACATCAATTCTGTATCCCTTCAGTATAGAATGTAATAGGCACGTTCTATCTAGTGTTGCAGTGGTGCTATGGGTAGATGGCAGTAGGCGACAGTTTATAAAATGGAATCATACCTTACTTTGAATAGTGTGAAAGTGACTGTGCATGGTGTAGTTGTTTAGATTGTTGCTAGTCCAAACTGTGCCATCGACGCATAAATCGTTCAGTAAAAGCTTGATATTTTCCTCAGTTAGATTTTTTAAGAACTCGATATGTTCATCCTCTCCCTCAGCAATATGGAAGAGAGCGTTTATATGGTCGGCGCTCCAGGGCACCAAACCTTCACGAACAAATATGAATTCCTGTTTCGAGTCTACCAAGTTAGCGTAAAATTCCCTTACAAGAGAGAGAGAGTAACCGGTCGAATGGTCACAAAACTGCACCCATCCAAAACGAGAGATTATTCTAGTGACTTGCTTTCCTAGAGTTAGATACAGGGACAACTGAAATCCTTGTTCAGGATGACAGTTCCTCTTCAGCATAACTTCATGATAGCAGTCCTTTGTCGCTTTTAACAGGAATAGAACAGGCTATTTGGGTTGTGGTTGATCGGTATTCCTGACCATAACAGTCAAAGATTCAGTCACCGATTTAGACGGGGTTTTCGCTCTACGAGTTCTTACCATGAGTGTTGAAATAGAGATAGTGAGAGTATCTAATAGAAAAAAGAAGGTTGAAGATAAAGAAAATACATCAACAATAGAGGTTGTGAGTGTGAGAGAGCAGTCAGCACCAAAAAGGATGCTTTATAGATGATGGAGGCAAACAGATGTGATGATAGTAGAGAGTACACTGTGCCTGCAGCCAATAAATGCTAGGACACAGATTGTACTTTTTCAGGACGATCCAATAGTTGGAGATTGGATTGAATCAATCGGCGTGATTCTTGTCCAAAATATTTCGTTGAGTCATCAAAGAAATGCGTCGACAAGTCGTGCTTTTGTATGCGTCGACAAAAAAGAGATCTTTTATTCCTACATAAAACTAAAGAAAACGAATTAAAAGTAAGCAGAAGACAAAAAGTAAATATCAAAATTGCAATGACATTATTAACAAAATGTGACCAAGTTAATGGTCTCGTTTTGTTCGTTCATGCCTAGGTTGCAGTAATGCTTCAATCGTTGGCCATTCACTTTAAATTGGTGTCCATCATTCACATATTTAATTGTCACCACACCATGTGAAAATGCTTCGACAACTTCAAAAGGTCCTGACCACCATGAGCGCAATTTCCTTGGATGCAATTTTAAACGTGAGTTAAATAAAAGCACTAACTAACTAGGAGAAAATTGTCATCGTAAAATGATTTTGTGGTGCCATCTTTTTGTTTTTTCTTTGTAAATGGTCGCATTTTCATAAGCATTGCATCAAATTTCTTCCAGCTCTAAAATGTCCAACGATCTTTTCTGTCCAGCAACATCATAATCCATATTCGCTTGCTTGATTGCCCACATGGCCTTATGTTCAAGTTCGACAGGCAAGTGACATGATTTAGCAAACACCAGCTGATATGGAGACATCGCTAACGGAGTTTTGTAAGCAGTACGAAGTTCCCACAACGCATCATGTAACCGCGAGGACCAATCCCGTCTAGATGGGTTAGTCACCTTCTCAAGAATACTTTTAATTTGCCGATTGGAGACCTCTATTTTTCCATTCATTTGCGGATGATAGGTGGTTACCATGCGATGTTTCACACCATAGTGTTTCAAAGCTATCGCCACCTGATTGCAATGGAAATGAGTGCTTTGGTCACTTATTAATGCTCGAGGTGTTCCGAATAATGTAAGGATATATGTTTGAAAGAACTTTAACACTGTTCAAGCATCGCCTTTTGGAACAACAATTGCCTCGATCCACTTGAAGACATAGTCAATAACTACTAGGATATACACATTCCTAAAAGAATTTGGAAATGGTCCCATAAAATCTATACCCCACACATCAAAGAGCTCAACCTCCACGATAGGTTGTTGAAACATCTCATTGCATCGAGATATGAAACCGGTGCGTTGACATTTGTCACACTGTTCAGCAAAATTGTGTGCATCTCGAAATAATGTACGCCAGTAAAATCTTGATTGTAGGACTTTTGCAACAGTCCTAACACCATCAAAATGGCCTTCATAAGGAGTATCATGGCAATACTTCAAGATAGATAACATTTCATCTTCAGGAACACAACGATGAATGATGTTTTCAACGCATACCTTAACCATGTATGGCTCTTTCCTATGATACTTAGCAGCATCCCTGAGAAATCTGACCTTCTTATGAACTGTTGCACTAAGTGGTAGCTTTCTACAGACTAAGTAATTTACTACATCTGCATACCATGGAGATGTATCGACAAAGAATAATTTCTCATCTGAAAATGCGTCGAAAATTTGTGACTTATTTCCATCTTCAGTTCAAGTTTCCAGACGAGAGAAATGGTCTGCTACTTGGTTTTCTAACCCTTTCCTGTCCTTAATTTCTACATCAAATTCTTGTAATAAATGGATCCATCTAATCAACCTGGGATTTGTATCTTTCTTAGAAAAAATGTATCTCAAAGTAGAGTGATCAGTGTACATTGTAATTTTTGCGCCGACAAGATATGAACGGAACTTGTCAAATGCAAAAACTACTGCTAGCAACTCTTTCTCAGTGGTCGTATAATTCATCTACGCTTCAGTTAGAGTTTTGCTAGCAAAAACTACTGTTTAATATTTAGAAATGCTTCCAAGCAAGCTTCATCGAATAAAAACTTTTTATTTTACTCTAACAAGGAGCATAGTGGTTTTGCTATTTTGGAGAAGTCTCGGATGAATCTTCTATAAAATTCGGCATGGCTAAGAAAACTCCTTATTCCCCTCACATTATTCAGTGGAGATAAATTTTCAATGTTTTCCACCTTCGCTTTATCCACTTCAATTCCCTAACAAGATATTCGATGATCAAGGACAATTCCTTCGGTTGGCATTTTTCCCAGTTAAGAACCAAGTTGGTGTCCTTACATCTTTTCAACACTTTTGTGAAATTGTCAGTGCATATATCAAAATTTTGCCCATACATAGTGAAATCATCCATACATACCTCTAATGAATCCTCGATCATATCTAAAAAGATAGCCATCATGCACCTTTGAAATGTGGCTGGGGCATTGCACAAACCAAATGACATTCGTCGAAAAGCAAAGGTTCCCAAAGGGCAAGTGAAAGTCGTCTTTGCTTGATCCTCTGGCACAATTGCAATCTGGTTGTATCCATAATATCCATCAAGGAAATAGTAGTAGGCCTTACCAGCTAGCTTATCCAACATTTGATCAATGAATAAAAGTGGGAAGTGATCCTTCTTTGTGGTCACATTTAAACGACCGTAGTCCGTACACACTCGCCAACCTGTAGTAATGCGAGTAGGGATTAGCTCATTTTTGTCGTTACTTACTACCGTGATGCCGCTCTTCTTAGGCACACATTGGATCAGGCTCACTCATGTGCTGTCTGAAATAGGGTAGATTATGTCCGCATCTATCCATATGATAATCTCCTTCTTCACTACTTCCTTCATTCTCTCATTCAGTCTTCATTGTTACTCAATTGATTGCATGCTTTCATCTTTCAGCCTGATTTTATGCATGTAAAAAGAGGGACTAATGCCTCTGATGTCTGTTATACTCCAGGCGATGGCTCTTTTATGCTGCTTCAATATTCCGATTAATTTTTCTTCTTGGCTCGCGTCGAGACTTGCATTGACAATTACAGATAATGTATCATTGTCACCTAGGAAAACATACTTTAGATGTGTGGGAAATGGCTTTAACTCTAGAGTCGGAGCTTCTTCAACCAATGGTTCAAAAACAAAGATCGTTTGATTTATCAGATCCAAAGATTCTAATTGCTAGCCCTGTTTTAGCTCACAAACATTAGCCTCAACTGTGTGGTCACATTCAACTGGGATATTGTCATTAGCTGTCACCGCATATTCTTCTGGTACTGCTAAGCTTCGTTCATTAAATTCCTCTGTAATTAGCTCATCCAGAACATCAATGTGGTGACATTGTTCCTTATTGCATGATGGAGATGCTTCGAAAACACCGAAGGTTACATGCTCATCGTTATGATGCATAATCAGGTCGCCCTTGAAAACATCGATAAGAGTGCATCCCGTTATGAGAAATGGGCATCCTAGAGTAATAGGCACCTCCTTATCAGCTTCGCAATCAAGTATGATAAAGTCGGCTGGGAACACAAACTTGTCGACACGGACGAGAACATCTTTAATCTGTCCTTTAAGTTGTACCAAAGATTTGTTCGTAAGTTGTAATGTCACCATAGTGGGCTTCAAATGACCAATCCCTAATTTCTTGAAAGTTGACAATGGCATAAGATTAATGCTAGCTCCTAGGTCACATAGAGCTTTACCTAAATAATGATTTCCAATAGAGCATGGGATCTTAAAACTGCCAGGATATTTCATCTTTATTGGCAATTTATTTGTCAACACAGCGCTACACCCTTTTCTGAGCGTAATTTTCTTAATATCGGATAGTTTTTTCTTCTTTGATAATAACTCCTTCATAAATTTCCCATAGTTGGGAATCTGCACAAGAGCATCAGCTAGAGGTATATTAATATGTAATTGTTTCAAGGTAGATACAAACTTTTGATAATCCCTGTCATGCTCTTTCTCCTTTATTCTCTGTGGAAAAGGAAAAGGTATGTTCACAGTAGGTTATTTTGTTATAACCGGTTGTGTCGACATGGGTAGTTGTGTCGACAACTTTTTAGGATGAATGGTCGGTATCGATGTGACTACTAGTGGTTCCTCCTTATCTACTTCTATTGGGTCTTCTTTAGCTGCAACTTCTTTTTGTTGCTTTGGTTCATTTGCATCGACAGGTGCTTGGTTGAAGCTACTACTTTTCTCTACAGTTTGCTTTCCACTTTGTAATGTGATAGCCTTGCAATGCTCCTTTCCTTTCTGATTTAGATTTTCAATATCAATTGACAAAGCACCTAGTGGTCGTGTGCTCATGTTAGAAGCCAGTTATCCTAGTTGTGCTTCCAACACTAGGATGGAAGATGAATTTCCTTGTACAATTGCTTTTATTCTGGTAATGTGCTCATGCATCAAAGCTTCAAGAGTAACCAATGGATCTGATCTTGATTGAGAATATTATTATTGCTGTTCCTGATGCTGTCCTCGCATATTTGGTAGCACAATTTGTTATGGTTGCATTCGAACCTATGGCTGCATCTGATTATGCGACTGCATCTGGTTCTGTGATCGCATCTAGTCAGGCTATGGATACACTTGCGGATTATGATTATAATTCTGCTGCTGTTGACTGTAACTCCTTTGTCAAAAATTACCTTGATTTGAGGAATTTCCATATCTGTATGTTGACGTATTCTGACTCCCCAAAGGTTGTTAAGCTCTACTTGAACTGTTATATGAGTTAGCATAGTAATTTCCACGGATGTTATTGACATAGAATGCATTTTCAGCATGCTTTGGACAATACTCATAACTATGGTTGTCGTCATAAATTTCACAGGAAAATGTCGTGACATCCATCTGTTAGATTACTTGAATAGGAGCAACATCACTCATTCACTTCATGTTTTTGATCATATTTGCTAATAAGGATACTTGTGCACTTAGGGCTGAAATGGCATCTAAATCCATAACTCCAAGATTTGTTTTAACCTGAGCAAAATTTTGAATTGGATATTGATAATCATTTTGCACAACCCTCTCTAATATTGGCACGACTTCAGTGTAAGTGCAATCCAACAAAGGACCATTAGCAGATGCATCAACAAGATTTCTTGTCTATGCATTTAATCCATTGTAGAAGATCTCGATTTGTGTCTCCTATTGGATTCCATGCATGGGGCAATGTCTCAGTAGAGTTTTATAATGTTCCCACGTAGTGTGTAAATTCTCATAATCCAGTTGATGATATGCCGTGATATCATGCCGTAATCTAGCATTCATTGTCAGTGGATTGAATCGCAAAACAAACTGAGCTGCTAACGCATTCCATGAAGTAATATTCTAGCTGGTAAACCAAGGAACCATGTTTGTGCCCTTCCTTGCAAAGAATAAGGGAACAACTGCATCTTTAAGGCATCATCAGGGACACAGTGTTAACTGAAAGAAGCATATATAAGCAGAAAAGATTTAAGATGCTCCCTCGCATCTTCGTGAGGTAAACCTGTATATTGTCCATTCGAGTTAAGCATTTGAAACATCACCGATTTTAATTTGAAATTATTAGCTTGTATTTGGTCTAACAAGCCCTGGTTGTAGATCATTGAGCACAGGAACAATGAAGTCTTTAATTGTCTTGTCAGGAATTTGCTCTCTTGGTGGAAGCGATGGTATATTTTTGACTATTTATGGTTGCACTGGAGGAATAACATTTTGTGGCAACAATGGTGGTATATTGTTGTTATTTCAAGCCATTTTTCTTTTTTCTTGTCTTCTCCTCCGAATTGTCCTTTCAAGTTCTGGATCAAAACTAACAATGTTGTTAAGATTTCTCTTTGTGGACATAAACACCTAAAAAGAAAATTGAAAAGAATTAACAAAAGATCAATAATCAATAAAGGTTAGAAAAAAAACAAATAAATGTAACTACAAAAATAAACATCAAATAATCGTCATCCCCAACAACGACACTGAAACTTGGTCGCGCTATGAATGTCACAGCAAATATGTACAGGTGTACACTATCGATGCAAGTATAGTAGATAGAATTGAATCTATTGAACATCAATCCCACAGAGATGGCTATTTATGTTTAAATCAGTTGAAGCAATTTGAGTTAAAATGATAAGAACTGTTAAATGTCAATGCAAACTGGTTAAAACTATGCAGGTTAAGTGTAATAGCCCGATTTTTAGTGGTATCGAAAATAGTGGTTTCGGGACCACAACTCTAACGAGTCAAGTTGTAAAATTACTTATTTTAAATATTTTTGGTGACATATGCATCATATGAAATTATGATTCAAAAATTTCATTAATTAGATAGTTAATTGAATAGAAAGGACTAAATCATAAAAAGGATAAAAGTATAGATGTTTAATTAGAAGGACCAAATGAGAAATTTAACGAAAGAAGTATTAGTTAGTGGAATGGCATGAGTATTAGGTGAATATTGCATGATTAATAAGGTTAAAAAAATGGTTAAATAAAGTTAATTATAAAAGTCATAGAAATTACAAGTTTGCCATTAGTATATATATGAAATTAATTTAAGAAAATGATAAAAGAACCATCATAATTTCTCACCTTCTTCTTCTTCATTTGGCCAAGAGGAGAAAGTTACGGTTTTTACACTTTCAAGTTTTAAGCTTTGATTTGGACTACGACCATGCCACGGATCGAGGAAAAGGAAAATTAGCGGAGTAGTCCTTGGAATCCATCCATAACCGCAATTCAGTCCGGTAAGTTCGTATGGTTAAATTCTAACTTAAATTGCTTATTCTTGTAATATGACTATTGCAGTGAGATGAAATGATAATCGTAATTGTGGAATACGACTGTGAATGAAATACGGAAGATAAACGGGTTCGAGCTATAAACGAAAGAGTCCAATGACTAAGTGTCATCGTGAGTAAATGAATCCTTTACAGATTAAAGGTTCGATTACTAAGTGTCATCGTGAGTAAATGAATCCTTTATGGATTAAAGGTCCGATGACTAAGTGTCATCGTGAGTAAATGAATCCTTTACGGATTAAAGGTCCGATGAGTAAGTATCATCATGAGTAAATGAATCGATGACAAATTAAAGGTTCGATGACTCAGTGTCATCGTGAGTATATAAATTCCTATACGGAACAAAGCGGTCCGATGATTATATGTCTTCATGAGTATTAAATGAAATGAGTTCCAATACGGAACAAGGGTCCGATGACTTTGTGTCATTGTGAGTTACAAATGCAAGTAAAATCTACCCCAGATGAAACAATGTTTCATTTGGTTAATTAGATTTTTCAACTTTTGAAGTTCGTTAAATCTATTTAAATTTATGTACTTATTAAGCCTCAAAGTGCTTACCTGTGTATTTGCATTTGTTTTGTAGATTCACTTTTGCTGTTCGAAGATCGGATCATCTTGAAGCATCACACTATCCCGGAGTTGTTCATTAGACTTGTACATTACTTGGTTAGTATGACATGTACTAGGATGACATTACCTTTTCTTTTTACTAAGAGTTGTGAAAAACTATGTTATGTTTGATGAAATGTTAGGTATAGTTTTAAGTACCTTGTATTGACATAAATCTTGTATTTATGTTGTCTTCAATGTATAGTTAAAAGTTGTGCTTATATGGAACCAATGAACTTGTGTTGGGTATAATTTTTGAGATTTAGCTTACTTGTTTCTGTAGAACCCATAAATGTTTCGGTAGAAGTGCAGGGTAGGAGAGAGGTTGTACACTAGCTTGAGATGTATCAATAGTTAAATTATGTGTATCGATAGTTGCATGTATAGAAGTATCAGTAGTTTGCATGCTTGAATCGGTAGAAGTTACAAGATGGAAATTTACCTCTCTAGAGTTTTTAGTATCGGTAGATGCATGACTTGTATCGGTAGAAATTACACTTGTATCGGTAGAACTAGTACAGGTACCGATAGAAATCTACACTGTTTAGAATTGTTCATTGAATTGACTACTACCAATACTTGACCTTCAAGTATTGGTAGAAGTCCCCTAAAATGTTAGAAATTCCATTTTTACCCTTGACAAAAATAATGTTATGTTTAGATATTGTTTTATATCATGAGAAATGATTTTTGAATTGAATAAAGATGTGAACAATCAGATATGTGTAAAAGATGAATAGTATAATATGAATAGATGACACCAAAATCCTAATCGGTGACAATACTCGGGATTTTGGGTGTTACATTAAGAGTAAAAATTTGTCAGTGCAAATGTAATATAAATGCCAAAGCAAATTAATACAAGATGAATTGATTGTCGAGATGTTGTAATGTAAACTCAGTAATATAAAAGAAATAGATCAAGTGTAAAGAAGTGGAGAGGATCACTGACTTTACAAGTCAACAATGGTAAATGTGACTATAAGGTAACTTATAGATGAATTGTTGCTGCAATTATGTTCCAATGAGATCATACTAATATCAGATCTCTGTTTAACAAAGACTTAAGTACTCATAACTACCACACCATCTAGTGCTGGTAATGCTGAGCAGTTAAGAACAAGTGGCCAGAATTCCTTCTTGCCTCAAACAACTTCTATTGTCTTGCTTGTTAATCTAACTTGTCACCACACCTTCCAGTGACTGTGACTTCAATCGCACTTCCGTGGTCAAAACAGTCACATCCAAAGATAAACAGATGAGAAGAATTGAATAGAACTCAAAGCAAATCTAACATTAAAAGATACTTTCGTATTCAATCAATTGTCAATAGTTTTCATCGACATTTAAGAGGGATTAACAAATGAATTGAAGCATCCTATTCCTAATCTACTAGAACTCTCCCTTAATCGCTCCTCTTGTGTCACACCAAGCACTTCTCATCAGAAGCTGTTGCGTCCTTGTGGCATCAGATCACCTTCCTCTACAATTTAAGCTTTCATGGAAACTATGAATGAGAGAAATTTTAGAGTTGAATTATTCACACCTTGATATAAATCTTCTCTTTCTTCCTTTTATTTATAATCACTGGCCATTCCAGATCTTTCTCCCTTTTCAGATCTAACTCCTTGATCAGTTGTAAAAGTTGTTATTGCCAACTATGCACTCACGTAGATCTGGTTTATTCTTTGAGCAGTTGTAGATTGTCACGACATTTCTGGATGCAGAATATGATTTTAGTTTACGGTGACAATTTGTCATTCTCATGCGCTAGTGCTTCTGGATATGTTAGTAGTGTGAAATTCCTGATAGAGATTTAGAAGCATTCATGTGACGACATATTCGACCACAATTCTGGATCAACTTGTGACTGCAACTTTGAATGCTTTCCTACTTTGATCTTCCCAGGCGAATTTCTACGCTGACAACTTTAGACGCAAAACTAGTACTAAATACAACGACATTAGTAACACAAAAAATATAAAATGAAAGAAATTAAGATCAAACAACACTAAGTTAGAAAATGTAAATACTAAGTATGAAATGCTAATAATGCATGCTAAGTATGATACAAAAGGAACAAATTATACACTAATTTAAGAAGAAATTAAGTGTCATTTCTAATCCTATCAACTTTTCCCATGTAATGATTTCCAATGAAACATTGGATTGTAAAACTACCAGGATCCTTCATCTTTGGTGGCAATTTATTTGTCAGGACTACGCTGCATCCCTCTATGAGCACAATTGCCTCAATATCAGTCAACTTCTTCTTCTTGGATAGGAGCTCCTTCATGAATTTCCCGTAGCTAGGAATCTGTGTGAGAGCATGCACAAGAGGTATATTTACATGCAATTGTTTCAATATGGTCAAAAACTTTTAATATTCTCTATCATTCTCCTTCCCTTTGAATTACTGTGGAAATGGCAAAGGTATTGATACATCAGGTTGTCGTGACAAAACCGGTTGCGTCGACAATTTTTTCAGTTTGACAATAGGCATGGGAGTAACAATTGGTGGAACCTCTTTCATTGTTTATTCTATAACTTCTTCATATACAACTCTTTCCCCTTGATCTGCTTCACTTGTGTCTATAGGTGCTGCATTAGGGCTGGTAGCTAGCTTGGTAGTTTGTTTCCCACTCTGAAGAGTAATAGCTTTACAATGCTCCTTCCTTTTTTTATTTGGATTCTCAGTGTCATTGGGTAAAGCACCTGTTGGTCTTGTGCTCAAATTTGAAGCAAGTTGCCCTAACTGTGCTTCCAATGCTCGAATGGAAGATGAATTTCCTTGCACAATAGCTTTTATTCGCATTATATGCTTATGTATTAAGGCTCCAAGGGCTACTAATGGATCAGCTTGTGGTTGTGAATACTGCTGTTGCTATTGTTGTCCTTGCATATTCAGATGTGGCATTAAAGACTATTATGGTTGCACAAGAGTGTGTGACTGCAATTGATCCTGATGTGCATGCATCTGAGGACTCTAATTAAAATTTTATTGTTGTTTATTGTAATTCCCTTGTCGAAAATTACCTTGACTAGAGGAATTGTCATATCTAAATGTCGTCGCATTTTGACTTCCCCAAGGTTGTTTATTTCTAGCAGAGCTATTGTAGGAATTACCATAAGAATTTCTCGGATATTATTAACATAGAAAGCGTTCTCGGCATACTGAGGACAATCCTCATAGCTATGATTATCACCACAAATTTCACAACAAAATGTAGTGACATCCATTTGTTGGGCAACTTGAATGGGCGCAACTTCACTGGTCCCCTTCATCTTCTTTATCATATTTGCTAACGAAGATACTTGTGCACTCAGAGCTGATATAGCATCTAATTCGATAACTCCGGGATTTTCTTTGACTTGTGCTGCACGAGAGATCGGATCTTGGTAGTCATTCTGAGTGATACTCTCTAAAATTCTTACAGCTTCATCATCAGTGCAATCCAACAAAGGACCATTCGCAGATGCATCGACAAGATTTCTTGTCTGTGCATTTAACCCATTGTAAAAAATTTCCATCTGAGTCTTCTATTGAATTCTATGCACAGGGTAGTGTCAAACCAAAGTTTTGTAATGCTCCCATGTAGTATGTAAATTTTCATCATCCAATTGATGATACGCAGTAATATCATTCCTAAGTCGAGCATTCATCGTGGTGGATTAAATTGCAAAACGAACTAAGTTGCAAGCGCATTCCATGATGTAATCGATCTAGCAGCAATCCAAAAAACCAGGTACGAGCCCATCCTTGCTATGAGTAAGGAAATAGTTGCTTTTTCAAGGCGTCATCAGGTGTGCCATGCTGATTAAAAGAAGCACAAATAGATAGGAAGGATTTAAGGTGCTCTCTCGCATCTTCATGAGGCAACCCAGCATACTGCCCATTAGAAATAAACATCTGGAACATGACCAGTTTTAACTCAAAATTGCCAGCTTGAATAGCTGGTCGAACAACCTTGGCTACAAATCATCCAACATAGGGACAACAAAGTCTTGAATAGTTCTATTTTGTATCTGATCATCTTGCAACAGCGGTAGAATGTTAATGTTTTGTGGTTGTCTAGGAGGTATAATAGAATTCTGTGGTGGTAATGGTGGTATGGCTGCATCGTTTCCTGGTAGAGCCATGTTTCTTTTTTCTTATCTTCTCCTTCTAATGGTTCTCTTAATTTTAGGATCTAAGCCAACAATAAATTCAGGATTCCAAATCGCTCGTGCTCTGAGTCACTGTCACTTTCTTGCACCATGGTTCTCTTTCGGGGAGGTATTGTAATATGTCAAAGTAAAGATGAACAGTGATGAATGGAACAATAAGAGTTTTGAGAAATACCTTTGAGTTGTGCCTTGCCAATGAGATTTGAAGTAAGCCTTGGAGTGTAGTGTGTAACCTTTGAATGGAGGTTTTAGGTTTGTAGAGAAAGAACGGATTCGAGAGAGTTTTAGAGTGATTTGAGAGTGTTTTCCTGAAAAATATGTTTTAGAAAGTTAGTATATACATGGGTATGCATTTTTAAGGTTTTAATGTTTAAAAATAGGGTAAAGTATGGGTTTGGCAGTTGGGTTGCGCAAGCAAGTCAGGTCAACCTGTAATTTTTGCAAACGATGTCACAACATAGCCTTGGTTTTTCGCAACCAACCTTCCAGTAACCAGTTTGTCGCAACGTAGCTTCCCCTATGTCACGACAAACTTGTCAGTCTTGAATCTCCAGCAGTCTTACCCCTATGTTGCAACATAGCATTTTCTAGGTCGCGACAAACCTATCAGTTTTGAAATTTTAGCAATCTGACCCATTTGTCAAACCATACAAGGGGTATGTCATGTCATAACATGCATGGGCGTTCTTGGGGTAGTGATCGGCCTATAAACATCACAATATTTAAGTGTAAGCGAACACTCGTCGATGCAAGTATAGTTGATAGATTTGCTCTATTGGATATCGATCCCACGAGGATAGACTTCTTAATGTTCAACTGTCGAAGCAAGTACAGTTAAAATTAGAGAAAATGCTAGCAAGGATGTTAGCGCAATTAAATTAGATCTACACCACTAAGTTAGTCAAAGTTGTCAATGTAATGAAAAATGTCAGAGCAACTGAAAGTAAAATAAATTGTTGTTGATATTTTGAGAATTTAAATATAGAAAAAGTAAAAGTGTTATCAAGTGCGAAGAATGGAGTGGTTCATTGACTTCATTAAGTAGCAACGCTAGATGTGATGACAAGATATTTTGTAGATGAATTGTCGCAGTAATAAGGTTCCAATGAAATCATACCAATAACAACTCTCTGTTTAACCAAGACTCAAGCGCCCATATTTACCCCACCTTCTAGTGTTGGCAATGCCTTGCACTCAAGAACAAGTGACTAGAATTCTTCCTAGTCTCAAGCAACTTCCAGTGATTTGCTTGTTAACCTAACTTGTATCCACACTTTCTAGTGTCCGTAGACTGCAATTACACTTCCGTGGTCAAAACAATTAAATCCAAGGGAAAACAGATGAGAAGAAGTGAATAGGAATCAAAGTAATCTAACATTGAAAGATATTTCCATATACAATCAATTGTCAATAAGAATTCATTAGCAATTAAGGAGGGATTAACAAATAAGTCGAAGCATACTATTCCTAGGCTACTAGGATTATTCCTTAACCGCTCCTCTTATATCGCATAAAGCACTCCTCGTCAAAAGATGTTCCACACTTGCTCGATCAGCTCACCGGACTCTAGAACAAAGCTTTAGAGAATTTGCAGAATTAATTTCTTCACCTCTTGATATCTCTTTCCTTCTTCTCTCCTCCATTTATAAGCTTTGAAAATTGTAGATCTCAACTCCTCTCAGATCCAACTCCTTTTGCAGCTGTCAAAGTTTGTTAAAATCCAGCTGTGAACTAACGCAGATCTGGTGTGTTCTTTATGAATCTACAGGTTGTCGTGACATCACTGGGCGTAATCTATAATCTTTAATTGTGGTGACAACGTGTTATTCTCCAATGCTGGTGCTTCCAAATATGTTTGCAGCGTGAATTTACTCATACGAAGTAGATATTTCCATGCGGTGACATTTTTGGCCGCAATTCCAAGCTAAACTTGTGGTTGCATCTTTGAACTTTTTCTAGCATCGATCTTCTGAGATGGGTCCCTGCGCTGACAATTTCAGACACAATACATGTGCTGCATATGGCGACATTAGTGCACAGAAGAGATAAAATAACGAGAATTTAAGCCACACAACATTGAGTTAGAAAATGTAAATACAAGTATTAAATGACTATCATGCATGCTAAATATAATAAAAAGAGACAATAAATAAATTTAGGGAGAAAATAAGTGTCATTTCTAATGTTATCACACCCCTAAACTTGAGTTTTTACTTGTCCTCAAGTAAACAAAAGTAAACAAAGTCACAAACAAAACATGTCACCGCAATCATTATTCTAACAACTTAAATCCACTGGAATTCTAATGCACAAATTGTATTCACACGATAGAATAATGCGCAGACAATTTATAGGTATGAATAATTAAAACTGAAACTTCACTAATGTTAGTAACAAGTTTTGAATCTTAACCTTTCTTGACTAATACAACATATATTTCTTTTTTCTTCTTTTCTCTTTTCCTCTTCTTTCTTTTTTTTTATAAATGATTGATGTCATTGCATTACTCTACCTTTGTTCCTGGACAGTAACGATGGGGTGCAACAAACCCCCAGGAAGTATGTAATTCAACCGACACACACTCTTGCAGTGACAGCCTTTGGCTAGATAATTTTTCTAACACATGCAATGGAGTGTTCTCCCTTGATAAGTCACAATGCACTCACATTGGAGTGTCTTTTATTAGTACAATGTCACTGTAATTTGTAAGTTATTTAAAGATTCAAAGATTGATTCTACCCATTCATTACTGAAACAATTCCAATCATTCATCCAAAAATAAAAGGCTCAATATTCATTCATATTCACCCAATTCACATATCAACATTCCAAGCAATTCAAGATTTATGCATAAAAAAAAAGCTGTGATCACATTTTTGTTGAAATTTTGCATACTTTCATTGACCTAAAGACACAAAAAATTTTCAAATATGTGGGTGTAATCGCATTTTCATTCCACACAAGATCCCCCTAAACTTAATGTTTGCATTGTCTCCAATGCACTGATAGTATTATACAAATTAAAATGGAAATGCAACTACAATGCAAATGTACTAACAGATAAAATGCAGTGACAAATAAAAATGTAATTACAACTAAATGCCATGCATGCAACTAACTAATGAAAGGTAAACTAACTCATTGTTCAGTAGTCGATGAAGTGGCTGCTTTGGCTTTCTTCTTCTTCTTCTTCAAGCGCTCCTCTTCTGCTTTGCGCCTCTTTTCTTGTCTTTCCTCTTTCGCTTTTTGTCCTTGGAATTAATCGGAGCAGTGGATTACTCCTCCACAGTAGGTTGAGTGAAGGCCTCATCGACAGTCACATCAGATGGATGAACTTCAGCAAGTGGTTCCACATAAGGCACAATGGCCAAGTTAAGATCCTCGGCGCTGCTGGTGACTGCCTCAGCCTAGGTCGCTTTAGGTGGATCCAAGTTTTCAACGCATGCCCCCGTACTGGTAGTTACGTCAACAAATTCTTTCTCGAAATTTGTCGGGGCATCTTCCTGCTATTCATTCTTTTCTTCTTCTTCCTTCTCTTCTTCAATTTCCTTCTTCTCCTCAGGCTTCTCTTTCTCAACTATGTCTGGTTCGACCCCTTCCTCTTTTCAAACCCACAGATACGATCGGTGTACACATCTCCTTAGCAACAGCCTCCCTTTCCGTCATGTTAGCTCTAAGCCTATTCAAAAATTCATCCTCAAACAGGTTGGTGATTATTCCGAAACAGTCCTCCATGGTGTTGGAATGTCCCTCATGCTCTTCATCATCGGAGATATCAATTCTCGTTAGGGATGGGATAGGTTGAGGCCTACCTTGAAGAGTAGATTGCTCGAAAGATGATGGGGCTTCCTTAACAATAGGTGGGAATACAGGAAACTCTGGCATGGGATTTAGGCTCAGACTCCTCAATGTAGCGACAATGGCGTTGTTCCACACCCTTGTGTATGCATAAAAGATGTTCTGCCTATAATCCATTTTCTCCAACATGCTGACAAGGTCAATTTGGTGTATATCCATGCGATCAATGATTCATTCTATTGTAGCCAACTTTTTCTCAAGTTAAGGGTTTGTGGGCGCATCTTTTTGCTTCTCTTTTTTCTTTCATTTCCCTTTCTCCTTCTTCTTAAGCACCTCTTTCACTAGAAGGGTTTCTTGTCCCCTAGTCATTCGCTCTATTGAGAAATCATTTATTGGCCCGTTGTTGTCCAGCAGCTCCTCACCATCTCGGGGCACAATACCCCCTTGTTTGCAGAGCATCATAATTAAAGAAAGGAAAGGTAAGATACATGTCTGTTTACCTATGGCATCAGTAATTTCTTCACATAAAATTATGCTGACATTGATGTGGTAGCTCTTCAGAACGGAGTGCAAAAGGCATATGCGATCCAGCATCGTAGTTGTGCTATAGGTTGAAGGTAGAATTCGGCTGTTAACAAAGTTGAACCATACCTTTCTCTGAGTTGTGAGATAACATCGGTGCATCATGTAGTTATACAGACTGTTGCCAGTCCACACAATGTCCTCGATGCATAAATCTCGCATCACCATGTCAGCACATCATCAATTAACTCCTCTAAAAACACAGTGTGGGTATCTTCCTTTTCAGTGAAGTGGAAGAGTGTGTTGATGTGGGTCGCACTCCAAGGCACCAATCCCTCGTGTAGAAATACAAACTCCTGTTCAAAATCCTCCAAGTTGGCATAGAATTCTCTTACCAAAGTGGGGGAATAACCGGCCGGATGGTCGCAAAAAGACTCCTAACCCAAGCGAGAGATTGTCCTTGCAACTTGTTTTCTTAATGATCATTGTGTGACAACTGGAAACCCTACTCTGGGTGACAGTTTCTCTTGAGCATGACATCGTGGTAGCGGTCTTTCGCCACCTTGAAGAGGAACAAGATGGGTTCTTTTTATGAGGGTTGGTCGACATTCCGAACTATAGTGGCTGAGGATTCAATGGGGGATTTCAAATGGGTTTTTGCTCCTTGTGTTCTTTCCATAATACCTGAATAAAGAGAACAAGAGAATTTGTAAAAAAGTTTGCGGACAATGAAGAAGATGGTTGCAACAACAATAGATGTTATGAGTGGGAGAAGAAAAAGGGCAGAATAAGGGTTTTATAATTCTTTTAGTGGAAGAGACATGATTATTGCAATTGTCTTGGGAAAACGTTGCGTCTCTAGCCAATAAATGTTAAGCTATAGATCATATCTCTTGGTTTGATCTAACGGTTAGAGATGGATGAAGATTAATCGACGCGATTCTTACTGAAAAAGCTTTGCTGAGTCATCACAGAATGCGTTGACAAGTTCTGCTTTATGACGTGTCGACAAAAAGGATATTTTTTATTCCTGCATAAACTAAAAAAGAAACAAATGAAAATAAAAAGAAAAAAGTAAAAGAAAAATTGCAATGAAATTAAAGAAATGCGACCAGATTTATGGTCTCGTTGTGTTCTTTGACATTTGGGCTCACGTAATGCTTTAGTCGCTGGCCATTTACTTTAAATTGGTGACCATCCTTCATATCTTCAATTGTCACCGCACCATGCCGGAATGCTTCGACAACTTTGAAAGGGCCTAACCATCTCAAGGACAATTTCTGTCCAGCAGCATCGTAGTAGTAACTGACCAGGGTTAAATTGACATCGCAAGATGATATTGTCGTGTCATCTCTTATTTTCATACGCAGTGCATTGAATTTCTTCTAGCTTAGAAATGTCCAACAACCGTTTCTGTCCAGCAGCATCGTAGTTCATGTTCACCTGCTTGATCGCCCACATGGCTTTATCTTCAAGTTCAACCGGTAGGTGACAAGATTTACCAAACACTAATTGATACGATGACATCGCCAATGGGGTTTTGTATGCAGTGCGAAGCACCCACAATGCATCATGTAGCCACGAAGACCAATCTCTCCAAGATGGGTTAACCACCTTCTCAAGGATACTTTTAAATTGTCGATTGGAAACCTCCGCTTGGCTATTCGTTTGTGGATGGTACGTGGTGGTCATGCGATGCTTCACACCATATCGTTTCAATGCTATTGCCACTTGGTTATTGTGAAAATGAGTACCTTGATCACTTATCAATGCTCTAAGTGTTTCAAATTTTGCAAGAATATACGTGTGGAAAAACTTCAACACCATTCGAGCATTATCCTTTGGAACCGCAATTGCCTCGATCCACTTAGAGACGTAGTCAACAGTAACTAAAATATACACATTCCAAAAAGAGTTCGAAAATGGTCCCATAAAGTCTATACCCCAAACATCAAATAGCTCCACCTTTATGATAGATTGTTGGAGCATCTCATTGCGTCGAGATATAGAACCTGTACGTTGACATTTATCACATTGTTGCGCAAAATTGTGGGCATCTTGAAACAATGTTGGCCAGAAGAATCCTGATTGTAGGACCTTTGTAGCAATCCTAACACCACGGAAATGACCTTCGTAGGGAGCATCATGGCAATGTCTTAGGATGGAAGACATCTTTTCTTCAAGAACGCAACAACGAATAATGTTGTCGGCTAATACGTTGAAAAGGTATGGCTCGTTCCAATGATATTTTGTAGCATCGTGCATAAATCTGATCTTCTTGTGGCCTGTTGCACTCAAAGTTAGCTTACCACTAACTAAATAATTGACAACATCAGCATTCTATGGAGATGCGTTGACATAAAATAATTGATCATCTGGAAGTGCGTCGACAATGCCTGACTGATTGTGATCTTTGCTTTCAGCTTCTAAATGGGATAAGTGGTTTGCTACTTGATTCTCGGATCCTTTCTTATCTCTAATTTCAATATCAAACTCTTGTAAGAGTAGGATCCATCTGATCAATCTTGGTTTGGCATCTTTCTTCGGAAAAAGGTATCTCAACGCAGAATGGTCTATGTACACTGTAATTTTTGTGCCGACAAGGTATGAACGAAACTTGTCGAATGCAAAAACTACTGTTAATAATTCCTTCCCAGTAGTTGTATAGTTCACCTATGCCTTAGTTAAGGTTTTACTAGCATAGTAAATTGAGTGAAATACCTTCTCTCCCTAGCATAGCTCCTACAGCAAAATCACTTGCGTCATACATTAATTCAAATGGTTACGTCCAATCTGATGCGACGACAATTGGAGCTTGTACTAGTTGCTTCTTTATTGTGACAAATGCTTCTAGACATGCGTCATCAAACATAAACTTTTTATTCTACTCTAACAACGAGCATAGTGGTTTGGCAATCTTGGAAAAATCTCATATAAATCTCCTATAAAAACCAGCGTGACCAAGAAAGCTTCTTATTCCTTTAACATTCATGGGTGGTGGCAATTTCTCAATGATTTCTACCTTTGCTTTGTCTACCTCAATGCCTTGACATGATATTCGGTGACCAAGGACAATGCCTTCAGTTGCCATGAAGTGGCATTTTTCCCAGTTCAATACTAGATTTGTATGCTCACATTTCTTCATTACTTTTGCCAAATTGTCGGTGCATTGGTCAAAGTTCTGCCCATACATAGAGAAGTCATCCATAGCTACTTCTAAAAAATCTTCAATCATGTTCGAGAAGATAGCCATCATACATCTTTGGAATGTAGCAAGTGCATTGCACAATCCAAATGGCATACGTTGGAAGACAAAGGTTCCAAATAGACATGTAAATGTGGTATTTGCTTGATCTTCCGATGCAATGGCGATTTGATTATATCTAGAGTAGCCATCTAGGAAGCAATAGTAGGCTTTTCCAGCTAGCCTATCCAACATCTGATCAAAGAATGGTAGTGGAAAGTGATCCTTCTTTGTGGTCGTATTGAGATGACGATAATCCATAAACACTAGCCAACTAGTAGCAATGCGAGTAGGGACCAGCTCATTCTTATCATTACTCACCACTGTGATGCCACTTTTCTTGGGCACACATTGGACAGGGTTTACCCATGTGCTGTCTGAAATGGGGTAGATGATTCCTGCGTCCAGCCACTTAATAATCTCCTTTCTCATTACCTCTTTCATTTTCTCACTAAGTCTTCGCTGTTGCTCAATGGATTGCTTCCCTTCATGTTCCAACCTGATCTTGTGCATGCAAAAAGAGGGACTAATTCCTTTGATGTCTGCTATGCTCTAAGCTATGGCTTGTTTGTGTTGCTTCAAAATTACGATAACTTTCCTTCTTGACTAGTATTGAGGCTTACGCTGACAATCATAGGTAATGTGTCAATGTCACCTAGAAAGACATACTTCAAATGCGTCAGTAACGGCTTTAACTCTAAGGTTGGAGCTTGTTCGATTGATGGTTTAAACACAGGGATCATCTTGTTGGACAAATCCAAGGACTCCATTTGCCAACCCAGTTTTAGCTCACAACTATTAGCCTTAGCTCTATGGTGGTAGTCAGTTAGGATATCATCGATGGTTGTCACTACATCTTCATCTGAAACTGCTGAATTTCATTCATTGAATACTTCTGTAATAATTTCATCCAGCATATCAATGTGTTAACATTGCTCCTTACTTCTTGACGGAGATGCTTCGAACACACTGAAAGTGACATGCTCGTCATTATGATGCATAATCAGCTCATCCTTGAAAACATCAATAAGCGTGCATCCCATTACTAAAAATGGGTGCCCCAAGATGATGGGCACCTCCTTATCTATTTCGCAATCAAGGATGATAAAGTCGGTAGGGAACACGAACTTATCAATGTGAACGAGGACATCTTTGATCTGGCTTTCAGGTTGTTCTAAAGATCTATTCGCAAGCTGTAATGTCACCGCAGTGGGCTTCAAAGATCCAATTCCTAACTTCCTGAATATGGATAAAGGAATAAGGCTAATACTAGCTCCTAGATCGCATAAGGCTTTACCTAGATAATGAGTTACAATGGAGCATGGGATTGTGAAGCTTCAAGGGTCTTTCATATTTGGTGGCAACTTATTTGTTAGTACGGCGCTGCACCCCTCTTTGAGCATAATCATCTCGATGTCAGAAAGCTTTTTCTTCTTTGATAGTTGCTCCTTCATAAATTTTCGATAACTAGGGATCTACACAAAAGCATCCACTAAAGGTATGTTAATGTAATTGCTTCAAGGTAGAGATAAACTTCTAATAATCTTTGTCATGGTCTTTCTCCTTGAATCTATGTGGAAATGGCAAAGGTATATTATCAGTGGGTTGTTGTAAAGGATTCGGTTGTGTTAACATGGGCAGTTGCGTCGACATCTTTGTTGATTGAATTGTGGGCATAGGAGGGACTACAAGTGGCCCCTCCTCATTTATTTCCATTGGGTCTTCCTCATAGTTAACTTCTTTTTGTTTCTTTGACTCAGATGCATCGATATGTACTTGATTGGAACTACTACTTGGCTTAGTAGTTTGCTTTCCACTTCTCAGCGTGATAGCTGTACAATGCTCCTTCCCTTTCTAAGTTTGATTTTCAGTGTCGCTAGGCAAAGCACCTGGTGACCTATTGCTCATGATAGAAGCTAACTATCCTAGCTGAGCTTCCAATGCACGAATAGAAGAAGAATTACCTTGAACGATTGCTTCCGTTCTCGTGATATGCTCTCGCATCAACGCTTCAAGAGCAGCCAACGGATCTGCTCTTGATTGAGAATATTATTGTTGTTGTTGTTGTTGAAGCTATCCTTGCATACTTGGCATCTCATTCTGTTGTGGTGGCATTGGAGCTTGTGACTGCATCTGGTTATATGAATGCATTTGATTTTGTGATCGCATCTGGTAATGTGATTGCATATTATCTAGGTGCGCATGCAATTGCGGGTTGTGAATATAATTCTGCTATTGTTGGTTTTTGTTGTAACTCCCTTGTCTAAAATTACCTTGATTTGAGACATTTCGATATCTAAATGTGGATACATTCTGGTTCCCCCAAGGTTGTTGTGTGCGATTAGGATTATTGTATAAGTTACCATAGGAATTTGCTCTGATGTTGTTAACATAAAATGCGTTCTCAACATGTCGTGGGCAATCACCAGAATGAAAAATTGTATATTGATAGTCATTTTATGCAATTCTCTCTAATATTAGTACGGCTTCATTGTAGGTGCAATCTAACAATGGTCCATTGGCAGAAGCATCGACAAGATTTCTTGTCTGCTCATTCAACCCATTATAAAATATCTCGATCTGAGTCTCTTGTTGAATTCCATGCATGGGGCAACGTCTCAGCAAAGTCTTGTAACGTTCCTATCTAGTATGTAAGTTTCATCATCTAGTTGATGATATGCCGTGATATCATTCCGCAATCTCGCATTCATTGTCGGCAGATTAAATCTCAACACGAACTGTGTTGCTAGCGCATTCCAAGAAGTAATGGATTCAGTTGGTAAACAAAGCAACCATGTTCTCGGTCTCCCTTACAAAGAATAAGGGAACAGTTGCATCTTCAAAGCGTGATCAAGAACACCATGTTGACTAAAAGAAGCATATATGAGTAAAAACGATTTAAGATGCTCTGTAGCATCTTCATGAGGTAAACCTACATATTGCCCATTATAATTCAACATTTGAAACATAATCGGTTTCAATTCAAAATTACCAGCTTGTATTGTCGGTCTAACAACCCCTAGTTGTAAGTCATCAAGCACAGGTACAACAAAATCTCTAATCGTCCTGTTTTGAATTTGCTCCACTTGTGGTAGCGGTAGTGGTACATTATTAATTCTTTGTGGCTGCATTGGAGGAACTACATTCTATGGCAGCAATGGTAGAAGATCATTGTTGTTTCCAGCCATTTTCTTTTGTTCTTGCTTCCTCCTTCGAATAGTCCGTTCGAGTTCTGGATCAAAGCTTACAATATCCTTAGGATTTCTCCTTGTGGACATGCAACTCCTAAAGAATTTTAGAGACATTCAAAAGAAAGTTAAAAGAATTAGTAAAAATAAAAAGTTAAGTAAGAAAAAATAATTGCAACTACAAAAATGAACATCAAACAAACTCCATCCGGGCAACGGTGCCAAAACTTGATAGGCCTGTAAACGTCACAGCATTTAAGTGCAAGCGGACACTCATCGATGCAAGTATAGTTGATAGATTTGCTCTATCGGATATCGATTCCATGAGGATAGAGTTCTTGATGTTCAATTGTCGAAGCAACTACAGTTAAAATTAGAGAAAATGCTAGCAAGGATGTTAGCGCAATTAAATTAGATCTGCACCACTAAGTTAGTCAAAGTTGTCAATGCAATGAAAAATGTCAAAGCAACTAAAACTAAAATAAATTGTTGTTGATATTTTGAGAATTTAAATACAGAAAAGGTAAAAGTGTGATCAAGTGCGAAGAATGGAGTGGTTCACTAACTTCACTAAGTAGCAACACTAGATGTGATGACAAGGTATTTTGTAGATAAACTGTCACAGCAATAAGGTTCCAATGAAATCATACCAATAACAACTCTCTATTTAACCAAGGCTCAAGCACTCACATTTACCCCACCTTCCACTGTTTACAATGCCTTGCACTCAAGAACAAGTGACTAGAATTCCTCCTAGCCTCAAGCAACTTCCGCTGACTTGCTTGTTAAACTAACTTGTCACCGGACTTTCCAATGTCGATAGACTGCAATTACACTTCCGTGGTCAGAACAGTTAAATCCAAAGGAAAACAGATGAGAAGAAGTGAATAGGAATCAAAGTAATCTAACATGAAAGATATTTTCATATACAATCAATTGTCAATAAGAATTCATCAGCAATTAAAGAGGGATTAACAAATAAGTCGAAGCATACTACTCCTAGGTTACTAGGATTATTTCTTAACCACTCCTCTTGTATTGCATAAAGCACTCCTCGTCAGAAGTTGTTGCACACTTGCTCGATCAGCTCACCAGACTCCAGAACCAAGCTTCAAAGCTTTAGAGAATTTGTAGAATTAATTTCTTCACCTTTTGATATCTCTTTCCTTCTTCTCTCCTCTATTTATAAGCATTTAAAATTATAGATATCATCTCCTCTCAGATCCAACTCCTTATGTAGCTGTCAAAGTTTGTTAAAATCTAGCTGTGCACTTACGCAAATTTGGTGTGTTCTTCATGAATCTACAGGTTGTCGCGACATCATTGGGCGTAATCTGTAATCTTTAATTGTGGCGACAACATGTTATTCTCCTGTGTTGGTGCTTCTAGATGTGTTTACAGCGTGAATTTACTCATACAAAGTAGATGTTTCCATGCGGTGACATTTCTGGCCACAATTCCAAGCTAAACTTGTGGCTAAATCTTTGAAAATTTTCTAGCATCGATCTTCCGAGATGGATCCCTGTGCTGATAATTTCAGACTCAATACATAGCTGCATATGGTGACATTAGTGCACAAAAGAGATAAAATAACGAGAATTTAAGTCACACAACATTGAGTTAGAAAATGAAAATACTAAGTATGAAATGACTATCATGCATGCTAAAGATAATACAAAAGGGACAGTTAATACATAGATTTAGGGAGAAAATAAGTGTCAATTCTAATGCTATCAAGTAGTCTATTTTCTTTGTCGCGACGTCAAAGGGTTGTGCCGCGACAAACGTATAAGATCTAAGAAAAGTACCCTGAAACGAAAATATTATCGAGTTAGTATGTTAGTATCTATAAATATAAAAATGCATGTTAATACTTGTCCTAGTTGTTTGACAAGAGTGTTAGTATAAACTTCGATACCCAAGAACAGTCTGTTCTATCACTGTTCGTCCAGCAGCCATTGTGCTAGGCTACTCTCTGGCATTTATCTCTTTCTCGAAAGTTTCCTTTCCTCCTTGCATGGATAATCGCCAACTCTTTTCGTCTGTCATATCTATCACGACAATTATTAATTTATGCCACCGCCCATTCTCGTGACTGCCTTCATTGTTAATCCATTTATGAAATTGGTACTCCTCTGTGTGGTGGACAAATAGCTTCTCGATTACCTCATTTAGTAAAAATACTTGGATTACTTAATTTTTTTGAATTGGTGTTACTGCAACCATTTCTTCCTCTTCATAATTTCCATCACATCGTTCTGTATCTTTTGGTTCGTTGTACCATTGCAATAATTACCTTGCCCAAGGATGTGCTTCTTCCATATCTAAGGATTTGATCATAATTTTACCTTAGAACTGAAGCTCTTCTTGTAAATATTTCCTGTTACCTATAAAAATTGAAAAAAATTCAATTAGTGATTTCTTTAAGGATTTGCTGCACTAGGAAAGGATTGTACATTATAGCTATTCTTCATCGGAAATCAAATTTCTAATCTATGATATCTTCAACTACTATTTCTTTTGTAGACGTGTTTGTAACAGTAATTAATTGAAGATCTAAAATTTTTTTATGGGGACCATCATCTTCCTCTATAGGGATTGATTCTTCATTAGATTGGGGCTCAATATCGATATTCACAAAGCTTTCAACTTCCTCTTCCAAGGATGAAACATCAATTTGCTCTTCGATTTGATTAGACAATTCTTCAAAGATTTCTTTTTCCGATTTCGCATCTAGCCCTTTTTCTTATTCTCATTCCATTTGTTCAGATTTGAAATATGCTCTTCTAGAAGATTGATTATTATGCTGATTGAAAATAAGGACTTCTCCATAGAGTTAACTCAACTCTAACATCAATAATCTTTGATTTTTCTAGATCTCCCAATCTTCATAATACCCATATTCATAGATAATCATTAGAGATGTCGTCATAAATATCATCTGCAAAAAATAATCGTAGGCAGCCATGATCTAATAATAATATGATAGAAATTAAAGGAAGGTAGTAAATCTGAAAAAATAAAAACTGTTAGTATTGTTCATTTGTACCTATATCGTAAAAATTTCTAATTATTTTATTGACAAAGAAAAAATAAAATTTACTAAAGTGTTGCCTCCCCAGTACTCCCGTTCGGTATACTAGTTAGGTTCTAAATATAATATGTACAACGAAACACTTGGTAGTATTCCGAGGATTGTACCCAAAGGAGGCATGAGGCAATAGTAAATTAAATCCCTATAAAGAATAAAAGCAATTAATAATCACTTTAGGGATTATAATACGAAGTGAAATAAAAGATTTGTTTGTGAAGAGCATAAAAATAAAAGAAATAAAGTAAAGAGTTGAGATATAGTAGATCTATAAACGACTTTGGGATATTAGGTTGCTTCAGTATGAGTTCTTCAATTGTTGGGTTTTGGGGATTTTCTTTCAATCAACTAGTCACTACCCTAGTAGGATCTCTCGATCTTCCACCAGTATAGCTAGTCGATAGAGGCTACTTATCATTAGATGTCATAGTCTAAATCGGTTTGGGGAAAAGGTTTTCACGGATAGGAAATACCAATTCTGGGTTCATCCCACCCAAATTACATTTTACGATTGTCAGGCATAGTGTTTGTTTGATTTTTTCCTTTCCCAAATAGTTGATCCAAAATGTAAAATCTTTGTTGAAACAAAAATCAAATAATCATACTTTCGCTCCCTAATTCCCCAAAATGGAATTAGTTCATCATGGTTTTCTTAATAATAATTGAAACAAAGATATATAAAAATATATAATTGAATAACTCAAATGAAAAAGAAACTTTAATTGTATTGGAAATCTGTCAAGAAAAATTCCTCGAATGTTTATGCGAGTTCTATAATCTCGTTTCTGAATGAAAATACAAAACAAAATGAAAAGCTAAGTAAATGGTATGTTTCAACCTAATGCTAAAGGCCCTATTTATAGCCTTAGCCGACCATTTTCATTAACCCTAGGTTAGCTGTTGTCCTTTATGTTTAAGTCACATTGTGAAGATGAAAATGCTCTTCATTCGATGCAAAGTTGCATTCTAGGGTCGATGTTGCGACATACCAGGTCTTGTGTCGCGACAAAGTAAGCAGTCTCCTTCATCCTCGGTGTTGGTCCCTTTGTTACGACATGGTGCTCCCAATGTCGTGACAAAGTGACTAGTTTCACTTTTGCTCAGCTGCTAATGGTCTCTTGCGCAGTCACGAAGTAGATTAGCTAATCTTTTGGCCTCATTCGGGCTTGAAAGCAATAAAACAACCTTTTAGCAAAAATTTTTTGAAAGATAAAAACTAAGTTAAAATCTATAAAAACATAAGGAAAAATACTTGCTTTCAAGCTCTTCAATTGTGAAAACTAGTTCAATCTGCTAGGTATAAATCGGCAGATCAAGGGTTGTCAAGCCTAGTTTTTGTTAAACTTTCTTCATTTCTCAAATAGCTGATCCGAAATGAAAAATCCCTATTAAACAACAATTTAAATAATGATACTTCCACTCCCTAATTCCCCAAAATGGAATTAGTTCCTCATGGTTTTCTTAATCATAATCAAAAGAATATATGAAAGCATAAAGTTAAAGAGATCAAATGAAAAAGAAACTTGATTTGTATTGGCAATCTATCGAGAAAAATTCCTCGAACGTTTTTGCGAGTTCTACAATCTTGTTTCAAATAAAAAAACAACGTAAAAACTGAAAGCTAATAAATGTGTGTTTAAACATAGTGCTAAAGGCCCTATTTATAGCCTTGATCGACCGTTTTCATTAACCCTAGGTCAGTTGCCATTGATCGCGCTATGAACGTCACAATAAATATGTGAAAGCGTACACTGTTGATGCAAGTATAGTAGATAGATGTGTAACTTGTCGGATATCGATTCCACGAGGATGGATGTTTGTGTTTATAATTGTTGATGCAATTAACAGCTAAAACAAGATAAATTGTGATAATAGTTGTCGAAACAATGGACAGATAAATGCAATAAAATTGTGAGGATGATTTGTTAAAGCAATAATGTAAAATTAAAGATAAAATGCAATGATAATGAGATGGGTTTCCTAACGTGAAAAGTCGATAGAACAATAAGTGTAACTCACAAGGTTTAAAATATCAGGTAATTTTTCATTGCAAATAAGCACAATGAAAAACTTACCAAAATTGACTCTCTATTAGATCAAAGACTCAAACAAGCACAATAAGCACACCTTCCAGTGTTGGCAATGCAACATATTCAAGAACAACTGGATTAAATTCCTTCAATCCCCAAGCAACTTCTGTTATCTTATTAACTTAATTTCTCACTGCACCTTCAGTGACAGTGACTGCAATCACATTTTGATGGTCAAACAATTAAATCCAAAGATTAATAGTAAAGCAAGATTGAAATAGATATCATTCAGTTCTAAATTTAAAAAGTACTTCCATGCAACTTGAAATAACAAGAATTACCAGCGTTTAAGAAAGAGAAATAACAGAACGATTGGGACATTCTATTCCTAGTCTACTCAAATTGCTCTCTTACTCTCCTCTTGTAGTGCACTTAGGATGCTCCTCATCAGAAGCAGTTCAACCTTCTCTTCTATGTCAGGTCACTCTTGGAAGTTAAGCTGCCATGGATACAAGCTTTAAAAAAATATGGATTGAAGAAGAAAATCAAATATGGCCGAGGAAAAAGATCCATTCTCTCTCCTTCTCTTTCGTATTTAACAGCAGCTCCACAGTAGAAGTGTCCTTCCTTCCATATCTAACAATCTTTTGTCTTACTAGTTGGTTGTACCAGCTATACAACTGACACATTTCTAGTGTGGAAATTAGACAGCTGTCAGGTGCTGTGACAGTTTTGGGCGCAATTTTAGATCATCTTATGCAGCGACACTTTTGGACAGGTTTATGCATCGATATTTCTGAACAGGTTCTTTCTAATGAATGAATCACATTCAAATGACAGAATATTATGTCGACAATTCATTAGCATGAATAATTAAAAGTGCAACTTCATCAATGCTAGCATCATGCTTTAAATCCTAAATTCTTTCTACCAAAACAACATTTATTGTACATTAATATATATATATTTCTTCTTTTCTCTTTTCCCTTTTTTTTCTTTTTTTATGTGATTGGGGGATGTCATTGCATTATTAAACTCTTCTTCATGAAAAGTAACGATGGGGTACAACAAACCCCCAGGGAGTATATAATTGCGCCAACACACACTCTTGTAGTGACAACCTTTGGCTAGATTACTTTTTCTAACACTTGCATTGGAGTGTTCCCCCTTGATAGTTCACAATACACCTACAATGGAGTGTCTTTTATTTATAACTATACTTATATACAAGCAGCTGTAAATGTCAAATTCATTCAAGAATCAAAGAATGATACTATTCATCCATTACTAATGCAATCTAAGTTATTCATCCCAGAATTGAAGATACAACATTCAATCAAATTCATCCAACTCATTCATTAACAGTTCATATGATTCAAGAATTAAGCATAAATAAAAAAAATTTCAAGCACATTTTCAAAAACCTTGCATGCTTCATTAAACTCAAAAGGATAAATTTTTGAAATGTGGGTACAATTGCATTTCCAGCCCCATATACATTCCCCCCAAACTTAAAGTTTGCATTGTCCCTAATGCACTGACATTAATTTACAATGACACATTGAAATGCAATGACAATGCAAATTTAGTGTTAATTAAAATGAAATGACAAAGGGAATGTGCTGACAATTAAATGAAAGCTACATGTTATGCATGAAAACTAAAACTAAAAGCTAAAATAGAAACTAACACAATTTACGGCAGCCGTAGATGTGATTGCATGATGTTTCTTCTTCTTGTGCTTCTTTTCTTCCTTGCGACGCTTCTTATCTTTTGTGTGCTTCCTCTTTCATTCTTTCGACTTGGCCTAATCATCAGATTTCTCCTCAGCATCAGACTGCACTCTGTCATCATCGACCATGACATCAGATGGGTGGATCTCTGTGAGTGGTGCAGTATAGACCGTTATAGCTAGAGGATTGTAATCCTTAATTGTTTCAGTAACAGCCTTCACCTGACTCGCTTCACGTGGTGTTAAATCTTCAGTTGATGCACCCACAACTGTTGGTGCGAGGACAAATTCCTCAGCTGAATTTGCCTCGACATCATTTCCTTCCTTTCTTTCTTCCTCTTTTCCTTTCTCTATCTCCACATGTTTTACTGGCGTGTTCTCTTCATCAGCATGGGCCTATTCCTCAGTAATAGTGGCCGTTGGGCTAACAAAAAAGTCATCCTCAAATATGCTTGAAATTTTCCTTAGACAGTTCTCTACTTTCCTCGAATCAACCTCCCTTTCATCATCAAAAATATGCACCATTTGTGGGGAAGCCATAAATTGGTCCTTTCCTCCAAAGTCAGCCTCCTCTGTTGAAGGTTCAGCTTCTCTGATAATCGGAGGAAAAATAGGGAATTCCGGTAGAGGTGCCTTGCTTAAACGTCTTAATGTGGTCACAATGACACTATTTCATGCCCTGGTGTAGGCAGAGAATAAGTTTTGAGACCTCTCCATATCCTCAATAGTGATGACAAGTTCAATCTGCCTGATGTTCATGGAGTCGGCGATCTTCTCTATTTTCTTGACTTTATGCCATAAAGATAGATATGTGGTGCATTAGTTCTCTTTTCTTCCACTTTTCCCTTGCCTTTTCCTTTTCTAGCCTTAGCCTCCTTTATAGTGGGAGTGTCTCTCCCACGAGTCATGCGCTCAATTGAGGCTTCATTAATGGGTCCCTTGTTGTCCAAAATCTCCTCTCCCTCATGAGGCACCCCTCCTCGATGCTGGCACAACTGCATAATCAATGAGGGAAACACCAAAATACTAGTCTGCCTAGTATCACAATCCGTAATTTCTTGGTGCAAAATTGCACTGACATCTATTTTTTATCCCTTAACGATTGAATGTATCAGTCACATCCGATCCAAAGTTACAGTCGTGTTGTGGGTGGAAGGCATTAGGTGACAGCTAATAAAATGAAACCAAACCTTACTCTGCAATGTCAGAAATCGTCGGTGCATTGTGTAATCATTTGGATTGGAGCCCATCCACAGAACTCCTTCAACGCAGAGATCTTGCATCAAAATATCAACCCCTTCCTCTATGAGTTCCTCAAGGAATGCCATATGTTCATCGTCATCCACTGTAATGTTATAGAGATCATTGATGTGGGCGGCATCCCAAGGTACTAACCTTTCATGGACAAACACGAACTCTAACTCATTGTCAGTGAGGTTCCCGTAAAACTCTCGCACCAGGGACGGTGAGTGGCCCCCAGGATTGTTGTAGAAAGTTTGTCATCCCATCTTTCCAATTGTTTTATTTACTTGCTTCCCTAGGTCCTGATGCTTCAACAGCTGAAAACCTTGCTCAAGATAGCAGTTCCATTTCATCATATTATCTTGAAAATAATCATTGGATACCTTTGTAAGGAACATCACAGGTTCTTTGGATGGGTGATGCTCTATTTCACGAACCACAGCGGTAGATGAAGATTCTGCAATAGATTTCGATGGTCTCTTAGCGCTTTGGGTTCTAGCCATATTTGTCGGTAGCAAAGGTAGTAATAAAGGAGAAAAGGTGAGAACTTGAAGAAAAATTTGAATAACAATGGAGGTTTTTGAATAGCACAATCGACTCAAAAGGTACTGCTTTATAGGGAATGAAAAGAGTAGATGGAGAGGTGTGTTTGTTTATGCTGTAGAGAGAGGATAATAAGTCTGCAATCAATTAATACGTCCACTCGGATTGCCCCTTTTCAAATCGATCTAATGGTTAGGGTATAAGGGATGAAATGTCATGATTTATTTCCTGCTATGCTTCGATTTTCTGGTGAGTCAGCAGATAAGATGTGTCGATAAGGATCTTTGCATGCGTTGACAAAAGAAAGAGCTTTATTCTTGCAAAAATAGTAAGGAAGATAAACTGAAATAAAAACCAAATAAACTAAAATTACATGGTAAAAATGAAAAAAGAGGTTAGAAAAATGTGACTAAATTAATGGTCTCCTTCTGTTTGTGATCATCATGGCCAAGATAATGCTTCAGTCGTTGTCCATTCACTTTAAATTGGTGCCCATCATGTATATCTTTAATTGTGACCGCACCATGAGGAAATGCTTTGACAACTTCAAATGGTCTAGACTAACATGAGCGCAATTTACCTGGGTGAAATTTTAGTCGAGAATTAAATAATAGCAGCTGTTGTCCTACAGTAAATTATCGCTGCAAAATAATTTTATCATGATTTCCTCAAGTTCAGTGATGTCCAACAACCTTTTCTTCCCAGCATCATCGTAATCCATGTTCACTTGCTTGATTTCCCACATTATTGTATGTTCCTATTCCACAGACAAGTGACATGCTTTACCAAAGACAAGATGATACAGCGACATCCCAAATGGGGTTTTGATCTGTCGATTGGAGACTTTAGCTTGCTCGTTAGCTTGTGGATGATATGTGGTCACCATTCTATGGTTAACTCTAAACTGCTTCAGTGCAGTTGCTACCTGATTGCAGTGGAACTAAGTGCCTTGGTCGTTGATCAATGCCTTAGGCATTCCAAAGTGAGTAAGTATATGCTTGTGAAAAAATTTCAGCATTGTCCTTGCATCATCTTTTGGGACTGTAATGCTCTCCACAACTAGGATATAAACATTCCAAAACGAACTTGGAAATGGTCCCATAAAGTCAATACCCCAAACATCAAAGAGTTCAACTTTCATGATTGGCTGTTGTAACATCTCATTACGTCGAGATATCGATCTGGTGCACTGACATTTATCACATTGGTGCAGAAAGTTGTGGGCATCTTTAAATAATAAGGGCCAATAAAATCCTGACTGAAGAACCTTTGCAGCAGTTCTTATACCACCAAAATGACCTCCATAAGGGGCGTCATGACAGTGCTTCAAGACTGAAAGCATTTCTTCCTCTCGAACACAACGCCTAATTTTATTGTCATTACATACCTTGAATAGGTATGGCTCGTTCCAGTAATATTTCTCTATGTCGCGAAGAAATCTTTCTTTCTTATGGCCTGTTGCGCCCAAAGGTAACCTACCACATACCAGGTAATTGACCACATCTACATACCATAGGGTTGCATCAACAACAACCAGCTTCTCGTTAGGAAATGCGTTGATAATTTGAAATGTATTTACGTTTTCACTACCCACTTCCAAATGAGGCAAGTGATCTGCCACTTGGTTTTCCGACCCTTTTCGGTCCTTTATATCAAACTCTTGTAGTAGCAGGATCCATCGTATCAACCTTGATTTAGCGTCCTTTTTTGCAAAAAGGTATCTTAACGCGAAATGATCAGTGAATACAGTAACCTTTGCACGTACAAGATATGAACGAAATTTGTCGAAAGCAAAGACTACAACCAACAACTCTTTTTCTATGGTTGTGTAATTAATTTGAGCTTCTGTGAGAGTCTTACTGGCGTAATAAATAGTGTGAAATACTCTTTCGTTGCGTTGTCTTAATACTGCACCCACTGCAAAATCACTTGCATCACGCATTACTTCAAATGGTTACGACCAATCTGGTGCAACGACAATGGGTGTCTTCACGAGCTGCTTCTTTATTTGCATAAATGCATCCACACATGCATCACCAAACAAGAATTTTTTATTTCGCTCCAACAAGGAGCAGATGGGTTTCACAATTTTGGAGAAGTCTTAAGTAAATCTTTGATAAAAAACTTGTGTGTCCGAGAAAACTTCGAATGCATTTTACATTAGTTGGCGAGGGCAACTTCTCAATAATTTCAACCTTCGCTTTATCCACTTCAATGCCCTGACAGGAAATGCGATGGCCTAGGACAGTGCCTTCCATTGCCATGAAGTGGCATTTCTCCCAATTTAGCACTAGATTTGTGTCCTCACATCGCTTTAAAACTTTGGCCAAGTTGTCAGCGCATTTATCAAAAGTATTTCCATAAACAGAAAAATCAACCATAAATAAATATAATGATTCCTCAATCATGTCTAAAAATATTGTCATCATGCACCTTTGAAATGTGGTCGGTGCATTGCAGAGACCAAATGATATTCGGTGAAAGGGAAAAGTGCTAAAAGGACAAGTAAAAGTCATTTTTGCTTGATCCTCCGATGCAATAGCTATCTGATTGTAGCCAGAATAGCAATCGAGAAAGCAATAGTTAGCTTTTCCAACAAGCCTGTCTAGCATTTGATCAATGAAGGGGAGTGGAAAGTGATCCATCCTTATGGCTGCATTTAATCGGCAATAATCCATGCACACTCATTAGCCCGTAGGAATGCGAGTAGGGATTAGCTCACCCTAGTCATTACTTACCAACGTGATGCCAGTTTTCTTAAGGACACATTGGACTGGGCTCACGCAAGTGCTATCAGAAATTGGGTAGATAATGCCTGCATCCACCACTTAGTAATTTCCTTTTTAACCACCTCCTTCATTTTCTCATTTAATCTCCTTTGTTGTTCAATTGATTGCTTTCCTTCATCTTCTGATCGAATTTTATGCATGAAAAAAGAGGGACTAATGCCTCTAATATCAGTAATACTCCAAGCAATCGCACGCTTTTGCTGCTTCAATATATGGAACAATTTTTCTTCCTAAGTTGCGTCGAGGGTTGCAGAGACAATCACTGGTATTGTATCATTGTCACCAAGAAAAACATACTTCAGATGGGTAGGCAATGGCTTCAACTTCTTAGTAGAAGCTTCTTCAATAGATGGCTTAAAGACTGGAGCTGTTCTATTGGTCAAATCTAAAGATTCCATTTGCCATCCACGCCTAAGCTCAATATTATTTACCTCAATCTTGTTGTCACAGTCAACTAGAAAATCTTCATCCGATGTCACCACAAATTCTTCTAGAGTTGCTGTGCTTCGTTCATTCAATTCCTACTCAATGAATGTGTCCAACACAATAATGTGGTGACATTCTTCTTTGTCTTTGCAGGGAATGGCCTCAAACACATTGAAAGTGACGTGTTCATCGTTATGTCGCATTATTAGTTTGCCTTTATATGCATCAATGAGAGTGTGTCTAGTGGCGAGGAATGGGCGTTCCAAGATTATGGATACCTCTTTATCGGCTTCGCAGTCGAGGATAATAAAATCCGTTGGGAACACAAACTTATCTATGCGAACTAGGATGTCTTTAATTTGTCCTTCAGGTTGCACCAATGATCTATTTGCCAACTACAATGTCACTACAGTGGGCTTCATATGACCAATCCCTAATTTTCTAAATGTAGATAGTGGCATCAAGTTGATACTCGTGCCTAAATCACATAGAGCTTTTCCCATGTAATGATTTCCAATCGATCATGGTATTGTAAAGCTTGCACGGTCTTTCATCTTAGGTGGCAACTTATTTGTCAGGATTACACTGCATCCTTCTGTGAGTGCAATTGTCTTAATATCAGTCAGCTTCTTCTTCTTGGATAAGAGCTCCTTCATGAATTTCCCATAACTGGGAATCTATACTAGAGCGTTCACAAAGGGATATTAACATGCAATTATTTTAATGTGGTCAGAAACTACTGATATTGTCTATCATGCTTCTTCTCTTTAAACCGCTGTGGAAATGGGAAAGGTATGGATACATTAGGTTGCCTTGACATAGCTGGTTGTGTCGACATCGACAGTTGCGTCGAAATTTTATCGGTCTGATAGTAGGCATGAGGGTAACAATTGGTGGAGTCTCTTTATTTGGTTCTTCTATAACTTCTTCAGATGCAGACTCCTCACCCTGATTTATGTTATTAGTGATGATAGGTGCGACATCAGAGCTGATAGCTGGCTCAGCAGTTTGTTTCTCACTCCGAAGAGTGATAACAATGCTGCTTTCCTTTTGAGTTTGGGTTCTCTATACTCTACCTGTTGGTCTTGTGTTCAAATTTGAAGCTAGTTGCCCGGGCAACTAGCTTCAAATGCTTGGATAGAATATGAATTTCCTTGCATAATGGCTTCTGTTCACGTTATATGTTCACGCATCAAGGCTTCAAGGGATGCTAAAGGATCAGCTCGTGGTTGTGTGTACTGCTATTATTATCCTTGAGCATTTAGATGTGGCATTACAGATTGCTATGGTTGTGCATGAGTGTGTGGCTGCATCTGATCTTGATGTGCATGCATCTAAGTACTGTAGTTATAACTCTGCCGCTGTGGATTGTAATTCCCTTGTCGATAACTACCTTGATTGGATGAATTTCCATATTTGAATGTCGCGGCATTCTGATTTCCCTAAGGCTATTGACTTTTTGCAGAACTATTATAGGAATTGCCATAAGAATAAGCATTCTCCGCATGCTATGGACAATCTTTATAACTGTGATTGTGACCGTAAATTTCACAATAAAATGTAGGGACATCAATTTGTTAAGCAACTTGAATGGGCGCAACTTCACTAGTCCCCTTTATGTTCTTTATCATGTTTGCTAGTGAAGACACTTGTCCACTCAGAGCCGATATAGCATATAATTTAAAAACTTTGGGATTTTCTTTGACTTGAGCAGCTCTAAAGATCGGATATTGGTAATCATTCTGAGAAATTTGCTCTAGAATTTTAAAAGCTTCCTTGTATGTCAGTCTAACAAAGGACCATTAGCAGATGTGTTGACAAGATTTCTTGTCTGTGCATTCAGCCCATTGTAAAAGATTTCAATCTGCGTCTCTTGTTAAATTCCATGCATGGGATAGTGTCGAACAAGAGATTTGTAACTCTCCAACATAGTATGCAAATTTTCATCATCCAACTGATGATACACAATGATGTCGTTCCTAAGACGAGCATTCATCGTTGGTGGATTAAATTGCAAAACGAATTGAGTTGCAAGCACATTCCATGAAGTGATTGATCTAGCAGCGAATCCAAGGAACCAAGTACGAGCCCGTCCTTGCAATGAATAAGGGAATAGCTCAATTTTCAAGGCGTCATCAAGAATGTCGTGCTGACTGAAAGAAGCAGAAATCAGTAGGAGGGACTTAAGGATCCCAAAAGCTTCACAATACCCTATTCCATTGGAGATCGGTATATAGGAAAGGCATTATGTGATTTCAGTGAAAGCATAATTTTGATGTCTATATTCGTAATTAAGAAGTTACGGAATTGGAAAAAACACAAGAAAGAGTGGATATTTTTTGGGACCGTGTGGAGAATAAAAGAGTACGAAGCACTTGAAGAAGAAGGAACAAATACTGTGTCTACACTGATTGAGGAATAAGTAAACACCATTGTCGACGCATTAAGATTCCATTGTCAGTGTAATTTTGCACAGCTATACTGTACCTATTGACTTAATGCTGAAAACGGAAGAAGTTCATGTGGAGGAAGAAAAAGATGAAGAAATAGATGTCGAGGCAAATTTAGTTGAGAAATTTGTCCCCGCACCTGAAGTTGTGGGTGCAATAACTGAAGGCTTGGCTCAAGATGGAGAAAGTTAGGCGGAAGTTGTGGATGAAATTAATGAGGACCACAATCCTTTGGCAATAGTGGTCTACACTGGACCAACAAATGCAGCAGTTGATGATAACGGAGCAATCCACAGACTATGCGAAGCTCAAACAAAAGAAAAAGAAGAAAGAAGAGAAGGACCTGATGTCGCTACAAATTCGACAGAGTAATTTGTCACCGCACCTGAACTTGTGGGTACGTCATCTGATGATTTGGTGACGCCTGAAGCGAGTTAGGCGAAGGCTGTGATGCTCAGTATTGAGGATTCCAATCCTCTAGCCATGGTGGTTTATGTTGCATCACTTGCTTAAATACACCCATCTAATGTCACGATCGATGATGACAGGGCGCAACCTGATGTTGAGGAGGAATCCACATATCCGACCAAGCCAAAGGAACGAAAGAGGAAGCGTGCCAAAGACAAGAAGCATCACAAGGAGGAGCTAAAGCGCAAGAAAAAGAAGACCAATCCAATCACATCTTCGGTTGCAGCACAATGAGTTAGTTTTTATTTTTAGCACTTAGTTTAGTTTTCATGCATATCATGTAGCTGTAGTATAATTGTGCCTGCATTTTTATTGTAGCTTCATCCACATTATCATTGCATTTCCATATATATTTTTTAATGTCAGTGCATTAAGGACAATGCAAACTTTGAGTTTGGGGTCAATGTATATGTGTTGGAAATGCAATTGCACCCACATTTCAAAAATTTGTCCTTTTGAGTTTAATGAAGCATGCATGGTTATTGAAAATGTGCTTGAATTTTTTTTTCATTTGATGCTTAATTCTTGAATCATGTGAACTGTTAATGAATGAGTTGGATGAATTTGATTGAATGTTGTATCTTTAATTTTTGGATGAATGATTTAGATTGCAATAGTAATGAATGAATAGTATCATTAGTTAGATATTGGATCAATTTTCCATTTACAGCTGCTTGTATATAAGTATAGTAATGAATAAAAAACACTCCAATGTGGGTGTATTGTGAACTATCAAGGGGGAACACTCTAATGCAAGTGTTAGAAAAAGTAATCTAGCCAAAGGTTGTCACTGCATCGGTGCAATTACATACTCCCTGAGGGTTTGTTGCACCCCACCGTTACTTCCCAGGAACAAGGGTATAGTAATGCAACGACATCCCTCAATCACATGAAAAACGGAAAAGAAGAAAAAATATATATGTGTATATTTTTTTACAATAAATGTTGTTTTGGTGGAATGAATTTAAGATTTAAAGCATGATGCTAGCATTGATGAAATTGCAATTTTATTTATTCATACCTATAAATTATCGGTGCAATATTCTGTCATTTGAATGTAACTCATGCATTAGGATTTCAGATGCTTCAAGTTGCTAGAATGATTATTGCCTTGAAAAAATAAATCTTCTGTAGCCTTGCTAGTTTTTGTTTTACTTGAGGACAAGTAAAAACACAAGTTTGGGGATGTGATGGTACTAAAAAGAACATATGTTTTCTCCCCATTTATTGGATAATTTGTTCCCATTATATCATGTTTAGCATGCATTTTTAGCATTTTATATTTAGTAATTGCATTTTCTAAGTCAGTTGTGTTTGGTTTAATTTTCTTTAATTTTGTCCTACTTTTGCAACTAATGTCACCACATTTAGTGTCAGTATTATGTCTGGAGATGTCAATGTAGGGATTTATCTTGAAAGATCAAAACAAGAAAGTGTCCAAGGTTGTCACCTTAATTTAGAATCCAAAATTGCGCCTAAACCTGTCGCGCATGAGCACTTCTTTATTGCACCCAAAATCATCGCCACAGGAATATTTCTGAAATGCACCCAAGACAATCATTGCATAATTATTCTTCAATTGCACCAAGGAATGTCGCTGCATGAATATGTACAGAATTGTCGTTGCATGAACGTGTCCAGAATTATGCCCAAAATAGTCGCTGCATCTGACAGCTATCTGATAAGAACAAAATTGTGTAACTTGTCCAATCTGGTATAACCAACTTGTACAACTAAATTTTGGAGGTAGACACCTGTAGATTTGGGGCTAAATATAAGCACACACAAAGCATGAAGGAAGGTGTCCCTTCTTCCTTTAGTCTCCCATTTTGCAATATATCTTCTTCACCTTAGCTTGAAGCTTTTCGACTATGGAGGCTTAAGACCATTCAGAGGAACCTGATGTTGATGAGAAGGCAGCCTTGCTCTTGATGAGGAGCATTTTAAGTACGACGCAAGAGGAGCATTTTAAGTGCTACGCAAGAGGAGCATTTACGGAAGAGTTCTAGTAGGTTAGGAATAGAATGCTTCAACTTGTTCTTTATTTCGTCTTAACGTTCATAAATTCTGATGAATTTAATTGTACATGGAAGTGTCTTTTAATGTTAGATTACTTTGATTCTTATTCAATTCCTCTCATCTGTTTATCTTTGGATTTAATTGCTTAACCACGGAAGTGCAACTACAGTCACAGACACTGGAAGGTGTGGTGACAAGTTAAATTAACAAGTAAGACAACGAAAGTTGCTTGAGGCTCGAAGGAATTTTGGTCACTTGTTCTCGAATGCAAAGCATTAATGTGAGTGTTTGGGTCTTTGGTAAACAGGGAAGTCGAAAGTAGTGTGATCTCATTAAGCATAATTGCGACGACAATTTATCTATCAATTACCTTGTAATCACATTTAATGTTTGCCAACTTATCAAATCAGGGATCCCCCCATCTCTTTATCATTGTTTTACTTCTTTAATTTTCTTAATTTGCATTGACAAAATATCTTCAACATTTATTTCATTTCCTATTAAATTTCTCTAACATTTTGTATTACAGTTTTACAAAATTTACGTTGACAGTTTTAACTCTTGTATTTGTGCAGTCTTTGATTTAATTGCGCTGACATTATTTTTGACAATTTTTCTTAACTTCTTTTGCACCGAAAGTTTTAGACAACAAACACCCATCCTCGTGGGATCGATATCTGACAAATTCACTTCTGTCTACTATACTTGCATCGACAGTGTACGCTTGCACAATTGCTGTGATGTTCATAGCCCGATCAAGTTTTTGCACAGTTGTCGGGGATGGCATTTATTTGATGTATATTTTTGTCTTTGCATTTATTCTTTATTATCTAAATTTTATTTGCCACTAACTTGTTTCCTTTTTTGTTGTTTACTTTTACATTTTTCTTTTGGCAAAATATGGCTAGGAACGAGGTGTATAGAACCTCAAGATTTTGGACTGACATGAGTGATGCTGTAGAAATGGAGCTCGATGCCATAACAGCTCAGGTATCTTCTTTGACTAATATGAGTAATTCAATGTAGAATGCTACAACAATTGCAGAATAGAAATTTGCAGTGATAATTTGAGATTACTATGGAAGCAACCTTGAGTTTGAACAATGCCCATCAAATCCAGCAAATGTGTACCACATGTGGAATTTCGGTCGAAATGAGAATCCTTTCCAACACCTACATGCCAGAGTAGGAGCAACATCCAAATTTTTGTTCGAAAATTAATGACCTTGGAAGTATAAACAACGATGTTAGATCCTAGTGGACACTACCAATTATGATCAACTCTTATCAAGGCAAAATACCAAGCAAGACGAAGCATCAAAATTTTCAACAATTGAAAATTTGCTGATATAATATTTTGCCAAGACTGAAGTTCTGCTTCAGAGTCAAGCTGAATCCATATGAGCTCTAGAATATCAATTTGGCCAAATTGTGAGCGCAAAAAATTTGCAACCACAAGAAACTTTGTCGATTGATATTGAGAATTCGATATCATAAGGGCAAGAGCATTGTGAGGAAATCATTCGCAGAAGTGAGACTCAACTAAATGAAGTTGTTCAAGATGCTACCTCAAAAGAAAATAATTCAGATCTTGACAATGGAAAGATGTTAGAATAATCTGAAAAGCAAACTGTAGCTGAAGAGGTTAAACAAAATATTACGGAGATAGAATCAGATCATTTTGTCACCACAAATGCTACAGCAAAACAGTCTCAAAAACTTGAAGGTGCATGGTCAAAGAAGAAAAGATTGGGAGAAGTCGAAGCAATCGCACTTACTTAAGGGTGCACTATCATGACAATTAAATTGCTCTAAGAATTTAAGGATCCCAAAAGCTTCACAATACCCTATTCCATTGGTGATCGGTATACAGGAAAGGCATTATGTGACTTCAATGAAAGCATAATTTTGATGCCTATATCCGTAATTAAGAAGTTACGGAATTGGAAAAAACACAAGAAAGAGTGGATATTTTTTGGGACCGTGTGGAGAATAAAAGAGTACGAAGCACTTGAAGAAGAAGGAACAAATACTGTGTCTACACTGATTGAGGAATAAGTAAACACCATTCTTGACGCATTAAGATTCCATTGTCAGCGTAATTTTGTACAGCTATACTGCACCTACTGACTTAATGCTGAAAATGGAAGAAGTTCATGTGAAGGAAGAAAAAGATGAAGAAATAGATGTCGAAGCAAATTTAGCTGAGAAATTTGTCCCCGCACCTGAAGTTGTGGGTGCAATAATTGATGGCTTGGCGCAAGATGGAGAAAGTTAGGCGGAAGCTGTGGATGAAATTAATGAGGACCACAATCCTTTGGCAATAGTGGTCTACACTGGACCAACAAATGCAGCTGCTGATGATAACGGAGCAATCCACAAACTATGCGAAGCTCAAACAAAAGAAAAAGAAGAAAGAAGAGAAGGACCTGATGTCGCGACAAATTTGACAGAGTAGTTTGTCACCGCACCTGAACTTGTGGGTACGTCATCTGATGATTTGGTGTCACCTGAAACGAGTCAGGCGAAGGCTGTGATGCTCAGTAATGAGGATTCCAATCCTCTAGCCATGGTGGTTTATGTTGCATCACTTGCTTAAATACACCCATCTGATGTCATGATCGATGATGATAGGGCGCAACCTGATGTTGAGGAGGAATCCACATATCCGACCGAGCCAAAGGAACGAAAGAGGAAGCGTGCCAAAGACAAGAAGCACCACAAGGAGGAGCGAAAGCACAAGAAAAAGAAGACCAATGCAACCACATCTTCGGTTGCAGCACAATGAGTTAGTTTTTATTTTAAGCACTTAGTTTAGTTTTAATGCATATCATGTAGCTGTAGTATAATTGTCCCTGCATTTTTATCGTCGCTTCATCTACATTGTGATTGCATTTCCATATATATTTATTAATGTCAGTGCATTGGGGACAATGCAAACTTTAAGTTTGGGGCCAATGTATATGGGTTGAAAATGCAATTGCACCCACATTTCAAATATTTGTCCTTTTGAGTTTAATGAAGCATGCATGGTTATTGAAAATGTGCTTGAATTTTTTTTTCATTTGATGCTTAATTCTTGAATCATGTGAACTGTTAATGAATGAGTTGGATGAATTTGATTGAATGTTGTATCTTTAATTTTTGGATGAATTATTTAGATTGCATTAGTAATAAATGAATAGTATCATTATTTAGATATTGAATAAATTTTCCATTTACAGCTACTTGTATATAAGTATAGTTATGAATAAAAAAACACTCCAATGTGTGTGTATTGTGAACTATCAAGGGGGAACACTCTAATTCAAGTGTTAGAAAAAGTAATCTAGCCAAAGGTTGTCACTGCATCGCTGCAATTACATACTCCCTGAGGGTTTGTTGCACCCCATCGTTACTTCCCAGGAACAAGGGTATAGTAATGCAACGACATCCCTCAATCACATGAAAAAAGGAAAAGAAGAAAAAATATAAATGTGTATATTTTTTTACAATAAATGTTGTTTTGGTAGAATGAATTTAAGATTTAAAGCATGATGCTAGCATTGATGAAATTGCAATTTTATTTATTCATACCTATAAATTATCGGTGCAATATTCTGTCATTTGAATGTAATTCATGCATTAGGATTTCAGATGCTTCAAGTTGCTAGAATAATTATTGCCTTGAAAAAATAAATCTTCTGTAGCCTTGCTAGTTTTTGTTTTACTTGAGAACAAGTAAAAACACAAGTTTGGGGATGTGATGGTACTAAAAAGAACATATGTTTTCTCCCCATTTATTGGATAATTTGTTCCCATTATATCATGTTTAGCATGCATTTTTAGCATTTTATATTTAGTAATTGCATTGTCTAAGTCAGTAATGCTTGGTTTAATTTTCTTTAATTTTGTCCTTCTTTTTTTACTAATGTCACCACATTTAGTATCAGTATTGCGTCTTGAGATGTCAGTGCAGGGATCTATCTTAAAAGATCAAAACAAGAAAGGGTCCAAGGTTGTCACCGCAATTTGAATCCAAAATTGCGCCCAAACCTGTCACCACATGAGCAATTCCAGATTGCACCCAAAACTGTCGCCGTAGGAATATTTCTGAAATACACACCCAAAACAATCACTGCATAAGTATTCTTCAATTGCACCTAGGAAAGTCGTTGCATGAACGTGTACAAAATTGTTGCTACATGAATGTGTCCAGAATTGTCGCTGTATTTGACAGTTGTCTGATAAGAACAAAATTGTGTGAGTTATCCAATCTGGTATAACCAACTTGTACAGCTCAATTTTGGAGAATAGACACCTATACATTTGGGGCTAAATATAAGCACACACAAAGCATGAAGGAAGGTTTCTCTTCTTCCTTTAGTCTCCCATTTTGCCATTTATCTTCTTCAACCTAGCTTGAAGCTTTTCGGCTATGGAGGATTGAGACCATTCGGAGGAACCTGATGTTGATGAGAAGGCAGGCTTGCTCCTGACGAGGAACATTCTAAGTGCGACGCAAGAGAAGCATTTACAGAAGATTTCTAGTAGGCTCGGAATAGAATGCTTCAACTTATTCTTTATTTTCTCTTAAACGTTGAAAAATTCTGATGACTTTAATTGTACATTGAAGTGTCTTTTAATGTTAGATTACTTTGATTCTTATTCAATTCCTCTCATCTGTTTATCTTTGGATTTAATTGCTTGACCACGGAAGTGCAATTGCAATCATAGACATTGGAAGGTGTGGTGACAAGTTAAATTAACAAGCAAGACAGCGAAAGTTGCTTGAGGCATGAAAGAATTTTGGCCACTTGTTCTTGAATGCAAAGCATTACCAACACTGGATGGTGTGGTTAATGTGAGTGTTTGGGTCTTTGATAAACAGGGAAGTCAAAAGTAGTGAGATCTCATTAAGCTTAATTACGGTGAAAATTTATCTACCAATTACCTTGTAGTCACAATTATTCTTTGCCAACTTATCAAGTCAGGGATCCCCCCATCTCTTTATCATTGTTTTACTTCTTTAATTTTCTTAATTTGCATTGACAAAATATCTTCAACATTTATTTCATTTCCTATTGAATTGCTCTGACATTTTGTATTACAGTTTTACCAAATTTACGCTGACAATTTTACTCTTGTATTTGTGCAGTCTTTGATTTAATTACGTTGACATTATTTCTGCATTTTTTCTTATCTTAACTTCTTTTGCACCGACAATTTTAGACAACAAACACCCATCCTAGTGAGATCAATATCTGACAGATTCACTTCTGTCTACTATACTTGCATCAACAGTGTACGCTTGCACAATTGCTATGATGTTAATAGCGCGATCAGCAGCCAAGCATACTACCCATTAGAATTCAGCATCTGGAACATGACTGGCTTTAATTCGAAATTTTCAGCTTGAATAGCTTGCCTCACAACACCTGGCTGTAAATCGTCCAAAATTGGAACAATAAAATCTCGAATAGTTTGATTCTGTATTTGATCTTCTTGCGGCAGCGGTGGATTATTGATATTTTGTGGTTGTATTGGAGGTATAATAAGATTTCGTGGCGGCAATTGTGGTATGGCTGCATCATTTCCAGGCAAAGTCATATTTCTTTTTTGTTGTCTTCTCCTTCTAATAGTGCGTTCAATTTCAGGATCTAAGCCAACAACAAATTTAGGATTGCTCCTGGTCATAAAACACCTAAAAGAAAAATGTAAAAAAAAAAAAAGAACAAGTTAGTAACAAATAAAGATTAGAAAATAAAGAATGAATGCAAAAACAAAAATAAACATCAAACAACGCCATCCCGGGCAACGGCGCCAAAACTTGATTGCACTATGAATGTCACAACAAATATGTGCAAGCGTACACTGTCGAGGCAAGTATAGTAGACAGATGTGTAACCTGTCAGATATCGATCCCACGAGGATGGATGTTTGTGTTTATAATTGTCGATGAAATTAACAGGTAAAACTAGATAAATTGTGATAATAGTTGTCGAAACAATGGATAGATAAATGCAATAAAATTGTGAGGTTGATTTATTTAAGCAATAATGTAAAATTAAAGATAAAATGCAATGATAATGAGATGGGTTTCTTGACGTGAAAAGTCGACAGAACACTAAGTGTAACTCATAAGATTTAAAATATCAGATAATTTGTCGCTACAAATAAGCACAATGAAAATCTTACCAAAATTGACTTCCTATTAGATCTAAGACTCAAACATGCACAATAATCACACCTTCCAGTGTTGGCAATGCAACATATTCAAGAACAAGTGGATTAAATTCCTTCAATCCTCATGCAACTTCTGTTGTCTTGCTTGTTAACTTCATTTGTCGCTGCACCTTCCAGTGATATTGACTGCAATCACACTTCCATGCTCAAACAATTAAATCCAAAGATTAATAGTAAAGACAAGATTGAAATAGATATCATTCAATTCTAAATTTCAAATGTACTTCCATATAACTTGAAATAACAAGAATTACCAGTGTTTAAGAAAAAGAAATAACAGAACAATTGGGGCATTCTATTCCTAGTCTACTCAAATTGTTCTCTTTCTCTCCTCTTGTAGCGCAGATGCTACTCGTCAGGAGCAGTTCAGCCTTCTCTTCTGCATCAGGTTGCCCTTGGAAGTTAAGCTGCCATGGATGCAAGCTTTAAGAAAATATGGATTGAAGAAGAGAATCAAATCTAGCCGAGGAAGAAGATCCATTTTCTCTCCTTTTCTTTAATATTTAACTGCAGCTCCACAGTAAGGTGTCCTTCCTGCCAGATCTAACAATTTTTTGGCATACTAGTTGGTTGTACAAGCTATACAACTCACATATTTCTAGTGTGCAAATTAAACAGCTGTCAACTGCTGTGATAGTTCTGGGTGCAATTTTAGATCATCTTATGCAGCGACACTTCTTGACAGGTTTATGCATCGATATTTCTGAACAGGTTCCTGCAGCGACAATTCTGGACGCATAGCTAAACATACTAATGCAGCAACATCAGTAGTAAAAATATCATAAATTCAAAGGAAATTAGGCTGAGCTTCATTAAGTTAGAAATGTAATAACTAAATTAAAAATACTAAAAATGTATGCTAAAGATGACCAAATGGGAACAAATTATACAATAAGTAGGGAGAAATCAATGGTTCTTTCTATTGCTATCACACTCCCAAACTTGGGTTTTTATTTGTCCTCAAGTAAAATAAGAACTAGAAAGGTTATAGCAAAAATTTTATCAAGCCGATGATCATTCTAGCAATTTGAATCATCTAAAATTCTAATGAATGAATCACATTCAAATGACAGAATATTGTGCCGACAATTCATAAATTTGAATAATTAAAAATGCAACTTCATCAATGCTAGCATCATGCATTAAATCCTAAATTCTTTCTACCAAAACAGCATTTATTGTACAATAATATATATATTCTTCTTTTGCCTTTTTCTTTTTTTTCTTTTTTTATGTGAATGAGGGATGTCGTTGCATTATTATACTCTTGTTCCTGGGTTATAACAATAGGATGCAACAAACCCCCAACTAGTATGTAATTGCACCGACACACACTCTTGCAGTGACAACCTTTGGCTAGATTACTTTTTCTAACAATTGCATTAGAGTGTTCCCCCTTGATAGTTCACAATACACCCACATTGGAGTGTCTTTTATTCATAACTATACTTATATACAAGTAGCTGTAAATGGCAGATTCATTCAAGATTCAAAGAATGATATTATTCATCCATTACTAATGCAATCTAAGTCATTCATCCCAGAATTCAAGATACAACATTCAATCAAATTCATTATTTATGCAACTTCTTATAGTCTCCTGCACACTCACGAAGTATGATAGCTAACCTTTAGGCCTAAATTGGCCTTAATGACAATAACATTTTAGCACTTAGGTTGCACAATTTATTCAGAAGAAAAATCTAAATTAAATCCTATGAAAATATAAAGAAAATACTTGATTCCAAGCTCTTCAAGTTCAAAACTAGTTCAATCTGCTAGGTATAAAACCGTCAGATCAAACTCCCTTACACTTAAGTCTTTGTTTGTCCTCAAGCAAACAAAACAAGAAAAAAATCATAAATAAATTAGATAAGAAAGAAAAACAGAAGGAGCTTTGAATCTGTATTATACATGAATTAGATTTGCAACATCTACTCTAGGCATTAGGTATTTCTCAATAATTCTAATATGACGAGTGAACAATGCTACCATTTTTGGTTAGAAATAATATAAGTTTAGTAAGTTACAAGGAATACAAATATTAAGTTTAGTAAGTTACAAGGAATACAAATATTAAAGTTTTATCGACAACATCCATCAATGCCTAATATAAATACTTTGATTATGCTAGAACAATAAAAATAGTTATAATGCGATCATACAATTTCCATATTTGTTCATGCACAGAGTTGTTTAAGGCTTAGGAAAGGTATGAATTTCAAAGAATAGGTAAGCAAATAAAAAAGGTTACAAACATGAAAATAGTTTGGCATATTGTATTGTTCCCTATTCTTCCCTTTAATGTCCCATTCCATCTCACCCCTTTATCTCTCCTTCTCTAACCTTCCTTTTCTCTCCAATTTAGGAATCTCAATATAGTTTAATCCTTTTAGGTATCTTATGAGTACTTTCTTTTGTTTCTTGAGTAAGATTTATGTTTCTTCTTTTTGATAACCTTGTGATTTTGTCACTCTTCTCATGATTTCTTACTCACAACTTTCTCTTTTATTTCTACTCATTTTTCTTTCTTTTTGATTTTTTCACTATTTCTCTCTTTTTGGCTAACTAAAGCTCATATACCATATTGATTTTCCTTTCTCACTCTTTATTTTATCACCTCCACCATAATGTGACTACTTATCCTCAATACATTTGGCCATACGTCTATGATAGTGTTAGAAAGAACCATTATTTTCTCTCTACTTATTGGTTAAGTTGTTCCTATTTAGTTATCTTTAGCACATTTTTTAGCATTTTTTAGTTTATTAAATTGCATTTTCTAACTCAATGGACCTTTGCCTAGTTACCCTTAATTTTGTCATGTTTTGGCACTAATGTCGCTACATGAGTATTTTAGGATTGCGTCCAGGATTGTCACCATACCTGACAACTGTTCGGATAAGAACAAAAATGTGTAAGCTGTCCAGTATGATATAACCAACTTGTATGACCAGCGATAGCTTGATTCTAATGAAAGGACACTTGCACAATTTAGAAGGATATAAATACTCAAAAGGAAAGAGAAAAAGGAGGTCTTTTTGAGGGGTGTCATCTTCTTCTTCAACTTATCTTTGATGCTTTCAGCTATGGAGGCTTAAGTTCCCATGAGTGAACTAACGTGAAGAGATGCAGACCAGCTCCTAAGGAGAAGCCCTAAGTGAGACATAAGAGGGAATTGAGAGAGCAAGTCAAGTTGTTTAAGAATAGTATTCTCCATTTGTTTCTTTTACATTTCTTCTCTAAATGCTAGTGATTACTTTTTATTTCATGTTTGTATGGAAGTTCATATGATTTCTAGACTAAATGTTATTTTATTCAATCTTGCTTCTACATTTAATCTTTGGGTTTGAATGTTTTTAGCATGGAAGTGTTATTGCAATCATTGTCACGGAAGGTACAGTAACAGTTTAAGCTAACAAGCATTGACAATGGAAGTTGCTTGGGGATTAAAGGAATTTAACCCACTTATTCTTAACTGTGTTACATTGTCATCATCAGAGGGTGTGGTTAATGTGCATGTTTAAGTCTTAGATCAAATATAGAAGTTAAGCTTGATAAGATATTCATTGCACTTCTTTGCAGTGACAATAACCTATCCTTTCATAACTTGTGAGCAACACTTAGTATTCTGTTGAATATTCACGTTGGGGATCCCATTTTATCATTATTATATTTCATCTTTATTTTTTAGTTATTGCTCCGGCAAATATTCTCTCAATTTATCTTGCTTTTATATGTTCATTGCACTGACATTCATAAACAAAAGACAACCATCCTCGTGGGATCGATATCAAATAAACTCACATCATTCTACTATACTTGCGTCGACAGTGTACGCTTGCGGAATATTGCTATGACGTTAAGCAACAGATCAAGTTTTGGCACCGTTACCGGGGATGGCATTTGTTTGATGTTTATTTTTGTTTTTGTTTTTGCACTTTATTTTTATTATCTAATATTTAGTTGTTACTAACTTGTTTTCTTTTTGTCGCTACTTGAACATTTTATTTTAGGTGTTTTATGACCCGAAGCAATTCAAAGATTATTGCTGATTTTGATCCAGAGATTGAAAGAACCGTTCGGAGGAGACTTTAAGAACAAAGAAATATGACTTTACCAAGAAATGATGCAGACATACCGCCGGTGCAGCGACAAAATCCTGCTTACCCCTGATACCGCCACAAAATGCTAATGACCCGTCGTTGTAGCAAGATGATCAAATACAAAACAGGACTATACGAGATTTTGTAGTACCTATTTTGGATGATTTACAATCGGGAGTTGTTAGACTAGCAATCCAAGCTGGGAATTTCGAACTCAAACCAGTAATGTTTCAAATGTTGAATTCTAATGGACAATATGCTGGATTGCCACATGAAGATGCATGAGAACATCTTAAATCATTTTTATTGATTTGTGCTTTCTTTAGTCAATAAGGCGTTCCTGATGACACTTTAAAAATGCAGTTATTTCCTTATTCTTTGCAAGGAAGAGCTCGTACTTGGTTCCTTCGACTACCTGCAGGCTCAATTACTTCTTGGAATGCACTAGCAACACAGTTTGTTCTGCGCTTTAACCCGTCGACAATGAATGCTCGTCTTCGAAATGACATTACAGCTTATCATCAACTGGATGATGAGAATCTTCACACCACATGGGAACGTTATAAATCTTTGCTTCAACATTGCCCCATGTATTGCATTCAACAGGAAACACAGATAGAGATTTTCTATAATAGGCTGAATTCACAAACAAGGAATCTTGTCGACGCATCAGCTAATGGTCCTTTGTTGGATTGTACGTATGATGAAGCTGTTAGAATTCTTAAGAGAATTTCTCAGAATGATTATCAATATCCTATCTCTAGAGCCGCACAAGCAAAAGCTACTCCGGGAGTTATTGAATTAGACGTAATATCTGCACTTAGTTCTCAAGCTTCTTCTCTTGTGAATATGATAAAAAATATAAAAGGGACTAGTGACGTTGCACCTATACAAGTCGCTCAACAGGTTGATTTTCCTACCTTTTTTTTTGAGATTTGCAGTGACAACCATATCTATGAAGATTGTCCACAACATGCAGAGAATGCCTTTTATGTCAATAACATCCGCAACAATTCTTATGGCAACTCTTACAATAATTCTGCACGCAATCAACAGTCTTGGGGAACTTAGAATGTTGGACAAAATGCTGAGACATTTCGATATGGGAATACATCTACTCAAGGCAATTATAACCTAAGACAAGGGAATTACAATCAACAATAGTAAAACTACAATTAGCATACTCAAATGCAGCCACACCAGAATCAGATGTAGTCGTAACATCTTCAATGCAAAATCAGCATGTTCAAGGACATCGACAACAACAATTCACGCAAGCTTCCCCGTTTGATCCGTTAGCAGCTCTTGAAGCTTTAATGCGGGAGCATATTACTCACATGGAAGCTATTGTGCAAGGGAATTCATCTTCTATTCGGGCGTTGGAGGCATAATTAGGACAACTTTCTTCGAATTTCAATACTTGACCACCGGGCAGACTACCTAGTGACACGAAAAATCCCAATCCGAAAGGGAAAGAACACTTCAAAGTGATAGCATTAGAAAAGACCATTACTTTATCCTTTTTTAGAGTATAATTTGTTCCCTTTGTACCATGTTTAGCATGCTTTTTTAGCATTTTATATTTAGTAATTGTATTTTCTAAGTCAGTGATGATTGGTGTAATTTTCATTCATTTTATTATACTATGCTACTAATGTCACTACATTTAGTGTCAGTATGGCGTCTTAAGATGTCAGTACAGGGATCTATCTTAAAAGATCAAAGTAGGAATGTGTCCAAGGCTACCGCCGTAATTTTAATCCAAAATTGTGCCCAAACATGTCACCGCATGAGCACTTCTATATTGCACCGGGGATTTTACTGTTTGAACATATCCGGAAGTACCAATGTGTGAGGATATGTTCGCATTTGAATGTCACAGTAATTGTGAAAACGTACACACGTTAATGCAAGTATAGTTGATAGACAATTCTATCGGATATCGATCCCACGAGGAAATGGGTTCTTGATGTTAATTATCGGAGCAATTAATACTGAAAATGAGTAAAATGTGAGTAAAGATGTTAGTGCAATTATTTTAAATCTATACACTAAAATAGTTAATATTGTCAATGCAATCAAAGTTAAATGTTAGAGGTTAAATGTCAATGTACTGAAAGTAAATCAAATGTGTTGAGTGTTGAATATTTAAATGCATGAAATGTAAAAGTGATCAAGTGTAAAAGGGTTAGAATGGTTCACTGATTCTGCAAACCTACAATGCTGAATGCGTCGACAAGGTAAAGCTTATATGAATTGTTGCAGCAATAAATTTCTCTTTAGTTCTTACCAACAACAACTCTCTATTTAACCCAGACTTAAATACCCACAATCACCCCACCTCTCGGTGTAAGCAATGTTGCGCATCTAAGAACAAGTGATTGGAATCTTTCCAATCCCAAGCAGCTCTTGCCTAACTAACTTGTTAACCTAACTTGTCACCGTATCTATCGATGTCAGCAAACTACAATTTCACTCTCGTGCTTAAAGCGATTAGATCCAAGAATAAACAGCTAAGAAGTATTAAATAAGAGTCAAAATAATCTACATCAAAAGATACTCTCGTATTCATTTAATGTCATTAGAATTGATCATCATCAAAAGAGAAATTAAAGAGTACAATCAAAGCTTACTATCTCTAGTCTACTAAGACTACTCCTTAATCACTCCTCTTGCCCAACACAAAGCACCTCTCATCAGAAGTTGCTGCAGACTTGCTTCATCAGCTTCCCAATTCCTAACTCAAATCTCAAAATCACACAGAATTTGTAGAATTTAATCCCTTAACACTTGATGAATTCTTCATTCTTCATTCATCTATTTATAGGCTCAAGAAATTGCTAATTTCATCCTCCCATTCTCAGATCCAAATCTAGATTTTACAGCTGTCAAAGTTAGTTAGAGTACAGCTGTGCACTCACTCAGTTTTAATGTTTTCCTCAGAGATTTGCAGATTGTCGCTGCATTGCTGGATGCAATCTGAAACTATAATTGCGGCGACATCTATGATGTTCCTGCGCTGGTGCTTCCAAATGTGAATTCATCTTGAGTTTTCCAATTCGGAGTTCATGTTCATTGCGGTGATATCGCTGGTCGCAACTCCAAGCTGATCTTGTGGCTACATTCTTCTTCCATCATTTAAGCTCCTGGATTGAGTTCCTGCGCTGACAATTCTAGGGTGCAATATATCGAACTGCTGGAATTGACATTAGTACAAAAACAGATAAAAATAACAAAAAATTAAACTAACTAGTAATGAATTAGAAAATGTAAAAACTAAGCACGAAATGCTCAAGATGCATGCTAATTGAGATACAAAAGAGACAATAAAACACTAAATTAGGGACAAAATATATGTCATTTGTAATACCATCACACCCCCAAACTTGAGTTTTTACTTGCCCTCAAGTAAACAAAAATTAACAAAGTCACAAGTAGAACTGTCATCGTAATCATTAATCATACAACTTGAATTCTCTGAAGTCTTAATGTACAAATTGTATTCATATGATAGAATAATGCGCCGACAATTTATAGGCATGAATAATTAAAAATTGCAACTTCATAAATGTTAGTCATATGCATTGAATCCTAATCTTTCTTTAACCAATACAACATTTATCAAATTTTTTTCTTTTTCTTCCTTTTTCTCATTTTGTTTCTTTTTCAAATGACTGAGAGATGTCATTTCATTACTCTACCTTTGTTCTTGGGCAATAACGATAGGGTGCAACAAACCCCCAAAAGGTATGTAATTGCACCGATACACACTCTTACGGTGACAGCCTTTGGCTAATGATTTTTCTAAACCTACAACGGAGTGTTCTCCCTTGGATATTCATAATGCACTCACATTAGAGTGTCTTTTATTCATATCATGTCGCTGCAACTGGTCAATTAGCTCAAGATTCAACATCAACACTATCATTTTATTACTGAAGCAATTCTAATCATCATTCATTCATATTATCTCCCCTAAACTTAATGTCTATATCCAAACAATTCAAGAATTACGCATAAAAATAAAAATTGTGTGCCCATTTCTTTTGAAATTTTGTCAATTCTCATTAACCAAAGAGATAAGTGAAATTCAAATATGTGGGTGTAATTGCATTTCCATTTCACATTATATCCCCTAAACTTAATATCTGTATTGTCCTCAATGCACTGACAATATGTATACAGAAATAATGGAAATGTAACTACAATGTAATTAAACTAACAAAAGAAATGCAATGATAGTAGCAATGCATGAAAACTAACTAAAAAGAAATGTACTAACTTATTCGTCAGCAGCCGATGCAGAGTCTACCTTTGTTTTCCTTTTCTTCTTCTTTGGGTGCTCACCTTCATCATGGTGCTTCTTCTTCTTCTTCTTATCCTTGCGCCTTTTATCTTGTTATCCTTCGTGCCAACCGGTTTGGCGGATTGCTCCTCCTCAATAGTTTGGGTGGTGGCCTCATCGATTGTCACCTCTGATAGGTGGATTTCTATGAGTGGTGCCACATAAGGCATAATAGCAAGAGGATTCAGTTCCTTAATCTCAGCCTGGCTCGCAGTAGGTCGAGCCTCATTAAAGTTAGATGCCCCCACACTCTTTGGTGTGCCGGTAACATCTTTAGTGATCATTGTCGGGGCATCTATTTCTTTCTCTTCTTACACCTCAGTAGGGTCTTTCTCTTCGTTCTCATCTTCCTTCTCTTCTTCTTGTTCATCTCCCTTGTTTGCAGCTTCAGCCACATGTTGCTCTAGTTCATTTAAGCCAATGTTAGCGCATTCTTCTACGTCGACATCTTCATCCACAATAGCCTCCCATTCAGTTATATTCGCACCAAGGCTAGTGGAGAACTCTTCCTCGAACATATCAGCCATGGTACAATAGCAGTCCTCATCAACCTTTGACTGCTCTTCTTCCTTGTCATCATCCAAAATGTGAATCTGTATTGGCATAGAAGCAGGCCTACCAGTAGGGGTAGGTTGCTCAGATGATCAGTATTACATTTGCTAAAAAATGGATGGGAAGGTTTGAAAGTCTAGCAATGGAGTGGGGTTGATATGGCGTAGTGCTATGATAATAGCCTCGTTCCAGGCCTTTGTGTAAGCATAAAATTTATGCAACCTAAAATCCATATCCTCTAATATGCCATCAGTGTGGATTGAATGCATGTCGATGCGATCCAGGCGCACTTCCATTAAAGCCAACTTTTTGCCACTTGTGACTCTATCGGCGCATTGGTTTGGTCAGCCTTCATTTTACCCTTGCTTCTATCCTTTTTCTTAGAGGCTTCCTTGGCCACTAGTGTCTCTTGGCCACGTGTCATCCGTTCAACAAAAATGTCATTAATCGGGCCTTTGTTGTCTAAGACCTCCTCACCATCCTTGGGCACAATGCCCTTCCGTTTACACAGCAGCATAATTAGAGAAGGGAATGGGAGTATACTAGTTTACTTTCCAACTACCTCCGTGATCTAGGTATGGATGATCTCACCGATGTCGATGTGTTGGTGGTGCAAGATCGAATGCAGGAGACACATACGGTCTAATGTCACCGTAGTGCTATGTGTTGAAGGCATGATGTAGTTGTTGATGAAATGGAACCAAACTTTGTTAAAGGGTGTAAGGAATCGTCTATGCATGGTGTAGTTTTAGAACCCGTTTCCAGTCCAAGTAGCTCTATCGATGCATAAGTCCTTCATCATCTGATCCGTACAGTCATCATCCAATCGATGCATAAAAAGTGCATGGTCGTCCACCCACTTGGGAATCCTCAGCAGCACGTTTATATGAGTAACTCGTGGAATGAACCCCTCTCTAATAAAAACAAACTCTTGCTCCAAATCTACCAAGTTGCCATAGAACTCGTTGACTAGTGTAAGGGAGTAACTAGAGGGATGTTCACAGAAGAACTCCCAACTAAGGTGGCTGATAGTGCAAACAACATGCTTCCCCAGAGCCTGGTGTGGAGAAAGTTGCAAACCTTGTTTAGGTGGAGGCTTCTCTTCAGCATGGTATTTTGGTAGCGGTCTTTAGCCGCAGTCGTAAAGAATAAAACTGGGCCTATAGAAGGAGCTGGTGTTGTGGTTGGAGCCCCAATAGAAGTTGTCGAGGTGTTCTTGGAAGGAGTTTTTGAATGGTTTTTTCAAGGCACGGGTTTTAGCCGTTGTAATGGAAGAAGTAAGTTAGAAAAGGTTACAAAAACTGATTGTGCTATGAACGGAAAAGAAAATACAGAGGCGATGAAGAAGACGAGTTGTAGCAACAATGGAAGATGTGAGGAGAAAAGAAATCTGCAGCTAAGAGGTTTTATAACCTAGGCGTGATGATTGAAAGAATTACGAGAAAATGTTGCGTCTGCAGTCATTAATTGCCAGACTATAGATTGTACTGTTTCATTGGATCGGATGGTTAGGAGAGAAGAGAAATCAATCGACGTGATTCTTGTTGAAAAAGCAATGCTGACTCATCATAGAATGCACCGACAATTCGTGCTTCAATGCTTCGACAAAAAGATGATTTTTATTTTTACAAGAGAATTTAAAACAACACAAGTAAAATTAAAATAACTGAAAGTAAATAGAGAAATGGATCGATATTATTTAAATGTGACCAGGTCGACTGCTTCATTTGGTTCTCCATCATTTGGGCTCACATAATGCTTAAGACGTTGGCCATTTACTTTAAATTGTTGTCCATCCTTTAAATTTTTTATTGTCACCGTACCGCTCTGGAATGCCTCGACAACTTTGAAAGGGCCTAACCATCTTGATCTCAATTTCCTTGGATGCAATTTTAAATGTGAGTTAAATAAAAGCGCTAATTGATCAAGGTGAAATTGTTGATGCAAAATGACGTTGTCGTGCCATCTCTTTGTCTTTTCCTTATATATTGCAGCATTCTCATAAGCATGGCATCAGATTTCTTCTAGCTCCGTGATGTCTAACAATCTTTTCTTTCCAGCAGCATCATAGTCCATGTTCACCTGCTTGAATACCCACATAGCCTTATGTTCAAGCTCAACTGGCAGGTGACAAAACTTACCAAACACTAGTTGATACGATGACATTCCCAACGGGGTCTTGTATGCAGTGCGAAGTACCCACAATGCATCATGTAACTGCAAAGACCAATCCTTTCTAAATGGGTTAACCACCTTCTCAAGTATGCCTTTAATTTGGCGATTGGATACCTCGACTTGACCATTGGTTTATAGGTTATACATAGTAGCCATACGATGCTTCACACCATATCTTTTTAATGAAGTCGCCACTTGGTTATTATAAAAATGAGTCCCTTGGTCACTTATTAATACTCTTGGTGTTCCAAATCTTGTAAGGATGTATGTGTGAAAGTACTTTAACATCGTCCGAGCGTCATCCTTTGGCACTGCAATTGCCTCGATCTACTTCGAGACATAGTCAACAGCCACAAAGATATACACATTTCCAAAAGAATTTGGAAATGGTCCCATAAAGTTTATACCCTATACATCAAACAACTCTATCTCCATTATAGGTTGTTGAAGCATCTCATTGCATCGATATATTGAACCAGTGCGTTGACAATGATCACAGTGTTGTGCAAAGTTGTGGGTGTCTCGAAACAACATGGGCCAATAAAATCCTGATTGTAGGACCTTAGCAGCAGTCCTTGGGCCACCAAAATGTCCTCTATAAGGAGCATCATGGCAACGTTGTAGGATTGAAATCATTTCTTCTTCAAGTACACAGCTACGAATAATGTTGTTTGGGCCTACCTTAGTTATGGCTCGTTCCAATGATATTTTACAGCATCGTGTATGAACCAATCTTCTTGTGACCAGTATAACTCATGGGTAGCTTTCCACACACAAGGTAATTGACAACATCGGCGTACCAAGGCGATACGTCGACAAAAATAATTGCTCGTCTGGAAATGCTTCGACAATTTGGGACGTCTAGCATCTTCACTTCCAACTTCCAGTCGAGACAAGTGGCTAGCTTCTTCCAAATTCTTGAAGGAGTAGGATCCATCATATCAGTCTAGTTTGGCATATTTTTTTGTAAAAAGGTACTCAATGCTAAGTGGTCCGTGTAAACTATAGTTTTTTCATCGACAACATAGGAACGAAACTTATCAAATGCGAAGACTACTGCTAGCAACTACTTCTCAGTGGTAGTATAATTAACCTGCACTTCAGTTAGAGTTTTATTAGCTTAATAAATAGAATGAAATACCTTCTCTTTTCTTTGACCTAGTACAGCTCCCATAGCAAAATCACTTGCATCGCACATTAGTTCAAATGGTTGTATCCAGTCTGGTGCGACAACAATTGTGGCTTCTACCAGCTACTTCTTTACTGTCATGAATGCGTCTGGACAGTTGTCATCGAACAAAAACTTTTTATTTTGCTTCAGTAATGAGCATAATGGTTTAGCTATCTTGAAAAAATCTTGAATGAATCTTCTATAAAAGCCAGCATGTCCAAGAAAGCTTCTTATTGCTTTGACGTTGGTGGGTGGTGGTAGTTTTTCGATGATATCTACCTTTGCTTTATCAACCTCAATGCCCTAACAAGATATCCAATGCCCAAGGATAATGCCTTTAGTTTCCATGAAGTGACATTTCTCCCAATTCAAAACTAGATTTGTATCCTCGCATCTCTTCAAGACTCTTGTCAGATTGTCAGCGCATTGGTCGAAATTCAATCCATAGACAGAGAAATCATCCATGAATACCTCTAAGGAATCCTCGATCATGTCCTAAAAAATTGCCATCATACATCTTTGGAATGTTGCTGGTACATTACACAACCAAAATAGCATAAGTCGGAAAGGAAATGTTCCAAAAGGGCATGTGAATGTGGTCTTTGCTTGATCTTCCGGCGCAATAGCAATTTGGTTGTATCCAGAATAGCCATCTAAGAAGCAATAATATGCTTTACCAGCTAGCCTATCTAACATTTGATTAATGAAAAACAGAGAGAAATGGTCCTTCTTTGTGGCTGCATTTAGTCGACGGTAATCCATACATACTCGCTAGCCAGTCGCAATACGTGTAGGGATCAACTCATTCTTGTCATTGGTCACAACTGTGAAACCACTCTTTTTAGGCACACATTGGAAGGGGCTTACCCAATTGCTATCAGAAATAAGGTATATGATGCCCGGATCTAACCATTTGATAATTTCCTTCTTCACCACTTCTTTCATTTTCTCATTAAGTCGTCTTTGTTGCTCAATTGGTTGATTCTCTTCATCTTCTAGCCTAATTTTGTGCATGCAAAAAGAGGGACTGATGCCTCTGATATCGGTAATGCTCCACGCTATGGCTCTTTTATGCTCTTTCAAAATAGCAATAAGCTTATCTTCCTAAGTTGCGTCGAGGGATGTGTTGACAATAACAGGCAACGTCTCATTGTTACCAAGGAAGACATATTTTAAATGCGTTGGCAATGGCTTCAACTCCAAGTTGGAGCTTGCTCAATACATGGTTTAAACACTAGGATTGTCTTGTTAGATAAATCCAAACACTCCAATTGCTAATTCTGTCTCAGCTCACAATTGTTAACCTCCTCTTTGTCGACATAGTCATCTAGGATTTCCTCAGTGGATGTCACTACATCATCTAACGCTGCTAAACTTCTTGCATTGAATTCTTCTGAAATGATTTCATCCATCACATCAATGTCATGGCATTGCTCTTTACTTTTGGATGGAGATGCCTCAAACACACTAAAGGTCACATGCTCGTCGTTATGACGCATGAGTATTTTATCTATGTGAGTATTTGGGTCTTTGATTAACAGAGAAGTCGATGTGAGTAAGATCTCATTAAGCTTAATTGCAGCTACAATTTATCTATCATTTACCTTGTTGTCACATTTAGTGATTGCCGACTTATCAAGTCAAGGATCCTCCCATTTTATCATCATTATTTTATTTCTTTAATTTCCTTAATTTTCATCGACAAAATATCTTCAACTTTCACTACATTTCTTATTAAATTGTCTTGACATATTGTATCACAGACTCACAACAATTGCTTCGACAGTTTTGATTCATTTTAATTCTACAGTCTGTGATTTAATTGCGCTGACATTATTCCTTACAATTCCTTTTATTCTAACTCTAATTACTTCGACAATTATAACATTAACAACCATCTATGTGGGATCGATAGCTAATACCTATCAACTATACTTGCATTGACCGTATTTGCTTGCACCAATTACTATGAGGTTCATAGAGCGATCAAGTTTTGGCGTCGTTGCTGGGGATGACATTTGTTTGATGTTTATTTTTGTAGTTGCAATTATTTTTTGTCTCCTAATTTTTATTTGTTACTAATTTGTGATATTTTTGTTGACTATTTTTCAAATTTTTTTAAGTGTTTTATGACCAGTAGGAGAAATCTTGAAAATATTGTTGGTTTAGATCCAAAAATCGAAAGAACCAATCGAAGGAGAAGACAAGAACAAAGGAAATGATGCTATCCTTGTCCCTCCAATACCACCATAGAATTTAAACAACCCAGCGCTACCACAAGAAGAACAAATACAAAACAGAACAATTAGAAACTTTGTTGTTCCTATGTTAGATGACCTACAACCAGAGGTTGTTAGACCAGCTATCCAAGCTATGAATTTTGAGTTAAAATCGGTTATGTTTCAAATGTTAAATTCGAATGGGCAATATGTTGGTTTGCCTCATGAAGATGCGGGAGAGCATCTTAAATCTTTTCTACTAATCTGTGCTTCTTTTAGTCAGCATGGTGTTCCTGATGACGCCTTGAAAATGCAACTGTTTCCTTATTCATTACAAGGAAGGGCTCGTACCTGGTTTCCTGGATTACCTACTGGATCTATTACATCGTGGAATACACTTGTAACTCAATTTATTATGTGGTTTAATCCACCCACGATGATTGCTCGATTGAGGAATGATATTACTGCCTACCACCTGTTAGATAATGAGAACTTGCATACCACATGGAAGCGTTACAAAACTTTGCTTCGACGTTGTCCTATGCATGGAATCCAACAAGAAACTCAGATAGAAATTTTCTACAATGGATTAAATGTGCAGACAAGAAATCTTATCGATGCATCTGCAAACGGTCCTTTGTTGGATTGCACTTACGATGAAGCTGTGCTAATTTTGGAGAGAATTGCTCAGAATAATTATTAGTACCCAATTTCTCGAGCTGCTCAAGTAAAAACGAATCCTAGAGTTATTGAATTAGACGCCATAACAGCTCTATGTACATAGGTATCTTCGTTGGCTAACATGATTAAAAACATGAAGGGGACGAGTGACGTTGATCCCATTCAAGTTGCTCAGCAATTGGATGTCTCGACATTTTGTTGTGAAATTTTCGGTGACAATCATAGCTACAAGGACTGTCCACAGCATGCAAAAAATGCACTCTATGTTAATAACATCAGAGGAAACTCGTATGGTAATTCTTATAATAGTTCAACCAGGAATCAACAACCTTGGGGGAACCAAAATGCATCCACATTTCGATATGGAAATTCCTCAAGTCAAGGAAATTTTCGACAAGGGAATTACAATCAGTAAAAACATTACAATAAAATGCAGCCACATGCTCGTATGCAGCCACAACAAACTGCAATGCCAAATATGAATATGTAAGGACAGCATCAACAACAGCAACAGCAGTGCTCTCAATCGTGAGCAGATCTTTTAGCTGCACTTGAAGCTTTGATGTGAGAACATATTACAAGAACTGAAGCTATTGTACAAGGAAATTCTTCTTCCATCTGAGCGTTGGAAGCACAAGTAGGATAGCTAGCTTCTAATATTAGCACGAGACCACCAAGTGCTTTACCCAGTGATACTAAAAATCCAGCTCAAAAGGGGAAGGAACATTGCAAAGCTATTACTCTTCAGAGTGGAAAGCAAACTGTTGAATAAAGCAGCAATTCCAATCCAGCACCTGTCGACGCAAATAAAACAGAGCAAAAGGAAAAAGTTGCATATGAAGAAGAATCAGTGGAACTCAATGAAGAGGAGCCACCAACAACCACACCCATGCCAACCATTTGACCTAAAAGATTGCCGATGCAACTGCCAATGTCGACACAGCCGGTTGTTCTGCAATAGCCTAATGTTTCATTACCTTTACCGTTTCCACAAAGATTCAAGGAGAAAGAAAATGACATAGAATATCAAAAGTTTTTGGCCACCTTGAAACAATTACATGTTAATATACCTTTTGTCGGTGCTCTTGTAAAAATTCCTAGTTATGGGAAATTTATGAAGGAGCTTTTATCCAAGAAAAAGAAGTTGACTGATATCGAGACAATTGTGCTCACAAAAGGTTGCAACTCTGTACTGACAAATAAATTGCCACCCAAGATGAAAGATCCTGGCAGTTTTACAATTCCATGCTCCATTGGAAATCATTATTTAGGTAAAGTTCTTTGTGAACTAGGAGCAAGTATTAACCTTATGCCCTTATCGACATTCCAAAAATTGGGAATTGGTCACATGAAACCCACTGCTGTGACATTGCAGCTGGTGGATAGATCTTTGTCGCAACCCTTAATTTTGGGACGACCATATCTTGCTACGAGATACACTCTTATAGACATATTCAATGGCGAGTTAATCATTCGACACAATGATGAACACATTACCTTCAGTGTCATTGAAGAAACTCCTTGCAGGAGTAAAGAGCAATGTCACCATATTGATGTACTGGATAAATTAATTACGAAAGAATTTAATGAGCGAAGTACAGCAGCTTTAGAATAACTTGCGATGACAACTGAAGATAATTTTCTACCTGAATGCGACCACAAGGCTGAAGCAAGTTGGTTGAGCATAGGCGTGGTTCGCAGATGGAATCCTTAGATCTGACCAATAGAACAATCCATGTATTTAAGCCGTCTATTAAAGAAGCTCCAACTTTGGAGTTGAAACCATTACCAACACATTTAAAATATGTTTTCCTTGGTGACAATGATACCCTGCCAGTAATTGTCTCTGCAAATCTCAATGCAAGTCAAGAGGAGAAATTAATTGGAATGTTGAAGTAACACAGGCATGCCATTACCTAGAGCATTACGGATATCAGAGGAATTAGTCCCTCTTTCTACATGCACAAGATTAGGCTGGAGGACGAGGGAAAGCAATCCATCGAGCAGCAACGTAGATTAAATGAGAAAATAAAGGAAGTTGTTAAAAAAGAGATCATCAAATGGTTGGATGTCAGCATTATTTACCCAATTTCTGACAGTACATGAGTGAGCCCAGTCCAATGCGTTCCAAAGAAGAGTGGTATTACAGTGGTAAGTAATGACAAAAATGAATTAATCCTTACTCTCATTGCTACAGGTTGGCCAGTTTGCATGGACTACCTCCATTTGAATGCTACCACAAAAAAAGATCACTTCCCACCTCTCTTCATTGATTAGATGCTAGACAGGCTTGCTCGTAAGGCCTATTACTACTTTCTTGATGGATATTTTAGCTACACCCAGATTGCAATTGCGCTAGAGGACCAAGCAAAAACAACTTTTACTTGTTTGTTTGGTACCTTTTCCTTTCGTCGAATGCCACGCACCGGCTACATTTCAAAGGTGCATGATGGCAATTATTTCTGATATGATTAAAGATTCGTTGGAGGTATTAATGGATGATTTTTCTGTTTATGGTCACACTTTTGATAAATGCACTGACAATTTAGCTAGAGTTTTAAAACGATGCGAGGACACTAATCTGGTGCTAAATTGGGAAAAATGCCACTTCATGGTAATTGAAGGCATTGTCTTTGGGCATCGTATCTCTTGTTAGGGCATCGAAGTAGACAAGGCAAAGGTGGAGATTATTGAGAAGCTGCCCTCACCTACTAATATCAAGGGAATAAGGAGTTTTCTTGGCCATGCAGGATTTTATCGACGATTTATCTCATATTTCTAAAAAATTACAAAACCTCTCTACTCACCGTTGAAGCAAAATAAAAAATTTTGTTTGATGCTGCTTGTCCAGAAGCATTTGTAAAAATTAAGCAACAATTAGTGCAGGCACCTATTAACATCACACTGGACTGGTTATAACTGTTCGAAGTTATGTGTAATGCGAGCAACTATGCAGTAGGTGCAGTGCTTGGACAACGCAAAGACAAGGTATTTCACACAATATATTATGCTAGCAAAACTCTTACTGAAGCACAGGTCAATTATACAACCACATAGAAAGAGTTGTTGCCAGTAGTTTTTGCATTCGACAAGTTTCATTCGTATATTGTCGGCGTAAAAGTTACAGTATATACTGATCACTCTACATTACGATACCTCTTTGCCAAAAAAGATGTCAAACCTAGGCTGATTCAATGGATCCTATTGTTACAAGAATTCGATGTTGAAATTAAAGATAGAAAAAGATCAGAAAATCAAGTAATAGATCATTTATCTCGTTTGGAATCTAGGAGTGAAGATGGAAATACTTCACAAATTGTCGACGCATTTCCAGACGAGAAGCTCTTTTCTATCAACGCATCCCCATGGTATGCGGATGTTGTCAATTATTTGGTCTGTGGAAAACTACCACTAACAATTGGTCACCGAAAAATAAGATTTCTTCGAGATGCTGCAAAGTATTATTGGAATGAGCCATATCTATTCAAAGTATACACCGACAATATTATTTGTTGTTGTGTTCTTGAAGAAGAAATGTTTCCTATCTAGAAGCATTGCCATGATGCCCTTTATAAAGGTCATTTTGGTGGTGTTAGGACTGCTACAAAGGTCCTTCAGTTAGGATTTTACTAGCTAACATTGTTTCGAGATGCCCACAATTTTGTTTAACACCGCGATAACTGTCACGAGAAAAATGAGACCGTTAATCTGGTCATATTTTCTTAACTTATCATTACATTTATTTTATTTACTTTTTGTATTTTATTTTATTTCAATTACCTTCTTTAGTTCTTTTGCAGGAATAAAAGTTACCCTCTTTGTCGATGCACAGAAAACACTACTTGTCAATGCAATTTATTTGCTGACTCATAATAGTGAAAAGTTTCAGGAAAGAATCACTCCGATTGATTCACCCTATTAACCAACCGTCGGATCGATTTGGAAAAAGGACAATCTGTGTCATTGCATTTATTGGATGCAGACATAACGTCCTATCCCTTCACTGGAAACCATTACACCTCTTCATATTCATCCCCTATAAAACACCCCATTGGGCTGACGGTGTTCTTCACAACCATAACCACCATTGTTGCTACAAAACATTCTTTTCTTCAATCTTCAAATTTCCTGTGATTTTCATTCTTTTTCTATTATACAATTATGGCAAGAACAAGAGGATCAAAAACTCCTTCTAAATCAGTCGTTGAATCATCTGCTACGGTGGCTCACAATGCGAAGCAACCGCCATCCAATGAACCAATACTGTTCCTCACAAAAGCAGCCAAGGATCACTTCCACAACACTATGTTGAAGCGTAATTGCCACCTAGAGCAAGGATTCTAGCTATATCCACTACTCACGCTGGGAAAACAAATCCACAAAACCATCTCACGCCTGTGGTGGGAAAAGTTTTACGACCATCCTGAAGGGTATTCTCCATCCCTTGTCAGGGAATTTTATGCCAATTTGATAGATAAGGAATAAGAGTTTGTCTTTTTTCGAGAAGGATTGGAACCCTGGAGTGCTGAGCATATCAATGCCCTATACAACATTATTGAGGGAGAAGGTGAGCATATCGCCTTCTTAGAACAAATGATGAAGGAGAGTGCTAATTTATTACTAAATGATTTGTGCATTGGCGGTACCGTCTAGACCGACAACAAGTCCAAGAATTATATAATGCATCATCGATTCCTCATGGTTTAGAGCAAATTCTAGTTCTATTTTATCAATTGTCGCTTACAGCCTTCTACCAACAGCACCACGGTAACTTTAGACAGAATGTGTCTCATACATTTAATTATTAAAGGCCACCGAATAGCTGTTAGTGCAATCCTACATCAAGAGATTACAGAAGGAGCAATAAAGTAAACAGGTATTTTGTCATTCCCCTCTCTTATAACCCATTTATGTCAACAGACGGGTGTTGTGCCTCGTGAGGGGGAGGAATTCTTAGAAAATAAGAGACCAATAAATGATGTCTCGGTTGAGCACATGACAAGGGGGAAGGAGACCTCTGTGGCAAAAGAAGCTACACCAAAGAAGGAGAAAGGAAAAGCAAAGAAGGATGCAAAACAATCTCATGCCTCCACAGGTCCTAAATTATGGAGGAAGATTACAAAAATCGAGCAATAGGCTGACAGAATGAATGTGTGACAAATTAAACTTGTTTCTATAACTGAAGACATGGAGCACTCACAAAACTTATTCTATGCCTACACTAAGGCATGGAATACTGTAATTGTCAGCACCTTACGTAGCATTAGGAAGCATCCTTTACCAGAATTCCCAGCGTTTCCCCTATCATCAGATAGGCAACACCATCAACTGAGAAAGCTACTTCGAAAGGGAAGGATCACTCTGTCGAGTCTCCGCATATGATCCATATTTCTAATTATGAGGACTAGGATGTGAATTTAAGGGATGTTGAGAAGTGTGTTCGCAATATTGCTAGCCTTTTTGAAGATGAATTTTCTAACAGTTTAAAGGCAAATATGGCTGACAAGGAAACTGTTGCCGATGAGGAGCACACGACCATGGAATTTGTGGGTATTGAGAAGGAGAAGAAAGAGGAGAAAGAAGAAGAAAAGAAAGAAGGAGAAAAAGAGGAAGTTTTTGTTACGACAAATTTGTCTGAAGAATTTATCGTCGCACCCGATAATATGGGTACAACTACTGAAGACCTGGCGCCATCTGTTGCGAATCAGGCCGACGTTGTGACAATAAACAATGAGGATTTCAATCCTCTAGCTATAGTGTCCTATGTGGCACCCCTCGCTGAAAGTCATCCTTCTGATGTCACCGTCGATGAAGCCAGTACACAACCGCATATGAAGGAGCAATCTGCCAACCTGATTACACCAACAGAAAAGAAAACGCAAGCGCAAAGATAAGACGAAGAGTAAGGAGGAGCACCGTAAGAAGAAGAAAAAAGACCAAAGCAGGCACATCTTCGATTGCACAACACTAAGTTAGTTTTCTTTTAATTTGTTTAGTACGTAATTTAGTTGCATATCATGTAGTTGTACTTGTATTTTCATCATATTTTAATTGTCCCTGCATTTTATTTGTCAACGCATTTGTATTGTAGTTGCATTTCCATAAATATTTGTATATCATTGTCACTGTATTGGGGACAATGTAGATTCTATGTTTGGGGGAAATGTATATGGAATGGAAATGCAATTCCACCCACATTTTTAATAAATTATTTGTCTTTTTAGTTTAATGAAAGTATGCAAGGTTATGAAAAATGTGACTAAAATTTTTAATTTTATTTGATGCTTAATTCTTGAATTATTTGAGATGCTAATGCATGAATTGGATGAATATGATTGAATGTTGTATCCTTCTATTTTTTTGATGAATGGTTGAAATCACATTAGTAATAAATGATTAGTATCATTATTTGAATCTTGGAATAACTTACCATTGTAGCTATATATAATTATAACTATTAATAAAAGACACTCCAATGTGGGTGCATTGTGACTTATCAAAGGGGAACACTCCAATGAAAGAGTTAGAAAAAATATCTAGCCAAAGGCTGTCACTACAAGAGTGTGTGTCGGTGTAATTACATACTTTCTGGGGGTTTATTGCATCCCATCAACTGCCCATGAATAAGGGTATAGTAATGTAATGACATCCATCAGTCGCATAAAAGAAAAGAAAGAAAGAAAAAAAGATAATAAAAAGAAAAGAAATATATATAAAATGAATGTTGTATTGGTCAAGAGGATTTAAGATTTACAGCATGATGCTAGCATTAGTGAAGTTGTAGTTTTGATTATTCATACCTTTAAATTGTCAGCGCAATTTATACACTAGGATCCTAGAGAATTCAAGTTGCTAGAATGATTATTGCTATGGAAAAAAAACATTTTATATGACCTTGTTAGCTTTTGTTTACTTGAGGACAAGTAAAAACTCAAGTTTGAGGGTGTGGCAGCATTAGAAAAGACCATTAATTTCTTCTTATTTAGAGTGTAATTTGTTCCCTTTGCCATGTTTAGTATGCATTTTTAGCATTTTATGTTTAGTAATTGTATTTTCTAAGTCAGTGATGATTGATGTAATTTTCTTTCATTTTATTATACTTATGCTACTAATGTCACTACATTAAGTGCTAGCATGGCATCTTGAGATGTCAGTATAGGGATGTATCTTAAAAGATCAAAGCAGGAAAGTGTTCAAGGATGTCGCCGTAATTTTAATCCAGAATTGCGCCCAAACATGTTATGCATGAGCACTTCTAGATTACACCGAGGATTTTACTGTTTGAACATATTCAAAAGTACCAATGTGTGAGAATATCAAAGTTGTCACAGTACATTAAAATCTAAATTTGCATCCAGAAATATCGCAACCTGCAACTGCTTAATGCATATACCAAATCTGCATTAGTGTACAACTGTATTAACTAACTTGTATAGATGAAAGGAAGTTAGATCTGAGAGAAAGAGGACACCTGTACTTGGAAATAAAGATAAATACTGGGGAGAGAGAAGAAGAAAGGAGGATCTAGCTCGTGACAAATAAATTCCATTTTCTTATTTTTCTTAAGCTTGCTTCCATGGCAACTTAATTATCCTGGAGGGTGAACTGACTGTGAGAAGAAGGTAGCATCTGCTCCTGACGAGGAGTGTTCTAAGTGCAACGCAAGAGGAGCATTAGGGAAGAGTTCTAGTAAGCTAGGAATATAATGCTTCAACTTGTTCTTTATTTCCTTCTAAACGTTGATAAATTCTGATGAACTTAATTATGTGTGGAAGTACCTTTTAAATTTAAATCTAAATTGATTTCTATTCAATCCCATATATTTGTTTATCTTTGGATTTAATTTCTTGATCACAGAAGTTTTATTACAGTCGCTGACACTAAAAGGTGCAATGACAAGTTAAATTAACAAGCAAGACAACAAAAGTTGCTTAAGACACGAAGGAATTTTGGTCACTTGTTCTCGAATGCAAAGCATTGCTAGCATTGGAAGGTGTGGTTAATGTGAGTGTTTGGGTCTTGGATAAATAGAGAAGTCAAAGTGAGTAAGATCTCATTAAGCTTAATTGCAGCTACAATTTATCTATCATTTACCTTATGGTCACATTTAGTGATTACCGACTTATCAAGTCAGGGATCCACCTATTTTATAATCATTGTTTTATTTCTTTAAATTCCTTAATTTGCATTGATAAAATATCTTCAATTTTCACTACAATTCATATTAAGTTGTCTTGACATATTGTATCACAAATTCATAGCAATTGTTTTGACAGTTTTGATTCATTTTAATTCTACAGTTTGTGATTTAATTGCGCTGACATTATTCCTTACAATTCCTTTTATTCTAACTCTAATTGCTTCGATAATTATAACATCAACAACCATCTCTGTGGGATCGATATCTAATAGCTAATACCTATCAACTATACTTGCATTGATAGTTTTCGCTTGCACCAATTGATGTGACGTTCATAGCGCGATCACAAAGCTTTCACTCTTAGGAGTGGTAAACAAATTGGCGAGCCAACTATCGACTCTACTGTAGCACCTCAAGATACTAGTGAAGTGATTCCTAGTGAGAAGATTGAATCTAAAGGGTTTGTCAATGCACCAAACAAAGAAGTTCCATAAATTTTCACACTTATGCCTAATGTTCGACCCTCGAAACTATCGACGCAACAGAAGATGTCAACACAACTTGAGGTATCTCCACCTTTACCTTTTCCACAAAAATTCAAAGAGAATGAGCATGATAAGAAGTATCAGCAGTTCCTGAACACAATGAAACAACTTCATGTCGATACCTTTAGTGGACGCTTTTGTGCAAATTCGTAGTTATGAGAGATTTATGAAGGAGCTCTTGTCCAAGAAGAAGCTTAGTGATATTGAAATTATTGCACTCATAAAAGGCTGTAGTGTCATTTTGACAAATAAGTTGCCACCCTAAATGAAAGATCTTGGGAGCTTTACTATCCCATGTTCAATTGGCAAGCATTATTTGGGCAAGGCTTTATGGGATTTGGGAGCTAGCATAAACCTAATGCCACTATCTACTTTCAGAAAGTTGGGAATTGGTCACATGAAACCTACTACAGTGACGTTGCAACTAGCGGATTGATCCTTGGCTCAACCTGAAGGGCAAGTCAAGATGTCATAGTTCGAGTGGATAAATTCGTTCTTCTAGTTGATTTTATTATACTTGACTGCGAAGCAGACAAGGAGGTTCCCATAATCATGGGACGACCATTTTTAGCTACCGGACGAACTCTTATTTGTGTTTATAAAGGTGAACTGACCATACGACTCAATGATGAGCATGTTACCTTCAGTTTTTTCGAATCTATTCAAGGCAAGGACAAAGAAGAATGTCATACTATCGATGTGTTAGATGATCTAATTGAGGAAGAATCCAATGACCAAATCCCAAAACTTTCTAAGGAGTTTGTAGTGGCATCTGATGATGAATTTGTAGTTGATTATAACAGAATGGTTGAAGCTAATAACATTGAACTCAGGCATGGATGGCAAATTGAATCCTCGGACTTAGCCAACAGAACAGCTCCTAATATGGAATTGAAGCCACTACCTGCTCATCTTAAATATGTCTTTCTTGGCGATAATAATACTCTCCCAGTTATTGTCTCTGCAACATTATATGTAACTCAAGAAGAGAAATTGGTCCATATTCTTAAGCAACATAAACAAGCTATTACTTAGAGTATTACCGATATCCGAGGCATTAGCCCATCTTTTTGCATGCACAAGATCAAGTTGGAAGATGAAGGCAAAGCAATCAATTGAGTAGCGAAGAAGATTAAACGAGAAGATGAAAGAAGTTGTTAAGAAGGAAATTATAAAATGGCTTGATGCTGGAATTATTTACCTTATTTCAAATAGCAATAGGGTAAGTCCAGTGCAATGTGTAACTAAAAAGAGTGGCATCACTGTGGTTAGAAATGACAAAGATGAGTTAATTCCTACATGCATACCTACGAGATGACGAGTTTGTATAGATTATCGTAAACTTAATGCTGCCATAAGGAAGGACCATTTCCCACTTCCTTTCATTGATCAGATGATAGATAGGCTTCTGGAAAAGCCTACTATTGTTTTTTAGACGGCTATTCTTGGTACAATCAAATTTCCATTGCGCAGGAGGATCAGGCGAAAACAACTTTCACCTACCCCTTCGGTACTTTTACTTTTTGCCATATGCCTTTCAGTCTTTGCAACGCAGCAGCCACATTTCAAAGGTGCATGATGGCGATATCCTCAGATATGATTGAAGATTCTCTAGAGGTTTTTATGGATGATTTCTCAGTCTATGGGAATGACTTTGATCATTGCACTAACAATTTGGATAAAGTATTAAAGCGGTGTGAAGACACACATCTTGTCCTAAATTGGGAAAAATGTCATTTCATGGCAACTGAAGGCATTGTGTTAGGCCATCACATCTCTAGTCAAGGCATTGAAGTATATAAAACTAAAGTGGAAATCTTTGAGAAATTACCTCAGTCAACAAATGTGAAAGGTATTCACAGTTTTCTTGGGCATGTTGATCGAACTGTAAACATCACAGCATTTAATTGCAAGCGAACACTTGTCGATGCAAGTATAGTTGATAAATTTCCTCTATTGGATATCTATCCCATGAGGATAGAGTTCTTAATTTTTAATTGTCGAAGCAACTAAAGTTAAAATTAGAAGAGTTGTTACTAAGAATGTCAACGCAACTGAGTTAGATCTGCACAGCTAAAAGAGTTAATTTGTCAACGCAAATATAAAATAAATTGTCAGAGAAAATTAAGATAAAAATGAATTGTTGTTGAGATGTTTGTAAACGTAAATTCAGGAAATTAAAAAATATGATCAAGTGTAAGAACTGGAGAGGATCACTGATTTCACAAGTCGCAATGCTAAATGTGGCTACAAGGTAACAAATAGATGAATGGTCGCTTATGCTTTAATGAAATCTTACTACTATCACTTCCTCTATTTAACAAAGACCCAAATGATAGTAATTACCACACCTTCCAATGCTGGTAATGCCTTGCACTTAAGAACAAGTGGCCAGAATTCCTTTTTAGCCTCAAGCAACTTCCGTTGTCTTGCTTTTTTATCTAACTTGTCACCGCACCTTCCAGTGATTGTGACTGAAATCGCACTTCCGTGGTCAAAACGATTAAATCCAAAGATAAATAGATAAGCAAAATAGAGTAGAAATCAATTTAGATCTAACTTCAAATGGTACTTCCATTCTCAATTGATAATTAACAGTGTTCATGAACAATTAAGAGGTATCAAAGAAAAATGTCGAAGCATCATATTCCTAGTTTACTAGAACTATTCTGTAATAGCTCCTCTTGTATCGTAGATAGGGACTTCTCGTCAGATGTCTTGCTTCTTTTCTCGTCAGATCACCTTCCTCTCGAAACTTAAGCTTCCATAGCAGCTTGTTTAAAGATTTGAGAAATTTTGCGGAGTTTAATTCTTCACCCCTTGATATCCATCTTCTTCATTTTCCTCCTATTTATAAGCTCTGGGAATTTGAAGTCTCCTCCCTTCTCAATTCTAACAATTTTGGCAGCTGTACAAGTTGGTTATTTCTAGTTGTGCACTCACGCAGATCTGGTGTGTTCATCAGGCATCTATAGGTTGTCGTCGCGTCTCTAGGTGCAATCTATGATCTTTACTTGCGGCGACAACTTAGCATTCCCCTCCGCTGGTGCTTCAAGGTATGTTTGTAGCGTAAATTCACTTGTACGAGGTAAAGGTATCTTTGCAGTGACATCTTTAGCCACAATTCCAGGTTAAATTTGTGGCTGCATCTTTGAACACTTTTTAGTACTGATCTTCCAATGTGGATCTCTGCGCTGACAATTTCAGACGTAAAACTTATGCTGCATACGGCGACATTAGTAGCATAAAAGAGGCTAAAATGAAAACAATTAAAACCATATAACACTAAGTTAGAATATGCAAACACTAAATATGAAATATTTAACAAGCATACTAAATATGATACAAAAGGAACAATTAATACACAAATTTTAAGGAGAAAATAATTCTCATTTCTAATGCTATCACACCCCCAAACTTGAGTTTTTACTTGTCCTCAAGTAAATAAAAGTTAGTGAAGTCACAATCAAACTTGTCATTGTAATCATCATTCTAGCAACTTAAGTTCTCTAGAATCCTAATGTATAAATTGCATTCATATGACAGAATAATGCGCCGACAATTTATAGGCATGAATAATCAAGACTGCAACTTCACTAATGTTAGCATCACGCTTTGAATCTTAACTTTTCTTAACCAATATAGTATTTATAGCAATATATTTTTACTGCTTTTTTACTTTTCTCTTTTTCTTTTTTTTATAAATGTGACTGAGAGATGTCATTGCATGACTATACCTTTATTCCTGGGCAGTAATGATGGGGTGCAACAAACCCCCAGGAAGTATGTAATTGCACCGACACATACTTTTGCAGTGACAGCCTTTGGCTAGATAATTTTTCTAACACATGCAGTCAAGTGTTCTCCCTTTCTAAGTCACAATGCACTCACATTGGAGTGTCTTTTTATTAGTAAATATCACTGCAATTGGTAAGTTAATCCAAGATTCAAAGATTGATACTATCCATTCATTACTAATGCGATTCCAATCATTCATTCACAAATAGAAGGACTCAATATTCATTCACATTCATCTAATTCACATATTAGCATCCCAAACAATTCAAGATTTAAGCATTAAACAAAAATTATGGTCACATTTTTCTTGTAACTTTGCATACTTTCATTGAACTAAAGTGAAAAGTAAAGTCTTCAAATATGTGGGTGCAATTGCATTTCCAATTCACACAAATTCCCCTCAAACTTAATGTCTGCATTGTCCCCAATGCACTGATAATATTATACAAATAAAAATGGAATTGCAACTACAATGCAAATGAACTAATAAGTAAAATGCAACGATAATTAAATGAGATGCATGCAACTAACTACTTGAAAAGTAAACTAACTCAATGTTCAACAACTGATGATGTGGTTGCCTTGGCTTTTTTTCTTCATTGAGCGCTCCTCTTTGCGCTTTCTTTTTGTTGTCCTTTCTCTTTCTTTTCTTTTCCTTGGAGTCAACCGAGGCAGCAAATTGCTATCGCTGGGTGTATTGTGAACTGTTCAAGGGGGAACACTCTAATGCAAGTGTTAGAAATATGAATCTGGCCAAAGGCTATCGCTGAATGAGTGTGTGTCGGTGTAATTACGTACTCCATGAGGGTTTGTTGCACTCCATCATTACTTCTCAGGAACAAAGGTATGGTAATGCAACAATATCCCTTATTCACATAAAAAATGAAAAGAAAAAAAAAAGATATATAGATACTTAGTATTGTATAATAAATGTTGTATTGGTAGATGGAATTTAAGATTTGAGGCATGATGCTAGCTTTGATGAAGTTGCAATCTTAGTTATTCATTCTTATGGGTTGTCAATGCAATATTATGTCATCTGAATGTGATTCATTCATTGGGTTTTAGATGAATCAGGTTGCTAGAATGATCATTTGCCTTAATGATTTTTTTTGTGTATCCTTGCTAATTTCTGTTTTACTTGAGGACAAGTAAAAACTGAAGTTTGGGGGTGTGATAATGCTAGAAAGAACCATTGTTTTCTCCCTACTTATCGGTTAAGTTGTTCCCATTTAGTTATCTTTAGCACATATTTTAGTATTTTTTAGTTTAGTACATTGCACTTTCTAACTTAGTGGACTTTAGCCAAGTTACCCTTAATTTTGTCATGTTTTGGTACAAATGTCGCTGCTTGAGTATTTTCACATTGTGTCCAGGATTGTCGTCGCACTTGATAGTTGTCCGGATAAGAACAGAAATGTGTGAGTTGTTGATCGTACTAAAAAGAACATATGTTTTCTCCCTATTTACTGGATAATTTGTTCCCATTTAGTTGTCCTTAGTACATATTTTAGCATTTTTTTTAGTTTAGTACATTGCATTTTCTAACTTAGTGGACCTTGGCCTAGTTTTCCTTAATTTTTCCATATTTTGATACTAATGTCGCTGCATGAGCACTTCTAGATTGCGCCCAAAACTGTCGTCGCATGAGCACTTCCAGATTGCACCCAAAATTGTCGCCGCAAGAATATTTCCAGAATGCACCAAAGACTTCCACTGCAAAAATATTCTTCAAATTGCATCTAGAACTATCGTTGCATAAGTATTCTTCAATTGCACCCAGGAATGTCGCTGCATGAACATGTCCAGAATTATTGCTACATGAACGTGTCCAGAAATGCGCCAAGAATTATCGCCGCATCTGACAGCTATCTGATAAGAACAAAAATGTCTGAGCTGTCCAATCTGGTATAACCAACTTGTACAGCTTAATTTTGCAGAAGAGACACCTCTACAATTTGGGGCTAAATATAAGCACACACAAAGCATGAAGGGAGGCTCTCTCTCTTCCTTGGGTCTCCCTTTTTTGCAATTTTTCTTCTCCAACAAAGCTTGAAGCTTTTCGCCTATGGAGGCTTGAGACCCCTCGGGTGAATTGACATGAAGGCAAGGCAGACCAGCTCCTGACGAGGAGCATCCTAAGTACAATGCAAGAGGGAGAGTAAGGGAGAATTTCGAGTAAACTAGGAATAGAGTACTCTATCTATTCTTTGATTTTTCTTACTTAAACACTGGTAAGACTTTTCACATTCAAGTTGTATGGAAATATTGTTGATGTTGGGATTTATATGATATCTATTTCAATCTTGCTTTTTCTATGAATCTTTGGATTTAATTTTTTTTACCACGAAAGTGCGATTACAGTCACTGTCACTGGAAGGTGTAGTGACAAATTAAATTAACAAGCAAGACAATAGAAGTTGCTTGAGGTTTGAAGGAATTCCTCCACTTATTCTTGAATATGTTACAGTGACAACACTGAAAGGTGTGGTTGTTGTGTATATTTGAGTTTTAGATTTAATAGGAACTTCGAGTTTGATAAGATATTCATTATGCTTAATTGCACCGACAAATTACCTGTTATTTTTAACCTTGTGAGTCACACTTAGATTTTACCAAATCTAAACGTCAGGGACCCTATTTTAATATCATTGCATTTTACCTTTATTTTTACATTATTGCTTCGACAACCAAACTCACAATTTGCCTCATTTCTTTGTTCATTGCATCGACAAATTTATGCAACAAAAACACCATCATCGTGGGATCGATATCCGATAGATGTAAGTTTGTCTACTATACTTGCATCGACAGTGTAAGCTTGCACATTATTGTTGTGACGTTCATAGCACGATCAGCTGTCTAGTCTGGTATAACCAACTTGTATGACCAGCGACAGCTTGATTTTGATGAAACGACACGTGCACAATATGGAAGGATATAAATACTCATAAGGAAAGAAAAATGAAGTCTTTTGGGGGTGTCATGTTCTTCTTTAACTTATCTTTGAAGCTTTCGGCTATGGAGGCTTAAGCTCCCACGGGTGAACTGACGTGAAGAGATGCAGACCAACTCTTAGCAAGGAGCCCTAAGTGTGACACAAGAGGGAAGTGAGAGAGTAAGTCGAGTTGTCTAGGAATAGTATTCTCCACTTGTTTCTATTACATTTCTTCTTTAAAAACTGGCAATTACTGTTTATTTCATGTTTGTATCAAAGTACACATGATTTCTGGACTAAATGTTATTTTATTCAACTTGCTTCTACTATTTAATCTTTGGGTTTGAATGTTTTTAGCACGAAAGTGTTATTGCGGTCACTATCACTGAAAGGTGCAATGACAGTTTAAGCTAACAAGCATTGACAATGGAAGTTGCTTGGGGATTAGAGGAATTTAATCCACTTGTTCTTAACTGTGTTGCATTTCCATCATCGGAAGGTGTGGTTAATGTGCATGTTTAAGTCTTAGATCTAATATAGAAGTTAAGCTTGGTAAGATATTCATTGCACTTCTTTGTAGCGACAATCACCTATCCTTTCATATATTGTGAGCAGCACTTAGTATTCTGTTGAATATTCACGTTGGGGATCCCATTTTATCATTATTATATTTCATCTTTATTTTTTAGTTATTTCTTCGATAACTATTCTCAAAATTTATCTTGCTTTTATTTGTTCATTACACTGACATTAATAAACAAAAGACAACCATCCTCGTGGGATTGACATCCGACATACTCACATTTGTCTACTATACTGGCATCGACAGTGTATGCTTGCACAATATTGTTGTGACGTTAAGTAGCTGATCAGTCTATTATCATGCAAAATAAGACCAAAGAAAAGAGTATACACAAATCATTGTTTTTAGGCTTTAGAGGTTTGTAGTGTGGTTCATCAAGAAGGGTTATAAGGCTCAAAGATGGGTACTAATTGGAAATTCAAAATAGGGTTTGGCTTTTTAGCTCTAAATGCAACCAAACAATGCCTTAGGCATCCCTAAACACCTCCATATGCATAAATATCAATTTAATCATATAATTCTCAAAATTACTATCTATAATCTATACTAGCATGCTCTTTTCCTCATATCATTCACATCATTTGGCATCAATACTACTTTTTATCTATACTTAATCTAACTTATAGAACTTAATAATTTCATGTTTAAAAATTCTTCATCATCATGCCAAATTTATCAAAAAAATTACAATCAGCCTATTATACATGCTCCTAACCAATCATTTGTATTTCTACAAGCTCAAACGCACATAAAAAACTAAAAACTAAAAACTAAAAACTATATGCAAAAATTTCTATGTTACCCCTACACTTTAGAAAACACATTGTCCTCAATGTGTGGCCCCCTCAGTGGAAAGGAAAGAAGTTACACGATTGATCGTGAAAGTCCTCTTCTTCATGGTGGTTGTCCTTCCTCCTTTTGTCATGAATGCTCGGATTTTTGTGTCTCCATAGTGTGGTGTTGAAAATGTAAGTATAATAATCCTCTTTTTTTGAAAAATACTAATTAAATTAATATAAAAAAATTAAAAAAATGAAATAATGAAATAATGAAAAAATTATAAAAGAAACTATTAGAATCTATTCCTAAGTAACAATTAAAATAAAATCCCTATTCATCTTCATCATTCAATCCTCTTCTCCTCCGTTCTTCACTTTGACTTTGCTACAGTATGTAAATTTAGCAAACAAATTATCACCTAACAATTTACTAGGTGCATTCATTGTTCAATCAAATCTTTTGGTACCCCTGCTTTTTTACACATGGCAGATACTAAATGAAGGAAACGCACACCTTTCCCTAAGTTCTTTGCACATTCCACCATGCTTCGGTGGATCCATTTACCCATACATATTTGTTTCTTTTGGAGAGTCCAATTTTTCATAATGGTATGGATTAGGCATATCTCTGTTATATTTGAAGTAGGGAGTATTCTAGAACAAATGAATTTCATCCACATCTTAGCTTTAGGCGTCATTAGTTCTTGATTGAAAGTTTATGGGATCGCAGTTCCTTCTCAGTAAGTCCATAATTCTTTTCCTGCTGTCAAGAAAATTAGGATCTCCTCGATGTCGATGTTCTTAAACTCTTTTAAATAAATTCTATGAAGGTAGTCTAGGTAGTAATACGACACATTGTAAAACCTACAAATTTGACTTCATTCACATATACCTCGACTCCTCAAATTTTCAAAGGACCTTGGATCTGCCCATAAGTTCTCCCGACTTCGTGTTTCTTCAGAGGTAAATAAAATTCCTGAACTATCAAGATGTTCACTGGTTCCTTGCAGGGTAGACAAAATTGATTCCATTCATGATTGACTACTGTTTCCCAAATACCTCTACAAACTCATATTAGAGGATCAAACCCTTGTTCATGAATGAAGGTATATGGCTACAGTTGTTGTAGATACTTGTCTAAATCATTCTCTATGAATTTAAAAAATAGGGTTAGTAGCACTTGCACTAGAATCAGCCATTAGATTTAAGGACTTTGGAATTTTAGGGTTTTTCTTTTGATTATGGAACGATAAATGAACATGGAGGAAGGGATTTTAGACTAAATGGTTAACAAGACATTTAGTGAATTTAGAAGTTAATTTTTTACAAAAATTAAACTATCTAAATAGAATTTAAACTGTTAGAAGTTAGAGTTTTACTTGAACTACTGTCAGTTATGTCGGTATGTCGCGACATTCACCAAGTTTGTCACGATATTGATGATATTTCAAATGACATAGATTTTCTCCCCAATTTAATGTTTTTGTCTCTATTGTATTTCATTTAGCATGCATCATTAGCATTTTATACTTAGTTTCCATATTTCCAACTCATTGTTAGTTAGTTTAAATTCTTGTTATTTTTATTTATTTTTGTACTAATGTCGATGCAAGCAGCTAATATATTGCGTCTTAATATTGTCAGTGCAGGAACTCAGTCTAGAAGCTTAATGCTAGACGAATGCAGCCATAAGATCAACTGGAAATTGTGACCAAGAGATGTCGCCGCATTGAAACTGAACATCAAATGAGTAGAATCAAGCTGAATTCATAGCTGGAAGCACCAACGCAGGAATTTCATAGATGCCGCTGCAATTATGATTTCAGAATGTGCCCAGCGATATAGCGACAATCTGTAGATCTCTAAAGAACACACTAGAACTGCGTGAGTGCACAGTTGTAATCTAACTAATTTTGACATTAGCAAGATCTAGATTTGGATCTGAAAATGAGGGTTGAAACCTGCAACATTTGAAGGTTACAAATAGACGAACAAAAGATGAAGAAATCATCAAGAGCAAAGGGATTTAATTTTGAAAATTCCGTGTGAATTGGAGATTTGAGCTGGAAATCGAGGAGTTGATGAAGCAAGTCTATGACCACTTCTGACTAAAGGTGCCTGATGTAGAGCAAGAGGAACAATTAGGGAGTAGGCCTAGTATTTTAGAGATAGTAAGCTTCGTTGTACTCTTTAATTCTTTTTAAATGATGATGGATTTTGATGATATTAAATGAATACGAGAGTGTCTTTTAATGTTAAATCATTTTGATTCTTATTTTACACTACTTATCTGTTTATTCTTGGATCTAACTGCTTTAAGCACGAGAGTGAAATTGCAATGCACCGACATCGAGAGATGTGGTGACAGTTGGGTTAACAAGTAAGTTGGCGAGAACTGCTTGGGACTGGACAAACTCCAGTTACTTGTTCTTGAATACACATCATTGCTCGCACCGAGAGGTGGAGTGATTATGGATATTTAAGTCGGGATTAAGTAGAGAGTTGTTATTGGTAAGAACTCAAAGGGACTTAATTACAGTAACATTCCATCTATATTTTACCTTGTCGATGCATCCAGCGTTATGATTTAGCAGAATCAGTGAGCCATTCTGCCCTTCTACACTTGATCATATTTACATTTTATGCATTTAAATATTCAGCACTCAACACTTAACATAGTGGATTTATTTTTAGTACACTAACATTTAACCTCTGAAGTTTAACTCTAATTGCACTGACATTCTTGATTATTTTAGTGTGCAGATCTGACATAAATGCACTGACATCAGTACTCATATCTTACCTGATTACAGTATTAGTTTCCCCGACATTTAAACATCAAGAACCCATTCCTCATGAGATCGATATTCGATAGAATTATTCTATCAACTATACTTGCATCAACTTGTGTCCACTTGCACATTGCTGTGACGTAAAAACACCGATCAAGTTTTGGCGTCGTTGCCAAGGAATGGTGTTTGTTTGATGTTTACTTTTTTAGTTGCAATTAATTCTACTTACTTAACTTTAAATCTTTACTAATCTGTTATTGTTTCTCTAATTGTTTTTTTTCAGATTGTTAATTGTTGTATGTCCACAAGGAGAAATCCTAAGGACATTGTAAGCTTTGATCCGGAGCTTGAGAGGACACTTAAGAGGAGAAGGCAAGAACAAAGGAAAATGGCTGGTAACAACAACAATAATAATTTACCACCTTTGCTACCACAAGATGAAATTCCTCTAGTGCTTCCACAAATTGTTAATGATATACCACCACCACGTCCACAATAAGAACAAGTGCAAAATAGGACAGTAAAGATTTTTTTGTGCCTATGCTCGATGATTTACAACCAGGGGTTGTAAGATCGGCTATTCAAGCTAGTAATTTTGAATTAAAATCGGTGATGTTTCAAATGCTCAACTCAAATGGGCAATATTCAGGTTTTCTGCATGAAGACGCATGAGAACATTTAAAATCATTTTTTCTTATTTGTGCATCCTTCAGTCAACATGGTGTCCCTGATGATGCCTTAAAAATGCAATTATTTCCTTATTCATTGCAGGGTAAAGCAAGAACATGGTTCTTGGGATTGCCGGTAGGATCAATTACATCTTGGAATACGTTAGCAATGCAGTTCATTTTGCGTTTTAATCCGCCAACAATGAACGCAAGGTTGCGAAATGACATTACTACATATCATCAGTTGGATGATGAGAATTTACATACAACTTGGGAGCGTTATAAAACATTGCTTCAACACTGCGCAATGCATGGAATTCAACAAGAGACTCAGATTGAAATAATTTACAATGGTTTGAATGCTCAGACAAGGAACCTTGTCGACGCATCGGCTAATGGTCCCTTGTTAGATTGTATATACAATGAAGCTGTAAGAATTCTAGAGAGGATTGCTCAAAACGACTACCAATATCCTATTTCCCGTTCTGCACAGGTAAAAACTAACCCTAGAGTTCTTGAGTTAGATGCTATTTCTACTTTGTCAGTGCAAGTATCCTCATTGGCCAATATTATAAAGAATATGAAGGGAACAAATGACGTTGCTCCTTTTCAAGTGGCCTAGCAATTGGATGCACCGATATTTTCTTGTGAAATTTGCAACGACAATCATAGTTATGAGGACTGCCCACAACATGCAGGAAATGCTTTCTATGTCAATAACATCAGGGGAGGTTCATTCAGTAACTCATACAATAACCAATCTAAATAATTTTGGGGGAATCAAAATGCTTTTACATTCAGATATGGAAATTCCTCAAATCAAGGGAGTTATAGACAAGGGAGTTACAATAGCAATCCATAGCAGAATTATCAGAATTCACAAGTAAATTCTTGATCTGAACAAATGCAGTCACATAATCAGATGCAACCACAATCCTGATTACAGCCATAATAGTCTGTGTTGCCACATATGCAAGGAAAACATCATCAATATCAACAGCAACAATTTTCTCAACCTAAGTCAGATCCATACGCAGCTCTTGAGGCAATGATGCGTGAGTATATCACATGAACTGAAGCAATAATGCAAGGTAACTCTTCTTCCATTAGAGCATTGGAAGCCCAGCTAGGGCAGTTGGCTTCTAATTTAAGTACAAGGTCACCAAGAACTCTACCTAGTGATACTGAGAATCCTACACAGATGAGGAAGGAGCATTGCAAAGCAATCACGTTGAGGAGTGGCAACCAAACGATGGGACCAAGCAGTTCTGGCTAAGACCATGTTGACGCATCTAAACCATAGTAACAGGAAGAAGATGCAGCTAAAGAAACTCAAGAAAAAGAAAATGAAGAGGAACCAACTATAGTGCCATCTATGCCTGCAGTTTGCCCAACTAGGTTGTCGACGCAACTGCCAATATCGACACCACCGAGTTTTCCACAACAACCTAATGTTACAATACCTTTGTCATTTTCGCAAAGACTTAAAGAGAAAGTCCATGACAAAGAATACCAAAAGTTTGTTTCTACTTTGAAACAATTGCACATTAATATACCTCTAATAGATGCTTTTGTGGAGATACCCAATTATGGGAAATACATGAAGGAGTTGTTATTAAAGAAAAAGAAATTGTCCAACTTCGAGACGTGCGCTCACAGAGGGGTGTAGCGCTGTGCTTACAAATAAGTTGCCAACCAATATGAAAGATCCTGGTAGCTTCACAATCTTCATGCTCTATTGGGAATCATTATTTAGGTAAGGCTTTATGTGATTTGGGAGCAAGTATTAATCTTATGCCTTTGTCTACTTTCAAGAAATTAGGAATAGGTTCGATAAAGCCTACTGCGGTGACATTGCAACTTGCGGATAGATCTTTAGCACAACTGAAAGGCCAAATCAAAGACATCCTTGTCTAGGTTGATAAACTTGTGTTCCCTGCTGATTTTATAATCCTATACTGCGAAGCAGATAAGGAAGTGTCCATTATCTTGGGGCGACCATTTCTAGCAACGGGACGCACACTTATTGATGTATTCAAGGGAGAACTTATCATGCAATATAACGACGAGCATGTGACCTTTAGTGTGTTTGAGGCATCTCCATCGAGAAGTGAAGAGCAATGTCACCACATCGATGTGCTAGATGAAATCATTTCAAAAGAATTCAATGCAAGGAGTTCAGTAATGTCGGATGAAGATGCGACGACATTCACTAAGGAAATCCTAACTGATTGTAGTAACAAAGAGCAGGCTAACAATTGTGAACTGAGACAGAATTGGCAATTGAAATCTTTAGATTTGTCTAATAAGATAATCCAGTGTTTAAACCATCTATTGAACAAGCTCCTACCTTGGAGTTGAAGCAATTGCCAACACATTTAAAGTATGTTTTTCTTGGTGACAATTAGACACTACCTGTTATTGTCAACGCATCCCTCGATGCAACGCAGGAAGATAAGCTCATTGTTATTCTGAAAGAATACAAAAGAGCCATAGTCTGAAGCATCGCAGATATCAGAGGCATCAGTCCCTCTTTTTGCATGCACAAGATTAGGCTAGAAGATGAAAAGAAGCAATCAATTAAGCAGCAACGAAGACTCAATGAAAAGATGAAAGAAGTAGTGAAGAAGGAAATTATCAAATGGTTAGATGCGGGCATTATATACCCTATTTCTAATAGTGATTGGGTAAGCCCCGTTCAATGTGTGCCTAAAAAGAGTGGTTTCACAGTTGTGACTAACGATAAGAATGAGTTAATCCCTACTCACATCGCAATTGGATAGCGAGTATGCATAGATTACTAATGACTGAATGCAGCCACAAAGAAGGACCATTTTCCACTACCTTTCATCGATCAAATGCTGGATAGCTAGCTAATAAAGCTTATTATTGTTTCTTAGACGGTTACTCTGGATACAACCAAATTACTATTGCACCAGAGGATCAAGCAAAGATAACGTTCACATGCCCTTTTGGAACATTTGCTTTTCGACGTATATCGTTTAGGTTGTGTAATGCGCCAGCAACATTCTAGAGGTGTATGATGGCAAAATTCTCGGACATGATCGATGATTCCCTAGAGGTATTCATGGATGACTATTTTGTTTATGGATAGAATTTTGACCAATGCGCTGACAATCTGGAGAGAGTCTTGAAGAGATGCGAGGCGAGGACACAAATCTAATTCTGAATTGAGAGAAATGTCACTTCATGGCAACTGAAGGCATTATTCTCAGGCATCAGATATCTTGTCAGGGCATTGAGGTTGGTAAAGCAAAGGTAGAATTCATCGAAAAACTACCACCACCCACCAACGTCAAAGAAATAAGAAGCTTTCTTGGACATGCTGGCTTTTATAGAAGATTCATTTGAGATTTCTCCAAGATAGCTAAACCATTATGCTCATTGCTGGAGTAAAATAAAAAGTTTGTGTTTGATAAGATCTGTCTGGACGCATTCATGACAATAAAGAAGCAGCTAGTACAAGCCCTAATTGTCGCTGCACCGGATTGGACGCATCCGTTTGAACTAATGTGCGATGCAAGCGACTTTGTTGTAGGAGCTGTCCTAGGCTAAAGAAAAGAAAAGGTATTTCATTCTATTTACTATGCTAGTGAAACCCTAACTAAAACGCAGGTTAATTACACCATGACTGAGAAGGAGTTGCTAGCAGTAGTCTTCGCATTTAACAAGTTTCGTTCTTATCTTATCAGCGTAAAGACTACAGTTTACACGGACCACTCAACATTGAGATACCTTTTCAACAAAAAAAGTCAAACCTAGACTCATCAGATGGATCCAACTCCTTCAAGAATTTGGCTTTGAAATCAGAGATAGGAAAGGATCTGAGAATCAAGTAGCTGACTACTTGTCTCGACTAGAAGTAGGAAGCGAAGATGGGAAAATGTCCTAGATTATTGAAGCATTTCCTGACAAGCAATTATTCTTTGTCGATGCATCACCATGGTATGCCGATGTCGTCAATTACCTTGTATGTGAGAAGCTACCCATGGGTGTTACTGGTCACAAGAAGATCAGGTTCATACGCGATGCTGCCTAATACCACTGGAATAAGCCATACCTATTCAAGGTATGCACCGATAATATCATTTGTCGCTGTGTACCTGAAGAAGAAATTATGTCAATCCTACGACACTGCCATGATGCCCCTTATGGAGGACATTTTGGTGGACCAAGGACTGCTGCAAAAATCTTACAGTCGGGATTTTATTGGCCCACATTTTTTCGAGACGCCCACAATTTCTCATAACAATGTGATCGTTATCAACGCACTAGTTTCATATCTCGACGTAACGAGATGCTTCAACAACCCATCTTGGAGGTAGAGCTCTTTGATGTCTGGGGTATAGACTTTATGAGATCATTTCCAAACTCTTTTGGAAATATGTATATATTGGCTGTTGACTACGTTTCAAAGTGGATTGAAGCTATTGCGGTACCAAAAGATGACACTCAGACGGTGTTAAAGTTCCTTAACACATACATCCTCACGAGATTTGGAACACCAAGAGCGTTGATAACTGACCAAGGCACTCATTTCTATAATAACCAAGTGGCGACTACATTAAAACGATATGGTGTGAAGCATCGTATGGCTACCACATATCACCCACAAACCAATGGTCAAGCCAAAGTATCTAATCGTCAAATTAAAAGCATACTTGAGAAGGTGGTTAATCCATTTAGGAAGGATTGTACTGCGCGACTACATGACGCATTATAGGTGCTTCGCACTACCTACAAAACCCCGTTGGGGATGTCACCATATCAACTAGTGTTTGCAAAGTCTTGTCACCTGCCTGTTGAACTTGAACATAAGGCCATGTGGGCAATTAAGCAGGTGAATTTGGACTATGATGCTACTGGAAAGAAAAGACTGTTGGACATCACGAAATTAGAAGAAATCTGACACCATGCTTATGAGAATGTTGCGATATACAAGGAAAAGACAAAGAGATGGCATGACAACATTATCTTGCATCGATAATTTCATCCTGGTCAGTTGGTACTTTTATTTAATTCACGTTTGAAATTGCATCTCGAAAAATTACGATCAAGGTGGTCAGGTCCATTCAAAGTAGTCGAAGCATTCTAAAGCGGTACGGTGACAATCGAAAACCTAAAGGATGAATAATAATTTAAAGTAAATGACCAACGTCTAAAACATTATGTGAGCCTAGATTTTCGAGAACGAGACGAAGCTATAAACTTGGTGACATTTAAATAATGTCGACGTATTTCTTTATTTCCTTTTATTTGTTTCATTTTTTTTGTGTTGTATCAAATTCCTAGCAGAAATAAAAATCCTCTTTTTTTCAATGCATTGAAGCACAGATTGTCGGCGCATTCTATGATGAGTCAGCATTACTTTTTCAGCAAGAATCACACCGATTGATTTCTTTCTCTCCCAACCGTTGGATCAAAACAGATCTGTATGATCTGCAGCTAATAATTAATGGTTGCAGATGCAACATTTCCCCGTATGTTTCTAATCATCACGCCTAGGTTATAAAGCCTCCCCTTTGCAATTACTTTTTCTCTTCACATTCGCCATTGTTACTGCATTTCATCTTCTCCGTTGTCTGCATATTTTCTTTTCTAATTACAAAGCAATCCTTTTCTGCAAAACTTCTTAAATTTCTTTTATTCTCACTATGGAAAAAACTCATGCTTCAAGAAACACTCCCAAAACCCCCTCAAAGAACACCCCGACCACTTCTATTGTGGCTCCGTCCACAGCACCACCACCCTCATCCATAGGCCTAGTCTTATTTCTAAAGTCTACGGCCAAAGATCGTTACCACAATATCATGTTAAAACACAATATCCATCCTAAACAGGGACTCCAACTTTCTCTACACCAGACCTTGGGAAAGCAAGTTCACCGTACCATCAGTCGTCTCGGGTGGGAATATTTTTGCGATATCCTTCTGGCTACTCCCCCACTTTGGTTAGGAAATTTTATGCAAATCTGGTAGATCAAGAGTAGGAGTTTATCTTTGTACGAGAGGGGCTTGTTCCATAGAACGCTATGCAGAACAACATACTACTAAGGATTTTGAAACGGGTGAATGACCATGCACCCTTTCTGCATCATTTGGACGATGATTGTATGGCCTAGATGATAAAAGATATCTGCATCGATGGTGCTACATAGATGGGCAATGGATTTCACAACTATACAATGCACAGACAGTACCTTACAACTTTTTGCAAGGTATGGTTTCATTTTATCAATAGCCGTGTGATACCTTTGACCCACAGCACTACGGCCACATTGGACCATATGTGTCTCCTGCATTCCATTCTACACCAGCAACACATTGACATCAGTGAGCTCATACATGCCCAGATCGAAGATGTTGTAGAAAAGCAAACTGGTATCCTTCCTTTTCCCTCTCTCATTATGTTGCTTTGTCAACACAAGGGTATTGTGCCCAAAGATGGTGAGGAGGTCTTGGACAACAAAGGCTCAATCAACGATATCTCTGTTGAGCGGATGACATGAGGCCAAGATACACCTGTGGGCAAAGTAACCTCCAAGAAAAGGGATAAAAGAAAGGGTAAGAAGAAGGCTGACCAACCTGATGCGCCAACAGAGTCCCAATTGGTAAAGAAGCTGGCCTTGATGGAACTACACTTGGACGACATCGACATTCGATCCATCCACACTGATAGTATAGTGGACGACATGGATCTTCGGCTCCACAAGTTTTATGCTTACACTAATGCGTGGAATGAAGCCCTTATCGCTGCATTAAGCCAGATCAGCAAGACTCCTTTACTAGACTTCCCAACCTTCCCATCAATCTATCACCTAATCAAGTACTCGTCTTTCGAGCAACCTACTCTTGAAGGTAGGCCTGCATCTGCACCTGCACTAATCCGGATTCATATTTTCGATGATGAGAAGGATGACGGACACTCACAGACTGATGATGATTATCATCGCCATATCACCCACTTATTCGAAGATGAGTTTTCCAACAGCCTAGGTGCAAATATGGTTGAACAAGCAGCGGTTGTGAGGAAGGATGTCGACACAATGGACTGTGCTCACACTGGCCCAGTTGAACCTGAGCAGCAGGTGAAAGAGGATGCGAACCAGGGGAAGGATCAATTGAAGGAGAAGGATCAAGAAGAAGAAGAAGGAAAGAAAGAAGAGAAATACGAAAAAGAACCTGTCGAGGTACAAGAGGAGAAGGAAATTGATGACCCAACAATGATCGTTGAGGATGTTGTGGGGGTATCCAGCTAAGATGAGGCTCTACCTACTGTGAGCCAGGTTGAAGTTGTCACTGGCGAGATAGAGGAATTGAATCCTCTGGCTATTGTGCCCTATGTGGCACCACTCGCAGAAATCCACCCATCAGAGGTGACAACTGATGAGGCCGCCACCCAACCTGCCGAGAGGAGCAATCCGTCGAGCCGGTTGGATCAAAGGATAAAAAGCGAAAGAGGCATAAGGACAAGAAAAAGAAGAAACACCATGACGAGGGAGAGACCCCAAAGAAAAAGAAGAAGAAAACCAAAGCAGGCTCTGCATCGGCTGCTATTGAATAATTTGGTACATTTCTTTTTAATTAGTTTTCATGCATTTTTATTGTGCTTGCATTTTAATTGTCACTGCATTCCTTTTAGTTTAGTGCATTGTAGTTGCATTTCCATTATTTCTGTATAACTATTATCAGTGTATTAGGGATAATACAGACATTAAGTTTGGGGGGAAGATAATGTGAATGGTAAATGCAACTACACCTTCATGTTTGACTTTTATTTTGTTTCTTTAGTTAATGAAAAATTACAAAATTTCAACAGAAATATGCCCACAACTTTTATTTTGATGCATAATTCTTGAATTGTTTGAATGCTAATGTGGAAATTGGATGAATATGATTGAATAATGAGTCTGCTATTTTTGAATGAATAATTGAAATTGCTTTAGTAATGGATGGATAGTATTGGTGTTGAATCTTGAACTAACTGACCAGTACAGCGACATTGTATTAATAAAAGTCGCATAAGTGCATTGTGACTTTTAAGGAAGAACACTCCGCTGTAGACTTAGAAAAGAAAACTCATTAGCTAAAGGCTGGAACTGCAAGAGTGTGTGTCAGCGCAATTACATGCCTCTTGGGGGTTTGTTACACCCTCTCGTTACCGCCCAAGAATAAATGTAGAGTAATGCAATGACATCTTTCTATCACTTGAAAAACAAAAATGAAAAAAAAAGAATAAAGAAGAATAAATTGTTGAAATGGTTCAAGGAAGGATAAGATTCAAAGCATAATACTAACATTGATGAAGTTGCAGTTTTAAGTTGTTCATACCTATAAATTGTCAGCGCATCATTCTATTATATGAATGCAATTTAAACATTAGGAATTTAGACAATTCAAGTAGTATGAATAATGATTGCGGTGACATTTCTAATTGTTATTTTGTAAATTTTTGTTTACTTTAGGACAAGTAAAAACTAAAGTTTAAGGGTGTAATGATATTTCAAATGACATAGATTTTCTCCCCCAATTTAATGTTTTAATTATCTCTTTTGTATTCCATTTAGTATGCATCATTAGCATTTTATACTTAGTTTCCATATTTTCCAACTCATTATTAGTTAGTTTAAAATCTTGTTATTTTTATCTATTTTTGTACTAATGTCGACGAAAGCAGTCGATATATTGCGTCTTAATATTGTCAGCAAGGAACTCAGTCTAGAAGCTTAATGCTAAATGAATGCAGCCACAAGATCAGTTGGAAATTGAAACCAAGAGATGTCACCGCATTAAAACTGAACCTCGAATAAGTATAATCAAGCTGAATTCATAGCTGGAAGAACCAATGCAGGAATTTCATAGATGTCGCTGCAATTATGATTTCAGAATGTGCCCAGCTATACAGCGACAATCTGCAGATCTCTAAAGAACACACTAGAACTATATGAGTGCACAGCTATAATCTAACTAATTTTGATAGCTGCAAGATCTCGGTCTGGATCTGAAAAAGAAGGCTAGAACCTGCAACATTTTGAAGGTTATAAATAGACGATCAAAAGATGAAGAAATCATCAAGAGCGAAGGGATTTAATTTTGAAATTCTGTGTGAATTGGAGATTTAAGCTGGAAATCGAGGAGCTGATGAAGCAAGTCTGTAACAACTTCTGACGAGAGGTGCCTAATGCATAGCAAGAGGAACAATTAGGGAGTAGGCCTAGTAGTCTAGAGATAGTAAGCTTCGTTGTACTCTTTAATTCTTCTTAAACGATGATGAATTTTGATAATATTAAATGAATACGAGAGTGTCTTTTAATGTTAAATCATTTTGATTCTTATTTTACACTGCTTATCTGTTTATTCTTGGATCTAATCGCTTTAAGCACTAGTGTGAAATTGCAGTGCGCTGACATCGAGAGATGTTGTGATAGGTTGGGTTAACAAGTAAGTTAGACGAGAGCTGCTTGGGACTGGGACAAACTCCAGTTACTTGTTGTTGAATACACATCATTGCTCACACCGAGAGGTGGAGTGATTGTGGATATTTAAGTCGTGATTAAGTAGAGAGTTGTTGTTGGTAAGAACTCAAAGGGACTTCATTGCAATGACATTCCATCTATATTTTACCTTGTCGACGCATCCAGCGTTATGATTTAGCAGAATCAGTGAACCATTTTTTCCCCTCTACACTTGATCATATTTACATTTTATGCATTTAAATATTCAACACTCAACACATTGTATTTATTTTCAGTACACTAACATTTAACCACAGAAGTTTAACTCTAATTGTGTTGACATTCCTGATTATTTTAGTGTGCAGATCTGACATAAATGCACTAACATTAGTACTCACATCTTACCTGATTACAGTACTAGTTGCCCCGACATTTAAACATCAAGAACCCATTCCTCGTGGGATCAATATCCGATAGAATTATTCTATCAACTATACTTGCATCGACGTGTGTCCGCTTGCACATTGCTGTGACGTAAAAACACCGATCAGATATCAAGGCCTGAATTATTGTTCCGCAAAGTAATTATCGTCGCGAAATAAAGGTGGTTTTTCATGACATCGAGGCTAGGAGCCATGTTCCCCTTATAGTTTGTGGCTACGGCATAAGCTATGTTCGTCGCGACATCAAGACCAGTTTCCTTCTAACTTCGAATCTGAGTTGTTGTCTATTCTTTGGGGATTGCTGTGGTTCAAGCCTAACACCGATTCTTTTCCCCAATTGCTTTATAGTATTGGGGTTTCTCATCAATAAGTATGTTCGTAGTTCCCCCAAAATATGGCTTCACTCTTTGTCCACTGAATAAAAAGTTTTGACCATTCTTACCTAACAACTCAATTGCTCCATATGGTTTTACTTGGTTGATGTATATGGTCTTGTCCATCTTGATTTGAGTTTTTTGAGGAATAGTTTGAGTCTAGATTTAAACAATAATATCTTCTATCCTAGCTCAAAAGTTCATTTTCGAATCTTGGCATCGTGGCGCAACTTACTTCTTTCTTTGTAAATCTTTGTATTTTCATACACCATGAATCGAAACTCCTCCAATTCTTGCAACTGAAATAATCTCTCTATTTTCGCTAACTCGGGGTCTAAATTTTAGTTCTTTGATAGCCCAGTAGTTCAATAGGCAAATGGCAGTTTTTTTCATGCACAAGTTTATAGGGAGACATACCTAATGGTGTTTTGTACGCTGCTCGATAAGCCCATAAGGCATTATCCAATTTTGTCGCCCAGTCCTTGTAGTTAGGATTAACTATCTTCTCGAGGATCTGTTTAATTTTCTAGTTAGAAACTTCAGCTTGTCCATTTGCTTGTGGATGATATGTTATTTCCATTTTATGTCAAATGCTATATTGCGCAAGAGCAGCTTCAAAATGCTTGCTACAAAAATATGACCCTTCATCACTAATTAAGGCTCTAGGTGTCCCGAATATTGAAAAGATATTTCTTTGTAGAAATCATACCACTGATTTGGTATCATTAGTGGGAAATGCCACAGCTTCTGCCCATTTGGACACATAATATACTGCTCATAAAATATATTGATTTTTGTAAGGGCATGTACAAGTTGTTTTCTCCTAATCATCAGGATGTATTAAAATTTGATGATTCCCTGAAAACCCATCCAAGAAACAATAATACTCTTTCCCTAGCAGCCGATCTAACATTTGATCAATGAAGGGTAGTAGAAAGTTATCTTTTTTTGTTGCATCGTTTAATTTCCAGAATCAATACACACTCTCCACCCTGCAACCGTTCATGTGGGAATTAGTTCATTGTGGTCGTTCTCTACTACTGTCAACCCACCTTTTTTTGGTACTCATTGTGTAGGGCTCACGCATTTTCTATCAAAAATGGCGTATACTATACTTACGTTTAACCATTTTACAAATTCTTTTTTTACCACTTCCTTCATGGCGAGATCGAGTCTTCTCTACGCATCCACCACAGGTTTCTTTCCTTCTTCTAATCAAATTTTATGTTGAAAAAGTTTTGGGTTTATCCCTTTAATATAAGCAATTGTCCACCTACTAGCCTTCTTGTGACGTTTAAGCACATCTAGTAGAGCCTTTTCTTGTGACCCACTTAACCCTGATGCAAGTATAATAGGTAAAGCATTTTTCTCCCTCAAAAACTCATATTTGAAATGTTCTGGTAATGGTTTTAGTTCTACCTTTGGTGGCCTCACGATCGATGGTATCATCTTGGTGGTAGTCGGTATTGTTTTATCTACTACCTCTTTGTTTTGTTGCCACCATTCCAACTAGGTTTTTATAGATTCATCATTTGACTCCTCTTTTAGAGATCCTTCATCTTTCGAGTCTTCTTCTCTGCAATGATTGGTCGCAATCTGTTTGCAAACAGGTTCACTGGATTCACTTAAGGGTTCATATTGTTCTTTCCAGAATATTTCATTTGCACTTACTACTTCCAGTATATACGTAAAATCTTGCCAAGTCTTAGTCCAAATACTTCCCCCAATCATAATATCTACCTTGCGTCTGTTTTCTGTATAGCGACATGAATGCCTCCTCCTAGTATGGATTGAAGTATGGCTTTAAATCTTTCCCTAGCTCACCCTAATGTCTCCGCCATCGTTTGCCTAAAATGAAACATTTGTATGTATCCCTGCATAATTTTACGCGTAGAAATCATTCGTTGAAGAAACATGTGTATAAATTCTTCCCAAGTGGTGATAATGTTTGGAGGTAATGAGTTTTGCCACAACTTTGCCTTCCCATTTAAAGCAAAAGAAATTAATAATAATCTAATTACACTCAGAGCTACCCCTATATATGAGACGGTATTACAATTACCTTAAATCTTCGTAAGAATGCAACAAGATCTTTTGTTAAAGGGTCAGAAAATATAACATTGTCAGTGATCCAAGATATTAAATATGGATTTAATTCAAAATGATTATGATAAATTGGTGGTCGAGCAATACTAGATTGCAACCATTCTAAATAAAAAAATCCCTAATGCATTTTATCATCTTGTAACTTAAAGTAAAGGAAATAAAATTTAAAAAGAGGGAAATACTAAATGAAATAAATAGAATCGTATCTATGGCTTAAAAATTTCCTAATTATTCTAAAAATCAAAGAAAGAATAAAAATTACTAAAGCGTTGCCTCCCCGGCAACGGCGCCAACAACTTGACCGCCTCCGAATGTACTCTCATTCGGTGTAGGTTTTAGGCATCCGCAAGTATACGGGTCAAGTTCTAAATATAGTGTGTTTACAACGAAACACTTAGTAGTATTCCGAGGATTGTACCCAAAGGAGGCGTGAGGCAATAGTGAATTAAATCCCTGCAAAGAATAGAAGTAATTAGTAATCACTTTAGGAATTATAGTACGAAATGAAATAAAAAAGTTGTTTGTGCAAAACATAAAAAGAAAAGAAATAAAGTAAATAGTTAAGATGTGGAAGATCTATAAATGGATTTGGGGATATTAGGTCGCTTTAGTATGAGTTCTTCAATTGTTAGGTTTTTGGAGATTTTCCTTTAATCAACTAGTCAGTACCCCAGTTGGATCTCTCGATCTTCTGCCAGCATGGCAAGTCGATAGAGACTACTTATTGCTAGATGTCAAGTCTAAACTAGTTTGGGGAAAAGGTTTTCACTGATGGGAAATACCAATTTTGGGTTCATTCCCACCTAAATGACGTTCTAGGGTTGTGAGGACTAGTTTTTGTTTAATGTTCTCCCTTTTCCCAAATAGCTTATCTGAAATGAAAAATACCTATTAAACAACAATTTAAATAATCATACTTCAACTCCTAATTCCCCAAAATGAAATTAGTTTCTCATGGTTTTTTTAATCATAATTAAAAGAATATATGAAAGCATAAAGTTGAAGATATCAAATGAAAAGGAAACTTGATTTGTATTGGCAATCAGTCAGGAAAAATTCCTCGAACATTTATGCGAGTTCTACAATCTCGCTTCAGATATTGGTCAGCCGTTTTCATTAACCTTAGGTTAGCTGTTGTCCTTTGTATTTAAGTGGCATTGTAAAGATTGAAACACCGTTCACTTGGTGCAAATTCCGCTTCTAGGGGTCGATATTGCGACACGCCAGGACCTATGTCGCGACGAAGCCATCAGTTCTCTTATGAAATGTCATCTTGCAGGTGTTGTCGCGACATAGCCCATGCATGTCTGGACAAAGAAGTTAGTCTCTGAAATCTCCAAGTTTGGTCCCTTGGCTGTGACGTAGATCATCCGATGTCGTGACAAAGTGATCAGCTTATTATTTATGCAGCTTCTTATAGTCTCCTGCACACTGACAAAGTATGCTAGCTAACCTTTAGGCCTCAATTGACCTTAAAGAGAATAAAATTTTAGCACTTAGGTTACACAATATATTCAAAAGAAAAATCTAAATTAAATTTTATGAAAATATAAAGAAAATACTTGATTCCAAGCTCTTCAAGTGCAAAACTAGTTTAATCTGTTACGTATAAAACCAGCAGATCAATAATTGTCAATGCTTTTGTTCAGAAATAGTTCATACTTCTTGTGTGTCTATTGGATATTATACATAATTAGAATAAAAAGTAAAAAATACAATGATGAAATATATTTAACATATATATAAATCTATTAGCATCATTGTCGCATCATATATCGATATATCACATGTGATCATTTTCATGTTATCATCCTATCCAAAACCACTTTCGGCCCGAATTGAGCATATAATTTGCCATTGGTTTTTTACAGTCCTTAGATGATTTTTCACATGCTTAGCATCACATTGAACTTGAAATCTTTCAAAATTAGCTACAGCAACTCGATTAATAGAAACTGCTTTGAAAGTGTTAGAAGGCTTATTTCCTTTCTATGCCTCCTCTGCTAGAATTTCGAGAAAAAGATGTTCCTTCAGTTTGTTCACCTAAATTGCTTTATTGTCCCTGCTTTGTTGCCCTTACCCATTCTACATTAATAATTACCATTGTCAATAATTTTAATATCTAACAAGCTTAAAACATAATAATTTCAATTTCTAATATCCAACAAGCTAAAACATAATACTTTCAAAATCCAACAATAATTTCATTATCAATATCCAACCAACATTTAAAAGAATAACAATTTTAATGCTAAAACATACATAACATAAAAACATTAACCTTGAGCCCTAAACCTACCTAATGTTTTTAGCCATATAATCAGTCCACATAGTTTATGTAATTTCCTCTCTCTTAGCATACTATTCTCTTGCTTTTTCTCTTTCTTCTCACTCCGTAAGAGTTGGTATTATCAAATCATACTCATGCTCCTCATATAATCCTTGATTAAGTAAATCATTAGGATCAATTCCCATTATATGATTATGAATGCTACAACAAGCCAAAACAATATTTACTTAAGTTTGAAAATTCCAAAATGGTTCAGCATCTAACACACGAAACCATTTCTTCAAAATCCCAAAAATACATTCAATAGTGATTTGTAATTATGAATGGCGAAGATTAAAGAGTTCCATCGCACTTTCTGACCCTTGATCACTACACTCTTTTAACTGATATCGAACACCAAGATATGGGGTAATATATCCACTTCGGATGCCATATTCAGCATTAACAAGATAATATTTACCTAAAATTTTTCAAAATATAATTATTATTAATAAATTATGAGCTTACTTGAACTATTTGATGTTTAATGTTAATTCTTACCATTTGGAATTCTTAATCCTCTTGGGCATGAAAGTGCATCACTTAAAATACGAGAATCATGTGCACTACCTTCCTAACTAGCTAGAACATAGGAAAATTTCAAATCAAATGTAATGGCAGCCAATACATTTTGTGTCGTCCCCCCTTACGGGTATGAAATCTTCCTTGAATGCTAAGTGGAACAGATGCACAAACATGAGTTCCATCTAGTGCTCCAATACAATCTTTAAAATAATGATAAAACTTTGGATTGTTTCAGATTTCACTAGGAGTTGACTCATCAGGTAATCTAATAACTAATTTATACAATTTCAAAGTAGCTCTCAATACAACCTTAAATTAACGATGAATTGTCTCAATTGGTCTATAATATCTAAATCCAATCACTCGAAACCTTCCATTATTGTCAATTTTATGTAAAAATATAACTACTTGCTCCCTAAAATTCACCGATTTAGTTTATTATAACAAATTGTTCCTACTAAGAATGTCGCACAAATTAAAAAAGGCAACCAGTCTCATCCTTATCACATCAATAAAATACTAGTCACCTCTATATAAAATATTTTTAATATAAATTTCTCTTTCATAATCCTGATTCACACAAGGGTGAGAAGCGATTTTCTTCCTAGTTTTTCATTTTTTAATCCAATGAGCCTCAAAAGAAAAAACTGAAGCCATAACTCCAATAATTGCGTTACGATATTAATTATGATCCATCTACACAAAATAATACCGCACAAATGTTTGATCATTACAAAAAATAACAACATTACACATTTGGGTAGAAAAGGTTAAAACACAAATCTCTATTGCATTTGGTCTACAAGGCCCACAAACAAAACAGTATTTCATGGTAAAATCTCTACATGATGGTCCAATTGTCCTGTAAGCTTAGCTTTATACAACTTCATGGTAGTATTCTAGGATCATAAATTTGAGACAAAGCTCACTAGCCATCTAGTCTTTTAGTTAACCCAAATTTGCTAAGTATTATAAACTAGCATCATTTTTATGCTACAAAAAGAATCAATGTGTTAGCTAGATGGATCAACTCGAGAATGTTGGTAAGGGAGGTTGAATTGGCCATTGAGATGTTGTGGTAGAAGCAATAAAAATTTGCAACAAAGAACACAAGGATTTATAGTGCTTCGGCCCCAAATGCCTACTCCACTACCTTAGCTTTCCATAACTAAGGATTTTCCCAAATCCACTAGATTTGTATAACCTTTGTGGAAAAGGTTTAACCTTACAATCTCTCTTAAGATTTATACCCCAAAACCTTAAGATAGAACTTCCTTAAGGTTTCTACCAAACCTTAAGTTTAAACCTTCTCTCAAAAGAGAAACAAACAAGCAAACAATGAAATAATTCTTACAAGATTAGGATGTTTACCAATTAAGCACAAATACAATGAAAAACACTTGAGATAAATGAACACGGTGAAAGCTCATAAGTGTTTACAAGAAAATGTATGAAAGAATTAAGCTCTAGGTTGTTTTGATTGATCTTTAAGCTTTGAACATTTCTCTTCTTGTTGCTAGACCTTTGGAAGATGGTATTTATGCCCCCAAATTGATTTCTAACCGTTGTGGTTGTTGGTGTAATAATTGTAGCCGTTGGGGATAAAAACTAGAGCATTATGTCTTCTGCAACTTCGATTATCAATACTTGCTAAAAGGGTATCGATAATTTTTGTAATAAATACAGATTCGATAATCGTTGGAGCTACGGTATAGATACCTGGGGCCTATTCCCAATTTATGGTACGAGAATTCTATGCCAACATTATTGACCAGGAGTCCGAATTTATATTTTTTTGTGAAGGGTTAATGTCATGGGATGCCACAACCATCAACGCAATATATAATACTGCCGTTGATAAGGATGAGCATGTAAAGTTTATTGAAGAATTAACTGAAGAAGGGACCGAGATGTTGATAAGAGACCTGTGTGTCAAAGGTGTTATATGGATGGGTTCAAATCCGAGTAACTACACTACGCACAGGAAATTTCTGTCACTGCAAAGTAAGGTGTGGTTTCATTTCATTAACATTCGTTTAATGTCGTCTACGCACAGTACAACAGCCACCCTCGATTGAATGCGTCTAATACATTCGATCATAATGGATAGAAAGATAGATGTCGGTGCAATGTTGCATCAGGAAATTGCGGAATACGCAGTAAAATAGACATGTATCTTGGTATTTCCCTCTTTGATAACACGATTATGCCAGTAGTAGGGTATAGTGCTTAGCGAAAGAGAGGAAACCCTAGAAAACAAGGGCTCGATCAATGATGCATCAATTAAGAGGATGGCTCGTGGTAAGGAGACTAATATAATAAAAGAAGTAGATACCAGAAAGATGAAGAAGAGCAAGGAAAAAAGCAGCAACAATAGTACGCATGTGACAGTAAACCCAGCATTATGCCACAAAGTAAAGGAGTTGGAGCAAATTGTCGATGTTATTAACATCAGACAAATAAAACTTGTTACCACAGTTGAAGAAATGGAACATTCACAGAATCTATTCTATGCCTACATCAGGGCATGGAATAGTGCCATGCTGACCATCATGAGGAGAATGAGCACAGCACCTCTGCCAGAATTTTTGATCTTCCCTCCGATCATCAGGGAAGCCGAAACTTCAACTGATGAAGATGATTCTGGAGAGAAGGAACACTCTATAGCTTCTCCACCAATAGTGTGTATTTCAGATGAAGAAAGACAGGTGGAATCAAAGGAGGTAGAGGATTGCTTGACGAACATTGCCAGCTTATTCGAGGAGGATTTCCCTGTTAATCTTGAGACTGTTGATGCTGCTGAAGAAGAAACTCCTACTAAGGGAGAAGCCACACTCGTTGAAGAAATGAGAAAAGAGGAGAAGAAAGAAGAAAAAGAAGAGGAAGAAGCCAGAGCAAATTCATCAGAGGAATTTTCCCAACACCAATAACTGTGGGTGCAATAAGTGAAGAATTGGTGCCATCTACTGTGAGTAAGGCAGAGGCTGTGACAACACCAACTGAGGATCCAAATCCATTGGCCATAATAGTCTACACTCAGCCAACTACGAAGATCCATCCATCTAATGTCACAGTCGATAATGCAAGGGCACAGCCTGAAGCTGTGGAGCAATCCAAAGATCCGGCTAAGCCAAAGGAATGAAAGAGGAAGCGCGCCAAGGAAAAGAAGTGACACAAGGAGGAGCGCAAGTGCAAGAAGAAGAAGACCCATATAGTACATTGAGTTAGTTTTTATTTTTGGTACTTGGTTTAGTTTTCATGCATATCATGTAGCTGTAATTTAATTGTCACCATATTTCCTTTGTCATTACATTTTAATTGTCACTACATTTGCGTTATCATTGCATTTCCATTTATCAATGCATTGAGGACAATGCAGACTTTAAGTTTGGAGGGAATTTATATGGGGCTGGAAATGCAATTGCACCCACATTTCAAAAATTTTTCTTTTTGAGTTGAATGAAGCATGCAAGATTATTGAAAATGCGCTTGAATTTTTTTTGAATCTATGAAATATTAATGAATGAGTTGGATAAATGTGATTAAATGTTGTGCCTTCTATTTTTGGATGAATGGTTGAGATTGCATTAGTAATGAATGAATAGTATCATTACCCGATTGATTGTGAAAGCTCCTTGTATTATGGCGTTTGTCTTCCTCCTTTTATCGTGAATAGCTTGAAATGTTGTGTCTGTGGGGTTCCTACATAAAGATTAAAGCATGTGCATGCAAAAATAAAATCTACCTCTATTCCTACTCCTAATTAATTAAATAAGTCTTCAAAACTAAAACTAAAATTATCCCAAATTACAAGTCTAAAGAATAAATATAGCAAAACATCCAACCACTCCCAATCCTCATCCATCTCTTCCTCCTCCTATTCACTGTCCCTTCTTCAATTTCCTCCTTATCATCTATTAACCCAAATATGTCTGATGTGTAATTAGGGACTCTGATGTTGTTTTATCGAGCAAACTCTTGAAATATTAGTCTCGATTCTTACATCCATTGTATCATTCAATTAAGCTTTGGATGACTTCCTTCACCAACTTTTTATTAGGCTGGTGACAACCTTTGTGATGAAGTTGGTGTAGCCACCGAATCTCATGATCTCCTCTTCCCTTCTTTTATTTGTTTGGCATGAAGCTCCACTTATTGTTGGAAGAGTGTATCACCAATGACGCTCTTCGATGGCTTCAATGTCTACTCAGTAGATGTCATGGGCACTCCTACCCTTTTACACAAAGCTGTGATTAAGTGAGGAAAGAAAATTCACACTTTTTTGGCTTCCGACACATTGGCTCATGTTTTGATAGATCAATTTCCCAATACAAACTTGCTTTTTCTGCAAAATTGCAAACAATAGCACTGCTCAAAAAGCATTAATGTTAGAAACATTTAAAGCAAGTATCATACGAGTACACACAATTTGAATCCACATCTTGGCTTTTGGGAACATAATGGCTTGGTTAAAAGAAGCAGGGATACTAGTGTCTGGCCTAAATTTCCATTCCCCCTTCCCTCAATTAGGTAGGTAATTACCTCATTCATGTTTATATCCTAAAAAGATTCTAGATCAGTCTGATCTAAGAAATCTTGTTCATAATATGGAGCAACAAAGAATTTGCATATGAGTTTAAGGGTTATCTTAACACTAATTCCTCTAATCATTAAAGTTTCCCATGTACTTTCATTATTAGTCCTAAACATAGTCTTTTAGGGTAGCACAAAATTCCTGGACTACTAGGATGACTGCAGGTTCTGTGGGGATTGTCCAAAATTGTTCCATCTATGGTACCTAACTAGAGGCCAGATTTCTTTACATAAAATCATCAAAGGATCAAAAACCCTCTATTGAATAAATGTTTTAGCTTGAAGCTCATTACAATATTTTCTACATTTGCATTCACAAAACCTGAAAGGTTTGTATCCGTTGATGGTTCATATTCAATAATTTGTCTAGCCTTTTTAGGAGGCATTTTAAGGATGAGAAATGAAGGAATATTGAGTTAGGAAAACTTGATTTGGTGTGATCCCCTTCTTGTTTGATGCTTGGCCTTGCTCGTGAGATTGATAAACCTGAAAAGTGAAAAGAGAAACAATAAAGGAAAGAATTTTTAAGATTTTAGAGGTTTTTAGAGAGCTAGAGTGTAATGTGAGAGTTAGAATAGTGTTTTAGTACTTAAAAGGAATGGAAACTAGGGTTTTAAAGTGTTAAAATTTTGAAAAATAAGTATTTTAGATGTCGGGTTATGCAGTCGAGTCTTATTGATCCTACAAAAATTACAATCAATGTCATGACATAGGGTAACTATGTCGTGACAAACACATTAGTCCTTCGTTGTCGTGACACACTCGGAGCTTCGTCACAACATTGCCCTCAGTTTCAAATGGCCACCCAGTTTGTACTCTTTGTCGTGACATGAGAAGTTCTTCGTCGCGACATCGACGTCAGTCTCTTGTTATCCTCATTCTATAACCTATGTCATGACATGAAGGCTGGTGTGTCACAACATACTCCTATTTCCTGTTAATTACTAAAATAAAAACTTGTTAGAAATATATACAATAATATACAGAAGTTAGTTTCACCTGTTCACCTTTATGTCTTACTATCGAGCTCATCCGGTATGCTTTCCCTTATCGATCGTGTCCAACTTTTTTCAACATTTGTCCATCTCCCATAATTTTTCTCCATTTTCTTGAGTCAATCCCTTCTTTGAACCTATTAATTCATTCCTTGTTCATAAAAGGGATTCTATTGGGTTCTTCACTTCCATCCATGTCAAGCAAGTGATAGCTCTTGTTTTGTTTCTCAGCTCCATCTGTTCTATCCCCACATTTGGAGATTTCTACATCACCATTAATTCTCATTGTTAACCCATTGGTGTTAAAATCGATGGTAGATATAGACATGGCTAAGAATGGCCTTCCTAACAGAATAAGTATATCTTTATCCTTTTCAAAGTCGAGCACCATGAAATCTGCAGGGATGATGAAACTTCTCACCTAGACCAGCACGTCCTCTAAAATTCCTTTCAGTCTCACAGATGATTGATCTATTAGTTGTAAGGTTAATTGAGTATTTTTTAGATCTCCGCTCCCAAGTTTCTTAAAAATCAACAGAGGCATCAAACTTATGCTCGCACCGAGATCACATAAAGCTCTGTTGAATTGAAGGCTCCCAATCTTTATTGGAATTGTAAAACTACAAGGGTCCTTCAGCTTTTGAGGAATTCTTTTAGAGATAATAGCGTTGCAAGACGCGTTTACTTCCACTTATTCACCTACCTTAATTTTTCTACAGCTCGACATAATTTCTTTTAAAAACTTGGCGTATTTTGGTACCTTTTCTATGTGTTCAATCAAAGGTAAGTCAACATTTAAAGATTTAAATAGATTTAGAAAAATTACAAGGTCGTCATCATCTTTCTTTTTTTTCTCTTCTAACCTCTTTGGAAATGGAACAATGGTACCTTCCATAAGCATGTCATATTTCTTTTCTGGAATTTCTTTCAACGGTACCTCTTTAGGTAATATGACTTTAGTGTCATATTCAAAGGAAATTTCTATAGTCTCATGTGATTTTCTATGCACCTCCTCCTCTTTGGATCTTTTTGGGCTACTCAGTACATTGTCCGATCTTAATTCGATCACCTTAACATGTTCTTTCCCCTCCCTTCAAAGATTGTTTTTAGTATTTCTAGGGATACCGATACCAATTTGCCTAGTGAGATCTCCTACCATACTCACCAATTGGTTCATCTATTCCTCTAGCTTTGTTAAGGATCTAGCAGTAGTGCATTTAGACTGCACTTGCTTTACATCCTCTCGCATTCACTGCATTTCTCCCTCTATCTTGTCTAACCTTTTACCACATACAGTATGGTCACTCTGAATTGCTTTTTTGGTTGCCTCTATAAGAATGGAGGTTGGTAATTTGGGATTCTCGATTGGTTGTTGTTATCACTTCCTCCTTGACTTCCTCCCCATCTAAACATCCACAATGTTGGTAAGATAGGGGTAAACAGGCTTATCTTCTCCTTGTGATGATAGTGCCCCTACGGTAGATTCGATTCGGTTTAATCTCCCTAACAGCTATTGGTGTTTGTCATCTTCCTGGATCATTTTAACTGAAGCCGGTTTTACCCATATGTGAACCTCTTAGTAGGCCACTGGTAAGAGTTCATTGCTATATTTTCAACCAACCCATAAGCATCGTTATAAGTTCTATTCATTAGGGCTCCTCCTATCGTACCATCTAACCCCGATTTGGCAGACGCATCCAACCCATTATAAAATGTCTGTAATTTCATCCACTCCGGCATACCATAATGTGGGCATTTTCTTAACAGCATTTTGAATCGTTGCCATGTTTCATGAAACCATTCACCCTTAAATTGTTGAAATGTCGAAAGTTCTCTATGGAGTTAAGGAGAATGGAAATAATTTGAGACAAATGACATCATCAGTAATACCATTGTAATGGAGAGTATCACATAATAGTAAAAACTGCTTTAAGTGTAAACTGGGATCTTCAGTCATGGTCCCTCTAAACTGTAAATTATTTTGTATCATTTGGACCATGGCTGGTTGAATCTCAAAAGTGTTTGTGGATATAGTAGGTCTAGCAATACTCCCTCGTGTCAAATCTATGTTAGGAATAGAATACTCCCTCAGAATTATTTGAGGTTTCGCCATTGGTTCATGTGCGTGGAGTTGTGGAGGCATCCTATCGTCTTCAATGTTGTTAGCAAGAATTATGATTAGATCTTCTGGCTCTTCTCGTTTCTCTGGTGGTGGTAGGTTTTGCATTGACTATCCGTTTTTTTTGTTTTGTCTAATTAATGCTTCAGTGTCAGAGATTGGATCTATCAAGTTTCCTTGGCTTCGAGTCATAAACTTAAATTAAACAAAGACAAAGAAATAATAAAAGATAAAAGAAATAGTAATAAAAAATAAAAAATCAAATCTATATCCTAAAGATCTCTTAATTATTCAAATAACAATTTAAAAATAAAAATCATTGAAAGTGTTGCCTCCCTGGCAACAGCGCCAATAATTTGATCACCTCCGAACGTACTCTCATTCGGTGTGTGTTTTTTACTTCCGCAAGTATATAGGTCAGGTTGTAATATAGTTTCTACAACGAAATACTTGGTAGTATTCTGAGGATCGTACCCAAAGGAGGTTTTAAGAAATAGTGAATTATATCCCTGCAAAGAAAAGAAGTAATTAATACTGCCTTTAGGGATTATAGTACGATAGTAAAATAAAAGAGTTTGTTTTGAAAAGCATAAAAAAATTAAATCAAAGTAGACGAAAGAGATAGTAATTTCAATAAACGACTTTGGGGAGATTAGGTCGCTTCAATATGGAATCTTTGATTTTACTTCAATCAAGTAGTTGTTACCCTAGCACGATCTTTCGATCATCCGCCAACATAACAAGTCAATAGAGACTACTTATCGCTAGATATCACAGTCTAAACTGGTTTGGGGAAAAGGTCTTCACGGATAGGCAATACCAATTTTGGACTCATTCCCACCTAAATGACTTTCTAAGGTTGTTAGGCCTAGTGTTTGTTTCATGTTCTTTCTTTCCCAAACAGTTGATCCGATTGAAAATCCCTGTTTATACAACAATTAAATATCCATACTTCCACTCCCTAATCCCCCAAACGGGATTAGTTTCTGATAGTTTCTTTAAACGTCATAAACACAATAATATAATTGAACATATGAAATAAAAAGAAACTTAAATTGTATAGCAATCTATTGGGAAATAATTCCATGATCGTTTATGCAAAAGTACAAATTTCGTTTCTCAAACAAAAAGAAAATAACAAAGTAAAACCAAAAGTAAGTACAAGATGCGTAAAAACCCTAGTTCTAAAGGCCCTATTTATAGCCTTGGATGGTCATTTTCCTCAACTCTAGGTCAACTATCGTTCCTTGTGTTTTAGTGACTTTGTAAAGGCCAAAACGCCCTTCACTCGATATAATATCCGCATCTAATAGTCGATGTCGTGACACACCAGGTCCTGTGTCGCGGCAAAGAAGTTAGTCTACTCCCTAGGTGCACTCGTATAGGCGTTGTCGCGACATAGGTGATGTATGTTGCGAAAAAGAAGTCAGTCCCACGTTTCTTCAAGTCTGGTCCCTTTGTTGCGACGTAGAGTAGTCTATGTCGTGACATAGTGATAGTATTAAAAAAGACACCTATTTTCTCCCTAAATTTGTGTATTGATTGTCTCTTTTGTAGCATATTTAGCATGCATGATTGGCATCTCATACTTAGTATTTATATTCTCTAACTCATTGTTGTTTGGCTTAAATTCTAGTTACTTTATCTCTTCTATGCAGTAATGTCGGCGTATGCAGAATATGTTCACAATTATCAACGCAGGGATCCATCTCAGAAGATCGATGCTAGAAAGAATTTAAAGATGCAGCCACAAGTTAGCTTGGAATTGCGGCCAGAGATGTCACCGCATAGAAACCTTTACTTTGCATGGGCGAATTCACGCTGCAAACACATCTGGAAGCACCAGCGCAGGGGAAGAACACATTGTCACCGCAATTAAAGGTTCCAGATTGCGCCCAGCAATCTCGCGACAACCTGCAGATTTATGAAGAACACACCAGATCTGTGTGAGTGCACAACTGGATTTTAACAAGCTTTGACAGCTGTAAAAGGAGTTAAATCTGAGAGGAAATGAGGTCTACAAATTCTTGAAGCCTATAAATAGAGGAAAGAAGAAGGAGAATGATATCAAGAGGTGAAGGAATTAATTCTACAAATACTTTGAGTTTTTGAAGCTTTATGCTGGAGTCCTGTGAGCTGATCGATCAGGCAAGCAACAACTTCTGACGAGAAGTGCTTGGTACGATACAAGAGGAGCAGTTAAGAGATAATCCTAGTACCCTAGGGATATTATGCTTCGATTTATTTGTTAATTCCTCTTTTAGTGCTGATGAATTCTATTGTCATTTGATTGTATATGAGAATATCTTTCAATGTTAGATTACTTTGATTCAAACTTAACTCTTCTCATCTATTTATTCTTGGATTTAACTACTTGACCACGAGAGTGTAATTGCAGTCTATCGACACTGGGAGGTGCGGTGACAAGTCAGATTAACAAGCAAGTCAGTGAGAGCTGCTTGAGACTAGAAGGGATTCTGTCACTTGTTCTTATCTTAAGCGTAAAGCATTGTCAGCACTGAGAGGTGTGGCAATTGTGAGCGCTTGAGTCTTGATTAAACAGAGAGTTATTATTGGTGTGATTTCATTGGAACCTTATTGCGGTGACAATTCATCTACACTATACCTTGTCGTCACATCTAGCGTTGCTACTTAGTGAAATCAGTGGTCCACTCCAATCCTTTACACTTGATCATACTTTTACTTTTATGCATTTAAATTCTCCAAACTTAAACAACCATTTGATTTACTTTCAGCTGCTCTGACAATTAACTTTTACAATTACATTGATAACTGTGCAGTTCTAATTTAATTACGCTGACATCCTTACTAGCATTTTCCCTAATCTTAGCTTTAGTTGCTTCGACAGTTTAAACATCAAGAACTCCTTCCTCGTGGGATCGATATTCGATAGAACCAATCTATCAACTATACTTGCATCGACATGTGTCCACTTGCACAATTGCTGTGACATTACAGGCCGATCACATAGCGATCAGCTTCACACTTGTTCGACTTCTAAGGGTCTCCTGCACACTCACGAAGCATGTTAACTAACCTTTAGGCCTCAATCGGCCATAAAGATGATAAAACAAACTATTTTACACTTCTTACACATTTTATTCAAAAGTAGAAAAATAACTTAAATCCTACAGAAATAAAAGGAAACTGCTTAATTTCAAGCTCCTAAAGTGTGAAAAATATTTCAATCTACTAGGTACAAAACCAACATATCAAACGTCTTATCGTTTAAAATGTCTTACCGAAATGAAAACGATAAGACGTTTTTTTATAATAAAGGTGTGTTTTTCCCGTGTTTTAGAAAACATTTTACAATGAAATTTTATTTTCCAACAAACAAACAGTGGAAAAGAATGAAAATATTTTTCGTAAAATAAAATTTTATAGGTAAATAAACACACCCTAAGAAGAAATAAATAAACATATTAAGAGAGTGAAAACTTAAGAAAGAAAAGAGTAAAAATAGAAGAAGAAAAAACCAAACAAAAAATAATGTTAAATGAGGGGTAAGGTTCTAAATCCACGAGAAGTAACAAGAAAAATAAATTTCCATATCGGGTCCTTAAACTTTATATGTTATCTCTTTTTTTTTGCTCAATCAAATTATTACACATCTTAATCATTTGCAAATAATGTTATAATCTGCAAAATGCAGCAATCCCCATGAAAAATGCCCCTCAACCAAGTACAAATCACCAAAATCTCTTATCGATATCATCATAATTCCATATCACTAGACCTCTAAAACCCCCTATGTTATTTTACCCTCTAAAAAACAATTGTGCAAGCAACCGAAAACATAAGCCCCATATAACCAAAGATCATTTGGAAACTAACAACTAACCAATTCTTTATAAAAAAAACTCAGCAGCATCGCTCATGATATATTCACCACCATGCCTTAAACATTCCAAGCCTTTTTATTCCAGCTAACGCCAAAGCAATGGCCATCACATTTTCGATCTTCTCAAGCTTTGAGAAAGAGACCTTACCTGCTCTATCCATTCTATTTTCGAAATCCTTGAAGATAGATTGTAGCATCCACGGTCTCAGCCCTTTGTTCTCAATCCAACTAAACACCTCATTTAATCTTATCTCAATAATTAGAAAGCCTTTACCTTTCCAACCCATTGCTAAATACACATCCAACGCAATGATGATCACTTCAATCTCGACTGCAATGGACTCCTTTGCTACAACAGCACCCAAAAATAAAGCCCTTGTCACCCCATTCACGTCTCTTAACACCCCTCCATACCCAGCTTCATCCTCGTTCGCTACTCCACTTACATTAAATTTTATCTAACCATGCCTCAGAGGACATCAGAACTGACCATCCATCCTAGATTTTTTAAATCGCACCAGCTTCTATACGGACACATCCACCATGATCTCTCTTACACTCTTTTTTCTTCATATCCAGACCATACTAGGTAAAATTTTTCCCCATCAATGGCAAATTTACCAATTTACATTTGTCAATAAAGCTCCCAAAATTCTTTGATCCCTTTATAACCCATGCAATTACTTCTTTCGCTCATGTTCCTACCTCCATTAAAGTCACCTCCTATAATTCAATGTTTAGTAAAACTGTTTTCGAAGCTCAATCTTCTCCTCCCATAAAATCTTTTGTTCCATCAACATTTTAGGCACATATACATTGATCAATACTCCTTCTCAACCTTCGGAAACCAATTCCCTTCCACCACTACAATTTGATCACAAAACTCCTTATTCATTTGACAATGCCTTTTATCCCACATTGAAATTAACCCTCCCAAATGACCTACTACTACCACGTATCTAAATAAAAGTTATCATCTCCCCATATTCTTCTAATTCAATCCCTAGACACTACCTTTAATTTTGTTTCTCATAAAAAAACACACATGTACCCTGTACATTCTAACTAATCTACTCACCATAGCAATTTTGACCTCTGATCCCGAACCCTTTATATTCTAGGTAACAATTCTCATATCACCCAACAAATGTTTCAAGATAAATCAAAACAGCAAATTCAAACTCGCACCTGTTACTGTGCTGGGGCTTTATTTGTTCTCATTGAGTCCTTTGCTACTAGTCTTCGAGTCTCATTATATCTTTAATGACATCCCTCTCATCTCCCCTCACACTTAGTCCTAATTTCTTCCCCACTTCCTAAGTCTTCTTTGCCTCCCATAGAATTACCTTCCTCTTATTGCTGATGTCCGAGTCTGACAATGATAAATTCACAATTTTCTCTTTACTCCTTGACGCTACCCTACCCTTTTCCTTTCTCCAAATTCTATCCCTCTTTTGTTTCTTCTTAGATGTCAGCACCCTATCTTGAATGTCTTGCATGGAACTGATTTTTTTATTAAATTGTTTCTTCTTCTTTCTACTTTAGATTGTATTTAAGAATACATCTTCAATCTCTAGAAAATCCCTCGTCCCCTGATTCCTCTTCTTCTGATTCATTTTTAGAATTTTGTTTTGCTGTCGAGCTATTTTCCTCTCCCAAAATTAGCCATTTATTACTAATTGAGCCCACACCCTCTTCCATATCCTCATTTGCATTTAATCCCTCGTTTGGGCCTATTACAAGTGCTAGACCCATATTTACTAAATCCTCTTTAGCCCGATCCATACTTCTACTGTCTCCAAATTCCCCTTCAGCTAAATTTCCATTACTTCCAGCATCATTATCCCCTTCATTATATACACCCTAACATCTTCTGACATTCTTTTCCATCTCTATCATTTTCAATGCCATCATCAATAATTACTTCCTCCATGACGTTTCAGTTGCCCTCTTGAGATTTCTCCAATGCCAATTAAATCCCCGATTTCGAGTCTGACACACTTTCTTCAACCTCCTCCTGTTATACCTCCTTGTTCGAGATATTGTTTTTAGATGCTTCCGACCATCCCCTTTCTCTTACATTGATCGAAAAACTGATATCACCCACCTTAAATGTTATTACTTCTTCAATTTGCATCTGTTGTTTGATTGAAATCAGCATCTCAATCTTCTCATAGTTGGTTGTTTTTGTCAAGTTCTCCCCCATCGAAATCAAATCACCCTAATTGCCAACTATCCTTTTGAATGTTTCGTAATTCCAACAGTGCATAGGTACTCGTGATATTTCGATCCATGAGACCCTCTCTGAGAACACTATCTTTTCTGACTAAGGTTCAATGCTTACAAAAAATTCCTTCAAATAAAACCATTCTTTTTGTTTCAATATTTCTATTAGTTCTTCATCGGGAATCTCAATAAGGAAATAATTTCCTTGAATTCTCTTCACACTAATTTCGTAAGTCCCATCCTCGCAATTCTATCTGCTAAACTCTTTATTTCACAAAAATTAGCCACCTCCCCCACCTTTTTGTAATTTCCACAAGTGTTCATCTTCGACGTGGCCCTGTACTACTTTTGTTTGATTTATCTCCTTTATAATTGATTCATCTCCTATCCTCTGTTTGATCGTATTTGCTTTCGATGTTTCTTCCATCTCCTCTTCGATTTCCTTTCTTTTTGTCTCACCTTTCGTCCCTTCTTGATTTGTTTCTTTGTTAATTAATTGTTTTCATTGTGTGGTTACCCTTCTCCATATTTTTCTCTTGCCTTTAAATCTTGCAAACTTCACCCAAATTCTACTCCTCAGAATCACAAAACCATTTAGTTTTGTTATTACCCTTTGAGCATCCATGAAGTTGGTAAATCAAAGATTTTTTACCTAAATCTCTTACAACTTTTGCTTTTTTTTTTCTCTGGGATGAAAGCATCGACCACCTTACCGTGATATTTGAATAACGTCTATAGACTCTTCCAATGCATGGTCGTCGGAATGTTGTACACGAATACCGCAAATTGATTACCTCCCTCTTCCATTTGGTGTAAGAGAAAAACTTAAGGTCTTTTATGGATTATCTCACTTCAATTATTATCTTGATGAGTAAATTTTCTAATCAATCCAGCTCTAATTCATAGTATTTTTAAATGGCATAATTATAAAAAAAAGTCCCTAAACTTTGGGGGGGTTTGGATATATGCCCCTAACCTTTTTTTTCTGATTGACACCCTTAACGTTACAATTTTCAGAAATCAACGCAACTTTAACTGTCAAACGTGAGTTGACTGTTAAAAAAATTGCAGCTCAACATAATAGTCCATGTGGCATGCCACATAAGTGCATGACGTCATAATGATGTCATATATTTAATTATTTTTTTCATTTTGTTTCATCTTCCTTGTTCTTCCCTCTTTCTCTCTTTCGCCTTTTTTTTCTCTTATTTTCTCTCTTGTCAAATATTATTTTTCTTCTTCAAAACTTTTTCCCCACTGTCGGCTGCCATTTTTTCCCTCTTTCTCGGACAACGACGAACTTTCTTTCCTCTCTTTTTTTTTCACTTTGGCTTCCCTACTTCACCCTTGTAATAAACGATGGCAACCCACTTGAAACTTTCTTTTCAAATTAAATCTTCAACCCAAAATTAGGAGCTCTGTACCTTTCAAATAAAAACCATTAAACAAAATCCCCAATACGTACATTGCTTTCACTGCTATTTAAAAACAAAATCAAGAAGATAACCATTTTACTTTCTTTCCCATCTTTTCTTTCCTCGATATAATCCTTCAAAAACAAAAAAAGAAGAAGAAAATCCATGATCTATCATGTTAATGTATATTTATTAACACAATCCAAAACATGATTAAAAACCAAGCTAAAAAAGTTATTTTTTTCCCTACTTTAGCTAAAAAAAATTTCTCATATTTTGTCAAATTTTCTCACCAACCAAACAGAACAAAAACTGCTATTTAATGTTTTAAGAAAATTGAGAATGTACCCAAACTTCGTAAGAGAGAGTACCTAAAATTGTAATGCCCAAATCTCAAGAAACTTGAAAGAATGAACTTTTTTTGTGTGTCGATAAACTGTTATAAAGAAGAATAAAAATAGATCTTGAGAAAGAAGAAAGGTTATGTTTTTTAGATAAATTGAAGAAGAAATAACTGGTTTAAGTGAACCCTAGGCCACTTTTAATTGAAAAGATTTGCCTCTTCTTACTCTGATTGGTTTTTATATTTTCTTTAGATGATATTGTGTGGGTTATTAATAGAGATTGGGAATGAAGTGAGGGAAGTAAAACGAAAATGAGTGTTTGGAAAGGGAGAAAATCTAGGAAAGGATTGAGATGATTTGGGGGATTTTAGGATTTTTTTTTAATGTTATATTTAGTAAATTTGTTTAATTGTAATTTTTTTGCCACGCCAGCTTTATTATTTAAAGTCTGTCACATCATCCGTCAACTGGCACGCCACATAAACTCATATTTTTTACCGGCTGTTGACTAACAGTTAGCTGATGATTATCGTTTCAACAAGGTCTGTTCTATAAAATTTCATTACGTTGAGGGCCGAAATTAGAAAAAAAAAAAAAGGTTAGAGGCATATATCTAAAAGCCCCAAAATTTGGGGTTTTTTTTTACAATTATGCCTATTTAAATTTCCATTGATTCATTACTTGATATTTTGCATTATATTTTTTTTATTATCAGCGTTGTTGTTGTTATGACTAGTAGTAATTTTTTTATGTATAATTAGATTAGAATAAAAGTTAAATTAATTACTTTTTTAGAGCTAAAATTTAATGTGATATGTTTCAAATTATTCAGGGTGCTGAGTAGTTTTTGAAACTATCAAATTTGAATAAATTAAGGTTTTGTTTGGTAGAGTGGAAAGAAGATTAAAAGGATAGAATATTGAATGGATAGAAAAATAGAAAGACGAAAAATATAATTTTTCTTTCTGTAGATTTGCATGGTAGGAAAGATGGAAAGCAAAAGTATTATTCTTTCCGTCCATTGCTTGGTAAAATTGAAAAATAAATTAAAGAAATTAAAATATTTGAAAAATACATAATTTTGAATTGACATACACATTTCTTTCATTTTTTTCTCCTCTCGTCATTTCAATTTAGAATGATTGGATTTTATAAAGTAGAATGGAAAATGATAATCTCTCCTATTTTCTTTCCTCTCATTTTTCTTCTCTATTAAGTACACTCAAAATTTATTTTCTGTGTACTTTTTTACTCCGCTTTTTATCTCTCCACTTTTCCGACTAACCAAGTACACCTTAAAAGAAAAAATATGAGAAAGACGAGGATGTGGATTCATGCAAATAACTAGGTTTACATTTATCGAGACCTCAATATTTTAGGTATAAGTTTCAATTTATTTTTAAATTTATTGTTATTTAATTTTTGCAAATATCATTTAAATGTTAAATTGTTGTTTTATTGAATTTTAATTTATTTTAGAATTTTATTAAAATAGAAAACAAAAAAAAATATTAGTGATCACTCAATGTGTTTTTTAAAAGTGGTAAAAGAAACTGTTAAAACAAGAAGCAAAATGATAGTCTAATACTTTTGATTTGAATCCTGGGTGAGGAGACGTGTGTTGAAATTATTGTGGGCATTTTCAGGAAATCTGGGATATTTACTCAATTTTTATTATGGAAACTGTGGGTTCTGTTTAAAGTGGTTGCCAAAATGATTTTGAGGTTTGCATGGTGATTTTAAGTGCTATGTTTAGGGGTGTTAAATCGATTAAACGATTCCAACTATCATTAATTGAATTAATCGATTTTTTAAATTTTTAATTGTTAATTAAATCAAAAAAATTTCAAAAAATTTATCGAACAGAACTTTTTTGGTTAATTCGATCGGTTAACTGAAATTTATATGTTTTTTATTTTTTGTTAAAATAAGTATAAAACATATCAAAAATTAATCGAATTAATCAAATTAACCGACTGATTTCGAACCGACCGATTTATTAAGTGCGTTAATACTTATATATTATAATATTATTTATTAAGTTCAGTTAATTTAATTAATCAATCGATTAATCGATTTCGATCGATTAACCGAATTAATTTGATTTTACCCAAAATTTTTCACACACTTAACTATGTTTATAGAAAGCTTATTCTCTGAAACATAAGGGATATTTTGTATGTAATTAGGAGAGGTGAAAGAGAGGATATAATTTGAAGTTGTAGTACCAATTCAGAATTTTAACCATTTGTGGGAATTTTGTTATCATGTTATTTACATTATTTCCAACCTTTATTAATAAAACCATGTATTGGGTAAAAAAAAAAAAGTTGGTAAACGAATTCATGTGATGCTTTGATGGTCAAAAGTATTTATCGTTATAGGTGTGTTTTGAATTTGAACCGCGCTAATCACGTGTATAAACTCAATTTATACACCCCTAACTAAAGTAGATTAAATTTTAGTTTAAACCCAATTTAGAAAACTTTATTTCAGAGCTCTTTATAATCCCATGCTTTGCCTATTGTCATTTGGGCAACAACTTTTGCTAAAGATTAGACTTTTCATACCCCAAACATAATTAATTAAGGAAAAGAAACTTAATTTTGACTTATACCTAAACAATTAACAAATATTATCCATTTATCCCCCCCCCCCCCCACTTAGTGGTCAGTAGTCAAGTACTTTGCTTTAACACTATCATTATCGCGATTAAATTTTTTAAAATAGTGGATAACTTTATATCATATTTGTAGAGTAATATTTTACTCGTGTTTTATTGATAAAAATATTAGGATATTTATACATGTTATTTTTAGTATTGTTATAACTCATCATGGGGTCCCACTATTTTGTCTTAGTCCTGTTGCTTCTAGTATTGATATTCTCTGCGAACTCAAGGTCTGTTGAGTACTTGTCTACGAGGTACGTGGTTCTTTTTGTTCTTGGGACTGACATTCTGAAAGGGCTCTGTATTTGTTGGATATGTGCCTAACTAACCTACGGACTGCGAGCTCCTTGAGTGTCTGCAAGTTGAGACCGTAACCTCATCTGGGTCCTTGGCTTTGCTTTGCGAATTGAGTACGCGAGCTCGCCTTGCGAGTCTGCGAACTCGCCTTGCGAGTCTGCGAACTCGCCTTGCTTGCATTCCTCTCGCGAGATTTATCTGAGTCATGGGTCAGAGACTCGAATTCTTTCTAACACTCGAGCCGGTGGTTATTGATATATAACAATATTATTAGAAAGAAAATTAAATGAGTTTTTAAAACTTAAAAAAATTTATGATGTTCACTAGTAATTTGATTTACACAGCTAATGCTTAATAAATTAAAGAGCACGTGATAATTGCCCACAACATAATTTGTTTTTCAAAAGAGAAGGTCCCAAATTCAAAATACTTCAATTCTTTTCATCCTTTTGTTTTCTTATACTCAATGCCCTCAATCATGACCTTTCAACCTTTCCAACAAGTTTATCTTTTTCTTATTATTTCACTGACAGCTGTACATTCAGCTTTTAATGTTTTCATGTTTTATTATTCCAAATTTTTATTTCAAAAATAAAATCAAAAACTAAACTAAAATTTATTTTAATATTATTATGCAGATTTTATTATATCTATGTATTTTATTATTGATTGAGTTAGTGTCATGAGTCAATTGAGTACCAATTAAGAAAATTAAAAAAATATTATTTTATATTTAAAAAAATTATATTATTCGAGAATATGTAGACTTTTTTATTTTTAAAAAACATTAAAAAATTGGATGTGATTGAATTTGAACCCACACTTAAATGTATTAGTAAAATTTTTAATTTATTTCTCAATTAAAACTTTATTTTGATATTTTTATATGTGATTATCACATACATATGCATATGACAAAATTTTTAATATTAATAATGTTATTGTTTGAGATAGCATCACAAATTAACCGACATCGGATTGATGACAATACCATGATAAATAATTATATTATGTAGTATTCTTAAACAAATGTATTCATTTGTTTAAATTTCGTTTTATTTACAATTTAACCTATTTTTTATTTTAAGATTCTACATATTTCACCCATTATTATTAATTATTTTAAACCCTACATTTCATCATTTATTGCATGTTGTTTTTAAGCATATATCTATATTTTAAATAAATGATTTTCATACGCATACGTGTGTGATGAAATTTCTAGTGTTAATAATCCATATTATAATATATAAAAGAAGAAACTAGGATTTGAACTCAATGTGGGACAAAAACTTTAACCACTTCTCTATTTGTAAATTTTTTTGAACAATTTTATTATTTGAATCATATATATTTTTTTGACACAATACCTAAAATTATTCATAATCTTTCCCCAATCTACAAATAAGAAAATAATACGTTTCAACGCACTCGAACCCACATATTCTTATATTGGTAAAAATTTAAATGTTAGGTAAAAAATTAATCCATTTAAGATAAATATATATATATATATATATATATATATATTATATTATAGTTATTATTTGGTGCTGTACGTATAAGTCTAAATTCACACGTACACTCCGTCCAGCATCAGTTTCGACTCTCTCCCAGTATTTGAAGATAATATTGAAGCCATTTTTGTCTGTGAACTCTTCCTCTCTTCCCTTTTCTTCTACAAAGCTAGGAAAGATTGAGGGAGAGCTTTAATGGAGGCTCAAAACCAAAATAAACAGAAGCCCAATTCAGATCAAGTAGTCCTCTTCATGGATGAACCAAACTCCAAACACAAAGAATCATCTCCTCAGGCAGAGGCTCAGGCAGATAGTAACAACATTACCCTTCCACTCTCACAACAACAAACACCCGCAAAAGCCAAAACTCTTCGCCGACTCAACTTCTCCAAACCCAGAGCCCGTTTTGCGGAAACAACCTTCCCTCTAACTCCCAAACCCATCCCCGAATCCGATGAAAACCAGCCCTTATACCCTCACCACGATGCCTCCTCCACCGACTCCGATGACGACTGGTTCGACGACGAAGAAGAAGATGGTAATGTAGGAGATAGTAAGGAAGCGTACAGAAGAAGAAGAAGGAAAAGAAGGATCAATAGAAGAGCCTTAATTGAGTTCGTTCTCTTTATCATTATCATGATTTGTTTGATATGTTCTTTAACTCTACAATCGCTCCAACACAAACTTTGTTGGGGTTTAGAGTTATGGAAATGGTGTCTTATGATCATGGTTTTGTTTTGCGGACGCTTGGTTTCGGCTTGGGTTGTTGGGTTCATGGTTTTCCTTATAGAACGGAATTTCATGCTTCGTGAAAAGGTTCTCTATTTCGTTTATGGATTAAGGAAGAGCTTTCAAAACTGTGCTTGGTTAGGGTTAGTTCTTATGTGTTGGATGATCATGTTCCCTGATATTCACAAACAAAACATCGTTGTTAAAAAAACATTTCTTGGCCTGATTGCTGTTCTAACCGGCGCCACCATTTGGCTACTGAAAATCGTTTTGGTGAAGGTATTAGCTTCATCCTTTCACGTAGCCACCTTCTTTGATCGCATGAAAGAGAGCGTTTTCCATCACTATATCCTGGATGCACTTTCGGGGCCTCCCTTAGACGAAGAGCCTAAAAAACGAGGACTGAGGCATGCTAAAACCATGCCTGCCAGGCTGAGGCCGGAAGGCAGCATGGCCAGAACGTTGTCGAAGAAAGGGTCGAGAAGGATTGACATGGAGAAGCTGAAGAAGCTTAGCTTGGAAGGGAGAGCTAATGCATGGAGCGTCAAGAGGCTGGTCAACTACGTTAAGTCATCGGGCTTGTCCACGATATCAAGGACGGTCGACGATTTTGGGGCGGGGGAATCGGAGATTAACAGCGAGTGGGAGGCTCGGACATGTGCTCAGAGGATCTTCAAGAATGTGGCCAAGCCAGGGGCTAAGTAAGTTTCCCTTTTTATCTCTCCCATCTTTGATTTTATTTTTTTAATCTTTAACCCTGTTTTGCTTAATTCCTCATTGCCTGCCGGAATCTAATGAATCATTTTATAATCTCGTTTCTTAAATTTAAGTTGAACCATGAAAATAATACCCTAAGGATTTATAGATACATTGAATACCATAGCCTATTATATTACGAGTAAACTATAAAAATAAGTTAGTTTTGTTTGCTTCAAATTATATTTTAATCATTTGTGTTTAAAATATTACGTTTTAGTTATTTATATTATCATTTTATAACAAAGTAGTCACTCTGTCGTTAAGTTCTATTACCTCCCTAACGATAATCTTATGTGACAGTCCAAATGGATTTTAAATGCCAACTTGAATATCCAACTCGGATAAGAATAGTTTTTTCAATTAAAATAGAAAAGAAAACTAAGAGAAAAAAAGAAGAATAATTTTTTTCCAGTTCAAGGTATAATTAATTTAAAATTTTCAATTAATTAAATTTATTTAATTAAAAATTTATTATTATCCCAGTTAGATATTCAAGATAATATTTAAAACCCATTTGGACTGTCACATAGGATTGTCGCTAGAGAGGTAATAGAAATTAACGGTTAAATGACCACTTAATAACAAAACAATAATGTAAATAACCAAAATATAAAATTTTAAACATAAGTAACTAAAATGTAATTTGAATAAAACAAAAGTGACTATTTTTGCAATTTACCCTTATAATACTTTATAAAGTTATCATAATTGTGCTTAAAATTTTTAATGAGCTAGAAAGCACTATCTAATGCATCATCTCTGTAAAATTAATTACAAAAATTCATATTTATATATATATATATAAAAAAAAAAGCATCCATTTTTTTTTATTTTTCATTTTGTAAAAGCAAAAGGCTGGTAATTGCAGGTCCATAATTTAGCATGTACGCAACATGATATGCTCCCAAATCCATCTCTACTTTGAAACATGCTAGAATTGCAGTCATCACCAAGTCATAGAATATATATAGTCCAACCCCACTGCCCACTCTGTCACCTTTTATTTATTTGAGACACTAATTCCTTCTGTCTTAATCAATCATTTTCTTTTTAGAATATTCAAAAATTTATAATAAAAAAAAATAGAGGAAGGCATATACTTTTAGTGACTGGCCTCGGCCATGATATTAGCTGTGATATGCACTTACCAAGTTTCACAGCAACTAAATCTTGTGCACAGAAAGTGGGGAATATTTATATTTATAGTGGAAAATGTACACTCATCATTGAATTCCACTTGGGATATTCTTTTCTTTCCAAGGTTGGGTTGATAAAATTAAACAACTAAAATCCTAGGTTGATGTAGGTAAAAATATAAAAACACACCACTTTTATAATAATATAATTTTTTAAATAAAAATTAATTATTTTTTTAATTAAATTAATTCCACTATATGTATTAACACTACAAAATCATCTCTAAAATATTTAAATACGACTTAAATAATTTCCTACACCCATTCTCTAAAAATTCCTAAATAATTATTGATTAAAAATGTATTTCTGTTATTAATATTTTAATATATATCAGTAATTCACGTAATATATTATTAATATTTTTTGGAATTAATTTCTTGAGCACTAATGATTCAAATCACCTTAATTATCATTATATGATTTTAAAGATTTGTTTCTTAAATTTAGTTAATTGACCGTAATAAATTTTCAAGTCGAAATGGTTTTCCTTCCAATTGGAAGGAGAATAATTTATGATTCTCTTCGTATTCTTTTAAGTAATTAAATATATGTTTTATCATCAATTTAAGAGTAAAATTGGAAGGGTATAATTTAAGGATAAAATTGTGTTTTCCATAACATGGTAACCTGTCAAGTATATATCAATAATTTATGGTGATAAATAGCGAGAATTTAACTGTGATACGTTGGATTATACTCCATAATTGTAATTATAGTGTATATATATATTATATTAATATATTAGATTAGTAGAATCTCGTGTATTGGTCTGATGGTTAAACATGTTTGTTATCTCAGGTGTGACTTGAGTTTGAATCGTGTCAATCATGTTATTCACCATATATTAGAGAAATGAAAGTAAACTTTTATTTTTGGTATCTAATCTAGCTGAGTGTGCTTTCCTTAACATGTGAGCAAAAGTTCGTCCATCTGGATAAGCTTTCCTGACTACGGTGTGGAAAGCTCGTCTAATTGGATGAGCTTTTCTGCCAACTGTGCTGCTGGACATTCTTTTCATACTCTCTTTTCAAAATCGACTTATTTTTCTAAATTAAAAAAATAACCTATTTAACCAATTAAAAAATGACATTTATGATTAATTTAACCTTTTGGTTAAACCTCGGGAAAGAGGGCAAATGATACATTATAATCACTTTTTAATTATAATTTTAATACAATAATTCATGTAAAAAAGTTTTTTCCTTTCGTTTAACTGAGGTAAATAGAAATGAATAAATCTTTTTAAAAGAAAAGCAAAGATAAGGTTAGTTTTTACAGACACTGTGAAAGTATAGATAATGACGGAGCAATGGCATTGGAGTTTAATATTATATATGGGTTGGAGAACCCAAAAAATGGTCCTCAATATCACATTTGTCCTTAGGAACTGTACGGCTATAAAATATATGTGATCATCGACCATTCACTGCTTGCTTTTATGTTTTTTTCTCTTTGGCACTAGAAATTATTTTATCTTTTAATTTTATAAAAAATATTTTAAATTTTAAATTTGTGTTATCTATTAAATTACTTCAGAATGAATAAAATTTTTCTATTTTTTTTAGTTTTTAAATTTGTACTATTTATCTAATCATCTCAAAGTAGATGAAAAAATTAAGGTTTGTTAATTTTAAAATTATTTAATTGTTAATATGTAATAAAATTAATTTTTCAATCTATTTTGAGATGATTTAATAAACAATACAAATTAAAAAATTAAAAAAATAAAAAAATAAAATATTAACTAAAATATTAAAATAATTCTTTTATAAACTTGGAGGGCAAATAAATAATTATGTTTTTCGGTTCTAAAAAACCAGTGGCTACATACTTTGTCCTTTCCATCAACAAAGCATAAGAAAGGGAATTTCCTCAAATTATATAAATTATAAATATTGAAGGTTTAATCTCTTATCCATATATTAAATATTACCATTAAGTTAAATACATATTTTTATAAATTATTTACCGTAAATTATGAAATGTATTTTAGTGATTGTTCATGGTGTTTTTTAATTATATGATTAAAGATTTAATTTCCACTTATAAAAATGGAGTATATTTTATTATCAACTGTATATCTTGAGTTCTACAAAAATCATACAAAATTTAAATAAAACTTTATTTAAATCATTTTCCCTGCATTCTCCTTAATAACTTAAATTTTTATTTTGATTCTCTTTAATATATACATATATAAAGGTATATAGAAGAGGAAGACCTATTGAAGTTCTTGAATAGTGAAGAAGTTCATACTATATTTCCTCTCTTTGAAGGAGCCCTTGAGACTGGAAAGATCTCCAAATCTTCCTTTAGAAATTGGGTGGTAAGATTCAATTATGAGGCTTTATTTTTTAATAATTTAATTTTACATATCATACTTTTGTAGTGATTTATATTGCATTTTCATGTAGACTACATCAATTTCACTGTTTAATTAAAAATTTTAAGGTTAAAATTATTTTTATAAAATTTGATATTTTATCCATGTATTTTAAAAAGTTAAAATTTCAATCATCTTACTTTTTTAAATTAAAAATTCTGGTCTAATCACTATTATTATTGGTAGTTTTTGCTAAAATTTGTCAACTTAATTTGTTTTGTTTGTTTCCGTTAAAGAAAGAATTGTACGAAACTGTGATTCCACGTCATCCCTATCCCTTTTCAATAGGGGAATGACAAATTAGATTTTTTCTCTTGACTTTCAAGAAAGGATTGTATGAAATTGTGATTTCACATCATCCCTATCCCTTTTCAATAAGAGAATGACAAATCCGATTTTTCTTCCCGATTTTTAGTTTTTTTAGTTGAATTTGAATTTTTTCAAGAGGAAAAAGCTGAAACTGAGGAGAAAAAATTTAATTTGTTATTCTCTTATTGAAAAGAGATAGAGATGATGTGAAATTACAGTTGCATACATTCCCTTCTCTTGATTTTTAGTTTTTTCTTCCTGAAAAAAATTAAATCCAACTAAAAATCCTAAAAATTAGGAGGAAAGATCTGATTTGTCATTCTCTTGGAGATAGGGATGGATGTAGAATCACAGTTTGATACATTCCTTCCCTGTCAATCATATGCCATGTCACACAACGGTAGCTTAATCATGTCAAATTAACAAATTTTTACGAAAAATATTTATTATTTAAATGTCTAGGATTTTTAAATAAAAAGAAAGTAAGAGTACTTAATTTTGAATTTTTAGTGGGTATTTTTTTTAAATTATTAATAGTAGTGATGAATAGTACGTTCGTATCCAGGTACATGCATATGTTGAGCGCAAAGCCTTGGCTCATTCCTTGAACGATACGAAAACAGCAGTCCAACAGCTGCACAGATTAGCAAGCGCAATAGTTGTTGTGATTATAATCGTAGTTTCCCTTCTCGTAATGGGGGTTGCCACCATTAAGGTCGTCTTCGTTGTTACATCTCAGTTGCTTCTTGTGGGATTCATGTTCCAAAACACCTGCAAAACCATCTTCGAATCCATCATTTTCGTCTTCGTTATGCACCCTTTTGACGTGGGTGATCGTTGTGTCATCGACGGAGTTCAGGTAAAAAGGGATGGTTTATTTCTTTACAAACGAAAGGCAATAATATTTAAAATATTGATTGACTGCAAACTGCAGATGATTGTGGAAGAAATGAACATATTGACTACAGTGTTCTTAAGATACGACATGGAGAAGATATATTATCCAAACTCTGTTCTTCTTACAAAGCCTATTAGCAACTTCAGAAGAAGCCCCGACATGGGAGATACTGTGGATTTCACCATTGATGTCTCTACTCCTGTTGAAGATATCAATGCTCTCAAGAAAGCTATACAAATGTAAGTGCTCAACTTCACCAAAACATGAATAATTAAAACCAGAAGTAAATTAGAAAGATGAAATGAGAGGGAAATTGCAGGCATATTGAGAGCAAGCCAAAGCATTGGAGTCCAAAGCACACGTTGATATTCAAGGAGATTGAGAACATGGACAAGATGAAGCTGGTTCTTTGCGTTCAGCACACAATGAACCACCAAAACTACGGCGAAAAAAGCGGTCGAAGATCAGAGCTGGTGTTTGAATTGAAAAAGATCTTCGAGGCTCTTGGTATTACGTACCATCTTCTGCCTCAGGAGGTTCATCTCGTCACCAACCAGCTTAACAACATCATGCCCAATGCCAATGCCAGAATCCCCACGTAATCATATATATCCATTTCTTCAACAGCAAAAGAAAGAAAAAGAAAACCTATTTCCCTAGGCTTGTATTGGACTAAAAAGTTCGGTGTCTATAGACCGGGTAACACTTTGAAATTAATTATTTTAGTTTGTACATTTTGATGGGGTAATATTGGTTTCAATAAGATAAGATAATGAATTTAGTTACTTGGTAAGTCATACAAAAATTTTAGGGATTGAAATTAAATTATAATTTTTAATAAAAAATTTAAAAAATTAAATCAAAATTTTATATTTTAAGGGATAAATATAATTCTATCTTTATTAATTTAAATTTTTTAAAATTTTAAAGAATTTAAATAAAAAAATTCTAATTTAGAGTGACCAGACCCGTGCTAATCCTCGAATTCACCCCTGGGAATAAGTATTTAAATTTAAATATAATGAACGTGGTAAGGTGAAAATAAATTAAAAGAAAACATTATGGGCATTAGAGTAAAATGAGTGTCTCTATATATAATAATAAAATATTAAAATCATATTTATATTATATAATAAATTTCAAATTATATTATTTTAAATAATAATTAAAAAATGTTAAAGGCATATTTATATTAAAAATGAATTAACTATTTCAATTATATTTATATTATTTAATAAAATATATTAAAATTGTTTCGTATTAAACAATAGTTTAATAATTAAAATTGTATTTATATTCAAATAATATAATAAAGATGATAATAAATAAGAAAATTAGAAGGGATAAAATTAAAAAAGATAAACTACACTCAAGGTCACTAAATTATTAGTAAGTTTACGTTTTGATCACTCAACTTTAAAAAGTTATAAAATGATCCTTGAACTATTTGAAAATTTTCAATTAAGTCACTAAGCTATTAAAATCGTTATTGTATGACATTCTCTATTTGCATTGCCAGCTACAATTGAAAACTCTTTTTCTCCTTCTCTTTTACAAGTCATTTCTTTTTCATGAAGCAGCTTTGAATAACATAAATATTCAAACTGGAATCCAAACAATTTTTTTCTCCAATCTAATAATGACTGCCAGATTCACTTGGATCTAATGCGTGTTATTCTACTTATCATTGGATATTGATTCATCGTACCGATTGTCATATCGTCACTTAGAGCTTCCTAGCTAGACTTTAAAAAAAACTTAACAATCCAATAACTTAAATAAAAACTTTCAAATAATTCAGTGCCTTCAAATATTTCAATGATTATTTTATAATTTATTGAAGTTAAATTACCAAAACAAAAATTTACTAACAGTTTAATAACCATAGATTTAGTTTACCCAAATGAACTGTGTTTGTTCCACGAAGATTTTGCCAAACACCTTCCCAATGGTGTTGTGGTGAGATTGGGGAGAATTCAAAACCAAAATGTCATAGGATTCCATTGCAAAAGTATTTTAAGATCAAAGGGAGTCTTGTTCAATTCAACTCAATTAAAAAATTCTTGTCACGATTATTAAAAAATTTTAAATTTTGATTTATACTAGAAACTCTTGCACGCGCATATATATGTGGAAACTACATATTTAGAACATAGGATACGTTAAAAATAACATACAATAAATAATGAAATGTATGGTTTGAAACTAATTAATAATAACACATACAAGAACCTAACAAATGGCTTTAGTGGAAAAGAAGATGTTATTCATCCTAGGGGTCCTGGGCTCGAGTACCTGTGTGTGCAAGGTGCTTGCGCATTGTTAAAGGGTTTAAAAAGTATGGACAGATACTACCATGTAACCATGCCAGTATATTCAAAAATATAATAATAATAATAATAATAATAACACATACAATATGTATGATATTTATCAAAACCATTTTTTTTTTAAAAGTCCTGACTTTTTTTTTAAATTGAAGATGGAGTCGCCACCAATCTTTTTTAATTTAGTATGATTGGATCATCGTAAAATACTTAAATTTATTTAAACAAAAGTTTTGGTCTTCGAAGTCTAGAGTCAATTATGTGTGAGGAAGGATTAGCACCCTCACACTCCCAAAATTGATACCTAATCGATTATCTAATGTCTTAATTGTTAAAAATTTGAAAACTTGAGTAAAGTTTAAAATATGATCCTCAAATGAATAACATATTTGGATATTACTTTAAAAATTAAATTTTGTGAAGAAATGCCCTTTTGTTTTGAATTAATTGAGAAAAAGAAGTCATTTCTAAGGCGTTAGGGCACAACATTTTCGAATTTTCAAACATAAAGGTCATTTGTTTAACCAAACATTAAATATTTTGATTTGAAAAAGGGTATCCAATTACGCAAGTTCAACGAAAAACCATACCCAATACGTTAGGGCATAATTTTCCGAATCTCCCACGTAAAAGGACATTGCTTTGTTTTTTGAAATAATTTTAGGTGTTCGGTTATTTCAAGTCGAAGAGAAAAAACACTCCTAGTAAGTTAAGGCATGATTTCTCGAATTCCCGAAGGTAACGATCATTCTTGACTTTTATTCCAAACTTTAAATTTTTTTAAAAAAAAATAGGGCGTTCGGTTATTTCGGTTCGAAGAGAAAAATCACACCAAGTAAGTTAATGTACGATTTTCTCGAATCCCCGAAGTAAAGAACATTGCCTCGATTTTTGAGATAATTCATGTATTTAAAAAACATAATATACAATTTATTTTGTTAAGATATTTTATAAAAGATGAATGAATATGTACAAGTAAAAAAATCATTAAAATAGTGAATGCACATTAAATATTAAAATAAATAATATAATATAAATTGTTGGAGCCCAATTTTGATCGGGCCCAATATTTTAAATGGAACCCAATTTTAAATTTTAAATTTTAAATTATTTAAGTTTGAATTTATTTTAAATTTAAACTTATTTTGAGTTTGAATTTATTTTAAATTAAATTTAAATTTTAAAAGTCCAAAATTACAAATTCAAGTCCAAAATACAATTCCAAGCCCAAACACTAAAACCCAATTTACATGTCCAAACAAACCCAATTACACCCAAGCCCAAATGACCCAAATTTTACAAAAATCTTCCGAAAACCCCTAAAGTCAACCCACTTGTGCTACTGCCACCCCTGCCTTGTCCAACCAGGAGGTGCCACGTCAGTCAAGTTGCACCACCGCCCATCTGCCACTGCCAGCATCACCGCCATTGTGAACCTACAAAAAGGAGAGGAGACGGGTATTTAGTTGCAAGAGACAAAGCATCATCATTGTAAAAAATGGGCTATAAAGCCAAAATTGAAAGCAATTTGTAATGGTTATAGGCTTCCTAGTATCTTTGAAATCAATACATACAAACTTATTTTCGAAACTAATACACTAGATATTTTGAAATCAATCACGAAAGAAACATCATACGAGGCAACAAGAAACAGATCCAAGTCAGCTCCAAAGTTCTCAAGCATTAAGTCGTTCAAGTACAGCTTCAATGCATGCATTCGTTGTCATTTATAGTTAAAGTTCCTAAACCTCTTAGATTCTAATTATACATTAATTCACCTATTAAATACACTGCTATTATCATTTATTATTTTCAGTTATTTCAAAACATATTAAATGAATATTATTAATAATAATAAATATTTTAAATAAATAATAAAAAGGAGTTTAAAAGAATTATCTGGCCACAGCTGTCGGACTTCGAACGGAACCACCGCTCCGATCGCTTCCGTGTTCGAATGAGATTGAAAGGAAGAAGTTTTCATTGATTCCAACATAAAGGAAAATAAATTAAAAAAGGGAAAATAAAAAGGAAAAAACAAACAGATCTTTAAATATATATATATATATATATATATATATATATATATATATAAGAAACTTGATAAAAATCAAAGTTTTTTCGAAAATATGCTTGGTTTCAAGTAGATCTATGTGTAGATCTATGATTTTTAAAGAAAAATATAAAAAAAGGAGGTTTTACCTTCCTGTCGCCGTGGACGACGGCTCGTGAGACGGAGGCCCAACGAGCGTGAGATGGAGGCTTCGGCGGAGTAGTGACCGGCCTTGGAGAGCTTGAGAGAATTTTTGAAAGGGGAGGGGTTATTTTTTTAGGAACAAAGGAAAAATGAATTTTTTTTGGGAAATATCAGCCTTATATAGGCCCTCAAAATGGCGTCGTTTTGAGGGTTGAGTTTCAGCCCCAAAACAACGTCGTTTTGAGCCTAACCCGATTTTCGACCCGACTCGTAACTAGCATCTGCGTGTTTTTGAGTTTTGGGTTATTTTCGTACAATCAAAACAAAATTTCAAAAAAAATTCGAAACATGCTTTAGATCTAAAAGATCTATGTTTTAAAATACAAGTTTTTATAAAATTAAAAGGGAAAACAAGTTAAAAATAAAAAAGGGAAATAAGATGGTTTTAAAAAAAGGGGGACAAAAAAGAGAAGTTTTTTTACCTTGGACGACGGTATGTGGACGGAGGAGACGGCGGCGCGTGACGACCGACGACGATAGAGGGACGACGGCACACCGTACCGGAGAATGGCCGGCCAAGGAGGAAGGACCCTTGGTCTTTGAGAGAAAGGGAGGTTTTTTTTAAAATTTAGGTGTGGAAATGAAATTTTTTGAGGGTATTGTGTGTTTTATAGTACCCAAGAAACGACGCTGTTTTAGGCCTTTCCCATGGCCTTCAAAACGATGCCGTTCGGCATTGACCCAGCCCCAAACCCGAATCTGACCCGCTCCACAACCAGGATTCGGGTGTTTTTAACTTTTAGGTTATTTGCGCGCCCAACCTTTTTTTTAAAATTTACAATTAGATCCTTTTTACACTTTTAATTAATTATAAATTAACCCATTAATTTAATTTCTTATTCAATTTGGTCCTTTGACTCTTTGGAAGCCTGAGAGGCTGCCACGTGTCTTGATTTTGGTTTATTTGTGTAAATGGTCCATTCTGTTTTTTTTGTTTTGATTTCGTCCTCAAATTAAGTTTTGTTTTGTTTTTAAATTGGCCCAAAAATTTTAAATGATTTTCAAATTAATCCTTTGACCCCAGAATGCTTGAGAAACTGCCACGTGTCACCCTTTTTTGGTTTTATTGCCCAGAAGGTCTCTAAACTCTCCAAAAATCACATTTTAACCCCTAAACTTCTTTAAATTACATTTTAACCCCTAAATTTCTTAAAAATTACATTTTAACCCTCGAGCTTTCTAAAAATTACATTTTTACCCTCAAACATCTAAAAATCACATTTTTGACTTCGAATTTTCTAAAAATTACCATTTTACCCTCGAACATCTAAAATTACCATTTTACTCCCGAATGTCCAAAAATTACATTTTTGCCCCTGAGTTTTCAAAAATTACCATTTTACTCTCGAATGTCCAAAAATTACATTTTTACCCTTGAGCTTCCTAAATTTACCATTTTACCCTCGGATGTCCAAAAATTACATTTTTCCCCTCGAGTGTCTAAAAATTACCGTTTTACCCCTAAACCTCCGTAAATTACCATTTTACCCCTGGGCATCCAAAAATCACATTTTTGACTCTGTTTGTTTTGCTTTTCTTTTTTTCAATATTTATATTTAGTTTTCTTAATTATTATTCTTTCGTATTTCGTATTCTCCTATTTTTTTGATTTTTGTGTATGTAATTATCTGCTTAACTTTTTTCTTTTCGTGTTATTTAATCTTCGTTATTAATCGTTCATATTAAATTCACACATTTATTTTCAAAACTATAAATAAACCTTTAAAATCGAGGCAATGTCTTTTTCGTCTGGAAACCTCGAAAAACCACGCCCTAACGTGCTGGGTGTGATTTTTCGTATAATTTACACGAATTGAATATCCTCTTTCAAACTTTTCAAATGACTATTAATTTCGAGATTTCGAGAACGTCGTGCCCTAGTGTGTTGGTCACGACTCCAATTCTCCGCAAAAGTCAAAACAAACGGGCATTCTTTCTTTAAATCTTTTTAAGTCATGTGTCCGAGGATCATATTTTAAACTGAATACGGAATTTCGAGTTTTCAAAACATATATATGTATACAAATAATTTTAAAACAAAACGAGGCAATATCCTTTCGTGTGAAAACCTCGAAAAACCATGCCCTAACGTGCTGGGTGTGATTTTCGTATAATTCATACAATTGAATATTCTCTTTAAAAGTCTTTCAAAATGTCTTTTAGCTTCGAAAGTTCGAGAACATAGTGCCCTAACGTGTTGGACACGACTTCCAGTTCTCTTAGAAATTCGAAACACACGAACGATTTTCCTCAAATAGGATTTTTGAAAATCATGCAAAGTTTTTTTAAAGACAAAGATCATATTTTAAGTTTTACTCTAGTTTTCAAAGTTTTAACAAACAAAGACCCGAAAGTAATCAAAATGGTTCCAAATTTGGGCGTGTAGGGGTGTTATTCCTTCCTCATATGTAATCGACTCCCAAACCCATTTTTTGGATTTTGAAGACCAAAATATTTTCAAAACAGGTTTTAAACATTTTGTGGTAATCCAATCACACCATATAAAAAGATTGGTGGCGACTCTCATTTTTTTATCATCTAAAATTCCCATTTTTTTATTTTTAAATATTGTTCAAGACCTGTTTGTTTTCTCGAAAATGAACATTTCGACATGGGGCATGGATGTCATTGGGCCAATTTCTCCAAAGGCTTCTAATGGTCATAGATTTATCTTCGTGGTTATCGACTATTTCACCAAATGGGTAGAAGCAGCTTCTTATGCCAACGTCACGAAGACTGCGGTTAGTAAGTTCTTGAAAAAAGAGATCATCTACTGATATGGGATGCCAGAGAGGATCATATCCGATAATGCCTTGAATTTGAACAATAGCACAATAGCGAAAGTTTGCGAGCAATTCAAAATCAAGCATCACAATTCGTCTCCCTATCGCCCGAAGATGAATGGAGCTGTAGAGGCAGCTAACAAAAACATCAAGAAGATCGTTGTGAAAATGATTGAAACCTACAAAGACTGGCACGAAAAACTACCATTTGCCCTCTTTGCTTACAGAACTTCAGTCAGAACTTCTACTGGGCAACGCCATTCTCACTAGCATATGGTATGGAAACAGTCTTACCTATCGAGGTTGAAATACCTTCTCTTCGAGTCTTGACCGAGTTACAATTAGATGAGGCAGAATAGATTCAAGCCCGATTTGATCAGTTGAATTTAATCGAAGAAAAGAGGTTAAGAGTTATTCGCCATGGTCAGATGTACCAGAAAAGAATGATGCAAGCTTATGACAAAAAGGTCCATCTTAGAGAATTTCATGAGGGATATCTAGTTTTGAAATAGATACTTCCCATACATAAAAACTTCTGCGGGAAATGGATGCCCAACTAGGAAGGACCTTACATGGTAAAAAAAGCTTTCTCGAGAGGAGCTCTCATTCTAATATAAATGGACGGTAAAGATTTGCACAACCTCGTCAATTCAGACTCGGTGAAAAAATATTTTGCTTAAAATTGAGATGAAAACCCGTAAAGGGCGTCTCCAAAAAAAAGGTTCAAGATGAAAATCCGCAAAGGGCGTCTTGAAACCAAAAGGAATTTTAAGTTGAAAACCCGCAAAGGGCGACTCAAATTCAAAGAACGGGTCGAAGTGATTGTTTCACTCAATTACAACAGGATGGAAGAAAATTACAGCTTGAAGCATCAACAAAGCACTCCAGGTTTTCTAGACACATATTGAGCTCAGAGAAGCTCTTCTGCGATATTTGAGGCATCTAATTGTCTTTTGTTGTATACTTGCCAATTTCTTGACAAAAATTTACCTTCTGTTGATCTTTTGAATTGTGTCTTCAATAAATTTCGACCTTATTCTTTCATAATCTTATTCAAGCATTTTTGCATTTAAAATAACGGATAATGAACTAATAATATGAACATACAAAGATCCATGAGCATTACTCTGAAATTCCCTAAATGGTACAAGGGCCCGAAATAGGACCACCGATTGGCAAACTTGAAAACAAGCAGTTCAGGCTGAGCCTAGAAGAAGACAAGATAACTCACCTATGACAGAATTTAGACAAATGATAAGCTTTGTTAACCCAAATAATAAACGGACATTAATCATACGCATTCACGTAGTTAGGAGCATTTGATTCATTCTGATCATTGCTCGGGCCTATATATGAGGTCTATAGAAGCATACTTTATAGGTTACATCCCCGCAAAATGGCGAGAGGAACCACGGAAACATTGAAGCTAATACCCTAAAGACGAAGAGGAGTAGACTGAAGCCGTAACAGTAAATCTTCTACCTCAAAGTTACAGTGGATCGAGATCAAACTACAAAACCAAGTTTTCATAAGAGTAAGATGAAGCTTCGACATCAAATCCTATTTTCCTGAAATTGCAATGGAGCTGGATTCAAATTACATCATTTCATTTTACCTTTAATCAAGAAGGGTAGATTGAAAACTCGATCTCTTACCCCGAGCCTGAGGCAGATCATCATCAGTAAATCTCTTACCCCGATCATAAGGCAGATTACAGCTATCTGATCTCTTACCCCGAGTCTGGGGTAAATCATCACCAGCAAATCTCTTACCCCGATCATGGGGCAGATTGCAGCCATCCAATCTCTTACCTCGAGTTTAGGGCAGATCATCATCAGCAAATCTCTTACCACGAGCCTGGGGCAGATTGCAGCCATTCGATCTCTTACACCAAGCTTAGGGCAAATCATTTTCAGCAAATCTCTTACCCCGAGTCTAGGGCAGATTGCAGCTATTCGATCTCTTACCCTGAGCTTGGGGCAGATCATCATCAGCAAGTCTCTTACCACGATCATGGGGCAGATTGCAACCATCCGATCTTTTACCCCGAGCCTGGGGCAGATTACAACCATTCGATCTTTTACCTCGAGCCTGAGGCAGATCACCATCAGTCAATCTCTTACCTCGATCATGGGGTAGATTGCAGTCATTCGAAGCGATAAAGTGGTCATCTTCCTGGTAAGATGCAGAGAAGAGAACCAAATCCATCTTCCTAGTAAAATACAAAGAAGTGGATCAAGATATGAAACTACGACACCAAACCCCTGAAGTTGCAAGCGAATTGAATGAAGCTGCAGTAACAAATTTTATCTTTTTGGAAATTGCCTCAAGGCAAGATGGAATCACAACCCCAAGAACATAGAGAAGTGGGTGCAGTGAAACCGAACGACTGACGAAGCGAAGGGTGGGCCAGTTGAAGATAGAGCGTCAAAGAAGTAAGACATGGAAAAATTAGGCCTCCTTTTGATCTTTGCTTCATTCTTGTTACACAGCAATGAGCAAAGAGAGGTAGCTGTTGAAGCCCAATTTTGACCAAGCCCAACATTTTAAATGGAATCCAATTTTAAATTTTAAATTTTAATTTATTTAAGTTTGAATTTATTTTAAATTAAAACTTATTTTGAGTATTAATTTATTTTAAATTAAATTTAAATTTTAAAAGTCCAAAATTACAAATTCAAGTCCAAAATACAATTCCAAGCCCAAACACTAAAACCCAATTTACATGTCTAAACAAACCCAATTACATCCAAGCCCAAATGACCCAAATTTTACAAAAATCTTCCAGAAAACCCTAAAGTCAACCCACTTGTGCTGCTACCACCTCTGCCTTGTCCAACCAGGAGGTGCCACGTCAGTCAAGTTGCACCACCGCCCATCTGCCACTGCCAGCATCACTGCCACTGTGAATCTGCAAAAAGGAGAGGAGACGGGTATTTAGTTGCAAGAGACAAAGCATCATCATTGTAAAAAATGGGCTATAAAGCCAAAATTGAGAGCAATTTGTAATGGTTATAGACTTCCTAGCATCTTTGAAATCAATACATACAAACTTATTTTCGAAACTAATACACTAGATATTTTGAAATCAATCATGAAAGAAACAACATATGAGGCAACAAGAAATAGATCCACGTCAGCTCCAAAGTTCTCAGGGATTAAGTCATTTAGGTACAGCTTCAATGCATGCATTCATTCTCATTTATGGTTAAAGTTCCTAAACCTCTTAGATTCTAATTATACATTAATTCGCCTATTAAATACATTGTTATTATCATTTATTATTTTCAGTTATTTCAAAACATGTTAAATGAATATTATTATTAATAATAAATATTTTAAATAAATAATAAAAAGGAGTTTAAAAGACTTATCTGGCCACAGCTGTCGGACTTCGAACAGAACCACCGCTTTAACCGCCTTCGTGTTCGAATGAGATTCAAGGGAAGAAGTTTTCATTAATTCCAACATAAAGGAAAATAGATTAAAAAAGGAAAATAAAAAGGAAAAAACAAACAGATCTTTTAAAAAAAATGTATATAAGAAACTTGATAAAAATCAAAGTTTTATCGAAAATATGCTTGGTTTCAGGTAGATCTATGTGTAGATCTATGGTTTTTAAAGAAAAAATACATAAAAAAGGAGTTTTTACCTTCATGTCGTAGTGGACTGCGGCACGTGAGACGAAGGCCTGACGAGCGTGAGATTGAGGCTTCGGTGGAGCAGTGACCGGCCTTAAAGAGCTTGAGAGAATTTTTGAAGGGGGAGGGTTTTTTTTTTTTGAGGAACAAAGGAAAAATGATTTTTTTTTTGGGAAATATCAGCCTTATATAAGCCCTCAAAATGACGCCGTTTTGAGCTTAACCAGATTTTCGACACGACCCGCAACTAGGATCTACGTATTTTTGAGTTTTGGGTTATTTACCCACGTGGTCCTTCCGCTTTTTTAATTTATAATTTCGTCCTTTTTATTTTTAATTAATTTCAAGATTGCCCATTAATTTTATTTCATTTTTGGGTTATTTATGCAAATGGTCCTTTCTATTTTTGATTTGTTTTAATTTCGTCCTTAAATCAAGTTTTGTTTTAGTTTAAATTAGCCAGTAATTTTAAAAGATTTACAACTTTATCCTTTGACCCCAAAATGCCTAAGAAGCTGCCACGTGTCTCATCTTTTTGGTTTTATTACCCAAAAGGTCCCTGAACTATCCAAAAATCATATTTTGACCCTATACTTTTCCAAAATCACATTTTAACCCCGAACTTCTCAAAAATCACATTTTTACCCCCAAACTTCCAAAAATTACATTTTTAACCATTAACTTCCAAAAATTACATTTTACCCCTAAACTTCTCAAAAATTACATTTTTACCCTTAAACTTCCAAAAATTACCATTTTACCCCTAAACTTTTTAAAAATTACCATTTTGCCCCCAAACATCCAAAAAATTACCATTTTTCCCTCAAATTTCCAAAAATCACATTTCTAACTTTAAATTTTCCAAAAGTTTGATTTTAATCCTAAATTTTCCAAAAATTTCAATTTTGATCCCTAAATTCCTCGAAAATTACGTTTTCATCTCGGATCCTCCAAAACTCAATTTTTGACCCTGTTTGTTTTTCTTTTCTCTTTCTTCAATGTTCGTACATAGATCTTAATTATTATTCTCTTGTATTTTGTATTCTGTTAATTTAATGTTTAACTTTTGTACATTTATTTATCTGCTTAATTATTTTGTCTCGTGTAATTTAATCTTTGCTATTAATTGCCCATTCATATTTAATTTATACGTTCGTTTTCAAAATTATTTTTCATACAAAAAAACCTTTAAAATTGAGGCAATGTCTTTTTCGTGTGGAAATCTCGAAAAATCATGCCCTAACGTGTCGGGCATGATTTTTTGTACAATCTACACAAATCGAATATCCTCTTCCAAAATTTTCAAATGCCCTTTAATTTTGAGATTCCGAGAACGTCGTGCCCTAACGTGTTGGTCACGACTTTAATTCTCCGAGAAAGTCGAAATAAACGAGCTTTTTTCCTCAAATCTAATTTTTGAAAATCACATAAAATAAGCTATATATTCGAGGATCGTATCTTAAACTCAATACGAAATTTCGAGTTCTCGAAATATATATACATACAAATAATTTTAAAACAAAAACGAGGCAATATCCTTTCGTGTGAAAAATTCGAAAAAATCATGCCTTGACGTGCTGGGTGTGATTTTTGTATAATTCACGCAATCGAATATCCTCTTTAAAGTCTTTCAAAATGTCCTTCAATTTTAAAAGTCTGAGAACGTGGTGCCCTAACGTGTTGGACACGACTTCCAGTTCTCCTAGAAATTCGAAACACACGGACGATTTTCCTCAAATAGGATTTTTGAAAATCATGCAAAGTTTTCTGAAAACAAAGATCGTATTTTAAGTTTATTCAAGTTTTCAAAACTGTTAACAAATCAAGACCTGAAAGTAATCAACATGGTACCAATTTTGGGCGTGTGAGGGTGCTAATCCTTCATCATAAGTAACTGACTCCCAAACCCATTTTTTGGATTTCGAAGACCAAAATGTTTTCAAAATGATTTTTAAACATTTTTTGGTGATCCAATCACACCATATAAAAAGATTGGTGGCGACTTCCATTTTTTGACTTTTTAAAATATTGTTCGAGACTTGTTTGTTTTCCCAAAAATAAACGTTTCGACATAAATAAATAAATAAAGATAAAATTGAAAATAAAATAGGATAAAAGGATTAAATTAATCTTTAAAAAAATAATGGGATTAAGTTTAAAAAAATTAATTTAAATAATATGAAAGGATTTAAAATATAAAAAACAATTAAATAAACAATATATAAATATAAATTTATTATAAAAAATTAATAAAATAAATAAAATATATACAAAGGATCATATTTAAAAAAACAGAACAAATGGGGCGAAATTTCAAAATGAAAGAAAATTTTGAGGGTTAAATTTAAATAAAAAATAAAGTTTTAAATAAAACAACTAAAAACAGAAAAAATAGGGTTAGAATAGAGTATTTTAAAGAACCAGGGACCACATAGGCAAATTACCCAAACACTGACAAGTGTCAACCAACCCTAAGAGCCCCTGGTTAGAGGATTGAAATGTGAACAATGTAAAATTTTAGGATAAAATTAAAATAAATAAAAAGTGAAAAAAGGACTGAATTGAAATCCATGAAAATGCGGAAGGACAACGGGAATAAATTCCCCTTTTATTGGAAACACGCGGATCCTCCTTGGACGGGTCGAGTCTTTGGGCTGTAACGCCAAAACAACGTCGTTTTGAGGCCATTTGAGCAAGGTCAAATTGACGCCGTGTTATACCAAGTATATAAGTTAAAAAATCTCCAAAAAAACCATTTTCACTTTAGTTTTTTCAAAACCACAAAACCTACCTTCTCGTTTTCTCTCAAATGCTCCAGACATCCGACCATGGGAGCTGTCGTGGATCATAGTTGTGGTCACCATCATCGGTGGCGGTGACCCTCGCTTACAGTGGTCTCAGACTCTAAAAAAAGTTTTAAAACCTCTCGAACCCTCAAGAGTTTAGATTTGAGAATAAATCTTCCAAAAAAACAACCTTAAGTCCCTCAAAAAAAATGAAAACCCTTTTTTTTAGGGTTTTCAAAAAAGAAACCTTTTCTTTTCCCTTTTTTGATGAGGCTCTCACGAATATTGATTACTCGGAGGTCGTCGTTAGTGGCTACACTTAGGTAAGTCTTCCCCCTTTCCCTTTTTTATTTGTTACTATTTTCTACTTTCGAAACGAAGAGAAAAAATAAAAATAGAAAATATATGTATAAAAACGAATATATGCTTTCAATTTTTTGGGTTTTGTTTCTCTTGTGCGTAAAAAATGTACAAAGAAAATTCCATGGCTTTTGTAGCCAAAATATAATCATTTGCTTTTGTATTTTTCTTTGTTTCTTGATCTTTATCTTTGTGTTTTTCTTGTTTTACAGGCATTTTCGGTGATGGCAGGGGGTGGCCGATGATGGCAGAGGCATGATGGTGTCAGACGCATGGTGGGTGTATTACTCCACTCCTCTGCAATCTTAAGGGTATAAGAGTTGGTTTTGTAACTTCGTCTTGCTCTGCTATAACTTTGAGGTATAAGATTCACCCTTGCAGCTTCAATCTGCTCCTCTTCAGCTTTAGAGATGTAAGATTTGCCTTTGTAGTTTCAATCTAGCCCTTTACAGCTTTGAGATTCACTTTTGCGGCTTCAATTTGCTTCTTCTCATTTTCAGGGTATAAGATTCACCGTTATGGCTTCAATCTTTTCCTCAACATCTTTTAGGGTATAAGATTTACCGTTACGATTTCAATCTGCCCTTATTTATCTTTTAGAGTATAAGATTCGCCTTTGTAGCTTCAATCTGCCTCTCCTCATCTTCAATGTATAAGATTCGCAGTTGCGGCTTCAATCTTTCCCTCCTCATCTCTAGGATATAAGATTCACTGTTGTGGCTTCAATCTTTCCCTTCACATCTCTGAGGTATAAGATTCGTCGTTACGACTTTAATCTTTCCTTCCACATCTCTAGGGTATAAGATTCGTCGTTGCATCTTCAATCTTTCCCTTCACATATCTAGTGTATAAGATTCACCGTTGCAGCTTCAATCTTTCCCTTCACATCTCTAGGGCATAATATTCGTCGTTGAGGCTTCAGTCTTTCCCTCCATATCTCTAGAGTATAAGATTCATCGTTGCGGCTTCAATCTTTCCCTTCACACCTCTAGGGTATAAGATTCACCGTTATGGCTACAATATTTCCCTCCTCATCTCTAAGGTATAAGATTCGTAGTTGCGGCTTCAATCTTTCCCTTCACATCTCTAGGTATATTAGATTAGCCATTGCGGCTTCAATTTATTCCTTTATAGCTTTAGAGGTATAAGATTCACCCTTGCGGCTTCAATTTTCCCCTTTATAGCTTTAGGTGCAATAGATTTGGTGTTGTAACTTCACTCTATTCCACTGTAACCTCAAGAACATTGAGATTGATTACTTGTTTTACTTTGCCCTTCTGTAATTTTAAGGGTATAAGAGTTGGTGTAGTAGCTTCTCTCCATTCCACTGTAACCTCAAGGATATTGGGATCTGCTACTTGTTTTAATCCGCTTCACTGCAGCTTTAGGAAGATAGGATTTGTTGTTGAAGCTTCACTTAATTCCACTATAACCTCAAGGACATTGAGATTTGCTTCTGGGTTTAATCTGACCCACTTCAACTTCAAGGGTATAGAATTTGGTGTTGTAACTTCATTCCATGCCACTATAACCTTAAGGACATTGAGATCCGTTACTTGTTTTACTCTGCCCTTCTTCAATTTTAAGGGTATAGGAGTTGGTGTAGTAGCTTCACTCCCTTTCATTGTAACCTCAGGGAAATTAAGGTCTGCTACTTGTTTTAATTCGACCCACTGCAACTTCAAGGGTATAGGATTTGGTGTTTACCTGGTCCAACACGCCATTTTCTAGGGAATGAAACCTCTAGAATATGCTTCTATGGACCTCTACCTAGGCCGAACTATTAGGATGTCATGATTAGAATGAGCCAAATGCTCCTAATTAAATGAGTATGAATGATGAATGCAAAAATGTCATCTTTAAGAATGATTTTGTTTTTTAGTCCTTAGGTCAACATTGTTCATCGTTCGTCTAAGTCCTATCACTGATGCATTACCACGCCTTCCTTTTGGTATAGTATCTTTAACATGAAACCTAAAGAGGTAGTCACAACCTGAGCTATTTGTTTCAAGAACCCCTTTAACCCTCGGGTTTGGTTATTTCCAACTAGTGGTCCTATTTCAGGTCCCTATACTATTTAGAAATTTTTCAGAGCGATATGCAGAAATCCTTTTATTCTTCATATCGTTAGACCACTAACTGTTATTTCAAATGCAAAAAAAATGCTTGAACAAGGTTGTAAGGTGGATAAAATTAAATTTTATTGGAGGCAAAGCTCTCATGAAGGAAATGAATGAAAAGATTAAAAATGGCAAAAAAAATTGCCAAACATAAAGTGAGTAAATAATGAAATTAGGTGCCCCAGTTATTAAAGTATGAGCTTCACTGAGCAAACCTGATGAGGACCATTCTTAGCTTGACATGTGTCTATGAAACCTGGAGTACTTCGTCGATGCCTCAAGGTGTAAAGTTTCTCCACCTTGTTACTTTTGAGAGAGAAGACAAATTTATGTCCCTTCTTTTAATCAAAATTGAGCCGTCTTTTAGGGTTTTCAATTTAAATCACCTTAGGTTTCGAGATGCCCTTTACGGGTTTTCATCTCAACCTCTCCTTTTTTTGTGAGATACTTCTTCATCGAATCCAAGTTCATGGGGTCGGGCAAATCCTTGCTGTCCATCTTGATCAGGATCAGAGCTTCTCTGGAAAAGGCTTTCTTTAACATGTAAGGCCCTTCCTAATTCGACATCCACTTTCCTCAAAATTTTTTTTTGTATGGGAAAGATCTTTTTTCAACACCAGGCCTCCCTTATGGAATTCTCTAAGGTGGATCTTTTTGTCATAAGCTCACATCATTCGTTTTTGGTATATCTGCCCATGACGGATAGCTTTTAGCCTATTTTCTTCAACCAAGTTTAGTTGACCGCATCTGGATTGGATCCATTCTGTTTCATCAATTCTAATAAAATTTGGAGGGAAGAAAATTTGACTTAAATGGATAGGACTACTTTCATTCCAGTGAGAAAGGTGTTGCCCTCGTGGATGTTCTGATAGAAGTTCGATAAGCATCGAGGGCAAATGGTGATTTCTCATGCCAATTTTCCCAACGATCATGTTAATGTTCTTATTGGTTGCCTCTATTGCCTCATTCACTTTTGAGTAATACGGTGCGGAGTTATGATGGTTGATCTTGAATTGAATGCAGACCTTTGCTATCATGCTATTGTTCAAATTCAGTGTGTTGTTAGATTTGATCTTCTCTGGCATTTCATATTGACACGTAATCTTTCTCAAAAAATTTTGCTCACTGTAGATCTTGTGACATTGGCATAAAAAACAGCTTCTACCAACTCGATGAAGTAATTATTTATCACGAAGATGAATTTATGCTCATTGGAAACCTTTGCCAAAATTGGCCCGATGACGTCCATGCTCTACATAGAAAAAGACCATGACGTGAAGAGGTGAAGGAGATACTTTTTGCAGGTTTTCATATTAACTTTTTCCATCTTTTTCTTTTATTTTTCTTTCTTTGGGTTTTAAGATCCCACTTTGCGGATTTCATCTCGACTATTTTTTTTCTTTTCTTTTTTTTTTGGTTTTAAGATGCCCTTTGCGGGTTTTCATCTCGACCCTTTTTCTTTTTTCTCTCTCTTTTTTTAGGCTCTTTTTGATAGCACGTCAGACCTCCTTCTTTGAAGTTTCTGTTGAACTGGATTGCATTCTTATTTTATAGGAGCTTGTGTGTCATGACATCAGTTCCTTAAACTCGGCATGCTTTGATAGGATCATGCGAAGACCTTTTCGAATTCTCGAAGCAGCTTTATGAGATTTCTTCTTGTTTTTGCAGAGGTACATGCCTCAATTTTCACTTGAAATCACAATTTCTATGAAATCTTTTGTGAAGTGATATTTGTTCTTTGTCTTGCTCAACCATCCGTCGCAGATCGGGAGACAAGTTACATTCTTGATCATCTTCGAAGTCTTGAGGTTTTTCTAGATACATGTCCTTCTCGAAAGTGGCTCATAGTCAGCAGCAGTGTTGCTCATGTTATTGATATTTAAGGGACTCGACAGAGGGATAAGAGGGATCCAAAGAATAACTGAATTCAAGAATGATTAATCATTGTATGGGATGGATGAAAAGAATGGGAAGAATAGTAAAATGTTTGCCAATTTGACAAAAAAATGCATCATTTTTATTGAAATAAAATAAAGTGGTCATTTTTATTGTGTAATGAAATGCAATGCAAATGAATGGTAAAATGCATGCAAAGAGGCTTGACTCTTGGTTCAATTCTGTTAGAACAACTTTACTAGAAAACAAATTCCTTTACATAAGGTAGATACATATATGATCCTTGATCAGCCTGTAACGTCGCAACAGTTATGCAAGTGGACACACGTCGATGCAAGTATAGTTGATAGATTAATTCTATCAGATATCGATCCCACGGGGAATGGGTTCTTGATGTCTATATGTCGAAGCAATTAAAATTGAAATTAAAGATAATGTGAGTAAAGATGTCAGCGCAATTAAATCTGATCTACACACTAAGATAGTTAAAATTGTCAATGTAATTATAAAAGTTAAATGTTAGTTCAACTGAAAGTAAATCAAATAGTTGTGGAAGTTTTTAGAATTTAAATGCAGAAAAACTGGAGTGGATCGCTAACTTCACTAAGTCGCAACGCTGGATGCGTCAACAAGGTACTGTATAGATGAATTTTCGCAGCAACAAAGATCCAATGAAATCTTACCAATAACAGCTCTCTGTTTAATCGAGACTCAAGTACCCACAATTACCCTATCTCTCGATGTAGGTAACGTTGTGCACTTAAGAACAAGTGATAGAATCTCTTCTAATCCCAAGCAGCCTTGCTGACTTGCTTGTTAATCTAATTTGTCACCGCATCTCTCGATGTCGGTAGATTGCAATTCCACTCTCGTGTTTAAAGCAATTAAATCCAAGAATAAACAGATAAGAAGAATTAAGTAAGAATCAATGTGATATAACAATGAAAGATATTCTCATATTCATTCAATTGACAAGATTAATTCATCAGCATAAAAGAAGGGTTAACAAATATATCGAAGCTTACTATCTCTAGACTACTAGGACTATTCCTTAACCGTTCCTCTTGTGCCTGCACTAAGCACTCCTTGTTAGGATTTGTTGCTCGTCTGCTCAATCAGCTCACCGATCTCCAATAAAACTTCAAAAACACACAGTAATTGCAGATTTAATTCCTTCCCTCTTTATATCTCTCTCCTTCTTCTTTCCTCTATTTATAAGCTCAAAAAATTACAGATTTCCTCCATTCTCAGATCCAACTACTTTGTATAGCTGTAAAAGTTTGTTATTGATAGTTACGCAGATCTGATTTGTTTACTGGACTGTTACAGAATATCGGTGCAAATTATGATTTTAATTTGTAGCGACAATTTGTCAGCAAAATGTCGCTACATTTCTAGACCAACTTGTGGCCGCAACTCTGAATGCTTTCTTACTCTAATCTTCTAAGGTGGATCTTTACGCTGACAACCTTAGACATAAAATTGATACTGAATACAGTGACATTCTTGGGTGCAATTAAAGAATACTTATGCAACAACAGTCTTGGGTGTATTCCGAAAATAATAATGTGGCGACAACTTTGGGTGCAATCTGGAAGTGCTCATGCGACGACAGTTTTGTTCGTAAATTTGGATCATATTTTACTGCGACAATTTCGGACACCTTCATGCATTGATCCTTCAGGATAGGTTCCTATAGTGACATCTTTGGATGCAATACTGAACAACTGATTGTGGTGACATTAGTAGTAAAAACATTATAAAATTAAGGAAAATTAAACCAAGTTTCACTGAGTTAGAAAATGTAATTACTAAATATAAATGCTAAAAATGCATCCTAAATATGATACAAAAGAGATAACTAATACACAAATTTAGGGAGAAAATCAGTGTCATTTCTTACGCTATCAGTCCTACCTTAATGCTCAAAGCCTTAATCTTCCTAAGAAGCTAAACTAATATTTGCCCCAATTTGACTCTGATTTCAGGCTCAAAATGTTGGCTTGAATGGCTATAGCCTGTAAGTGGTTAGCCACTTCTCGTTTTTGGGTTAAAGCTTTGCTCAGAACATGGTACATATCTCTAACCTGCCCCTGAGAGTGTTAGAGTTGGTTTTTTTCAATATTCACTATTTGTTTCCACAGTTTCTTCAAGAAGCTCAACTCATAGTTCATAACTCAATAGTGAGACCTCAAGTTCTTATTCTTGGCCTGGTTTGCCTTTCAGCTCAGTCACGGATTCAAGACTGCATCCTCTATATGCCCTAATGCCTTGGGGAAGACGACTGATCCATAAACACTTAAGGCGAAGACGTCAAGCTTTTACTTGGGTCAGGGTGTACCAAGATTAAATCTCGTAGACCCTTCTAGGTGATGTACTTATTATCCCCATTTACCTTAATTTCGGCTGCAATCTATTGTTCTTTTATCCCGATTATATTCATCAGTCTCTTTAAGAAAGTTGAGACGTTGGCGGATCTAGAGTAGACTTTATTGACTTGAATCCTCGGGAAATGAAGCAGAGTTATGTGCTCTCCTGCCGTGGGTACTATGTCCATGTTCCCAAAAGTAGAATTCTAATACTATGCTAAGGCTCTAAAAAGATGCGTTTCCATTTTCCTCGAGTAGGTAATGTAGATCACCATATTCGAAGTAGAACGTCTGCCTCATTTCGTCGTCCATATTTCTTTCAGCTCTTGAAAACTATTATGGGTTGCGTTTATTTAGGTGTAATACCCAAACTCTGATATGTACCCCTTTGACATGCTATCACCTTTTCGTGTTATTTTTCCTTTGACCACATACGCACAGCCACAGTATCTTCTACCTTATCAAGGAACCTATTTTCTTATGACCAGTTCTCTATTTGGTAATTGAACACGAATCAAAACCCTCTTTTTTAAAGGCATAATGACAAAATTAGCCCTTAATGTTTGGGTGTTTTTGTCACTTTGGCCCTTATCATTTTTTTGGCTCACTTTCATACATAACCTTTTTTTGGGTCAAATTGATCATTTCTTAATGGTCTTGCTGATGTGGCTGTTAAGGGACTAACGACGCTGACGTTGTAATTTTTTTCCGGTTAGGCACGTCCACGTAAGCATTTACTGGCGTGACACTATTTTGTCTTATATGCCACATCAGCAAATGATTTTAAAATTATTAAAATTATTTTTTAAAATATAAAATTATTAAAATTATTTTTTTGAAATAATAAAATTATTAAATAATTTTAATTTCCAATTTCATCATCTTCTTCATCATTTTAATTTCCAGATTTTGTTATATTTTCCCATCAACCAAACACCCAAATTTCATCCTTTTTTTTTCTCTTCTCTGTCACTCTTGTTGTGAATCAAACCATCCTACCTACAAATGTCTCCTCCCTCTCCCCGCTTCTTTCTTCTAGGTTTCTTGCTTAATCTCGATTTATGTCATGCATTTCTCTTCTGAAAAATTTCTGTTCTTGATCTCGATTTATGTCATCCATTTCGAACAGTTTTCTCTCCTGAAAAAAAAACGAAGAGAAAAACATTTATGGAAAGATATTTTTCTTTAGTCCTACTGGCAACTTATAAACAAAGAAATGGTATGATAGATCTATAAAGTAGAGAACAAAAGAGCAAATCTAAAAGTATAATTAGAAAAAAGAAGAAAAATTTAGGGTAAAAAAGAGCTGAGACCATGAGCTTGTTAATTTGTCGTAAAGCTTTGCATATAAAGGCTCCATTTGCGAAACAAATAAAAAATCCAGTTTATTCGTATAGACATATTTATTTATGCAAAATTAAGAAGAAAATAATTGTTGAAATTCGTAATTTTGGAAGTGACTAAAGAAACCCACATTTTAGTGTTAAAAATCGACGAACATAAGAAAGCGTTATGGAAGAAGAAGGAAACAGAGCAAAAGGAAGTTAAAAAAGAAGCAGAAATTGGGAACTGACCTGATCATTCACGGATTAAATGATGAAGATAATATAACAAAGGTGATGAAATTTTAAAAGAGTAAAACAGAATGGTTTTCTTACACCTCTGTTTGGTAGCCTAGAAAACGAGGGAAAATGGAATTTCAAAAATGTGAAAAGTAGTGACAGAAGAAGCGTCAAAGTGAGAATGATGAGAAATATTCAACCTTTCATCAACCATTTAGTGAAGAAAATGGAACGTTGTCGTTTACTTGTGTGGCACTGGCACTGAATATTGATTCTCTAATTCCCATGCTTGGAATGAGCGTAGAGTAACTTAACATGGAAAAAACCCAGAAGAAAGAAGCGGGGAGAGGGAGGAGACATTTGCAGGTGGGATGGTTTGATTCACAACAAGAGTGATAGAGAAGAGAAAAAAAAGAATGAAATTTGGGTGTTTGGTTGATGAAAAAATGTAAGAAAATCTGGAAATTAAAATGATGAAGAAGATGATGATGAAATTGAAAATTAAAATTATTTAATAATTTTATTATTTAAAAAATAATTTTAATAATTTTATATTTTAAAAAATAATTAAAAAATTTTATATTTTAAAAAAATAATTTTAATAATTTTAAAATCATTTACTGATGTGGCATTTAAGACAAAATAGTGCCACATCAATAGATGCTTACATGGCCGTGCCCAGCTAGAAAAAAAATTACCACGTCATTAGTCCTTTAACGGCCACGTCAGCAAGACCGTTAAAAAATGATCAATTTGACAAAAAAAAGGTCATGTATGAAAGTGAGCAAAAAAAAAGCAATAAGGGCCATAATGACAAAACACCCAAACGTTAGGGGCTAATTTTGTCATTATGCCTATGCAAACAAATTCAAAAGAAACAAGTCAGTATAATTAATACAGGAATAAAACTTGAAAACAAATTGCAATTAAAAGCAAAGAACAAGAATATAACAATATTTCTTACACCTTATTTATAACACCCTAATTTTAAATAAAGGACTTAATTGAAATTTTTATGAAATTTTGGGTTAATTCAAAAATTCAGTAAAGCTAGGCACTAAATTGAGCTGAAAATAAAATTATGAGGCTAAATTGGGAATTTTTTGACTAATTTGTGAAGCGGGTAAAAGTTGAGGTTTTTTCGAAAACCTTAATGTTTTCTGAGGGCCTTAGTGTAAATGACCCATTTTTATGTGTATTTAAACCCCTTTTCTAAATTTCAAAACCCTTTTAGTCTCCCATTTAATTTCTTTTTCTTTTTCCTTCAAACCAAATCCTCCCAACAACACCCATCCCTCTCACTTTCTGACGAGGCTCCGACGACCCTCCTATCGTCATTTGTGTGTCGCACCGTCGTCACCAAAGTGATCCTTGTCACCTCGCGAACCAACCCTGACCTTCAAACTCTCCTTCATCGTCGCCATTTGTGAGAAAATAGTGGTGAACTGTTCGACCTTCATTCTCCCTTTTGTTGCTTTGTCGTGTGTGTCGCCATGTGTTCTTAGCATTAGTAAGCCATGAGTCTTGTGTTAGGGTCATTTTAAGGTCATTCTTGTGCTATTCTAATAAGCTTAAGTGCCGTCATCCGACAAGGTTGTGATCGGCACCTTCAAGGGTCTTCTAAACCCTAGTTTCCCATTGTTACTAAAGTTGCGTGGGGTTTGGGCCATCAGAACCAAGCCCAATGTTAAGACCCAAAACCCATGGCTAAAATCAATAACCCAAACCTTAGCTCATGTTTAAGACCTAATTCTCTTTGGTTTTGACCCAATCCATAACCAAACCTAAACTAGACCTCAAACCAATTACTTAAGTGTGTGTGACCCAATATTCAATCCCAAGCCAAACCAAAAACCCTTGAATCAAATCACCCAAACCCTAGACCCAATTCATGTGATCCGACCTGACTCAAACCCGTGAGCCCGAACTGACCCGACCCATTGATCGACCTATTGACACGAGTTGATCGATTTGACCCGTTGACTTTGACCCATTGAGTTTGACTTTGACTATTGACTTTGAGTATTAACTTTGACCTTTAATCTTTGACTTTGACTTTGACTCTTGACTTTTTTTTACCAACCTTAACTTGTAATTGTTCGACGTCTTGATTCCAAATCTGTTGTCCGTTTTGTCAAATTCAAACCCAAAAGTCTCGTTTTACCTATTTATAAGTTATTGTACTCAAAATTTTTCTAAGAAAAGTGGATAAAGGTTTTGATTTGGGATATTTTGTGTGTAGGTGATTACGATTTTGAGAACGACGAGTTACCTCCTCCACCTGTGCAGACTGCCCTACACAAGCTCCATTAGTCGCACGTGAGTATTTGCTTCGGTTTAGTGTTGGGTTTAGTAGGTGGCATAGTGATAGATTTAATGTAGAATTTATTCTTGTAGGTTCTAGTTCTGCTAGACTCGGTGATAGATCTGAGCATGGGAGACGTTCTCCGCGACGTTAGAGCTTCTACCGCTAAAGGTGTGTCTCTGTCTATGCTACATGTTATGTGTCGTTATTCATGCTACCTATTTGATGTGTTTTGTTTGTATTATATGATTGTTGTGTGATGTTTTTTTTTGTGTTGAGATATCTGTGAGATTATTATTCAATGTTGTGTATCGCATGTTGATTTTCCATGCATATCTGTCACGTTGTGGACACTTTGATTATCATGTGTACGGATTTTTGAACTCTGATTTAATATCATGAGATTGTGTTGAGACTGAGATTATTATGACATCATATCATTGTGTGTACATGGGTTGGGATTATATGGTGGAAGTCGTGGTAATCACCCCTTCAAACGGCTGATAGTAAAACTACTCTGACTGGTGACGATTAGATGGGAAAGGGTTCTGGGGAATCCACTATGTTGGTGTTTTGGAGGATTAGGTGCATTGCATAAATGCTTGTGATTTTATTGCATTTGTGTTGTGATAAACTGTATGCTTGTTAAAAAAATGTTTTATTAAATTACTGTGATATTGTGTTTGTGGTTGCTTGCACTTCAGAGACACTAGATTTTTTAGCTCATTCTTGTCAGTTTCCCCTTTACAGATTTATTCAGACATAGGCGACTTGGTACTCGAAGGATCTCTTATTTTAATTATTTTCATTTATTATTCGTTATGGAATATTTTGGGATTTTTCAGATTTATATGTTATTAAATTATTTTGGAATTATTCAAAAAAGTGGAAAATTAATTGTTTTATTATGACTTAGTTTATTTTATTTACAAATTAATATATATCAGTTTTAAATGGTTTCTGAGGGCAAAATTTCAATAGTGACATTTTAGATTCGGTTATATCTTTTTGGCTGAGTTTAGGGGGTTACATTTAGTGATATTAGAGTTGAGTTCAACCCTCGAACTGTGAGGCTCAAAATAATTGATTTCAAAAGTTTTTAAAATTTTTTGGGTAATCATGGATTTTTAATAAATATATTATTTTATAAATTATTTTCTTACTTTGAAAATTCTCAGTTGAGATTTAATTCGAGACTCCAGTACCAAATCTTAATTTAGTGATTACTGCTCTTTGTAGATAGTTTACTATGCCACCACGTAGGGGTTTTAAGTTTATGATTAGTCGTGGCCAAGGTCGTACTGTTAGGGTTGTCAGCGATCTTGCGCCTCTAGTGAAATTAGAGAAAAATCTGAATTAGTTGTTTAATATTGAGGAGAAAGATAAATAGAATCTTATGTTATTTTCAAGACAAATATGGAAGATTTAAGGATAAGACCTATTCAACCTTGTGAAAAATGAGGAAAAAAAATCTCATGATGGTGAATATTGGATATTTTCTAAAAATACTTTAAGTATAGCTCTAAGAAACATTAAATAAAGGATTTTCTAGAAATTATTGAGAAAAGCAAAGAATAGCCTGTAAGGAGTATTAATGAGAGAGTAAATTGAAAAAAAAATAGAGAGAAAAATTTGTGGAATAATTATACTTTGAAAAGAAGAAGAATGACGATTAAAAAAATTTATTAATTAAATTAGGAAAAGAAGTATAGGTGAGTAGTAATAAGAAAACGTACTATTAGGGTAATAAGAAAAGATGAAGTGATGTTAATGTTTGAGGAGAGAAAAAGGTTTATAAAGAATAAAAATAGTAAAGAGTTGGAAGATTTAGGAAAAAATATTAAAATCTAATGATAAATGAGTATAAAAGAAAAATAGGTTACAAGTTGTGAAGAGAATAACATAAAATAATTTGAAGCATAAGTTAAGAGTGAAAGTAAATCTTATGTAGTCTTGTATAAAGATTTAAATGACGATTAGTAATCTTTATAGATAACAATAAGAAGTTATATTAAGAATACAAGGTGTGTTCTTTAGGAACCTAAAGTCATGTTATAATAATAAGATTTTTGACCCGAGTAAGTAGTGGAAAAAATATTATAATAATAATAATAATAATAATAATAATAATAATAATAATAATAATAATAATAAAACTTGTGGGTTACTAACTAGACTAGTATAGAGATTTAAAAGATAAATTGGTAACTTCAGAATCATGAAAGAAATAGAAGAGAAAGGATAAAATTTAAATTTATGATAGAATATATGAATGAAAATATAAAGAAATACTTGTAATGAAAAATAAATTTTAAATTACGAGATAGATTATAGAAGATAAAAACATAATTGACCATGAAAAATAGTGTAAGGATTCTAGAAAGCAAAAGAAAGTAGTAAAATGATTTTAAGAATTAGTGAATAAAAAGTGATCTAAAGTGTGAAAAAAATATAGCAAAGCTGGAAATTGTGTAAAAAATAATATAAATGAATAAATAAAGGGCAAACTTTGGTAGGAATAGTTACCTCGAGGAGACTATTGGCAGCGCGGTTAGGCCAATAGAATTCTAAGAGGTTTGGAATAAGAGGATTAACTCTGATCCGTAACTGGGATAATCATTGTTTGCCTTGAAAGGAGAAAGAAAAGATAGAAAGTGAAGGAATTATATGAAAATGAAGATAAGAATTCAAGGGTTTAAAAAAATAAAGTCTAGAAGAATGTTAAAAGAATATTGTTGTGATTAGTATGAAGTAGTTGTGATAAGAAAAAATAAATATATATATATATATATATATGAAAGCATAGAGAATTAATATAAATGATAAGCTATGTGAATTTGAAGAAAGGAATTATAAAATCATAAAGATGATTTCAAGAAAACTAAATTAAGTAAAGACTTTTGGTTAAGTGGAAAGAAACGAAATAGGAGACTAGTTGAGTAATAAAGAAATATAGGATTATAAAAATAATTCCAAAGATGATCAACTAAAGACCTTCGATTCTTATGGAAAGGAAAGTGTTTAAAAAAAAAGAATATCATTGCACAAGAAATGCAAAACGATAGAAGGATTAGAAATGTTTTAATTAGAATTGGATAGATAAGGATAATAGTTTAGGGAAAGCACAATAATGATATTTCAATAAAAGAGTACGATAAGTGGGATTGTGAAGGAATTGATTCAGAAAGAAAATAGAAACAATATAGAAGTAATGAAGTGCATGTCAAAAGAACCAAGGAAATTTCGAGGACGAAATTTCTTTTAAGGGAGGGAGAATTGTAACACCCTAATTTTGAATAAAGGACTTAATTGAAATTTTTGTAAAATTTTTGGGTTAATTCGTAAATTCAGTAAAGCTAGGGACTAAATTGAGCTGAAAAAAAAATTTTAGGGCTAAATTGAGAATTTTTGAACTAATTTGTGAAGCCGATAAAAGTTGGGGTTTTTTCAAAAACCCTAATGTTTTTTGAGGGCATCCGTGTAAATGATCTATTTTTATGGGTATTTAAACTCCTTTTCTAAATTTCAAAACCCTTTTAGCCTCCCATTTAATTTTTTTTCTTTGTCCTTCAAATCAAATGTATGGTTTGAAACTAATTAATAATAACACATACAATATGCATGATATTTTTCGAAACCATTTTTTTGAAAAAAGTCCCGACTTTTATTTTTAAATTAAAGATTGTGATGCCACCAATTCTTTTTAATTTGGTATGATTGGATCACCGTAAAATACTTAAATTTATTTAAACAAAAGTTTTGGTCTTCAAAATCTAGAAAATAGGCTCGGGAGTCGATTCCGTGTGAGGAAGAATTAACACCCTCACACACCCAAAATTGGTACCTAGTTTATTATTTAATGTCTTAATTGTTAAAAATTTAAAAACTCAAGTAAAATTTAAAATACGATCCTTAAATAAATGACATATTTGGATATTACTTTAAAAATTGAATTTTGTGAAGAAATGCCCTTTTTTTCGAATTAATTCAGAAAAAAAAGTCATGTCCAAGACGTTAGGGTACAACATTTCAAATTTTTTAACATAAAGGTCATTTGTTTAGCCAAACATTAAATATTTTGATTTGAAAAAGGGTATCCAATTACGCAAATTCAACGAAAAACCATACTCAATATGTTAGGGCATAATTTTCTGAATCTTCCACGTAAAAGGACATTGCCTTATTTTTTAAAATAATTTAAGGTGCTCGGTTATTTCAAGTCGAAGAGAAAAAACACAACTAGTAAGTTAAGGCATGATTTTCTCAAATTCTCGAAGGTAACGAGCATTCTTGACTTTTATTCCAAACCTTAATTTTTTTTAAAAAATAGGGTGTTCGGTTATTTCGATTTGAAGAGAAAAACCAGACCTAGTAAGTTAAGGCACGATTTTCTTGAATCCCTGAAGTAAGGAATATTGCCTCGATTTTTGAGATAATTCATGTATCTAAAAAAATGATATATAATTTTTTTAAGATATATAAATAAGGATCAAATTGAAAATAAAATAGGATAAAATGATTAAATTAATATTTAAAAGAAATAATGGGATTAAGTTTAAAAAAATTATTTTAAAAAATATGAAAGGATTTAAATTAAAAAAATAATTAAATAAACAATATAAAATATAAATTGGTTAAAAAATTAATAAAATAAATAAAATATATACAAAGGATCAGATTTAAGTAAAAAAACTAAAAATAGAAAAAATAGGGTCAGAATCTAGTATTTTAAAGAACCAGGGACCACATGACCAAATGTGAACTATGTAAAATTTTAGGATAAAATTAAAATAAATAAAAAGTGAAAAAAGGACTGAATTGAAAACCATGAAAACACGAAAGGATCACGGGAATAAATTCTCCTTTTATTGGAAAAGTGCGGATCCTCTTTAGACGGGTCAGATCTTCAGGTTGTAATGCCAAAACGGCGTCGTTTTGAGGCCATTTGAGCAAGGTCAAAACGGCACCATATTATACCAAGTATATAAGTTAAAAAAATCTCCAAAAAAACCATTTTCACTTTATTTTTTCAAAAACACAAAACCTTCCTCCTCATTTTCTCTCAAATGCTTCAGACATCCGGCCATGGGAGTCGCCGTGGATCATCGCCGTGGCCACTGTCATCGACGGTAGCGACCGTCGCTTACGGTGGTCGTAGACTTTAAAAAAAGTTTTAAAACCTCTCGAACCCTCAGGAACTTAGATTTGAGAATAAATCTTCTGAAAAACAACCCTAAGTCCCTCAAAAAAATGAAAATCCCTCGTCTTTTAGGGTTTTCAAAAAGGATTGATTACTTGGAGGCCATCGTCAGTGGCTACACTTAGGTAAGTCTTTTCCCTTTCCCTTTTTTATTTGTTGCTATTATCTGCTGTCGAAACGAAGAGAAAAAAAAATAAAAATAGAAAATATATGTATAAAAACGAATATATGCTTTCAATTTTCTGGGTTTTATTTCTCTTGTGCGTAAAAAATGTACAAAGAAAATTCCATGGCTTTTATAGCCAAAATACAATCATTTGCTTTTTTTTTCTCCTTGTTTCTTAATTTTTGTCTCTGTGTTTTTCTTATTTTGCAGGCACTTTTGGCGATGGCAGGGCGTGGGCGATGGTGGCAGAGGTGTGGTGGTGTCAGACGTATGGTGGGTCGCCTCGGGAACACGTGGTTGATGTGGCAAAGGGTTTGCGGTGCCAGGGACCTCCTAGGGCATTAGAGTTTCTGATTTTGGATAAGCTTTTGGGCTTAGGTTTAGGTGGGTCTTGAATTGGGATTTGTGTTGGGTCATGGTAATGGGTAATTGGGCTAGGATTTTTGGGTAATTAGGTCCTTAGGGATATGTAAATGAACATTTAAAATTAATGGATTTTAATTTAAATGTTTTTATGTTTTTTCTTATTTTTGGATTTTTTATTTGGGCCGACAAATTGGGCCTACTACAATATTTAAATGAAAAAATTAGATTAAATTGTTAGTAAAATGAAATTTAAACATGTAAATACATCAGATAAAAGGTATAACTATAAATTGTGAGTAAAATGAAATTTAAACATATTCATATATTACATTAAGAATATTAAATTCATTAAATTATTTATCATGTTGTTCTAATCAATCTTGAGTCAAACTGGAGTTAACTTGTGACACAAACTTAATTAATAACATTGTATACAATGGATGGAGGTAATAAAATGTGCATAATAAAAATAACATCTAATAAATAATGAAACATATGATTTCAATCTAATTAGTAATAATAACATATATGATATATATAATATTAAAAAAATTAGATTAAATTGTGAGTAAAACGAAATCTAAACACGTAAGAATATTAAATAAATTGTGAGTAAAATAAAATTTAAGCGCACACACATACACACACACACACACACACACATATATATATATATTAAGAATATTAAATACACTATAAATAGTAATAAAATTTCACACGCATGGTTTAGTAGTAAATTTAAAGTTTACCGATGCAAATTATCTATTTTTTAATAAAAAGACTAAAGCATCTTAAAATAATATAACTTATTTAAATATGAAAAGACATTTATAATTTTTTTAATTGAATTGATGCCCAGTTAACTTATAACACAAACTTAATTAAGGTTTATATTAAAATTTAATTTTAAATAAAGTTTTGTTTGTTTCATTTTCCAAAAAATATTTTACACATTTTCATGTGTTTGGTTAAGTAAAATGACTTGTGTCAACATAAGTCATTTTACGGGTCAACGAAAAGAAAGAAGGGTTTTCTGGAAAGTGTCTTGCGCCTTTTTTTTCCATAAGACATTTCACACAAAACTTTATCTTCTTTTGCTTTCTTGACTTTGCAGAAAATCATCTCCCCTCCTCTCATTCTTTCACCAACGACGGTAGTACCGTCGGTTCCATCATCTTTTCTCTCAAAGATTACTAGTAAGATTTGTTTATTTGTTCATCTTTCTTACTCTTTGGCTCTTTTTCAATTCCGCTTTCAAACTTTACTTTCTCATGAAGGGGGGGATTTTTTTTGGCTCATTTTAACTTGTGCTATGCAGCAACCAAAAATGAAGAAAACAAAAAGGAAAAGGGGTGTTATGTGGGCAAAATTAGCGAAAAAGGGCCTTTTTAAAAAAAATAAAATTAAGCGATTTAAGTTGTTGTTTTTTACATTATTTAGGAAAATAAATCATTTTTAGAATTGATGTGATCTTATAAATAAAAAGCGCTTTTCAAGAAAATGCTTTATACCAAATGCGTTTTATTTTCACAACTTAAAGGATTACATTTTTTACCTTTGGTTCTCATGTCTACGAGTCTCAGTATATCTCGTCCCCACATACTTATTCTAGAAGGCACTACAAAAGAAAGTCCAAGTCGTTCACTCAGGTTGGATGCATTGCTCAACATTCTGTCACCACTGATATGATTCATCGCGTAAAGATATCGCACCCTTCAATTTTTGCTCGGGCGTGCAATCCAAGTCGTTTATAATCCTTTTAGTGGCCTTTAACCAATATTCAGTCATAGTCGAGGCAATCCTAGCAACACCCCTAAATAGTTCAGCTCCATTAGACCGAACTTGTTTTGTTATCGACCCTTGGATACCAGATCCAGTATGGTCCCAACAACCCTCTCCAACACTTTCAACATGGCTTGGGACAATGCATCGTCTCCAACCTTCTAAGTGTGAGACTCAATCTCAGCAATAGGCGTTCCCACGGTCTCACTCATGTCTAAATTAGGCATGTTGTCCATAGAAGATGGCTCAGCTCGAGCCCCTCTTCGACGCCCACCGCTCCCACGGGTACCTTGTCCACAAGTTCCTCGCGAACTCATTATATTAAGTTATCTACAATTTCAAAATTTTATGCATCAATTGAAGTTTGTTATTAGAAAATCGTAGTCCTTAGCTAAAGCTGAGTAATTCTAACACTACAATGTTTTTTTAGATTACAAAGTATATCTAAAGTAGAAGTACTTACAGGATCAACATCGGAGACTCGAAAATTTCCACGAACTCATTTATCAAAATTATTCAAAAATACGAATTGTTTAAAAAACTTTTCATAAAAATTTTGAACCCAAAATCATAGCCTAAGTTTTGAACCTATATCTGATACTACCAAATGTAACACCTATACTCGACCTAGACGTTATGATTGAATCTTGAGGAATTACATATGTACGTTTGAAAACTAGAAACCTAAAATTTGAAAATGTTTCATAAAATAATACTTGATAACGATATTTCCAGTTTTTTTAGGAAAAAATGCCTTATTCGATTAATTCATTTTAATTCTAGAAAAGCATACATAAAATTACTTAATTTTACAGTGAAAACCTTAACTTAAATAGAGTTTAGAAAATCGTAAATTGATTTTGAAGTTCAATGCATCACAGTTTGAATTAAAATAATCTAAAACATTAAAGTAGTTCAAAACAAAAAATAAAATCCAAAACATAAAATAGCCCTAAAAAGTCCAAAAACAGTTCAACAAAAAATAATATTTAAACTGAACAAAATTAAAAAAACACATCAATTTATAACAGAGTTCCTGCCACATCGATCTGTCCTAAGTCTGTTGGTTACCTGAGAGAAAAACGAACAGAGTGTGATCTTACAGGTCGGTGTGTAACACATCTCAAACAACAAATCGACGCATATAAATTAACAGAAACAAATGCAGAATCATATTCATAATCATGTTCAGGGACAATCACCTATTCAGATCCTACCCCCATCCGTTACACACCATCTTCGTCCATCCCTACATACCAATTAGGGTATCAAGTACCCATCTAAACTCACACACCAATTAGTGAGCATATGTCACTTTTCAGAAGTAATGCAGACAAGTTGCTAGATAATATTATGCGGTAAACCGTTAGAAACATATATACATGGCTGAGCCACCAAAGCAGATATATGTGGTTTTAAACCACCAAATAAGACAGATAATTAACTGCCAACACTTCCTCCATCACACCATATCCCAACCCAACCCAATGCACATGTACATACTAACATATATCCAATATATAGATGTCATGTACACTTTTCATATGTAAACATGCTTTCAAAATTACCAGAGCACAGATCATACATAATTAATTCACATACCTTAATCAGATCACATAGAGAAGCATATTAACATATATCATGTTTTCCAGTCTTATTTAAACAATATGGTCCCTATGGAGAGATTAACTATGAATCACAGATCAAAATGACCCTAGGTGAAATTTTTTAAAAAATGGACCCGCACGCCTATGTGACCCACAAGGATCAAACTACCCAAATCATGTGGTGCACACGATCTGGCACACGGCTATGTGACTCACACAACTTGTCACATGACTGTGTGACATCGACAATAAAATTTTCGAGTTTCTGCCATTCATTGTTTTTATGAGTTCGGGTCACACACCAGAGTACTTTCTAATACGAATTCAACAACGAGATTTCCAAAACCCTTGCAAAGCAGTAGCCTAAAACAGTGCCTAAATCGTTGGAGGACCGCCGAATGTCTCTCGATCTTCTCCTAACAACGCATAAAAAGATTAAATTAAAAGCCAAAACCACTTGAAAATCCACTTCCTCAACATAAAACTTTATACAGAAAATACCCCATCACTTACAAAATTCCATAACATTACCTAACAATACAATCATGCCCAATCACCAACACAAGGTTTGAAATCAATAGAAAAAATAGAAACAGAAAAACAAAATTGTGAACAAGGAGCAAAAAATTCAAGAACGGCAGAATGAACAAAAAGAAAAGAAATGAAAAAATGGGAAAAATAGAAAAGTGACAAGCAAAAGGGGAAAAAGAAAGTGACGTGAAAAGGGAAAAAATAGAATTAATTTTTTAGGGATAATTATTCTAAATTAGAATCCCATTAAATCACAATTTTACCATGTGGACGGGACAAGCAGGAAATAAAAATTATTTCCACTTGCTCGCGCGGGGATTTAAACACAAAATCAAAGGGTATGTTAAAGTCTTATCACTAACCAAATCACTTCACTTGTCAATTTCTAACAATTTAAAAACTTAAAATTTTGGGGCGTTACAATGGGAAACATCATACAGTGAAATAGCAATACAATTATATCCATACTACTTGGTGTGAAAGGAATGGAAGGTTGTTGGGAAGATTCCTATCATGGCAGATACACTGGTTTTGAAGATTAAAGAAACAGTTAAGATTAGACTGATGGGTAAATGTGTTAATATGAGGGATACTGTATTTTGAATCATTGTCCTTAAGCCTTAATTAAAGAACATATTTTGTGAAGAAATAAACAAGTGGGAAAGAAGGGTGTATGTGTGTTTACTGTTCAGTGTTCACTTCCAAGTTGGGGGCCATGGGAAAAAGTAAAGATAAATCTTGGAAATAGTGCAATTAAAATCACCAAAAATTATGGAAATCCAACTGAAATTTCTTAAAATTTCAAAAAATGTATATTTAAAAACATTACCTAATTTAATTAGACAAAATCAATGACTACAATCCATCAAATTAAAATACAAAATAAACAAAAAAAACTAATTAAAATCTTAATAAAATCAATAATCTTAGCTAAAAAACGAACCAAACAGAATCTTATGAATCCAACTCCTACAACCCAAATTAATAAATTATCCAAATAAGACCGATTAACCCCCTAAATAGAAATCAAAGATCAATGGATTGAAAACCCTACAAAACCTCGGTTCAAAATCAAACCTAAACACACCCGAAAAAATCTATAAATAAAAGAAAATTCAAAATGATTCAGACGTCATTGTAAAGATGGAATGATGAAAACGAACCTAAAAATGGAAAAACAATCAATAAATATGTTTATTTCAATTCAAATAAAGGTTATGACAACTCTATTGAGAGAAAGAAAAAGAAAGTAGAAAAAGAGCAAATAGCAAAAAAAGAGGGCAGAAAAATTGATAGAGAGGAAAATGAAAGGAATAGAGGGAGAAAATGTTTACCTGAAGGACGCTGCGATGAAAGGGAGGAGTGCTATGGTTGGAGTCCAAGGAAGCAAGGGAGTGGCTGTCTAGTTGAGTGAGAGTGTTTTTTAGGTGAGAAAGGGTAAACTGGAAACATGGAAAGCACCGAATAAGTAATTAGTGGGGAAGAAACATAATAGAAATGACACCATTTCCTTGCATAAGCCCGTAATGGAATAAACTTATAATAGGACATTTCACTAAACCAAGCAACTGTTTGTGGTGGGTCCGTAGAATAAATTTGTAATGACTGTGCTATTATATTGAACCAAACAGGGTGTTACTTGATAAGATTTGTTGTACGATGTTTTCATAACCAAACAGGGTGTTACTTGAAGGACGCTGCGATGAAAGGGAGGAGTGCTATGGTTGGAGTCCAAGGAAGCAAGGTAATGGCTGTCTAGTTGAGTGAGAGTGTTTTTTAGGTGAGAAAGGGTAAACTGGAAACATGAAAAGCACCGAATAAGTAATTAGTGGGGAAGAAACATAATAGAAATGACACCATTCCTTGCATAAGCCCGTAATGGAATAAACTTATAATAGGACATTTCACTAAACCAAGCAACTGTTTGTGGTGGGTCCGTAGAATAAATTTGTAATGACTGTGCTATTATATTGAACCAAACAGGGTGTTACTTGATAAGATTTGTTGTACGATGTTTTCATAACCAAACAGGGTGTTACTTGAAGGACGCTGCGATGAAAGGGAGGAGTGCTATGGTTGGAGTCCAAGGAAGCAAGGTAGTGGCTGTCTAGTTGAGTGAGAGTGTTTTTTAGGTGAGAAAGGGTAAACTGGAAACATGGAAAGCACCGAATAAGTAATTAGTGGGGAAGAAACATAATAGAAATGACACCATTTCCTTGCATAAGCCCGTAATGGAATAAACTTATAATAGGACATTTCACTAAACCAAGCAACTGTTTGTGGTGGGTCCGTAGAATAAATTTGTAATGACTGTGCTATTATATTGAACCAAACAGGGTGTTACTTGATAAGATTTGTTGTACGATGTTTTCATAACCCAAATGTTAATGTTTTGCTTTATTTTTATTATTTTGTTGCTTATGCAATCAAATATATATTTTAATTTCAGATTTTGTATTTTAAATTTGATTGATTTGCCAAGAGTGAAGGACAAGATCTCAAATTGATTAAACATGCTCCTTAAACAATTTAGGCTTTGTTTGACAGTAAAATATTTTTCGAAAAATATTTTTTGGAAAATGATTTACCTTTCTGAAAAAGTTAATATTTTATGGTGTTTGGAAAATGATCTATTAATAAATTTATATTTTACATTCTTTACATATATTGCATTGATTTATTTATAAATAAATAAATCAAATTAAATATATAATAATACTCAATTATTAAGTTAGAATATTAAACGTAATAAATTGAAAACAACCAAAGCGAATAGATGATTCCTAATTGTAACATCCAAATCCCGTTACCGTCTTTGGTTAGGGTCCTGGGCTACTATCATTCATATTTCAACAATATTAAGCTTTCAAACATTTACAAATACATCCATTTGATTCAATATTCGTCATTCATCGTTATCTATACAAAGACTTAATTGAATTACTACGAAAACATCAAACGAAACTTCGAATTTCAATGAAATAGGGGCTACACGGCCGTGCCTCATGTCGTGTGCCAGACCGTGTGCACACACGAAATACCCATACACAACTGTGTCACAAACCATGTGGCAAGCGGTGTGAACATGCGAAAATAACCCACATGCCCGTGTGTCAAACCGTGGGCTAGATCGTGTGTGATCTCGAAATAGGGCCACACGATCGTGTCCCAACCCGTGTGTAGCCCATGTATCCCTACACCTATTTTTTTCAGGGCACACGCCCGTGTGTACCTTCGAAAATGCAATTTTAAACAAGCAAAAATCATGCAAATCACTTATCAAGCACAAACAATAACAAGCTTTATAGTTCTATTGATTTCCAACTCAAAAAGTTACAATTTCTCATAGATAATGAAGCAAACATACCAAATATCCAGAGTTGCACATGGCAATTTAGTTTATACATACATGCATGCTTAAATGTTAACCAATCTACCAAACCAAAACTCAACATTCAACATGGCATTATCATACTATAACTTGTTCAAAAACAACATTATTAAAGTTAACAACATCCTAGTACATGTCATATAACTAGGTGATGCAAATACTACCAAACAAGCTCTCGAGATAGTGTGATTTCTTTAAGATGATCCGATCCTTAAGCAGCAATATAGAATCTACAAAACAACAAAAATTTCATAGGTAAGGTTTCATAGCTTAGTAAGTTTGTAGAGTTTAACAAGTTACCAAACAATAAGGGTTGAACAGTCTGTAACTCAATCGAACCAGAATAGAATTGTGCTTCAATAAGCCTTAATCAAGATTCATCCTCTTGTCTATATCATCTCTGTTACTAGTATACAATGCTACTCACACAAGCTGATAAGGACTCGTAACATATGCGGTACCTCAGCCATCGATACGGTATCTGTACATATAATTGTTTCGTAACGATACTGCTCACACACGCTGTTGAGAATATGCAAATCAAGCATAAATCTCAATCATCGTAGGACCTATAATCCAATCTTGGATTCATTTCACATTTTCCTGACTCGCGATGTTGCTCACACAAGCTGATGGAATCCGCAACAAATGCAGGACCTCAACCAGCGGATCAGTTTCAAATCACCGGTTCAAAGTCTGATATCTCTTTCTTTCTTTCTTTGCTTTCATCTTTCTTGATTCTAAACCATCATATCATGTTTATAACATTTATAGAGAATATAATAATGTAAAATTTAAATGAGAATTTAATGTTACGAACTTACCGGATTGAATAGCAGTTCACGGATAAACTCCAAAGACTATTTTGTTAATTTTCTTTTTCCTCGACCCGTGGCACGATCGTAATCTAAATCAACAAATCATCTAAATTTTCGCATTAAATCACATAATTAAATCATTTATCACAATTTGGTCCTTTTTAGGAAATTTATGAAATTAGCCCTAATATTTCACTTTTATTCAATTTAGTCTCTATACGCAAAACATGCAACATAACCATTTTCCTTCTAAACCCACACCATGCGAATGTCTATAGTTCTCATACAAGTCTCTACAATTCATTTATTTCACACCAAGTACACACAAATTCATCATTTTAACATTTTATTCCTTAAACCCTAATTTTATCAAAAATCACTTTACAAAAGTTTCAAACCCAAACATCAAACATACAAATCCATTAGAAACTTCCAAGAACAAGCATATTCAGAAATGGTAAAATTTATAACATTTGACAAATTCACAAATTAGTCCTTGGGTTAGCTAGATTAAGCTAATACAGACTCAAAAACATAAAAATTACTAAAAATGGTCAAGGTTTCCTTACCCAAATCAAAGCTCAAAATTCACAAATGGAAAACCCTAAGTTTTCCTTGTTTAGTCCTGAAGAAGAAAGAAAGAAGAGATGAAAAATAAGAAAATATTACTTTTCTTTCTTTTAGTTTCATATGTATATATATTAATGACAAACTTGTAATTTTTATGACTTTTATTATTAATCTTAATTAATCCTTTTCTTTAACTTAATTAATATACTATATTCACTTAAGTATCATATCATTCTACTAATTTAGTCTCTATTGGCTAATTTGCTTATTTAGTCCTTCTAATTAAACAATTCTACTTTTGCACCTTTTACAATTTAATTCTTTTTACATAATTTTCTATCTAATCGATATAATTTCCTAAGCAAAGCTTCATATGACATTAATAAAATCATAAATATTGAAATAAATAAATTTTTGACTCGACACATAAGAGTTGTGATCTTGAAATTACTATTTTTGATACCATTGAAAACTAGGTTGTTACAACTCTCCCCCCTAAGGGAAATTTCGTCCTGAAATTTCTTACTAGAGAACAGATTAAGATACTGTGATCTCAGTGAAGCCTCTGTCTCCCATGTTGCTTCTTTTAAACCGTGACGATTCAACAGAACCTTTACCAACGATACTATTTTATTTTGAAGCTCTTTTACCTCACGAGCAAAAATTTTAACCGGTTCCTTTTAATACGACGAATCCGGCTGTATCTCAACCTCACAGGGAGTAATTACATGGAAGGATTTGATCTATACCGTCTCAACATAGAAACATGAAATACATTATGAATCTTCTCAAGTTTTGGTGGTAAAGCCAGCTTATAGGCTATAGGACCAACTCTCTTAATGATCTCATACGACCCAATAAACAACGGAATCAGCTTTCCTTTTGTACCAAAACGTAACACCTTCTTCCAAGGTGAAACTCTCAAGAAAACTCAATCCCCAACTACAAACTCTATATCTTTCTTCTTAAGATCAACATATGACTTCGTACAATTAGATGTTGCCTTTAAGTAGTCACGAACTATCCGGGCTTTATCCTCTGTCTCATGAATGAAATCAATCCCAATCAGCTTAGATTCACTCAGTTTTGACCAATACAATGGTGTCTGCATGTTCTACCATATAGTGCCTCAAACGGTGCCATTTTAATGTTGGACTGATAACTATTATTATAAGCAAACTCTACCAGCGGTAGAGTTCTTTCCTAGTGATTGGTGTTTTTACATCACAGCAATGTACAAGCAGACACACGTCGATGCAAGTATAGTTGATAGACAATTCTATCGAATATCGATCCTACAAGGAATGGGTTCTTGATGTCTAAATGTCGAACCAATTAATACTGTAATCAGGTAAGATGTGAGTAAGGATGTCAGTGCAATTATGTCAGACCTGTACACTAAGATAATCAGGAATGCCAACGCAATGACAGTTAAACTTTAGAGGTTAAATGTCAGTGTATTGAAAATAAATCCAATTGTGTTGAGTGCTGAATATTTAAATGCATAAAATGTAAATATGATCAAGTGTAGAAGGGCAGAAATGGTTTACTAATTCTGCTAAATCACAATGCTGGATGCATCGACAAGGTAAAGTATAGATGAAATGCCACTCCAATGAAGTCCCATTGAGTTCTTACCAACAACAACTCTCTACTTAATCCCGACTTAAATATCCACAATCAATCCACCTCTTGGTGTGAGCAACGATGTGTATTCAAAAATAAGTAACTGGAGTTTGTCCCAATCCCAAGCAGCTCTCGCCTAACTTACTTGTTAACCTAATCTGTCACCGCATCTCTCGACGTCGGCGTATTGCAATTTCACTTTCGTGCTTAAAGCGGTTAGATCCAAGAATAAACAAATAAGCAAAATAAGAATCAAAATGATTTAACATTAAAAGACACTCTTGTATTCATTTAATATCATCAAAATCCATCATCGTTTAAGAAGAATTAAAGAGTACAACAAAGCTTACTATCTCTAGACTACTAGGCCTACTCCCTAATTGTTCCTCTTACTTTGCATCAAGGACCTCTCGTCAGAAGTGATTGCAGACTTGCTTCATCAGCTTCCTGATTTCTAGCTTAAATCTCCAATTCACACAGAATTTTCAGAATTAAATCCCTTTCTCTTGATGATTTCTTCCTTCTTCTTTCCTTTATTTATAAGCTCAAGAAATTGTAGATTTCCTCCATTCTCAGATCCAACTACTTTGTACAGCTATAAAAGTCTGTTATTGATAGCTCTGCAGATCTGATTTGTTTACTGAATTATTGCAGAATGTCGACGCAATTTATAATTTGCGCCAATAATTTGCCGTATTTTTGGACCAACTTGTGGTCGCAACTCTGAATGCTTTCTAGCTTCAAGTATGGTAGACCTTATCTCTTCTTAGATTCAGATCTAATGACAGCTGTCAAAGTTAGTTAAATTCCAGCTGTGCAGTCATGCAGATCTGGTGTGTTCTTCATAAATCTACAGATTGTCACTGCATTTCTGGTCGTGATTTGAATTCTTTAATTGCAGCGACAACGTGTGAAATTCCTGCGCTGGTGCTTCTAGATGTACTTGTAGCTTGAATTCACTCATGCAAAGTAAAGATTTCTATGCGTCGATATCTCTGGCCGATTCCAAGCTATACTTGTGGCTGCATTCTTCTTCCAGCATTGATCTTTTGAGATGAGTTCTTGCGCTGACAATTCTAAGGCACAATATGTAGGCTGATTGCGGCGACATTAGTACAAAAAGAGGTAAAAATAACAAGAATTTAAACCAATTAGCAATGAGTTAGAAAACATAAATACTAAGTATAAAATGCCTACATGCATGCTAAATATGGTACAAAAGAGACAATAGTACACAAATTTAGGGAGAAAATATATGACATTTGTAATACCATCACACCCCCAAACTTGAGTTTTTACTTGTCCTTAAGTAAACAAAAATTAACAAAGTCACAAGTAAAAATGTCACCGCAATCATTATTCATGCAACTTGAATTCTCTGAAGTCCTAATATACAAATTGTATTCATATAATAGAATAATACACCGACAATTTATAGGCATGAATCATTAAAACTGCAACTTTATTAATGTTAGTATTATGCATTGAATCTTAATCTTCCTTGAACCAATACAACATTTATAGGAAACATTTTTTTCTTCTTTTCTTTTCTCTTTTCTTTTTTTCTTTCTTTTTCTCATTTTCTTTTTTCAAGTTACTGAGAGATGTCATTATATTACTCTACCTTTATTCCTGGGTAGTAACGATGAGGTGCAACAAACCCCCAGGAGGTATGTAATTGCACTGACACACACTCTTGCAGTGATAGCCTTTGGCTAGATGATTTTTCTAAAATCTGTAGCGGAGTGTTCTCCCTTGAAAAGTTATACCGCACTCACATTGGAGTGTCTTTTATTAATACAATGTCGCTGCAATTGACAAGTTAGTTCCAGATTCAAAGAGTGATACTATCCATTTATTACTAAAGCAATTCCAATCATTCATCCAAAAATAGAGGATTCAATATTCATTCATATTCACCCAATTCACATATCAGTATTCCAAATTATTCAAGATTTACGAATAAAATAAAATGTGGTCACATTTTTGCTGAAATTCTGCATACTTTCATTAACTAAAGACACAAGTAAATTCTCAAAAATATGGGTGCAATTGCATTTCCATTTCACACAAATTCCCCCCAAACGTAAAGTGTGCATTGTCCCCAATGCACTAAAATTAATAAATATATATATGGAAATGCAATGACAATGCAGATGCAGCGACAATAAAAATACAATGACATTAATAATGTAAGGGCAATTATACTACAACTACATGATATGCATGAAAACTAAACTAAGTGCTAAAAAAAATAAAAACTAACACAATGTGCTGCAGCCGAAGATGTGGTTGCATTGGTGTTTTTTCTTGTTATGCTTCCGTTCCTCATTGTGCCTCATTTTCTTATCTTTACGCTTCCTCTTTTTGTCCTTCGTACCAATCGGATCAGCGGATTGCTCCTCTTCAATTTGTTGGGTGGTGGCCTCATCGACAGTTACATCTGTTAGGTGGACTTTTGCAAGTGGTGCTATATAAGGCACTATGGTCAAATGATTACAATCTTCAGCACTGCTAGTAACTGCCTCAGTTTGGCTCGCTTCAGGTGTAGCCACTTTTGCATTGGATGCCCTCACATTTACGGGTACTTTAACAATATCCTCAGCAATATTTGTCGGGGCATCATCTTACTTTTCCTCCTGCTTCTCTACAGGGTCCTTCTTCTTAAATTTTTCCTCTCTTTCTTTCTCCTTCTCTTGGGCTTCTTCTTGTTCTACTTCTCCTTCTTTAGGCTGTTCCTGCTAAGTGGTGTCTTTATTGATGCCTTCCTCTCCATCCACACCTATGGATACAATTGAAGTATGCACCTCCTCAACCATAGTTGTCCGCTCTACCATATTAGCCCCAAGGCTGTTCGAGAACTCTTCTTCAAACAAGCTAGCTATAGTTCTGTAGTAATCTTCCTTAGCATTAGAATGGCCCTCGTGCTCATCATCATTTGAAATATGGATTCTTGTTGGAGATGGAACATGTTGCGGCCTACCATCAAGAGTAGGCTAGTCGGAGGATAGAGTAGAATCCTTAATAATAGGTGGGAACTTAAGGAACTCTGGTAGGGATTTGAGCTCAAACTTCTCAATGCGTTGACAATAGATTTGTTCTATATTCTTGTGTACGCATAAAATAGATTTTTTCTGTAGTCTATGTCTTCCAATGTGCTGGCAATACGAATCTGGCGCATGTCGATGAGATCAATGTTTAGTTCCATTGTAGCCAACCTCTTTCCTAACTGAGGATCGCATTATCCTGTTTTTTCTTCTTCTTTCCCTTCTTTTTCTTCTTGGGTGTTTTTTTTACTATCGATGCCTCTTGCTCGCTTATCATTTTCTCTACTAAGATGTCGTTGATGGGGCTCTTATTCTCTGGCAGCTCTTTCGCATCTCTAGGTAGAATACCCCGTTGTTTACATAGCAGTATGATTAAAGAAGGAAAGGGTCCTTGTTGAAAAAGCTTTACTGAGTCATTTTATAATGCACAGACAAGATGAGCTTTATGATGCGTCGATAAAAAGATGATTTTTTTATTCCTGCATAAGACTTGGACTATTGCATCAGTTCGTGAAATATGCTCTCATAACAACTCTTCAAGAGCAGCCATAGGATCTGATCTTTGTGGAGAAAATTATTGTTACTGTCGCTGATACTGTCCTTGCATATTTGACAGCGCATTCTATTATGGTTGCATTTACTCTTGTGGTTGCATCTGGCTATGGTCATGCATTTGATCAGGAATTGAACGTACCTAAGAATTATAATTGTAGTTCTGCTGCTAATTGTTATTGTAACTCCCTTGTCTTTAACTCCCTTGATGTGAGGAATTGCCATATCTATATGTAGATGCATTTTGACTCCTTCAAGGTTGTTGAGTTCGATTGTTGAATGAGTTACCAAATGAATTTCATTCGATGTTGTTGATGTAGAACGCATTCTCAGCATGTTGTGGGCAATCCTCATAACTGTGGTTATCGTCGCAAATTTCACATGAAAATGTCGGGACATCCAATTGTTGTGCCACTTGAATGAGAGCAGCTTCACTTATTCCCTTCATGTTCTTTATAATGTTGGCCAAAGAGGATACCTATGCACTTAAAGCTAAAATTGCATCTAAAACACCAGGATTAGTTCTTTTTACCTGAGCAGAACGAGAGATTGGATATTGATAATCATTTTATGCAATTCTCTCTAGAATTCGAATAACTTCAGTGTAGGTGCAATCCAACAAGGGACCATTTGCAGATGCGTCGACAAGATTTCTTGTCTGAGCATTTAAACTGTTGTAAAAGATCTCAATTTCAATCTCTTGTTGAATTTCATACATAGGACAACGTCATAGAAAAAAGTCTTAAAATGCTCCCATGTTGTATACAGGTTTTCATCATCAACTTCCGTTTGACTCGCTCCATCTTATGCCAAGTCTTCAATTATTGCACCCACAACTCCGGGTGCAGGGATAAATTTCTCAGCTAAATTTGCCTCGACATCTATTTTTTATCTTTTTCATCCTCCACATGAACTTCTTCCTTTTTCAGCATTAAGTCCGTAGGTGCAGTACAGCTGTACAAAATTACACTGATAATGGAATCCTAATGCGCCGACAATAGTGTTCACTTATTTCTCAATCAGTGCAAACACAATATTTATTCCTTCTTCTTCAAGTGCTTCGTACTCTTTTATTCTTCACATGGTCCCAAAAATTTCGACTCTTTCTTGCCTTTTTCCAATTCCGTAACTTCTTAATTACAGATATAGGCATCAAAATTATGCTTTCATTGAAATCACATAATGCCTTTCCATTATACCGATCACCAATGGAATAAGGTATTGCACTATCAGTAAGTGCGATTGATTTGACATCTCCCAATCTTCTCTTCTTTGACAATGTGTCTTCAAGTTTCTGAGGCTGTTTTGCTGTAACATTTTTGGTGACAAAGTGATCTGATTCTGTCACCACAATATTTTTTTAACCTCTTCAGCTGCAGTTTGCTTTTCAGATTGCGCTGAGATCTTTCCATTGTTGAGATTTGAATTATCTTCTTTTTCTGTAGCATCTTTGACAACTTCATTTAGTTGAGTCTCACTTCTGGGAATGATTTCCTCACAATGCTCTTGCCCTTGTGATATCAAATTTTCAATATCCATCAACAAAGTTTCTTGTGGTCACAAATTTATTGCGCCCATAATCTGGCCAAGTTGATATTCTAGAGCTCATATGGATTCAGTTTCGCTCTAAAGCACAGATTCAGTCTTGGAAATTTATTGTCTTAGTAAATTTTCAATTGATGAAAACTCTGATGCTTCGTCTTGTTAGATATTTTTCCTTGACAAAGGTTAATCATAATTGGGCAATATCCACTCGGATCTAACATCATTGTCTATATTTCCAGGGTCTTGATTGTTCCAACAAAAATTTGGATGTTGCTCCCACTCTGGCATGTAGGTGTTGGAATATGGATTTTCATTTCGATAGAAATTCCCCATGTGGTACACATTTGCTGGATTTGATGGGCATTCTTCAAACTCATGGTTGCCCCCGCAGTAATCGCAACTTGTCACACCAAATTTCCATTTCTGTAGCATTCTGCATTGATTTACTCATATTAGTCAAAGAAGATACCTCGACGTTTATAGCATCGAGCTTCATTTTTATAGCATCACTCATCCAACATCTTGAGGTTCTATATACCTCATTCCTAACCATATTTTGCTAAAAAAATGTAAAAGTAAACAGCAAAAAGAAAACAAGTTAGTGAAAAATAAATGCAACAAAAAAATAAATATCAAACAAACGCCATTCCCCGGCAACGGTGCCAAAACTTGATCGGTGTTTTTACGTCAAAGCAATGTGCAAGCAGACACACGTCGATGCAAGTATAGTTGATAGACAATTATATCGAATATCGATCCCACGAGGAATAGGTTCTTAATGTCTAAATGTTGAAGCAATTAATACTGTAATCAGGTAAGATGTGAGTAAGGATGTCAGTGCAGTTATGTCAGATCTGTACACTAAGATAATCAGGAATGTCAACGCAATGACAGTTAAACTTCAGAGGTTAAATGTCAATGTACTGAAAATAAATCCAATTGTGTTGAGTGTTGAGTCCTAAATATTTAAATGCATAAAATGTAAATATGATCAAGTGTAGAAGGGTAGAAATGGTTCATTGATTCTGCTAAATCACAATGCTGGATGCATCAACAAGGTAAAGTATAGATGGAATGTCACTGTAATGAAGTCCCTTTGAGTTCTTACCAACAACAACTCTATACTTAATCCCGACTTGAATATCCATAATCATTGCACCTCTTGGTGCGAGCAACGATGTGTATTCAAGAACAAGTAGCTGGAGTTTGTCCCAGTCCCAAGCAGCTCTCGCCTAACTTACTTGTTTACCTAACCTGTCACCGTATCTCTCGATGTCGGCGTACTGCAATTTCAGTCTCGTGCTTAAAGCGGTTAGATCCAACAATAAACAAATAAGCAGTGTAAAATAAGAATCAAAATGATTTAACATTAAAAGACACTCTTGTATTCATTTAATATTATCAAAATCCATCATCGTTTAAGAAGAATTAAAGAGTACAACGAAGCTTACTATCTCTAGACTACTAGGCCTACTCCCTAATTGTTCCTCTTGCTTTGCATCAAGCACCTCTCATCAGAAGTGGTTGCAGACTTGCTTCATTAGCTCCCCGATTTCCAGGTCAAAACTCCAATTCACACAGAATTTTCATAATTAAATCCCTTCGCTCTTGATGATTTCTTCCTTCTTCTTTCCTCTATTTATAAGCTCAAGAAATTGCAGATTTCCTCGATTCTCAAATCCAACTACTTTGTACATCTGTAAAAGTCTGACAACTATGCAGATCTGATGTATTTACTAGACTGTTACAGAATGTCGACGTAATTTATAATTTACACCAACAATTTGTCGTATTTTTGGACCAACTTGTGGCCGCAACTCTGAATGCTTTCTAGCTTCAAGAATTGTAGACCTCATCTCTTCTAAGATCTAGATCTAATGACAGTTGTCAAAGTTAGTTAAATTCTAGCTGTGCACTTACGCAGATCTGGTGTGTTCTTCATAAATCTGCAGATTGTCGTCGCAATTCCAAGCTATAATTGTGGCTGCATTCTTCTTCCAGCAGTGATCTTCTGAGATGAGTTCTTACACTGAAAATTCTAAGGCACAATATGTAGGTTGATTGCGGCGACATTAGTACAAAAAGAGGTAAAAATAACAAGAATTTAAACCAACTAGTAATGAGTTAGAAAACATAAATACTATGTTTAAAATGCCTACATACATGCTAAATATGGCACAAATTTAGGGAGAAAATATATGTTATTTGTAATACCATCACCCAGCTACCCTCGAACTCAAGTATATAACATCATAGCATGTCTTCTAGAATCTGTATCATCCGCTTAGACTGACCATCTGTCTGCGGATGGTATGTAGTGCTAAAATGCAACTTGGTTCCCAAAGCTTCATGCAGGTTAACCTAGAATCTCGAGGTAAAACGTCGATCCTTGTCAGAGATAATACATACCGGTACCTTGTGCAGTCGTACAATCTCATATACATATAACTCAGCCAACTTCTCAAGTGAATAATCCACACGGAAAGGGATGAAGTGAGCTGACTTAGTCAATCTGTCAACTATAATTCAGATCGAATCTTTCTTCCTCAATGTCACCGATAATTGTAACACCCAAAATCTCGAGTATTGTCGCAGGTTAGGATTTCGGTGTCATCTATTCATATTATACTATTCATCTTTTACACATATCCGATTGTTCACATCTTTATTCAATTCAAAAATCATTTCTCACGATATAAAACAATATCTAAACATAACATTATTTTTGTCAAGGGTAAAAATGGAATTACTAACATTTTAGGAGACTTCTACCAGTACCTGAAGGTCAAGTATCGGTAGCAGTCAATTCAATGAACAATTCTAAACAGTGCAAATTTCAACTCGGCCACCAATACATCTTCTTCAGGTCGTTGTACATTTTCACACTACCCGGATGAATGGAGTAAGTACTGCTGTGAGCCTCTGACAAAATGTCCCGTCTTAAGTCAAGGTTATCTGGAATACATACTCTGCCCTGGAAGTACAACATACCATCATCATCAGTAGTAAATTCAGTAGTTGCATCATTCTACATCTGTCCTTTTCTAACCATAAGCTTTGAGTCATTCTCTTGCAACTTTCGTATTCACTGTAAAAATAACGGTTTCGTTCGAAGTTCTGCTGTAATAAAACCATCACCTTCAAGTGACAAATGAGCATTCATTGCTCTCAAAGCAAATAATGATTTTCGGCTAAAGCATCGGCAACAACATTAGCTTTCCTTGGATGATATTCAATTACTAAATCATAGTCTTTCAATAATTCTAACCACTGACGTTGCCTCAAATTCAATTACTTCTGAGTCATCAAATACCTTAAACTTTTATGATCTATGAATATATGACACTTCTCCCCGTATAAATAATGTCGCCAGATCTTCAAAGCAAACACAATGGCAGCCAACTCTAAGTCGTGGGTCAGATAGTTTCGTTAATATGGTTTTAATTGTTGGGAGGCATAAGCTATTACCTGTTCTGTTTGCATCAATACACAACTCAGGCCATTTAGAGATGCATCACTATATACAACAAACTCTTTACCCGTGTCAGGTTGTGTCAATACCAGAGCTTCTGTCAACAATTTCTTCAGCTGATCAAAACTCTGCTGACACCTTTCTGACCACACAAACTGACTATTCTTCTATAGTAATTTCGTCATCGGTAAGGCTACGATAGAGAAATTTTTCACGAATCGACTATAATAGCCTACTAATCCCAAAAAACTACGTACCTTAGACACATTCTTAGGTATCTTCCAATTTAGAATAGCCGACACTTTACTCAGATCAACCTGAATTCCTTCCGATGATACCACATGGCCTAGAAATCCCACTTTTCGGAGCCAGAATTCGCACTTGCTGAACTTAGCATACAACTGTTTTTCTCGCATTATTTGCAAAACTTCCCTCAAATGTTGAACATGTTCTGTCTCTGACTTGGAATAAATCAATATATCATCAATGAACACCACTGCAAATCTAGCCAGCTGAGGTTTAAAAATTCGATTCATCAAATCCATAAACGTTGCCGGAGCGTTAGTTAATCCGAACGGCATTACCAGAAACTCATAATGTCGTTATCAGATTTTGAATGCAGTTTTCTGCATATCACTATCTTTTACTCGCATCTGATAATAACCCTATCGGAGATCTATTTTAGAAAAGACGGTCGCACCTCTCAACTGATCAAACAACTCATCAATACGAGGTAACGGGTATTTGTTCTTATTGTTACCTTGTTCAGTTGTCTGTAGTTTATACACATTCTCATTGATCTATCCTTCTTCTTTACAAACAAAACTGGTGCGCCCCAGGGCGATATGCTTGGTCGGACAAAGCCCCTGTCCAACAACTCTTGTAACTGTGCCTTCAACTCTTTTAATTCGGTGGGTGCCATTCTGTACGGTGGAATAGGAGATCGGTGCAGTTCCAGGTACTAAGTCAATGCCGAATTCTACTTCTCTATTGACGGTAAACCCGGTAACTCCTCTGAAAACACATCTGTAAATTCTTTGATAACTGACACCTGTTCTAACTCTGTTCCGATACTTCGAGTATCAAGTATATAAGCCAAAAATGCTTCAAAACCTTTACGGACCATCTTCTGTGCTGATAACGACAAGATTATTCTGGTGCCACTACTTAACTTCTCCAACTCAACTGTGATTACTTCTCCTGTCGACCGTTTCAAATCGATCTGTCTTCGTTTACAATTAACCACTGCGTCATGCGTAATTAACCAGTCCATTCCCAAAATTACATCGAAATCAGTAAATGGTAATAACATCAAATCAGCAGGGAACTTATAGTCCCGAATTCTCAGTGGACATCTACGACATATCAAATTAACAATGACACTATAACCCAATGGGTTTGTGACTTGTACATCAAACTTAGTTGACGCAGTAGACAATTTCTTTTCAGTAGCTAATGCAGTACAAATATATGAATGAGTCGATCCCGGGTCAATCAATGCACACACAATATCATTAAAGAGATAGAATATACTAGTCACAACATCAGGAGCGGTAGCCTCTTCTCGAGCTCGGATAGTATAAGTTCGTGCAAGTGCTCGAGCCTTAGATCTGGCTACAGTATTTTTGTTATCTTCACGGTATCCACCTGTACCGCTACTCTGCCCTGGGCTTCTATTCTTTTATGTTGTAACAGAAGGTTTTACACTCTATTCCTCCTTTGCTTCAGATCTCATCGAACAGTTTTTCAGAAAGTGATTTGCACTTCCGCATCGATAATATGTCCCTTTCATCTTACAACACTCACCTGCATGGCTCCTCTTATAATACCCATATATCGGACTAGGTATGTTCCGAAAGCTAGCCACACTGTTTGCGGGTTTGTTCTGGAATTTAGATTCTGGTGGTCCCAACTTACTCCTATTCAAAAATCCCGAAGAAACTATGCCTCGATTAGCCTCTTCTCTAAATCTCTTTAGCGGTGGCATAGAAAAGGTCCTAGCAATATTTTTCTTTCTAGATTCTTGAAATCTCTTTTCTCTCTATCTCTTGTTGTTGTAGATTTCTTCCATCTTTTGAGCTCTGTCAACTAACACTACTAGAGGTCGAATTTCAGAACCACCCACCATCATTCTTATCTCGTCATTCAGCCATTCTTCAAAACAGACGCACATAACTTCATCAGTTGGTACCACCTCTTTGGCATACTTGCTCAGCTGTACAAACTCTCGTTCGTAATCTGCCACCGTTTTATTTCCATGTCTCAATTCTAGAAATTCTTTCTTCTTCTTATCCAGGTACCGTTTGCTGACATATTTCTTCTTAAACTCTGCTTGAAAAAAGTTCCAAGTAACTTCGTTTTTCGGCATCATTGCCGCGACCATAGCCCACTAGTGATAAGCCTCATCCTTCAGTAGTGACGCAGCACACCTTACATAGTCTTCAACCGGACAAGCCATTTCATTCAAGACTCTTAGCATATTTTCCAACCAGTATTCAGCTCTGGAAGGATCGTCTTCCACACTACCTCGGAAGTCTTCAGCCCCGTATTTCCTAACCCTATCTATAGGGATGCGATGCCTTGGTTCCACCACTGGAGGTGGGGGAGGTCTTTCTAGGGCTGCTACCGGTTGGGTACCTGGTTGTGCGACAGGAGGCGTAGTGGGTGATGTCATTGGATTATTCCTCATGAATTCCGTGAACCACTGCCCCATTAACCCGAAGAACATATTCTTTGCTTCATTTTCTTTTATTGGTAATATTGATGCACTATGACTGGCCCCAAAGTCATTAGTCAGAACATTACTGTTCACCTCATTAGTTTCATCTTTTTCAGAGTCAGGCATCCTGTATTTATCTGCAAAAATTTTAATTAGATCGGATTCATCCATATCACACTATCACATGTTCATATGGCATGTACTTCTTCTAAATTATCAAATACAACCAGTACAGTCTAAGAAATGACTAAATCGTAAGCTCTGATTCCATTAAATGTAACACCAAAATCTCGAGTATCATCGTCGGTTAGGATTTCGGTGTCATCTATTCATATTATACTATACATCTTTTACACATATCCAATTATTCACATCTTTATTCAATTCAAAAATCATTTCGCATGATATAAAACAATATCTAAACATAACATTATTTTTGTCAAGGGTAAAAATGGAATTTCCAACATTTTAGGGGACTTCTACCTGTACCTGAAGGTCAAGTATCGGTAGTAGTCAATTCAATGAACAATTCTAAACAGTGCAGATTTCTATCGGTACCTGTACTAGTTCTACTGATACAAGTGTAATTTTTACCGATAATAAAAACTCCAGAGAGTTAAATTTTCATCCTGTAACTTCTACCTATACAAGCATGCAGACTACCGATACTTCTATACATACAACTACCGATACTCATAATTTAACTACCGATACAACTCAAGTCAGTATATAACCTCTCTCCTACCTTGCACTTCTACCGAAACATTCATGGGTTCTATCGAAACAAGTAAGCTAAACCTCAAAAAAATTATACCTAACACAAGTTCATTGTTTCCATATAAGCACAACTTTTAACTATGCATTCAAGACAACATAAATACAAGATTTATGGTAATACAAGGTACTTAAAACTATACCCAATATTTCATCAAACATAACATAGTTTTTCACAACTTTTAGTAAAAAGAAAATGTAACGTCATCCTAGTACATGTCATATTAACCGAGTGATGTAAAAGTCTACCGAACAACTCCGGGATAGTGTGATGCTTCAAGATGATCCGATCTCCGAACAACAAAAGTGAATCTACAAAACAAATGCAAATACACAAGTAAGCACTTTGAGGCTTAGTAAGTACATAAAGTTAAATAGATTTAATGTACTTCAAAAGTTGGAAAAATCTAATTAACTAAATGAAGCATTGTTTACATCATGGGTAGGTTTCACTCGCATTTGAAACTCACAATGACACAAAGTCATCGGACCCTTGTTCCGTATTGGAACTCATTTCATTTAATACTCAAGATGACACTCAGTCATCGGACCACTTTGTTTCGTATAGGAATTTATATACTCACGATGACACTGAGTCATCGGACCTTTAATTCGCCATGGATTCATTTACTCACGATGATACTTAGTCATCGGACCTTTAATCCGTAAAGGATTCATTTACTCACGATAACACTTAGTCATCGAACCTTTAATTTGTCATGGATTCATTTACTCACGATGATACTTAATCATCGGACTCTTTCGTTTATAGCTCGAACCCGCTTATGTTCCGTATTTCATTCACACTCATCTTCCACAATTACGATTATCATTTCATCTCACTATAATAGTCATATTACAAAAATAAGCAATTTAAGTTAGAATTTAACCATACGAACTTACCGGACTGGATTGCAATTGTGGATGGATTCAAGGGACTACTCCGTCAATTTTCCTTTTCTTTAATCCGTGGCACGATCGTAGTGTACATTGACAAATCATTCCATTTCTTACATTAAATCACACCACCAATTCATTTAACACAGTATAGTCCTTTTCGGTAAAATTACCCTAATAGTTTCCTTTTATTCAATCTGGTCCTTTCAACACTAAACATGCAAAATAACCATTTTCACACACAACTAACCCTAATCAAATTCTCATAAGTATCTATTCAACCCATTCACACATTTATTTCCACAACAATACATGTAATTTCACCATTTTCACACTTTAGTCCTTAAATCCTAATTTCATCAAAAATCACTTTGCAAAAAGATTCAACCCAAGTATTAAACACTGAAATATATCAAAAGCTTTCAAGAACAAGCAATTTCAACAATGTCAAGTTTTCTAACATTTGACAGATTCACAAATTAGTTCTTTCATGAGCTAGGTTAAGCTGATACGGACTCAAAAACATAAAATTACTAAAAACGATCAAGGTTTTCTTACCCAAATCAAAGCTCAAAGATTGGAAATGAAAACTCTAGGTTTTCCCCCTTAGTGCCGTGTGAAGAAGGAAGAAGAAAGAAAATGGGATGAAATTCTCAATTTCTTTCTTTTAATTTCATATTTATATAAATGGAAATTTTGTAATTATAGAGACTTTCATCATTAAGCTTTAATTAAACATTTTTAACCTTTATTAAATCTATTTACTCTTAATTTAACCCATACCAATCCACTAACTTATATTCCTTGGTTAATTTACTTATTAAGTCCTTCTAATTTAACAACTATACCTTTATCCCTTTTTATAATTTAGTCCTTTCTATTCAATTATCTATCTAATCAATGATATTTTCGAATCATAATTCATACGATGCATATATCACCAAAAATATTTAAAATAAAATATTTTACGACTCGACTCGTCGAAGTTGTGGTCCCGAATCTATTATTTTCGACACCACTAAAAATCGAGCTGTTATAGCAGTCCTATAACAATGTCTATAGTGATTCACCCCCATTTCCACTCTGGAATTGTAATAGACTATAACAATCCTGACGATACTTGATGCTCAGCTTTTTCTTGCTGACACACCAGACATGTAGTCACAAACTCAGAAATCTCCCGTTTCATACTTGGCCACCAATACATCTTCTTCAAATCATTATACTTCTTTATACTCCCTAGGTGAATGGAGTACGTACTACTTTGAGCTTCTATCAAAATGTCCCGCCTCAAGTTCGGATCATCAGAAACACATACCCTGTCTCAAAAGTACAGCATACCTTCAGCATCCATAGTAAATCTAGTAGTAGCATCACTCTGAATCTGCTCTTTCTTAGCTCTGAGCTTTGAATCATTTTTCTACAACTCTTGAATTTGCTGTAGGAATAATGGTCTCGTCCTGAGTTCAGCTATAACGGATTCATCACTCTCTAGTGACAAGTGAGCATTCATCGCCCTCAAAGCAAACAATGACTTTAAGCTAAGAGCATCTGCAATAACATTAGCCTTTCCCAGATGGTAATCAATTACCAAATCATAATCTTTCAATAGCTTCAACCACCGACGTTGTCTCAAATTGAGCTCCCTCTACGTCATCAAATACCTCAAACTCTTATGATCAGTAAATACATGACATCTCTCATAATAAAGATAGTGACGCCAAATCTTTAATGCAAAGATAATGAAAGCTAAGTCAAAATCATGAGTCAGATAATTCTTTTCATGTGGCTTTAGCTGTCAAGAGGCATAAGCTATCATTTTCCCAGATTGCATCAAGACGCAACCCAAACCATTCAAGGACGCATAGCTATAAACAACAAATTCCTTTCCCGACTCAGGCTGTGTCAATACTGGAGCTTCTGTTAACATTTTCTTTAGCTGATCAAAACTCTACTAACACTTTTCCGACCAAACAAACTGAACATTCTTCTGTAGCAACCTTGTCATTGACATAGCTATAATGGATAATCTACGGTAATAACCTACTAATCCCAAAAAGTTAAGTACCTAAAAAACATTCTTCGGAACTTTCCAATTAAGAATAGTTGAAACTTTACTTGGATCAACCTGTATTTCTTTTGAAGATACTACATGACTTATAAAACCAACTTCTCGAAGCCAGAACTCACATTTGCTGAATTTTGCATATAACTATTTTTCTCGCAAAATCTGCAAAAGCTCTCTCAGATGCTGAGTATGCTCTAACTTTGTCCTGGAATAAATTAGTATATCATCAATAAATACCACTACAAATCTATCCAGCTGGGACTTAAAGACTCGGTTCATCAGATCCATAAATGCTGCTAGAACGTTAGTCAACCCAAATGACATCACTAGAAACTCATAATGTCCATATCGGGTCTTGAATACTATTTTTGACACATCACAGTCTTTCACTCACATCTGATAATAACCTGATCGAAGGTCTATTTTAGAAAATACGGTTGCACCTTTCAATTGATCAAATAACTCGTCAATACGAGGTAACGGGTATTTATTCTTGATTTCCACTTTATTCAGCTGTCGATAATCTATACACATCCTCATCGAGCCATCTTTCTTTTTCAAAAACAACACTGCCGCACCCCAAGGCGATACACTCGATCGGATAAAACTTCTATCTAACAATTCTTGCAACTATTCCTTTAACTCTTTCAATTTCATCGGCGTCATTCTGTACGGTGGAATCGATATTAGTTTGGTGCTAGGTATTAAATCAATGCAAAACTCTACTTCTCTAATCGGTGGTAAACCCGATAGCTCTTCCGGAAACACATCTGTAAATTCTTTAATAACCGGTACCTATTTCAATTCTGTCCTTGAATCCCGAGTATCAAGTATATAAGCTAGAAATGCCTCACAACCTTTACGGATCATATTCTGTGCTGAATAGCTAAGATCACCCTAGTATTACTATTCAATCTATCGGACTCAACTATGATCACCTCACCAGTCGGACATTTCAAATCAATCCGTCTTTGCTTACAATTAACCACTGCATCATGCTCAGATAGTCAATCCATACCCAAAATCACATCGAACTCAGTGAAAGGTAATAACATTAAATCAGTAGGGAATTTGCAGCTCTAGACTTTCAGTGGACATTTATGAGATACCAAATTAACTATGACACTATGACCCATGAGTTTGTAACTTGTACATCAAATTCAGTCGACTCAACAGGTAAGTTTTTATCACTTGCTAAAGTAGTACAAATATATGAATGAGTCGATCTTGGGTCAATCAAAACACACACAATATCATTAAAAAGATAAAATATATAGTCATAACGCCGAGAGCAGTAACCTCTTCTCTAACTCTAAGGGCATATGTCCGTGCAAGTGCTCGGACCTCAGATCTGCTTACATTATCTTTGCCATCTTCTCAGTTTCCCCCTGCACTATTACTCTACCCTAGACGTCCGCCTTTCCACGGAGTGACTAGAGGTTTCACACTCCGATCCTCTTTCACTTCAGAAGCCAACAAAAAATTTCGCATAAAATGACCAGTACCCCCACATCTGAAACATGCTCCTTTCACCAATCGACACTCACCCGAACGGTATCTTTCGCAATGCTCGCATGCTGAATTAGGTGCATTATGAACATTAGTCACACTATCTACAGGCTGATTCTGAAATCTAGACTCTGGTTGCCCTATTCTACTTTTGCTCTAAAATCCAGATGAGATGGCCCCCTTGAGTTTCATTTTCTCTAAATTTCTTCGGCGGCGGTATAGAGAAAGTTCTGGTAGGATTCTTCTTTCCAAACTCTTGGAACCTCTTCTCTCCGTGTCTTTTATGATTATATATTTCTTCCATTTTCTATGCTCTATCTGTCAAAACAACAAATGGTCGTAATTTTAGCCACCTACCATCATCTTGATCTCATCATTCAACCCATCTTCAAAACGAACACACATGGCCTCATTTGTCGGTACAATCTCTCAGGTATATTTGCTGAGTTGTACAAATTCTCGTTCATATTCTGCCACTATCTTGTTTCCATGTCTTAACTCTAAGAACTCTTTTTTCTTTTGGTCCAGATATCGTTTGCTGACACATTTTTTTTTAAATTCAGCCTGAAAGAATTCCCAGATAATTTCATTTTCGGGAACCAATGCTAATATTGTCATCCACCAACTGTAAGACTCGTCTTTCAACAACGATGCAACACACCTCAGATAGTCTTCTAGAGACAGGCCATTTCATTCAGTACTCTTATAGTATTTTCCAATTAATATTCAACTCTGGATGGATCATCTTTTTTACTTCCTTGGAACTCTTTAGCCTCATACTTTCTAACTCGATTTGGTGGAATACGATGTCTCTGCTCTATCACTGGGGAAGGTGAAGAGATAACTAGAGGTGTTATCGATCGGGTAACAGGTTATGCAACAAGAGGTGGAGGAGGTAGTGCCATCGGATTGTTCCTTATAAACTCTGAGAACTACTGTCCTATCGATTTTATAAACATGTTCTTTGCTTCATTCTCTATCATCAGCAATATCGATACACCATGACTGGCCTTGAAATCAGTAGTTGAGATATTACTGTTCACCTCATTAGTCTTATCTCTCTCAGAATCAAATATCTTTAGGTCGGATCCATATATATCACTCTATCATATGTTCATATGCCATGTACTTCTAGATCATTTATACACATTCAAAACAATCCAAGATTAGACTTAATCGTAACTCTGATACAAATAAATGTAACACCCAAATCCCGTTACCATCTCCGATTAGGGTCCCGAGCTACTATCATTCATATTTCAATCAATATTAAGCTTTCAAACATTTACAAATACATCCATTTGATTCAATATTCATCATTTATCATCATCTATACAAGGACTTAATTGAAATACTGCGGAAACATCATAAGAAACTTCAAATTTTAGCGAAATAGGGGCCACACGATTGTGTGCCAGACCATGTGCATACACGAAATACCCATACACTGTTGGGTCACAGACCGCGTGGCAAGTCGTGTGAACATGTGAAAATACCCCACACGCTCATGTGTCAAACCGTGGGCTAGATCGTGTGTCATCTCGAAATAGGGCCACACGTTTGTGTCCTAGCCTGTGTATAGCTCGTGTATCCCCGCACCTATTTTTTTAGGGCACACACCCGTGTGTTGGGGCATGTGTTAGGTCATGTGTACCTTCGAAATGCAATTTTAAACAAGCAAAAATCATGCAAATCACCTATCAAGCACAAACAATAACAAGCTTTATAATTCTATTAATTTTCAACTCAAAACGTTACAATTTCTCATAAATAATAATGCAAACATACCAAATATCCAAAGTTGCACATGGCAATTTAGTTTATACATACATGCATGCTTAAATGTTAACCAATCTACCAAACCAAAACTCAACATTCAACATGACATTATCATACTATAACTTATCGAAAACCAACATTATGAAAGTTAACAACATCTTAGTACATGTTATATAACCAGGTGATGCAAATACTACCGAACGAGCTCTCGAGATAGTGCGATTTCTTCAAGATGATCTGATTCTCAAGCAGCAATATAGAATCTACAAAACAACAAAAATTTCATAGGTAAGCTTTCATAGCTTAGTAAGTTCAAAGAGTTTAACAAGTTACCAAACAACAAGGGTTGCATAATTTGTAACTCAATTGAACCAGAATAGAACTGTGCTTCAATAAGCCATAATCAAGATTCATTCTCTTGTCTATATCATCTCTGTTACTAGTATACGATGCCGCTCACACAAGCTGATGAGGATCGCAACATATGCGTTACCTCAGCCATCGATATGATATTTGTACATATAACTGTTCCCTAACGATGTTTCTCACACAAGATATTGAGAATATTCAAATCAAGGGTAAATCTCAGCCATTATAGGGCTTATAATTCAATCTTGGATTCATTTCACATTTTCACGACTCATGATGCTGCTCACACAAGCTGATGAGAATCCGCATCAAATGCAAAACCTTAGCCATCGGGTCGGTTTCAAATCGCTAACTCAAAGCCTGATATCTCTTTCTTTCTTCACTTTCATCTTTCTCAATTCCAAACCATCATATCATGTTTGCAACATTTATAGAGAATATAATAATGTAAAATTTAAATAAGAATTTAATGTTATGAACTTACCAGACTAAATCGTAGTTTATGGATAGGCTCTACAAACTATTATGCTAATTTCTCTTTTCCTCGATCCGTGGCACGATCGTAATCTAAATAAAAAATCGTTCATATTTTCACATTAAATCACATAATTAAATCATTTAATTTTAGGAAATTTATGAAATTACCCCTAATATTTTACTTTAATTCAATTTAGTCCTTATACGCAAAACATGCAAAATAACCATTTTCCTTCCAAACCCATACCAACCAAATGTCTATAGTTCTCATAAAAGTCCCTAATAATCATTTATTTCACACCAAGTACACACAAATTCATCATTTTAACATTTTACTCCTTACCCTAATTCATCAAAAATCACTTTACAAAAGTTTCAAACTCAAACATCAAACATAAAAATCCATAAAAAAAACTTCCAAGAACAAGCATATTCAACAATGGTAAAATTTATAACATTTGAAATATCAACAAATTAGTCCTTGGGTTAGCTAGATTAAGCTAATATGAACTCAAAAACATAAAAATTACTAAAAATGGACAAGGTTTTCTTATCTAAATCAAAGCTCAAAATTCACAAATGGAAAACCCTATGTTTTCCTTGTTTAGCCGTGAAGAAGAAAGAAAGAAGAGATGAAAATAAGAAAATATTACTTTTCTTTCTTTTAATTTCATATATATATATATTAATGACAAATTTGTAATTTTTATGACTTTCATTAAACTTATTAATATACTATAGTCAGCATGGTGTTCCTGATGACGCCTTGAAGATGCAGCTGTTTTCTTATTCATTACAAGGAAGGGCTCGTACCTGGTTTCTTGGATTACCTGCTGGATCTATTACATCGTGGAATGCACTTACAACTCGATTTGTTTTGTAGTTTAATCCACCCACGATGAATGCTTGATTGCGAAATGATATTACTGCTTACCACCAGTCAGATGATGAGAACCTGCATACTACATGGGAGCATTACAAAACTTTGCTTCGACGTTGTCCCATGCATGGAATCCAACAAGAAACAAAGATTGAAATCTTCTACAATGGATTAAATGCGCAGACAAGAAATCTTGTCGAAGCATCTGCAAATGGTCCCTTGTTGGATTGCACTTACGATGAAGTTGTGCGAATTTTGGAGAGAATTAAGCAAAATGATTATCAATACCCAATTTCTCGAGCTGCTCAAGTAAAGACGAATCTTGGAGTTATCAATACCTAATAGGTGTCTTCGTTGGCTAACATGATCAAAAACATGAAAGGGACGAGTGACGTTGCCCTTATTCAAGGAGCCCAGTAGATGGATGTCCCGACATTTAGTTATGAAATTTTCGACGACAATAATAGCTATGAAGTTTATCCATAACATGCTGAAAATACGTTTTATGTCAATAACATCAAAGGAAACTCGTATGGTAACTCTTACAACAGTTCAACTAGGACTCAACAACCTTGGGGGAATCAAAATGCGTCTACATTTCGATATGGAAATTCCTCGAGTCAAGGAAATTTTAGACAAGGGAGTCACAATTAGCAGCAGCAGAATTACAGCCATAATCCTCAAGTGCATACACATCACGATCAGATGCAGTCACATGCTCGTATGCAGGCACAACAGACTGCAATGCCAAATATAAACACGCAAGGACAACATCAACAATACCAACAACAGTATTCTCAACTAAGATCGGATCCATTAGCTGCCCCTGAAGCTTTGATGCATGACCATATTACAAGAACTGAAGCTAGTGTGCAGGGAAATTCTTCTTCCATTCGAGCGCTGGAAGCACACTTAGGATAGCTGGCTTCTAATATGAGCACGAGACCACCAGGTGCCATACCCAGTGATATTGAAAATCCAAATCAAAAGGGGAAGGAGCATTGTAAGGCTATTACTCTTCGGAGTGGAAAGTAAACTGTTGAACAAAGTAACAACTCTAATACAGCACCTGTCGACGCAAATGAAACTAAGCAGAAAGAAAAAGTTGTATCTAAAGAAGAAGCAGTCGAGATAAATGAGGAGGAGCCACCAATAATTACACCTTTGCCAACCATTCAACCTTCAAAATTATCGACGCAACCGATTGTGTCACAACAACCTAATGTCTCCATACCTCTACTGTTCCCACAACAATTGAAGGAGAAAGAAAATGACAGAGAATATCAAAAGTTTTTGGCCACCTTGAAACAATTACATGTTAATATACCTCTCGTTGATGCTCTTGTGCAAATTCCTAGTTATGGGAAATTTATGAAGGAGCTTTTGTCAAAGAAAAAGAAGTTGACCGATAGCGAGATAATTGCGCTCGCTGAAGGTTGTAGCACTGTACTGACAAATAAATTGCCAAGATGAAAGATCCTGGTAATTTTACAATTCCATGCTCCATTGGAAATCATTATTTAGGCAAAGCTCTTTGTGATCTAGGAGCAAGCATCAACCTTATGCCCTTGTCAACATTCAGAAAATTGGGAATTGGTCATATGAAGCCCACTGCAGTGACATTGCAACTAGCAGATAGATCTTTAGCACAACTTGAAGGACAGATTAAAGATTTTCTCATCCAAGTAGATAAGTTTGTGTTCTTAGTAGATTTCATCATACTAGATTGCGAAGCTGATAAGTAGGTACCCATAATTTTGGGATGCCCATTTCTTGCTACGGGTCGCACTCTTATAGATATTTTTAAAGGTGAGTTAATCATGCGACATAATGATGAACACGTTACCTTTAGTGTCTTCGAAGCAACTCCTTGTAGGAGTAAAGAGCAATGTCACCACATTGATGTCCTGGAAGAATTAATTGGAAGAACTTAATGAGCATAGTTCAGTAGCACAAGAAGATTTTGTAGTGACATCTGAAGACAATTTCCTACCTGATTGCGACCATAAGGTTGAGGCAGATATTTGTGAGCTTAGACATGGTTGGCAGATGGAATCCTTGGATCTGACCAGTAGGACGATCCTTGTTTTCAAGCCATCAATTGAAGAAACTCCAACTTTGGAGTTGAAACCATTGCTAACGCATTTAAAATATGTTTTCCTTGGTGATAATGATACCTTGCCAGTAATTGTCTTCGCAAATCTTAACACAAGCCAAGAGGATAAATTAATCGGAATATTAAAGCAACACAAGCGTGCCATCGCCTGGAGCATTACGGATATAAGAGGCATTAGTCCCACTTTTATTCATTCACAAGATCAGGTTGGAAGATGAGGGAAAGTAGTCCATTGAATAACAACGTAGATTAAATGAGAAAATGAAGGAAGTTGTGAAAAAAGTGATCATAAAATGGTTGGATGTAGGCATTATTTACCCAATTTCTGACAGTACGTGGGTAAGCTCGATCCAATGTGTTCCAAAGAAGAGCGGTATTATGATGGTAAGCAATGACAAAAATGAATTGATTCCTACTCGCATTGCTACCAGTTGGCGAGTTTGCATGGACTACTTTCGTTTGAATGCTGCCACAAAAAAGATCATTTCCCACTTTCATTCATTGATCAGATGCTGGACAGGCTAGCTGGTAAGGCCTATTACTATTTTCTTGATCGATGTTTTGGCTACGACCAGATTGTAATTGCACCAGAGGATCAAGCAAAATTAACTTTTACTTGTCCGTTTGGTACCTTCGCTTTTCACCGAATTCCATTTGGGTTATGCAACGCACCGACCACTTTTCAAAGATACACAATGGCAATCTTTTACGATATGATTAAAGATTCGTTGGAGATATTTATGGATGACTTCTCTGTTTATGGTCACACTTTTGATAAATGCGTTGACAATTTAACTAAAGTTTTGAAGCGATGTGAGGACACTAATTTGGTGCTGAATTGGGAAAAATGTCATTTCATGGCAACTGATGGAATTTTCCATAGGCATCTTATCTCTTGTCAGGGCATAGAAGTAGACAAGGCCAAGGTAGAGATAACTGAGAAGCTGCCACCACCTACCAATGTCAAGGGAATATGGAGTTTTCTCGGCCATGCAGGATTCTATCAATGATTCATCCGTAAAATTGCAAAATCTCTCTGCTCCCTGTTAGAGCAAAATAAAAAGTTTCTGTTCGATGCTGCCTGTCTAGAAGCATTTGTAAAAGTTAAGTAGCAATTAGTGTAGGCACCTATTGTCATCGCACCAGACTGGTCACAATCGTTCGAAGTTATGTGTGATGCGAGTGGCTATGCTATAGGTATAGTGCTTGGGCAATGCAAAGACAAGGTATTTCATACAATTTATTACGCTAGCAAAACTCTTACTGAAGCGTAGGTTAATTATACAACCACAAAAAAATAATTGCTGGCAGTAGTTTTTGCATTCGATAAGTTTCGTTCGTATCTTGTCGGCGCAAAAGTTATAGTTTATATTGATCATTTTGCATTGAGATACCTCTTTGTCAAAAAAGATGCTAAACCAAGGTTGATTAGATGGATCCTGTTATTACAAGAATTTGATGTTGAAATTAAGGATCAAAAAATCAGGTAGCAAACTACTTATCTCGTTTGGAATTTGGGAGTGAAGATGGAAATACGTCATAAATTTTCGATGCAATCCCAGACGAGAAGCTATTTTCTGTCAATGCATCCCCATGGTATGCAGATATTGTCAATTATTTGGTCTGTGGAAAACTACCATTGAGTGCAAATGGTCATCGAAAGGTCAGACTTTTTTCACGATGCTGCAAAATACAATTAGAATGAGCCATACCTATTCAAGGTATACGTCGACAATATTATTCGTCGCTGCATTCCTGAAGAAGAAATGCTCCCTATCCTGAAGCATTGTCATGATGCTCCTTGTGGAGGTCATTTTGGTGATGTTAGGACTGCTGCAAAAGTTCCTCAGTCAAGATTTTATTGGCCAACATTGTTTCGAGACAATTCTTTTAGAAATGTTTATATTCTTATCGCTGTCGATTATGTTTCAAAGTGGGTCGAAGCAGTAGTTGTTCCTAAAGATGATCCTCGGACAGTGTTGAAATTCTTTCACACATACATCCTCACTCGATTCGGCACACCTAAAGCATTAATTAGTTATCAAGGCACTCATTTTCATTGTAATCAAGTTGCGATATTATTAAAACCTTATGGTGTTAAACATCGAATGACAACCACATATCATCCGCAAACTAATGGCCAAACTGAAGTATCCAATCGACAAATAAAAAATATTCTTGAAAAGGTGGTTAATCCATCTAGACGCTATTGGTCTTCACGGCTCAATGATGCATTATGGGCGCTTCGCACAGCATACAAAACACCATTAGGAATGTCGTCGTATCAGCTGGTTTTTGGTAAATCATGTCACTTGCCTGTGGAACTTGAACATAAATCCATGTGGGCAATTAAACAAGTGAATGGATTACGATGCTGTTGGACGAAAGAGATTGTTGGACATTTCAGAACTATAGGAAATTTGATGCAATGCTTATGAGAATGCTACAATATACAAAGAAAAAACGAAGCGATGGCATGACAACATTATCTTGCGGCGACAATTTTCTACATGTCAGTTAGTTCTTTTATTTAATTCATGTTTAAAACTGCATCCTGGTAAATTACGTTCTAGATGGTCAGGGCCATTCGAAGTTGTCGAAGCATTTCCTCATGGTGCGGTGACAATTAAAGATTTAAATGATGGGCACCAATTAAAGGTAAATGGCCAACTATTGAAGCACTATCTCAGTCCAGGCAACCATGAGCAGAACGAGACCATTAACCTGGTCACATTTCCTTAACATGTCATTACATTTATTCTATTTACTTTTTGTATTTTATTTTATTTCAACTCTCTTCGTTAGTTCTTTGCAGGAATAAAACTTATCCTTTTTGTCGACGCACATAAACACATCTTGTCGACGCATTTTAATTACCGACTCACCACTGTGAAACATTTTAGGAAAGAATCACGTCATTGATTCATATTGCTCCTTAACTGTTGGATCGGTTAAGAAAAAGGACAATTTGTGTCATTGCATTTATTGGATGCAAACATAGTATCCTATCACTGCAATGGAAATCATCACGCCTCTTCATCTTCAGCCTCTATAAACACACCCTATTCTGCTAACGGTGTTCTGCACAACCATATCCACCATTGTTGTTGCAAACCTTTCTTTTCTTCAATCTTCAAATTTCCTGCCATTTTTAATCTCTTTCTCTTATACAACCATGGTTAGAACTAGAGGAGCAAAAACCCCTTCTAAATTAGTCGCTAAATCATCTGTAACTATAATCCCTTTTACCCGGCCCAGGAGATACGACCAGATCCAGAAGGTTATTTAAGTAATTTTTCCCCACATGCAACCGATAGATCACATTCATTCACATACAATCTCTTATATAAATATAAATATATATAAATAGTCTCTAATTAAAATAAAATATTAAATCTCCCAAAATAAAATATCAAAATCCCCAAAATAAAATGTACTTACAACCCAAATATAATAAAAACCCAAAAATAAAATAAGTCTATAACTATGCCTTCGAGTGCCAAGTCACCTAAATCTTGAGTATTTGTAAAGGAACTATAGAGGTGTGAGCTAAAAAGCTCAATGTGTCTCTAAAGTACATACAACCTAATATGTAATATAATAATATTTTATAGCTAAAAAAGTAACCACAAATCATATTTCAATCACAAGCACAATGCAATGCACCCATACTCCAACACACCAACACAGTGAAAAGGTTCCCCAGAACCCATTCCCAACCAAACGTCACTTATCCCAGTGTGGTTTTAGTATCAACCATTTAAAGGAATGATAACAACTTCTTCCTCCGTACAATCCCACCCCATGAACACACAATGGTATGATTACATAATTATCCCAATTTAATCTCTATCTCAGTCACATAGTATTTCTCATACATAAATACATTTCTCAATGCATAACAAAATAATCATAACAATTATTCAACCACATGTTCAGCTATAAATATGCATGACATTATCAGCGTACAATTACACAGCTCAATCTCAATAATACCATCATCACAACATAAACATCTCAATATCAATACCTCCACACAGCATGAAATCAAATATAAAAGCAATATCTCATACAATAGTTATACTATAGTTAGAAATACACCTCTAGCAAACAGAACTCTAACGTCGAGGAGGTCGTCCGCCACGTACTGATCGAGTACTTAGTCTCACAGGATTAGATCGTGTAGCTCTTGGAACCGATGCAGGAGTAGGTTGCACAGGTGGAGGAGGAGGTAAATCATCAGCCTCGGAGTCGTGATCACCCACACCAAAATCATCGAAAAACGACGAAGCAAAATGAGGTACAAAGGTCGAAAGTTCCTTTGTCAAAACACACGAACAGCGGCGGCTTAGGAGGTTCGAGTGGAGGGGTTTTTGTCACGAGATGATGAGGAGGGTTTTGGTGCTGTTAGTGTAAGGTTCGGATGGTGGGAGGACACTCGTTAGTGCTTCGTCGGAAAAACAAGGAAGAGGGAGAGCTTGAGAGAAAAATGGTAGAGGGGGTTTGCAAAAAGAAGAAGAAAGGTCACCAAAATAGTTAAGGGTGTTTAAATACTAGAGAAAAAGGTAAATTTGTTCGGAAGTCCCTAAAGAGTATTTGGGTTTTCAAAAAAACCCCAAATACTTACACTTTTCACATAAAGATCTAAAACTTCCAATTTGGCCACCAAGTTTATTCCAGGGTTCAATTAAGCGCTTAATATCACTAGAAATTACGAAAAGGGCCTCTAAATTTTCAAGAATTCCCAATTAAGTCCTTAAAAAAAACTAGAGTGTTACAACTCTCCCCCCTTAAAAGAAATTTCATCCTCGAAATTTACTTAGACCAAAAAGATGTGGATATTGGGCCTTGATGACGGCTTTGGGCTCTCAAGTAGCCTCCTCATAACCATGCTTACGCCACAAGACTTTAACCATCTTGATGGTCTTCCTCCTAAGAACCTTCTCATCTTGAGCAATGATTTCAATAGGTTCTTCCTCAAAACTCTAACCAGGACGAACCTCAATCTTCTCAATGGGCACAACGTGAGACAGGTCCTACTGATAACGCCTCAACATAGAGACATGGAAAACATCATGAATCCGCTCAAGCTCAGGCAGTAACTCAAGCTGATAAGCAACCGATCCCACATGACGTAGTACCCGATAAGGATTGATGAAACGAGGACTCAACTTGTCTTTCCGTCCAAATCTAAGCACCTTCTTCCACAGTGACACTTTCAAGAAAACCTCATCACCCACACTAAACTCAATATCCCGACGCTTCAAATCTGCATATGACTTTTACTTGTCAAAAGTAGCCTTAAGTCTCTCACGAATTAATCTAACAGTCTCCTCAAACTCTTGGACAATATCTGGTCCCAACAACCATTTCTCAGTCAACTCAATCCAACCGATTAGGAGTGCGACACTTGCGCCCATACAAAGCCTCATAAGGAGCCATCTTAATACTGGCTTGATAATTATTATTGTAAGTAAACTCAACCAGTGGTAAAAAGTCCTCCCAACTACCTTGATACTCAATCACACAACCCCTCAACATCTCCTTCAAGACTTGAACCACCCGCTCGAATTGACCATCAGTCTGCGGATGGTAAGTAGAACAGAAGTTTAATCGAGTACCCAAAGCACGGTGCAAGGATTCCCAAAATCTGGAAGTAAACCTTGGATCTCGGTTAGAGATGATAGATAAGGGCATCCCATGAAGGCGAACTATCTTAGAAATATAGAGTCGAGCTAACTTGCTCAAAGGATAGTCGACCCTAATTGGAATCAAGTGCGCGGTGTTAAGGGAAGACCACTTACAAAATCCATAGTTACCCTTTCCCATTTCCACTGAGGAATCTCAATCGGTTGAAGTAACCCAGAAGGACACTGGTGCTCAGCCTTAACTTTTTGACAAGTCAGACACTTTGACACAACATCCTTCTTTAAACCCTTCCACCAGTACCTATCACGAAGATTCTTTTACATCTTATCTCCTCCAAGATGCATAGAATAAGGGCTATCATGAGCCTCATGAAGAATAGTATGCTTAATTCCAGAATCTATCGGAACACAATATCGACCTCGAAAGCATAGTATACCATTCTTATCCATGGAAAAATCCACAGATGTACCTTCGTCCACCTCTCTCCTACGGTGCTCAAGATACGGATCATTAGCATGTTCAACCTTAATTTTTGTGAGTAAAGTGGGAATAACTCGGAGTTAAGCTAAAAGACTGCCATCCTCAAACAAACTCATCCTGGCAAACACTGCCCTCAACTCAGTCACCGCACTTCGACTTAAGGCATCAGCAACCACATTAGCCTTACCAGGGTGATACTCAATCTCACAATCGTAGTCCTTAAGGAGTTCTAACCAACGATGTTGCCTCAAATTAAGGTCCTTCTGAGTAAGCAAATACTTCAAGCTCTTATGGTCGGTGAAAATATAACACTTTTCCTCATAGAGATAGTGTCTCCAAATTTTAAGAGCGAAGATTACCGCAGCAAGCTCAAGATCATGAGTAGGGTAATTAATCTCATGCGATTTCAACTGTCGAGAGGCATAAGCAACAATCTTTCCCTCTTGCATTAGCACACATCCCAATCCAATGTGAGAAGCATCACTGTAGACAGTATAAGCTTTCCCAGGTTCGGGTTGGATCACAACTGGTGCTTGAGTCAACACAGACTTCAACTTTTCAAAACTAGACTCTTGAGCCTCGATCCAAACAAATGGGACGCTCTTCCTCAGAGTCAAAGGTGCTACAATAATAAAAAAACCCTTAACAATCCTCCGATAATAGCCAGCTAAACCCAAGAAACTACGAATCTCAGAAACATTCTTAGGTTGCTTCCAGCCCATAATAGCCTCAATCTTTTTGGGATCCACACGAATACCCTCAGCAGAAACTATATATCCCGAAAACATAACCTCAGAGAGCCAAAATTCACACTTGCTGAACTTAGCATAAAGCTGCTTCTCTCTCAAGGTTTGTAGAATAATTCTGAGATGCTCTTCATGCTCAGCCTCCGACTTAGAGTAGACCAAGATGTCATCTATAAACACCACCACAAATTGATCCAAGTAGGGTTGAAACACCCTATTCATCATGTCCATAAAAGCAGCAGGGGCATTAGTTAATCCAAAAGGCATAACTAGAAACTCATAATGCTCATACTGAGTTCGAAAAGCTATCTTAAACACATTTGAATCTTTTACCTTAAGTTGATAATACCCAGATCTCAAGTCAATTTTGGAGAATACAGTAACTCCTCGAAACTGATCGAATAAGTCATCAATACGAGGCAAAGGGTACTTATTCTTAATCATCAGCTTATTCAACTTTTGATAGTCAATGCACAACCGAAGTGTCCCATCTTTCTTCTTTACAAATAGAACTGGCGCTCCCCAAGGTGAAACACTATGTCGAATAAAACCCCTATCCAACAGCTCTTGCAACTGTACCTTTAACACTTTGAGGTCCTTAGGGGCCATTCGATAAGGTCTCATAGACATAGTAGTCGTACCGGGATAAACTTTAATGCCAAACTCAACCTCATCACGTTTAGGTGACACACCATGCAACTATTATGGGAAAACATCAAGGAAGTCCTTCACCACATGAATCTTTTCGATCCTAGAGTTTGATTGCCTTCGATCCAAGATGTAAGCCAAATAAGACATAGATCCCTTCCTAATCAACTTTTCAGCTTTAAGGGCTGAGATCACATTAGATAGAAACCCTTTACGCTCACCAATTAGAGTTATCTACCAATCATCAGGGGTTTTCAAGGTTGCCCTCTTCTTCTCACAATCCAAAATTTACTCAGTGTTTGGAAAGCCAATCCATTCCAAGTATCAGATCAAACTCACTAAATGCTAACTCCAATAAATTGGCAAGAAAGATCTCCCATTGGATCTCTAAAGGACAGTTGCGATATACCTTACTAACCTCCACAGAGATACCCACAGGACTTTGAGCACTAACCGCAGGCTCAACATTTTCAGCAGCAATCTTAAGACCCCAAGACACACCACTTGCCATATAGGAATTTGTCGAACCATTATCGAGCAAAGCAAAATAAGGGATAGAATGAGCATAGAAAGTCCTTGCTATGACGTTAGGCTCATCACGATCCTCATGTCTCCTAGTCACATATACCAACCCAGGCTGTCCTACCCCAGATCTAGAGGCTTCACCACTCTGAACCGGCCTACCTCTAGTAGTTGAACCCGAAGCAATCGGTCTAACCTACCCTCTACCCCTAGTAAGAGCTTGAACCAAAGCTTGAGACTGACTCTACACAAAAGAACCAGTAGGAGGATGGGACAATCTTAAAAAAAAGTGTTCCTGAGAATCGCACCTAAAACAAGCCCCGATGATTCTCCACTACTCGTCCCCATGCCTTTTATTACAATAAGAATAGAGATGCATGGGACAAGGTCTAGTAGAACCACCAACACTATCGACCGGAGTTGTCGAAACCGTAGGCCTCACCCTCGGATAACTAGGCTGAACTGTCTCCTCTCTAGGCCTCTTAATAAAAAGACCACCCGAAACAGGCTGAGCTGATGTGCCTGCTGGCTTCTTACTACGCTCCCTGTCCTGAACTCTTTGAGCCTTAGTACGAGCCTTCAAACTCTCAGCAGATCTAGCTCGACTAACCAAGTCACTGAATACCCTATCGTGATGCATGTTGACCCCAGCCTGAAGTGAGAGTCGAAGTCCCTTCCTAAACCAATCGCATTTCTTTATCTCATTTGTCACCAACCTAGACGCATAACGAACCAACCTCAAGAACTCTATCTCATAATCATTAACAAGCTTGTCCCCCTGTCTCAAGTTCATGAAATCATCCCTACATTTGTCGAGAAACTCTCACCCACATAACGATCCTAGAAGGCCTTCCTAAAATAATCCCATATAATCTGTCCAACAAGAGTAAACTCTTCCACAGTGTCCCGCCAATTTTAGGCCTCACCCCTCAACAAGGAAACAGCAGCTCTAACCTTTTGACAGCAGGGTAGTTCATCTCCACAAACAATCTCTACAAATCCTTCAGCCAGTACTCAAAAACTAAAGGATCTATTCTTGTCCTACCCTCAAACACCTTCATCCCAGTAGCTATAAAATCAACAGAAATGGGCCTCCTCGAACCCTCTAATTGACCCCCAACAGGCTCACGAAGTAATCTCAGTAACTCCCAGTTAACCGTGGCACTATCCAACTCCACAGTCTCACTATCCCCAATATCGGGCACATCCTCAACAGGAGCTTCCTCAGTAGGTAAGTCTCCCCCAACAGCTGGTTGACCCTCAGCACCTACAAGCAACTCATCCTCATCAGCATGAGACATCTCATCCACATTTGCCTCAGGCTCGAATATAGGAGTAGGGTCACTAACGACCCTAGCAGTACGGTCCCAGCCTCGACCTTGGCTACGACCATTCGTAAGTCTAGCACTACTACGTGGTGACATTCTATCTATCTACATCAGTAAAAAGTACAAAAGTAAGAATTTGTATCGGAGACTTAGAATAACTCACACTTTTACGTATATATGCAACAAAAATTATTTATAATATAATAATTTATTTAAAAACCTCATTTTTTTAAAACCTAGTCTGAAAAGACTCATAGTCCATAGATTGAACTCAGCTCTGATACCACTAAATGTAACCCCCTTTACTCGACCCAGGAGATACAATCAGATCCAAAAAGTTATTTAAGTAATTATCCCCACACGTAATTGATAGATCACATTCATTCACATACAAGCTCCTATATAAATATAAATATAAATATATATAAATAGTCTCTAATTAAAATAAAGTATTAAATCTCCCAAAATAAAATATCAAAATCCCCAAAATAAAATGTACTTACAATCCAAATATAATAAAAACCCAAAAATAAAATAACAAAATAAAATAAGTCTATAACTATGCCTTCGAGTTCCAAGTTACCTAAATCCTGAGTATCTGTAAGGGAATTGTAGGGGTGTGAGCTAAAAGGTCCAGTGTGTCTCTAAAGTACATACAACCTAATATGTAATATCATAACATTTTATATATCAAAAAGTAACCCCAAATCATAATTCAATCACAAGTACAATGCAATACACCCATACTCCAACACACCAACACACCAACACAATGAAATGGTTCCCCAAAACCCTTTCCTAACCAAACATCACCAGTCGTAGTGTGGTTTTAGTATCAACCATTTAAAGGAATGATAACCACTTCTTCCTCCGTATAATCCCACCCCATGAACACACAATGGTATGATTACATAATTATCCCAATTTAATCTCAATCTCAGTCACATAGTATTTCTTATATATAAATACATTTCTCAATGCACAATAGAATAATCATAACAATTATTCAACCACATGTTCAGTTAAAAATATGCATGACATTATCAGCATACAATTACACAGCTCAATCTCAATCATACCATCATCACAACATAAACATCTCAATATCAATACCTCAGCACAGCATGAAATCAAATAGAAAAGCAATATCTCATACAATAGGTTATACAACAGGTAGAAACACACCTCTAGCAAACAGAACTCTAACATCGAGGAGGTCGTCTGCCACGTACAGATCGAGTATTCGATCTCACAGGATTAGATCGTGTAGCTCTCGAAATCGATGCAAGAGTAGGTTGCACAGGTGGAGGAGGAGGTAAATCGTTAGCCTCGGAGTCGTGATCACCCAAACCAAAATCTTCAAAAAATGACGGAGGAAAATAAGGTACAAAGGCCGAAAGTCCCTTTGTCAAAACACACAAATAGCGGCGGGTTAGGAGGTTCGAGTGGAGGGGTTTTTATCGCGAGATGATGAGGAGGGTTTTGGTGGTGTCGGTGTATGGTTCGAATGGTGAAAGGACACTCATCGGTGCTTCATTGGAAAAACGAGGGAGAGGGAGAGCTTGAGAGAAAAATAGAAGAGGGGGTTTGCAGAAAGAAGAAGAAAGGCCACCAAAATAGTTAAGGGTGTTTAAATACTAGAGAAAAAGGTGAATTTGTTCGAAAGTCCCTAAAAAGTATTAGTTATTTAAAAAAACCCAAATACTTACACTTTTCACATAAAGATCCAAAACTTCCAATTTGACCACCAAGTTTATTCCAGAGTTCAATTAAGCCCTTAATATCACTAGAAATTATGAAAAGGGCCCCTAAATTTTCAAAAATTCCCAATTAAGTCCTTAAAAAAAACTAGTGTGTTACAACAGCAATGGTACATAACGCCGAGCAACCGCCACTGAAAGAGCCAGTACTATTTCTTACCAAAGCTACAAAGATCATTTCCATGACATTATGTTGAAATGTAACTGCCACCCGGAGCAAGGATTCCAACTGTCTCTAATACTCACAATGGGAAAACAAGTCAACAGAACCATCTCGCGGTTGGGTTTGAAAAAATTTTACGATCATCCTAAAGGATATTCCCCGTCTTTCGTCCATGAATTCTACGCTAATTTCGTTGATAAGGAATAGGAATTCGTCTTTGTTCGAGAGGGACTGGTGCCATGGGGTGCTGCCCCATATAAATGTCCTGTACAACATCGCTGAGGGGAAGGATGAGCATGTCGCTTTCTTGGAACAACTGACAGGGGAAGGTGTTGATTCATTAATGGATGATCTGTGCATTGACAGTGCCGTATGGATAGGAAACAACCCAAACAACTATATAATGCATCGTCGTTTCCTTACGGTTCAGAGCAAAGTCTGGTTCCATTTCATCAACTGCTGCATATTGCCCTCCACTCATAGCACCATGGTGACTTTAGATAGAATGTGTCTCATACATTCAACCATCAAAGGTCGCCAGATTGATTTCGTTGCAATCCTTCATCAAAGAGATTGCAAAGTCTGTAGTGAAGCAAACAGGTATACTGCCATTCCCCTCTCTTATCATGCAGTTGTGTTGACCGAGAGGTGTTGTGCCTCGCGAAGGGGAAGAGTTCTTGGAAAATTAGGGACCTATTAATGATGTTTCGATTGAGCGTGTGACGAGGGCAAGAAACCTCTATGGTGTAAGAAGCTACCCAAAAGAAGGAGAAATGAAAGGCAAGGAAAAAAGACAAGTAACCTCATGCTCCCACAGATCCTCAACTTTAGAGGAAACTTAAAGAAATTGAGCAGTTGGCTGACTGAATGAATATCTGATTAATCAAACTTGTCACCACAATTGAGGACATGGAGCACTCACAGAACTTATTCTATGCGTACACCAGGGCATGGAATACTGCAATCGTCAGCACACTACCCGGCATGAGCAAGCAGCCATTGCTAGAATTCCCATTGTTTCCCTCTATCATCAGGGAGGTAACACTATCAATCGAGAAAGCCGCTTCAGAGGGGAAGGATCACTCTGTCGAGTCTCCGCATATGGTCCACATTTTTGATGATAAGGACCAAGATGTAATTTAAGGGACATTGAGGAATGTTTTCGCAAATTTTGCTAGCCTATTTAAAGCTGAATTTTTTAATAGTTTAGGGGTAAATAAGGTAGAAAAGAAAACTATTGTTGTAGAGGGGCACACGACCATGGAATCTGTGGATATCGAGGAGAAGGAAGAAGAAAAAGAAGACGAAAGAGAAGAATAGAAAGAGGAAGTTCCTGTCGTAACAAATTTACTTGAAGAATTTATCGTCGCACCTGACAATGTGGGTGCAACTACTAAAACCCTGGCGCTATCTGTTGCGAGTCAGGCTGAGGCTATGACATTCAACAATAAGGATTTTAATCCTCTGGCTATAGTGCCTTATGTTGCACCTCTTGCTGAAATTCATCCTTTAGATGTCACAGTCGATGATGCCAGCACACAACCGAACCTGGAGGAATAATTCATCGCATCGGTTGAACCAACAGAAAAGAAATGTAAGCGCAAAGATAAAAAGAAGTGCAAGGAGGAGCATCCTAGAAAGAAGAAAAAGACCAAGGCAGCCACATCTTCGGCTGCAACACACTGAGTTAGTCTTTCCTTTTCAGTACTTAGTTTAGTTTCACGCATATCATGTAGTTGTCATCACATTTTTATTGTCACTGCATTTTATTTGTCAACGCATTTGCATTATAGTTGCATTTCCATATATATTTGTATATTGTTGTCGGTGCATTGGGGACAATGCAGACTCTAAGTTTGGGGGAAATGTGTATGGAATGGAAATGAAATTTCATCCACTTTTTTAAGCTATTATTTGTCCTTCAGTTTAATGAAAGTATGCAAAGTTACGAAAAATGTTATTAAAAATTTATTTTTTCAGTTGATGCTTAATTCTTGAAGTATTTGAGATGCTAATGTGTGAATTGGATGAATGTGATTGAATGTTGTGTCCTTCTATTTTAGATGAATGGTCGAATTTGAATTAGTAATAAATGAGTAGGATCATTATTTGAATCTTTGAATAACTTGCCATCTGCAGCTTTGTATATAATTATAACTACTAATAAAAGACACTCCAATGTGGGTGCATTGTGACTTATCAAGGGGGAACACTCCAATGCAAGTGTTAGAAAAAATATCTAGCCAAAGGCTGTCACTGCAAGAATGTGTGTCGGCGCAATTACATACTTCCTAGGGATTTGTTACACCCCATCAGTACTTCTCAGGAACAAGGGTATAGTAATGCAATGACATCTCTCAGTCGCATAAAAGAAAAGAGAAAGAAAGAAAATCTGATAATATATATATATAATATAATATAATAAATGTTGTATTGGTTAATAGGATTCAAGATTTAAAGCATGATGCTAGCATTAGTGGAGTTGCAGTTTTAATTATTCATACTTATAAATTGTCGACGCTATTTATATCATATGAATGTAATTTATACACTAGGATCTCAGAGAATTCAAGTTGCTAGAATGATTATTGTTTGACAAAAATTTGGCTATGACTTCGCTAGCTTTTGTTTACTTGAGTTTGGGGGTGTGATAGCATTAGAAAAGACCATTAAATTCTCCCTATTTAGAGTATAATTTGTTCCCTTTGTATTAAGTTTAGCATGTATTTTTAGCATTTTATATTTAGTAATTGCATTTTCTAAGTCATGATGTTTGGTTTAAATTTTTTCTATTTTATCTCACTTACTCTACTAATATGATTACATTTAGTGTCAGTTTTGCATCTTGAGATGTCAATGCAGGGATCTATCTTAGAAGATCAAAGCAGCAAAGTGTTCAAAGCTGTCGCTACAAGTTTAAGCTAGAATTGCACCCAAACATGTCATCGCATAACTACTTCCAAATTACATCAGAGATTTTTTCTGTGTGAACATATTCAGAAGTACCAGTGCATGAAGATGTCAAAGTTGTCACAGCAAATTAAAGTATAAATTTGCATTCAAAAATGTAGCGACAACCTGCAACTACTTTCTGCATACACCAAATCTGCATGTGTACAGCTGGATTAACTAACTTGTACAGTTGCAAGGAAGTTAGATCTGAGAAAAGAAGGACACTTGTACTGGGCAATGAAGATAAATACTGAGGAGAGAGAGAAGAGATGGGGTGATCTGGAAGCTCGTGACAAATTAATTCCATTCTGATTTTTCTTAAGCTTGCTTCCATGGCAGCTTAAAATTCCTAGAGGGTGAACTAATGCGATGAGAAGGCGGCTTCTACTCCTGACGAGGAGTGTTTTAAGTGCGACGCAAAAGGAGCATTTATGGAAGAGTTCTAGTAGGCTAGGAATAGAATGCTTCAACCCATTCTTTAATTCCTCTTAAACGCTGAAAAATTCTGATGGACTTAATTGTGTATGGAAATACCTATTAATTTTAGATCTATTTTGATTTCTGCTCAATTCTTCTTATTTGTTTATTTTTGGATTTAATTTCTTGATCACAAAAGTGTTATTGCACTTGCTGACACTGGAAAGTGCAGTGACAAGTTAAACTAACAAGCAAGATAACGAAAGTTGTTTGAGGCACGAAGGAATTCTGGCCACTAATTCTCAAATGAAAAGCATTGCCAGCACTGGAAGGTATGGTTAATGTGAATGTTTATGTCTTTGATAAGTAGAGAAGTCGAAAGGAGTGATATCTCATTAATTTTAATTGCGTCGACAATTAATCAATCATTTACCTTGTAGTCACATTTAGTGGTTGCCAACTTATCAAGTCAGGGATCCCCCCATTCCTTTATCATTGGTTTACATTTTTAATTTTCTTAAATTGCATTAACATAATAGCTTCACCCCTTCATTAAATTTTCTTATTCAATTGCTATGACATATTATATCACAGTATTACAATATTTGCTCTGACAATTTTAATTCTTTTATTTGCAGTCTTTGATTTAATTGCGTTGACATTATTCCTGATAGTTCTTCTTATTCTGACCTCTTTTGCATCAACAAATTTAAGCATAGACAGTCATCTCTGTGGGATAAATATTTGATAGCTTTACAACTATCAACTATACTTGCATCGACAAGTGTTTGCTTGCACAATTGTTGTGACGTTTATAGTGCAATCACATGACAAGAAACTCATAGTGACAATTGATCTACCGGTTTTATACCTAGCATATTGAACTAGTTTTCTCATTTGAAGAGCTTGAAATCAAGGATTTTCTCTTATGTTTTCATAAATTTTAACTTAGTCTTTTTCTTTCAAATAAGTTGTGCTAAAAGATTATTTTGTTGCTTTTAAGGCTAAATGAGGCCTAAAGATTAGCTTACCTACTTCGTGAGCGTGTAGGAGAACATTAGCAGCTGAGCAAAAATGAATCTGATTACTTCGTCACAACATAGGGAGCTATATGTCACAATAAAGGGACCAACAACAAAGATGAAGGAGATTGCTTGCTTCTTTGCGACACAAGACCTGGTATGTCGCGACATCGACTCTAGAACGCAACTTTGCATCGAATGAAGGGTGTTTTCATCTTTACAATGCGACTTAAACACGAAGGATGACAGCTAACCTAGGGTTAATGAAAATGACTGGCCAAAACTATAAATAGGACCTTTAGCACTAGGTTTAGGGACACCATTTACCTGTTTTAAGTTTTTACTTTGTATTTTTTATTTGAAACGAGATTGTAGAAATCGCATAAATGTTCGAGAAATTTTTCTCGATAGATTGCCAATACTAATCAAGTTTCTTTTTCATTTGAGTTATTCAATAATATGTTTTTATATATCATTTTTTCGATTCTGATTAAGAAAACCACGAGGAACTAATTTCATTTTGGGCAATTAAGGAGTGGAAGTATTATTATTTAATTGTTGCTTAATAGGGATTTTTCAGTTCGAATCACCTATTTTGAAAAGGAAGAACATCAAACAAACAGTAGGCCTGACAACCCTCAAACGTCATTTAGGTGGGAATGAACCCAAAATTGGTATTGCCCATCCATGAAAACCTTTTCTCCAAACCGGTTTAGACTATGACATCTAACGATAAGTAGTCTCTATCGACTTGCTACACTGGCGGAAGATTGAGAGATCCAACTGGGGTATTGACTAGTTGATTGAAAGAAAATCCGTAAAACCCTACAATTGAAGAACTACTAAAACGACCTAATAACCCTAAAGCCATTTATTGATTTTCTACATCTGAACTCTTTACTTTATTTCTTTTCTTTATATGCTTTGCACAAACAACCTTTTTATATTCTTCATACTATAATCCCTAAAGTGATTACTAATTAATTTTATTCATTGCAATGATTTAATTCACATTGCCTCACGGCTCCTTTGGGTACAATCCTCGAAATACTACCAAGTGTCTTGTTGTAAACACACTATATTTACAACTTAACCCGTATACTTGCAAAAGCCTAAAATATACACTTAACGGGAGTACGTTCGGAGGCGGTCAAGTTGTTGGCATCGTTACCGGGGAGGTAACGATTTAGTGATTTTTATTCTTTCTTGGCCAATAGAATAATTAGAAAAATTTAGGATGAAGATACGAACTAACAATACTAATAATTTTTATTTTTCAAATTTACTCCTTTTCGCTAAATTGTATCATATTGTTCTTAGACCATGCACGCCTATGATTTATTTTGTGCAGATGATATTTATGATGACATCTCTGATGATGATATCTATGAAGATGGGTACTACGAAGATTGGGAAATCCGGGAAAATAAAAGGTTTATTAATGCTGGAGTTGAGTCAACGCTATGGAAAAGACTCGATTCCCGATCAACATAGTAATCAATCTTCCAGAGGATCATATTTCAAATCTGAACACATGGAACGAGAATAAGAAAAGGGGCTAGATGGGGAAATGAAAAAACAGTTTTTTGAAGAATTGTCTGATCAAACCGACGAGCAAATCAATGTTTCATCAGTGGAAGTTGAAAGTCTTGTGAAAATTGAGATTGAGTCCCAATCCAATGAAGAATCGACCCCTATAGAGGAAGATGACAATTCCATATACAGAATTTAGATCTTCAATTAATTACGGTTACAAACTTGCCTTCAAAAGAAACATTAGTTGAAGATGTTATAAATCAAAAATTCAATTTTCGATGGAAAATGGCTATAATGTATAATACTTTCCTAGAGCAACAAATCCCTACGAAAATCACTAACGTGAAAATCTTCCAATTCTTGCAAATAACAGGAAATATTTAAAAGCCAGTGCCTCGATTCTTAGAAAGTATAATAATACAATCCTCAAGGGAAAAAGAAGTACGTCCTTGGACAAGGAAATTATTGCAATGGTAACACGAACAACAATATATAGAATGATGTGATGGAAATCATGAAGAGGAAGAGATGGTTATAGTAACACCAATACAAAGAAATTCAGTAATCCAATCATTTTTACTGAGTAGGGTAATTGAGTAGCTATTAGTCCACCACGCATAGGAATACTAATTTCGTAAGTGGATCAACAATAAAGGCAGTCACGAGAATGGGTGGTGGCATAAATTCACAGTTGTCGTGAATAGATATGACTGACAAAAGGAGTTGGCGATTAACAACGCAGGGAGAAAAGGAAAATTTCGAGAAAGCGATAAACGCTAGAGAGTAGCTTAGCATAACGGTAGCTAGACGAACAGTGATAGAACAGACTGTTCTCGAGTGCCGAAGTGCATAGAATAGACTATTCTCGAGTGTCGAAGTGCACACTAACACTCTTGTCAGACAATTCTGGCAAGTATTAACATATATTTTTATTTATAGATATTAACACACTAACCCGATGATATTTTCGTATTTCAGGGTACTTTTCTCAAAACTGACATGTTTGTCACGACACAGCTATTCGACTCGTGAAAAAGCAACCAAACTACCCCAAGAGCGTCTATGCATGCCATGACGTGACATACCCTTTCGTATGTTGTGACAAAGGGGGTCAGATTGCTAAAAATTAAAAAATGATAGGTTTGTTGTGGCACAATAGGTGTTATGTTGCGATAAAGGGGTCAGACTATTGTAATAACATTATTGACAGGTTTGTCGTGTCACAGGGGGAGCTATGTCGCGAAAAAATGGGTACTAGAGGGTTGGTTGCAACATACCTAGGCTACATTGCGACATCGTCTGCAAAAATTACAAGGTTGACCTGACCCATTTGCGCAACCCAACGACAAAACCTTTCTTTTACCCAAATTTTAACCTTAAAACCCTAAAAGTTTACACCCCTATATATACCATATTAACTTAAACCTATTCCCTAATACTAAACACTCTCAAATCATTCTAAACTCTCTCAAATCCCTTCTTCCTCTCTAAACCTAAAACCTTATTCCTTCAAAATTCCATTTCATCCTAAGGTTCAATCCACTCTCATTGGCAAGGCAACCCATCGAAAGCAAAGGTATTGTTTAGGTTTTAATGTTACATTTGACACTATTCATATTTGCTTTGACAGATTACCATGCCTCCCTGAAAGAGAACTATAGTGCAAGAAAGTGACAGCGATTTAGACTACGAACGGTTTGAAAATGTCCAAACCTAGAAATATTTTTTTGGCTTTATAAGGTTGAACTCTCATTCAAGAGAGTGGTTTTGAGCCCTCGACAGTTCTTTGCAAGGAAATATGACCATTGGTATTGTACCACCAATGGGAGTAATTTTGCATCCCTCCGACAGGTAATGTAATTGTACCTATAGTCCATGAATTCTACGCATCCCTCAAGGATGATATTGTTAAGAGGAAACCTTTAGGAATAGTGACAGTTAGAGGAAGGGATGTGCATATGTTACGTAAGGATATTTGTGAATATCATAATGTCTAGTATTATGAAAAAGACTATGTAGAGAAAGTGAACTTTAATTTATTAAAAAATGTGGATATTGAGGAAATTATTAGGTTTTTGATAGAGGGTCTAGGTGTTCGAAATTATAGACCTGATGTAAGCACACCCTCTAATTTTAATCAATCTATCATGTTTCCGATAGCTAAGATGTGGATGCAATTTTTTTCTACTTGAATTATACTTGCATTAAATGTCTCTAACGTTAATTTTTTGTGAGTTTGTTATTATATGGCATTTTGCAGCGTAAACAGATTTGTGTAGGTTCTTGGATTTTTGTGGAAATGAAATGGTGCACCCAAGGCCAAAAGAGTGGCATTTTCTTCCCACATTTGGTAACGGCCTTGTGCAAGAAGGTGGATGTACCAGTACAAGAAAATGAGCAATTCCTAAAGCGACTCGAAGCATTATAGGAGATTCATTGTACAAACAATATATCAAGCTTCAGAGAAAACAAATCAAGAAGTGGAATCAGAGGAGGAAGGAAAAGATGGATGTACGGGTATCATTGAAAAGAAAAGAAAAATCAAGGACAGAGGCAAAAACTAAAGGAAGCATCGACATGAAGCTTGATGGCATAATTCGGTGGATGCAAGAAACAACTCCTATATTGAAATAATTTGTAAGAATACATGGGTTACCAACCCCGAATTATCCGCCAAACATGTTTGAAGAAGAAGAAGAGGGTGAGGAAGACTTGAGGGGAACCAATGAGGAGAAAGGGGATGATGACACGGAGGACAAGTACGAGAATATGTTTCAACCACAATACTCAACTCCTAAAGGGCCGATGATTCGGAGTACAGCGAGACAACAAGGTGGGAGATTTCACCAAAATTACTCTAGCAAAGGTAAAGCTCCCAATGGATCCTCAATCCGACTCTGAGGATGATTGAAGTGTTTTGGATTTATTTAGTTCAAAGACTTGTAATAATTGGATGATTTTTGGGTTTTGTTAAGACTTGTATAATTTGTAGGACTAGGATTAGGATTTATTTTTGCACATATATGCCCTAATTTTTTTTGTAGGAACCCCATACTATGAAGACACAAAAATTATATCATTCATGCCAAGAGGGAGAAGGACAACCACCACGGGAAGAAAGGGACTTTTACGAGCAATCAAGTAACTTCTTTCCTTATTATTTATGGGGTTACATATTGAGGACAATGTGTTTTCTAAAGTGTGGGGGGTAACATAGGATTTTGGCCTATAGTTTTAATTTTTAGTTTTTTTGTTTTTCTTTTGATTTGTTCTTGAGCTTGTAGGAATACAAGTGATTGGTTAGGAGTATGTATAATAGGTTGATTGTGTTTTTTGATAAATTTCGCATGATGATGAGGAATTTTTAATTGTTGAGCATGAAATTTGTGAGTTCTATAGGGTACATTAAGTATAGATAGAAAGATATTATTGATACCAAATGATGTGCATAATATGAGGAAACAAGCATGCTAGTATACATGATAGATAGTAATTTTGACATTGGGTGATTAAATTGATATTTATGCATATTGAGGTGTTTAAGGATGACCTAATGCATTGTTTGGATACATCTAGAGCTAAAAAGCCAACCCCTATTTGGACTTTTTAATTAGTACACATCTTTGAGCCTTATGACCCTTTTTGATGAACCACACTATAAGCCTCTTAAGCTTAAAATGATATACTCTTTTCTTTGGTCCTGTTTTGCATGGAAATAGACGTATGACCATATGTATTGAGGGTAAGTAGACACATTATGTAGGAGGTTATAAAATAAAAATAGGAAAATCAATATAATGTATGAACTTTAGTTTAGCCAAAAAGAGAGAAATAGTGAAAAAATCAAAAAGAAAAGGAAAATGAGTAGAAACAAATCATAAGTAAGAAAACATGTGAAGACTGACAAAATCATAAAGTCCCCAGAAAAAAAAAAGAGAATCTTACTCAGGAAGCAAAGAAAAGGATACTCATAGGTTAGCTAGAGGGATTGCTTTATTTTGAGATTTCTTAAAATGGAGAGAAAAGGAAGGTGAGAGAAGGAAAAATAAGGGAGTGAGATGGAATTGGATGTTAAGAGGAAGAATAGGGAACAATATAATGTGCCAAACTATTTTTTGTTTGTAACCCTTTTGTGCTTGACTGTTCTTGAAACTCATACCTATCCTAATCCTCAACACGTTACAAGCCGAAAAGCCCTATGAGATTTAAACCACTCTAAGCATGAGTAGATATGGAAATTACATAATATCATTATAAATATCTATATTGTACTAGGATAATCAAAATACTTATGTTAGGCATTGATGGATTTATATCGATAAAACTTTAATATTTGTATTTCTTGTAACCTACTGAACTTATATTGTTTGTACCTGAAATTGGTAAAAATGCTCACTCATCATGTCAGAGTTATCAAGAAATAGATAATGCCTATAGTAGATGCTAAGAACCTAATCTTTGTATAATACAGCTTGAAGCTCATTTACCTTTCTCTTGTTATTCCTCTTCTTTGTTATTTGATTTTAATTTTCTTGTTTGCTTGAGGATAAGCAAAGACTAAAGTGTGGGGGAGTTTGATCTGCCGGTTTTATACCTAGCAGATTGAACTAGTTTTCACATTTTAAGAGTTTGAAATCAAGTATTTTCCCTTATGTTTTTATAGATTTTAACTTAGTCTTTATCTTTCAAATAAATTGTGCTAAAAGGTTATTTTTTGCTTTTAAGGCCAAATGAGGCCTAAAGATTAGCTAACCTACTTCGTGAGTGTGCAGAAGACCATTAGCAGCTGAGCAAAAGTGAATATGATCAGTTCATCACTACATAGGGAGCTTTATGTCGTAACAAAGGGACCAACAGCAAAGATGAAGGAGACTACTTGCTTCGTCGCGACACAGGACCTGGTGTGTCGCAACATAGACTCCAGAACACAACTCTACATCGAATGAAGGGCATTTTCATCTTTACAATGTGACTTAAACACGAAAGACGGTAGCTAACTTAGGGCTAATGAAAATAGCTAGCCAAGGCTATAAATAGAACCCTTAGAACTAGGGTTTGGGGCTTATTTATTAGTTTTTAGTTTTTACTTTGTATTTTTATTTGAAACGAGATTGTAGAACTCGCATAAACATTTGAGGAATTTTTCCCGATAGATTGCCAATACAAATCAAGTTTCTTTTTCAATTGAGTTATTCAATTATATGTTTTTATATATCACTGTTTCGACTATGATTAAGAAAACCATGAGGAACTAATTCCATTTTGGGGAATTATGGAGTGGAAGTATGATTATTTAATTGTTGCTTAATAGGGATTTTTTCAGTTCGGATCAGTTGTTTAGGAAAGGAAGAACATCAAACAAACACTAGTACTGACAACCTTATAATGTCATTTAGGTGGGAATGAACCAAAAATTGGTATTGCCCATCTGTGAAAATCTTTTCCCCAAATCAGTTTAGAGTGTGACATGTAGAGATAAGTAGTCTCTATCAATTTGCTATGCTGGTGAAAGATCGAGAGATCCAACTAGGGTAGTGACTAGTTGATTGAAGGGAAATCCTTAAAGCACTACAATTGAAGAACTCATACTGAAGCGACCTAATATCCCCAAAGTCATTTATAGATTTTCTACATTTCAACTCTTTACTTTATTTCTTTTCTTTATAGGATTTGCACAAACAACCTTTATATTTTACTACGTACTATAATCCCTAAAGTGATTACTAATTACTTCTATTCCTTGTAGGGATTTAATTCAATATTGCCTCACGCCTCCTTTCAGTACAATCCTTGGAATACTACCAATTGTTCCATTGTAAACACACTATATTTACAACTTAACCCGTATACTGGCGAAAGCCTAAAATCTACATTGAATAGGAGTACGTTCGAAGGTGGTCAACCATACCGAGTCCTGAAAGCAGTCTTCATCACATCTAAATCCTTAACATTCAATTTGTAGTACCCAAACCGCATATCAATCTTCGAGAAAATCGTAGTTCCCCAAACTAATCAAAAAGATATTCAATCCTCGGTAACGGATACTTATTCTTGATGGTTACCTATTTAGCTGGCGATAATCGATGTACAGCCTCAAAGTCCCATCCTTCGTCTTAACGAACAACATTAGTGCTCCATACGGAGACAGACTTGGACAAATTAACCAACGATCCAAAAACTCTTGCAACTGCAGCTTCAACTTTTTCAATTCCTTTGGTGCCAAGTAGTAGGGCACAACAGACACCAGAACAGTATCAGAATAGAGCTCAATACCGAACTCAGCTTCTCTATCCGGCGGTGAACCAAACAAGTTCTTAAGAATTACATTTGAAAAATCACAAATAACCTGTAACACCCAAAACCTAAAACCGCCACCGGTCAGGGTCTTGGTGTCTTTCTATTCATTTATCATTGTCCATCTTTTAATATTATGTCATAGATCATCAATTAATTATAATCATAACTCAACAAGGGAAAAAAGGTCATTTCTATGATTTTTTTGAACGCTTCTACTGGTACCTATTAGACAAGTATCGGTAGCTATCAAGTCAGAAAATAGTTCAGAAACGATTCAGAGTTCTACTGATACTTAAGATGGTTCTACCGATACTTGCGACATAACTATCGAAACAAATCATGCTTCTACTGATACTAAAACTCCAGAGAGTTAAGAAGTTCTATCCTACAACTTCTACCGATACAAGTTCACAGGCTACCGATACTTCTATAAGTAGAACTATCGATATTTATCTTGCATTTACCGAAACAACACAAGTCAGTAACCTACATCTCACTTCCTTTGTACTTCTACCAATACAAGCAAGAATACTACCGAAACAAGTATGCAGATGTCAAATATATACATAAATTTCCAAGTTTTCACAATAGTCCACAATATTTACCAATTACTCAAAATCATACCTACATAAACATTTCATAATGGTATTTAATGCGTCACATAACAACAAAGAATATCTATCAAAACATTCATCAAAATGTTACCATGCTATTTAACCATTATACAAAAAACAATTTAAGTAACACGATCCTAATACATTACATTACTTAAAGTCTATATTTCACATTGAACAAGCATAAAGTATTTCATTAAGATCATATCAAGGAATCCAACAATCCCAAATAAGTAATATAAAGGACAACACCATCCTAGTACAAGCCATATAACCAAGTGATTTAAAGTTTACCGAACAAGCTCCTAAGATAGCGTGATTTCTTCGAGACGATCCGATCTTCAAGCAGTAAAATAGAATCTACCAAACAACAACAATTTCACAGGTAAGCTTTTCATAGCTTAGCAAGTTCATAGAGTTAAATAGGTTTACCAAACTTCAAAGTTGTACAATCTAAAATTTAACCAAGAGGAGTAAGTTGTATTCATCTGAGGTTGGTTTCAATTCGTATTTGGTAACTCATGATGACACGAAGTCATCGAACCTTTAATCCGTAATAGGATTCATTTCTCATTTGATACTCACAACGACACATAGTCATCGGACCTCATAATCCGAAAAGGATTCATATACTCACGATGACACATAGTCATCGGACCTCATAATCCGTATAGGATTCATATACTCACAATGACACATAGTCATCAGACCTCATAATCCGTAAAGGATTCATATAATCACGATGACACATAGTCATTGGACCTCATAATCCGTAAAAGATTCATATACTCACGATGAGACATATTCATCGGACCTCATAATCCGTAAAGGATTCATATATTCACGATGACACATAGTCATCGGACCTTTTGCATTTACGACTCAAAACCCGTTATCTTTTCCTTTCATTTGTTCCCGTCTTCCTCACTTCCGTTCATCATTCCAAATTTACAACAATTGTATACAAGTACAAGATATGCAATATAAATTGGAATTTAACAATACGAACTTACCATACGAAATTGAAATTAAAGTGAACTTCAATTGCAAATCCGTAATTTTTCCTTTTTCACGATCGGAACACGATCTTAATCTATTACAATAATTTCATTCCATTATTTAAATCAACATGAATTTTTAATAATTTGATGTAATTATGCATTTTTGGTATTTTTACAAAATTACCCTTAACTTTTCATTTTTATTCAATTTAGTCCTTTAGCTCAAACTTGCAAATTAACCATTTTATTTTTAAATTTCAAGTTTGCTGAATGTTTATAAGTATTTATACAGCCCAATTTTTGCAATATTTCACCTCAAGTCCTTACAAATATATTCCTTTAACATTTTAGTCCTTTAACATTAAAATCATCAAAAACCACTTTACAAAATAATCAAATCCAACAACCAAGCTTAATAAACTTTAATAAATTTTTAAGAAACAACACATTCATCGATGGAAAATTTTATAACCTTTAACAGATGCACAAATTAGTCCCCGAGTTAACTAGATTAAGCTAATACGAACTCAAAAACATAAAAATTACTAAAAACGAGCAAGATTTACATACCAAACCCATGAACTAAAGTTGGTCGAAGCTCTCTCCCATGGTGTTTAGGGTTTCGGTTCTATTTTGGAGAAGAACAAGAAGATGAAAAAAACTTATTTCTTTCTTAATTTGGTTTAAAAACCATTTATTTAGCAATTTACTATTTTACCCTTAATTAATTTTCATGAAATTAGTCGTTTAAAAACCCAAAGCCATCCATATACATAGTGGGTGGTTTAATTACCATTTAGGTGCTTCAACTAAACCTCCAATTGAAGCCTAATACTTTTAATTCAATTTTTGCATCTTTTACGATTTAATCCTTTTCATTTAATTGACTATCTAAACGATTAAATTACAGAACCAAATTTTAATACAATACTAATGACCTCATAAATATTAATAATTAATATTTACAACCTGACATATAGAAGTCGTGACCTCTAAATCACCATTCCCGATCATATAAAAAAATAGACTAATTAGTAAATCCTAATTTAATTAGGATTTAATAGCAATTTACCAAAATCTAAAAAATTCCACTTCATTTCTATTATTAAGTCATTTAAGGAGGGTTCAATTACACAATTGGTCCTTCAATTATTTTAAATTCCAATTAAATAAACTTTATTTCAATTTAACCTTAAACTACTTAGGACTAAAGGAATAAATATTCTAAAAGTTAGTGGAAGGTAATTATATCCCCCACCGCTTGGACTTTTTGACCATGGTGTAATTACCACTTTGGTCCCTTTTATTTTTAATCAATAGCAATTAACTTTTACCCCTTTTTCAATTTACTCATTTTTCCTTAATTAAGCTTAATCATCAAAATTACTCAACCAAACTTCAATTCACATATAATAAGACTCTGTAAATATTTAATAAAAATATTTACAGCCCTTAATTTCAGAAATGAGGTCCCGATACCTCATTTTATAAAACCACTTGACTTTTGAATAAACCACTTACTAGATTTTAATTCGATAATTAAAATTCGTCAATTCAAAATTTCATATAAAATTATTATTGACTTATTTAATTTAAACACTCATTATAAAATTTTTCTCGTCTGGTTTTGTGGTTCCCAAAACCACTGTTTCTAACACCATTGAGAAACGGGCTGTTACACAGCCCAGATCTCATCCAACCTCATCTTCCTACTATCGGCTATTCAAGACATAGGTTAGATAAGCTTGGCAACATTTTCGGACCAACTTCTCAGCACGGAGCGAAGATATCACATTCGATAACAACTCAAACTTCTCTCCCACAACAACCACTGTAGAACCACCAGCAGTACACAAAATCACCAACTTCACCTAGCAATCCATCTTCGCCCGATGCTCGAACAATCAATCCAGACCAAGAATGATGTCAAAACCTCAAAACGACAACTCAAACAAATCAACCAGAAATACATGTCCCTAAACCAATCCGCAACTACACTATCACCTAGAGGGCTCTTAAAGGTAACACTCGAACAAGAAGTCTCTACAGCAATCCCCAACTCTCTAGCTACGTCTCTAAAAATAAATGATCTCGTCGAACTAGAATCAACTAAAGCTAGAAGTGGAGAAGACTCTAGCGTGAAAGTATCTGCGATAACATCAGTGGTCTCTCTAGTCCGAGGCTCTCACACTACATAAACTCTAGCTGGACCACCATTATCACCTTGAACAGTACCACGCTAACCAGCACCTTTACCACAATCACCTCTGCAACGGCCTCTACATCGAGCCGAAGCAGGTGCAACAACAGTAACAACAAGCTAATCCCGAACAACAAGTGCTCTCCTCAGGCAATCGCTAACTCGATACTCCATCGAACCACAAGCCAGACAAGCACCCATTATCCTCCAACACTCTCCCGGATCTTGATGATTACAGTTCTCACACAAAGTCCATGCAATATGACTTTTATTAGTAGGACTAGCCTCGACTCTCGTAACCTGTCTATCTTGACCACGACTACCAGCAACACGTTGTCCAAATCTACCGAAACGACCTCTCTTACCCTTACGGCCAAAACCACTAGCAGCATCGGTCGTCCTCTTAACAGCTTCAAACGAAATAGCTTTGGGCTCCTCCCCCAATGTCTCATTAAGCGCACGAGCCTTCTTAACTAACTCGTCGAAGACCTCGGTATTTTGAACAACCAAATAAGACTTAATCTCACGATTCAATTTGAACTTGAACCTCTTACAACAGCTCACCTCATGAGCCACTAACTCTGGAGCATACTGGCTCAACTGAACAAACTTCGCCTCATACTCGTCTACTAATAAAGTACCTTGGAAAAGATCCATAAACTCTCATCTCCTAGCGTCGAGATACTGCTCGCCCATGAACTTCCTCCAGAACGACAGTAATAAGAAGTCTCAAGTCAAACGATCCGGTGTAGTACCCCTCTCGATAGTCAACCACCATCTGTGAGCCTCGTCCGTCAGCAACGATACAGCACAACCCAACCTATCCTCGTCAGAACAACCCATCTGATCGAGGATACAAATGGTGACCTCTAACTAGTACCCGACAAGTGTCAGATCACCTCCTCTAACACCATGAAACTCTTTACCACCTAGAGCTCATAAGCGCTCTAATGGCAAACCTTGATGAGCCGGAGCAGCTTTGGCACCAACGATACGTTGTAGTGCCCCGACCATCTTTGACATGAAGTGCTCAACGCGGCCCATCTGAGCATCATCTCATGGCAACGCATCATCCTCTATACTACCTCGATCGTGACTAGGGGACATGACGATAATCATATACTAAAAATGAGAGTATAGAAAATGTACTAGGAGTGAGTAGCAGGAAGAGATCCAAGATTAACTAAGTATAGTTCCTATAGGAAATTGTGTTCCCAAACCCTACCCTAGTAAAAATTTATATCACAAAGAAAATGCGTAGGCAAAACATGCAGTTTCAAACAACATAAGCAAGCAAACACCATAAATCCAAGATCATAATTATTTTAATATTCGTCAACCCTAGGCTAACCTAAGGTTTTAAACCTAACCTGACTCTAATACCACCAAATGTTATACCCCAAACTCGACCGGGACGGATGATCGCCACCGAACATACTTTCGTTCGGTGTAGATTTTAGGCTTTTTGCAAGTATACGAGTCATGTTGTAAATATAGTGTGAACAATGAAGCACTTAGTAGTATTTAGAGGATCGTACCCAAAAGAGGCGTGAAGCGATAGTAAATTAGATTTCTTCGAAGAAAAAAGTAATTAGTACTTGCTTTAGGGATTATAGTACGAAGAATAACAAAAGAGTCAATTTTGAAAAGCATAAATAGAAGAGAAAAGAAAAGAAAAGAATTGAGATGTAGAAAATCTTATAACCGGCTTTGGGGATATTAGGTCATTCCTGTAAGAGTTTTTCAATCATTGGGTTTTGGGAATTTTCCTCCAATCAACTAGTTACTACCTCAGTTGGATCTCTCGATCTTCCATCAGCATAGCAAGTCGATAGAGACTACTTATTTCTAAATGTCACAGTCTAAACCGATTTGGGGAAAAGGTGTTCATGGATGGGCAATACCAATTTTGGGTTCATTCCCACCTAAATGGCGTTCTAGGGTTGTTCGACCTAGTGTTTGTTTGATGTTCTTCCTTTCCCAAATAGTTGATCCAAAAGGTAAAATCTCTATTAAACAACAAATAATATTCATAATTCCACTCCTTAATTCCTCAAAATGGAATTAGTTCCTTATGGGTTTCTTGATCATCATGAACACAATAATATAAAAAAGCATATAATTGAATAAAGAGAATGAAAAAGAAACTCGAATTGTATTAGCAATCTGTTGGGAAAAATTCCTCGAACGCTTATGCGCGTTCTACAATCTCGTTTCAAATGAAAACACAAAATAAAACTAAAAACTAAAAACTAATAAATGGCGTGTTTAAACCTAATGCTAAAGGCCCTATTTATAGCCTTAACTGCCCATTTTCATCAACCCTAGGTCTACTACTATCCTTCGTGTTTAAGTGGCATTGTAAAGATTGAAACGCCCTTCACTTGATGCAAAATCCGCATCCAAGGGTCGATGTCACAACAAAGACATCAATCTTCGTGTGAAGTGTCATCCAACAGGCGTTTTCGCGACATAGCCCGTGTATGTCGCGACAAAGAAATCAATCTTTGAAATCTCCAAGTTTGGTCCCCTGGTTGTGAAGTAGCTCAGCCTATGTCGTGATAAAGTGATCAGCCTCATATTGTTGCAACTTCTTTTGATCTCCTGCACACTCACAAAGTACATTAGCTAACCTTTAGGTCTTAATCAGCCTTAAGGAAAATAAAACGATATTTTAGCACTTAAGTTACACAATTTATTCAAAAGAAGAATCTAAATTAAATCATACGAAAACATAAAGCAAATACTTGGTTTCAAGCTCTTCAAATGAAAAAACTAGTTCAATTTGTTAGGTATAAAATTGACAGATAAAACTCCTTCGCACTTAAGTCTTTACTTGTCCTCAAGCAAAAAAAAACATGAAAATAAAGAACAAAAGAAAAATGAAGAGCTTGAGTTCAAAGTTATACAAAGAGTGGGGTCGTAGTATGTAGTCTAGGTATCATAAATCTCTTACTAACTTTAACATGATAGTTGAGAAATTTTACCATTTTTTATTAGAAGCAATGTAAGTTCAGTAAGTTATAGGAAACAAAATTATTAAGGTTTTATCAATATGAATCCATCAATGCCTAATACAAGTACTCTAATTATCCTAGTACAATATAAATAACTATAACAAGATCAAAAAAAATTCCTATCTATTCATGCATAGAGTTGCTTAAGTCACATAAGGCTTTTTGGCTTGTAACATGTTGAGGCTTAGGATAGGTATGAATTTAAAAAAATAGTTAAGCACAAAAGGTTACAAACACGAAAATAGTTCGGCACATTGTATTGTTCCCTATTCTTCCCCTTTATGTCCTATTCCATCTAACCCCCTTATTTCTCCTTCTCTCACCATCCTTTTGTCTCCATTTTAGGAACTCTCAATACAAAGCAACCCCTTTAGCTAGCCTATGAGTATTCTTTTTGTTTGTTTCTTGAGTAAGATTCTCTTTTTCTTCTTTTTGGTGACTTTATAATTTTGTCACTATTCCCATACTATTTCTCTCTTTTGTTTCTACTCATTTTCCTTTTCTTTTTTATTTTTCACTATTTCTCTCTTTTTTGCTAAACTAAAGCTCATACATTATATTGATTTTCATATTTTCTTTTGTAACCTCTACCTTAAGGTGTCTATTTACCCTAATACCAATGACCATACATTTATTTCCATGCAAAATAGGACCAAAGAAAAGAGTACACACAAATCATCATTCAAGGCTAAAAAGGCTTGTAGTGTGGTTCATCCAAAAGGATCATAAGACTCAAAGATGGGTACTAATTGGAAATTCAACATAGGGTTTGGCTTTTAGCTCTAAATATGTCCAAACAATGCCTTAGGTCATTACTAAACACCTTAATATGCACAAATATCAATTTAATCACATAATCTCAAAATTATCATCTACCATATATACTAGCATGCTCGTTTCCTGATATTATACACATCACTTGGTTCAATAATACCTTTCTATCAATACTTAGTATAACTTATAGAACTCAAAGAATTTCATGCTAAAAATTTTAAAATTCCTCATCATCAACCTAATTTTATTAATAAACACAATCAACCTATTATATATGCTCCTAACTAATCACTTCTATTTCAACAAGATAAAACACACATCAAAATAAAGATAAAAAAAATTGAAAATAAAACTATATGCCAAAATTCCAATGTTACCCCACACTCTAGAAAACATATTGTCTTTAATGTGTAGTCTCTCTAAATTATAAGGAAAGAAGTAACTTGATTGATCGTGAAGGTTTCCTCTTCTTATGGTGGTTGTCCTTCTCCCTTTGGCGTGAATGCTCAAATTTGTTGTGTTTCCATAATGTGGGGTTCCTACAAAAAGAATTAAAGCATATATACAAAAATAATTCTTAGTCCTACTCCTAAAATTATATAAATTTAAAATAAAAAAAATTATCCAAAAATTACAAAATTAAATAGTCTAAAACAACTAGTAAAAATTGAACAAATTATAAAACCTAAAGAAAACCTAATTCTAAACATTGGTCAAACTATAAGTCCCTTTTCCTCTTCATCATTCAATCCTCTCTTCCTTCGTTCTTCACTTTGACTTTGCTGTAGTAATGTAAATTGTGCGAACAAATCATCACCTAATAGTTTACTCGATGGATTCTTTGTTCAGTCAAATCTCTCAGTTGGTACTCCTGCCTTTTTACACATGACAGATTTTAAATGAGGGAAAGGTATACCTTTCCCAAAGTTCTTTGCACATTCCACCATGCTTTGGTGAATTCATTTTCCCACATAAATTTGTTTCTTCTTGAGGATCCCATATGTCATTATAGCATTGATTGGACATATCTTTGTCATATCGAAAGTGGGAAGTATCCTAGAACAAACGAATTTCATCCACATCTTGGCTTTGGGCATCATGAGTTCTTGGTTAAAGTTTCTGGAATTGCAGTACCTTCTCGATAGGTCCATAATTCTTTTTTCGTTGTTAAGAAGCTTAGGATCTCCTTGGTGTCGATATTCTTAAATTCCTTTAAATCAAATCTATGGAGATGATCTTGATAATAATATAGGGCATTGTAAAATCTACAAAGTTGGGCCTCATTCAGATATATTTAAACCCCTTGAATATTCATTAGACCTTGAATCTTCCCACAAGCTCTCCCGGCTTCACGTTTCTTTAGAGCCAAATAATATTCTTGAACCATTGAAATATTTACCGGTTCTTTATAGGGCAGACAAAATTAAGTCCATTCATGATCGACCACTATTTCCCAAATACCTCTACAAACTCGCATCAGAGGATCAAACCCTTGTTCTTGAATGAAGGTATGTGGCTGTAATTACTATAGGTACTTGTCTAAATCATCTTCTAGGAATTCGAAAATAGGATTAGTAGCACTTCCACTTGAATCTGCCATTTGACTTTATGAGTGGAATCTTTTGATTATGGGAAAGATAAAATAGATGGGACGTAATTTATAAGGAATGATTATTAGGACTTTTAGTAAATTTAGAAGTTAATGTTATTAAGAGATTACAGTATCTAAATCTAGTTTAAACTGGTAGGAGTTAGAGTCTTACCTGTATTGTTGTCGTTACATGGGTGTGTCATGACATACGCTAGGTGTGTCGTGACATCGAGGCCAAAAATGTTGTTCCGAGAAGTACTTTTCATCGAGATGTAGTAGTGACGTGTCGCGATATCGAGGCCAGTAGCCATGTCATCTTGGTGCATAGTCATCGCGTGGATGTGTTTGTCACAACATCGTGACCAGGTTCCCTCTGATTCCAAATCTGAGTTATTGTCTATTCCTAGGGTATTTCTGATGTTCGAGTCTAACACTGGCTCTTTATCCCATATCACCTTACAATGTAGAGGTTGCTCTTCACTAAGTATATTTGTAGTTCCCCCATAATATGGATTTTTTTCTTTGCCCATTGACTAGAAAAGTTTCACCATTCTTATCTAACAACACAATTGCTCCATATAGTTTTACCTGATTAATGGTATATTGTCCTATCCATCTTGGTTTGAGTTTTCCAGGGAATAATTTTAGCCTAGAATTGAATAAGAGTACCTTTTGTCCTGGCTCAAAGTTTCATTTCCGAATATTGGCATCATGACATAACCTACTTCTTTCTATATAAAGTTTCATATTTTCATAGGCCATGAATCAAAATTCCTCTAACTCCTGCAACTGGAACAATCTCTCTTTTTTTCACTAACTCAGGATCTAGATTCAATTCTTTAATAGCCTAATATGCTTTTTTCTCTAATTCAATAGGCAAATTATAGTTTTTTCCATACACAAGTTTATAGGGAGACATACTGAGGGGTGTTTTATAGGTTGTTCGATAAGCCCATAAGGCGTCATCCAATTTTGCCACCAATCTCTACGATTAGGATTTATTGTCTTCTCAAGGATCTGTTTAATTTCTTGGTTAGAAACTTCAGCTTGTCCATTTGCTTGAGGGTGGTATGTAGTTGCCATTTCATGTCAAATATTGTATTTTACGAGAGCAGCTTCAAATTGTTTACTGCAAAAATGTGATCCTTCATCACTGATTAATGCCCTTGGAGTTCCAAATCTTAAAAAGATGTTTCTTCTTAGAAATCTTACCACTGATTTGGTATCATTAGTAGGTAATTCCACTGCTTCTACCCATTTAGAGACATAGTCTACTGCTAAAAAAATATATTGATCTCCAAATGAGAAAGGAAAAGGTCTCATGAAATCAATTCCCCTAACATCAAATATTTCTACCTCAATAATTCCCACTTGTGGCATTTCATCCCTTTTTTATATATTCCCCATTCTTTAACACCGATCACAGTTTTGCACGAACATATGAGCATCCGAATTCATAGTGGGCTAATAAAATCTTGATTGCAAAATTTTTTGAGTTGTCCATTTTTCGCCGAAATGCCCTCCACAAGGAGAGCTGTGACATCCTTTTAGGATGTCAATTATTTCTTCCTTGGCTACACATTGTTGTACTAGCTAATCTGCGCATTTCCTAAATACATAAGGATCCTCTCAAATATAATTTTTAACCTCATGCCTAATTTGTTTCTTTTGTTGCAAAGATGCTTTTACTTGGAACACCCATTTTATTAAATAGTTCACATTGTCTTCATACCACGAGGTTCCTATATCTAGGGATCTAGTTTCGACTCTGAATAGTTTCTCATCAGTAAAGGTTTCCTTTATTTCTCTCAAAGGTACAATGAGAGTATGATTTTTCAATCGTGACAAATGATCCTCTATTTGGTTTTCTGTCCCTTTTCGATCCATGATCCATAAATCGAATTCTTGTAACAGCAATACCCATCGCCTTGCTTTGGTCTCTTTTTTCTTCATCACGTACTTTAAGGCTAAATAATCTGTATAAATATAAACACGATTAGCCATTAAATAAGGATAAAATTTTTCACAAGCAAAAACTACAGCTAACATTTCTTTCTCAGTGGTAGTATAATTGCATTGAGCTGAGTTAAGAGTTATGCTGGCATAATGAATAGCTCCAAATAGACTGTCTTTCTTTTGTCCCAAGACAACACCTACAACATAATCACTAGCTTCACACATAACAATAAAAGGTTCATTTCAATTAGGTGTGATAATTATGGGAGTAGTTATTAATTTTTCTTTTATCTTTTCAAAAGCTTCAATGCAATTATTATCCAATACAAATGGAACATCTTTTTGCAATAATAAATTTAGAGGTTTAGAGATATAAGCAAAATCTTTTATAAACATTATATAAATCCTAGCACATCCCAAAAAATTTTGAATACCTTTGATATTTGTAGGATGTGGTAGGTTTTTTATTACCTCAATTTTTGCTTTCTCTACTTCTAACCCTCTCTGTGATATTTGATGCCCCAAAACTAACCCTTCTCTTACAATGAAATGACATTTTTCCCAATTAAGCACAAAACTAATTTTCTCGTACCTCTGTAGTACTTTCTCTAAATTCAGCAAGAAATCCTTGAAAGAGTTTCCATATACTGAGAAATCATCCATGAAATCATATAATCGTTCTTCTAAAATATTTGCAAAAATAGCAGTCATACATCTCATAAAAGTAGCCAGAGTATTACAAAGTCCAAAAGGCATTCTTTAAAAAGCATATGTCCCAAAAAGGCATGTAAAAGTTGTTTTTTCCTGATCATCAGGATGTATTGAGATTTGATGATATCATGAATACCCATCTAAGAAACAATAATATTCTTTACCTGCTAACCGATCTAGCATTTGGTTAATGAAAGGTAGTGGAAAATGATCCTTTTTCGTCGCATCGTTTAATTTCCTATAATCAATACACACTCTTCACCTGGTAATTGTTTTTGTAGGAATTAGTTCATTGTGGTCATTTTCTACTACTATTAACCCACCTTTTTTTGGTACGCATTGAGTAGGGCTTACCTATTCACTATCAAAAATGGCATAAACTATGCCTGCATCTAACTATTTTACCAATTCCTTTTGCACCACTTCTTTCATAGTCGGGTTAAGTCTTCTCTATGAATCTACAATGTATTTCTTACCTTCTTCTAGTTCAATTTTGTGTTGATAGAATGCTAGGTTTATTCCTTTATTATCAGCGATTGTCCACCTAATGGCCTTTTTATGACGTTTAAGCACGTTCAGCAGAGCCGCTTCTTGCGAATTACTTAATCCTTACACAAGTATAACAAGTAAAGTATTTATCTCCCCCAAATATTCATACTTCAAATGTTCTGGTAGTGGTTTTAATTCTACTTCTGGTGGCCTTATAATTGATGGTATCATTTTAGTGGGATTTGGCATCAGTTGATCCACCACCTTTTTGCTTTGCTGCCACCACTCCAACTGGTTTGTTAAAGATTCTACATTTGTCTCATCTTCTATAGGTCCTCACCCTCAAAATTTTCTTCTTTGCAATGATTGGTCATAATCTGGTTGTAGACAAGTTCGCTGATTTCTCTTGAAGGTTCCGATCGTTCCTCCTAGAATATTTCATTTGCACTTGCTACTTCCAATATGTCTGTAACATCTTTCCATATCTTGGTCCAAAAGCTTTCTCCAGTCATTTTATCTACCTTGCATCTATTTTTCGTACTCAACCCATCATAAAAGTGCTGAAGTTGTATAGTAATAAGAATACCTCCTCCTAGTATGGATCGAAGTATGGCTTTGAATCTTTCCCAAGCTTGCCCTAATGTTTTTGCCATTGTTTGCTTGAAATGAAACATTTGTATATACCCCTGCATAATCTTAGGTATAGAAATCATTTGTTGAAGAAACATATATACAAATTCTTCCCAAGTAGTGATGGTGTTCAGAGGTGAAAAATTCAACCCTAACTTTGCCTTCCCATTTAAAGCAAAAGGAATCAACAACAATCTAATCACACCCGGAGCTACCCCTGCATACGAAACTGTGCTACAAATTGCCTTGCCTTTTCGTAAATATGCAGTAGGATCTTCTATCGAAGGATCAGAAAAGGTAACATTGTTAGTAATTCAAGATATTAAAGTTGGATTTAATTCAAAATGATTCTGATAAATCGGTGGTCTAGCAATACTAGATTGTAACCATTCTAAATAAAAAAACATCCCTAATGCATTTGTCATCATTTTATAAGTTAATATAAGGGAAATAAAATTAAAAGCAGAAAATTAAAGAGAATCGTATCTATAACCTAAAAATTTTCTACTTATTTTATAGGCAAAGAAAGAATAAAATTTACTAAAGCATTGCCTCCCTAGCAACGGTGCCAACAACTTGACCGCCCTCGAATGTACTCCCATTCGGTGTAGATTTTAGCCTTTCTGCAAGTATACGGATTAGGTTGTAAATATAGTGTGTACAATGAAACACATGGTAGTATTCCGAGGATCGTACCCAAAGGAGGCGTGAAGTGATAGTAAATTAGATTCCTAAAAAGAATAAAAGTAATTAGTATTTGCTTTAGGGATTATAGTGCGAATAATAATAAAAGAGTCGATTTTGAAAAGAATAAATATAAGAGAAAATAAAAGAAAATTATTGAGATGTAGAAAATCTTATAAACGACTTTGGGGACATTAGGTCATTTCCGTATGAGTTCTTAAATCATTGGGTTTTGGAGATTTTCCTCCAATCAACTAGTTACTACTCCAGTTGGATCTCTTGATCTTCCGCCGGCATAGCAAGTCGATTGAGACTACTTATCGCTAGATGTCACAATCTAAATTGGTTTGGGGAAAATATGTTCACGGATGGATAATGTCAATTTTGGGTTCATTCCCACCTAAATGACGTTCTAGGGTTCTCAAGCCTACTGTTTGTTTGATGTTCTTCCTTTCCCAAATAGTTGATCCGAAAGGTAAATTCCCTATTAAACAACAATTAAAATTCATACTTCCACTCCCTAATTCTCCAAAATGGAATTAGTTCCTCATGGGTTTCTTGATCATCATGAACACAAAATATATAAAAACATATAATTAAATAAAGAGAAAGAAAAAGAAACTCGAATTGTATTGCCAATCTATCGGGAAAAATTCCTCGAACGCTTATGTGAATTCTACAATCTCGTTTCAAACGAAAACAAAAAAAAACTATAAACTAATAACTAATAAATGGTGTGTTTAAACCTTATGCTAAACGCCCTATTGATAGCCTTGGTCTGTCGTTTCATCAACCCTAGGTGTGTTGTCGTCCTTCGTGTTTAAGTAGTATTGTAAAGACTGAAATGCCCTTCACTCGGTGTAGAATCCACGTCCAGGGATCGATGTCGCGACACACTAGGTCCTATATTGCGACAAAGACATCAGTCTCCGTGTGAAGTGTTATTCTATAGGTGTTGTCGCAACATAGCCCATGTATGTCGCAACAAAGAAGTTAGTCTTCGAAATCTCCAAGTTTGGTCCCTTGGTTGCGACGTAGCTCAGCCTATGTCATGACAAGTGATCAGCCTCATACTATTGCAACTTCTTATGATCTCCTGCACACTCACAAAGTGCATTAGCTAACCTTCAGGCCTCAATCGGCCTTAAGGACAATAAAACGACATTTTAGCACTTAACTTACAAAATTTATTCAAAAGAAGAATCTAAATTAAATCCTACGAAAACATAAAGAAAATACTTGGTTTCAAGTTCTTCAAATGCGAAAACTAGTTTAATCTACTAGGTATAAAACCGACAGATTAATGGACCGGCCCGAATTCGAAACGTTACATTAGCCACCTAAGGGACTCTTCGACTAATGACCACCCAAGACACACCCCGACCTTATAACACCTCAATCTTATCTAATAATTAATTATTTATTAATACGAAAGCAATTTGTAAACCAATTTTAATCTTTTTATATGCAATTTATTCTAAGGGCATTTTTGTCATTTTACCACCTATGATTAAACTAATCTAATTTATATCTAAACATTTACCGACCTTCCTTTAGTCAATTTATGTAAGCCCTAAAAATTTCAGCTTAATCCGACTTAATTTACTATGTCTAATTCAAGTTTTAACATTAAGGACTAAATCGTAACATTTTCAAACTATCAGTACTATACTCGAATATTAAATTTAGTGCATTTCTAAAAATTTTATTAACAGAGTCTAATCCTAAAATTTTATCAAGTTTCCTTTTCATTTATGGCCTTAATTAGACTTATTAAGTTTCAGGACTAATTTGTAATTTAAACGGATTAGAATACCAATTTAGAAAGACCAAAATTCAAACCCCCCACAACCCACATGGTTGTGTGTCACCCTCACACGTCTGTGTGAAGACCACTGCAGCTTTTTCTGCGAAAAACTTGTTTTTAAACCCGATTTTGCATATTTTGATGGTCGATTAAACCCGATTTAGCTACGATTAAATACTATACATATTCATACACCTTCAATTGAATTTATTAACACCAGTTAAGCCTCAATTAAATAGAATTAAACAATCAATTTCACGCATATCACCCTCCAATTAATTCAAACAAGTGGCGTGTACCTTAGTAGCAAGTAAACCACTCCATGGAAGCTTCATTTAAACAATGGTTAGTGTTAACATCATGCCTCACACACCGTGTTATCAAGCAACAATATAATGTAAATTATTTAATAATCAAACTCAAACATGCATATATGATATTATAAAACCATCCAAAATTAAAAATGTCCAATGTCCAAGTCCAATTACAACCAAAATTAAACTAAGTCCCAAGAGTTCCAAAATGCCCGATTAACATCTCTAAAACGTGTAACTAAACCTCTTTCGAACCTTAATCTCTTGGAACTTTCTTGCTCAACTCCTCAGTTCCTCAATCCAGTCGGATATCTGCATGAATGTGAGGGTGTGAGCTTAAAAAGTCCAGTGAATGTTAATAAAACGACGAGTAAATTAGCACCCAAATTATGCTTAAATTGAAACCAATCAAATACCAATTTTCAGTCACAAAATCAATCCATAATAACTCAATCTCATATGGTTAACCATGTATAAAAAATAATTAACCATGGCATACAATCATCAATTTAGCATATAACATTTCATACTTTTATATTGACATATACAATCATGGCTTAATCAAGTGATCATACATCACATAAACGGATCTCCTTACTCAGAATCAGAATCAGTCCCAGATTGAGCGGGCCAAAGCCACACGCTCCCGTATATCACCTCAAATCAGTCCCATTGAGTGGAGACACATGCTCAACATTCCCATATCTATTATAAATCAGTCCTCCTAGAGCCTCATTGCTCACAAATAACATATCAATATGGTGAGTACTCACAAATCCTATGGCATGCCAACTATATCCATAGGATCCACTGTGCTATAATACCAATATAACCAATCAATCGTAACATAATTTCAGTTAATAATGTGCTCAATTTAAAGTGTCAAAATGCTAATGTGAAACATGTAACATATTCATTTTAACATCAATTTAAATCAAGCATACCAATTACCAATTATCAATGTTCATTATCAATTGAAATATCAACATACCATGAAGCAAAAACTCCAACATACATGCTTAAATCATCATTAGAATCAATCCAATCAAAGCACATAAGACCATTACATGCTCACTTACCAACACTTAATAAAATTTTCATCACTTAAACATATATCAATAATCCTGCAAAATCAACCAAACAAAACTCAATTAAATATTCATCTAATTAAGCATAAATGAGGGTCAATTTACCAAATCGCCCTTTAATAACACTCAACACACAATCAATTCAACCACAACCAAGTGATCAACCAAGCAAATCCAAGCTTCAATTTTGATTAGCTCGATCCTCTTCAAGATTCAGAGCTTCAACAGAGATAAAATATAGATTACCACCTTTAAAAAGATATATTAAACACGAATTTTCATCAACTAGGCTACACAAAATTTTGTCACAAAGTTACCGTACCAGTTTTGTAACATCAAGTCAAAAACTCGATTCCTCACAAAAACGATCACTCCAGCCCTCCTAATCACTTTCAGACATCAATATTAGACCAAATAAACATATACTAAGCTACCTTTAAATCAATTTAACAAAAATCCAAAAAATTGGTTCATGAAGATGATGAAATTCAATTTTTTTTAAATTACCTTATAAAACATATTTAATCTTGATAAATAAGATCAAAAACATTTTAATAGATCCATTTTGAGTTGGAACATCCATTGATTTGTGGATTTCCTCTTAAAATTCAAGATCCACCATTAAAGCACCTTAAGCTTTTGAAGAAGATGACATAGATAAAAAAAGATCATGTAATTATAACTCAAATCATGTAAATATGTTTCTAATCATCATAAAAATAAGTTTAGGAATAGTAATTACCTTTGATTGAAAATATTGATTCAAAATTCTTGAAAATTTTTTGAAAATTTTTTGTTATTTTTTTTAATAATTTCGGGTGAAAACAGAGAGTATTTTGAGAAAGAAATTTGTTGGATCTATTCAATGATGATAGATCTTTAAAACCATGCAAAGTAAACGAATTTTAAAGCTCTTTAATCTGATGTAAACGGTGTGAAAAGTAGGCTAGATTCATTGTATTTAAAACTAAAACAACCCACAAGAAAAATTAAAAATTGGGAAATTTCTCCAATGACCACTCTCACATTTCCCTTACTTTACCATTTGATCATTTCCCTTAAAAATTTTGAATTTAGAGGTTTATTACACAAATAAATACTCCAAAATTTCTCTTATTTTACAATTAAATCTAATTTAACTTATATTTATATTTAACTCAAATTAACCCACAATAAAAATTATTTTAAAATTCTTTTTCTATCTAAATTAATTATTTTTACTAATAATTATTTAATTACTGTAAAATTAAATCTTCAAAAATATTTTTATTTTTCTGAGTTATTGTTTAATCGATTTTAGATGAAATTAAATTAAAAAATACTATTAACCTGATAAATTCCTAAATTCACGCTCGAAACCCGAAATATATACTCGAAACTACTAGACCTGGTTTAGGGATATTACATGAATCATATAGCTAACACTCTCCAAACACACCACACATATATATCCCGTTGAATGGAGCGTAGCTCACATTCCCTTATCTCTCCAAAAACTATCTATGGGCCTCAACGCCCCACATATATTACAACACAAAGGTGAGTACTCACAATCCTATGGCATGCCAACTATATCCAACGGTTTCATAAGGTTGCAAAGCCAAAATATCCACATTATTATCACATATTTTCTTACCAATTTTCCACACTTATTCACTGCATATTCACATTATTAGCACAATATAATCACTATCACATGACATGAAAAACATACCCACATATTTACTGTCATATGGCATGAATAACATGCCCACATATTCACTTTCACAATAGTCATCGTAAGCTTATAGCATATATCATAACATCTCATGTATATTCACATTATTAGAATTTCACAATTTCACAATTAAACATATTTAACATTTAATCATAGGTGCGAGAACGCTTACACGCGAAATTTAGAGTAGAGCTTTAGGCTACCTCTAAATTCCCAAACACACAACGAATCATCTACGAGTAGCGATTCTAAAACACTCACCAAAATATATGTTTTCATCGAAAACTGAAGGCTTAGACAAGCTTTCCTTTACCTTTATCTCTACTTGTTGAAGGTCCTATTGACTCTGACGCTTCAACAAGACATACCACACAAATATACAAGAAACAATCAGTCGTCAACTCATCTCAAATAGTCATAAACAATAATCTAAACTACGTTCTCTTTTAACCGAAACCTTTAACATATAAAACTTAAATTCCAATATCTCAGTTTACATTTGATCTTATCACACAAAACAAATTTCGTTCATCTACATATTCATCTACAGCTAATTCCCAACCTTTAAACTACTAAAAATTACACATTTTAAGGTATCAAAATTTTTCAACATATAATGGCTATTTACGACGAAAATTTATTAAAACGTTATAAATATTTAACGAAACTTCAAGATATGTTTAGAAACCTTCTAATCAATTTAAAACTAATTGAACAAAACTTTAATATCAAGTTTTCATCCACAACATGAAATTCACCATTAAAAACCCGATTTTTGGCTATTACTCAAAACTTGCGTTCTAATGGCTAAAAACTCTGTTTAAGGGACTAGATATCATTTAAAACTTATAAAAAGTCGAATGGTTACCTTTGTTTGAAGAAAAATGAGCTTTGACGCTAATCCAAAAAAACCCACGCTTGGAGGAGATGATGAAGATGATGAGGTTTTTGGGTGTTTTTCTTGGTTTTAATGAGTATTTAAGTTTTAAGGGTTATTAGAAATCAAAGAGTATTAGGAATTTGTAATTAAAAGAGATTAGAAGAGCAAAGGTCGGCCAAAATATGGGGAGGGCAGAGTTTGACATGAAAAACAATTGAAAAGGGGGGCATTTAAGTTGATTTTTGACATTTGGTAAAATTTCTTCATAAAAACTCTTAGTTTTGACTCTTTTACAAATCAGTCCTATTTTCAAAATTAAAACTATTTCAAGCCCATGTTTAGAAATTGATTTATTATCCTAATAGACATTATTGAAAACATTATCGGTTACCAAACTTATGAAATTCTAAACACATTTGGGCTAAAATTCTTATCTTACCCTTGAAACTTTTAGGCCCGATGTTAGGGTGTGACAACTCTCCCCCTCTAAACAGAATTTTTTCCTTGAAAATTACCTAAGCTAAACAAATAAGGAAATTGACATCTCATTGCTTCCTCGGTTTCCTAAGTAGCCTCTTCTATTTTGTGGTTCCGTCTCAAAACCATAACTAACAGAATTCTCTTATTCCGCAAAACCTTCACTTCATGAGCTAGAATCTCTATCGGTTCCTCTTCATAAGTGAGATCAAGTCAAACCTCAATCTCTTCTACTGGCACAATATGTGACGAATCTAAACGATACTTTCGAAGCATAGACACATGAAAAACATCGTGTAGTCACTCTAACTCTTGTGGCAACTTAAGTCGATAAGTTACTAATCTAATTCTCTCAACAACTTCATATAGTCCAACGTACCTTGGACTCGATTTACCCTTCCTCCGAAACCTTAAAACCTTTTTCCATGGGAAAAATTTTAAGAACAGCTTATCACCAACTTGAAACTTGATGTCTTGACATTTCAAAACCTTATAAAATTTTTGCCTATCTATTGCTCTTTTAACCTCTTACAAATCAACTTCACCTTTTCTTTAGTCTCTTGAACTAAATATGGTCCAACGACCTTCTTTTCACTCAATTTCATCTAACACAAAAGATTTAACACTTTTTTCCATACAATTCCTCAAACGATGCCATGCGAATACTAGCTTGGAAACTATTGTTGTAAGCAAACACTGCTTAGAGAAGATATCACTCCCAACTACCACTAAACTCAATCATACATCTTCGTAACACATCTTCCAACTCTTGAATTACTCTTTCAGACTGGTCATCAGTTTGGGAATGATAAGTCATACAGAAGTAAGCTACGATCCCAAAGCCTCTTGCAAACTCTTCCAAAATCTTGACGTAAAACTTGGATCCCTATAGGAGATGATAGAAATCAGAACTCCATGAAGACGTACAATCTCAGCGATGTACAATTCTACCAGATCCCGCAAAGAATAATTGGTACACACTGCCAAGAAATGCGCACTCTTCGAAAGTTGATCCACTATTTCAGGAATCTTTCTTCGTCAGGATTGAAGGCAAACCCGAGACAAAATCCATTGTGATTCTTTCCCACTTCCATTCAGGAATCCCAATTGTTTGCAACAAACCTAAAGGAAATTGATGTTCATCTTTCACCTTTTGACAAACCAAACACGGAGCTACAAAATCTGTAACATCACATTTCAACCGAGACCACCAATAAATCACTTTAAGTTCTTGATACATTTTACCACTATCGGGATAAATAGCATAAGGGCCACTATACGCCTTGATAAGGATCATTTGCCTCAATCTTCTTTGGATCCACTCGAATCCCTTCTACAAAAACCACATGTCCCAAAAACGTCGCTTCCTTAAGCCAAAATTCACACTTACTAAACTTTGCATACAATTGTTTGTCTCGTAGAATCTACAAAACAACCCTTAGATGCGTATTATGATCCTCTTCAGAATGAGAATACACCAAAATGTCATCTATGAAGAGAACCACAAATTAATCTAAGTATGAATGAAATACTCGGTTCATCAAATCCATGAACGCGTTGAGGGCATTCGTTAAACCAAATGGCATCACCAAAAACTCATAATGCCAATACCGAGTGCTAAAAGTGGTTTTCAAAACATCATACTCCTTTACCTTTAATTGGTAATACCTAGATCTTAAGTCAAACTTCAAAAACATCGTTGCACCTCGGAACTGATCAAACAAATTATCAATTCGAGGTAAAGGATACTTGTTTTTAATGATCAACTTATTCAACTCTTTATAGTCAGTACACATCCTCATGGTACCATCCTTCTTTTTCACAAACAAAATCGATGCACCTCACAAAAATATACTAGGTCGAATAAACCCTATGTCAAGTAACTCTTGCAACTTAAGCTTTAACTCTTTGAGCTCTTTTGGTGCCATGTGATAGGGCGCAATAGACACTGGTGCAATACTAGGATAAAGCTCAATTCCAAACTCCACTTCACGTTTCGGCATTAAGCAACTCAGTGAATGTGATAGAAAACACGTCAGGAAATTCCTTAACTGTTCAGATATCCTGAACTCTCATCTCCTTACTAATTGAGTTCATCACATAAGCTAAGTAAGCTTCACAACCTTTTCCCATCATCTTTTCAGCCTTCATGCCAGAAACCACATTGGACAAAATCACGGTCTTTCACCAACGACAACTATTTCCAAACCATCACTATTACTCAAAGTAATTTACTTTGTTCCAAAATCTACCTTAACCTTATGCTCAGTCAACCAATCCATACCAAAAATTACATCAAAATCATAAAACAACAATTCCATAAGATCAACAGAATATACATGCCCTTGGGGTCATAAGGGGGCATATATAATAAACTTTATTCACTATCACACTATCCCTAAAGGAACTAATTACAATCATTCCCAAATCAATAATTGCTTCAAGAATTCCTAACTTAAAAGCTAACTCACTCAAAATATACGAATACATGGAACCAGGATCAACCAACGAAAATAGGGGAGTGGATTGCAAAGTGAAAGTACCTGCAATTATATTAGTTGGACCTTGTTCCTCTAGCTCCTTAACTGCATAAAACTGAGTTGGACCTCCAGACTTAATTTATGCAGTAATAGTGTGAGCAACAATTCATTGCCCAATTGGTCTCCCATTACCTCTACCACGACCTCGACCCCTAGTTAGCGTAGAAATATATATCGAACTCTGAGTTTACGAAACCTCAACTCGATTTGGACAATCCCTTAGATAATGCTATTTTGAATCACACTTATAATAGCCACCAGCCAATTTACAACATTCTCTAGGATGCCTACGCTCACAATATGAACATAGCGACCATCCAAAACCACCCATCGAACCACTAGAATTAGTCACCACATTACTTTACTGCTTAGACTAACTTGGTCAAGACCAATGTCTCGCACCCCTACCAGAACTGTAACTATCATGCCCTCTCTTAGGTGGTTATCTAGAAGCAACATCAAAAGCCCTCTTGCTAGTCTCAACCACCACAAAATGAGCTGGCTCAGCCAAAGTTTCCTCAATAGCCTTGGCCTTCTCTACCAACTCATCAAACACATTTGCATTTTGGACACCAAGTAAACCCAAAACGAAACCTCTTACAATGATCCCTCTTAAAGAAAACCATCTCAGATGGATACTGACCAAGTCACATGAACTCAACCTCATACTCAACTACAAACAAACCACCTTACACAAGATCTAAAAATTTTCGCCTATAAGCTTCAATATACTACTCGCCCATAAACTTCCTCTTAAAAACCTCAAGGAAGTAATCCCAAGTCAAACGATCAGTAGTAGTACCTCTTTCTACCGTATTCCACCAACAGTGTGCCTCACCGTCGAGTAGGCACATAGTACAACCCAATTTTTCCTCGTCAGAATAGGACATCTGCTTGAGGATCCTTTCAACTCCTTCCAACCAGTACTCAACTATGCTCGGATCAATCCCTTTCACTATAAAAAAACTCTTTACCACCTAGCACCCGAAGACATTCAAGCGGCAACTCACGATTCATAAGTGCAGGATTGGCAGGTGCAGGACCAGAGTTAGCACCAGCAATCCATTGAAACGCTCATCTCATAGCTTCCATTAGAGGGCCTACACCTTCATCAGGTACATTCTTTGTAACCCCCTAAACTCGACCTAGAAGATATTGTCGAATCTAGCAGGTCACTATCGTAATTTCGCCCTCAGAAACCATTTAAAACAGTTATATAATTTAATTTGTAAAAAAATTAAGTCATAATAAAAAAAGTTAATTTCCCCATTTTTGAATAATTCCAATATGTAGAAATTATTAATCAAATACCTTAAATAAATATCCAAAATTCCAAAATAATAAAATAAATCCCAAATAAATAATTAATAATATAATTTCAAAAATAAATCCCCAAAAATAATTCATAATGAATAATAAATGAAAATAAATATATAAAAGAGATCCTCCAACTACCAAGTCGCCTAAGTTCGATAAATCTGAAAGGGGAAAACTGAGGAAATGTGATAAAAAGCCCAGTGCGTCTTTAAAGTGCAAGCAATCACAAACACAGTATCACAGTAATTTCATAAAACATTTTAAAAGAAGCATATAGTTTATCACAACACAAATGCAATACAATCACAAGCACAATGCAATGCACCCAATCCTCCAGCACACCAAAATAATGGAAAGGTTCCCTAGAAGCCTTCCCCATCCAATCATCACCAATTAGAGTGGTTTTACCATCAACTATTTGAAGGGGTGATTAGCACGACTTCAACCGTACAATCTCAACCCATGTACACACAATGATATGATGTCATAATAATCTCTATCTCAACACTATCTCATGATATTAAATCAGAGTTCAAAAATCCGTAGACATGATAGTCAAAGTATCCACAATCTGATAAATATGCATGGAAAATCAACATGTGATACACAACATCGAGTAATAATCTTACAGATAACATCACACAAATAAAATATCCATGAGTAATATCACACAACAAATATATAGCACAAACAGAGACACCTCAAATGGGCAAAAGCTCTAAAGTCATGGAGAAAGTCTCCCTCGCTCAATTCTATCACCAAATCTAGTTGAATTAGAACTTACGAGAATAAATTCTACATTAAATATATTGCTATGCCACCTACTAAAATCACACGAAACAAAAACCATACTCACACGTCACTTTCGAAGCTTGTGCAGAGGCAGCCTGCACAGGTGGAGGAGGTAACTCGTCGTTCTCAAAATTGTGATCACCTACACACAAAATATCCCAAGTGAAATCCCTTATTCATTTTTCTTATAAAATTTACTAAGTACAATAACTTGTAAAATATCTAAAACGAGGCTTTCGGGTTCAAATTTGAAGAAACAGACTGTGGATTCAGAACCAAGACGTCGAAAAATTACAGGATAGGGTTGGTCAAAAAAGTCAACGATCAACGGGTCAAAGTCAACTATTAAGGGCAACTATCAAAGTCAATGGGAAAAAGTCAACTCGGGTCAACGGATCGGGTAGGGTCAGTCAACTTGGGTCAATGGGTTAGGTTGGGTCGGTCAACGAGTGGGCCAAATCGAATTATGTTTAGGGTTTTAGTGATTTGGTTTTAGGGTTTGGGTATTGGGTTTTCATGGTTTTAGGTTTGCACACACACTTAAGTAATTGGGTTAGGGCTTAGTTTAAGTTTGGTTTGGTTCAAAGGTTGGGTCTTTGGTTCGGGTTTGTTAGGTAATAAGGATTGGGTTAAAAACCATAGGAAATTGGGTTGCTAAAGTTGGCCCAATTCTCAAACTTTTAGTAACATATTAGATTAAGGTTTTAAAACCTTCTTGACAGCGCCACCACAACCCTCCAACGACCGACGCCTTGCTTGCCTGAAAAAACTCAAGGAAAGACCAACACAACGGCCACAACACAAACACACACCTCCCAACGATAATGATATGCAAAGGAGCACAAGGAGACGATAACGAGTCTAAAATCGAAATGGATTTCACTCCGTTCTCACACACGAACGATGTCAAAGGGTGTTTGATGGGTGGGTTTTGTTTGCGAGGAAATGGGGAGTACAATGATGCCTACAGTGTGGTGCATAGACGGCGGCAAGGGCTTTGTCGAAGCTTGAACGGAAAAAAGGAGAAGGAGAAAGATGGGGGTTGTTGGGAGGATTTGGTTTGAAGAAAAAATTAAATGGGAGTTAAAAGGATTTTGAAACACATAAAAAGGGGTTTAAATACCCATAAAAATGGGTCAATTACACGGACGCCCTCAATAAACATTAGGGTTTTTAAAATAACCTGTTTTACAACTAAGTCTTAAAAATCCCAATTTGACCATAGAATTTTAATTAATGCTTAATTTGCCCCTAAACTGTACTTAATTCCAATTTAAAGCCTAAAATTCACTAAGATCAAAATTTAGTCCCTAAATTTCACAAAAATTTTTAATTTAATCCTTTTAATCAAAATTGGGGTGTTACATTCCTTCTATGCAACGACACAAGAGGTGCAGAGGATGTATTATCCCCTTGAACATTAGCTCCAACATTCGCATTCACACTTCTAGGAAGCATATTGAATATTATCTAACATACACACAAACAAATAAAAAGGTGTGAGTGGAAGAGGAAAATATCCATGTCTCATTCTTGCAAAACAACTTTAGGATTAAAGGCAATGTGTTTTCGTTTCTACTCTACATGGATAGCAATCTAACACATATCAACAATTCAACAAGAAATATCTCATGCACTTCAAGACATCAACATCATTTAATCACTCGGGTTTTGAAACCCCACTACACACAATAATATCCTAGGTCCAAGTGTTATTAAACCTAAGCTCTAATAGTAACAAATGTAACACCCTTGATAGAATTAGAAAGAACCATTGATTTCTCCCTACTTATTGTATAATTTTTTCCCATTTGGTCATCTCTAGCATACATTTTTGTATTTTTAATTTATTTATTGCATTTTCTAACTTAATGAAGCTCAGCCTAATTTCCTTTGAATTTATGATATTTTTACTATTGATGCCACTGCATTAGTCTGTTTAGCATTGCGCCCAGAGATGTCACTGTAGGAACCTGTCTAGAAGTATCGATGCATGAATGTGTCCAGAGTTGTCGCTACATAAGAGGATTCAAAATTGCGTCCAGAACTGTCGCAGCACCTAACAACTATCTGGTTAACACACCAGAAATGTGTGAGTTGTACAGTTGGTATAACCAACTAGTACGACCAGAGAATGCTAGATCTGAAAGGACTTGTGTTGTAAAGTTGCTATTAAATACTGAAGATGAGGAGAGAGAAAGGATCTTCTTGCTCGGCCAAATTTGATTTTCTTCTTTAATCCATATTTTCTTAAAGCTTGCATCCATGGTAGCTTAACTTCCAAGGGCAACCTGACGCAAAAGAGAAGGATGAGCTGCTCCTGCCGAGGAGCATCCTAAATGCACTTTAAGAAGAGAGTAAGGGAGCAATTTGAGTAGATTAGGAATCGAATGCCCCAATTTTTCTGTTACTTCTCTTTCTTAAATGCTGGTAATTCTTGTTATTTCAAGTTGTATAGAAGTACATTTGAAAGTTAGAACTGAATGATATCTATTTCAATCTTGCCTTTACTGTTAATCTTTGGATTTAATTGTTTGACCACGGAAGTGTGATTGCAATCACTGTCACTGGAAGGTGCAACGACAAATTATGTTAACAAGCAAGACAATGGAAGTTGTTTGGGGATTGAAGGAATTTAATCCACTTGTTCTTGAATATGTTGTATTGCCAACACTGGAAGGTGTGGTTATTGTGCATGTTTGAGTCTTAGATCTAATAGGAGAGTCAAGTTTGATAAGATTTTCATTGTGCTTATTTGCAGCGACAAATTACCTAATATTTTAAACCTTGTGAGTCACACTTAGTTTTCTACCAACTTTTCATGTCAGGAACCCCATTCCATTATCATTGCTTTACTTCTTAAATTTTTTATTATTGCTTCGATAAATCAATCTCATACTTTTACTTCATTTACCTGTTCATTGCTCCGACAACTTTACCACAATTTATATAATTTTATTTGTTTATTGCATCAACAATTATAAACACAAACATCCATCCTCGTTGGATCGATATCCGATAGACATACATCTATCTACTACACTTGCATCGACAGTGTACGCTTGTACATATTTGCTGTGACATTCATAGCGCGATCAACCCTATACCCAAAATGTTTATCGAGCCCGAATACTAAGACGCTACACTATCATCTCGTGTCATGCTAATCTCAATTTAGCTTATTAAAACACATGCAATTTTGTTTTCTATTATTTTACTATAATGTTCATACTTTTACAAAATACATACATATTATAAGTCATACATACTCAAATTAATGGTATAACATGCCATCATACATCGAATAAACATCAAATATTCATCAATCATGTATTAGGACCATTTAGCAAATTACTCAAAATTTTTACGTAGGTATCGATAGTTTTTAAGGAGGTATCGATAGTTTCAAAAGGGGTATCGATACTATTTGGAAAATCAATACCAAACTATCTTAATGTTTCTCAAATTAAAAACCTATCAATCGAAAAATATCGATACTTCAATACAGGTATCGATAATTTCCTCTCAAGTATCGATACTCGTACTAAAATATCGATACCAACAAGTAGAACTGACTTCTTGCACTTCAAAAATTTCAAAGGTATTATTTTTAAAACACGATTATCGATACCTCTGTTCTAGACTTTAAAAATACATCATATGTCAGCATATAAATCGCTCTAAACAAATCTTAAACATCATGTAACAACTACCTCATAAAATAAACCTCAAAACATCTCAAATAACAATACTAACATCATATTTAAAGTCCATAAATTACCAAACTTAATAGGCATGCAAAAAACTAAAAAAATCCATAGCAAAAACCAATATAAAAACCTACCACATTGCCTATCACATTGCCTTATTTTCCCAAACATAATTAAGCATATAATCCCTACTAATGTCACACACCAAAATCGGGCCTAGAAGTTTCGAGGGTAAAATAGGAACTGTAGCCCAAATGTGTTCGAAATTTCATAAGTTTTGAAACCAATAACGTTGTCGACAATGGCTATTAGGATATTAAATCAATTTATGATAATGAGTTTTAAATAATTTTAATTTTGAAAATAGGACTGATTTGTAAAAGAGTCAAAACTAAGAGTTTTTATTAAGCAATTTGACCAAACGTCTAAAATCAACTTAGAACACCCATTTTTCTCCATATTTTTCAAGTAAAAACACTCCTCTCCATATTTTGGCCAACCTTTTCTCTCCCAATCTCTTTTAACCATTGATTCTCAATTCTCTTTTATTTTTAATAACCTTAAAACCTTAAATACACATTAAAACCAAAAAAACACCCTAAAACTTCATGTTTTCCAAAATGCGGGTTCTTTCGGATTTGTGTCAAAGCTCATTTTTCTTCAAGCAAATGTAACCATTTGATTTCTTATGAGTATTAAATGATATCTAGTCCTTTAAATTGAGTTTTTAGCCATTAAAATACAAGTTTTTAATAAAAGTAAAAAATTAGGTCTTTAATGGTGACTTTTAGGTTTGTGGATGAAAAATTGATATTAAAGTGTTTTTTTTATTATTTTTAACATGATTAAAAGGTTTCTAAACATATCATGAAGATTCGTTAAAGATTTATAACATGTTAATAAATTTTCGTCGTAAATAGCTATTGTATGTCGCAAAATTTCAATACCTTAAAAAGTGTAGTTTTGTGTAGTTTAAAGGATGGGAATTAGCCGTAGATGAATATGTAGATGAAAGAAAATTGTTTCATGCAAAGAGATTAAGTGTAGACCGAGATATTAGAATCTAAAGTTTTCTATGTTAAAGGTTTCGGTTTAAAGAGAACATAGCTTAGGCTATTGTTTATGACTATTTGAGATGAGTTGATGACTAATTTTTACTTTTATATTTATGTGGTTTGTGTTGTTGAAGCGTCGGATTCAATAGGACCTTCAACAAGTAGAGATAAAGGCAAAGGGAAGCTTGTCTAAGCTTTTGGTTTTCGACGAAAACATATATTTTGGTGAGTGTTTTTGAATCGCTGCTCGTAGATGATTCATTATGTATTTGGGAATTTAGAGGTAGCCTAAACCCCTACTCTAAATTCCGAGTGTAAGTGTTTTCGCACCTATGATTAAATATGAAATATGTTTGCTTGTCAAATTGTGATATTGTAAATATACATGAGATGTTATGATATATGCTATAAGCTTATGATGACTGTTATGAAAGTGAATATGAGGGTATGTTATTCATGCCATGTGGAAAAAAATATGTGGATATGTTTTTCATACCATGTGACTGATTATATTGTGCTAATAGTGGGTACATGCAGTGAATATGTGCGGAAAATCGGTAAAAAAATATGTAATAATAATGTGGATATTTTGGCTTTGTGACCTTATGAAACCGTTGGATATAGTTGGCTTGCCATAGGATTATTAGTACTTGATCTTATGTTGTGATATATGTGGGGCGTTGAGGCTGAGGGATAGTTTTTGGAGAGATAAGGGAATGTGAGCTACGCTGCATTCAACGGAATATGTATGTGTGGTGTCTTTGGAGATTGTTAGCTCTATGCTTCACTTATGGGATATGTTTCGACTCTATGAGTCATATTTGGTGTGTTTGGAGATCCGCGTATCTAATGTCTGGTGATAGATTCCACTTTATGTTTCATAATATCAAGATTGAAATTATCATAAATTGTGATTAAATGTAACTATATAGGACTAAGTGTGATTATATGTGATCAAAAATGCACTGAAAATTATGCTAAAATACTCATGTAACTAATGTGTAAATAAATTCAAGAAAGATTATATGAATATGATGTATGTTTGTTCAGTTGATGCATGATGATTTTTTACGTAGTGATTATTCTGAGCATTCACTGAACTTGTTAAGCTCACCCACTCCTTTTTAACCATTGCACATACTCAGTGCCAGTGTGAGCAGTGTGGTCTCGAGGTGTGATCCAAGCCAAGCTAGTTGTTTTGGTTTTTATTAGTTGGTGTTACATGTTTATTTTATATTTTGGAATTAAGGCAATGTGATAAGCAATATGGTAGCTTTTTATATTGGTTTTTTCTATAGTTTTTAGTTGTTGCATGCCTATTAAGTTTGGTAGGTTATGGACTTTAAATAAGGATGTTTGGACTGTTATTTGAGATGTTTTGATGTTAATTTTATGAGGCATTTGATGCATGATGTTTAGGAATTGTCTTGTATAGTTTATTTTTTATATATGATGTATTTTTAAGGTCCAGAACAGAGGTATCGATAATCGGGTTTTAAAAACGATACCTCTAAAATCTTCGAAGTGCAAGAAGCCAGTTATGCTTGTCGGTATCAATATTTTAATAAGAGTATCTATACTTGAGGGGAAATTATTGATATTTGTAACACCCAAAACACGTCGTCGTCGCTGGTTAGGGTCCTGGGGTTCCTGCATTCAACAATCTCAGAATAATTTCCAATATTAATGCCTTTATTCATATTTTAATAAGGTTTTATGTTATACACATCATGAATTACAAATGAGAAGTCAATATAATTTAAATAGGGGTAAAAAGGTCATTTCCATAATTTTGGGAGACTTCTATCGGTACCTGTTGGAATAGTACCAGTAGTAGTCAAGTCAGTAAGCAGTGTTAAAACAGTGGCAGACTTTTATCGATATTCGAAATGGTTCTACCCATACAAGTATACTTTCTACTGATACTTGACATGCTTTTACCAATACTAAAAACTCCAGAGAGCTAGGAAGTTTTACCCTGCAACTTCTACCAATACAAGTAGACGTTCTACCGATACTTGTATCTCTAGAACTATCGATACATCAAATTCTACAACTGAAACAACACATGACAGAATCTAACCTCTCTCCTACTATGTACTTCTACTGATACATGCAAGAGAACTACCAAAACAGGTAAGCAGATTTCCAAAAATGCATACAAATCTTCTAGGTATTGAAACTACTATAACAAATTTCATAGGTATAGATTTAATATGATATTCATCCAAAATGACTCAAAACAAGGTTACAACGGGTCATCATAAGTCATACTAACTCGATACAATCGAGCCAAACTTTTTGAAAACATTCTAGAGGTTTTTACAATAAATCATATCAAGTTCACATATCCTACTACATGACATATAAGCCAGGTGATATGAAAGACTACCAAACGAGCTCTCGAGATAGTGTGATTCTTCACGGGGATTCTATCTCTAATAGCAAAACAAATCGACAAAATAGAGACAATACACATGTAAGCTTACAGAGCTTAGTAAGTTCGTTGTACTATTAACTTACGTAATAACCAAAAATGAGAACGTGAATGTGAACTATCATTTCCATTCCTTCCGTCTTCAATATTCAATACCCCTTTCGGGTCTTCCAGTGAAATACCTCTTGCAATCTAGTAATGCTCTTATGAGTCAGTATGCTCTAACGAGCCAGTACGCTCTAAAGAGCCAGTATGCTCAAACGAGCCAGTATGCTCAAACGAGCTAGTATGCTCTAACGAGCTAGTATGCTCTAACGAGCCAGTATGTTCAAATGAGCCAGTATGCTATTCCTTCTGCTTCTTCCCTCGCATTCCAACATCAAAAATTAAAACCGCACAAGAAAAGGTTAGCATTTAACAAGTAGAATATAATCACACGAACTTACCGGACGAATTTGTAGGAAAAAGGAAACTCCGGGGATTACTATATAACTTTCCCTTTTCCTCGATCTGTCGCTCGCTCGTGATCTAAATCAACAAGCCATCACATTTCCATATTAAATCATGAAAGTTAAATTGTTTCTTGCATTTATGTTTTTTTCAAAAATTTACAAAACTACCACTATACTTTTACTTTTATTCAATTTAGTCTTTTAAGCACAAAACATGCAAAATAGCTATTTTCTCAACACACAACCCAGCCGAATATTCATAAACCTTAAACAAGTACCTAAAAATATATTTATTTCACACCAAGTATAATAATATTATCATTTTAACATTTTAGTCCTTAAACCCTAATTTCATCAAAAATTACTTTACAAAAACATCAAACCCAACCACCAAGCATACTAATCCATCTTAATCTTTCAATAATAAGCATATTCATAAATGGTGAAATATTCAACATTTGACATAATCATAAATTGGTCCTTGGATTAGCTAAATTAAGCTAATACGGACTCGAAAACATAAAAATTACTAACAACAGTTAACATTTGCTTACCTAAATCAAAGATTAAAGCTGATAATGGAGGAAACCCTAATATTCTCCCTTTAGCCGAATGAAGAAGATGATGACGAGAAATTAGAGGAATTTTCTCATTTTTCTTTCTTTTAATTCATATATACCTAATGGCAAACTTGTAAATTTTAAGACTTTTATGATTAACTAATTAAACCATTGAATTAACCTTAATTAATTCCATTCATAATCAATATATTCCATGATAAACCACTCACTAATATACTTTTCGCTAGTTTGCTCTTTTGGTCCTTCTAATTAACCAACTCTACTTTTTCACCTTTTACAATTCAATCTTTTTCACTTAATTAACTATCTAAACGATAAAATCTCTTAACCAAAATTTAATACGCTACTAATACCATCACAAGTATTAAATAATTAATATTTATGACTCGACTTGTCGGAGTTGTGGTCCCAAAACCACTATTTCTAATCCCACTAAAAACCGGACTGTTACAACTTTCCCCCATTAGGGAACTTTCGTCCCGAAATTTCTTACCAGTAAATAGATTAAGGTACTGTGTCCTCATCGAAGCCACTGTCTCTAATGTGGCCTTCTCTAATATGTGTCAATTCCACTATCCTTTCACCAACGACACTCTTTTATTTCGTAGCTCTTTCACCTCACGAGCCAGTATTCTGACCAATTCCTTTGAATACGATAAATCCGACTTTATTTCAACCTCATAGAGAGTAATCACGTGAGAAGGATCTGATCTGTACCGTATCAGCATCGAAACATGAAACACATTGTGAATCTTCTCAAGTTTCGATGGTAAAGCCAGTTTATAAGCTACAGGACCAACCCTCTCAAGGATATCATATGGCCCAATGAACCGTGAGCTCAGCTTCACCTTTCTTCCAAACTGTAACACCCTCTTCCAAGGTGAAACCCTCAAGAAGACTTGATCGGCCTGTAGATGTCACAGCATTTAAGTGCAAGCGGACACTTGTCGATGCAAGTATAGTTGATATATTTGCTTTATCAGATATCGATCCCATGAGGATAGAGTTCTTGATGTTCAATTGTCGAAGCAACTAAAGTTACAATTAGAGAAAATGCTAGTAAGGATGTCAGCGCAATTAAATCAGATCTGCACCACTAAGTTAGTCAAAGTTGTCAATGCAATGATAAAAATGTTAGAGCAATTGAAAGTAAAATAATTGTTGTTGAGATTTCAAGAATTTAAATGCAGAAAAAATAAAAGGGTGATCAAGTGCGAAGAATGGAGTGGATCACTGACTTCACTAAGTAGCAACGCTAGATGTGACGACAAGGTGTTTTATAAATGAACTATTGCAGCAATAAGGTTCCAATGAAATCATACCAATAACAACTCTCTGTTTAACCAAGACTCAAGCGCCCAACTTTACCCCACCTTCCAGTGTTGGCAATGCCTTGCACTCAAGAACAAGTGACTAGAATTCCTCCTAGCCTCAAGCAACTTTCGCTGACTTGCTTGTTAACCTAACTTGTCACCGCACTTTTCAGTGTCGGTGGACTGTAATTACACTTCCGTGGTCAAAGCAATTAAATCCAAGGGAAAACAGATGAGAAGAACTGAATAAGAATCAAAGTAATCTAACATTGAAAGATATTTCCATATATAATCAACTATCAATAAGAATTCATCAGCATTTAAAGAGGGATTAATAAATAACTCGAAGCATACAATTCCTAGGCTACTAGGGTTATTCCTTAACTACTCCTCTTGTATTGCATCAAGCATTCCTCGTCAGGAGTTGTCATACACTTGCTCGATCAGCTCACCGGACTCCAAAACCAAGCTTCAAAGCTTTAGAGAATTTGCAGAATTAATTTCTTCACCTCTTGATACCTCTTTCCTTCTTTTCTCCTCTATTTATAAGCTTTGAGAATTGTAAATCTCATTTCCTCTCAAATCCAACTTTTTTTATAGTCGTCAAAGTTTGTTAATTTCCAGTTGTGCACTCACGCAAATTTGGTGTGTTCTTCATGAATTTGCAGGTTGTCGCGACATCGCTAGGCGTAATCTGTAATTTTTAATTGCGGCGGCAACGTGTTATTCTCCTACGCTGGTGCTTTCAGATGTGTTTGCAGCGTGAATTCACTCATACAAAGTAGATGTTTCCATCCGGTGACATTTCTAGCATCAATCTTCTGAGATGGATCCCTACGTTGACAATTTCAGACACAATACATATGTTGCATATGGCGACATTAGTGCACAAAAGAGATAAAATAACAAGAATTTAAGCCACACAACATTGAGTTTAGAAAATGTAAATACTAAGTATGAAATGACTATCGTGCATGCTAAATATAGTACAAAAGGGACAGTTGATACATAAATTTAGGGAGAAAATAGGTGTCATTTCTAATGCTATCACACCCCCAAACTTGAGTTTTTACTTGTCCTCAAGTAAATGAAAGTTAATAAAATCACAATCAAAATTGTCACTGCAATTATCATTCTAGGAACTTAAGTTTTTTGGAATCCTGATGTATAAATTGCATCCATATGATAGAATAATGCACCGACAATTTATAGATATGAACAATCAAGACTGCAACTTCACTAATGTTAGCATCATGCTTTGAATCTTAACCTTTCTTAACCAACACAGTATTTATTGCAAAAAAATTTCTGCTTTTCTCTTCTTCTTTGTTTTCTTTTTCTTCTTTTCTATTTTTGCACGTGACTGAAAGATGTCATTGCATTGCTCTACCTTTTTTCCTGGGCAGTAACGATGGAGTACAACAAACCCTCAATAAGTATGTAATTACGCCGACACACACTCTTGCAGTGATAGCCTTTGGCTAGATAATTTTTCTAACACATGCAGTGGAGTGTTCTCCCTTGATAAGTCACAGTGCACTCACATTGGAGTGTCTTATTATTAGTACATATCGCTACAATTGGTAAGTTAATTCAAGATTCAAAGATTGATACTACCCATTCATTACGCAATCCCAATCATTCATTCAAAAATAGAAGGACTTAATATTCATTCACATTAATCCAATTCACATATCAGCATTCCAAACAATTCAAGATTTATGCATAAAAGAAAATTTGTGATAACATTTTCTTGTAACTTTGCATACTTTCATTGACTAAAAAGAGAAGTAAATTCTTCAAATATGTGGGTGCAATTGCATTTCCATTTCACACAAATTACCCCCAAACTTAATGTCTGCATTGTCCCCAATGCACTGACAATATTATACAAATTAAGATAGAAATGCAACTACAATGCAAATGTACTAACAAATAAAATGCATTGACAAATAAAAATGCAATGACAACTAAATGCTATGCATGCAACTAACTAATGAAAAGTAAATTAACTCATTGTTCAGCAATCGATGAAGTGGCTGCCTTGGATTTCTCCTTCTTCTTCTTTGGATGCTCCTCTTCTGCTTTGTGCCTCTTTTTCTTATCTTTCCTCTTTCGCTTTTTGTCCTTGGAATCAACTGGATCAGTGGATTGCTCCTCCACAGTCGGTTGAGTGGAGGCCTCATCGACAATCACATCAAATGAATAGACTTCAGCAAGCGGTGCTACATAAGGCATAATGGCCAAATGGTTAAGATCCTCGGCGCTGCTAGTGACTACCTCAACCTGGCTCGCTTCAGGTGGAGCCAAGTTTTCAACGGATGCCTCCGAACTGGTAGTTTCGTAGACAAATTCTTCTTCAAAATTTATTGGGGCATCTATCTTATCTTCATTCTTTTCTTTTTCTTCCTTCTCTTCCTCATTTTCCATCTTCTCCTTAGGTTCTACCTTCTCAACTATGCTTGTTCTAATGCCTTCCTCTGCTTCCAAACCCAAAAATACAATCGGTGTACGCATCTCCTCAGTAACAGCCTCCCTTTCCGCCATGTTAGCCCCAAGCCTGTTCGAAAATTCATCCTCGAATAGGCTGGTGATTATTCTGAAACAGTCTTCCATAGCATTGGAATGTCTCTCGTGCTCCTCATCACTAGAGATATGGATTCTCATTGGGGATGGGATAGGTTGAGGCTTACCTTCAGGAGTAGGTTGCTCGGAGGACGATGGGGCTTCCCTGAGAATAAGTGGGAATACAAGAAACTCTAGCATGGGATTTGGGCTTAGACTCCTCAATGTGGCGACAATAGAGCTGTTCCACGCCCTTGTGTATGCGTAGAAGATCTTTTGCCTGTAATCCATATCTTCTAACATGCTGAAAAGGCGAATCTGGCGTATATCCATGTGATCAATGATTTGTTCTATTGTAGCTAGCTTTTTCTCCACTTGAGGGTTTGTGGGCGCATTTTATTGCTTCTCCTTTTTCTTTTCTTTCCCTTTCTCCTTCTTCTTAGGCACCTCCAGCACCTCCTCACCATCTCGGGGCATAATACTCTTTTGTTTGCAGAGCATCATAATTAAAGAAGGTAAAGGTAAGACCTGTTTGTTTACCCGTTGCTTCAGTAATTTCTTATGTAAAATTATGCCGACATTGATGTGGCGGCCTTTCAAAATGGAGTGCAAAAGGCACATGCGATCTAGCGTCGCAATTGTGTTATGGGTTGAAGGTAAAATTCGGTTGTTAACAAAGTGGAACTAAGCCTTGCTTTGAGTTGTGAGATAACATCGGTGCATCGTATAGTTATACGAACCGGTGCCAGTCCACACAGCTTCTTCGATGCATAGATCTCCTATCACCAGGTCAGCACCTTCATCAGTTAACTCCTCTAAAAACGCAGTGTGAGTATCTTCCTTTTCAGTGAAGTGAAAGATCTCGTTGATATGGATGGCACTCCAAGGCATCAAGCCCTCTCAGAAAAAAACAAACTCCTGTTCAGAATCCACTAAGTTGGCATAGAACTCTCTTACCATAGTAAGGGAATAACCCGGCCGAATGGTCGCAAAAAGACTCCCAACCCAAGCGAGAGATTGTTCCTGCAACTTGTTTCCCCAGCGTCTGATACAGGGACAACTGGAAACCCTGCTCCGGGTGACAGTTTTTTTGAGCATGACGTCTTGGTAGTGGTCTTTCACCACCTTAGAGAGGAATAGGATGGGTTCTTTCTGTGATGGTTGGCATTCCGAACCATAGTGGCTGAGGATTCAACAGAGGATTTCGAAAGGGTTTTTGCTCCTCGTGTTCTTACCATAATAGTTGAGTAAAGAGAGCAAAAAGATTTGCAGAAAAGGTTGAAGACAATGAAGAAGATGGTTGCAGCTACAATGGATGTTATGAATAGGAGAAGAAAAACGGTAGAATAAGGGTTTTATAATTCTTTCAGAGGAAAAGACGTGATTATTGCAACTAGCTTGGGAAAACATTGTGTCTGCATCCAATAAATGCCAAGCTGCATATCGTACCTCTTCGGTTGATCTAACGGCTAGGGATGGATGAAGATTTATCGGTGCGATTCTTGCTGAAAAAGCTTTACTGGGTCATCACAGAATACGTCAAAAAGTTGGCTTTATGATGTGTCGAGAAAAAGGATATTTTTTATTACTGTATAAACTAAAAAGGAAACAAATGAAAATAAAAAGCAAAAAGTAAAATTTGCAATGACATTAAATAAATGTGACCAGATTTATGGTCTCGTTCTGTTCTTTGACATCTGGGCTCACATAATGCTTCAGTCGTTGGCCATTTACTTTAAATTGGTGACCATCCTTCATATCTTCAATTGTCACCTCACCATGCTGGAATGCTTTGACAACTTTGAAAGGGCCTGACCATCTCGAGCGTAATTTACCTAGATGTAATTTCAAACGTGAGTTAAATAGAAGTACCAACTGACCAGGGTTAAATTATTGCCGCAAGATGATATTGTCGTGCCATCTCTTAGTTTTTTCCTTGTATATGGCTGCATTTTCATACGCAGTGCGTCGAATTTCTTCCAGCTTAGAAATGTCCAACAACTATTTCCATCCAGCAGCATCGTAATCCATGTTTACCTGCTTAATCGCCCATATGGCTTTATGTTCAAGTTCAACCAATAGGTGACAAGATTTACCAAACACTAATTGATATGGCGACATCCCAAGCGAGGTTTTGTATGTAGTGCGAAGTGCCCACAACGCATCATGTAATCGCGAAGACCAATCTCTCCTAGATGGGTTAACCATCTTCTCAAGGATACTTTTAATTTATCGATTGGAAACCTCCGCTTGGCCATTCGTTTGTGGATGGTATGTGGTTGCCATGCGATGCTTCACACCATATCGTTTCAAGGCTGTCACTACTTGGTTATTATGAAAATGAGTACCTTGATCACTTATCAATGTCCTAGGTGTTCCAAATCTTGTAAGAATATACATGTGGAAGAACTTCAACATCGTTCGAGCATCATCCTTTGGAACTGTAATTGTGTCGATCCACTTAGAGACATAGTCAACAGCAACTAAAATATACACATTCCAAAAAGAGTTTGGAAATGGTCCCATAAAGTTTATACCCAATACATCAAAAAACTCCACTTCCATGATAGGTTGTTGGAGCATCTCGTTGCGGCCAGATATAGAACCTGTGCATTGTCAGCTATCGCATTGTTGCGCAAAATTGTGGGCTTCTCAAAACAATGTAGGCTAGAAGAATCCTAATTGTAGGACCTTTGCAGCAGTCCTCACTCCACCAAAGTGGCCTCCGTAGGGAGCATCATGGCAATGTCTCAGGATGGAAGGAATCTCTTCTTCAGGAATGCAACGATGAATAATGTTGTCAGTGCATACCTTGAACAGGTATGGCTCGTTCCAATGATACTTCGCAGCGTCGCTTATAAATCTGATCTTCTTGTGACTTGTTACACTTAAAGGTAGCTTCCCACAAATAAGATAATTGACAACATCAACATACCATGGAGATACGTCAACATAAAATAATTGCTCATCTGGAAATGCATCGATAATGCGTAACTGATTGCCATCTTCGTTTCCAGCTTCTAGGCGGGATAAGTGGTCTACTACTTGGTTTTTGGATCCTTTCCTATCTCTAATTTCAATATCAAACTCTTATAAGAGCAGGATCCATCTGATCAATCTTGGTTTGGCATCTTTCTTCGCAAAAAGGTATCTCAACGCAGAATAATCTGTGTACATTGTAATTTTTGCGCCGACAAGGTATGAACGAAACTTGTCGAATGCAAAAACTACTGCTAATAATTCCTTCTCAATAATTGTATAGTTCACTTGTGCTTCAGTTAAGGTTTTACTAGCATAGTAAATTGAGTGAAATAACTTCTCTTTGCATTGTCCAAGCACAGCTCCTCCAGCAAAGTCACTTGCGTCACACATTAATTCAAATGGTTGGGACTAGTCTGGTGCGATGACGATTGGAGCTTGTACTAGCTACTTCTTTATTGTGGTAAATGCGTCTAGACATGCATCATCAAACACAAACTTTTTATTCTGCTCTAGCAATGAGCATAGTGGTTTGGCAATCTTGGAAAAACCTCGGATAAATCTCCTATAGAAACTAGCGTGACCAAGAAAGTTTCTTATTCCTTTCACATTCGTGGGTGGTGGCAATTTCTCAATGATTTCTACCTTTGCTTTGTCTACTTCAATGCCCTGACATGATATTCGATGACTAAGGACAATGCCTTTAGTTGCCATGAAATAGCATTTTTCCTAGTTCAGCACTATATTTCTGTCCTCGCACCTTTTCAATACTTTTGCCAGATTGTCGGCGCATTGGTCAAAATTTTGCCCATACACAGAGAAATCGTCCATGAATACCTCCAATGAATCTTCAATCTTGTCTGAGAAGATAGCCATCATACACCTCTGTAACGTGGCTGTTGCATTGCACAATCTAAATGGCATACGTCGGAAGGCAAAGGTTCCAAATGGGCATGTAAACGTGGTCTTTGCTTGATCTTCCAATGCAATGGCAATTTGATTGTATCCAAAGTAGCCATCTAGAAAGCAATAATAGGCTTTGCCAACTAGCCTATCCAACATCTAATCAATGAATAGTAGTGGAAATGATCCTTCTTTGTGGCCGTATTGAGACAACGATAATCTATATATTCTCGCCAACCAATAGCAGTACGAGTAGGGATCAGCTCGTTCTTATCATTACTCACCACTGTGATGCTGCTTTTCTTGGGCACACATTGGACAAGGCTTACCCATGTACTGTCTGAAATGGGGTAAACGATGCCCGCGTCCAGCCAGTTAATAATCTCCTTTTTCACTACCTCTTTCATTTTCTCATTAAGCCTTCACTGCTGCTCAATAGATTGCTTTCCTTCATCTTCCAACCTGATCTTGTGCATGAAAAAAGAGGGACTAATTCCTCTGATATCTGTAATGCTCCAGGCTATGGCTCGTTTGTATTGCTTCAAAATTACGATAAGTTTTTCTTCTTGACTCGCATTGAGGCTTGCGTTAACAATCATAGGTAATGTGTCATTGTCACCTAGAAAGACATACTTCAAATGCATTGGCAATGGTTTTAACTCAAAGGGTAGAGCTTGTTTAATTGATGGTTTAAACACATAGATCATCCTTTTGTACCAATCCAAGGATTCAAATTGCCAACCCTGTTTCAGCTCATAACTATTAGCCTCAACTCTGTGGTCGCATTCAGTTAGGGTATCATCAGTGGTTGTCACTACATCTTCATCTGCAACTACTGAACTTCGTTCATTGAATTCCTCCATAATAATTTCATCCAGCACGTCAATATGGTGACATTGCTCCTTACTTCTTGACAGAGATGCTTCGAACACACTGAAAGTGACATGCTCGTCATTATGACGCATAATGAGCTCACCCTTGAAAACATCAATAAGCATGCGACCTGTTATCAAAAATGGGCGTCACAAGATGATGCGCACCTCCTTATCTGCTTTGCAATCAAGGATGATAAAGTCAGTAGGGAACACAAGCTTGTAAACTTGAACGAGGACATCTTTGATTTGGCCTTCAAGTTGTGCTAAAGATCTGTCCGCAAGCTATAATATCACTGCAGTGGGTTTCATAGATCCAATTCCTAACTTCCTGAATATGAACAAAGGCATAAGGTTAATATCAGCTCCTAGATCGCATAAGGCTTTACCTAGATAATGAGTTCCAATGGAGCATGGGATTGTGAAGCTGCCAGGATCTTTCATCTTTGGTGGCAACTTATTTGCTAGCACGGCGCTGCACCCCTCTGTGAGCGTAGTCGTCTCGATTTCAGAAAGCTTTTTCTTCTTCGATAGTAGCTTCTTCATAAATTTCCCATATCTAGGAATCTGCACAAGAGCATCCACTAAAGGTATGTTAATGTGTAATTGCCTCAAGGTAGAGACAAACTTTTGATAATCTTTGTCATGGTCTTTCTCCTTAATCTTTGTGGAAATGGAAAAGGTATATTATTAGTGGGTTGATGTAAAAGATTCGGTTGCGTCGACATGGACAGTTGCGTGGACATCTTTATTGGTTGAATTGTGGGCATAGGAGTGACTACAGACGACCCCTCCTTATTTATATTTCTACTAGGTCTTCCTCAGAGGCAACTTATTTTTGTTGCTTTTGCTTAGATGCGTCGACATGTACTTGATTGGAACTACTACTTGGCTCAATAGTTTGCTTTCCACTTCTCAGCGGGATAGCCTTACAATGCTCCTGCCCCTTCTGAGTCAGATTTTTAGTGTAGCTAGGCAAAGCACCTAGTGACCTTGTGCTCATGTTAGAAGCCAATTGTCCTAGCTGAGCTTCCAATGCACAAATAGAAGAAGAATTGCCTTGAACGATTTCTTTTGTTCTCGTGATATGATCTCGCATCATCGCTTCAAGAGTAGCCAACGGATCTATGCTTGGTTGAGAATATTGCTGCTGTTGTTGTTGATGTTGTCCTTGCATACTTGGCATCGCATTTTGTTGTGATGGCATTCAAGCTTGTGACTGCATCTGGTTATATGAATGCATTTGATTTTGTGATCGCATATTATTTGGTTGCGCATGCAATTGCGGGTTGCGATTATAGTTCTACTGTTGGTAGTTGTTGTTGTAACTCCCTTGTATAAAATTACCTTGATTTGAGGCATTTCCATATCTAAATGTAGATGCATTCTGATTCCCCAAGGTTGTTGTGTACGATTAGGATTACTATATGAGTTACCATAGGAATTTCCTCTTATGTTGTTGACATAAAATGCGTTCTCAGCATGTTGTGGGCAATCCTCATAACTATGGTTGTCACCGCAAATTTCACAGGAGAATGTCGGGACATCCATCTGTTGGGCTACTTGAATCGGGGCAACTTCACTTGTTCCCTTCATGTTCTTGATCATATTTGCCAACGAGGATACCTGTGCACTCAAAGCTGATATAGCATCTAACTCCATAACACCAGGATTAGTTTTTACCTAAGCAGAATGGAAGATTGGATATTGATAGTCATTTTGTGCAATTCTCTCTAATATCCGTACGGCTTCATTATAGGTGCAATCCAACAATGGTCCATTGGCAGATGTATCGACAAGATTTCTTGTCTACACATTCAACCCATTTTAAAATATCTCGATCTGAGTCTCTTATTGAATTCCATGCGTGGGCCAACATCTCAACAAAGTCTTGTAACGTTCCCATGTAGTGTGTAAGCTCTCATCAGCCAGTTGATGATATACTGTAATATCATTCCGCAATCTTGCACTCCTTGTTGGCGGATTAAATCTCAGCACGAGCTGTATTGCTAGGGCATTCCAAGAAATAATGGATCTAGCTGGTAAACCAAGGAACCATGTTCTCACCCTGCCTTGCAAAGAATAAGGGAACAGTTGCATCTTCAAGGCGTCATCAGGAACACCATATTGACTAAAAGAAGCGCATATGAGTATAAAAGATTTGAGATGCTCTCTAGCATCTTCATGAGGTAACCCTGCATATTTCCCATTAGAATTCAACATTTGAAACATAATCGATTTCAATTCAAAGTTACCAGCTTGTATTACCGGTCTAACAACCCCTGGTTGTAAGTTATCAAGCATAGGAACAACAAAATCCCAACTCCTAAAGAATTTGAGAAAATAAAAAGAAAGTTAAAGAAATTAGTAAAAATAAAAAGTTAAGAAAGAATAATTGCAACTACAAAAATGAACATTAAACAAATGCCATCCCCGGTAACAGCGCCAAAACTTGATCGGCCTGTAAATGTCACAGCATCTAGGTGCAAGCGGACACTTATCGATGCAAGTATAGTTGATAGATTTGCTCTATCAAAAATTGAACCCACGAGGATAGAGTTCTTGATGTTCAATTATCGAAGCAACAAAAGTTAAAATTAGAGAAAATGCTAGTAAGGATGTCAGCGTAATTAAATCCAAGGGAAAACAGATGATAAGAATTGAATAAGAATCAAAGTAATCTAACATTGAAAGATATTTTCATGTACAATCAACTGTCAATAAGAATTCATCAGCATTAAAAGAGGGATTAACAAATAACTCGAAGCATACTATTCCTAGGCTACTAGGATTATTCCTTAACCGCTCCTCTTGTATTGCATCAAGCACTCCTCATCAGGAGTTGTCGAACACTTGCTCGATCAGCTCACCGGACTCCAAAACCAAGCTTAAAGCTTTAGAGAATTTGCATAATTAATTTCCTCACCTCTTGATACCTCTTTCCTTCTTTTCTCCTCTATTTATAAGCTTTGAGAATTATAAATCTCATCTCCTCAAAAATCCAACTTCTTTTGCAGCTGTCAAAGTTTGTTAAATTCCAGCTGTGCACTCACGCAGATCTGGTATGTTCTTCACGAATCTACAGGTTGTCGCAACATTGCTAGGCATAATCTGTAATCATTAATTACGGTGATAACGTGTTATTCTCCTGCGCTGTGCTTTCAGATGTGTTTGCAGCGTGAATTCACTCATACAAAGTAGATGTTTCCATGCAGTGACATTTCTGGCCGCAATTCTAATCTAAACTTGTGCCTGCATCTTTGAACTTCTTCTAGCATTGATCTTCTGAGATGGATCCTTACGCTGACAATTTAAAACACAATAATATACTACATATGGTGACATTAGTGCACAAAAGAGATAAAATAACATGAACTTAAGCCACAAAACATTAAGTTTAGAAAATGTAAATACTAAGTGTGAAATGACTATCATGCATGCTAAATATAGTACAAAAGAGATAGTTGATACATAAATTTAGGGAGAAAATAGGTGTCATTTCTAATGCTATCAAGACTCAAGCTCCAAAAGCAAACTCTATGTCCTTTCTCTTTAGATTTGCGTAGGACTTCTGTCGATTAGACGCTGCTCTTATACAATCACGGATTACCCGAACTTTGTCTTCGGTCTCATATATTAAGTCGGTCTCAATCAACTTAGGCTTGCTCAACTTTGACCAATACAAAGGTGTACTGCATTTTCTACCATACAATGCCTCAAATGGTGTCATTTTAATACTGGACTGATAACTGTTATTATAAGCAAACTCCACCAACGGTAGGTATTTCTTCCACCTATGGTAGGAATGAAGTGAGTTGACTTCGTCAATCTGTCAACAATTACCCTGATCGAATCTTTCTTTCTCGATGTCATCAGTAACCCTATAATAAAGTCTATAGTAACCCTTTCCCACTTCCACTCGAAAATGGAAATAGGCAGTAGTAACCAGATGGTACCTGATGCTCGGCTTTTATCTGCTGACATACCAGGCATGTTGTTACAAATTCAGAAATCTTGCATTTCATACCAGGCCACTAGTACATCTTCTTCAAGTCATTGTACATTTTCACGCTTCCCGAATGAATGGAGTGAGTGCTACTATGAGCCTCTGACAAAATATCTCGCTTCAATTACGGGTCGCTAGGAACACATACTCTTTCTTAGAAGTGTATCATACCTCCACTATCAATAGTGAACCCAGTAGTGGGATCATTCCAAATCTGCTCTCACTTGGCTACCAACTTCGGATCATTTTCCTATAATTCTCGAATCCGCTGTAGAAATAATGGTCTCGTCCTGAGTTCAGCTACAACCGATATGTCGCCTTCAAGCAACAAGTGTGCATTCATCGCTCTCAAAGCAAACAATGATTTTTTACTCAAGGCATCGGCAACAACATTAGCCTTTCCCAGATGGTAATAAATCACTAAATCATAATCTTTCAGTGCTCCAACCACCTACGTTGCCTTAGATTCAGTTCTTTTTGAGTCATCAGATATTTCAGGCTTTTGTGATCTGTGAAGATGTGACATCTCTCAACATACAAATAATGTCGCCAAATCTTTAGTGCAAAAACAATGGCAACTAGCACCAAATCGTGAGTCGAGTAGTTTCTCTTGTGTGACTTTAACTGTCGGGAAGCATATGCTATTACCTTCTCAACTTACATCAACACGCAACCTAATCCGTTCAATGATGCATCACTGTAAAATAACAAATTCTTTCTGTCTTAGGCTGCGTCAAAACTGAAGCCTCTGTTAACATTTTCTTCAACTGTTCAAAACTTTACTGACACTTTTCTGACCAGACAAACTGAAAATTCTTCTGTAGCAACTTCGTCATTGGCAAAGCTATAATAGAGAAGTCTTTTACAAATCGACGGTAATACCCTACCAACCCTAGAAAGCTACGCACCTCTGGAACATTCTGAGGAACCTTCCAATCAAGGATAGTAGAAATCTTACTCGGATATGCTCGAATTCCTTCCGAAGATATGATGTGCCCAAAAATCCAACTTCCCTAAGCCAGAACTCACACTTACAAAATTTGGCGTACAGCTGTTTCTCTCATAAGATCTGCAGTACTTCTTGAAAATGCTATGTATGATCACCCTCCGTCTTGGAATAGATTAATATATCATCGATAAATACCACCACCAATCTATCCAACTAAGGCTGAAAAACTCTATTCATTAAATCCATAAACGTTTCTGGTGCATTAGTCAACCCAAATGGCATTACTAGAAACTCATAGTGTCATACCTCATTCTGAAGGCAGTCTTCAACACATCGCAATCCTTTACTCGCATTTTATAGTATCCTGATCGAAGATCTATCTTTGAAAATATGCTTCACCTTTTAGTTGATCAAACAATTCATCTATACGTGGTAGCAGATACTTATTCTTTACTGTAACTTTATTCAACTATCGATAATCTATACACATCCTATTCGAACCATTCTTGTTTTTTTACAAATAGCACTGATGCACCCTAAGGTGATACACTCGGTCGTATAAAACCCCTGTCCAGTAATTCTTGCAACTGTACCTTGAGTTCTTTCAACTCAGTCGGTGCTAATCTGCACGGTGGAATCGATATCGGAGTGGTACTTGGTATCAAATCAATGCCAAATTCCACCTCTCTGATCGGTGGCAAACCCGATAACTCTTCAGGAAACACATCTGTGAATTTATTAACAACTGATACCTGATTTAATTCTTTTCCCGATCCTTGAGTATCAACTATGTAAGCTAAGAATGCCTCAGCCCTTACAAACTAGTTTCTGCGCAGAAAGGTTGAAATCACTTTAGCATCACAGTTCAATTTACCGAACATAACTGTAATTATCTCACCAATCGGGCATTTTAAATCGATCCGTCTTTGCTTGAAGTTAACCACTGCATCATGTTCAGTTAACCAATCCATACCTAGAATCACATTAAACTCATAAAAGGGTAGTAACATAAGATCAGCAGGAAACTCACATCCCTGAACTTTCGGTGGACACTTATGACACACTAAATTTACTATGACCCAACGGGTTTGTAACTTGCATATCAAATTTAATTGACTCGATAGAAAATTTCTTATCAGTTGCTAAATCAGTACAAATATAAGAGTGAGTCGACCATGGGTCAATCAAATCACACACAATTACATCAAAAAGATAGAATATATCAGTCATAACATCTAGTACAATAGCCTCTTCCCTGGCTCAGATGGCATAGGTTCTAGCAGGTGCGCTAACCTCAGACCTCATCGCATTATCTCTATTATCATTGCGATTTTCGCCCACATGATTGCTCTAATCCACTCATCGACCCTTTTACGTTGTGATTAGAGGCTTTACACATTGATCTTCTTTTTCTTCAAGTGCTACCGGACCGTTACGAACCTAATGATCAGTCGCTCCACATCTAAAACAGGCTCCCTTCTTAACTCGACACTCACCATAATGGAATCTACCACAGTGCTCGTACGTAGAGTTTAGTGTATTACGAACACTGGCCACACTATCTGTAAGTTAGATTTGGAGTCTCGATCCAGACTGTCCCGATCTACTACTGCCATGTAAACCAAACGATGCCACTGCTCGATTCACATTCTCTCTGAACTTCTTTGGTGGCAGCATAGAAAGAGTTTTAGAAGGAACTTTCTTGCTGAACTCTCTAAATCTCTTCTCTCTCTGTTGCTTATGCTTGTAGATTTCTTCCATTTTCTATGCCCGATCTATCAAAACAATAAATGGTCGCAACTCTGAACCACCAACCATCATCTTGATTTCATCATTTAACCCGTCTTCAAAATAGATACACATAACTTTATCAGTTGGTATGATCTCTCGGACGTACTTACTAACATACACAAACTTGTTTCCTTGCTTCAGTTCCTGGAACTCTTTCTTCTTACGGTCTAAATACCGTTTACTGATATAATTTTTTAATTCAGTCTGGAAAAATTCCCAGGTAATCTCATTCTCAGGAACCACAGCCAACATCGTCGTCCACCAACTATAAGCTTCATCCTTTAATAGTGATGCAGCACATCTCAAAAAATCTTCAGGAGGGCAGACCATTTCATTCAAGACCCTTAAGGTATTTTCTAACCAGTACTCAGCTCTGGATGGATCATCCTCGATACTTCCCCTGAATTCTTCTACCCCATATTTTTGACTTCATTTGTTGGTATGCAGCGTCGCTGTTCATTTACAGGAGGAGGTGGAGGTACAATCGGTGGTATCGCAAGTCATACAATGGGTTGTACAGGTGAAGGTGGAGGCTGCGGAACTATCTAATTGCCTTTCACAAACTTAGAGAACCATTGGCCCATCAAGCCAAAGAACATAGTTTTAGCTTCATTTTCTATCATCGGTATAACCGGTACCCCTCAGCTCATGCTAGAATCAATGGCTAGAATATTACTATTCACCTCGTTTATTTCTCCTCATTCTGAGTCAGACATTTTACTTATCTGCAAAAATTCAAGGTTAGATCGAATTTATCACAATCACACTATCATATGTTTATATGACATGTAGTCTCTAAACTATTTAATTTGTAAATTTAGTCCAAGAATCGGCTAAATTTAGCTCTGATACCATTAACTGTAACAACTAAAACCCATCGTCCTCGCCGTTACCGTCATCGTCACTGTCACCTCCTAGGGTCTCGGGGTTCCTACGTTCAACAATCTCAGACTAATTTCCAATATTAATGCCTTTATTCATATTTTAATAAGGTTTTATGTTATACACATCATGAATTACAAATGACAAGTCAATACAATTCAAATAAGGGTAAAAAAGTCATTTCAATTATTTTGGGAGACTTTTACCGATACATGTTGGACAAGTATCGGTAGTAGTCAAGTTAATAAATAGTATTCAAATAGTAACAGACTTCTATCAATACTCGAAATGATTCTACTGATATAAGTGTACTTTCTACCGATACTTGACATGCTTCTACGTATTGAAACTACTATAACAAAACATTTCATAGGTATAGATTTAATATGATTTTTATCCAAAATGACTCAAAACAAGGTTACAACAGGTCATCACAAGTCATATTAACTTGATACAATCGAGCCAGACATTTTGAAAACATTCTAAAGGTTTTTACAATAAATAATATCAAGTTCAAAGATCCTACTACATGTCATATAAGCCAGGTGATACAAAAGACTAACAAACGAGATCTCGGGATAGTGTGATTCTTCGCGGTGATCCGATCTCCATTAGTAAAACGAATCTACAAAACAAAGATAATACACAGGTAAGCTTACAGATCTTAGTAAGTTCGTTGTACAATTAACTTACGTAATAACCAAAAACGAGAACGTGAATGTGAACTATCATTTCCATTTCTTCCATCTTAAATATTCAATACCCCTTTCGAGTCTTCCAGTGAAATAACTCTTGCGATCCAGTAATGCTCTAACGAGCCAATATGCTCAAACGAGCCAAAATGCCAAAACGAGCCAATATGCTCTGATGAGCCAATATGCTCAAATGAGCCAGTATGCTCTAACGAGGCAGTATGCTCAAACGAGAAAGTATGCTATTCCTTTCACTTCTTCCCTCACGTTCCAACATCAAGAATTAAAACCACACAAGAAAGGTTAGCATTTAATAAGTAGAATATAATTACACTAACTTTCCCTTTTCATCGATTTACCGCTCGCTCGTGATCTAAATTAACAAGTGATCACATTTCCATATTAAATCATGAAATTTAAATCATTTTTTGCATTTATATCTTTTTTAGGAAATTTACAAAATTACCCTTATACTTTCACTTTTATTCAATTTAGTCCTTTAAGCACAAAACATGCAAAATAGCTATTTTCTAAACACAAAACCCAGTCGAACATTCATAACCCTTAAATAGGTCCCTAAAAATCCTTTTATTTCACACCAAGTATAATAATATCATCGTTTCAACATTTTAGTCCTTAAACCTTAATTTCATCAAAAATCACTTTACAAAAACATCAAACCCAACCACCAAGCATACTAATCCATCTTAATCTTTCAAGAATAAGCATATTCATCAATGGTGAAATATGCAACATTTGACAGAATCACAAATTGGTCCTTAGATTAGCTAGATTAAGCTAATACAGACTCGAAAACATAAAATTTACTAAAAATGGTTAACATTTGGTTACCCAAATCAAAGCTTAAATTTGAGAATGGAGGAAACCCTAATATTCTCCCTCTAACAAAATGAAGAAAAAGATGATAAGAAATTAGAGGAATTTTCTCATTTTTCTTTCTTTTAATTCATATATATACCTAATGGCAAGCTTGTAAATTTTAAGACTTTTATGATTAACTAATTAAACCATTGAATTAACCTTAATTTATTACCTTCATAATCAATATATTCCATAATAAACCACACTAATATACTTTTGGCTAATTTGCTCTTTTGGTCCTTCTAATTAACCAACTCTACTTTTGCACCTTTTACGATTCAATCCTTTTTACTTAATTAACTATCTAAACGATAAAATCTCTTAACCAAAATTTAATACGCTACTAATAACATCACAAGTATAAATAATTAATATTTATGATTCGACTCGTCGGAGTTGTGGTCTCGAAACCACTGTTTTCGATACCATTAAAAATCGGGCTGTTACAATACCTATATTGAAGTACCGATATTTTTCGACAGATGGGTTTTTAATTCGAGAAATAGTAAGCTAATTTGGTATCTATTTTCCAAATAGAATTGATACCCTTTGAGAAACTATCGATACCTCCTTTAAAATTACCAATACCTACGTAACAGTTTTTATTCGATGTATGATAGCATGTTATATCGTTAATTTGATTATGTATGACTTATAATGTATATGAATTTTGTAAAATTATGAACACTATAGTAAAATAATAAAAGAAAATAAATTTGCATGTGTTTTAACACGCTAAAATGAGATGAGCTGTAACACCCAAACCCGAAAATCGTCGCTAGCTAAGGTCCCGGTGTCCCTCTATTCTTCTATCACTGTTCATCTTTTTAAATCATATCATTTAAACTTACATTTATTAAAGAAATGCACCCAACACGTCATAAATCATCAGTCAGTTGTAATCACAATTCAATAAAAAAAAAGGTTATTTCCAAGATTTTTGGAAACTTTTATCGGTACTTGTTTGACAAGTATCAGTAGTTGTCAAGTCAGTAAACAATTCAGGAATAGTGCAGACTTCTATCGATACTTGAGGCAGTACTACTGATACAAGTAAGACTTCTACCAAAACATGTCTTGCTTCTACTGATACTAAAAACTCCAAAGAGCTAAGAAGTCTTACCATGTAACTTCTACCAATACAAGTACATAAACTACCGATATTTCTAAGTGCAGAACTACTGATACCTACTATGCAACTACCAATACAACTCAAGCCAGTGAACAACATCTCTCCTACCTTGTACTTCTACCCATATTTGTAGGAGTTCTACCGAAACAAGTATGCAAAATCTCAAGAATCATGTCAAAACATAAGTTCAACGACACATAACATTTATAAATCCAAATATGCATTAGACCAATGCATAATTCATATTCTCCAAGTCATTACATAATACTTCTAATTCAAATTCCAACTCCAACAAGCATACAATACATCATTCAATATTTCATCAAAACATATCAAGTTTGTCACAACCTCGAATGAGTATACAAAAGATAACACCATCCTAGTACATGCCATATATCCAAGTGATGAAAGACTACCAAACATGTTCCACGATAGTGTGATCCTTCAAGATGGCCCGATCTTCAAACAACAAAAATGCATCTACAAAATAACAACAAATACACAAGTAAGCTTATTAAGCTTAGTAATTTCGTAGAAATCATTATCATACAGAATAGCCAAATCGATCAAAGACATTAGCAAATATGTATCCATAAGCTTGTGAATAGTGTCGAATCTGACTTCTTCTGATCTTCCAAAATTTAGCTCATACGAGCCCAGAAGGGTTAGCTCTGACAAGCCTAGAAAGGTTAACCAGTATACGATGCTGCTCATACAAGCTGATGAGAATCCACAACATACGCGGAGACTTAGCCATCGTAGAGGTCCACATATTCAGTATTCATTCAGAATCTATCGACTTGCAATACTGCTCACACAAGCTGTCAGGATACTGTAACATATGCAAAATCCCAACCATTGCGTCATATCAGATAACCGCCCCCAGGCCTGACATTTCGTTTCTTATTTCGTCTTTTTCATCATCACAAACGTTTTAGCCCTCTTTGAGTTGTTGTAACAATAGTGAATGCACAAATACCATACAAAGCATATAAATTAACACTACGAATTTACCGGACGAAATTGCAGTTTGAGTATGACTCTAGGGACTATTCTGCTAATTTCTCTTTTCCTCGTTTCGTGGCGTGATTGTAATCTAAATCAACAAATCACCCAAATTCTACATTAAGTCACATAATTGAATTATTTAACACAATTTGATCCTTTTGGAAAATTTATGATTTTACCCCTAATACTTTCCTTTTATTCAATCTAGTCCTTTTAACACAACATGCATAATACTCATTTTTCCTTTAAACCCATACCAGCCAAATATACATTAATCTCATACAAGTCCTTCCAATCACTTTATTTCACACAAAGTACACCTAAGTTCATCATTTAACATTTTAGTCCTTAAACTCTAATTTCATCAAAAATCACTTTACAAAAAGATCCAACTTAATCTTTAAGCATCCAAAACTATCAAAAACTTTCAAAGACAAACATATTCAACAATGGTAAGATTCACAACATTTGATAGATTCGCAAATTAGTCCTTAGATTAGCTAGATTAAGCTAATATGAACTCAAAAACATAAAAATTACTAAAAACGGTCAAAGTTTGGTTACCCAAATCAAAGCTCAAAGTTCATCGATGGAAAACCCTAGATTTTCTTTTCTTAGCCGTGAAGAAGAAGAAAAGAAGAAATTAAAAGAAAATTCATATTTTTCTTCTTTAATTCATATTTATACCAAATGATAATTTTATAGATATTTAACCTTTCATGATTAGTTTAATTAATCCTTTATTTAGCCTTAATTAATCCTACTTATGATCAATATACCTCATGAAAATCCACCCACTAAAGTGCCATAGGCTAATTTACCTATTTGATCCTTCAATTATATTAAATTCAAATCAAACAACTTTCTTACAATTTAGCCTTAAGCCAATTAGGACTAAATGAATAAATATCCCAAAAGTTAGTGGAATGAAATCATATCCTCCACCGCTTGGACTTTTTGACCTTGGTATAATTACCACTTTGGTCCCCTATTCTTAAATCAATCGTAATTAACTTTCACCTCTTCTACAATTTAATCCTTTTTACTCAATTCACTATCTAAACATTAAAATTCCATAATCAAATTTTAATTCGATGCTAATGACATCATAAGTATAAAACTAAATAAATTTACAACTCTACTTGTTTAAATTATGGTCTCAAAACCATTGTTTTTTGACACCAATAAAAATCGAATTGTTACATGAGCATGATGCAAGATGGTGGTGTGGCGTCCCAGCATTCGGGCTCGACAATTGAGTCAGGTATAGGGTGTTACAACTAATAAAAGCTAAATAATCAGCTTGGCTTGGATCACACCTCGAGACCACACCAGCACTAAGAATATGCAATTGTTAAAAAGGAGCAGGTGAGCTTAACAAGCTCAGTAAATGCTCAGAATAACCACTACGTAAACAAATCATCATGCATCAATCGAACAAACATATATCATATTCATATAATCTTTCTTGAATTTATTTACATATTAGTTACATGAGTACTTAAGCATAATTTTCAATACATTTTTAATAGCATATAATCACGCTCTATCATATATATAGTCACATTTAATAACAATTTATGATAATTTGACTCTTGAGATTATGAAACATAAAGTGGACTCTATCACCACACATTGGATTTGTGAATCTCCAAACACACCAAATATGACTCATAGAGTCGAAGCATATAGCTAACACTCTGCAAACACACAACACATACATATCTCGTTAAATGGAGCGTAGCTCCCATTCCCTTATCTCTCCAAAAATTGTCTCTAAGCCTCAATGCCCTACATATATCACAATACAAAGGTGAGTACTCACAATCCTATGGCATGCCAACTATATCCAACAGTCTCATAATGTCACAAAGCCAAAATATCCACATTATTATCACATATTTTCTTATCGATTTTTCGCACATATTAATTGCATATTCACATTATTAGCACAATATAATCACTGTCACATGGCATGAATAACATACTCATATATTCACTTTCACAACAGTTATCAAAAGCTTATAGCATATGTCATAACATCTCATGTATATTCACATTATCACAATTTCACAATTTCACAAGCAAACATATTTCACATTTAATCATAGGTATGAGAACACTTACATGTGAAATTTAGAGTGGGGGTTTAGGCTACCTTTAAATTCCCAAACACACAACGAATCATCTACGAGCAGCGATGTCACACCCAAAATTAGGCCTAGAAGTTTAAAGGGTAAAATAGGAATTTTAGCCCAAACATGACCAAAATTTTATGAGGTTGATAACCGATAGTATTTTCGACAATGGCTATTAGGATGTTAAATCAATTTCTGAAAATAAGTTTTATATGGCTTTAATTTTGAAATAGGATTGCTTTGTAAAAGTGACAAAATTAAGAGTCTTTATGAAGCAATTTGACCAAATGTCAAAAATTAACTTAAAACCGCCATATTTCCGTAACAATTCACATAAAACACTTCCTCCCTCATGTTTACCTTATTTTCACTCTCCCAAACCCTCTCAATCTCTTTTAAACACCAACCCCTAATCTCCAAACATGGATTTTTTTGGATTCGTGTCAAAGCTTATTTTTCTTTAAGTAAAGATAACTAATCATTTTCCTATGAGTTTTAAATGATATCTAATCCTCTAAACTAAGCTTTTAACCGTTCAAACGCAAGTTTTGAATAAAATTCGTAAATAGGGTCTTTAATGGTGAAATTCGGGTTTGAGTATGAAAACTTGATATTAAAGTATTTTTCAACTAGTTTTAACATGATTAGAAGGTTTCTAAAGTTACTTTGAAGTTTCGTTAAGCATTTCTTGAATTTTAATGAATTTTTAATATTTTAAAACGTGTAGTTTTGTGTGGTTTAAAGGTTGGGAATCAGTCGTGGGTAAATATGTAGATGAACGAAATTCGTTACATACAAAAAGATTAAGTGTACACCAAGATATTAGAATTTAAAATTTACTAGGTTTAAGGTTTTGATTTAAGAGAACATAGCTTAAGCTATTGTCAATGACTGTATGAGATGTGTGGATGATTGATTTTTGCTTGGGTATGTATGTGACATGTGTGGTTAAAGCGTTGGAATCGATAGGACCTTCAACAAGCAAAGATAAAGGCAATGAAAAGCTTGTCTAAGCTTTTGGGTTTTTAAAGAACGCGTATATTTGGTGAGTGTTTTGGAATCGCTACTCGTAGGCAATTCATTGTGTATTTGGGAATTTAGAGATAGCCTAAAACCCTACTATAAATTCCTACTCTAAATTATGAGTGTAAGTGTTCTTATATCAGTGCTTAAATATTAATATGATTTATGATTAAATATTAATCTGATTTGTGCTTAAATATTAATATGATTTGTGCTCAAATTTAATGTGATTTGTGCTTAAATATTAATATGATTTGTGCTCAAATATTAATGTGATTTGTGCTTAAATATTAATGTGATTTGTGCTTAAATGTTAATGTGATTTGTGCTTAAATAGTAATATGATTTGTGCTCAAATATTAATGTGATTTGTGCTTAAATATTAATGTGATTTGTGCTTAAATATTAATGTGATTTAAGCTTAAATATTAATGTGATTTGTGCTTAAATATTAATGTGATTTGTGCTTAAATATTAATGTGATTTAAGCTTAAATATTAATGTGATTTTTGCTTAAATATTAATGTGATTTATGCTTAAATATTAATATGATTTGTGCTCAAAGAATTAAGATGTGATATCATAAACAAACATGAGATGTTGTGACATATGCTATAAGCTTATGATGACTGCTGTGAAAGTGAATATGTGAGTATGATCTTCAAGTCATGTGAAAGAAATTATGTGGGTATATTCTTCATGTCATGTGATTGATTATATTGTGATAATAAAGTTAATATGCAATGAATATATGATAAAATATGTAATAATAATAATAATGTGGATATTTTGTCTTTGTGATCTTGTGAGACCTTTAGATATAGTTGGCATGCCATAGGATTATGAGTACTCACGTTTATGTTATATGTGGGGTGCTAAGGCCCAAGGACATGTTGGAGAGATAAGGAAATGTGAGCTATGCTCCATTCAATGGGATATGTTTGGTGTATTGGAGATTCACGTATCAAATGTGTGATGATAGAGCTCACTATATGTTTCATAGTCTTAAAAGCTAAATTATCATAAATTGTGTTTGATTGTAATCATATGTGTATATGACTGAATATGCTTGTATGTGAATACAATATGCCGAAAACTATGTAAATAATGTGTGAATAAATACAAGTGAGATGATATGTATGTAATGTATGGTTGTTGAGTTAATGCATGATAATTGTTTATGTAGTGGTTATTCTAGGCACCACTGAGCTTGTTAAGCTCACCCACTCCTTTTAACCATTACAGATACTTAGTACCGATGTGAGCAGTGTGGTCTCGAGGGTGATTCAAGCTAAGACAACCTTTTTACTTTTATAAGTAGGTTTATGAGTTATTTATGTTTTAGGAACCTAAGACAATGTGTTAGGCAATATGGTGGATTTATATTGGTTTTTGTTATGTTCCATTAGCTATTTCCATGTCATTATAGACTTGAAAATATTATATATGAGACATTTTGAGTTTGTTTTATATGATAAATGTTTGATAGTTAATAAATCAATGTAAGATGAAATTATTTAACATTAAATTGATTTTTCGATTACTGTGACAAGTGTGGTAATGAGAATGTACATGTCTAGGATTTGTTCTGGCTAGAAAAGGCTTGGTTTTTAAGCGGTCAAATTTGACTCACCTCCCTTTCCTAGGACCCTACCTGGTGCACGGTTCACATTCACTACTTTAGTTTTTCCCACTAAAGAAAAATTTGCATGTGAAATAAAACGTTAAAATGAGGTAAGCATGATGTGAGACGGTGGTGTGACATCTTAGTATTCGAGCTCGGTAGCCGAGCTGAGTATAGGGTGTTACATTTGGTGGTATCAAAGCCAGGTTCAATAACACTCGAACCTAGGATATTGATGTGTGTAGTGGGGTTTTACACCCAAATGGCTAAAATATGTTGCTTTCTTGTTGAACTATTGATGTTTGTTTGATTGCTATGCATGTGGGGTAAAAAGGGAACACATTGCCTTTAATCCTAAAGTTGTTTTGCACGAATAAGACTTGGACCATTTCCTCCACCACTCACACCTTATATTTGTTTGTGTATATGTTAGATTAGTTCGATATGCCTCATAGACGTGTTATTGTAAGTGCACTTATATATTGTGTTTTTGCATGAATCACTAGTTCCAAAATGTCAAAATAAAGCTTACGAACCTTTTTATGGTATGCAAACTTTTGTTTTTATTTCCTTTTGCAAATTGTTAAAGTCTTGCTTGAATTTCTTGATATGTATGCATGGTGTGCAAAGTTGAGAGTGTTTGCTGAAGTTGACATGATAAGGTTGGTGCATTAATTGTTACTTGTGTGTGTGTGCATATTAATAGGTGTGAGCAGTTGTGATTGTACTAATGGATATGTATATAATATAAATAAGTGTGCATGGTTTAGTTATATAAAATAGTTATATGCGTAAGTCTAGTGTTAATATATTATATGCATGCGTGACATTATTATATAGATAATATACATGTGTATGCTTTATTTTGTATAATATATATGCAGGGGCTTTATTATATATAATGTATATATGCATGGATTTTGGTGTTATATATAATATATATGAGTAGGGTTGATAAATATATATGTGTGGATTGTTATACATATATTATGTTATATGTGTAGGTCTTAATATATATACTTATCGGTATGGTTCTATATAATATATATTTATGAGATGTTAATGTATGCTAAAATTTGACATGACAAAGGTTACTAAATAAATATGTATATATATGTATATGTGTGTGTGTGTAGATATATTCATATATGATTATGTTATGTATGCGAATGTATTTGTATTTTTTGAGTGATTTAGCTAGTAAGTGGAAAATCCCTATAAAGACAATTGAATTATGAAAAATAATGATTATGAGTTCTTTATGCGAGAGTGTTATAGTGAATAGAAAAAATTGTTAGAGAAGTTACTGTAGAACAGTTCGTGGTCGTGAATAAGATCTTCAAGAAAAGTGGTAGGGAGTTCAATAGAATAGGAATCAGAGTTCGCAACGAAAGTGTGATGGTTAGTTTAAAAGTAAAAGTAGCATATTTTGTGATTAAGCTAGTGACATGTTGGTAGGGAATTTCGAGGAGGAAATTATTTTTAGAGGGGGAGAAATGTCACACCTCAAAATTGGGCCTAAAAGTTTCAAAGGTAAAATGGGAATTTCAGCCCAAACGTGACCTAAATTTCATAAGTTTGATAACCTGTAGTATTTTCGACAATGGCTATTTGGATGTTAAATCAATTTCTGAAAATGAGTTTTATATGGCTTTAATTTTGAAATAGGACTGCTTTGTAAAAGTGTTAAAATTAAGAGTTTTTATGAAGGAATTTGACCAAATGTCCAAAATAAACTTAAAAACCCCATATTTCCATAACAATTCACGTCAAACACTTCCTCCCACATGTTTAGCCGATTTTCACTCTTCCAAACCCTCTCAATCTCTCTTAAACACCAACTCCTAATCTCCTTTGAATTCTAATAACCCTAAAACCTTAAATACCTATAAAAACCAAGAGAAACACCTGAAAACCTTCATCACCTTCATCATCTTCTCCAAACATGAGTTTTTTAGATTCGTGTCAAAGCTCGTTTTTCTTCAAGCAAAGGTAACCAATTGTTTTCCTATGAGTTTTAGATGATATTTAATCCTTTAAACTAGACTTTTAGCCATTAAAACACAAGTTTTGAATAAAAGCCGAAAATAGGGTATTTAATGGTGAAATTCGGGTTTGTGTATGAAAACATGATATTAAAGTGTTTTTCAACTTGTTTTAACATGATTAGAAGGTTTCTAAAGTTACTTTGAATTTTCGTTAAGTATTTCTCAAGTTTTAATGAATTTTCGTCATTATAGCCATTGTATGTCGAAAATATTCAGTATTTTAAAACGTGTAGTTTTGTGTGGTTTAAAGGTTGGGAATCAGTCATGGGTAAATATGTAGATGAACGAAATTCGTTTTATGCAAAAAGATTAAGTGTACACCTAGATATTAGAATTTAAAGTTTATTAGGTTTAAAGTTTCAGTTTAAGAGAACATAGCTTAAGCTATTGTTTATGACTGTATAAGATGTGTGGATGACTGTTTTTTGATTGGGTATGTGTGTGATATGTGGTTGAAGTGTTGGAATCAATAGGAACTTCAACAAGCAAAGATAAAGGCAAAGGAACGCTTGTCTAAGCTTTTGGGTTTTTAAAGAAATCTTTTATTTGGTAAGTGTTTTAGAATCGCTACTCGTAGATGATTCATTGTGTATTTGGGAATTTAGAGATAGCCTAAACCCCTACTCTAAATTCTGAATGTAAGTGTTCTTATATTCGTGCTTAAATATTAATATGATTTATGATTAAATATTAATATGATTTGTGCTTAAATATTAATATGATTTGTGCTCAAATATTAATGTGATTTATGCTTAAATATTAATATGATTTGTGCTCAAATATTAATGTGATTTGTGCTCAAATATTAATGTGATTTGTGCTTAAATATTAATATGATTTGTGCTCAAATATTAATGTGATTTATGCTTAAATATTGATGTGATTTGTACTTAAATATTAATGTGATTTGTGCTTAAATATTGATGTGATTTGTACTTAAATATTAATGTGATTTATGCTTAAATATTAATATGATTTGTGCTCAAATATTAATGTGATTTGTGCTTAAATATTAATATGATTTGTGCTCAAATATTAATGTGATTTATGCTTAAATATTAATGTGATTTGTGCTTAAATATTAATGTGATTTGTGCTTAAAGAATTAAGATGTGATATCATGAAAAAACATGAGATATTGTGACATATGCTATAAGCTTATGATGACTGTTGTGAAAGCGAATATGTGGGTATGATTTTTATGTCATGTGACAGAAAATATGTGGGTATATTCTTCATGCAATGTGACAGAAAATATGTGGGTATGTTTTTAATGCCATGTGACTGATTATATTGTGATAATAAAGTGAATATATAGTTAATATATGATAAAAATATGTAATAATAATGTGGATATTTTCGCTTTGTGATCTTATGAGACCTTTGGATATAGTTGGTATGTCATAAGATTGTGAGTACTCACGTTTATGTTATATGTGGAGCGCTAAGGCCCAAGGATATTTTGGAGATATAAGGGAATGTGAGCTATGCTCCATTCAACGGGATATGTTTGATGTTTTGGAGATCCGCGTATAGAATGTGTAATGATAGAGCTCACTATATGTTTCATAATCTCAATAGGTAAATTATCATAAATTATGTTTGATTGTGATTATATGTGTATATGACTAATATGCTTGTATGCAAGTAAAATATGCTGAAAACTATGTAAAAATGAATAAATAAATAAATACAAGTGAAATGATATGTATGTAATGTATGATGGTTAAGTTGATGCATGATGATTCTTTATGTAGTGGTTATTCTAGGCACTCACTGAGCTTGTTAAGCTCACCCATTCCTTTTTAACCATTACAGATACTTAGTACTGGTATGAGCAGTGTGGTCTCGAGGGTGATCCAAGCCAAGTCGATCTTTTTACTTTTATTAGTAGGTTTATAAGTTATTTATGTTTTGGGAACTTAAGGCAATGTGTTAGGCAATATGGTGGATTTGTATTGGTTTTTGTTATGTTCCTTTAGCTATTTGCATGCCATTATAGACTTGAAAATATGATATTTCAGACATTTTGAGGTTTGTTTTATATGATAAATGTCTGATAGTTGATAAATCAATGTAAGATGGAATTATTTAACATTAAATTGATTTTTCGATAATTGTGAGAAGTGTGGTAATGACAAGGTGCATGTCTAGTATTGGCTCTGGCTCGGAAAGGCTTGCTTTTTAAGCGGTGAAATTTGACTCACCTCCATTTCCTTGGACCCTACCTGTTGCACGATTCACATTCACTTCTTCGGTTCTTCCCACTAAAGAAAAATTTGCATGTGAAATAAAATGTTAAAATGAGGTAAGCATGATGTGAGACGGTGGTGTGGCATCTCGGTAATCGGGCCGGGTATAGGGTGTTACAAGCAATTCCAAAACACCGAATCAAAATATATGTTTTCATCGAAAACCGAAGGCTTAGACAAGCTTTCCTTTGCCTTTATATCTAGTTGTTGAAGGTCCTATTGACTCAGATGCTTCAATAAGACATACCACACAAATATACAAGCAACAATCAGTCATCAACTCATCTTAAATAGTCATAAACAATAGTCTAAACTACGTTCTCTTTTAACCGAAACCTTAAACGTAGAAAACTTTAAATTCTAATATCTCAGTCTACACTTGATCTTTTCACACGAAACGAATTCTGTTCATTTACATATTCCTCTACGGCTAATTCCCAACCTTTAAATTACACAAAACAACACGTTTTAAGGTATTGAAAATTTTCGACATACAATGACTATTTATGACGAAAATTCATTAAAACGTTATAAATCTTTAACGAAACTTCAAGATATGTTTAGAAACCTTATAATCATTTTAAAACTAATTTAAAAACACTCTAGTATCAAGTTTCCATTCACAAACTCGAAATTCACCATTAAAGACCCGATTTTTGGCTTTTATTCAAAACCTGCATTTTAATGGCTAAAAATTCAAGTTTAATGGACTAGATATCATTTAAAATTCATACAAACTCGAATGGTTACCTTTTTTTAAGAAAAAAAGAGATTTGACGCTAATCCAAAAAATCCCACGCTTGGAGGAGATGATGAAGATAATGAAGTTCTTCGGCATTTTTCTTGGTTTTAATGAGTATTTAAGGTTTAAATGTTATTAGAAATCAAAGAGGATTGGGAATTGGTGATTACAAGAGATTGGAAGAGCAAAGTTCAACCAAAATATGGGGAGGGTAGAGTTTGACGTGAAAAACACTTGAAGGAGGAGGGTTTTATGTTGATTTTCAATGTTTGGTCAAATTCCTTCATAAAAACTCTTAGTTTTGACTCTTTTACATATCAATCCTATTTTCAAAATTAAAACTATTTAAAAATCATTTTCAAAAATTGATTTAATATCCTAATAGCTATTGTCGAAAACATTATCGGTTACCAAACTTATAAAATTCCGAACACATTTGGGCTAAAATTTCTATTTTCCCCTTGAATCTTCTAGGGTCGATTTTAGGGTGTGACAACTACAGCATTGTCCAAGTGCTTAACTAATATTACACCACATTAAAGCATCAATATCTTTAACCTTGAGAAAATATTTGAAGCCAAATTTTTATATGCTTCGTACTTTTAGCTAAGAAAGCTTTCGTCTCGGATTCACAACCCACAAGATAATCAAACACACTACAAAGGAAGTCATCATCGAATCCTTCTACCTACATTGACATCACTTCTTCGTAAATATGTGGTGTCTTATCCGCGATGAATTGTTCCAATGCATTAGCAATCTTACCAAGTTGTTCACCCACAAATTTAATTTGTTCATTAATGACACTTTCTTAACCATTTTTTCTTTTACGTTTAGATGTGCCAAATGAAGATATTTTGTTCCTACCTCCTCAATCTCCTCATTGTCGCAGTCTACAGGCATTGAATCTTAGTTACCATCATTCAAGTTTATGTCAGCAAATGTTCTGACAAAAATCATTGTTGCCATCTCTTTGCCAACAACCAAAATTATTTCATCATAATGATCAATGTTATCATTTAAAAAATGTTCATACTTCTTGTGTGTATGTTGGATATTATACACAATTAGAATAACAAGTAAAAAACAATTGTAATATACTTAACATATATATATATACGTATATTACCATCACCGCTACATCATATGTTGCTCTATCTCATGTGATCATTTTCATGTTATCATCCCATCCAAAATCACTTTTAGCCCAAATTGTATATAACCACTGGTTTTCTTACAGTCCTCGGATGATTTTCCACATGCTCACATTGAACTTGAAATCTTTTAAAAATAGCTGCAACAACCCGATTAATAGAAATTACTTTGAAAGTGTTAGAAGACTGATTTCATTTATGGGCCTCCTCTGTTAGAATTTCAAGAAAAAAATGTTCCATCGATTTGAATTAATTAGTTGTCTCTTTTTTGTTGCCCTTACCCATTCTATATTAATAATTGTAATTATCAATCATTTCAATATCCTACAAGCTTAAAACATAATAAATTCAATATCCAACAAGTTTAAAACATAATAATTTCAAAATCCAACAATCTTGATTACGATCCATCTACATAAAATAATCAAACACAAATATTTGATCATTACAAAAAATAACAACATTATACATTTGGGTAGAAAAAGGTTAAAACTCATATGTTCAAATTTATTAGATAAAAATTAGTTTAATTCATGAATTTAAGGGTGATAATGATTCGATTTGAATTGGTTTTAAAAAAAATAGCAGTTACCTTCCAATATTTTGATTTAAAAAAAAAAGTAAATAAAAATAGAATTGAATATCATAGATAACTAAATTGAAGTCCAACGAATTGATTAGCTCAATTAATTAATTTTTAAATTTTTTAAAAATTAATTATATATTTAAAATCATTTTCACTAATATATAATATTTTTATTTTTATATTATAAAAATTATAAAAAATTATAAATTAAATAAAAAATAAAATTTAATTCAATTTTAATAATATTTTTATATCTATTAAATCTTAATCCAATTGAAATCGACATTATTTTTAGTATAGGAAGTAATCTTAAATTACAAATGGAAAGTAAATAAAATCAAATAAATTTAAATAATACTTGAAATCCAATTTAATGAAATCATTATAATTTAAATTGATATTCAATTTGTTGGATATTTTCCCTACCCTACCTGAATTCATCCATTAGTCAAATGGGATTTATTTAATATGCTTAATAATTACAGCAAAGTATTGAAGATAATTTCTAGTATTTCCAAATCTAATTTGGTCAATGTATTCAAAACACAAGTATTTTGCTGATAATCCAACATTACAACAATTGCATTATGCTTAATAAGTCTCTATTGCATTTGGTCTGCAAGGCCCACAAATAAAACGGTATTTCGTGATAAACTCTCTGCATGATGATTTAATTGTCCTGTAAGTTCAGCTTTATACAACTTTATAGTAGTATTTTATGATCTTAAATTTGAGAAAGAGCTCAATAGTCATCTAGTCATTTAGTTGACCCAAATTTGATAAGTATTATAAACTAACATCATTTCTATGCTACAAAAAGAATCAATAGTCCAAAGTTTAAGAGGCAAAGGTCGCGTCAAACTCTAATAGAAGTACAAAAGAAAAAGACACAAATCATTATAACAAAGAGATCATTATTACAAAGGAGATACAATGCAGGAATGCATGCTTGGCTTGCTTGGCTTGCTTCTAATTCACTATAACAAAGTTGATTACAAGATTGCGTTGCTATTTTGGTTGTGATTATATTTAGTCATGTTAAATAGTGAGTTCTTTGAATTACGAGTGGCACATAAAAGGACACAAAAAGGGGTAAAAGAATTTTGTTGCATATTTTCATACTCATGCTTGATAATGTACTGAATATGGAAGTGAGAAAAATATTTTGCATTGCACCTAAATTATCCTCTTATTAGGGTTTATGTAGCTGCGTTTGATTGATAAAAAGGTCATTCCCAAATCTTATGATACTACATTTGTGTTATGTTCATGTATTATATTATTTATTTTTTATTACAAGTGTATTAAAGGAAACACAATCCAAAACAACATGTCCAAAGAGGACCTATGTAGCGCAAATTAAAAAGCTTAAACACAGAAAAGAAACAAACAAGTAGCAGCATGGTTAAAACAGATAACACCCGATCTGAAAATAGAGAACACCAAGTACCATGATTTTGACTGTAAATAAAAATCAAGTGGATTATTTATTTTTTATTACAAGTGTATCAAAGTAAAGTGTAATTTCAAAGGGAAAGCAAACACAGTCCAAAACAGCATGTACAAGGAGGATCCAAGTAGCGCAAATCAAAAAGCTTAAACACAGAAAAGAAGCAACAAGCAACATCATGGTTAAAACAGACAGCACCCGATCTGAAAAAAAAGAACACCAAGTGCCATGATTTTGACTGTAAATGAAAATCAAGTGGATTCACACCCATCGCATGTTCATCACTATTTTTTCAGTCCGGAGGCAACCATTCTTCATGCAACTCACTCTCTCCTAGAAGGCAACTAATCTTCTTCTTTGTAATAAATAAACCAGATCTATCTATTTGTTTTCTGAAGAAGCATCAATATTAAAGAAGTAACAGTAAACTATTGATCTTAAAACTATCCACAAAGTTAACTTTAAGAAAAACATCAAATCTATTTGTTTTCTACCAATATTCCTTGGTGATGAGTAAAATAAATAGATTGAACCATTTTCGAGAATAAACACCCAAACCCAAAGCCATGATAGTAAACACTAAAAGCCATTGAAAGCCACAACAAAATAAAAAAAATCAACAATTAAAAAAATAGTAATAGCATAGATTTGAACCCCAAAATTCAAAATTAGGGTTATTTAAAATTAAGAATTTTTGCAATTTTTTTCATGAACATTGTGAGAAATTTCTTAACTAACAAGATTTTTCACCAACATCCATGAAAGAATACATAGAAAAATCAACAAATATTCCATTAAAATGAACTAAATTCAACATTAAGTAAATAAAAATTCCAAGTCTCAAACAATCAAATTTCAAAAAACACACTGAAATCTACAAAAACAAAGGAAAATAAAACAAACCTAGAGCTCAAAACAAAAAAAAAACTTAGTTTTTAACTTTGAGAAATTAAAACACACAAGCAGCAAATAAAATCATAAATTCAGAAAGAAATGAAACCAAAATCTTTGCTAAAAAAATACCCAAATTTATACAAAGATAATGGAGGAAAACGTATTTTCAAATTCTTCTTCAAGCATATTTATTTTTTCTCTTCTTTTTCTTCTTCTTCTCTATTATTGTAATATTATTTATAATTTTTACTATTTTTTTAATTCTGATAGTGTATTTAATTTATAAAAATAATGATAAACTTGAAAAGATTTTTTTAAAACCATTTTAAAATTTACAGTGGCTTATTGTGTAAAATTTAAAGTTAAACTATTGAATATAAGCAAATTGAAAGGACATGTTATAAAAATATAACTTTAAAACACTAATAAAATTTTTATAAAAAGATGGAGGGATTTTTGTTGGAATTTTCCCCTTCAAAAATGTTTACTTTCTCTTCTTATCACATGTCAAATTTTTACTGTGTAAACACATTAATAATTTAAACACCTTGTAATATAATTTTTTTTAATTAACATCGAGCATGCTTTTATTCGAACAGGTCAAACAAACAAAAACATAGGGGACAGTGCCCATTAAATCGGTCACATCCTACAGAGTTGAAAAACAAACAAAAGAAACATCTAGAAGCCAAACAGGAAAGGAAAAGTCACCAGCAAAAGAAAAACATAAGCAAAAACAAAAGGCAACTGAAGCTTAGGCATCTTCTCCAGTTGCGCATGTCCGATATAGGCATCACCACAGCCAAGGATTGCCACTGATGTACGATTCTAATAGATGCCAAAATAAAGTTCCCAGTTAGATAACAGGTCTGGCCAAAACAGTCCATATTCCAAAGCCTATGAACACAATCAGCGACCACCCCGTGATTCCCTGTCCATTGTCACTTGAATAGAGTCCGAGCCTTCATCCACCCATTAAACATCTCACTTCCGGATGAAGCCTTCGGGAGCTAACAAGTGAGCAACCAGATTCCCTCCCGTTTAATGTGTTGGAATTTGAAGCGTTCAAAGCCCAGAACAAGGTGATTCGCCTCCTATACATATGCGCTCATCGACGACCGATCTAGAGTCGCCCTCTGAAGCTTGGCAATAAGAATCCAGAGTCCCCCTCAAACTCGACCCGACGAAAGCCCAAATCTCGAGCAAGGGTGATATCTCTCACACAAGCAAATGCTTCAGCAGATAAGGGACATGGTAAGTATTCCTTCCAAAAGCAAATAGAGCCCAATAATAATCAATCATGATTTCTAATCGCCACTGCAGCGCTTGTAGCATGCAGATCGAAGAAAAATTCGGCATCAAAATTGACGCGGACCCATGGGTCAATAAGAACCTTCCAGATCACTAATCCAACGGCCACATCATCCGCGCATGTCAACGGAAGGGATTCCAGCTCCCGTCAACAGCATAAAGATAAGTATCAACCATGTAGACTAAAAAGCACCCTAATGTAGTAGTTTATTTTGTGAATTCCAAATAACCCAAATTGTAAGAATGGAAAGTTGAACTTGTCGTTTATCTTGAGCAAATAACTGACCAATCCATCTTATAGGAGTGTCTTCAGATTTTGGGGCGAGACTTCACAGGATACCTAATCCATGCCAAACAACCAGGACAGTTGGGAAATATCGACAGACATGAAGAAGGGTCCTAGGTCCGGTGACACAATGCTGACACATCCGATTAGCCGCAAGCCTGCGCTGATAGATATTAGTTTTTGTGGGCAAGTAATTATTTATATACCACCAAACTATAAATTTCATTTTTTCGAACATTGGATCCCTCCATAGTGTGTTTTAAAGCATTGTATGTTGGTCAATCTTTATGTAACGAGCATCAACAACCCCAGGGAAGCCACGCAATAATAGCCTGTAGCCGCAACAAACCGAGTAAATGACATTCTCCTCCAAGCATCATCTCTACTAATCCGGACAACATCAATCAAATCTGAAACTCTATCAATTTCCCTAACCCTCTCCATCTGAATTTTACAAGGCTATGTAGCCGAGAACCAAGCATCATCCCATATGGAAATCAAGTGTCCATCCCCTACTTGCCAGCCTCAACCTATTTGAAGCAGGCCCTTGGCAGACCCAAATACTTCACCAAATAAAGGAAGGTTAACTCCCTAACCCTACTTCCATAAAAGTACTATTAGGAAATACTTAGCTTTAAGAATTCATGCCATTAACGAATCTAGATTAGTAAGTAAACGCCAACCTTGCTTACCGAGTAAGGCAATATTAACCTTTGCTAGACTACGAAATCCCAAGCCCCTAACACCTTCGAATCGCACAACCCCTCTTGAGAGCACCAATGGATTCCTCTCCTTGAGGAAAGTTTCCCCCACCAGTGCAGGTACATTATGCTCTTTAACTATTTGCAAAAGAACCAAGGAAATAAAAAACAAGACATTGAATAAATTGGGATGGCCAGCAAAATAGACTTGATAAAAATAACCTTACCACCTTGCGACAAACACCGATTACACCAAAGTCCAATGTGGTCAAGAAAATGATCATTGGCAATTCGAAAAGCCCTTCGCTTATCTCTCCCAACCATTATAAGCAACCCCAAATAAGTTCAGGGTCCATAATACTTTGAACATGTAAGACATTTTCGATGACAGTGCGCATCTCTTGTGCAATATTAGTACTAAAGTAAATTAAAGACTTACCAAAGTTAACTTGTTGCCCAAAACATTGTTCATGTTCCTGCAATATCGTTACAACATTAGTAGTCCCCTCAATTGTAGCGTCTCCAAATATCAAGTTATCATTGGTAAAAAATAAATGTGATATCTAAGGTCCCCTCGACTAGGTTGAGCACCTTGTAAAAATCCATCAGCACGCGTTAATCTCAACAAAAAACTAAGGCTCTCGTTGCAAAAAAGAAATAGGAAATGGCTTAAAGGGTCTTCTTGACGTAAACCACATGACGAGATAATATTCCCCTGGCTTTCCTGTTCACTAAAATAGGGACCGTTCAAACACACCGCATGAGCAATTCAACCCAGTGCTCATCAAAACCCATCTTGACCATGACCGTCTGTCCAAGATGCCACTTAACCCGATCACGGGCCTTACTCATATCCAATTTTAGTACGAAATTGCCCCGAAAACCTCATCATTTCCTCCGAAAAGAATGCAGCAACTCAAAGGTTATGGCATTATCAGTGATTAGTCAACCCAAAACAAAGGCACTCTACCCCTCATCAATGCAATTAGGCATAACTTTTTGTAATCTATTCACTAGTACCTTAGAGATAATCTTAAAGAGCACATTACATAGGCTAATAGGTCGGAAGTGGTTCATATTATGAGGATTACGTTTATTCGGAATAAGCAAAATATTAGTATCATTAATTTCTGTAAGCGAACTACCATCATTCAGAACATGCAAACAAAATTCACTGACATCCGAACCTAAAATGTGCCAAATTTTTTTATAAAACAAAGCAAACATACCATCACTCCCAGCAGCCTTAGTTGGTGCCATTCCCTGAACTGCCAAGCGAACCTCATCAGTAGTAAAGTCTAAACATAAGCAGGTGTTTGTGGAATCAGTAACAAAATGCGAAATACCAAATAACAAGCGACACATATCCCCGACCTTTAAGACGTAAAAGGTTCAACGAAGTAGTGACAAGCAACCTTTTTAATCTTACTCGGCACTTCAACCAGATTCCCATCTCCATCAACAATACTATCAATAGTGTTCACTCGACGACGATGCGACACATGCCTATGGAAGAACGTGATATTGCGATCACTATGCCTCAACCAATTAGTCCTGGCATGTTTTTCCTAATACCTCTTAGCCTTATCAATCTCAAAATTGAGATGCATTCGAGTTAGAACCATTTCATCAAGGGCATCATCAATCAAGACCACCTCAAGAAAAGAGTGAAGGCGCTCTTGAAGTCGACGAATACTCATAGTGGATTGACCCCAAGTTCGCTTTGCCCACACCATCAAACCTTGACCCACAGACTAAATATGGATAGGAACTGAGCCCCTAGAATCCTCCTAGAGATGTCAAACCTTTTCCTCACAAGAATCTTCCAATAACCATGCAATCTTAAACCGAAAGGTCCAATTTCCACGTCGTTCCATGGTCACCACGTTCGTATCAAGCAACAACGGAATAATAAAAAATGGAATGAACACAATGAGTGAGTTTATAGTTCAGAAACAAGTCCCTCTAGGTCAACCAAATATTGTTGTGTAAGGATTTGTCCCACTCCTAAGTAAACCATTGACTAAAAAATCCAAGTTGAAAAGCCCAACTTCCTCAAGTACATTACGGAAGTCGGCCAAACGTCATCGATCACGGAGACAACCACCTTATTTTTCATGGGTAAACAAAACTTTGTTAAAATATCCCAAAACAACCCAGGGAAGATTAATATCTGTCGCTAGTTGACGCAAGAGATCTCACGACTAAAGGTGTCAACTGTCTATTACCGATCTATAAAAACCTATAAAGCATTATCGATTAATATCATAATGGTCCTCTACAAACACATCAATTTCGGTGAAAAGCTACACAACTGAAGTTGAAATGTCTTATTTCAGCAAAGAGCCAACCTACCTCTGAAACTATCACTACTAACTTCGATGCCACAAGGAAAACCTAAACTTCTATAAATCCTTTCCATCTGACTATTATGCAGCTTTGTTTCAATGAAAAAAGTCACACTTGGGTTAAGCCCCTTCAACAAATGTTGAAGGCGCTGTACTATCCCAGAGTTCCCCAACCCACGAACATTTTAACTTAAGAGTTTCTTGGCACCCGGTTGCTCTGTCCACTAAAGTCAATCGATAATTCAAAAATTTGATCAATAGGTATGCTCAGAGGTAGTTCCCTCAAAATCCATTCCCACAAAAACTAGAGAGAACCAAGTTAGATGAGATCATTTTTTACCCTCCTTTACTTCCATCGAGCCATCCTCTTCCCCTAAAGACAGATTGGGATTAACATTCTCTACATTCACAACACGTCCAAGGCTGCGTCCCACTAGATTCAACCCCAATGTAGCATCATTATGGTTCATCAATGTGCAATGGTGGTAAAAGCGTTGGAGATCTGCTTGATTGACCAATGAATCACTATGAGAAGATCGATAAAGATCATCCATCTGAAAAATAACCCCCTCCTCTCGAAGCCAACAACTTGAGTCCATCATAGCTCGCCTAAGGGTTACCCTAATTATCAGATCCCACTCAAGTGGCAAATCTATTTTCCCATGAACTATTCTAACCGGACATTATTCCTTAGAATGCCCCAACCTGCCACAAAGAAAGCAGAACACAGGATGCTATTCATATTGGAAACGAGCATAAAAACATCGATCTAGTCCCAAGATAATTTTCTTTCGTTGCTTCAAAGGGCCTCAGATATCAAGTCGAACACGAATCCGTAGAAAAACCCTGTATCCACTCCCTATCGATTCGTATCATAATCCAAGAAAGTGCTAATAAATTTACCAAATTGTCGAGCCATGCCTTTCGAAATTAAACCAGATAGAAGATCGTGAATTTGAACCCAAAAATCGACAGAAATCAGTGGCACCACTAACGTGTCTTCGCCCTTATGAAGTTTGTGAAAAACTAACACATGAACATTAAAGGTCTAGGGATTGCCCTTCAGAAATCTGTCAAAATCAATCTCATAATAAAAATCGTTTATCCCTCATATCAAAATTTGTTACTCCCCCATGGGGATGCTAGAGATTAGTGAGAGTAGTTTTCATGACTTGAAATTGAATCACACTCGTAGTTAGGAAACTGCCCACTACAGACAGATTAACGTCCACCGAACTATTCGACCCAGCCAACTTAACTCGCCAAACCTCCTCATCACCCTCTTTTAACGACAAATCTGCCAGAACCATCTCCATGGCAGTGCTATCACTACCACTCCCCATAAAACAGCGGACAAAACAAATCAAACAAGATTCCACGTCCAAAAATGAAAACCAAGTCATGGAGAAGACGACAGAAGACATAAAAATCGTGCAAAGAAACAAACAAAGACACGTGCAAAGAAGCAGACTCAATACCTTGTAATATAATTAATATATATGAATGGTATGTAATTACTCAAGCAATATTTTGTTTTATAGGAACCCAATATTTCAAATTATTATTTGCAACAATGTCGTATAAATAAATTTTCAACTTAACATTTGATTTAAATTTATTTATTTTTAAATTTCGAATTATTGTTGTTTATTGCACTCAAAGTTAATTTTTTTATATTAATCATTAAAAAATATTTTGTGATTAATATTTAAAAAAACTCATAAACCTTTATGATAACATTTATTATGTTTGTTTCACTAAAAATAGTTTTAAAAAAAATTTGTCAATGAAAAATATTTTACATAAATTAATCAAACATTAGAAAATATTACTTTTTTTTAAAATTTCTCTATTTCCCAAAGATCATTTTCAAAAATAATTTTTATTAAACAAACGAAGTCTAAATATATTATTAAATGATAATTTGTGTTAAGCTAATCCCAATTTCTTAAAAAACACTAAATTTAAGGCAGTCACAGTATGGTGCAAGTATTGTACTATACTACGATACGATGTGCATCTTAGTTGTAATACTCTAAAACTGACCTTACAAAAATGGACAAAATAATTATTTTCCAAATGCGATTATTTTTATCGTTAGATTAGTGATTTGTACTGGGATTAATTCAACAAGAGTTCTTTAAAATATATTTTTTATTTGAGTTAAGTATTTTTTTTTTGGGAGCAGACACTAGAGCTGGATTTATGGAATTAATTTTGAAATCTGAAAATGATCCTCTAGAAACTATGGACGGTAAGAAATGGCAGCATACAGTGGAAGATGTTACTATCGATTCTGCAACTATTGGGAATGAGAGTTCCCAAGTCCAATCGGCTAGCTCTGCAAAGCGAGCAGTTGAATGCAATGAAGTTGCTTAATTGGAATGTCTGTGGGCTGGGGAAACTACGGACTATTAATCGGCTTCATAACAAGATGAGAGCCTTGAATCCCCAAATTTTATTTCTTATGGAAACAAAAGTATGTTCAAAGAAGATGGAAACTATTCGATTGAAGTGTGGATTTCCCAATGGCATTGATGTTAGTGCACTCGATTCGAAAGGGGGACTATCGTTGTGTTGGAAAGGCAATTTCTTGATAAGTCTTAAAAGTTATTCCCACCATCATATTGCACGATAGCAAGACTTGGGAGACTTGGAGACTCACAGGATTTTACTAGAATCCGAATGAACGACAACGGGGTGCATCTTGGGATTTGCTCCGTAGGTTGGTTCATGAACAAACGGGTCCATGGATTGTGATCAGCGATTTTAATGAGATCACAAGTTCGTTTGAAAAAAAAGGTAGGAGACTTCAATCGGATCGGCAGATGACTGGGTTTCGCAATGCGCTAATTGATTGTGTTTGAATGATTTAGGCTTCACATGCCAGTGGTACCTTGGGAGCATGGGAAATTCATGGCGACAAATATCAGGGGAAGAATTGATTGGGCGGTTGCTAGTTTGGAATGGCAGGACCTGTTTCCTGATTGTGTTGTGGAGCTCTTAAATCACTCAATATAAGATCACTGCCATTTTTTGTTAGATCCCTTTGGGAAACGTTCAAATGATACTCAGAAGGCAAGGAAAATGTAACAACCCAAATTTGAGAATAAGGATTAAGTTATGACTTTATAAAATTTAGGGATCTAACTTGTAATTTTGGTAAAGTTTGGGGACTAATTTGAGTTTAATTAAAATTTTGTGATCAAATTGGAAATTTTTGAAACTTATTTGTAAAGTGATTCAAGTTTGGGAATATTTTGAAAACCCTAGTTAAGTTTGGTCCTTTTGGAAAATTTATCCTTTTTGTTGGGTATTTAATCCCTTTTTCTTTGTTTCAAGACCTTTTATCTCCCATTTTAATTTTTCTTTCTTTTTTTTTCTCTCAAACAAAAACTCTCTCAACTCTCTCATTCACTTTTCTCCGGCCACCCTCCGACGACCCACCACGGTTGTTCGGGCACCACACCGCCAGCACCATCGAGTTTTACATCTCATCGCGAGTCGAGTCCCCTCTGTTTGCCCCTCATCATCGACTGTTTGTGAGATCGGTGTAATACCGATTCGAAACTCCCTTTTATGTCTCCTTCCATCGCGAGCTCCACCCCTTTTGTTCTCGATCTTGACGTGAGTATGTCAAAGAGAGCCTTTTTCTTCCTTTTGTGTCATTCCGGCGAGATTTTACACCGCCATTCGTGGAGGATCTATGATCGGTGCCGTCAAGGGTCTTGCAAACCTTAATCTTTGCTTTGCTTAAGTGTGATGAGAGTTGGGCCTTTGATACAAACCCAAATCCAATGCTAAGTCTAATGACCCAAAGCAATACCCAACCTTAGCCAAACCAAAGCATGACCCAACTTGTGACTTTAATGTGAAACCAAACTCAATGTTAGTGAACCAATGTTTAAAACCTAAACCCAAATTAAACTCAATACCCAAACCCTAAAGTCAAATACCCAAACCCGTATGACCCGACACGACCCGAACCCGCTTTGACCATTAACCCATTGACTCAACCTGTTGACCGTTGAATTGATAGTTGACTGTTGACTTTTTTCGAGAAACCTTACCCTGCCATTTTTTGACATCTTGAGTCCGTTTCCACTGTCCGTTTTGTTAAATTCAAACCCGAAGGCCTCATTTTGACTATTTTATTCTTAATTTTGTACTTAGAGATATTTAGAGTTTTAATTTTGAAAATCTAATGTGAGATATTCGTGTTTAGGTGATCACGACTCGGAGGCTGACAATTTAGCTCCTCCTCTTATGCAACTTGTCCCTGCACCAGTTTTGAGAGCTACACGTGAGTTATTTTAGTTAGTGTTGTGTTTAGTTGGTGGCATAGGAATAATATTAATATTAAGTTTGTGTTTGTAGGATCTAATCCCATTAGACCGGGTACTCGACCAGTACGTGGTGGATGACCTCCTTGTCGTTAGAGCTCAGCTTCTTAGAGGTGTGTTTCTATCTGTGTTACATCTCTTTGTGTGATATTGTTTGTGTTGAATTAATTGGGTGATACATCTATGATGTAAAATGGCATGATCTTGTGATGTATTATGTGATCGCATGATGATTTTGCCTACATACTTATCAGTTTGTGGAATACTTGGATACTATGAATAAAAATATTGTGTGCTCTGAGATATATATATCGTATCATGAGCTTAAGATTGAGACTGTGATAAATGTGACATCATGCCATTGTGTGTTCATGGGTTGGGATTGTACGGTGGAAGACGTGGTAATCACACTTTCAACTGCTGATATAAAACCACACTGCGATTGGTGACGATTGGTTGGGGAGGGGTTCTGGGGAACCACTCCACTGTGTTGGTATGCTGGAGAGTGGGTGCATTGCATTATACTTGTGTTTTCATAATATCTATCTATTAAATGTTGCGTGGTTACTTTTAATGCTATGAATGACTGTGATATTGTGATTGTGGATGTATACACCTTAGAGACACACTAGGCTCTTTAGCTCATTCCCTAATAGTTTCTTTTTCAGATATAGTGGATTTAGGCGACTTGGTACTCAGAGGATCTCACGTTTTTATATTTTATTATTATTCAGACTATTATATTATTAAATTATTTTGGGATTGTAATGTTAGTTTTAAGTTGGGGTTTGGTTATTTGTTTAAGGTGTTTGATTAATAATTTTAAGTTGGGAAATTATTCAGAAACGCGAAAAAATTAACTGTTTTATTATGACTTAATTTATTTACAAATTAAATTATAAATATGTTTTAAATTATTTCTAAGGGCGAAATTACGATGGTGACCTTCTAGATTCGACAATATCTTCTAGATCGGATTTAGGAGGTTATATTTAGTGGTATTAGAGCAAGATTCAAACCTCGAACTGTGAGGCTCAAAACAATTTATTTTCATAGTTTTAAAAGTTTTAGGGTAATCAGGAATTTTTAATATATATTATTTTATAAATTATTTTCTTATTTTGAAAATTTTAAAGTTGAGATTTAATCTGAGACTCTAGTATCAAATCTTAGTTTAGTGATTATTGCTCTCTGTATATAGTTTACTATGACACCACGTAAGAGCTCTAGATTTACGATTAGTCGTGGTCGAGGTTGTACTGTTAGGGTTGTCAGTAATCTTGTGCCTCTACTAAAATTAAAGGAAGATCTGAATGAGATATCTAATATTGAGGAGAAAGATAAATAGGATCTCATGTTATTTTTAAGGCAAGTATGGAAGGTTTAAGGATAAGACCTATTCAATCTTGTGAAAAATGTGAAAAAAAAATCTCAGTGTGGTGAGTATTGGATATATATATATATATATTTTAAATACTTTAAGTAAGGCTCTAGGAGACATTAAATAAATTATTTTCTACAAATTATTGCGAAAGGTAAAGAATAGCCTATAAGGAGTATTAATGATAAAGTAAATTGAAAAAAAATAGAGAGGAAAATTTGTGGAATAATTATACTTGAAAAGAAGAAGAATGGCGATTAAAAAATCAAATTAATTAAAATTTGATTAAATCAGGAAAAGAAGTATAGGTGAATAGTAATAAAAAAACGTATTATTGGGAAAATAAGAAAAGTTGAAGTGATGTTAATGTTTGAGGAGAGAAAAATGTTTATAAGGAATAAAAATAGTAAAGAGTTGGAAAATTTAAGAAAGATATTAAAATCTAATGGTAAATTAGTATAAAGGTAAATAAGTTACAAGTTGTGAAGAGATAAAATAAGTTGCGGTATAAAATAAGAGTGAAAGTAAATGTTATTTAGTCTTATATAGAGATTTAAAATGCGGTTCGTAATCTTTATAGATAAAAATGAGAAGATACATTAAGAATAGAAGTATTCTTTAGGAACCTAAAGTCATGAAATAATAATAAGATTTATGATTCGGGTAAGTAGTGGGGAAAAATATAATGATAATAATAATAATAATAATAATAATAATAAAACTTGTGGGTTACTAACTAGTCTAGTATAGAGATTTGAGAGATAAATGATAACTTCAGAATCATGAAAGAAATATAAGAGAGGGTAAAATTTAAAATTTATGACAGAATATATGAATAAAAATATAGAGAAATACTTGTGATGAAAAAGAAATTTTAAATTACAAAATAGATTATTAAAGATAAAAAAAATAATAAATAAAGGTCAAACCTTGATAGGAACAGTTACCTAGAGGAGACTATTGGCAGCGACCGGGCCAATAGAATTCTACGAGGTTTGGAATAAGAGGATTAACTCTGATCCGTAACTGGGATAATCATTGTTTGCCTTGAAAAGAGAAAGAAAAGAAAGAAGTGAAGGAATTATATGAAAACGTAGATAATAATTTAATGGTATAAGAAAATAAAGTCTAGAAGAGTGTTAAAACAACAGTGTTATGATTACTATGTGATAGTTATGGTAAAATAAAATAAAAGAATAGAGAATGAATATAAATGATAAGTTATGTGAATGTGTAAGAAATGAATTAAAGATACAATTGCTGGAGCTGTTAGATAGGGGTTTTACTCGACTTAGTGTTTCACCTTGGGGTGCTTCAGTTCTGTTTGTAAAGAAGAAAGATGGAACCCTTCGACTGTGCAGTGATTATCGGAAGCTAAATAGTTGATGATTAAGAACAAATACCCTTTGTTTCACATTGACGACTTATTCGATCAGTTTCGAGGAGTTACTATGTTCTCTAAGATAGATCTGAGATCTAGGTATTATCAACTTAAGGTCAAAGATTTTGATGTGTTCAAGATAGCTTTTGAACTCGTTATGAGCACTATGAGTTTCTGGCGATACCGTTCGGGTTAACTAATGCTTCTGCTGCATTTATGGACATGATGAATAGGGTGTTTCAATCCTACTTGGATTAGTTTGTGGTGGTGTTCATAGATGATATTTTAGTATACTCTAAAATTGAGGCGGAGCATGAGAAGCATCTTAGAATTGTTTTGCAAACCTTGAGAGAGAAACAGCTTTATATTAAGTTCAGCAAGTGTGAGTTTTGGCTCTCAAAAGTCATGTTTTTGGGGCATATTATTTTTGTTGAGGGAATTTGTGTGGATCCTAAAAAGATTAAGGCTTTTATGGGCTGAAAGCAACCTAAGAATGTTCTTGAGATACGTAGTTTCTTGGGTTTGGCTGGCTATTATCGAAGGTTTGTTGAGAATTTCTCGATTATTGCGGCTCCTTTGACTAAGCTTCTGAGAAAGAATGTCCCATTTGTTTGGACTAAGGCTCAAGATTCTAGTTTTGAAAAGTTGAAGTTTGTGTTGACTCAAGCACCGATATTTATCCAACCTGAGCCTGAAAAAGCTTATACTGTTTACAGTGATGATTCTTACACGGGATTGAGATGTGTGCTAATGTAGGAGGGAAAGGTTGTGGCTTATGCATCTCATTAGTTGAAATCACATGAGATTAACTACCCTACTCATGACTTAAAGTTTACTGTGGTGATCTTTTCCCTTAAAATTTGGAGACACTATCTCCATGGGGAGAAGTGTTACATTTTCACGGATCATAAAAGCTTAAAGTATTTGCTTACCTAGAAAGAGCTTAATCCAAGGTAACGTCATTGGTTGAAACTTCTTAAGGATTACGACTATGAAATTGACTATCACATTGTAAGGCTAATGTGGTTGCCGATGCTTTGAGTTGTAATGTTGTGACTGAGTTAAGGGCTATGTTTGCCAGAATGAGTCTGTTTGAGGATGGCAGTCTCTTAGCTGAACTTCAAGTTATTCCTATTTTAATCTTGGAGATTAAGGCTAAGCAGTCTAATGATTAGTATTTAATGCATTGTATGAGAGTGGTTGACGAGGGTACATCTGTGGACTTCTCCTTTGATTAGAATGGTATTTTATGTTTCTGAGGTCGATACTGTGTTTCGAAAGATTCTGGTTAAAACAGACTATTCTCCATGAGGCGCATGATAGCTCTTATTCCGTGCATCCCGGTGGAGATAAGATGTATAAGAATCTTCGTAAGAGGTGCTAGTAAAAGGGTTTAAAGAGAGATGTTGTTGACTTTGTGTCAAAGTGTTTGACTTGTCAGAAAGTCAAGGCTGAGCATCAGTGTCCTTCTAGGTTACTTCAACCAATTGAGATTCCACAGTGGGAATGGGAGCGTGTGACCATGGATTTTGTGAGTGGTCTTCCTTTAACGTTGTCCAAAAAAAAGATTTTGTTTGAGTAATTGTGGATTGACTCACTAAGTCTGCACACTTTATTCCAATTAGGGTCAACTATCCTTTGAACAAGTTTGCTCGACTCTACATTTCTGATATAGTTCGTCTTCATGGGGTGCATTTGTCTATCATTTCTGATCGAGATTCGAGGTTAACTTCGATGTTTTTGAGAATCTTTGTACCATGCTTTGGGTACTCAGTTGAACTTCAATACTGTTTACCATCCACAGACTGATGGTCAATCCGAGCGTGTGATTCAGGTTTTGGAAGACATGTTGAGAGGTTGTGTGATTGAGTATCAAGGTAGTTGGGAGGATTTTCTACCACTTGCTGTGTTCGCCTACAATAACAATTATCAAGCCAATATTAAGATGACTCCTTATGAGGCTTTCTATGGGTGCAAGTGTCACACTCCTATCGATTGGACTAAGTTGACTGAGTATCGGTTGTTAGGACCGGATATTGTTCAGGAGTCTAAGGAGACTTTTAGATTGATTCGAGAGAGTCTTAATGCTGCTTTTGATAGGCAGAAATCATTTGTCAATCTGAAGCATCGAGATTTTAAGTTTAATGTGGGTGATGAGGTCTTCTTAATAATATCTTCGTGGAAAAAGGTGCTCAGATTTAGGCGGTAAGGAAAAGTTGAGTCCTCGTTTTATCGGTCATTATCAAATTTTTCGTCAAGTGAGACCAGTTGCCTATCAGCTTGAGTTACCGCCTGAGCTTCAGCAAATTCACGATATCTTTCATGTCTTTATGTTGAGACGTTATCGGTCGAACCCGTCTCATATTGTGCCTATTGAGGAGATCAAGGTTCATCCTGACTTGAGTTTTGAGGAAGAACCGATTGAAATCATTGCTCAGGATGAGTAAGTTCTTAGGAGAAAAACCATTAAGATGGTTAAGTTCTTATGGCGCAATCATGGTTATGAGGAGGCTACTTGGGAGCCCGAATCTGTCATCAAGGCCCAGTATCCACATCTTTTTGGTTCAGGTAAATTTCAAGGACGAAATTTCTTTTAAGGAGGGAAGAATTATAACAACCAAAATTTGAGAATAAGGATTAAGTTATGACTTTATAAAATTTAGGGATATAACTTGTAACTTTAGTAAAGTTTGAGGACTAATTTGAGTTTAATTAAAATTATGTGATCAAATTGGGAATTTTTGAAACTTATTTGTAAAGTGATTCATGTTTGGGGATATTTTGATAACCCTAGTTAGGTTTGGTCCTTTTAGGAAATTTATCTTTTTTGTTAGTTATTTAATCTCTTTTTCTTCGTTCCAAAACCTTTTATCTCCCATTTTAATTTTTCTTTGTTTTTTCCTTTCAAACAAAAACTCTCTCTCATTCTCTCTTCTCCGGCCACCATTCGACAACCCACCCACTGCTGTGCACCACACCGTCGGCACCTTCGAGTTTCTCATCTCATCGCGAGCTGAGCCCCCATCCTTTTGCCTCTCATCGTCGACCGTTTGCGAGATCGATGTAAAACCGATTCAAAACTCCCTTTTATGCCACCCTTCATCACGAGCTCCGCCCCTTTTGTTCTTAATCTTAATGTGGGTATGTGAAAGAGAGCCTTTTCTTCCTTTTGTGTCATTCCGACAAGATTTTGTGCCGCCATTCATGAAGGATCTATGATTGGCACCGTTAAGGGTCTTGCAAACCCTAATCTTTGCTTTGCTTAAGTGTGATAAGAGTTGGGCCTTTGATACAAACCCAAATCCAATGCCAAGTCTAATGACCCAAACCAATACCCAACCTTAGCCAAACCGAAGCATGACCCAATTTGTGACTTTAGTGCGAAACCAAGCCCAATGTTAGTGACCCAATGTTTAAAACCTAAACCCAAATTGAATTTAATACCCAAACCCTAAAGTCAGATACCCAAACTCGTGTGACCCGACCCAACTCGACTCGAACCCGCTTTGACCGTTAACCTATTGACTTAACCTGTTGACCATTGACCGTTATCGTTGACTTGACCGTTGACTTGATAGTTGACCATTGATCGTTGACTTTTTGGGTTGACTGTTGACTTTTTCCGAGAAACTTTACCCTGTCATTTTTCGACGTCTTGAGTCCGTTTCTGCTGTTCATTTTGTTAAATTCGAACCCGAAGGCCTCATTTTGACTGTTTTATACTTAATTTTATACTTCAAGATATTTAGAGTTTTAATTTGGGAAATCTAATGTGAGATATTCGTGTTTAGGTGATCACAACTCCGAAGCTGATAATTTGCCTCCTCCTCCTGTGCAACCTGCTCCTGCACCAGTTCTGAGAGCTACACGTGAGTTATTTTAGTTAGTGTTGTGTTTAGTTGGTGGCATACGAATAATAGTAATATTAAGTTTGTGTTTGTAGGATCTAATCCCGTTAGACCGGGTACTCGACCAGTACGTGGTGGATGACCTCCTCGTCGTTAGAGTTCAGCTTCTTAGAGGTGTGTTTCTATCTGTGTTACATCTCTTTTTGTGATATTGTTTGTGTTGAATTAATTTGGTGATATTAATCTGTGATGTAAAATGGCTTGATCTTGTGATATATTATGTGATCGCGTGATGATTTTGCCTGCATACTTATCAGTTTGTAGAATACTTGGATATTATGAATAAAAATATTGTGTGCTCTGAGATACATATATCGTATCACGAGCTTAAGTTTGAGACTGTGATAAATGTGACATCATGCCATTATGTGTTCATGGGTTGGATAGTACGGTGGAAGACATGGTAATCACCCTTTCAAATGACTGATATAAAACCACACTGCGATTTGTGACGATTGGTTAGGGAGGGGTTCTAAGGAACCTCTCCACTGTGTTGGTGTGCTGGAGAATGGATGCATTGCATTATACTTGTATTTTCATAGTATCTATCTATTAAATGTTGTGTGGTTACTTTTAATGCTATGAATGACTGTGATATTGTGATTATGGATGTATACACTTTAGAGACACACTGGGCTCTTTAGCTCATTCCCCAATAGTTTCTTTTTCAGATACAATGGATTTAGGTGACTTGATACTCAGAGGATCTCACGTTTTTATATTTTATTATTATTAGGACTATTATATTACTAAATTATTTTTAGATTGTAATGTTAATTTTAAGTTGGGAAATTATTCAGAAACACGAAAAATTAACTGTTTTATTATGGCTTAATTTATTTACAAATTAAATTACAAATCTGTTTTAAATGATTTTTAAGGGCGAAAGTACGATAGTGACCTTCTAGATTCGACAATATCTTCTAGATCAGGTTTAGGGGTTACATTTGGAGAAGGTTCCATTTTGAGGCTACATGGTGCCTGGATGTTCGTTTGAAGAAGAACTCAAGAAATTGTGGGATGCTGTCAATGACAACATTCCTGAAAAATTAGAAAAGCTGGGGAAGAAGCTTCAATCATGAGGTCGTCTGAAGGCCTATGAACAGAAGAAACATAAGAAGGATTTGGAAGCTCAGTTGAATGAACTTACTGATTGTGATCCGATGGATGATATTCTGGCTGAGATAACTAATGTGCAATTGGGATTGAATTTCGAACCTAACAAGGAAGAGCTCTACTAGGAATAACGAGCTTGGATTAATTGGTTACAAAATGGTGATCGAAACACGAGTTTCTTCCACAAAGCTGCGGTTAGTCGTCAATCTCTTAACAGGATTATTAGGTTTTAGAATCAAAATGGTGATTGGATATCCGATAGAGAAAGGATCACTAAAATTACAATGGACTATTTTCAAAGTCTTTTTGCTACGTTGGAAGTTGGAGAGGATGAACGACTTTTTGGGATGGTTGAGGAGCGTATCACTCCTATGAATGCTAAAATACTTCAGTCGTTCACAGAGGAGGAGTTTTGGAAAGTTGTGCGCCTAATGGCACCTTTGAAAGGCCCTAGAATGGATGGATTTTTGGCATTTTTCTACCAAAGGTATTGGCATATAATTGACCCCCAAATTACTAATTATTGCCTTTCTATTTTAAATGGTGAACTTGCTATGGATGAAATCAATAAAACCCGTATTGTTTTTATCCTTAAGATTGATAAACCAAAAAATATTGCACAATTTAAGCCTATCAGCTTGTGCAATGTAATTTATAAAATCATTGCAAAAGTCCTTGTTGAGCGCATGAGTGATCTCTTATAGGATTGTATTGATGAGGCTCAAAGGGCATTTATATCAGGACGTCACATAATTGATAATGTCCTTATTGCTTATGAGGTTCTTCACATGCTCAAAATGAAAAAGAATGGTAAGAAAGAGAACTTTGTGCTTAAACTCGATATGAATAAAATGTATAATCAAGTGAAATGGGATTTCTTGGTTGGGATGTTGATAAAATTAAGATTTCACCTTAATTGGATCACTCTCATCATGCGTTGTGTTTGCTAAGTTAGATACACAGTGGGGGTTAACGATGATATCAATGAATGCTTTCTGCCTTCGATGGGGTTAAGGCAAGAGGACCCACTAAGTCTTTTTTGGTGAAGCCTCTTTGGAGGAAGCCAATTCTGTTAAGAGTTTAATTTTAGAATTTGAGTTAGTTTTGAGATAACTTTTTAATTTGGAGAAATCATTGATTTACTATGGGGTGAATGTGGAGGAGACTGTTCGTGAATCTGTGACCGTGATTTTGGGAGTGCGCATAGCTTCTAATCATTGATTTACTTGGTTATCTGGTCATGGAAATCCGAGAGTATCAGTTCAATCTATCAATGCTTCTTGGACTACAGTAACCTAGTTGATTGATAAGGAGGCTTTTACCTAGAAGAAAGAGATAATAGTTTATATCCTTGGTAGCAGTCAGTTAGATCGTATTCTTAACATTCCTCTATCTCGTTACAACTTGGATGACACTCTGGTTTGGAGGCATGAAGCTTCGGGGGTCTACATTGGTAAAAGTGGCTATAAAGCTCTTCTTTCAGACCAGATACATTCTACTAATCAGGATTCTCCTAATACTACACAGAATTACAACAAATTTTATGGTTCCTTATGGAACTTACAAATCCCAGCATAAGTAAAAAATAAATGTGTCGACTTTGACTGCCATGGAACTAGGAGACGACTCCACCTCAGTAGAGAAGCAGGAAAATTTGGCAGCAAAAGAGCCTGATCTCTTCGGCCCTTGGATGCAAGCAACCAAACGGAAAAATAAAGCCAAGGCGATGGAGGGCAGCTCCGGCGTTACTCCTTTTAACCAGAATAAACAATTCTCGACAAACCAGCGTGTTGCAGTTTTAGATGGAAAAAACCAAGCCGAAAGCCTGCAAAACCAAGCAAACTCCCTGCCTATTTCCTTACAAAGAGCTAACGGACAAATAGCCAAGCCTAAGGGAAAAGCCATGCAAAGCTTGAGTGTGGCACACCCATCAATAGCATTAATGCTAAAACCAAAAACAAGCTAGAGTCTGACAAAACCAAGGATAAGAATAGAAAAGATTTTAGTCAAATATCCCTTGGGAAAAGACACATGAATGAGGTGGCACAAAATTTGTCTTTTAAGCTTCAAAATCTAATCCTTTTTCTTCCCAATTGCAGGCCAATTTAAAGGTTGATAAAGGTCAACACCAAGGAGCGAACCCACACGTGGATCAAGCATGCAGCAGCAAGTGTGAGGACTAACCTAATGGGTTGGATGCCAAGGCCTACTATGGAGTGGTTAATAACCTAAGCCAATCATCCAAAAATCTTACAAGCAGCCAAGTAAGTCCTCAAACTAATTTTAATTGTCTCAGCCCCGTAAATGCGCAGCAGGTTCCTAATCTTGAGGGTGAGGCTGGAGAGAGGAACATAGTTCTTCATAGGGACAAAAGTCTCGAGTGTACCATGGCGCAGCCTAACCTGAATTTTGAAGAATTAGTAGCGGTAAAAGTCCAAGTGACCGAAGGAATCCTAGATCCAGAAAAACACTCTGCGGTCCTTTTTCAGAATTCTTCCAATATTTTTGACCTTCCCAAGGGTCGTAAAGATAAGAAATTTAATGGTGGTCTTAGTATTGCTCGAGGCGGTAAGAAACCTACTGCATCACTAAGAGGACGATGGGGTCGGTTCAAATATACAAGAAACTCTCGGGTGCCTCTCTCTGAGTCTATGGAAAAAATAGCCACCCTTATCTCTAATGAATTGTCGTTCGAAATCAAGTCAGGAAAGACAGATGAGCTGGCTTTGACTGATGACACTAGGTCTCAGCAGTGATGTTTTTTCTCCCCCATCTTTCTTATATTGTTATGTCATTATCAATTTTTTCATGGAACTGCAAGGGGTGTGCAAACGTCAAATTCCCTCGTATTTTTCGAGAGTATAACATTGATCACAAGCCAGATATCATCAGCCTTCTGGAAACTAGAGTTAGCGGCTCTAAAGCGGATAATGTTATTACACAGTTGGATTTTCAATATTCTTATCGCGTGGAGGCCATTGGGTTCGCGGGAGGTATTTGGATTGGGTGGAAGGATCCGATTAAGGTTGATATTCTCTCAAGTCATGCTCAATTCGTTCTTACTCGAATATGGCCTGCCTCGTCCATTCAACCGTTTCTGGTTGCGTTTGTCTATGGAAGCCCGAATAGGAAGAATCGCCAAGCTCTTTGGAAAAGATTGAGCGAGTTTGGCCCCGCGAAGCAGATTCCTTGGGTGGTTATCGGGGATTTCAACGCTATTCTTTTTGCCAATGAAAAAATGGGTGGTTCATCACCAGGGAAGAGATGTCCCCATTTTGGGAAGTTCGTGAATTCGAATGATCTGTTTGACTTGGGATTCAGAGGGTCTCCTTTCACTTGGCACAAAGGCAACCTTTTTGAGAGGCTAGACAGGGCGTTAAGCAATGCAGCTTGGATTAGAAATTTTCCCAATAACTCGATCACTCATCTCCCGAAGCTTAAATCCGACCACAGACCTCTCCTCCTAGTCCTTAATCCAGAAGTTATCTTACCTAGAGGTAGACCCTTTCGTTTTCTTGCCGGTTGGGTCGAGCATTCGACGTTTCGAGATCTTGTTAAGGATAAGTGGGGCTCCGGTGTCTCTTTGGTCGACTCCCTATGTAGCCTTACTAAGGGTCTTAAAGACTAGAATAAATCGGTTTACGGTCTCATTGCTACACGAAAGAGAGCTTTGATTCAAAATCTGGCTACGATCTAAAATAAGTTAGATGTCTCCAGCTCGAATCGCCTTGCTCATCAAGAAATGGAGTTAAGACAAGACCTTGAGAATGTCCTTCAGCATGAGGAAATCCTTTGGAAACAGAAAGCTAGATGCGATTGGCTCTACTTTGGAGATCGTAATACTAAGTTTTATCACGCCCGTGCGCTCCAGAGAAGGAAGAACAATCGTATCACTGCTATCCGTAATTCTATTGAGGATTGGATTTTCGATCCTGATGACATTGAAGCTGAGGCCTCTAATTTCTACAGAGCTCTGTATGGGGAAGATCCTAGACCTATGAGAATCTTGCCCCCCAATAGATTCCCGCCTCTTGATCAATCTGATGTTACCCTCTTGGATAAACCGGTCTCTGATGAGGAAATTGAAAAGGCTCTCTTCGACATGGCTCCTCTCAAAGCTCCCGGTAGTGATGGTTTTCATGCCCTTTTTTTCCAAAGCCAGTGGGATACAGTTGGGCCTGATGTTTGCAAGTGGGTCAAGAATGTCTTAAACGGGGGTGTTATTGATGCCGATCTCAATAACACACTGATTGTTCTCATTCCCAAGGTCCAGAACCCGGAAGAATTCTCTCAATTTCGCCCTATCAGCCTTTGCTTCGTTCTCTAGAAGCTAGTCATGAAGGTTATCGCGAATCGCTTCAAGCTTATTTTCCCTAAAATCATTACACCAGAACAGGCGGGATTCATTGCTGGAAGGAACATCACCGATAATATTGTCATTGCCCAAGAAGTTATTCATTCTATGAAAAGCAATAAAAGCAGAAGATGGATGGCTGTTAAAATTGATTTGGAAAAAGCATATGACCGTATCCGATGGGATTTCATTGAAGCTTCTCTTCAGGCGGCAGGTATTCCTTTCTTTCTCAGGAGAGTCATTGTATCTGCTATTTCTAACTCTACAATGCAGGTTTTGTGGAATAGGGTTCCCACAGCTAAATTCAAACCAGCAAGGGGCATTAGACAAGGCTGCCCGCTTTCACCTTACCTTTTTGTCCTATGCATGGAATGGCTTGGACACTCTATCAAGTCGTCATTGGCCAATGGGACATGGGAACCGATTCGCCTCTCTCGAACGGGACCTACTATATCTCACCTTTTTTTTGCAGATGACCTTGTCATTTTCTGCAAGGCGGACATTAAACATGGAAGCATCTTAAAGGAGACTCTTAATGAGTTTTGCGAATTCTCTGGTCACAAGGTCAATCCTCGAAAAACCAACATGTTCTTCTCTAAGGGAGTGGAAGAGTCTACGGCCTTCATGATTAGTAATCTTTTCGGTTTTCAAAGAGTGCAAGAATTGGGTCATTATCTTGGCATTCCCCTCTTTCATCAGAGAGTTACCAATAGCACAATGTGCAAGAATTAGGTCATTATCTTGGCATTCCCCTCTTTCATCAGTGAGTTACCAATAGCACAATGCATTTCGTGGTGGATAAAGTTCGATCGAAACTGTTTAATTGGGACGCTCGTCAGTTATCCACCGCTGGGCGAGTCACCCTTGCACAGTCTATTCTCCTCTTCATCCCTAGCTACTTTATGCAGTCCATGATGATCCCTAGGAAAATCTGTGAGGAAATCGAAAGTTTGGTTAGAACTTTTATCTAGGGCACGTCCAATGGGAAAAAAAAGATGTCTCTTGTCAGCTGGGATGCTGTTTGTCAACCCAAATGGAATGGAGGGCTTGGATTGAGACAACTACGTGATCAGAACACATCCTTCCTTTTAAAGATGGGATACAAACTGGTGACTGACGAAGATGCCCTCTGGGCCCGAATTCTCAGATCAAAATATGGGATTGCGAGACCTTTACCTGAAAGTATTGTGAAAAATCAGAGCTCCTTTCTCTGGAAGTCGTTATCAAAAGTTTGGTGCTTGCTACGTGAGAACCTCATTTGGTCTGTTGGCGACGGAAGCAGAATTAGATGCTGGAAAGATCCTTGGATTCCCAATATAGGTCCACTGATCAATCATATCCCTGCTCACGCTAATATTAACTCAGACAGTTTGCTTTATGAATTAGTTTTAGAGGAAGGTAATTGGAATACGGACCAGTTGCGGGCATGGTTACCTGAAGAGATCATCAGATGCATCTCGGGCATTCCACCCCCTCACCCGGCTGAGGGACCTGATCGCTTGACTTGGTGCCACACCTCAACGGGGGGCTTTTCTATTAAGAGTGCTTACAAGCTTTTGAGGGAGGAGTCATGGGACACTAGTGATGAGCTTTGGAAAAGGGTATGGAAGTATCCGGGTCCCCAAAGAGTGCGGTTCTTCCTCTAGACTGTCCTCAAAGAAAGACTTCTCACTAATGCAGAAAGAGTTCGACGTGGATTGGCAATCGACCCATCTTGCCCAGTTTGCGGTCACGATTCTGAGGATATCCTCCACATTGTCCGGGATTACCCTATGGCTAAAGACGTTTGGTCCCAGGTAATTTCAATTAACCATCAAACTAATTTTTTCGCTAACCCTCTGCACATTTGGATTTCCTCTAACTTGTAGGATAACTCTAATTCTCCTAACGGGGATACCAACTGGGCTTGCCTCTTTGGGATCCTTACTTGGAGATTATGGAAGAACCGGAATCTGTTTGTGTTTCAAAATAAATCTTGGGCTTCTAGCGAGATCATCAACACTTCACTTTGTTGGGTTAAACACTACCTCCGGATCGCTAGAAACATCAGGGAGGAAGACAATCATACCGGTAATGAGCTTTGGATAAGGGATGGGGTCATTCTCAACACAGATGGAGCAGTCCGGACAACAACAGAATCCGCAGCAACTGGCGGAGTTATTCGCAATGCTAACGGAGATTGGATCACCGGCTACAACAAATACATAGGAAACTGCTCAGTTTTTGACGCTGAACTTTGGGGCATCCTGGAGGGATTGAAAATTCTCCAACACAGAGGGCATGATAAAGTCGAGATCAGATCAGACTGCCTGGAAGCGGTTCAATCCATCCGAGATAGTACTTCAAAACCTTCGAGCTGTGCTCTGATCAGAAGGATTCGTCGCATTCTCACTCAAGAGGAGCACTGGACCATCCGTCATATTCCGAGAGACGATAACCAATGTGCGGATTGCGTCACCAAATTAGCCTTCGTGAGGAAAGAAGAGCTAACTATGTTTGAAGTCCCCCCGGTGGAGGTCCTTGCTATTATTGATGCTGAAAAGGATAAGCTTATGCTTCCTCCTAGTCTTAATCATGTAACCTAATTGCTTGAAGGTTTCTTTTCACCAAAAAAAAAAAATGTGTCGAGATTGTTTCAAGACTTCTTGCCCCATCTATGTAACCTTGCTAAAAGAATGGTTACTAAGGAAGATCTTTGTCCGCTTTACAAGGATTCAAGGGAGAACGCCAACCATCTAACTTAGGGTTGTACAGTCATTAAGCATCTGTGGCAGCACCTGCATCTTTTGAGTGTTCAAATGTTGAACCCCTTGAACCATAAGGAATGATTAGCACAACAGTATTCTAAAGTAGATGCAAGACAAAGAAATTTCATGGCTATCTCTCTATGGGTAGTATGGTTTAAGAGGAACAAATTGCTTCATGAAGGCCAGAAAACATCCATGCAAGAACTTTTGAGTTTTATTCATGGTTATATTCAGGAGCTCAATCAGATTCAAAATATTGTTCAACCTACCAAACCTTGCTACAGGGTCTATGGTGTCCCCCACATAACAATGTCATTAAAATTAATTTCGATGCTTCTTTTAATGCAGATGCAAAGACCTCTATTGCAACGGTTTTGGCTCAAAAAAACATGGGACAGATTATGGGTTCATGCACTTTACCTTTTGATGGAGTCCAGGATACTTTTGTTGCAGAAGCATGGGCATGAGAGAGAGATTTAATCTTTGCCATGGAGATGGGTTTCCATAGAATTCAAGTTGAAGGGGACTCCCTTTCAATAATCGAAAGAGTCACTTCAAGAAAGGAAGATAAATCGGTACTGAGATTGATTATTCAAAGTATCATCCATTTGGGGGAAAATTTCGATGAGCTTACCTACCACTTTGTCCTCATATCTGCAAATCAGGCTGCGCATGAATTAGCCATGGATGGTCGTCGCCATAGATCCCCGCGTTTCTTCGTAGAAGAAGCTCTAGATCCAATAGAGAAAATGGCAAAGCTGGATTGGGATTTATGGATTCATCACGACTAGGGTTTTGTCTCTAAGCTTCGATGTTAAAGAAGGTTCTGTTTTTGAATCTCCATGTGGTTTGTGTGCATCAAGCTCTGTACTCACCTCATATCTGATTGTTCTTCTTTGAGATTTTGTGAAGAGACATGGCTGGTATTCTCTCTGGTTTTCTTTTGGATTGGTTTTGGGGAAGGCTCTTGGTTTTTTTTCTATTTTGTGAAAGCGATGTGCTTAATTTCTGTTGTTTTCTTTTGAGTGATATGCTTTTATTTTCTCCTTTTTCTACGTTCCTTTTGTCCTTCCCAATGCTTGTAATGTCTTTTAGGGTGTTGGATGTTTTGAATCCCTAAAACTATTAATGAATACCAATTTTCCATTAAAAAAAGTATTTAAATTGTATTCTGTATTTGAAGTTGGTCCTGCAGTTATGTTTGTTAAAAAAAATCATTTCAGCTAATCAAAAAACACCGCATCACCATCTCGTTAAAATATAATTAAATAAAAATTTATATTAACATTTATATTGATATTAAATAAAAAATATCTTAATATTAAATAAAATAAAAAATATCCCTCCCCACCGTCCCTTCCTTTTTCCCTTTTCAACATCTACCAAACAACTTTAAAAAAAAGAACATTTTATACTCATTTCGTTGCCAATGTAGGACTATGAAAAGAAACATGACAACGTAGGAAACGTTGTTCCCTGTTAAGTTTAACCCATAATAACTTACAAGAAAGTAGTTTAGATACAAAAACCTTTAATTGTTTTAGGGTTAAAATTAAATTGTAATTTTTACGATAATAAAAATGTAAATTTTAAAAGATTAAAATAAAATTTTTTATTATTTTTAAGAAAGATTAAAGTACAATTTTATCTTTTTAATAATTTAAAATTTTAAAAATTTTTAAAACCTAAATAAAATTTTTTCTATTTTAGAAAAGTTGGGCGCTGCAATCCCCTGAATTTGCCCCTGTCTACAGGTGAGACTAAATTGAAAAAGATAAAATAAAAATAGTTGTAATTTCCTAACCTCTTTTAATTTCCGTACTTAACTGTGCTCAGCTTCTCTTTCTTACAGCTGAATCAATATTTTCAATGGTATTGGTGGAGCCATGAGGAAGAAGAGGAGAATTTGGAAGCCGACGGTAGGGGGAGTGGGTATTTTCTATTTTATTTAATATTAACAGTATGTGGATATACTTTTTTAATATTTTATAATTATTTAATTATAATTTGAAAGACCTTTTTAATAGGTTTAATTTATGATTTGGTTTTTAAAATATACTGGTTTTTTTATTTTGATATATAAATTTATTTTTTGTATAAATTAGTATATAAAGTACACCCATTTCTTAATTTGGTACTTAAAGTATCTCTCTGTTATATTTTTTACTTAATAATAAATTTGATCATTAACATTTACATATTTTGTCAAATGACTTTAATTATTTTTTGAGTCTTTTTGGTCATCAACTTTTATTTTTTTCTCAATTTATTTTTTCTAACATTTTTAATTAATAAATTTAATGTTTCAATTTTTTTTTCAAAAAATTTCAATCTTTCATACATTTGTTTACTGAGAAGTTTTTCTACTGATTAAATTTTTTTAGATAATTAAATTTATTTTCTTTAAATTAAGGGTTATTTTTTTAATGTAATACATTATTTATTTATTTTATTATTTTCCACAAGTAATTATCTTATTGGGTTATGTAAGTAATAAATTACATCTCATTAAAAATATTCCACATATGAAATTTCACATCCCCGATAACTTTTGTAACCATACTTTTATTAAATGTGTAAAAAAACAGATTGAAAAAAGAACAAAAGTTGATGGCCAAAAAACCTCAAAAATAAATTAGAGTCATTTTGACAAAACATGCAAACGTTAGTGAGCTAAATTGTCATTACATCTACACTTTTTAGTCTATTTTTTGATAAACTTAAAAAATCTTATAGCCAATCACAAAATGTCAGGTTTGATGTAAAAAATAAATATATTCTTTTATTAAATGCATATCCACATTAAAAATATATAAATAAATAGAAATATATATTAAATTCATAAATATATATAAAGAAAATTATAAATTATAAAAATAAAATTTAAAAAAATACAATAATTGAAAACAAATTAATAATATTATTACAAAATGTAAAAAATTGTAAAAAAATACTTTTTTTTATGAAATTATAAAATTCTAAAAGATATTTAAATTTCAAGTTTCCTTTTCTTCAATTACGTGAAATTTAAATACTTTTTAAATTTTATAACATTTTTTAATTTATGTATATTATTTTAACTTTTTAAAATTTATAATTATATATTTTGAAAATTTTATAAAAAAACTATTTTTAAACTCTTTTTTATATATTATATATAATTTTTTATATTTTTAATCAATATAATATATATAATATTAAAAATAAAAGGGACATGTGGTATGTTCTAATAGCCCCACGTAGTCATCAATGATTGGTTAAAGTTAAAAGTATTCTTTAATATTTAAATATGTAATATTATAATTTTCTATTTTTAATTTAAATTTAATATTTTTATTTTAAATAAATCTAATTGTCACGTGGCATTTTTTTCATTAGCCAAAATATGTCACGTGTTGCCTAACATATTTTTTTAACGTCAATTACAAAATGAAAAAAAAAAGATGAAATTGATACTTTAAATACCAAATTGAATAAAAAAATTAAGCATCAAAATAAAAAAACAAGTATACTTCAGAGACTAAATTGTAAATTAAACCTTTTGAATATATTATATATTACGAAATAAAAATATTGTATTAAATAATAAAATATAAATGTGTATATTCTAATTCAACTTCTTGATTTTGAATCCTCTTTCCTTTTACTGATGACAATGATGATAATTTTATGTGAAATTAAGGATCCGTTCAACTAAACTTTTAGAAAAAGATTTTCATTAAAAAAAAAATATTTTTAGCTTTAAAAAATGTTAATCAAACATCATTTGAGTGTTTTTTTTTTTTACTTTTAAAATGGGCTTTTGGATCCGTTAAAAAAATTGAGAAATTCTCCAGTAGTAAGCTAAATAGGCTTTTGGAATGATTAATTACTTTTTTAACCTCAAAATTTTTCACGGGGACAAATTTCTTCTTTTTTCTTCCAAAATTTCTCTGCTCTTTTTTTTTCCTTCCTTCTCCCTTCCATTTTCATCCCTTCTTAATCAGTTTTTGAATAATCAAATTCTTAATTTTTTTTTGGTTTTCAATTTTTTGTGTGTGAAAAATCAATTTTTAGTCGTATTTCTTTGATCCCATAGTTTTTTTTTAATTCATAAATTGATTCCTTTTGGAAATCTATTATAAATAGTAGACGCTGATTACTTTAATTGTCAATTCTACGAGAAAATGATATTTCGTTATTTATTTATATATGGTGGTCACTTAAATCAGTTTTTGGCTTTTTGTGAGTTTTAAATGTTCACTCATGTTGGCTTTTAGTTGATTGATTTTTCTGTTTCCTTCAAGCTTTGTAGTGTACTGTTTTTGATATTTTTTCCTTTCCCCTTTTTATATTCTATTTGTTTTTATCTTCAAAGCTCTGTTTCTCTTTTTGAACCAGAAATGTCAATGATTTGTTTCACAATTGAGAAAGATTTTGAAAATAACAAATGAAAATTGTGTGTTTGATATATATGCATTTGGTTTTCATTATTTTTTTTCAAGAATTACTCTTTAACATGGTGATTTTGATGATCTTACTGTTAAACACACATACATACATACATACATACTCATCTAATTGTGTTGCACTCATTTTAATTTCGTATACTCATAATAATGAGGTAATTAATATATATAATTTGTTAAGTTTATATTTTTTATGTTATGTTAATATTTAATATAGGTTATATATTCAAATTAAAATTTAAAATAAAATAATACAAATGTATTAAAATCATTAATTAAAAATTAAAATAATTAAAATAATACAAATGTGTTAATATTTAATATAAATATTTAATTATTATATTTAAATATTTAAATATTTAAAATATAGTTTATATAATCTAATTAAGTTTTATAAATAATTAATATTAATTACTTAGAAATATTTAAAATATTAACAATAAATTATAATAAATTATTTTTTATATTCTTGCTAAAATATTATAATATTAACTAATTTAAATATTATTTAAATACATATTTATTATTTTATAATACCATGTTTAAAATGAAAATTTTATTTCTTAAAAATATTTTTTGACAATAATATTAAAGTCAAATATTAAACTAAACTTTTCAAAAATATTTCTCAAAAACATATTTTCACCACATTTTTGTTAAACTAGCCCTAAACTGAATTTGAGCCTAAAATGTGTGTTAAGGGCCCGGCCCATCGGCAGTTCGTACTTATGAAGTATCCTAGAAGCAGTCCGGATTCTGGAAGAACTAAGACCTCGCAAGAAGAATCACTTTAACGGTTCCTACTGAATCAAAGAAACCCATGGCGTCAACTTCATCTGCCACCGCTTCTTCAGGGCCTCAACTCGACTTAATCAAGCAGGTTGGTATTTTTTGCCTCTCAATTTTCTCTGTCTCATGATTCTATATTCATGGGAATATTTATTTATTTATTTATTTCAGATAAGAACCCATGAAGTTGCCATAGCAGAGCTGGGTAGTCTTTCTTCTTCACGGGTACTTTTTAATGTTCTTCTTGCTTATATTTCTTCTTGTCTAATTAATAAGGATTACAAGTTTATCCCCTGCAAAGTTTTTTTTTTTTTTTTTAATTTTTAGTTTTGCCTTTAGTTCTTATACATGCTCTTTATTTGAAGGATGCTTAAAACTGGGAAATCTTCAATCTGAAATTTGAAACGGTTAGAATGTTTGATTGGCTTTGGGAATTCTCATGGTTTAGTATTTTGTATTCTGGAGTTCAGCTAGACTTATTGAAACTTGGCTAAGTTGGCTTTGCCCATTTTTCCCTTGTTGATGGAAATCATAGTTTAAATTTTTCTATTTATCTTTCCTATTACTTGTAGGATTCTGGTGATTATTATGTGTGTTAGTTGTGGACTCCCTGATTTTGCCTGAGTTTAATTATGATGCTATAGATAACCATGAATAGCTCTTTCCAAATGTGATAGCTTGATAAATTGTGTTTGTGAATATGTTCATATAGAATGTCTTGGAAAATTCAAGACTATTAAGCATCTCGAACTTTGAATTTGAAGTAATTGGTAATTGTCTGCTACTAGCATTACCCTTTATTGAACATACACTGCAGGATGGGGACTGGCACTTATTTTTATTTTATTTTTTTTGTTATGGTAGTATCCGGATGGGAATTTTTAGGTAGTGCTGATCACTGAAATCTGGCATTAGGAAATACCTTGGATTGTAACATTCCCAATGTCAGATGATGGAAATAGCTAAAGTGAGAAGAACTGCTTTATATGCTGTGCGCAAAACAGGTTTGAGAGGGCCAGGGAAAATACTGGAGTTGTGCAAATGATTCGAGGGTTTTTTTGCTGCATATCGTAAATGATGTTGGTCCCAAATTCATGGATCAGCAAGCTCACTATTGATGATGCTTTGGATTAACCATATTTTTTGGCACTAGAACTTAGGAGCCAAGTTCCAAAATCAGGAAAAGATCTCTTGTAATTATGGAGAAGCTGGTCAAAGTTTCGTATTTTCTACACACTGGTGGGTCTGTTGGTTTATAAAAGTGTAGGCTATGATAACTTTTCGAGAAATTCACCAGGAGATGCAGTACTTGCTTGAACAGAAGCATGCCTCCCTCTTATGCTCTATGTACGGGTTAGAAATTATTAAGAGAATATCCTAGAGTCAAAAAATTCCTGATGAATTGAGTAGCTTTCCAATGAGAGATTGATATGTTTGATTGCATAACCAAAAATACTATTGCATATAGGAAATGGCAAATATTATCTAATTATATGTAAGCATTGGTACTCTATGTAGCAGACAATTGTATACTTTTCCACTCCTTTACCTGTTAGTGCATTCAAGACCTTTATGATGTACTTAGAATACCAAATGATGATGAGTTACTGGTTGCCACATCTTTATTCTACTGATCTTTCTTTTTCCATCAATTCGGGAACTCTTTTGTTGTAGTGGAGTTAAACCAATTTTGCATAGATGAAGCTGGAAAATAAGCTGCAATTGTAATGTACAATCAATTTCTTTGTAGCTGCATCAAATGGATTTAAGATTACTCCCTATATACATTATTTAAATTGGAAAACAACTCTATTCTTTGAATGTGGAACACATTTTCTAGGAGAGTCTAGTAAGTATGCTGCAAGGTTTATTACAATTGTAATATGTGGGATCTAATCATCTAAACTAATCTAATGAAGGGATTGTTTTGTCTAGTTTTTATTCTGCTTAATATGTACAAGATATGATATTTCTGTGTTTGTTTTTCTTCCTTAACTGCAGACTGTCTATCAGAAAAATGGTCACTTATTTTTCCGCACATCTGTTCAAAAAGCAACATCATCTGTGGAAAGTAAGAAATGCATCTTCCTTCTCTTTTCTTTTTAATGCATGATCCTTACTTGGGGATTAGACAGCTGAGTGATATAGTTTGCCATCTTTGTTGGTTAATGTATGACAGAACAACTTGATCAGGCAAAAACTAAGGTAGAAAAGTTGAATTCCCAGTGATTGTACTTGGCAGTGATGTGCAGGACCGAAGCCTATTATTTGTCACCAACAAAAAATTTTGGGTTGAAACTATTTTGTGTCTATCATTTGTTTAATGCAAGATGGAAAGTTAGGATTGTAAATGAACCAAGTTTGAACGAATAAACTTCTGTTCATGTTCGTTTGTGTATTTTTAAACTTATGCATGTTCAATTTGTATTCGTTAAAAATTTCAAAATTTTGTTCATATTCATTTATTTAAAATTATGTGTGGTTATGTTTGTTTATTTAATATTCACAAACATGTTCATTTAACGTAATCGAACATGTTCACGAACATTAAACGAATATATTCATGAATATATAATTGAACATGTTTACAAACAATATTAATGAATAATAAACAAACAAATAATATATACATACAAACAAATATTATTTTAATATTTTTATAAAAAAATATCATTAATAAATAAACAAGTTATAAATGAGATTTTAAATGAGTTTATTCGTAAATATATACGAATTTAACACATCTTTGTTTATATCCTTTGTTTATTAAATAAAAATAAAATTTTTATCTATACTCGTTTATTTAATTTAGTAAATAAACATAAACGAATATTATACGAATGGTTAAAAAAATTTAAAAACAATTCATTGAATATTCTGTTTATTTACTATCCCTATGTAAATCCCTATGTAAAGTGCTGGACTAGGACTTAAAATAATTTTTCTCAAAATAATTTTTCTCAAAAACCAATCACAAAGGGAATTTCCCTTTCAACCTTTCTCTGTGAGATTATTTGTTTGGGCTTCCAGAAATGCAAACAAGAAATTGGGAAACAAATATCATATATTATCACAAGTTATAAAAATCCTTCTAATGGAGTTTCAGAGATTTCCTCCTGATTATTAAGCCAACTTGCAGGATATTGTTCCATACAAACCGAGCAATAAACTTGATCTCATTCACAGCAGACAAAAGATGGAAGAATTCTCTACTCAATCCCTTCGCGCGATGCTTGAAGCCAAACTATTGCAAGGGTGACAAGAGATGCATAAATTGAATTGGGCAACTTTTGAACCACTTTTCCAACACCGGGAACACCCTCAGTCGCCTTCTTTGTCGCCATAGCTACAGTTGGAGCGACAACCAAAGCGACAAGCAGCCCCTGACTAACCACAGCCAACGTGTCAGTCGTAAGCTTCTGAATGAATTTCACAAATTCATCATGGTTGATTTGTCCGTCAAGGTTCAAGTCACACTCCTGCGTAGTAAACAAACCAACTGCTTTATGCCTTTAACCATTACTGATATTATGTTCTTCCATGAAACTTTTCAGAGAAAAGAAAATACAGAGAAAATTAAGTCAAATATGTCCCATAGCTTCGAATCTATATCCCTGGTTCATTAGAAGAGAATTAACAAAGATAATGGAACATGTCAGCAGCTCCAATATGTTATCTGAGCCTACATTAATAATTGAAAAACGCCCCAAATTCAACAATGCATATGAACACTTCATTTTTCTTCTTTCCTCGTAGTATACTTTCAGTTATCCTGAATCAAACAAAAACCTTATGTTTTTTCTTAGAGGGTCAGACTCTCAACAAGTTCGATATTATCTCCAATCGAGATTTTGTCTCCCTTGAGACCCTGGCAAATTTACAGAGACAGAAGTCATGGCCGCCAAAGAGCGACCACGTGACACTATGATTGTTTAAAAGCTAGCTCAAATGGTACCATGATTCCCTCAAGATCCTCTATATTAGGAGTGAATAAAATTCGATAACTCGAATAAATAATTCGAGTTTCGAATTCGAGTTGAATTTTACAATTCAAAGAACGAATTGATGTAAATATCCCTTTTGTCCCTGTCAATTTTAAAAATTAACAAATTAATTTTTCTGAAAAAATAATTTTTAAAATTCAAAGTATTTATAAAAATTCTAAAATTTATAAAAAAATTTCTAAAGAATGTATAAAGTTAAGAGTTTGAAAAAAATTTAAAATAATAATTTTAAGACCTAAATAAATTAAATTAATGATCCAACTCTATCATACTACAGTATTTTTTTTCTTATTTTACTTCGAATTTTTTTTTAAATATATATGATTTCAAATTTATGTTAACATAAAATTAATTATATTGTAACAAGATTTTAATTTGATACGTTTAATTTTTTAATTTCACTCAATTTAACTCGATTTAAATTTCATTTTAATCGTCTAGATTTGAAAAAAAATTTAAATCGAGTTAGGATGATAAAATAGGACCCGTAAGTGGATTAATTCGAAATTTTTTTACTCGATTCAATCGAATGCTCACCCCTACTCTATATGCTAGACGTCGTGGGCTCGAGCCTTGCCATGAGCTTGCTTTTCAGCAACCATGGCGCCACGCACTTGCTCTTCGGTGACCATGGCTTCTTGTTCATGCAATGACTTCTTCCTATACATGCAAGACAAGGCGCTCCCGCTTTTGTAAACCTACAAGGCTTTCTGTAGAGTTGAGAAACAAAATCCCATTCAAAGAAAATGGGTCCAGCCCTCTGACAATTTTCGATAATTAAATATTGACTCGAGATTGATTAACAAAATGACATCCTTACTATCAGACTATCAACTTTCACAAATGCACCCTTTAAAACTCGAGGAGCTTCCTTTTATTCTTAAAACTTTACTACAAACATATAAACATGCAGTGACATCCATTAATCAATAGCTATGTTCTCAGACACACTGTGTCAAAAGATATAGAAACTGAGAAGTTAGTGTAATTGTTGACAAATACATGAACTTGAACTATTAATTTTTATTAATTTATTATAGTTGAACTTCTAATTTGTAAGTCAACGATTTTAGAAAACTAACTTTTCAATTTTAGGTTTGGTTTGGATAGACGGTGCTTTTAGCTTACTTTTTGTCTCACGCTAAAATATCTAATCTCACCAGTACCGTTGTTTTTACACTAACCGCAAGTAAACGCACCGTCCATCTAAACTCACCCTTAGTAAAGTAAGGGAGATCAAATTTTGACAAATTAAAGTAGTTTATGCAAAGGGATAAATTTCATAGTTAAACCCAGTAAAGTATATAATGTATATCCTCAAAAAAGAGTTGTAGATTACCTGCATCATTGATCTGATTTGGTCCTTAGAGGGTGGATCAAAGTGCGGCCCAGGCAAACGCTTATTAATATCACTACAGAAATAAATTAAAGATGCATTTAATAATACATGATTATGAAATGAATGAAACATAGAAGGTTTAAGCAAAAATCCTCACTTATACACCAGCAAGACAGCGATATATAGATCTTCAAATGTCAAAGTAGCTCTTCCTGATTGATTTTTGACACGCTCAAAAACCTTATCACTGATTTTCCTAATCTGTCTCTTTCTCCATTCCTTCCCTGCAAAAACCAAGTGTTAAACTATCAAACACTCGCTTATAGCACTACAAACAGTGAAACATTACTTCCTCTCAATAAAAGCAGAGCCATGAAAACACACTTGTTCAAACTAATCACTCAACATGAACATCTACCCATTCTAATTCCAGATACCCATTTCTCTAAAGTGATCATTAAAGCTTAATTTGACCCTTACTTTTAAAACAATAAAAATTAGAAATTTAAATTTTCGAGAGAAAACAAAAAGTTAGACCCTTTCTTTTTAATTTATATATAATATAGTCTTTACAAAAGTAAGATACGGCTAAAAGAGAACACCCTTTCTATGGAATATAAACTAAATTTTTTTAAAACAAAGTGCCCTTAATTCCCATGATTGAAAAGAATCGACTTCTGGGTTTCAAATATCATAAACTTTTGAATAACAAAGTTTCGAGATAAAGCGAAATTTAAGAGAGTGGGAAAAAAGCTTACCATGGAATTTGTCTAGGACTTGTCCCATGACTCCAGAAACGACGTAGCTTTGGAGATTCTTAATGTTTCAGTGTGCCGATGAAACAAAGATGAATTTACGGCGGAAAGAAAAATAAAGCAAAAGACGAGAGGGAAAGGACAATTGATACGGTGGCGTTTCAAAAATTCGGAGTGACGTAGCACATTGAAGGTGGATGATAGTAACGTGTGGATGTGGACATGTGATTTACTTTGCAGATCCAATCTTCACATTTCATCTATGAACTTTTGGGTAAATTACACCCACATGTCATCCAACTATGGGTTATTATCTTTTTGTCACCTAATTACCGATTTGTTTCTTTTTAGTCACCAATTTATCGAGATTGTAATTTTTGATCCATTTCCGTGAATTACACTAATGGGAGAGTAACATGACAATTAAGGAATCGGTATAATAACAAATTTAGCTTTCAATTTTTACATATTATATCGATTTAGTCATAATTTTAAAAAATTAACCCTCAAAATTTACAAGTGGTCTCAATTTGATCCTAATTTTTATTTAATATTAATATTAATATTTTTATTTAATATTAATATTAATATCAATACAAAATTTAAATTTATTATTATTTATTTGAAATATTTATGTATTTTTATATTTTTCTTTGAATATTTTTAGAAATTAGGATCAAATTGAGACCATTTGTAAATTTTTAGGGTTAATTTTTATAAAATTATGACTAAAACTATGTAAAAGTTGAGGGCTAAATTTATTGCTATATTGATTTTTCAACTATCATGTCATCCACCCATTAGTGCAATTAACATAAATGGACCAAAAAATATAATCTTGATTAGTTAAGTGACCAATTTAAAAAAATTCATAGTTGGGTGATCGAAAAAGAAAATGACACATAGTTAGGTAACCTGTGGGGTAATTTACCCATAACTTTTTTTTAGGGTAAATTCCACCATTAAAATCACAAAATTATGGATAAATTTTTATTTTGGTCGCTTAAGTACAAAAAAGTTACAATTTGGTCACTTTTGTTTTCAAATATTTTTTGTCTCCTAATGGTTAAGTGACAATTTGTTAGTCAGTATAATAACAATTTTAAACATGGATTTTTATACTTTCTTTCAATTTGACCCTGATTATATATATAATATAATAAATAATTGAAATTCCTTTTTAAATTATTTAAAAATTATAAAAATTTAAATTTAAATAAAATTAGATAAAAATTTAAAAAATAGATAAGTGAGAAAATGAGGGAAATGCAACAACTCGACTTTTGTTGATGTTGGAAAATGTGGTTTTAGAACCCATTTCCTTAAACCAAGTCCTTAAGGATAAAATAGGAAGATTTACGGAGTTGGTATGAAAATATATTAAAGACTGATTAAGTAATTTAACTGAGGAAATCATTAATTAAAGTTTATGGACTAAATTGTAAAAGTCCAATCTCTATTAAATTTTAATTTAGAAAATGCTTGAAGACTTAGTTGGCAATTATAAGACCTAAATGGTCATTAAACCATTTTTTTCTATGAGATAGTGGGAAATGATGATGTATTAATTGATATAATTGTAATTAATGAATATAAATATGTTAAATTAGTAGAATAAACATGATTAAATTTAATCTAAGTGTATATATTAACTTAAGTGGGAGATGACAATATTATCATCTTCTCCCTTAAGCTTTCAACCGTCTAAGCTTGAGAAATAAAAGAAAAACACCTTGCTCATCCATTTAACTTTCAACCATTCAATTGAGCATGTAAGTGAGCAATTTCTTGTGATCTTTTTATAAATTCTAATAACCTAAGCTTAGTTTATCACACCCATGCCTTGAATTTTGTAATTTTTTAGTGTACAACAAGATACCATTGTTGGAGGTTGATGAAATTGAGCTTGATAATGGTAGATATCTAGTTGTTGAACTAGATTTTACTAGGATTGTATTGAGAGATACGAAAAATATCTTAAAATTAAAGATTTAGCTAATTTTCACATTAGGGACCAAATTGAATAAAATAAAAGATTTCATGAAAGTATGCTAGAGATGAAAAGTATAAAGTCCTTGATGGAAGAATATGAAATCAAATTTTGATCCAATTTTAGATATGGAAAATTATGAGTATTTCGAATATATAGGCTAAAATGAATAAAATGCAAAATATGTTGATTATGTGTTTGAATGTGATTTGGATGTGAAATAAAATCATTTTTATAATTGAATTATCGAATGTAGCTAAAGATGATATTAGGTCATCTCGAGAGAAAGGAAAGACAAGAGTCGTAAACGAGTAACGAATATAATTTGTATTTTCATGATTTGAGGTAGAAAGTTCTTGTTTTCATGATTCGGATATATTTGATGATATGGAATATTAACAATCTAATTGATTTGAGCATTATGTAGTTTGTATTATATAAAATTCCAATATAATATCATATGTATGTGTGTTGGAATCATTGGTTACCTTATTAACCGTCTTGGGCAAAGTCGGCTATAGTTGACTTGTCATAGGATTAGTGTATAGGATTATACTTTGATACCAACAAGGCGCGAAGCGCATATTCTACTTTGGACGTTTGGTGAGGTGTGGGTCATACTTTACTTCGGTTATACCAATGAGGTGTGGACCGCAATTTATTCTTCAAACGTTCCAATAAGGCATGGGTGCTAGATATATTGGTGTGATGGTTGGATGATACGTGTATCTGGCTTGAGTTCGTGTTCGGTTAATAAGGATTATAAAACATGAACTTGCTAAATGATAGTTGATATGAAATGTTGATGAAAAATGGTATATCTTGTACATATATATGAAATGTGGCAAATGATAGCATGTGAAAGGTCATGCGAACTAATTTAATCGAGCCCTGACGGAATATATGCATATGAATCGAATCAATAGATTTGAAAAAGAAACGAGAAAATGAATTATATGTTTTGGAATATAAATGAATGTATGCAATGATAGAAAACACATATAGTATATTGATATGAGTTTGCCAAATGAAATATGGTATGAATTTTGGTTCGTGAACATGAATGGTGAATGGAAATTGTTGATAATTATATCATATTTTGATTATATTCTTGACATGCTATTATTATTGTATTATTAATTTGAATCATGAAGGTCCTACGGAGCTTTATCGCTCAGTGTATGGTTGTTTATTTTCGTGCACAAATATTAGTTGATCTTGAGGTTTTGAGAAGTGAAACAACATCCAAATCACACCTCTCAACTTAACAAGTTTATATAGTCTCATTATGTTATCAATAAGTGGCATGTACTGTAACACCCTATGCCCTACCCAATCGTTAGGTTCGGTTATACAGTGTCACAACTGACCCGAGTTACTTAACAAAACTTTTAACTTTAATAATTTATAACTTAGTTATTGCTAGGATTAGTTCATCATTATCACCAAAATTTCTCAAATCTCTTTAAATAACACCAGGTTTCTGAAGCATAGCTATAAATAAAATTTCAACGATTTCCAAAACTTTATACAAACTACCTACCTTTTTGAGTTATGTACATGACTATGTATATATATACATATAAACTATGATTTGGAAATTTAAGACTCGATAGACATTTAATTATTTAAACCTTGAGGCATAGCCTTTAAGGATACCCCTTTATATGCCTGATACAACTTATGACGTGACCGCTTCTGAACGTACTCCCGTTCGACGTGTATTTTGGGCTTTCGCAAGTATATGGGTCGAGTTGTAATATAGTTACAACGAAGTAAATGAGTACTGTGAGGATCGTACCCAAGGGAGGCAGAGTGATAGGAACTTTTAATCTTTGCAGAGAAAAGAAGTAATTAGTATTCTTTTTAAGGTTTATAGTACGAAAGAAAAGAAAAAACATTTTGGGGTTTAAATTCAAGAACATAAAATTAAAGTAAAAGAAATAAAGCAAGTGAAAAAACATAAGAAAAATCAATTAACAGATTTATAGGGGATTAGCTCGCTTTAGTATGAATTCTTAAATTGTCACTTTTAGGGTTTTCGTCAATCAATTAGTCGCTACCCTAGTAGGATCGTCAAATCTTCCACTAACATAACAAGTCAACAAAGACTACTTATCTTCCGTCCTCATAGTCTATATTTGGGGTAAAGATTTTCACAGATGGGCAATACCAATTTTGGGTTAGTATAAGATTTCAATAAGTTACAAAAAATACAAATATAAGATTTTATTGATATAAATCCATCAATGAATAATACAAGATATTTAATTATCGTAGTACAATATAAATAGCTATAATGAAACTGTGTAATGCCATATTCATTCATGCATAGGATTGTTTAGGTCACATAGGTCTTTTCGGCTTGTAACGTTCTGAGGCTTAGGACAGGTATGAAGTTCAAAAGAATAGTAAGTATAAAAGGTGAAAAACACGAAAATAATTTGGCATATTATATTGTTCCCTATTCTTCCCTTTTTAGTATCTCATTCCTCTCATCACCTTATTTCTCATTCTCTCACCTTCCTTATATCTCCTTTTTAGGAACTCTCAATATGGTCTAATCCCTTTAACTAGCTTACGAGTACTTTATATTCTTGAACAAGTTTTTCTTTTTGGCTTGTTGTGACCTTTTCACTTTTCATATTATTTTCTTACTCAAAATTTTTCTCGTTTTACTTCTACTCATCTTTTCTTTTCTTTTGAATTTTTCTTGTTTCATATTTCTGGCTATTATAAAGTTCATATACCATAATGATTTTCCTATTTCGCTCTTGTTTTACAAATTCCACCTTGATGTGTCTACGACCCCCAATACATATGGCCATATGTCTATAATCATGCAAATCCAGACCAAAGAAAAGAGTACACACGAATTGACATTTTTAAACTTTATGGTTTGTAATGTGGTTCATCAAGAAGGGTCAATAAGCTCAAATATGGGTACTAAATGGAAAAATTAGAATAAGGTTTCTTTTTGGCTCTAAGTGTATCCAAACAATGCCTTAGGTCATCCCTAAACATCTCAATATGCATAAACGTCAATTTAATCACACAATTCCAAAATTACCATTTATCATATACACTAGCATGCTTGTTTCCTTGTATTACTCATGTCATTTGGTACAAATAATATCTCTTTACCTATTTTTAGTGTAACATAAAGAACTTAGTAGTTTTATGTTCTAAAATTTATAAATTACTCATCATCATGCCAAATTCATTCAAAAGATCCAATCAACCTATTGTACATGCTCCTAACCAATTACTTGTATTTCTACAAGCTCAAGCACACGAAAAAAGAAAAAAAAACAAAAATAATGAAAAACAAAGCAAAAATTCCTATGTTACCCCCACACTTTAGAAATCACATTGTCCTCAATGTGTAGCCCCTAAAAGTAAGGAACGAAGTTACCCGATTTATCGTGAAAGGCTCCTCTACTAATGGTGGGTTCCTTCTCCTTTTGTCGTGAATAGCTGCAAATGTTGTGCCTTCTTCGTGCAAGGTTCTTACATGAAAATTAGAAATACATATGCAAAAGTAAATCTAATGTTAATCTATTCCTACTAATAAATAAGTCCTTAAAACAGAAAACAAAATTTTTTTTATCCAAATTACAAGTCTGGTAAAAATAAAGTCTTTAAAAACAACTAATTAATCTTCCTCCAACTCATCCTCCTCTTCTTCACTCTGAGTCTCCTCCTCATCATGTTCCTCGTTTATTGGCCCAAACATATTTGATGTGTAATTAGGGACCCGAATGTTATTTTGTCGAGTAAATTCTTGAAACAATGTCTGATTCCTGCATCCAATGTATCATCCAATCTAGTTTTGGATGGTTTCCCTCACTAACTTCTTCTTGTTGGGTTTTCGCCAACCTTTGTGATGAAGCCAGTATGGTCGTCGTCTCTCTTTGTCTCTTTTTCCCTTCCTTAATTTGCTTGGCACAAATTTCAACATACTACTGGAAGAGAGTATCACTAATGATGCTCCTTGACCACTTCAAGGACTGTTCAGTGGATGTCATGGGCACACATGCCCTTTTACACAAAGTCGTGATTAGGTGGGGAAAGAATACTCCCACTTTTTGGCTTCCTACACACCTACTCATGTTGAGGTGGATCCATTTACCTATGCAAACCTATTTTTTCTGCAAAATTACAAACAATAATACCACTCAAAGGTAATGACATTAGAAATATTTAAGGCAGGTACAATATGAGTGCATACAAATTGAATCCACATCTTTGCTTTAGGAAACATAATGACTTGATTAAACGAAGTAGGAATACTAGTGCCTGGCCTACATTTCCACTCACCCCTCCCCTCATTGAGATAGTTTATCACATTATCCATATCTATGTCTTGAAAGTATTCCAAATCAATTTGGTCTAAGAAATCTTGTTCATAGTACGGACCATCGAAAAATTTTCAAATTACCTTAGAGGTGACTTTGACACTAATTCCTCTTACTACTATCGTATCCCATGTAATCTCATCATTAGTTCTAGATATATGATCTCTCAGTGAAGCATAGAATTCCTGAACTATTGAGACTACTGCTAGTTCTTTAGGAATCGTCCAAAATCGTTCCCACCTATGGTACCGAACTAATGATCATATTTCCTTACAAAGGACCATCAACAGATCAAATCCTTTTTCTTGAATAAATGTTTTCCCTTAAAGTTCATTGAAATATTCTTCAACATTTTCGTTTACAAATCTTGAAGGGGTTGGACCTGTTGACAATTCCGATTCAATGGTTCGCCTAATCTTTCCAGGAGGCATTGTAAATACAAGAAATCAATAGATTTTAAGGTTTAGGAACCCTTAACCTAAGTTGGTGTGGTTCCTCTTGAACTCGATGTTCGTCCTTGCTTTGTGAGATTGACAAAATTCGAACAATAAAAGTGAGTGAAGGGATTTTTAGGGTTTTAAAAGACTTAGTAAAGATTAAGAGGTAATATAAAGTTAACAATATGTGTTAGTATTTATAATCAGTAAAACCTAGAGTTTTTAGGGTGTTAAAAACGAAAAAATAAGTGGTTAACCGTCGGGTTGACCCTGCAAAAATTGCAGCCGAAGTCGTGACACGGAGATATTAGTGTCGCAACATTCCCTTCAGATTTGTTGTGTCGTGACACAGAGATCTTGTGTCGTGACGTCTCTCTCAGTTTTGGAGTTTTTCTAATTTGCCACCTTCATCGCGACACAGAGAATTAGTTATCACGACATTGTCATTAGTTTCAACTTTTTCCAATCTGCTACCTTTGTAGCAACACAAAAAATGACGTGTCGCGACGTTCCCCTGTTTCTTGTTAATTATTAAAAGAAAAATTGTTGGACTTAATTACAATAATATACAGAAGCGAAATGATATCAATCACCTTTACATTTTACTACCGGACTCATTTGACAGTCTTACCCTCATTGATTTGCTTCATGGTTTCTAGGCATTCATCCACCTTCTGTCATGTTGCTCCATCCTTCTTAACCTATCCCTTTATTTAAATCGATTGATTCTTTCTTTGTTCATAAAAAGGGTTTTACTACGTCCTTTATACTCTCCCACAATAAGTAGATTACATCTTTTCCTTTGATCCTCTTTTTCGTCTAACCTATCCCCACATTTGAAGGTCTCTATCTCTCCATTAATCCTCATCATTAACTCATTCGTGTTTAAGTCAATGGTGGATCTAGATGTAGTTAGAAAAGGTCTTTCTAGTAAGATTTGTATATTCTTGTCTTTTTCAAAATCCAAAACCACGAAATCTACAGGGATAATGAAGTCTTTGACTTGCACTAACACATCCTCTAGGATCCCTTTAGGTTGCACAGACGATCTATCTGTTAATTGAAGAGTTACTTGTGTGTTCCTTAAATCTCCGGACCCAAGTTTCTTAAAAACTGAAAGTGACATTAAATTGATACTGGCTCCAAGATCACACAAGGCTTTACTAAACTAGAGATTCCCAATTTTTATAGGATTTGTAAAACTGTTGGGATCTTTCAGTTTCTGAGGAATTTGTTTAGAGATAATCTAACTATAGGATGCATTGACTTCCACTTGTTCACCTACCTTGATTTTTTACGCTTAGACACGATCTCCTTTAAAAATTTAGCGTACTTTGGGACTTTTTCTATCAATTCAATCAGAGGTAAGTTAACATTTATGGTTTTAAATGGGTTTAGAAAACTTACAAATTTGTCATCATCCTGTTTTTTCTTCTCTTCTGGTCTCTTGGGGAATGGAATAGTAGTACCTTTATCCTCTTTAGGAATATCATTCGTTTTCTCTGATTTTTCTTCCAGCGATACTTCTTTGGTTGATGTGACATCATTATCATCATCGGAGGGTATATCTATGATATCATTCGACTTTTTCTGCTCTTTTCCCTTAGTAGGTTTTTTTGGTCTACTTAGTACTTTGTTCGATCTAAGTTCAATAACCTTGATGATAGCATTAGAAAAGACCATTGATTTCTCCTTACTTATGGTATAATTTGTTCCCATTTGATCATTTTTAGCATGCATTTTTAGTTTTTTTAACTTAGTTATTGCATTTTCTAACTTAGTGAAGCTTGACCTAATTTTCTTTAATTTTATCATGTTTTTACTAACAATGTCACTGCATTAGTTTTTCAGTATTGCGCCCAAAGATGTCACTATAGGAACCTATCCAGAAGGATCAATGCATGAAGGTGTATAGAGTTGTCACTACAAAATAACTTCCAAATTTTCGCCCAGAACTATCGCCACAACTGACAACTGTCTGATGAACACACGAGATTTACATGAGTATACAGTTGGTATAACCAACTTATACAGCTATGAAAAATTGGATCTGAAAAGGAGGACACCTGTAATTGGCAATGGCTGTTAAATATTGATGAGAAAGAATCTTCTAGCAGTTTTTATCTTCTTCTTGACTTTTCGGTGGATAAAATTTCTTCTTCAACATTTTTCCAAGCTTGCATCCATGGCAGCTTAAATTCAAGAGGGCAACCTGACATTGATGAGAAGGCAACCCTGCTCCTGACGAGGAGCATCCTAAATGCGACACAAGAGGAGTATAAGGGAGTGATTCAAGTAGACTAGGAATATGATACTTCAATTTATTCTGTTGATCTCTTGCTTAAACACTGATAAGTTTTGATAATTTGAAGTTGTATGGAAATACAATTTAATTTCAGATCAAGTTTGATATCTATTTCAATCTTTCCTTCATTGTTTATCTTTGGATTTAATTGTTTGACCATGAAAGTGTGATTGCAGTTACTGTCACTGGAAAGTGCAACGACAAATTAAGTTAACAAACAAGTCAATGGAAGTTGCTTGAGAATTAAACGAATTCAGTTCACTTGTTCTTGAATATATAGCATTGCTAACACTGAAAGGTGTGGTTAGTGTGAGTATTTGAGTCTTTGATAAATAGGGAAGTCAAGGTTGGTAAGATTTCATTGTGCTTAATTGTGGCGACAATTTATCTGTTATTAACCTTCTGATCATATTTAGCTTTTTGCTAACTTTTCAAGTCAGGGAACCCCATTTCATTATCACTGTTTTACTTCCTAAATTTTCTTAAATTGCTTCGACAAATTATTGTCATACTTTTACTGCATTTTCTTGTATTATTGCTCCGACATTATTCATCAAGATCTCTTTAGTTTTAACTTTCTGCGCATCGATAATTATAAACATAAGCAGCCATCCTTGTGGGATTGATATTCGATAGATTTACATCTATCTATTATACTTGCATCAACAGTGTATGCTTGCACGTATTTGCTGTGACGTTTATAGCGCGATCAAGTTTTGCCATCGTTACTAGGGATGGCGTTTGTTTGATGTCTATTTTTTGTCTTTGCATTTATTCTTTATTATCTAAATTTTAGTTTTCACTAACTTGCTTCCTTTTTGTACATTACTTTTACATTTTTTCTTTTAGCAAAATATGGCTAGGAACGAGGTGTTTAATGATTGGGATAGACTAATACTAGAATATTTAATTCTTACTTTGGATGATCTATATCCTAGAACCTCATGATTTTGGACTGACATGAGTGATGTTGTAGAAATGGGGCTCGATGCCATAACAGGCCAGGTGTCTTCATTGACTAATATGCAGAATGCTACAGCAGTTGCAAAATGGAAATTTGCAGTGACAACTTACGATTACTGTGGATGCAACCATGAGTTTGAAGAAGGCCTATCAAATCTAGCAATTGTGTACCACATGGGGAATTTCTATCAAAATGAAAATCCATATTCCAACACTTACATGCCAGGGTGGGAGCAACATCCAAATTTTTGTTGGGACAATCAAAACCTTGGAAGTATAAACAATTATGTTAGATCCGAGTGGGCACTACCCAATTATGATCAACCTTTGTCAAGGAAAAATATCCAGCAAGATGAAGCATCAGAGTTTTCATCAATTGAAAATTTGTTGAGACAATATATTGCCAAGACTGACGTTGTGCTTCAGAGTCAAGCTGAATCCATATGAGCTCTTGAATATCAATTTGGCCAGATTGTGAATGCAATAAATTTGCGACCACAATAAACTTTATCGATTGATATTGAGAATTCGATATCATAAGGGCAAGAGCACTGTGAGGAAATCATTCCCAGAAATAAGACTCAGCTGAATGAAGTTGTTCAAGATGCTACAGCAAAAGAAGATAATTCAGATCTTGATAATGGAAAGACGTCAGAACAATCTGAAAAGCAAACTGCAGCTGAAGAGGTTAAACAAAATATTGCTGAGACAGAATTAGATCATTTTATCGACATAAATGCTACAGTAAAACAGCCTCAGAAACTTGAAGATACATTGTCAAAGAAGAAAAGATTGGGAGAAGTTGAAGCAATCACATTTACTAAAGGGTGCACTATCATGACAATTAAATTACTTTAAAAATTTAAGGATCCCAAGAGCTTCACAATACCCTATTCCATTAGTGATAAATATATTGGAAAGACATTATGTGATTTCAACGTAAGCATAATTTTGATGCCTATATCTGTAATTCAGAAGTTATAGAATTGGAAAAAATGCAAGAAAGAGTGGAAATTTTTTGGGACCGTATAAAGAATAAGAGAGAACGAAACACTTGAAGAAGAAGGAACAAATACTATGTCTGCACCGATTGAGGATTAAGTAAACACTTTTGTTGACGCATGAAAAATTCCTTGTCGATGCAACTTATCTGCTGACTCATCACAAAATCGAAATAGATCAGGAAACAAATCGTGATGTTTCAAGCACCTATTCCCCAACTGTTGGATCGATTTGAAAAAGGATAATTCGAGTCGATGCATTTATTGAATGCAAACTGATTGTTCTCTCTTTGTAGTGTAAAAGAGCATGACTCTCCATTTTCACGTTTCATTCCTTATAAAGTGATTCACTGTGCCGATGGTGTGCCCTAGAAAAACCTCCATTGCTGCTTAAAATTTTCTTCAAAGCTCTCACCTTTCCTGCTCTTTATTATCTTTGCTACAAAAAAGATATGGCCAGAACTCGAGGCACAAAAACACCGTCCAAATTTGCTGCAGAATCCTCTTTCATTGCAGTGGTGCGAGAAATAGAGCAGCACCTATCAAAGGAACCAGTGATGTTTCTAACCAAGGCTGCGAAGGATCATTTTCATGACAACATGCTAAAGAGCAACTGTAACCCTGAACAAGGCTTTCAGCTATCGCAGCATCAAAACCAGGGGAAGCAAGTCAGCAAAAATATTGTGAGAATGGGGTGGAAAACCTTTTGCACCCATCCTGGAGGATATTCACCATCCCTTGTGAAAGAGTTCTATGCAAACCTAAATGATAAAGAACAAGAGTTCATCTTCGTTCATGAAGGATTGGTGCCTTGGGGTACCTCCCACATTAATGCTCTTTACAATATCACCGTTGAAGAAGACGAGCACATGACCTTCCTGGAACAACTCACAGAAGAGGGGGTTGACATCTTGATGTAGGATCTTTGCATTGACAGAGCGGTGTGGACGGGCAACAATCTGAACAACTACATGATGCATCGCCGCTTTCTCACAATACAGAGTAAGGTTTGGTTTCACTTCATAAATTGTCATCTTATGCCTTCTACTCATAGCACAACAGTCACTTTGGATTAGATGTGTTGAATCCATTCTATCATCAAAAGAAGACATATTGATATTGGTGTAATTTTGCACCAAGAAATTACGAACTATGCTGCAAGGCAGACGGGTTTTCTGGCATTCCCTTCACCGATCATGTAGTTGTACCAACAGCGAGGAGTGATACCTCGTGAGGGAGAAGAAATGTTGGACAATAAAGGTCCTATTAATGATGCCTCCATTGAGCGCATGACTAGGGGGAAGGATACTCCCGTTATGAAGAAAACTGAAACCAAGAAGAGGAAAGGCAATGCGAAGATGGAAGAAAGAAGACTCCTATCGCCACAGATCCTAATTTATGGCATAAGGTTAAAGAGGTAAAGAAGATTGCTGACACAATTAAAATTCGATAGATAAAACTTGTCAGCAGAATCGAGGAAATAGAAAGATCTCAGAACTTATTCTATGCCTACACAAGGGCATGGAATAGGTCCATTGTGACCACATTGCGCTGTATGAGCAAAGCACCTTTGCCTAAATTCCCTGTGTTCCCTTCAATCATAAGAGAAGTTACACCTTCAGCTGAAAGGGCTGCGTCAGAAGTAAAAAATCAATCAGTAGCATCTCCGCAGATGGTCCATATTTCTGATGATGAACGCAGGTGAATTTGAAGAAAGTCGAAGATTACCTCCGAAACATTATCAACCTTTTTGAGGATGATTTTTTTACCAGCCCAAAGGTTAATATGGTTGAGAAGAAGGCCAATGTTGATGAAGTAAACACGCCCTTGGAACTTGTGGAGACAGAAGAGGAAAAAGAAGAGGAAGGAAAAGAAGTAAGAAGAGAAGAACCTGATGTCGCGACAAATTCATCTGAGGAATTTGTTACTGCACCTGAAGTTGTGGGTGTATCTTTTGATGACTTGGCGCCACCTGATGCGAGTTAGGTGGAGGCCATCACTATCAATAATGAGGATTCCAATCCTCTAGCCATGGTGCTTTATGTTGCATTGCTTGTTGAAATACACCCATCTGATGTCACGGTGATGATGCCAGGGCGTAGCCAGATACGGAGGAGCAATCCGAGGACCTAGCCAAGCCAAAAGAAAGGAAGAGAAAACGCGCCAAGGATAAGAAGCGACACAAGGAAGAGTGTAAATGAAAGAAGAAGAAGACCCATTCAGCCACATCTTCGGCTGCAACACACTGAGTTAGTTTTTATTTTTAGCATTTAGTGTAGTTTTCATGCATATCATATAGCTGTAGTATAATTGTCCCTCCATTTTTATTGTCAGTGCATTTTTATTGTCGCTGTATCTTCATTGTCATTGCATTTCCATATATATTTTTAAATTAATGTCAGTGCATTGGGGACTATGCAGACTTTAAGTTTGGGGGAATGTATATGAGATGGAAATGCAAATGCACCCACATTTTAAAAATTTGTCCTTTTAAGTCTAATGAAAGCATGGAAAGTTATTGGAAATATGCTTGAAATTTTTTCATTTGATGCTTAATTCTTGAATCATATGAAATGCTAGTGAATGAGTTGGATGAATGTGATTGAATGATGTATCTTCAATTTTTGGATGAATGATTTAGATTGCATTAGTAATGGATGAATAGTATCATTATTTGAATCTTAAATGAATTTTCCATTTACAGCTGCTTGTATATAAGTATAGTTATGAATAAAAATAGACACTCCAATGTGGGTGTATTGTGAACTATCAAGGGGGAACACTCCAATGCAAGTGTTAGAAAAAGTAATCTAGCCAAAGGCTGTCACTGCAAGAGTGTGTGTCGGTGCAATTACATACTCCTTGAGGGTTTGTTGCACCCCATCGTTACTTCCCAAGAACAAGGGTATAGTAATGCAACGACATCCCTCAGTTACATATATAATATATATATTATTATACAATAAATGTTGTTTTGGTAGAAATTTGAGATTTAAAGTATGATACTAGCATTAATGAAGTTGCAATTTTGATTATTCATACCTATAAATTGTCGGCGCAATATTCTGTCATGTGAATGTAATTCATACATTAGGATTTTAGAAGATTCATGTTGCTAGAATGACTATTGCTTGATAGAAATCTTTGTTATAACCTTGCTAGCTTTTGTTTACTTGAGGACAAGTAAAAATTCAAGTTTGGGGGTGTGATAGCATTAGAAAAGACCATTGATTTCTCCTTACTTATGGTATAATTTGTTCCCATTTGATCATCTTTAGCATGCATTTTTAGTCTTTTTAACTTAGTTATTGCATTTTCTAACTTAGTGAAGCTTGAGCTAATTTTTTTAGGCATAATGACAAAATTAGCCCCTAACATTTGAGTATTTTGTCACTTTGGCCCTTATCGTTTTTTTGGCTCATTTTCATACATAACCTTTTGTTTTTTGGTCAAATTGATCATTTTTTAATGGTCTTGCTGATGTGGCTGTTAAGGGACTAACGACGCTGACGTAGTGATTTTTTGGTTCTAGTTAGGCACGTCCACGTAAGCATCTACTGACGTGGCATATTTTTGTCTTATATGCCACGTAAGCAAATGATTTTAAAATTATTAAATTTATTTTTTTAAAATATAAATCTTTTAAATTATTTTAAAATTATTTTTAAAATATAAAATTATTAAAATCATCATCTCCTCAAGTTTTTCAAGGTTTTTTTCCCTTTCGCTTTTCCCCATAGAAAGTGGATTCTCCATCTTTGCTTCCAGTTTCTCTTTCTCAGTTTCTTCTTCAATCCTATTATTTGAGTATTTGAGTAACAACAATGGCAGACACCCATATGAATGACGTTAGGGAAGCTCAAGTCCAAAAAGAGCAAAATCCATTTTTGGTCATGTTGGTTTCTTCACTAATGTTTGTTTCTTCGATAAAGCACCATCTTTTGAGAAAAATATTTAGCAATCTCATGCTATCTTTTTATTTCAATGTAACTTCCTTGAAACATTTTTCTTGAATGATAAATTTCCTCACTTCTTGAGTTTGTGAAAGTTTCTATTTGTTTCTCGAGAAATCCAATATCAAAAACAAATTTGGGGCTTCTTTTCGTCTTTATACTTGAAGGACTAACGATTTCAACACTTGGGCTTCTTTCCTTTCTCTCCAAATTGACACCAAGAATAACACTTTGTGACCTAGTGAAATTTTCTGTTTGTTTCTCAGGAAACCCAAAATCAAACCCCCAAAACTCGTTCCCGAAATCAATTTCCTCAGACGGCTGTAGATTAAGATTGAGACCAAGGAATGTTGCATGCTGATGTTGCTGCTGCTTATAAAAAACAACATCTTCATTTCTTTCTTTGTTTTTTTCCTTCACTTTCTTCCAAATTCCCTTCATTTTCCCTGTAATCTGTTTTCTCGAATTTCATTTCCCCTTTTCAATTCCTTGTCTTTTTTCTTCTTTTTCATTTTCAGCTACCTCTTTTAACAGTGGGTAATCAATATATAATCTCTTTAAAGTGCACCCAAGCATTGAAAAATAGATTCTTTTGCTTTCTTCTTCTTCTTCTTCTTCAGATTGCTATGAAAAATTCTGGCTTTTTCCTAATTGATTTAGTTGTTTTAGTGTAATTAAATATAAGAAAAAGGGGACGGGGAAGGCGGAACCCAAGATGATGATGATTTTAATAATTTTATATTTAAAAAAATTATTAATTTTAAAATAATTTAAAAAGATTTATATTTTAAAAAATAATTTTAATAATTTTAAAATCATTTGCTGATGTGGCATTTAAGACAAAAATATGCCACGTCAGTAGATGTTTACGTGGACGTGGCCAGCTGAAAAAAAAATGCCATGTCAACGCCGTTAGTCCTTTAATGGCCACGTCAGCAAGACCGTTAAAAAATGATCAATTTGACCAAAAAGCAAAAGGTTATGTATGAAAGTGAGCCAAAAAAACGATAAGGACCAAAGTGACAAAACACCCAAACGTTAAGGGCTAATTTTTTCATTATGCCTTTTTTTTAATTTTATCATGTTTTTACTAATAATGTCACTGCATTAGTTGTTCACAATTGCGCCCAAAGATGTTACTACAGGAACCTGTCCAGAAGGATCAATGATGAAGGTGTACAAAGTTGTCGCTGCAAAATAACATCCAAATTTGCGCCCAGAACTATCGCTGTAACTGACAACTGTCTAATGAACACACTAGATTTGTGTGAGTGTACAGCTGGTATAACCAACTTGTACAACTATAGAAAGTTGGATTTGAAAAGGAGGACAGCTTTAATTGGCAATGACTATTAAATATTGATGAGAAAGAATCTTCTAGAAGTTTTTATCTTCTTCTTAACTTTTCGGTGGATACAATTTCTTATTGAACATTTTTCCAAGCTTTGTATCCATGGCAACTTAAATTCTTGAGGGCAACCTGACATTGATAAGAAGGCAACCCTGCTCTTGACGAGGAGCATCTTAAATGCGACGCAAGAGGAGTATAAGGGAGTGATTCATGTAGACTAAGAATAGGATACTTCAATTTATTCTGTTATTCTCTTGCTTAAACGCTGATAAGTTTTGATAATTTGAAGTTGTATGGAAATACAATTTAATTTTAGATCAAGTTTGATATCTATTTCAATCTTTCCTTCATTTTTTATCTTTGAATTTAATTTTTTAACCATGGAAGTGTGATTCTAGTCACGGTCATTGGAAAGTGCAGCGACAAATTAAGTTAACAAGCAAGTCAACAGAAGTTGCTTGAGGATTGAAGGAATTTAGTCCACTTGTTCTTGAATATATAGCATTGCCAACACTAGAAGGTGTGGTTAGTGTGAGTATTTGAGTCTTTGATAAACAGGAAGTCAAGGTTGGTAAGATTTCATTATGCTTAATTGTGGCAACAATTTATCTATTATTAACCTTGTGATTACATTTAGCTTTTTCCCAACTTTTCAAGTTAGGGAACCCTATCTCATTATCACTGTTTTACTTCTTAAATTTTCTTAAATTACTTCGACAAATTATTCTCATAATTTTACTACATTCTATTGTATTATTGCTCTGACATTATTCATCACAATCTCTTTAGTTTTAACTTTTTTTGCATCGACAATTATAACCATAAGCAGTCATCCCTAGGGAATTTGATATCTGATAGATTTACATCTATCTATTATACTTGCATCGACAGTGTCGCTTGCACATATTTGCTGTGAGTTCATAGCGCGATCACTTGACATGCTCCTTCCCTTTACATTCGAGGATTATTTTTTGTGTTACTAGGGATACTAATGCCAATATGCCTTTTAATATCTCCCATCATGCTCATCAATTAGCCCATTTGCTTCTCTAATTTTGTCAAGGTTTTAGACGAGTTAATGCACTCAGATTGCACTTGCTTTACCTTAGCATGCATGGACTGCATCTCTCCTTTTATTCTATCCAACCTTTGACCACATACAATATGATCACCTTGAATTTCTTTCTCTATCTGTCTCTATAAAAATGGAGGTTGATAGTTCAGATTTCTCTATTGGTTGCTATTACCACTTCCTCTTTGGTTTCCTCCCTATCTCAAATTTGGATGATCTTTCCAACCGTGATTGTAGGTATTTGAATAAGGATTTTCACCCCTATTTCCAACATAAATAACATCCTCGGTATTAGTGAAGTAGTGATAGAGAGGTTTATCATCTACTTGTGACGATGGTGCTCCTATTACAGATTTGATTCAGTTCAATCTTTCCAACAATTATTAGTATTTTTCATCTTTTTGAATCATTTTGATCGAAGCAGATTTCTACCCATATTTGAATCGTTCAGCTGGCCACTGGAAAGAGATCATTGCCATGTTCTCGATCAACCTATAAGAATCGTTATAAGTTCTATTCATTAGGGCTCCTCCTGCGCACCATCTAACCCAGATCTGGTGAATGCATCCAACCCATTATAGAAGGTTTGTAATTGCTACCATTCTGACAACCTGTGATGTGGGCATTTCTGCAACAAAGTTTTAAAGCGTTCCCATGTTTCAAAGAAACCTTCTCCCTTGAATTGTCGAAAAGTTGAAATCTCCCTCCTTAATTGGATTGTTTTACTAATAGGGAAAAACTTTTGTAAAAATTTTCTTGTGAGCTCATCCCATGTAGTAACCAAGAAAAAGCATTATCAGTGAGAGAAAATGGAAACAATCTAATATGAATGGCATCATCAGTAACACCATTATATCAAAAAGTATTGTATAATTGTAAAAGCACTTTAAATGTAAACTAGGATCTTCTGCCATGGTGCCTCTAAATTGTAGGTTATTTTGTATCAATTGGATGGTTAGCTTGATCTAACAAGTATTAGCAACTATTGTTGGTCTAGCGATACTCCCTCGTACTAGATCTATGTTTGGTAAAGCATACTCCTTTAATGTCTTTTGCACTTGCTCTATTGGTTCGTTTGTTGGTAGTTGTGGTGGTAACCTAATGTCTTGAATGTTATTGTCATCAGGATCGATAAGGGGTTTTTCCTATTCTTCTACTTCCTCAGGCAGTGGTGGATTTTGCATCAATTGTTGTGTTCTTCGGTTTCGCCTGCTAAGTGCTTCGAGGTTAGAAATCTATTCTACTAAGTTTCCTTGGCTCTGAGTCATAAAATGAAACTAAATAAAAGAAAATAATTACTTAATAGAAATAAATAATAATAATAAATATAATAAAAAAATTTGTATTTATAACCTAAAAATTTTCTAAATATTCTTAATAATAATGCAAAAATTAAAATTCACCAAAGATGTTGCCTTTCCGACAACAATGCCAACAACTTGACCTCTTTTGAACGTACTCCCATTCGGCGTGTATTTTGGGCTTCCACAAGTATATGGGTAGAGTTGTAATATAGTTACAATGTAGTAAATGTGTACTCCGATCGTACCCAAGGGAGGCAGAGCGATAGTAACTTCTAATTCCTGCAAAGAAAAGAGATAATTTGTATTCTTTTTAGGGTTTATAGTACGAAAGAAAAGAAAAAAGGTTTTGGGGTTTAATTTCAAGAACATAAAAGTAAAGTACAAGAAATAAAGTAAGGGAAAAAATATAAAAAAACTTGATGAACAGATTTATGGGGGATTAGCTCGCTTCAGTATAAATTCTTCAATCGTCGCTTTTAGGGTTTTCGTCAATCAGCTAGTCGCTACTCTAGCAGGATCTTCCGACCTTCCATTAACATAACGAGTCAATAAAGACTACTTATCTTCTAACCTCACAGCTTAGATTGGTTTGGTGTAAATGTTTTCACGGATGAATAATACTAATTTTGGATTAATTCCCACCTAAATGGCTTCCTAGGGTTGTTAGGCTAGGGTTCATTTCACGTTCTTCCTTTTCCAAACAATTGATCCATTGAAAATCCCTTTATACAATAATCAAGTAATTACACTTCCACTCTCTAATCCCCATAACAAGATTAGTTCCTCAAGGTTTCTTTGGACATCATAAATTCAATAATATAAGTAAACATGAAATTTTAGACTGAAAATATGATTTGAATGAAACTAAGAACTGTATAGAAATCTGTTGGGACGAATCCACAATCGTTTATGTGAAATTACAAATCTCGTTCCCCCACAAAGTAAGTAGAAATGAAAATAATTAAGGAAATGAAAAACAACTAAAAATCCTAAATTACAAAGCGAAATTAAACTAAGGAAAAAGGTGTGTAAGCCTAAGTGCTAAAGGGGCGCCTTAGGTCAGCTGTCATTCTTTTATGTTTAAGGTGTATTGTAAAGACCAAAACGCCCTTCACTAGGTGTTATTTTAGCTTTCAAGAGTCAATGTCGCCACACACATGAACCGTGTCGCGACGTAGCAAACAATTTACTCATTGGTGTGTTTTTCAGGCGTTGTTGCAACACACAATGCCCGTGTTGCGACATAGAAGACAACTTTGGAATTTTGTAGATATAGTCCCTGTGTTGCAACATAGATCATTTTGTGTCGTGATAGAGTGATCAGCTTCATTATTTTTCATCTTCTAGAGGTCTCCTACACACTCACAAAGTTTGTTAGCCAACCTTGAGGACTCACTCGATCCTAAAGTAAATAAAAAGAACCTTTTTACACTTTTTACACATTTTATTCGACATATGAAATTTAAACTAAATCCTAAGCAAACCTAAGGAAAATGCTTAATTTTGAGCTCCTAAAGTGCGAAAACTGGTTTAATCTGTTAGGTCAAATTACGACAGATCATGATACCATTCACGACGGCTTGGCGGAGTCTGGCTTGGTCCCTCTACATGATCCTCATGTAGTACCTTGACCTTACATTCAAGGTAAAGACATGTATAAGTTTAAAAGAACTTAGTGGGAGTCTTTTAATGTAATGTGTATAGATGACTTTAAAGTTTAAGAATTGAATAGTTAATACACATAATAAAACTCCTTGTATATCATAGGGGGTCCCGCGATTTAATCAGTGCAGATGATGCCTGTATGTTCTTTTTTAAGAATGAATTGTAGACATTTTGGCTGAGTTAGTTTCCCTTCCAATCTTACAACAAACCCTTTTTGAAAACTTAAATTTGTTTAGCCTTATTTTAGTTGACCATTTTACCTTATTATCGAGTTTGACTCATCATCAATAACTATAAACACAAATTTATGGATAGACAGTTGTTATCGCCAGCTACCTCGTCACATCTATGAATTCTTACCCTAACCCCTTTCATTTTTCTCATTACTAATGCAGTCGAAACCAACTAAAAATCTAACTAAGGCAAGTGCACCTATCAATTAATAGTATAGTTAAGGTGAACAAAGATATCATTCCCACGAGAACTAAGAGTCTTAGTAATTATCATCTTTCTATTATTTAACCGACAAATTGGGGTGATTGATTAAAACTAAAACTAACTAAATTAATTAACTAAAGAACACCACAAATAAAAAATCAAGAAAGCAGGTGATTAACAACCAAGAAGCGAAACAATACCTAGGACAGAATCCACTTAGATTTTCATCTATCATTATCAATCTGAATTTAACAATTTCTTAACTTAGTATCTTGATCCGTAGAAATCCCTAAAGTATGCTAATACCTCTATTCAAGCACAAAAGCAATTGACTCTAGGTTGATTAATTGAAATTTCTTTCTAATTAAAATCCTTATTGTCGCATTAACTTGATCTTTAGATCCCTCTATTAGATTTGACTCTAATCCGATAGATTTATGTCGTCCTATTTCTAGGATTGCATGCAACTCCACTCAATTATGCTAGATCTACTCTTAAACAGGGTCTATTCCTCCTCTGATTTAAGCACATTAAACATGAATTAATATCCCGGAAATACTAAATCAAGAATTAAGCACACATAATTGAGAACAAGATCTAAGTATTTATTGTGTAAAATAGAAATCAAAAGACAGAATTCATCATAGGATTCATTTTCCCTTGGTATTTAGAAAGTTAGTTCATAATCAGAAATAAATACATATCAAAGACAGTATAACCATAAAAAATAAAGAAACTCGTAATAAACTTCAAAGAAATTAAAATGAGATATTCAATCTTGATGGAAATTTGCTAGATCTCCCTTCTTGTATTTTAATACCTCCATCGTAATGTGACTACCTTCCCTCAATACATATGGCCATACATCCATTTTCATGCAAAATAGGATCAAAGAAAAGAATAAACACAAATTATCATTTAAGACTTTTAGAGGATTATAATGTGGCTCCTTAAAAGGATGTCATAAGGCTCAAAGATGGGTACTAATTGGTAATTCAGAATAGGGTTTATCTCTTTAGCTCTAGGTGTGTCCAAATAATGCCTTAGGTCATCCTTAAACAACTCAATATGCACAAATATCAATTTAATCAGTTAATCTCAAAATTATCGTCTATCATATATACTAGCATGCTTGTTTCCTCATATTATGCATGTAATTTGGTATCAATAAGACTTTTTATATCTATACATAATGTAACCTATAGAACTTCAAAAATTTCATGCTAAGAAATGTAAAATTCCTCATCATCATGCCAAGTTTATCAAAAAAACACAATCAACCTATTATACATGCTCCTAACCAATCACTTGTATTTTTACAAGCTCAAGTACACATTAAAAGGTAAATGAAAACTATATGCCAAAATTTCTATGTTACCCCCACACTTTAGAAAACATGTTGTCCTTAATATGTTCCCCAATAAGTCATAAAGGAAAGAAGTTACTCGATTTGTCGTGAAGGCCCGTATCTTCTCATGGTGGTTGTCCTTCTCCCTTTTTGCTTGAGTGCTTGAAATTGTTGTGTTTCTAGAGTATGGGGTTCCTACAAAGAGGAGTTAAGGCATACATAAAAATAATTCCTAATCCTATACCTACAAATTATATAAGTCCTAAAAAAATAAAAAATTATCCTAAAAAATACAAATTTTAAAATCAAAGTCTTAAAACGATTAAAAGTTAAAGCTGGTTTAGATTTAGGCTTTTCGCAAGTATACGGGTTAGGTTGTAAATATAGTGTGTTACAACGGAACACTTGGTAGTATTCCTAGGATCGTACCCAAAGGAGGCGTAAAGCGATAGTAAATAAAATCCCTGCAAGGAAGAAAATTAATTAGTATTTATTTTAGGGTTTATAATATGAAGAGAAATCAAAGGGTTGGTTTTAAAGAGCATAGAATAAAAGATAAAATAAAACAGAAAAAAAGCAAAAGTTTGAGTTATAGAGATCTTATAAATGACTTTAGGGATATTAGGTCGTTTTCGTATGAGTTTTTCAATTGTTGGGTTTTGGGGATTTTTCTCTAATCCACTAGTCACTATCCTAGTTGGATCTCTCGATCTTTAGTTGGCATAGCAAGTCGATAAAGATTACTTATCGCTAGATGTCATAATCTAAAACGGTTTGGGGAAAAGGTGTTCACAGATGGGCAATACCGATTTTGGGTTCATTCCCACCTAGATGACTTTCTAGGGTTGTCAGGCGTAGTGTTTGTTCGATTTTCTTCCTTTACCAAACAGTTGAGCTAAAAGGTAAAATCCTTGTAAAATAACAATTAATTATTCATACGTCCACTCCCTAATTCCCAAAAAATGGAATTAGTTCCTCATGGTTTCTTTGATCATTAATAAAACAATATATGAAAACATATAATTGAAGAAGAGAAGGAAAAAGAAACTAAAATTATATTAGCAATCTGTCGAGAAAAATTCCTCCATCATTTATGCGAGTTTCTATAATCTCGTTTCAAATCGAAAATATAAAATATACTAAAAACTAAGATCTATTGAATGGTGTCTAAACCCTAGTCCTATAAGCCCTATTTATAGTTCTCAATCGATCGTTTTCATCAACCCTAACTCAGCTACCATCCTTCGTGCTTTAGTCGCATTGTGATTTAGTATTACACTTATAATTGTCGAGTTGTAATTGAGCACTATGGACTAAACAATTATTTGGTTTGAAGCTTATATTACTACTTTATACTGATGGTTGAAATGATGGATTATGATTGTTTGATATTTGGTTAGACAACTGTATGTCTAACTTGTAAGTGCAGATTGAGGAGACCCTGATCTTCAAGGTAAGTCTTAGGTGTTTTATGTGTGAATTGGATTCGATGGTGTGCTTAGTATGCATGAGATGTAACATAGAATTTGATCAAGTCATGAAAACTGTTAAATGTCTATTAATTAATTAAATGAGGTGGAGTGAAATGTTTTAATAAAGTTTTCAAAATTAGATTTATACATATAATCCTACAATACTATTGTTAGACTTTATGAAATGAAGTTTTCCCAACATATTACTATATATTACGTTTTTAAATCTATTTATACATCTTTAAAACTAAACGGTTCTTTCCAAGTCCTTACATATAGCCTTTTGAAAACTCTCTACTGCTTGCATGTATGCTTAACAAAAAATTTCAAGGTTGTTTTATTAAATATTATAAGATTGTTTGTGTGGTGTGTTTACTTAATTGGTGTTTTTTGGGGTGGTTTTATGGAGAGTCACTTTAGTGGCTAATGTGACGTTCAAAATTTGGGTCGGACAGTCCCAGCCAGGTTTGAGGCGTTACTGTAACGCGTAGGTTTGTGCAATTGTACATAGTCGTTATTAAGTAATAAGTAAGTATCGAGTTATCGTCTCCACAGGGATCGTACATATGCTTAATCAATTAATTGTAAAATTATATTAACAACTTGGTGAACAAAAACACAATATAGTTGGATGAGTAAGGACTAAAATTAAATATTATTGAATTAAACACAATATGAATGATTGATTTTAGCACAAACTAAACACAATTCACAACAAGTATAACATAAATAAATTAGGACAAGTACTTTAACCAAATTCATTCATTATTAACATGCTTAACAACATTCGGAAAACATTCAATGGCAACTCGATCTTTCATGAGTTTGGAAACTAAATTAAGTCTTTCGGAATCCTTTACTTAGTAAATATGCATTTTATTGATCCTTATTTACTAAGGGTTTCTTAGCATTCATGTAAGGTAACAGGAACGTGTTAGGTCTGAAACAGTTTAATCACATAAATCTAAAAACTATGCAGATAATAGAGCTCAGTCAAAGTTGTTATGAATCTACAATTTAATCAGGTCAGGATCTAAATTGAGCATGCACATTTCAATTATGTGTCTACTAGCCCTCATCTGGTTAGGTTCTCTCAGCTAATTTTAGTGCATTCCAATCACGTATGAACGAAATACAGACTTGATATTAATTAAGAACATGATCGGTTAAGGCACAAACATCATAAGCATGAATCAAATTAATATTATTTAATAAAAGTAATTATCCTAGCTTAAATAAAATTAAGCTAACATTGTTGTAAATAAGAAGAAGGAACACATTGAAAACATTTTAAAATCAAATTAAAGAAAAGAAAGAATAAACCTAAATCAAAGTGGTTGTCACCCAAAACTCTGATCGAAGAAGACTCCTTTGTGTCTTCGCTTTACTCCTTTGCTGATGGTTCTCCGAGGTGGCCGACCAAGGGCTCTTTAAGAGACTTAATTAGCTAAAAGCTCTATGAAGAGATGATGCTAGGCGTGGGGAAGGAAAATGAAAGGAAAAGATGAGAGAATTGAGAGAAGAAGAGAGAATGATGAGTGAAGGGATGATTTGAAATGGTGGAAATGGCTCTTATTTATAAGTGGGGAATGAGAGCACATTTACTAAAAATAGTGAATTTTTGTTCCTTCATTCCTCTCAAGTGTATGGCCGACCACCATTCAAGGATTTTGAATGATTTTGTGCTTCATTTTGAATTTTTCTTCATGCCACATCAACTAGGGACTAAGACTTGGTCAACAACAAATCTTCGGGCCAAATTTTGATTTCTTCTAAAGTTCAAGGACCTCTTGAAATTAAACTAGAAATGTTTGGTTTGTGCAGCCATGGTGTTGCCGAAATTGAGCTATGTCCCTCTTGAATTGGACGATTTTTGTGATCCAACAAAATTATCAAACCTGTCCAAAATAATTTAACTAATTAAAGGATCAAAGTATTAAATTAACCCAATTGTTTAACATTTAAATTAACCAAAATTATTAATAAAATAATTCATATTAAATTATTAAATATAACTTTATGTTTTCATGGCACACGTTATAACTTAAAAAATACATTATATTAAAATAAACTATAAAATAAGTCATTTTGTGCATAAAAACTATATAATAAAGCATAAAATCACATTTTAATAATTTTCATGTCCTAAATGAATATTTTCACATATTTTATTAATTTATTAAACATTTACTTGGTTTTAACATTGAATTTAGGTAAATAGGTGATGAATTATATAGGAAAAAATCTATATATTTTTGAGTTTACACACCCCCAAATTTAAATCATTGCTCGTCCCAAGTATTGTTCATGCACAATAAGAGTTAAGCTAAGGCAATATTGCTAAATGTGTAAGTAGCATCAATCTTTGTCTCATAATCATGCATCAACAAATTCATGTTCATAAATCTTATTTATTGATAAGTAGCTCGCATGCAAACATTATTCAGAATTCTTATACTAAGTATCAATATATGTCAACATGAGTTATGGTTTGCATGCATGTCAAAATCATAGATAACATTCCTCATTCAACATAATTTCCTATCGATCTAAACAAAATTATCATAAGGTTTATTTGCGGTCTTCATATGTTGAACTTAGTAATTCCTCTCCACTAATGTAGGTGACATAATCATCAAATTAATAGGTCTTTTGTAAGGTTGTAATGGGGCTAGGCTAAAGGTAGGGATTTAGGAGATGTGAAATTTTGGTTTCAAAAATCTTAACCTTTAACTCTGTCTTGGATCTTTCGTAACACAACTTTCTCCTTTGAATGGATCTTTGGAACACCCCCAAACTTATTTTGAACTCATGCTTATACAAATTTTCTTTTAGAGATTCAACAAAGTTTTCTTCGCTTTCTTTCTCTGTGTTTTTTTAAGCATGAGCATGTACATCTTGTTGAAATTTTCCTCAAATGTCGATCACCAAGAGAACTTTAGCTAAGATGGGTGGACAAAATAAGGTAACTTAAAAAGATGACAATATGGCTTATAATGTAGGTAAATTGCAATGAATAGGTCATTAAGCTCAAAATTAAGGTTTCAAGGGTCTAATATCATAAGGTGGGCTTGAAAAGGTTCAGCTATCCAAAGAAATAGTGCCAACATCATTTTTAGACTTTTATGTCTCCTGGGATTTCGCCTCAAGAAAGTTAGTCAATTCTAAAGATATTAACCTTCATCCATGTTTAATCTCAAGAGAAACTAAGTTTTCATGGCAAGAATTACCTAAGACTAAGATCATACAAGCATTCCATTATTCATGATAACATACATTTAACTCAGATAAAATCATCATTCATGCTTGCTTTTACACTAACTTATTAACAAAAAAAATTTCTCTAAACATTCATTTATGCATACTTATGAAAAAGATTGAAACATACTTGAAAAATTTTAAAATTTGAGCAATTTATTTTCCTTACCCCCTTTAAAAAGAAGCAATGTCCTCATTGCAAGAACAAAGTAATGAATGAAAATTGAACACCGGATAGGGTTGTAAGAAAAGAGAGGTGAGTCATTAAGACTGCTTAAATACCAAGTCTTAACAATCCAATCCTAGACATTTTCATTCCCATTACCTCATCACTTAGTCTTTTCTTTCTAAAGAAATGTTAAGCTTATTCATGTTTGTTATATTTTATTATGCAGAAATAAAAATCCTAACTACGAAATAAATAAATTCCTAAGGACCTAAATAAATAAATAAATAAGATAAGAATCCTCCGTTTATTTTTCTGACTCATCCCTATTGTCTTCTTTTTCTTTGGCTCCATCTTCACTTTCATAGTCGTTATCTTCCTTCCATGTCTCAAAGATAGCATCTGGGAACTTAGGAAAAAAAGAGTTAGAGATATTCTTAAAAGTATTTCTAATGGATTCATCTCTAATCTTTGCATATTTCCAATAAGTTTGTTATTGATTGTGCATGAACTTGCACATATCCATCATAATTGACAACTTGATATCTTTGAAGTGCGTGCAACAGTCGGCACTGGAGTTGTAAATTCAAGTTCAACACTTGGCTCGACTGGTTCATCTTCTAGCTCAACTTTTGATTCAAAGTTTGTATGTTCCTTAGTCGGTTTAAGACTGTTTGGTTCCTCCTCAGATTCTACTTCTTCAGTGTCAGCAACTAAATCAACTTTAGTTTCAACTTTATTTGATGACTCATCAGTTTCTGGCTTTGTTGGCTCATCTTTTTCTCCTTGGTTCAGTTCATGAACTTTCTCCACTAACCTTTCAAGGTCATAAGTTGTGATGCACCCTTGAACATATTGCACCTTCAAATTTGCTTTTATTTTAACATGGGCAATTCTGATATTCTTTTTGGCACAATCATGGATATCCTTGAGAATGATTTTTTTAGCATTGATGGACTTTTTTGTCAATATTGCATACAATAAGAGCATTCATTCCATCGAGATGGTGGAACTATGTGAGATAGGCATGAAACTATAGCGAACAAAGTAAAACCATACCTTTGCTATCGATTTTAGGTATTCCTTTCGGCAAGAATGGCTCCCATACTTTCTTATAATCCATTGGCATCCCAAATTTGTCACAACATCAAGCACTTTTTGAAGAAAATCCCAATTGATATTGTTCATCATAGGATAGTACTCATCTTCTTCAACATCAGGTAAGTTAAACAAATCATATGGACATAGGAGTAAGAGGTACCTTCTTCTTTCGAATAGTGACTTCAATAGCTTCTTGTAGAGTCAAACTAGCATAAAACTCTCAAACTAGTTCATTATTGGGAAGTGAACGAGCATCACAAAATTGTTCCCACTTGAGAGCATTGATCTTCTTCCTAATTGGCACAAGAACAACCATCAAATCATGACTGTTCAAGTTAAAACCTTTTTCTAGCATCATAGGTTGATGCTTAGAGATTGAACCAAATCTCTCTTTGACTTCTTCATCGATCACAATCGAGTTTTCAGGAGTAGTCTTTGAAGATCTAGTTCTTTTCAAGATATGATATTTTTTTCAAAAATTCGGCAAAGTTTTGACACAAGGTGAAGAAGAGAAATCGACAAGGTGGTGGTAGGCACTTGCAGCGATGATAACCTTGCGACGGTGACAGTGACGTGGGATAGCAATGACAATGTACGATGGTAACGATGGCACTCTGGTAACCTCATTGCAGCGAAGATGGGTGGTTTCAGTGATAAGGGAAGAAAAACTAGGGTTTTCTTTGGGATTTGAGGCTAATTGACAATTGGCACAAGGGATAATTATGGGTGGCTAGGGTTTAAGCCAATTCATGTGAGGGTTGTGAAAAATAGTATGATGGAGAGGGATTTATGTAGGAGGGAATTAGGGCAACATGTAGCAAAAATTTAGCTACATTAGGGTTACTTGGACGACAAGCAATAGAAGAGGCAGCAAGGCATGGGTATTTTCGCTCATTTTTGTTGTCTTGGGTCTTAGACTCAAACTGTATTTATAGACTCAAATTAAAAAAAAAACAAAATTGGTTAGTACTTGGTTCAAATTGACCCTCTTTACTAAACATAATAAAATTAAAATTGAAATTAAAAACATTAATAAAAATGAAAATTAAAAATTTCAAAACCTAATTAGAAAATTTCTTCTCAACAAATTACATTAAATTAATTCCCAAGAAAGGTTGGAGGGGTCATAACGGTCCCGCTTAAGTTTCAATCTTCTTAGATAGAATTAATTAAATTTACTATGTTAAAAAAATAAGTTCTAATTATTTATTTATTTACAAATGAGTTCATGAAAAATTAAGGGTCTGTTAGTTTGAATGAGGATTCAACTCGCTCAACTTCACCATCCCGATAGTGTTTGAGACATTGACCATTAACCTTAAATGTACCTTTAAAATTATTGTACAACTCAACGGCTCCATATGGATAAAATTTATAGATGGTATAGGGTCCTTTCCATCGGGATTTGAGCTTCCTAAGGAATAACTTCAGCCTTAAATTAAACAACAAAGCCTTCTGACCTTCTTTAAACTCGCGAGGTTTATATGACTATCATGCCATCTCTTCGATATTTCATTAAAATCTTGGTATTCTCATATGAAAACAACCTCAACTCTTCCAACTCATTGAGTTGCAACATTCGTCTCTCACTGGCTTGCTTAAGATCAAAATTCAACTGCTTCAAAGCCTAGTGAGCTTTATTTTCCAACTCTAATGGCAAATGACATGCCTTTCCAAAGACTAACTGATAAAGAGTCATTCCAAACGGTGTCTTGAATGTTGTTCGATAGGCCCATAATGCATTATCAAGCCTTCGAGACCAATAATTTCTACTAGGGTGTACTACCCTTTCAAGAATTCCTTTAATTTCACGGTTCATTTCAACTTGCCCATTTGACTATGGGTGATTGATCGACTATGAATGTCACAAAAAATATGTGCAAGCGTACACTACTGATATAAGTATAGTAGACAGATGTGTAATCTGTCGGATATCGATCCCACGAGGATGGATGTTTGTTATCAATAGTTATCGGTGCAAAGAACAAGTAAAAGAAATAAAATTGTGAGATTGATTTGTCGAAGCAATAATGTAAAATTAAAGATGAAATGCAATAATAATGAAATGGGGTTCCTGACGTGAATAGTTGGTAAAAAACTATGTGTGGCCCACAAGGTAAAAAATAACAGGTAATTGTCGCTGCAATAAGGCGTAATGAATGTCTTGACAAACTTGGCTTTTCTATTAGATCTAAGACTTAAGCATGTGCACTAACCACACCTTCCAGTGCTGGCAATGCAACATATTCAAGAACAAGTGGATTAAATTCCTTCAATCCCCAAGCAACTTCCATTGTCTTGCTTGTTAATTTAATTTGTTGTTGCACCTTTCAGTTGCAGTGATTGCAATCACACTTCCGTGTTCAAAACAATTAAACCCAAAGATTAACAGTAAAGGCAAGATTGAAATAGATTTCATTTAGTCTAAATATCAACTGTACTTTCATACAACTTGAAATAACATGAATTACCAGCCTTTAAGAAAGAGAAATAACAGAACAAATGGGGCATGTTCCTCGTCAGGAGCAAATCAGTCTCCTCTTCTACGTCAGGTCGCCCTTGAAAAGTTAAGCTACCATGAATGCAAGCTTCGAAGTATGGATTTTAGAAGAAAAATAATGAGGAAGAAGAGAAGATTCTTTCTCTCTCATTCTCATCAGTATTTAACTACAGTTGGATAGTACAAGAGTCGTTCCCTCCAGATCTAACATTCTCTGGCCATACTAGTTGGTTATACCAGCTATACAACTCATGCATTTCTGGTATGTTAACCAGACAGCTATCAGATGCTGTAACAGTATTGGGCGCAATTTTGGATCCTCTTATGCAGCGACAACTCTAGACATTTTCACGCAGCGATAATTCTGAACAGGTTTCTGCAGAGACAATTTTGGACGCAGTGCTAAACATACTAATGCAACGACATCAATAGTAAAAATATCATAAATTCAAAGGCAATTAGGCTGAGTTCCATTAAGTTAGAAAATGCAATAACTAAATTAGAAAATGCTAAAAATGTATGTTAAAGATGACCAACTGGGAACAAGTTAAACAATAAGTAGGGAGAAATCAGTGGTTCATTCTAGTACTATCACACCCCAAACTTGACTTTTTCCTTGTCCTTAAGTAAAATAGAAATTAGAAAAGTTATAGCAAAAATTTATCAAGGCAATGATCATTCTAGCAACTTGAATCATCTAAAACGCCAATAAATGAATCACATTTAAATGACAAAATATTACGCCTACAATTCATAAGCATGAATAATTACAATTGCAACTTCATTAATGCTAGCATCATGTTTTAAATCCTAAATTCTTTCTACCAAAATAGCATTTATTGTACAGTAATATATATATTCTTTTCTTCTTTTTCCTTTTTCTCTTCTCTTTTTCTTATATGTGACTGAGGGATGTCGTTGCATTACTATACTCTTGTTCTTGAGAAGTAACGATGGGGTGCAACAAACCCTTAGGGAGTATGTAATTGCGCCGACACACTCTCTTACAGTGACAGCCTTTGGCTATATTATTTTTTCTAACACTTGCATTGGAGTGTTCCCCCTTGCCTATTCACAATACACTACATTGGAGTGTTTTTCATTTATAACTATAAATATATACAAGTAGCTGTAAATGACAGATTCATTCAAGATTCCAAAGAATGATACTATTCATCCATTACTAATGCATTCTAAATCATTCATCTAAGAATTGAAGATACAACATTCAATCAAATTCATCCAACTCATTCATTAACAGTTCACATGATTCAAGAATTAAGCATTAAATGAAAAAAATTCAAGCACATTTTCAATAACCTTGCATGCTTCATTAAACTCAAAAAGACAAAATTTTGAAATTTGGGTGCAATTGCATTTCCATCCCCATATACATTCCCCCCAAACTCAAAGTCCGTATTGTCTCCAATACACTGGCATTAATTTACAATGACAAATGGAAATGCAATGATAATGCAAATGCAGTGACAATTAAATTACGACTACATGATATGCATGAAAACTAAAACTAAAAACTTAAATAAAATTAACTCAATTGTTTGCAGCTGTTGATGTGGCTACATGATGTTTCTTCTTCTTGCACTTCCTCTCTTCCTTGTGGCACTTCTTATCCTTGGCCACTTCCTTTTTCTTTCTTTTGGCTTGGCCTGATCTTTGGATCGCTCCTCAGCATCGAGCTGTGTCCCAACATCATCGACTATGGCTTCTATTGGGTGGATCACTTCGAGTGATCTAGTGTAGACCATGATAGTTAACGGATTATGATCCTCATTGGTTGCAGTCATAACCTCCGCCTGACTTGCTTCAGGTGGTGCCATATCTTCAGTTGTTGCACCCACAACTGTAGGTACAGGGACAAATTCTTCAGTTGAATTTGCCTAGATTTCTTTTCCTTCCTTTCTTTCCTTTTGTTTTCCTTCTTCTTCTTCTTCTTCCACTTCTTCCAGTTGTGTGTCCTCCCCATCAGCAGGGGTCTCTTCTTCAACAACATTGTCATCTGGAGTAGCAGTAAAGTCATCCTTGAATAAGCTCTCAATATTCCTTAGACATTCCTCCACCTCTCCTGATTCGACCTCCTTCTCATTATCAAAAATATTTACCATTTGAGGGGAAGCCACAGATTGGTCCTTATTCCCTGAGTCAACCTCCTCAATTGAAGGCTCATATTCTTGGATAATCGGAGGGAAGACAGGAAACTCAAAAAGAGGTGCTTTGCTCATTCGTCGCAATGTGGTCATAACAGCACTATTCCATGCCCTAGTGTAGGCATAGAACAAATTCTGTGACTTCTCCATACCTTTAACAGTGGTGACAAGCTTGATTTGCCTGATGTTGATGGAATCTGCAATCTTTTCAACTTCCTTTATTTTGTGCCATAGAGATGAATCTGCAGTCACATTTGCACTTTCGTCTTCAACTTTTGCTTTGCTCTTTTTCTTTCTTTCCTCTGCCTCCTTGACTACGGGAGTATCTTTCCCTTGAGTCATCCTCTTGATTGAAGCTTCATTAATCAAGCCCTTATTTTCCAAAATCTCTTCTCCCTTACGAGGTACAACTCCTCACTGCTGGTACAACTACATTATCAGGGAGGGAACACCACGTTTGTCTGACCGAACAATCAGTAATTTCTTGGTATAAAATTGCACCGACATCAATCTTCCTCCTTTTAATAATCAAATGTATCGGACACATTTGATCCAGTGTTACAGTTGTATTATGGGTGGAAGGCATCAGTCTACAATTAATAAAATGAAACCAAACCTTGCTCTGCAACATTAAAAATCTTCTGTGCATTATGTTGTTATTTGGATTTGAGCCTGTCCAAATAGCTTCTTCAATGCAGAGATCTCTCAGTAAAATATCAGCCCCTTCTTCGATGAGTTCCTTAATAAACTCCACATGTTCATCCTCATCTATTGAGGTGTTGTAGATTGGTTGATATGTGCGACATTCCATGGTATCAAACCTTCATGGACAAACACAAATTTAGACTCATTGTTAGTGAGATTTGCATAAAGCTCATGTACCATGGACGGTAAGTAGCTTCTAAGATGTTGGTAAAAAATTTCCCATCCCAAATTTGTGATGGTTTTATTAACTTGTTTCCCAAGGTCCTGTTGTCTCGACAACTGGAAGCTTTGCTCTGGTTGGCAATTCCATTTCAACATATTTTCTTGGAAACTATCTTTGGCTACCATTGTAAGGAACATCGTAGGCTCTTTGGATGGGTGATGCTTTATTTCATGAACTACTACGGCAAATGAAGATTTCGTAACAGATTTCATTGGCTTCTTCACAGACCCATGGGTTCTAGCCATTTTTGTTGGTAAGTAAAGGTTGTCGGAAGGGAAAAAAAAGTGTAAGCTTGAAGAAAATTTTGGGAATAACAATAGAGGTTTTGAATAGCACATTCGACACAATAGGGGTGTTTATAGTGAATGAAAAGAGCAGATGGAGAGGTATGTTTGTTTATGTAGCAAAGAAAGAACAATAAGCCTGCTATAATAAATACGTCCAATCGGATTACACCTTTTCAAATCAATCCAACGGTTGAGTGTTAAGGAATGAAACGTCATGATTTGTTTCCTGATATGCTTTAAATTGGTGCCCATCATGTATATCTTTAATTGTGACTGCACCATTATGGTCCAGACCAATGTTAGTGCAATTTACCTGGGTGCAATTTCAGTCGAGAATTGAATAATAACACCTGTTGACCTGCAGTAAATTGTCACTGCAAAATGATTTTGTCGTGCCATCTCTTGGTCTTTTCCTTGTAGATTGCAGCATTTTCATAGGCATTCCGCCTAATTTCCTTAAGTTCAGTGATGTCTAACAGCCTCTTCTTACCACCAGCCTCATAATCCATGTTCACTTCCTTGATCGTCCATTTACTTTATGTTCCAATTTAACAGGCAAGTGACATGCCTTTCCAAAGACAAGTTGATACGACGACATCCCAAGTGGGGTTTTGTACGCTGTCCTTAATGCTCATAATGCATCATCAAGTCTACAATACCAATCTTTCCTTGATGGATTCACCACCTTCTCGAGAATATTCTTGATTTGTCGATAGAATAGCAAACAATCCAGAAAAGTACCTAGGATTACCTACTATGATTGGCAGACGAAAAAAGGAGCTTTTCTAGAAATCAAAGAAAAATTTGCAGCAAAGATACAAAGTTGGAGTATAAAAAATTATTCGATTGGCGACAAAGAGGTTTTTATAAAAGCCGTTTTACAAGCGTTACCAACCTATGCTATGTAGTGTTTTAAGTTGCTAGTTTCTCTTTGCCGAGATTTAGAAAATTTAATGTGTAAATTCTGGTGCGTAACTTAAGAACTAGTAAGGGAATACATTAGAGTAATTGGCCTTTTTTATGCATCCCAAAAGTGTATGGGGGTATTGGTTTTAGAGGGTGATCAATGCGTTAGGCGTACCAAAATGAGTGAGTATATGCTTGTGGAAAAAATTCAGCACTGTCCTTGCATCATCTTTTGGGACTACAATGGCCTCCACCCACTTTGAAACATAGTCAACAGTAACTAGAATGTAGACATTTCCAAACAAACTTGGAAATGGTCCCATGAAGTTCATACCCCAAATGTCAAAGAGTTTAACTTCCATGATTGGCTGTTGTAACATCTCATTGCGTCGAGATATAGAGTCGATGCGTTGACATCGATCACATTGATGCACAAAGTTGCAGGTGTATTTAAATAATGAAGGCCAATAAAATCCTGACTGAAGAACCTTTGTAGTAGTTCTCATACCACCAAAATGCCCTCCATAAGGAGCATCATGACAATGCCTCAGGATTGAAAGCATCTCTTCCTTTGGAACACAACGCCTAATTATATTGTCATTGTATACTTTGAATATGTATGGCTCGTTCCAGTAGTATTTCTCTACATCGCGAAGAAATCTTTCTTTCTTGTGGCCTGTGGCACCCCAAGGTAACTTCTCGCATACCAGGGAATTGACCACATCCGCATACCATAGGTTTGCATCGACAGCAAATAGCTTCTCGTTAGGAAATGCGTCGATAATTTGAAGTGTATTTCTGTCTTCACTACCAAATTCTTGTAGTAACAGGATCCAACATATTAGTCGTGGTTTAGCGCCCTTCTTTTCAAAAAGATATCTCAACACTGAATGGTTAGTAAACACAGAAACCTTTGTGCCGACAAGATATGAGTGAAATTTTTCGAAGGCAAAGACTACAGCCAATAACTCTTTCTCTGTAGTTGTGTAATTAATCTGGGCTTCTGTGAGAGTCTTGCTAGCGTAATATATAGCATGAAATACTTTTTCCTTGCATTGTCCTTAGATTGTACCCACTGTAAAGTCACTTGCATCACGCATCACTTCAAATGGTTGCCACCAATCTGGTGCAATGACAATGGGTGCCTTTATGAGTTGCTTCTTTTTTTTTTGCATAAATGCATCCACACATGCATCATCAAAAAGGAATTTTTTATTTTGCTCCAACAATAAGCAAAGAGGTTTCGCAATTTTGCTGAAATCTTGAATAAATCTATGATAAAAACTTGCGTGTCCAAGAAAACTCTGGATACCCTTCACATTAGTAGGCGGGGGTAACTTTTCAATAACTTCTGCCTTCGCTCTATCCCCTTCAATGCCCTGACTGGAAATGTGATGACATAAAACAATGCCTTCAGTTGCCATGAAGTGGCATTTCTCCCAATTCAACACCAGATTTTTGTTCTCACATCGCTTTAAAACTCTAGCCAAGATGTTAGCGCTTTATCTAAAGTATTTCCATAAATTGAAAAATTATCCATAAATACCACTAATAAGTCATTGATCATGTCTGAAAATATTGCCGTCATGCACCTTTGAAATGTGGCTAGTGCATTGCAGAGACCAAACGACATTCGGTGAAAGGAAAAAGTGGCAAAAGGACAAGTGAACATTGTTTTTGCTTGATCCTCTGTCGCAATAGCAAGCTGATTATAGCCAGAATAATTGTCTAGGAAGCAATAGTAGGCTGTTCCAGCAAGCCTATCCAGCATCTGATCGATGGAAGGAAGTGGAAAGTGGTCCTTCCTTATGGTTGCATTCAATTTGCGGTAATCCATGCATACATACCAACCCGTAGGAATGCAAGTGATACCACTTTTCTTGAGTTACCTCATTTTGTTCCAGCCTTGACAGATGATTAGCACACCTTTTTTGTCTTGGATCTCAAGGTCAAATTCATGGAGTAAGAGTATCCAACGAATTAGGCTTGGTTTAGCATCTTTCTTTATGAGCAAATATTTAATCGTCGCATGGTCAATAAACACTATAACTTTGGTACCTATAAGATATGAACGAAACTTGTCAAAAGCAAAAACTATAACAAAAGAGTTCTTTTTCAATTACCGTATAATTGAGTTGGGCTCCTGTCAGAGTTCTACTTGCATAGTAGATAGGGTGAAACATTTGTTTCTTCTTTGACCCATCACAACTCTAATGACAAAATGGCTTACATCACACATCAACTCAAAAGGTGAGTTCCCATCAGGTGTACCGATTATTAAGGCTGAGATTAATCGTCTTTTCAGATCTTCAAAAGCTTCCAGACATTCTTTGTTGAAATCGAACATTGCATCTTTCTCTAACAACAAGCATAAAGGCTTAGAAATTTTTGAAAAATCCTTAATAAACCTTCGGTAAAAACCGGCATGGCCTAAGAAACTTTTGACTCCTTTCACACTAACTAGGGGCGGTAATCTTTCAATTACATCCAGCTTTGCTTTATCGACTTCAATCCCTTTCTTCAAAATTTTATGCCCTAAGACAATCCCTTCCTTAACCATAAAGTGTCATTTCTCCCAATTAAGGACAAGATTTGTCTCCTTGCATCTTTTAAGTACCTTAGCAAAATTACTCAGAAAAACATCATAAGTGTTACCAAAAATAGAAAAATCATTCTTGAAAAACTCAACAAAATTTTTAACCATATCAGTAAATATTGCCAACATGCATCGTTGAAATATTGTAGGTGCATTGCATAAACCAAAAGACATTCACCTAAAAGAAAACGTACCGTACGAACAAGTAAAGGTTATTTTATGTTGGTCTTCTAGGGCTACAACTATTTGGTTACATCCCGAATAACCATCTAAAAAATAATAGAATTTGTTACCTGCTAGTCGATCTAACATCTGGTCCATAAAAGGTAATGAAAAATGGTCCTTCCTTGTGGCTTTATTCAGCTTTCTGTAGTCAATACAGATTCTCCAACCAGTAATAGTTCTCATCGAAATCAACTCCTTACGTTCTTTCTCAACAATCGTGATCCCATCTTTCTTCGGTACACATTACACCGAACTTACCGATGAACTATCTGAGATAAGGTAGGTAATTTCCCGCATCTAACCACTTGATCACTTCCTTGCGCACTACTTTTTTCATGATAGGATTAAGCCTTCTTTGCCCATCAATTCGAGCTCGCTCACCTTCCTCTAAAATTATTTTATGCACGCAAAAAGAAGGGCTTATACCTCAAATATTAGCTATTGTCCAACCAATTGCTTTCTTAAATTTCTTTAAAACTACAATTAGTTGTTCCTCTTGATCTTTCGTCAATTTTACTGAAATAATCATAGGCAAAGTAGAACAGTCACCTAAATAAACATATTTCAAATGGGAAGGAATTACCTTTAGTTTGAGTTTAGGCGGTTCCTCGATTGACAACTTCGGTTGCACATATTCACGAGCTTCCAACCCAATGGTTCAAACCGTGTTGATTGAATAAAATTCCTCGGATTGGCTTCCATCAAAGCCATGTTTTCTTCACCTTCTTCATCTTCCAAATGGTCAAACTCTAAGGCATTCTCTAATTGATCTTCTATAAAATTGCTTTCCATAAAACCAAAGTTTCTATTTCTTCCATAATAGACCACTTCTCCGTCGGATCGCAAAATTTCATAGCTCTAATAATGTTAAAGGTTGCCTGATCGTTTGGAACTCACATGGTGAGTTCACTTTTTTGCACATCAATTAAAGTTCTTTTCGTGGCTAGGAAAGGTCTCCTAATGATGATCGACACTTCCTTATCTGCTTCAAAATCTAAGATAATGAAATCAGAAGGAAAAATAAATTTATCAACTCTTACCAAAACATACTCGATCTTTCCTTTGGGATATGCTAAAGATTGATCTACTAGTTGAAGCGTCACAGTTGTAGGTCTTACTTCACCTATTTCCAACAGCTTGAAATTAGACTTGAGCATCAAGTTGATGTTGGCTCCTAAGTCGCACAAAGCTTTACCACAGTAAGATTCACCAATATTATAGGGTATAGTAAAGCTTCCAGGATCTTTCAATTTCGACGACAGCTTGTTCTACAGGAACGTACTGCACTCCTTCATCAAAGAAACAATCTCATATTCACTAAGTCTTTTCTTCTTAGACAATATATCCTTCACAAACTTCACATAGTTTGGCATTTGTTCTAAAGCCTCCACCAACGGGATATTGATGTGTAACTGCTTCAAAAAATCCAAGAACTTCTTGAATTACACCTCCTGTTTCTACTTGTGTTGCTGTAATCTTTGCTGGTACGAAGGTGATGGAACTTTCGGTTGGACAGGACAACTCTTTTGAGGAGGTAAATCTGCATCTAAAGAAGATGTTAGATTATCAGAATTTACTAGTTTAGGGTCTACCTCGTCAGACTTTGCAGATTCTGACTCTTTTGATGTAGGAACTTCAACGGGTGGTTGACTTTCCTCCTTCTCAACGGCTCATCTTCAACACCAATGACTTGGGGTTCCAAAGTCTTACCACTTCGTAATGCCACTACCTTGTAAAGATCTTTACCCAAACTTCTTGGATTTTTTGTGTTGCTCGACAATGTTCCTTATGGTCTATTACGAAGCTCCGTAGCTAACTGACCCATTTGGTTCTCCAAATTTTTTAGTTTTGCTGCTTGGCTCTGGATCAAAGCGTCATTCTTTGCCAGGTACAATTTCAACAAGTTCTCCAAATTGTTTGAAGATTCGGCTTGGATTGGTTTAGAAGCTTGTTGGTTGAACCCTTGAGATTGGTTGGGTCTATGCTGCATAAAGTTTTTCTTCAATCCATTTCCTTGGTTACTCCAAGAAAAGTTAGGATGGTTATGCCATGAAGAATTGTAGAAGTTGGATTGGGGTACTTGTCCACTTCTATTTTGATGTTGAATCCCCACGTAATACACTGACTCAGGATTTGATGGATAATTCTCGAAAGAATGGTCGTTCCCACAGTACATGCAAGAAACTACTTAAAACGGACTTGGTGATTGAGCTACAAAATTATTAACTTCGTTAGTGGTAAACTATTTTAACATAGAGGAAGTAGAAGATACTTTAGCTGAAAGCAAAGTCAGGGCGCCAACTTCATGAACTCCGGATACACGTTTTCCTGGTGTTGCTCGATTTGTTGGCCATAGATAGTTGTTGCTAGCGATCCTCTCAATGATCTCAATAGCCGCATTATAAGACTTAGACGAATAGCACCATTCGCAGAAGCATCTACCATCAATCTTGTATGTGCATTGAGACCATTATAGAATTTTTCCAACTGGATACGGTGAGGAATCCTATGATAAGGACACTTACGAAGTAACTCCTTGAATCGCTCCCAAGCCTTATACAAAGACTTTTCATCCAAATGCTGGAAAGTTGTGATCTCATTCCTCAACTTTAGCATTTTTGCTAGGTGGGAAATACTTAATCAAAAACCTTTCTACTTATTCTTTCCAAGTAGATATTGAACTTGGTGTCAATGAATTGAGCCATGCTCGTGCTCGATCTCGCAATGAGTACGGAAACAACTTCAATGTTAGTGCGTCTTTAGTCACACTGACTATCTTAAATGAATCACTCACCTCTATAAATAATCAAAGGTGGGGATGTGGATCTTTCGTGGGCATACCACTAAATTGGCCCACCGTTTGTATCATTTGAAACATCACTGGTTTCAACTCAAATTGAGGTGCCTCAATATCTAACCGTCTAATTCCCAGATTTAACTCATTGAGGAATGGCACAACATATTATCTGATGCATCGATCCCTATCATCGACAATGAGGATGGGATTTCGCATATAATCAGCTCCGTTACCTTGACCATTATCTTGATTTCCAAGGTCCATTTTGACTTGCCTTTGAGCTAATTATTCACATCTTCTTTTTCTGAATGTTCACTCAATTTCAGGGTCTACAGGGAGTAAATCGATAATTCGATCTTTGCGCATAAACTCCTAAATAGAAAATCACAAAATTAAAAGAATAAGTTAGTAATGTTTGAAATAAAATAAAAATCAAATTGAAAATAAATAATTTCACAAGAAATGACTAGGCAACAATTAACAATCCCCGACAACGGCACTAAAAACTTGTAACACGTAGCTTTGTGCAAGTGTACACAATCGTTATCAAGTACAAAGTAAGTATTAAGTTATCGTCTCCACAGAGATTTTATATATGCTTAATCAATTAATTGTAAAATTATATTAACAACTTGGTGAATAAAAACACAATATAGTTTGGATTAGTAGTGACTAAAATAAAATATAATTAAACTAAATAAAAATGATCCCTAATGAAAATTATCTTAAGTATGCAAACTATATGAATGATTGATTTTAGCGTAAATTAAACACAATTCACAACAAGTATAACATAAATAAACTAGGACAATTACTTTAACCAAACTAATTCATTATTAATATGCTTAACAACATTTGGAAAACATTCCATGGCAACTCGATTTTTCATGAGTTTAGAAACCAAATTAGGTCCTTTCGGAATCCTTTACTTAGTAAATATGCATTTTACTGATCCTTATTTACTAATGGTTTCTTAGCATTCATGTGAGGTAATAGAGACGTGTATGGTTTGAAATAGTTTAATCACATAAATCTAGAAACTATGAAGATAACAAAGCTTGGTCAAAGTTGTTATGAACCTACAATTTAATCAGGTTAGGATCTAGATTGAGCATGCACATTTCAATTATGTGTCTACTAGCTTTCGTCTGGTTAGGATCGCCCAGCTAATTCTAGTGAATTCCAATAACATATGAACAAAATACAGACTTGATATTAATTGAAAACATGATCGATTGTGGCATAAACATCATAAGTATGAATCAAATGAATATTATTTAATCAAAGCAATTATCCTAGCTTAAATAAAATTAGGCTAACATTGTTGTAAAAAAGAACAAAGCACACATAGAAAATATTTTGATATCAAATTAAAGAAAAGAAATAATAAATCCAAATCAAAGTGGCTATCACCCAAAACTCTGATCGAAGAAGACTCCTTCGTTTCTTCGCTTTGCTGCTTTGCTAATGGCTCTCAGAGGTGACCGACCAAGGGCTCTTTAAGAGGCTTAATTAGCTAAAATATCTATGAAGAGATGATGCTAGGCGCGAGGATGGAAAATGAAAGGAAAAGATGAGAGAATTGAGAGAAGAAGAGAGAATGATGAGTGAAGGGATGATTTGGAATGATGGAAATGACTCTTATTTATAAGTGGGGAATGAGAGCACATTTACTAAAAATAGTGAATTTTTGTTCCTTCATTCCTCTCAAGTGTATGCCCGACCACCATTCAAGGATTTTGAATGATTTTGTGCTTCTTTTTGAAGTTTTCTTCATGTCACATGAACTAGGGACTGAGACTTGGTCAACAACAAATCTTCGTGCCAAATTCTGATTTCTTCTAAAGTGCAAGGACCTCTTGAAATTAAACCAAAAATGGTTTACTTGTGCATCCATGGTGTTGCCGAAATTGGGCTATGTCCCTCTTGAATTGAACGGTTTTTGTGATCCAGCAAAATTATCAGACCTATCCAAAACAATTTAATTAATTAAAGGATCAAAATATTAAATTAACCCAATTATTTAATAATTAAATTAACCCAAATTACTAATGAAAAAATTCATATTAAATTATTAAATATAATTTTATTTTTAATATTTAATTAATTTATGCATGACCCACTTTATTACTTAAAAATACATTATATTAAAATAAACTTTAAAATAAGTCATTTTGTGCATAAAAACTATATAATAAAGCATAAAATCACATTTTAATAATTTTCATGCCCTAAATTAATATTTTCACATATTTCATTAATTTATTAAACATTTACTTGTTTTTAACATTGGATTTAAGTAAAAAGGCGAAAAATTATATAGGAAAAACCTATATATTTTTTAGTTTACAGTTACATTTAGGGGTATCATATTCAAGTTACATAAAATCCGGGTGGAACAGCGATTTTTGTAAAATTGTTATTTTTGAAAATATAAATAATATTGTTTTTAAAAATTAAATTGGAAATATTTAAATTTTGGATGAGAATACTCCTACATGAAATTAATTATTTGAGTCGGGGTAGGAATGGAAACATATTGTCTTCTTCAAAACTGTTTTCTTCGCAGGTTATGCCTCGGATCACCAGATCAAGTTTGATATCTATTTCAATCTTTCCTTCATTGTTTATCTTTGGATTAATTGCATTACCATGGAGTGTGATTGCAGTCACTGTCACTGGAAGGTACAGTGTCAAATTAAGTTAACAAGCTAGTCAACGGAAGTTGCTTAAGGATTGAAGGAATTCAGTCCACTTGTCTTGAATATATAGCATTGCCAAGACTAGAAGGTGTAGTTAGTGTTATTATTTGAGTCTTTGATAAACAAGGAAGTCAAGGTTGGTAAGATTTCATTGTGCTTAATTGTGGCGACAATTTATCTGTTATTAATCTTGTGATCACATTTAGCTTTTTGCCAACTTTTCAAGTAAGGGAACCCCATCTCATTATCACTGTTTACTTCTTAAAATTTCTTGAATTGCTTTGACAAATTATTCTCATACTTTTATTGTATTTCCTTATTTAATTGCTCCGACATTATTCATCGCAATCTCTTTAGTTTTAACTTTCTTTGCATCGACAATTATAAACATTAGCAGCCATCCCTGTGGGATCGATATCCAACAGATTCACTTTTGTCTACTATACTTGCATCGATAGTGTACGCTTCCACATATTTGCTGTGACGTTCATAGCGCGATCACGAGGCCATGCAAGCAAATTGTCTTTAAAAACAACGGAAATGGCTTCCTCAAAAGTTGTGAAAAGTAGAAAAAAATTACTCTGAACCAAATTCTCAATATCCCTTTGCTCAGAAATCCACCTTCCATTATTATCAAACATGCCAAAATACGATTAAAATTTTTATGAACTAACGTGGAAAGGTTTAAAGAATATGGTATTATACTAACCTTCAAAATTCACAATATAGTGCTTATGGGCTTGCCCACCCAACTAGGCCCAAAAGCTTACTCGAAAAACGGGAGGGTTTGGACAAAATATGAGGGCTGAAAAATGAGCTTGGGTAAAATTTAAAGCCTATTTTCTATATGAGTCGGGCCTTGGTAACATGTTTTGATGTTTGAATGAAATATATAGGCATGAAATGGAATAGTAAAGGTTGGTTTGAATGATTAAAAGACATGATTGTATAGATGATTGGGTTGTCGAAGCCCTTCAAAATAAATACTTATTCTCCTAAATTAACTTGTAGAAATAGTATAATCAAGTTGGATCCCAAGAGAGCTAAATTTGTTAGAGTCTCAAAGTTTAGACAGTAAAAATAAGAAGGGGGAATTTTGAGTTACTTAACTAATAATTAAATAAAACAAGAAATTAATTAAAAACTGAATCTTAAAATTAATGAAAATGAATTCTTAACAAATTTACAATCCAAAGGTGTAAGTTCCATCCAACTGTAATTAGGATCATAGGCTTAAAAATCAATTTTTCATACCCAAATACTTAGTCTACTTATTCGGAAAAGCAGCAAAAGAATAATGCTCTTGATATAATTTAATCAAATCAAGCATCCAAATCAAAGCATACCATTGAATAACTAGGCACAATAGCGTTCCATATTAAATTCAATAATAACATTAAGAATCGTGAGAAAGATTAAACCAAAATCAATTAATCGAGATAGCTACAATTGAATTAATCTTGTACCTTTATTTCCCTAGAGTTTATCATGCAAGCTATGAAATTGAGGAAGCCACAATAACAGACACATAAGCCAACTCATTGCTACTTATATCAATCATTTATGACAATTATAGGTCACAAACTCATGGATAGCAATAGAAAATTTAATATAGAATTAACGCGTAAATTTAATCAATATAAAAAAATTCATAAGAATAAAAATAAGAAATAAAAATTACTTGGGTTTAAGAAGAAACTCTAGTTTAGCACAAGCCTCATAGGATCACAATTGGATTAATTCACCCCTTTGAATCAAAGAAAAATAAAACTTAGCCGCACATGATGAAATAAAAATTCACAAGTAACTACTAACTCAAACTAAAAAGAAAAAGAAGTGAAGATTGATGCCTTCTTTCTCCCCGACTGACATATATATACTAAAAACTAAGTCTAATAATAGTAATATAATCCCACCAAAATAACTTTAAATTTGCCATAAAAATCAGTCGCTTTAATGTTTGAGTGAAACTCAAATGCAAATTTGCATAATTGTTATCTTAGTCCTTTACAAATTCAAGCCTCCTTAATTAAGTCCTTAAAGTTGATAGCTCTGAAATCGGCCCACGTCACAAGTCCACTATTTTATCAAAATTTCCACAATACGTAGATTTAACCAAAATTTATCAACTAAGTCCAATATCTACAGTTCCTGTATCAAAATAAACATAATTTCCACAATTAAACATTCAATATAACTAAAATATGAGGGAATTAAACACAACAATGTATATAAAATTATAATCTATCAAATCCCCCCACACCTAATTCATGTTTGTCCTCAAACATTCCTCAATTCGACATACCAACTCTCCCTTCTACCTCCTCTTCATTTCATTCAATATCCAAGAATACCAATAAAGTTGAACACGTCAATAAATTGAATCATAGTGACAATCAAGAGAACAAGCACTCATAGGATAAATTTTGTAACAAAAACTCAAGCATCTCATTAATCCATCAAAATCAAATGCAACAAGACTTAACATCCTCACATAGTTTCACTCAATACTCTCAACGTGTTTAGGGTGCATATAACTCTCAAAATTGAAACGTAGCATGATATTACCATAGGCTTGCAAATGAATCAAGTCTCCACCATTACATATAAATATGATGCAAAAATCAAAGTGACTTAACAAGGTTGAAACGGGGTCAGGTAAGGTTAAGGAAAAATTAAAGGTTTCACAATCAAGACAAAGAGTTATTTACTTGCATGATACCAATGCCACATAACAAAACAAAGCATAGTACCAAAAAGTTTAGAATCTATTCCCACATCTCATTTAAGCACTAAGGATTTTAGAAAGTTAACAACATTTCCCAAATATCTTCTCTTCATTACAGGAACAAACTTCAATTCTTTTTTTCTCTTTTTTTGTTCTTTTTTTTGAGATAAATAAATACCATGCAACATTTTCCCTCTTATCTTGAAAAAGGTAGAAAAAATGGGGGTAACAAACAAAGTCTTTGGATTAAACAATGTGTTAAAACAAAAAAATGGAAAATAGGCTCAAATTGGCTAACTAAAAGGAAAAAAACAAGGGTAGGTGTTTTTTTATTCAATCTAAGAAATGGTTAAACCTAATTGTCTTTATCACCTTAAAGCATCAATCCAAAAATGTGGTCTCAAAATGCATTAACAAGCAAGTTCTAGAATAAACACACTAAGTTTGACACATTCAACAAAGACAAAAGGAGCAAAATATAATGAATTGCTTTTAGGCACAAAAGCTCACTAGAGTGTTTAATTTGCATGAAGTCTTGTGCATTTTTCAATCAGTGAATAAATGAGATACCATCATAATTTTAAAGAAAATACTAGTCATGCTCATCTCTCTCATGCAGTAAAGCTCAACCAAAATTGTATCCAAAACTTACAAGGTATTCAAAGATATCAAATAAAAGACTCAAGGTTTAAAAAAAAAATCAACATACATGAATTGAAGGATAGTAAAATCCAAGCACAAAAACATAATTTTCAAAAAGAAAGCGAAAAGAAAAGAAAAAGTAAATGAAAAATAAAACAATAATAATCATGTATATCACAAAAAACCTACCCTACAACTAAACTATACTTTGTCCTCAATGTAGAACAAAGCAAACTACTCACACAATAAATATCTCCCCTGATTTGCAAGCAATCCGAATCAGGATAGTTGAGCGTGATGGAGGAAAAAGAGGTAGAACCCCCTAATGCTTCATCTTTACCAAACACGTTGTGCTCATTAAAATCAATCTCCTGCCCAGAAATTTATCTTTATTATTAAAAACCCTAATAACTGAAAACAAAATAAACTAATTGAAAGAAAATAAAAAGTAGAAATAAATAAATAAATCATTTGGATTGCCTCCTAATAGGGTAATTGTTTATCGTCGTTTTGCTCGACGGGGCCATGAAACATTTCTGTCATCCAAATAATTAGGGTGACCCAAACGAATTCTAATAGGACATGGAGCAACTTCACCCTCATGGAAGATTTTCAATATATGACCATTCACTTTGAAAATTTTATTCGAATCCAAACTTTTAATTTCCATTGCACCATAAGAAAAAGCATTAGTAATAACAAATGGACCAATCCATCGAGAACGAAGCTTATCAAGCATAAACTTCAACCGAGAATTATATAACTACACTTTTTGACCAATCTCAAATTGTTTCCTAATAAGCATGTTATCATGAAGAAACTTAGATTTCACTTTGTAAATCCTCGAATTCTCATAATCATCCAACTGCAACTCTTCCAATTCTTGCAATTGTAGTAACCTTGACATCCCAACTTTGTCTAAGTCCATATTGCACCGTCGAACTACATAATAGGCTTTATGCTCCATTTCTACCGGTAAGTGACATGCTTTACCAAAAACTAATCGGTAAGGATACATTTCTATAGGAGTTTTCTAAGTTGTGCGGTAAGCCTAAAGAGCGTCATTTAAACATAGGCTCCAATCCTTCCTACCCAGATTCACTATTTCTCCAAAATATATTTAACTTCTCTATTGGAAACTTCGGCTTCACCGTTGGTTTGAGGGTGATAGGCAGTGCCTACTTGATGATTCACTTCATACTTCTTCATCAAAGCTACCATCTATCTATTACGAAATTGAGTTCCTTGATTACTGATAATTGCTTTTGGAACCCCAAACCTATTAAGTATTTTAGCCTTGATAAAATCTACAGCTTGAGAGTCATTAGTTTTCGTGGCTTTAGCTTCCACCCATTTTGATACATAATCCACAACTAGGAGTATATAAGAAAAACCACAAGATGAGGGAAAAGGAATCATAAAATCAATACTCCACACATCAAATATTTCACAAATAAGAATTGAAACTTGAGGCATTTCATTCTTGCTTGTTAGTGCTCCTACTCTTTGAGATCTCTCACAGCTTTTCTAAAATTGATAAGCGTCTTTAAACGAAGTTTCCCAATACAAACCACTATCTAAAATTTTCTTAGTGGTCCATCTAAGTCCAAAATATCCACCACAAGCATAATTGTGGCAAAAGGTTAAAATAGATTGAAATTCATTTTCAGGCACACATCTCCTAATCATTTGATCAGAACAAAATTTACATAGGTATGGATCGTCCCACAAATAATACCTAGACTCACTTTTTATCATTGCTTTCCTAGACATACCAAGACCATGAGGTAGATATCCTGTAACTAAATAATTGACCAAATATGCATACCAAGGAATCATACCTTTTATTTGGAACAAATGCTAATCTGGAAAGTTGTCACTGAAAGGTAGATCTTCTTCGTCCCTCGTCAATCTACTCAAGCGATCTACAACAAAATTCTCCAGTCTCTTTCGATCTTTGATCTTCAGATTAAATTCTTGGAGAAGCAAAATCCACCTTATTAGCCTTGGTTTCGATTCTTTCATTGACAATAGGTACTTCAAAGCTGAATGATCAGAAAACATAGCAACCTCAGAACCATTCACATAAGATCTAAATTTATCTAGAGTAAAAATAATTGACCAAAGCTCTTTTTTTGTTATGGAATAGTTGCATTGTGTAGCATTCACAGTCTTGGAAGCACAATAGATGACATGACTTCTATTATCAACTCGTTGTCCTAGAACCGCTCTTACGACATAATTGCTTGCATCATACATGATCTCAAATGGAAAATTTCATTGAGGTGGTCGAATGATAGGTGCAGTTGTCAACAAGTCCTAGAGTTTATCAAATGCCTCCTTACATTCTTTCCTAAACTTGAATTAAACTTCCTTTTGCAATAAAATTTTTAATGGAAAAGTAGTCTTGGAGAAATCCTTGATAAACTTGTGATAAAACTCTACATATCCAAATAAATATCGCACTTTCCTAACATTTGTAGGGTAAGGTAAGTTTTCAATTATGTCCACCTTTGCTTTATCGACCTCTATACCTTTAAAAGGAATTACTTGTCTTAATACAATGGCTTGGGTAACCATAAAATGACACTTTTCATGATTTAAAACCAAGTTAGTCTGAATGCATCTTTTCAAAACTTTGGTTAAATTATCTAACCACTCATCAAATGAATCCCCATATACTATAAAATCATCCATTAACACTTTTATGCATTTCTTAATAAATTCAAAAAAAAAAATACTCATTATGTATCTTTGAAACGTACTTGGAGCATTACAAAGACCAAAAGGCATTTGCCTATAGGCATAAGTTCTGAATGGACAAGTGAATGTCGACTTTTCTTGATCTTCTTGTGCAATGGGGATTTGATAGAAACCTGAAAAACCATCAAGAAAATGAAAGAAAGATTTTCAATCTAGCCTCTCTAGCATTTGGCCTATGAAAGGTAGGGGAAAACGGTCTTTCCTAGTCACTTGATTAAGCTTCCTAAAATCTATGCACATTCTCCGACCATTTTGCACTCGCATAGGTACAAGCACATTATATAAATTTCTTACCACAGTAATTCCTGTTTTCTTTGGGACAACATGAATGG